>OZ005734.1:324843822-326187156 GCA_963930755.1 Eudasyphora cyanicolor | reverse complement strand
AAATTTTGTTATCACTATTTTTTTGGCCAAAATTTAGCAAAACTTAAAATGTAAATATCTCGTTAAATAAGCCCCGTAGAAGGAAAAGGGCGAAATTTTGTTATCACTAATTTTTTGGCCAAAATTTAGCAAAACTTAAAATGTAAATATCTCGTTAAATAAGCCCCGTAGAAGGAAAAGGGCGAAATTTTGTTATCACTAATTTTTTGGCCAAAATTTAGCAAAACTTAAAATGTAAATATCTCGTTAAATAAGCCCCGTAGAAGGAAAAGGGCGAAACTTTGTTATCACTAATTTTTTGACCAAAACTTAGCAAAACTTAAAATGTAAATATCTCGTTAAATAAGCCCCGTAGAAGGAAAAGGGCGAAATTTTGTTATCACTAATTTTTCGGCCAAAATTTAGCAAAACTTAAAATGTAAATATCTCGTTAAATAAGCCCCGTAGAAGGAAAAGGGCGAAATTTTGTTATCACTAATTTTTTGGCCAAAATTTTGAATTTCCTTAGCAAAACTTAAAATGTAAATATCTCGTTAAATAAGCCCCGTAGAAGGAAAAGGGCGAAATTTTGTTATCACTAATTTTTTGGCCAAAATTTTGAATTTCCTTAGCAAAACTTAAAATGTATATATCTCGTTAAATAAGCCGCGTAGAAGGAAAAGGGCGAAATTTTGTTATCACTAATTTTTTGGCCAAAATTTAGCAAAACTTAAAATGTAAATATCTTGTTAAATAAGCCCCGTAGAAGGAAAAGGGCGAAATTTTGTTATCACTAATTTTTTGGCCAAAATTTTGAATTTCCTTAGCAAAACTTAAAATGTAAATATCTCGTTAAATAAGCCCCGTAGAAGGAAAAGGGCGAAATTTTGTTATCACTAATTTTTTGGCCAAAATTTAGCAAAACTTAAAATGTAAATATCTTGTTAAATAAGCCCCGTAGAAGGAAAAGGGCGAAATTTTGTTATCACTAATTTTTTGGCCAAAATTTTGAATTTCCTTAGCAAAACTTAAAATGTAAATATCTCGTTAAATAAGCCCCGTAGAAGGAAAAGGGCGAAATTTTGTTATCACTAATTTTTTGGCCAAAATTTTGAATTTCCTTAGCAAAACTTAAAATGTAAATATCTCGTTAAATAAGCCCCGTAGAAGGAAAAGGGCGAAATTTTGTTATCACTAATTTTTTGGCCAAAATTTTGAATTTCCTTAGCAAAACTTAAAATGTAAATATCTCGTTAAATAAGCCCCGTAGAAGGAAAAGGGCGAAATTTTGTTATCACTAATTTTTTGGCCAAAATTTTGAATTTCCTTAGCAAAACTTAAAATGTAAATATCTCGTTAAATAAGCCGCGTAGAAGGAAAAGGGCGAAATTTTGTTATCACTAATTTTTTGACCAAAACTTAAAATGTAAATATCTCGTTAAATAAGCCCCGTAGAAGGAAAAGGGCGAAATTTTTTATCACAAATTTTTTGGCCAAAATTTAGCAGAACTTAAAACGTAAATATCTCGTTAAATAAGCCCCGTAGAAGGAAAAGGGCGAAATTTTGTTATCACTAATTTTTTGACCAAAACTTAGCAAAACTTAAAATGCAAATATCTCGTTAAATAAGCCCCGTAGAAGGAAAAGGGCAAAATTGTGTTATCACTAATTTTTTCGCCAAATTTTTGAATTTCCTTAGCAAAACTTAAAATGTAAATATCTCGTTAAATAAGCCCCGTAGAAGGAAAAGGGCGAAATTTTGTTATCACTAATTTTTTGGCAAATATCTCGTTAAATAAGCCCCGTAGAAGGAAAAGGGCGAAATTTTATCACTAATTTTTTGGCCAAAATTTAGCAAAACTTAAAATGTAAATATCTCGTTAAATAAGCCCCGTAGAAGGAAAAGGGCGAAATTTTGTTATCACTAATTTTTTGGCCAAAATTTAGCAAAACTTAAAATGTAAATATCTCGTTAAATAAGTCCCGTAGAAGGAAAAGGGCGAAATTTTGTTATCACTAATTTTTTGGCCAAAATTTAGCAAAACTTAAAATGTAAATATCTCGTTAAATAAGCCCCGTAGAAGGAAAAGGGCGAAATTTTGTTATCACTAATTTTTTGGCCAAATTTTGAATTTCCTTAGCAAAACTTAAAATGTAAATATCTCGTTAAATAAGCCCCGTAGAAGGAAAAGGGCGAAATTTTGTTATCACTAATTTTTTGGCCAAAATTTTGAATTTCCTTAGCAAAACTTAAAATGTAAATATCTCGTTAAATAAGCCCCGTAGAAGGAAAAGGGCGAAATTTTGTTATCACTAATTTTTTGGCCAAAATTTAGCAAAACTTAAAATGTAAATATCTCGTTAAATAAGTCCCGCAGAAGGAAAAGGGCGAAATTTGTTATCACTAATTTTTTGGCCAAAATTTAGCAAAACTTAAAATGTAAATATCTCGTTAAATAAGCCCCGTAGAAGGAAAAGGGCGAAATTTTGTTATCACTAATTTTTTGGCCAAAATTTAGCAAAACTTAAAATGTAAATATCTCGTTAATAAGCCCCGTAGAAGGAAAGGGCGAAATTTTGTTATCACTAATTTTTTGGCCAAAATTTAGCAAAACTTAAAATGTAAATATCTCGTTAAATAAGCCCCGTAGAAGGAAAGGGCGAAATTTTGTTATCACTAATTTTTGGCCAAAAATTTGAATTTCCTTAGCAAAACTTAAAATGTAAATATCTCGTTATATAAGCCCCGTAGAAGGAAAAGGGCGAAATTTTGTTATCACTAATTTTTGGCCAAAATTTAGCAAAACTTAAAATGTAAATATCTCGTTAAATAAGCCCGTAGAAGGAAAAGGGCGAAATTTTGTTATCACTAATTTTTTGGCCAAAATTTAGCAAAACTTAAAATGTAAATATCTCGTTAAAGAAGTCCCGTAGAAGGAAAAGGGCGAAATTTTGTTATCACTAATTTTTTGGCCAAAATTTAGCAAAACTTAAAATGTAAATATCTCGTTAAATAAGCCCCGTAGAAGGAAAAGGGCGAAATTTTGTTATCACTAATTTTTTTGGCCAAAATTTTGAATTTCCTTAGCAAAACTTAAAATGTAAATATCTCGTTAAATAAGCCCGTAGAAGGAAAAGGGCGAAATTTTGTTATCACTAATTTTTTGGCCAAAATTTAGCAAAACTTAAATGTAAATATCTCGTTAAATAAGTCCCGTAGAAGGAAAAGGGCGAAATTTTGTTATCACTAATTTTTGGCCAAAATTTAGCAAAACTTAAAATGTAAATATCTCGTTAAATAAGCCCCGTAGAAGGAAAAGGGCGAAATTTTGTTATCAATAATTTTTTGGCCAAAATTTAGCAAAACTTAAAATGTAAATATCTCGTTAAATAAGCCCCGTAGAAGGAAAAGGGCGAAATTTGTTATCACTAATTTTTTGGCCAAAATTTTGAATTTCCTTAGCAAAACTTAAAATGTAAATATCTCGTTAAATAAGCCCCGTAGAAGGAAAAGGCGAAATTTTGTTATCACTATTTTTTGGCCAAAATTTAGCAAAACTTAAAATGTAAATATCTCGTTAAATAAGCCCTGTAGAAGGAAAAGGGCGAAATTTTGTTATCACTAATTTTTTGGCCAAAATTCTGAATTTCCTTAGCAAAACTTAAAATGTAAATATCTCGTTAAATAAGCCCCGTAGAAGGAAAAGGGTGAAATTTTGTTATCACTAATTTTTGGCCAAAATTTTGAATTTCCTTAGCAAAACTTAAAATGTAAATATCTCGTTAAATAAGCCCCGTAGAAGGAAAAGGCGAAATTTTGTTATCACTAATTTTTTGGCCAAAATTTAGCAAAACTTAAAATGTAAAATGTAAGGAAAAGGCGAAATTTTGTTATCACTAATTTTTAGCAAAACTTAAAATGTAAATATCTCGTTAAATAAGCCCCGTAGAAGGAAAAGGGCGAAATTTTGTTATCACTAATTTTTTGGCCAAAATTTAGCAAAACTTAAAATGTAAATATCTCGTTAAATAAGCCCCGTAGAAGGAAAAGGCGAAATTTTGTTATCACTAATTTTTTGGCCAAAATTTAGCAAAACTTAAAATGTAAATATCTCGTTAAATAAGCCCCGTAGAAGGAAAAGGGCGAAATTTTGTTATCACTAATTTTTTGGCCAAAATTTAGCAAAACTTAAAATGTAAATATCTCGTTAAATAAGCCCCGTAGAAGGAAAAGGGCGAAATTTTGTTATCACTAATTTTTTGGCCAAAATTTAGCAAAACTTAAAATGTAAATATCTCGTTAAATAAGCCCCGTAGAAGGAAAAGGGCGAAATTTTGTTATCACTAATTTTTTGGCCCAAAATTTAGCAAAACTTAAAATGTAAATATCTCGTTAAATAAGCCCCGTAGAAGGAAAAGGGCGAAATTTTGTTATCACTAATTTTTGGCCAAAATTTTTGTAAATATCTCGTTAAATAAGCCCCGTAGAAGGAAAGGGCGAAATTTTGTTATCACTAATTTTTTGGCCAAAATTTAGCAAAACTTAAAATGTAAATATCTCGTTAAATAAGCCCCGTAGAAGGAAAAGGGCGAAATTTTGTTATCACTAATTTTTTAGCCCAAAATTTAGCAAAACTTAAAATGTAAATATCTCGTTAAATAAGCCCATAGAAGGAAAAGGGCGAATTTTGTTATCACTAATTTTTTGACCAAAACTTAGCAAAACTTAAAATGTAAATATCTCGTTAAATAAGCCCCGTAGAAGGAAAAGGGCGAAATTTTGTTATCACTAATTTTTTGGCCAAAATTTAGCAAAACTTAAAATGTAAATATCTCGTTAAATAAGCCCCGTAGAAGGAAAAGGGCGAAATTTTGTTATCACTAATTTTTGGCCAAAATTTAGCAAAACTTAAAATGTAAATATCTCGTTAAATAAGTCCAGTAGAAGGAAAAGGCGAAATTTTGTTATCACTAATTTTAGCAAAACTTAAAATGTAAATATCTCGTTAAATAAGCCCCGTAGAAGGAAAAGGGCGAAATTTTGTTATCACTAATTTTTTGGCCAAAATTTTGAATTTCCTTAGCAAAACTTAAAATGTAAATATCTCGATAAATAAGCCCCGTAGAAGGAAAAGGGCGAAATTTTGTTATCACTAATTTTTTGGCCAAAATTTAGCAAAACTTAAAATGTAAATATCTCGTTAAATAAGCCCTGTAGAAGGAAAAGGGCGAAATTTTGTTATCACTAATTTTTTGGCCAAAATTCTGAATTTCCTTAGCAAAACTTAAAATGTAAATATCTCGTTAAATAAGCCCTGTAGAAGGAAAAGGGCGAAATTTTGTTATCACTAATTTTTTGGCCAAAATTCTGAATTTCCTTAGCAAAACTTAAAATGTAAATATCTCGTTAAATAAGCCCCGTAGAAGGAAAAGGGCGAAATTTTGTTATCACTAATTTTTTGACCAAAACTTAGCAAAACTTAAAATGTAAATATCTCGTTAAATAAGCCCCGTAGAAGGAAAAGGGCGAAATTTTGTTATCACTAATTTTTTGGCCAAAATTTTGAATTTCCTTAGCAAAACTTAAAATGTAAATATCTCGTTAAATAAGCCCCGTAGAAGGAAAAGGCGAAATTTTGTTATCACTAATTTTTAGCAAAACTTAAAATGTAAATATCTCGTTAAATAAGCCCCGTAGAAGGAAAAGGGCGAAATTTTGTTATCACTAATTTTTTGGCCAAAATTTAGCAAAACTTAAAATGTAAATATCTCGTTAAATAAGCCCCGTAGAAGGAAAAGGGCGAAATTTTGTTATCACTAATTTTTTGGCCAAAATTTAGCAAAACTTAAAATGTAAATATCTCGTTAAATAAGCCCCGTAGAAGGAAAAGGGCGAAATTTTGTTATCACTAATTTTTTGGCCAAAATTTAGCAAAACTTAAAATGTAAATATCTCGTTAAATAAGCCCCGTAGAAGGAAAAGGGCGAAATTTTGTTATCACTAATTTTTTGGCCAAAATTTTGCAAAACTTAAAATTATCTCGTTAAATAAGCCCCGTAGAAGGAAAAGGGCGAAATTTTGTTATCACTAATTTTTGGCCAAAATTTAGCAAAACTTAAAATGTAAATATCTCGTTAAATTAAGCCCCGTAGAAGGAAAAGGGCGAAATTTTGTTATCCACTAATTTTTTAGCCAAATTTTTTAGCCAAAATTTAGCAAAACTTAAAATGTAAATATCTCGTTAAATAAGCCCCATAGAAGGAAAAGGGCGAAATTTTGTTATCACTAATTGTTTGACCAAAACTTAGCAAAACTTAAAATGTAAATATCTCGTTAAATAAGCCCCGTAGAAGGAAAAGGGCGAAATTTTGTTATCACTAATTTTTTGGCCAAAATTTAGCAAAACTTAAAATGTAAATATCTCGTTAAATAAGCCCCGTAGAAGGAAAAGGGCAAAATTTTGTTATCACTAATTTTTTGGCCAAAATTTTGTAAATATCTCGTTAAATAAGCCCCGTAAAGGAAAAGGGCGAAATTTTGTTATCACTAATTTTTTGGCCAAAATTTAGCAAAACTTAAAATGTAAATATCTCGTTAAATAAGCCCCGTAGAAGGAAAAGGGCGAAATTTTGTTATCACTAATTTTTTGGCCAAAATTTTGTAAATATCTCGTTAAATAAGCCCCGTAGAAGGAAAAGGGCGAAATTTTGTTATCACAAATTTTTTGGCCAAAATTTTGTAAATATCTCGTTAAATAAGCCCCGTAGAAGGAAAAGGGCGAAATTTTGTTATCACTAATTTTTTGGCCAAAATTTTGTAAATATCTCGTTAAATAAGCCCCGTAGAAGGAAAAGGGCGAAATTTTGTTATCACTAATTTTTTGGCCAAAATTTAGCAAAACTTAAAATGTAAATATCTCGTTAAATAAGCCCCGTAGAAGGAAAAGGGCGAAATTTTGTTATCACTAATTTTTTAGCCAAAATTTAGCAAAACTTAAAATGTAAATATCTCGTTAAATAAGCCCCGTAGAAGGAAAAGGGCGAAATTTTGTTATCACTAATTTTTTGACCAAAACTTAGCAAAACTTAAAATGTAAATATCTCGTTAAATAAGCCCCGTAGAAGGAAAAGGGCGAAATTTTGTTATCACTAATTTTTTGGCCAAAATTTAGCAAAACTTAAAATGTAAATATCTCGTTAAATAAGCCCCGTAGAAGGAAAAGGGCAAAATTTTGTTATCACTAATTTTTTGGCCAAAATTTTGTAAATATCTCGTTAAATAAGCCCCGTAGAAGGAAAAGGGCGAAATTTTGTTATCACTAATTTTTTGGCCAAAATTTAGCAAAACTTAAAATGTAAATATCTCGTTAAATAAGCCCCGTAGAAGGAAAAGGGCGAAATTTTGTTATCACTAATTTTTTGGCCAAAATTTTGTAAATATCTCGTTAAATAAGCCCCGTAGAAGGAAAAGGGCGAAATTTTGTTATCACTAATTTTTTGGCCAAAATTTAGCAAAACTTAAAATGTAAATATCTCGTTAAATAAGCCCCGTAGAAGGAAAAGGGCGAAATTTTGTTATCACTAATTTTTTAGCCAAAATTTAGCAAAACTTAAAATGTAAATATCTCGTTAAATAAGCCCCGTAGAAGGAAAAGGGCGAAATTTTGGTATCACTAATTTTTTGACCAAAACTTAGCAAAACTTAAAATGTAAATATCTCGTTAAATAAGCCCCGTAGAAGGAAAAGGGCGAAATTTTGTTATCACTAATTTTTTGGCCAAAACTTTGAATTTCCTTAGCAAAACTTAAAATGTAAATATCTCGTTAAATAAGCCCCGTAGAAGGAAAAGGGCGAAATTTTGTTATCACTAATTTTTTGGCCAAAATTTAGCAAAACTTAAAATGTAAATATCTCGTTAAATAAGCCCCGTAGAAGGAAAAGGGCGAAATTTTGTTATCACTAATTTTTTGGCCAAAATTTTGAATTTCCTTAGCAAAACTTAAAATGTAAATATCTCGTTAAATAAGCCCCGTAGAAGGAAAAGGGCGAAATTTTGTTATCACTAATTTTTTGGCCAAAATTTAGCAAAACTTAAAATGTAAATATCTCGTTAAATAAGCCCCGTAGAAGGAAAAGGGCGAAACTTAAAATGTAAATATCTCGTTAAATAAGCCCCATAGAAGGAAAAGGGCGAAATTTTGTTATCACTAATTTTTTGACCAAAACTTAGCAAAACTTAAAATGTAAATATCTCGTTAAATAAGCCCCGTAGAAGGAAAAGGGCGAAATTTTGTTATCACTAATTTTTTGGCCAAAATTTAGCAAAACTTAAAATGTAAATATCTCGTTAAATAAGCCCCGTAGAAGGAAAAGGGCAAAATTTTGTTATCACTAATTTTTTGGCCAAAATTTTGTAAATATCTCGTTAAATAAGCCCCGTAGAAGGAAAAGGGCGAAATTTTGTTATCACTAATTTTTTGGCCAAAATTTAGCAAAACTTAAAATGTAAATATCTCGTTAAATAAGCCCCGTAGAAGGAAAAGGGCGAAATTTTGTTATCACTAATTTTTTGGCCAAAATTTTGTAAATATCTCGTTAAATAAGCCCCGTAGAAGGAAAAGGGCGAAATTTTGTTATCACAAATTTTTTGGCCAAAATTTTGTAAATATCTCGTTAAATAAGCCCCGTAGAAGGAAAAGGGCGAAATTTTGTTATCACTAATTTTTTGGCCAAAATTTTGTAAATATCTCGTTAAATAAGCCCCGTAGAAGGAAAAGGGCGAAATTTTGTTATCACTAATTTTTTGGCCAAAATTTAGCAAAACTTAAAATGTAAATATCTCGTTAAATAAGCCCCGTAGAAGGAAAAGGGCGAAATTTTGTTATCACTAATTTTTTAGCCAAAATTTAGCAAAACTTAAAATGTAAATATCTCGTTAAATAAGCCCCGTAGAAGGAAAAGGGCGAAATTTTGTTATCACTAATTTTTTGACCAAAACTTAGCAAAACTTAAAATGTAAATATCTCGTTAAATAAGCCCCGTAGAAGGAAAAGGGCGAAATTTTGTTATCACTAATTTTTTGGCCAAAATTTAGCAAAACTTAAAATGTAAATATCTTGTTAAATAAGCCCCGTAGAAGGAAAAGGGCAAAATTTTGTTATCACTAATTTTTTGGCCAAAATTTTGTAAATATCTCGTTAAATAAGCCCCGTAGAAGGAAAAGGGCGAAATTTTGTTATCACTAATTTTTTGGCCAAAATTTAGCAAAACTTAAAATGTAAATATCTCGTTAAATAAGCCCCGTAGAAGGAAAAGGGCGAAATTTTGTTATCACTAATTTTTTGGCCAAAATTTTGTAAATATCTCGTTAAATAAGCCCCGTAGAAGGAAAAGGGCGAAATTTTGTTATCACTAATTTTTTGGCCAAAATTTAGCAAAACTTAAAATGTAAATATCTCGTTAAATAAGCCCCGTAGAAGGAAAAGGGCGAAATTTTGTTATCACTAATTTTTTGGCCAAAATTTTGTAAATATCTCGTTAAATAAGCCCCGTAGAAGGAAAAGGGCGAAATTTTGTTATCACAAATTTTTTGGCCAAAATATTGTAAATATCTCGTTAAATAAGCCCCGTAGAAGGAAAAGGGCGAAATTTTGTTATCACTAATTTTTTGGCCAAAATTTTGTAAATATCTCGTTAAATAAGCCCCGTAGAAGGAAAAGGGCGAAATTTTGTTATCACTAATTTTTTGGCCAAAATTTAGCAAAACTTAAAATGTAAATATCTCGTTAAATAAGCCCCGTAGAAGGAAAAGGGCGAAATTTTGTTATCACTAATTTTTTAGCCAAAATTTAGCAAAACTTAAAATGTAAATATCTCGTTAAATAAGCCCCGTAGAAGGAAAAGGGCGAAATTTTGTTATCACTAATTTTTTGACCAAAACTTAGCAAAACTTAAAATGTAAATATCTCGTTAAATAAGCCCCGTAGAAGGAAAAGGGCGAAATTTTGTTATCACTAATTTTTTGGCCAAAATTTAGCAAAACTTAAAATGTAAATATCTTGTTAAATAAGCCCCGTAGAAGGAAAAGGGCAAAATTTTGTTATCACTAATTTTTTGGCCAAAATTTTGTAAATATCTCGTTAAATAAGCCCCGTAGAAGGAAAAGGGCGAAATTTTGTTATCACTAATTTTTTGGCCAAAATTTAGCAAAACTTAAAATGTAAATATCTCGTTAAATAAGCCCCGTAGAAGGAAAAGGGCGAAATTTTGTTATCACTAATTTTTTAGCCAAAATTTAGCAAAACTTAAAATGTAAATATCTCGTTAAATAAGCCCCGTAGAAGGAAAAGGGCGAAATTTTGGTATCACTAATTTTTTGACCAAAACTTAGCAAAACTTAAAATGTAAATATCTCGTTAAATAAGCCCCGTAGAAGGAAAAGGGCGAAATTTTGTTATCACTAATTTTTTGGCCAAAACTTTGAATTTCCTTAGCAAAACTTAAAATGTAAATATCTCGTTAAATAAGCCCGGTGGAAGGAAAAGGGCGAAATTTTGTTATCACTAATTTTTTGGCCAAAATTTAGCAAAACTTAAAATGTAAATATCTCGTTAAATAAGCCCCGTAGAAGGAAAAGGGCGAAATTTTGTTATCACTAATTTTTTGGCCAAAATTTTGAATTTCCTTAGCAAAACTTAAAATGTAAATATCTCGTTAAATAAGCCCCGTAGAAGGAAAAGGGCGAAATTTTGTTATCACTAATTTTTTGGCCAAAATTTAGCAAAACTTAAAATGTAAATATCTCGTTAAATAAGCCCCGTAGAAGGAAAAGGGCGAAATTTTGTTATCACTAATTTTTTGGCCAAAATTTTGAATTTCCTTAGCAAAACTTAAAATGTAAATATCTCGTTAAATAAGCCCCGTAGAAGGAAAAGGGCGAAATTTTGTTATCACTAACTTTTTGGCCAAAATTTAGCAAAACTTAAAATGTAAATATCTCGTTAAATAAGCCCCGTAGAAGGAAAAGGGCGAAATTTTGTTATCACTAATTTTTTGGCCAAAACTTTGAATTTCCTTAGCAAAACTTAAAATGTAAATATCTCGTTAAATAAGCCCCGTAGAAGGAAAAGGGCGAAATTTTGTTATCACTAATTTTTTGGCCAAAATTTTGAATTTCCTTAGCAAAACTTAAAATGTAAATATCTCGTTAAATAAGCCCCGTAGAAGGAAAAGGGCGAAATTTTGTTATCACTAATTTTTTGGCCAAAATTTAGCAAAACTTAAAATGTAAATATCTCGTTAAATAAGCCCCGTAGAAGGAAAAGGGCGAAATTTTGTTATCACTAATTTTTTGGCCAAAACTTTGAATTTCCTTAGCAAAACTTAAAATGTAAATATCTCGTTAAATAAGCCCCGTAGAAGGAAAAGGGCGAAATTTTGTTATCACTAATTTTTTGGCCAAAATTTAGCAAAACTTAAAATGTAAATATCTCGTTAAATAAGCCCCGTAGAAGGAAAAGGGCGAAATTTTGTTATCACTAATTTTTTGGCCAAAATTTTGTAAATATCTCGTTAAATAAGCCCCGTAGAAGGAAAAGGGCGAAATTTTGTTATCACTAATTTTTTGGCCAAAATTTAGCAAAACTTAAAATGTAAATATCTCGTTAAATAAGCCCCGTAGAAGGAAAAGGGCGAAATTTTGTTATCACTAATTTTTTGGCCAAAATTTTGTAAATATCTCGTTAAATAAGCCCCGTAGAAGGAAAAGGGCGAAATTTTGTTATCACTAATTTTTTGGCCAAAATTTAGCAAAACTTAAAATGTAAATATCTCGTTAAATAAGCCCCGTAGAAGGAAAAGGGCGAAATTTTGTTATCACTAATTTTTTAGCCAAAATTTAGCAAAACTTAAAATGTAAATATCTCGTTAAATAAGCCCCGTAGAAGGAAAAGGGCGAAATTTTGGTATCACTAATTTTTTGACCAAAACTTAGCAAAACTTAAAATGTAAATATCTCGTTAAATAAGCCCCGTAGAAGGAAAAGGGCGAAATTTTGTTATCACTAATTTTTTGGCCAAAACTTTGAATTTCCTTAGCAAAACTTAAAATGTAAATATCTCGTTAAATAAGCCCCGTAGAAGGAAAAGGGCGAAATTTTGTTATCACTAATTTTTTGGCCAAAATTTAGCAAAACTTAAAATGTAAATATCTCGTTAAATAAGCCCCGTAGAAGGAAAAGGGCGAAATTTTGTTATCACTAATTTTTTGGCCAAAATTTTGAATTTCCTTAGCAAAACTTAAAATGTAAATATCTCGTTAAATAAGCCCCGTAGAAGGAAAAGGGCGAAATTTTGTTATCACTAATTTTTTGGCCAAAATTTAGCAAAACTTAAAATGTAAATATCTCGTTAAATAAGCCCCGTAGAAGGAAAAGGGCGAAATTTTGTTATCACTAATTTTTTGGCCAAAATTTTGAATTTCCTTAGCAAAACTTAAAATGTAAATATCTCGTTAAATAAGCCCCGTAGAAGGAAAAGGGCGAAATTTTGTTATCACTAATTTTTTGGCCAAAATTTAGCAAAACTTAAAATGTAAATATCTCGTTAAATAAGCCCCGTAGAAGGAAAAGGGCGAAATTTTGTTATCACTAATTTTTTAGCCAAAATTTAGCAAAACTTAAAATGTAAATATCTCGTTAAATAAGCCCCGTAGAAGGAAAAGGGCGAAATTTTGGTATCACTAATTTTTTGACCAAAACTTAGCAAAACTTAAAATGTAAATATCTCGTTAAATAAGCCCCGTAGAAGGAAAAGGGCGAAATTTTGTTATCACTAATTTTTTGGCCAAAACTTTGAATTTCCTTAGCAAAACTTAAAATGTAAATATCTCGTTAAATAAGCCCCGTAGAAGGAAAAGGGCGAAATTTTGTTATCACTAATTTTTTGGCCAAAATTTAGCAAAACTTAAAATGTAAATATCTCGTTAAATAAGCCCCGTAGAAGGAAAAGGGCGAAATTTTGTTATCACTAATTTTTTGGCCAAAATTTTGAATTTCCTTAGCAAAACTTAAAATGTAAATATCTCGTTAAATAAGCCCCGTAGAAGGAAAAGGGCGAAATTTTGTTATCACTAATTTTTTGGCCAAAATTTAGCAAAACTTAAAATGTAAATATCTCGTTAAATAAGCCCCGTAGAAGGAAAAGGGCGAAATTTTGTTATCACTAATTTTTTAGCCAAAATTTAGCAAAACTTAAAATGTAAATATCTCGTTAAATAAGCCCCGTAGAAGGAAAAGGGCGAAATTTTGGTATCACTAATTTTTTGACCAAAACTTAGCAAAACTTAAAATGTAAATATCTCGTTAAATAAGCCCCGTAGAAGGAAAAGGGCGAAATTTTGTTATCACTAATTTTTTGGCCAAAACTTTGAATTTCCTTAGCAAAACTTAAAATGTAAATATCTCGTTAAATAAGCCCCGTAGAAGGAAAAGGGCGAAATTTTGTTATCACTAATTTTTTGGCCAAAATTTAGCAAAACTTAAAATGTAAATATCTCGTTAAATAAGCCCCGTAGAAGGAAAAGGGCGAAATTTTGTTATCACTAATTTTTTGGCCAAAATTTTGAATTTCCTTAGCAAAACTTAAAATGTAAATATCTCGTTAAATAAGCCCCGTAGAAGGAAAAGGGCGAAATTTTGTTATCACTAATTTTTTGGCCAAAATTTAGCAAAACTTAAAATGTAAATATCTCGTTAAATAAGCCCCGTAGAAGGAAAAGGGCGAAATTTTGTTATCACTAATTTTTTGGCCAAAATTTTGAATTTCCTTAGCAAAACTTAAAATGTAAATATCTCGTTAAATAAGCCCCGTAGAAGGAAAAGGGCGAAATTTTGTTATCACTAATTTTTTGGCCAAAATTTAGCAAAACTTAAAATGTAAATATCTCGTTAAATAAGCCCCGTAGAAGGAAAAGGGCGAAATTTTGTTATCACTAATTTTTTGGCCAAAATTTTGAATTTCCTTAGCAAAACTTAAAATGTAAATATCTCGTTAAATAAGCCCCGTAGAAGGAAAAGGGCGAAATTTTGTTATCACTAACTTTTTGGCCAAAATTTAGCAAAACTTAAAATGTAAATATCTCGTTAAATAAGCCCCGTAGAAGGAAAAGGGCGAAATTTTGTTATCACTAATTTTTTGGCCAAAACTTTGAATTTCCTTAGCAAAACTTAAAATGTAAATATCTCGTTAAATAAGCCCCGTAGAAGGAAAAGGGCGAAATTTTGTTATCACTAATTTTTTGGCCAAAATTTTGAATTTCCTTAGCAAAACTTAAAATGTAAATATCTCGTTAAATAAGCCCCGTAGAAGGAAAAGGGCGAAATTTTGTTATCACTAATTTTTTGGCCAAAATTTAGCAAAACTTAAAATGTAAATATCTCGTTAAATAAGCCCCGTAGAAGGAAAAGGGCGAAATTTTGTTATCACTAATTTTTTGGCCAAAACTTTGAATTTCCTTAGCAAAACTTAAAATGTAAATATCTCGTTAAATAAGCCCCGTAGAAGGAAAAGGGCGAAATTTTGTTATCACTAATTTTTTGGCCAAAATTTAGCAAAACTTAAAATGTAAATATCTCGTTAAATAAGCCCCGTAGAAGGAAAAGGGCGAAATTTTGTTATCACTAATTTTTTGGCCAAAATTTTGTAAATATCTCGTTAAATAAGCCCCGTAGAAGGAAAAGGGCGAAATTTTGTTATCACTAATTTTTTGGCCAAAATTTAGCAAAACTTAAAATGTAAATATCTCGTTAAATAAGCCCCGTAGAAGGAAAAGGGCGAAATTTTGTTATCACTAATTTTTTGGCCAAAATTTTGTAAATATCTCGTTAAATAAGCCCCGTAGAAGGAAAAGGGCGAAATTTTGTTATCACTAATTTTTTGGCCAAAATTTAGCAAAACTTAAAATGTAAATATCTCGTTAAATAAGCCCCGTAGAAGGAAAAGGGCGAAATTTTGTTATCACTAATTTTTTAGCCAAAATTTAGCAAAACTTAAAATGTAAATATCTCGTTAAATAAGCCCCGTAGAAGGAAAAGGGCGAAATTTTGGTATCACTAATTTTTTGACCAAAACTTAGCAAAACTTAAAATGTAAATATCTCGTTAAATAAGCCCCGTAGAAGGAAAAGGGCGAAATTTTGTTATCACTAATTTTTTGGCCAAAACTTTGAATTTCCTTAGCAAAACTTAAAATGTAAATATCTCGTTAAATAAGCCCCGTAGAAGGAAAAGGGCGAAATTTTGTTATCACTAATTTTTTGGCCAAAATTTAGCAAAACTTAAAATGTAAATATCTCGTTAAATAAGCCCCGTAGAAGGAAAAGGGCGAAATTTTGTTACACTAATTTTTTGGCCAAAATTTTGTAAATATCTCGTTAAATAAGCCCCGTAGAAGGAAAAGGGCGAAATTTTGTTATCACTAATTTTTTGGCCAAAATTTAGCAAAACTTAAAATGTAAATATCTCGTTAAATAAGCCCCGTAGAAGGAAAAGGGCGAAATTTTGTTATCACTAATTTTTTGGCCAAAATTTTGTAAATATCTCGTTAAATAAGCCCCGTAGAAGGAAAAGGGCGAAATTTTGTTATCACTAATTTTTTGGCCAAAATTTAGCAAAACTTAAAATGTAAATATCTCGTTAAATAAGCCCCGTAGAAGGAAAAGGGCGAAATTTTGTTATCACTAATTTTTTAGCCAAAATTTAGCAAAACTTAAAATGTAAATATCTCGTTAAATAAGCCCCGTAGAAGGAAAAGGGCGAAATTTTGGTATCACTAATTTTTTGACCAAAACTTAGCAAAACTTAAAATGTAAATATCTCGTTAAATAAGCCCCGTAGAAGGAAAAGGGCGAAATTTTGTTATCACTAATTTTTTGGCCAAAACTTTGAATTTCCTTAGCAAAACTTAAAATGTAAATATCTCGTTAAATAAGCCCCGTAGAAGGAAAAGGGCGAAATTTTGTTATCACTAATTTTTTGGCCAAAATTTAGCAAAACTTAAAATGTAAATATCTCGTTAAATAAGCCCCGTAGAAGGAAAAGGGCGAAATTTTGTTATCACTAATTTTTTGGCCAAAATTTTGAATTTCCTTAGCAAAACTTAAAATGTAAATATCTCGTTAAATAAGCCCCGTAGAAGGAAAAGGGCGAAATTTTGTTATCACTAATTTTTTGGCCAAAATTTAGCAAAACTTAAAATGTAAATATCTCGTTAAATAAGCCCCGTAGAAGGAAAAGGGCGAAATTTTGTTATCACTAATTTTTTGGCCAAAATTTTGAATTTCCTTAGCAAAACTTAAAATGTAAATATCTCGTTAAATAAGCCCCGTAGAAGGAAAAGGGCGAAATTTTGTTATCACTAATTTTTTGGCCAAAATTTAGCAAAACTTAAAATGTAAATATCTCGTTAAATAAGCCCCGTAGAAGGAAAAGGGCGAAATTTTGTTATCACTAATTTTTTGGCCAAAATTTTGAATTTCCTTAGCAAAACTTAAAATGTAAATATCTCGTTAAATAAGCCCCGTAGAAGGAAAAGGGCGAAATTTTGTTATCACTAATTTTTTGGCCAAAATTTAGCAAAACTTAAAATGTAAATATCTCGTTAAATAAGCCCCGTAGAAGGAAAAGGGCGAAATTTTGTTATCACTAATTTTTTGGCCAAAATTTTGAATTTCCTTAGCAAAACTTAAAATGTAAATATCTCGTTAAATAAGCCCCGTAGAAGGAAAAGGGCGAAATTTTGTTATCACTAATTTTTTGGCCAAAATTTAGCAAAACTTAAAATGTAAATATCTCGTTAAATAAGCCCCGTAGAAGGAAAAGGGCGAAATTTTGTTATCACTAATTTTTTGGCCAAAATTTTGAATTTCCTTAGCAAAACTTAAAATGTAAATATCTCGTTAAATAAGCCCCGTAGAAGGAAAAGGGCGAAATTTTGTTATCACTAATTTTTTGGCCAAAATTTAGCAAAACTTAAAATGTAAATATCTCGTTAAATAAGCCCCGTAGAAGGAAAAGGGCGAAATTTTGTTATCACTAATTTTTTGGCCAAAATTTTGAATTTCCTTAGCAAAACTTAAAATGTAAATATCTCGTTAAATAAGCCCCGTAGAAGGAAAAGGGCGAAATTTTGTTATCACTAATTTTTTGGCCAAAATTTAGCAAAACTTAAAATGTAAATATCTCGTTAAATAAGCCCCGTAGAAGGAAAAGGGCGAAATTTTGTTATCACTAATTTTTTGGCCAAAACTTTGAATTTCCTTAGCAAAACTTAAAATGTAAATATCTCGTTAAATAAGCCCCGTAGAAGGAAAAGGGCGAAATTTTGTTATCACTAATTTTTTGGCCAAAATTTTGAATTTCCTTAGCAAAACTTAAAATGTAAATATCTCGTTAAATAAGCCCCGTAGAAGGAAAAGGGCGAAATTTTGTTATCACTAATTTTTTGGCCAAAATTTAGCAAAACTTAAAATGTAAATATCTCGTTAAATAAGCCCCGTAGAAGGAAAAGGGCGAAATTTTGTTATCACTAATTTTTTGGCCAAAATTTTGAATTTCCTTAGCAAAACTTAAAATGTAAATATCTCGTTAAATAAGCCCCGTAGAAGGAAAAGGGCGAAATTTTGTTATCACTAATTTTTTGGCCAAAATTTAGCAAAACTTAAAATGTAAATATCTCGTTAAATAAGCCCCGTAGAAGGAAAAGGGCGAAATTTTGTTATCACTAATTTTTTGGCCAAAATTTTGAATTTCCTTAGCAAAACTTAAAATGTAAATATCTCGTTAAATAAGCCCCGTAGAAGGAAAAGGGCGAAATTTTGTTATCACTAATTTTTTGGCCAAAATTTAGCAAAACTTAAAATGTAAATATCTCGTTAAATAAGCCCCGTAGAAGGAAAAGGGCGAAATTTTGTTATCACTAATTTTTTGGCCAAAACTTTGAATTTCCTTAGCAAAACTTAAAATGTAAATATCTCGTTAAATAAGCCCCGTAGAAGGAAAAGGGCGAAATTTTGTTATCACTAATTTTTTGGCCAAAATTTTGAATTTCCTTAGCAAAACTTAAAATGTAAATATCTCGTTAAATAAGCCCCGTAGAAGGAAAAGGGCGAAATTTTGTTATCACTAATTTTTTGGCCAAAATTTAGCAAAACTTAAAATGTAAATATCTCGTTAAATAAGCCCCGTAGAAGGAAAAGGGCGAAATTTTGTTATCACTAATTTTTTGGCCAAAACTTTGAATTTCCTTAGCAAAACTTAAAATGTAAATATCTCGTTAAATAAGCCCCGTAGAAGGAAAAGGGCGAAATTTTGTTATCACTAATTTTTTGGCCAAAATTTAGCAAAACTTAAAATGTAAATATCTCGTTAAATAAGCCCCGTAGAAGGAAAAGGGCGAAATTTTGTTATCACTAATTTTTTGGCCAAAATTTTGAATTTCCTTAGCAAAACTTAAAATGTAAATATCTCGTTAAATAAGCCCCGTAGAAGGAAAAGGGCGAAATTTTGTTATCACTAATTTTTTGGCCAAAATTTTGAATTTCCTTAGCAAAACTTAAAATGTAAATATCTCGTTAAATAAGCCCCGTAGAAGGAAAAGGGCGAAATTTTGTTATCACTAATTTTTTGGCCAAAATTTTGAATTTCCTTAGCAAAACTTAAAATGTAAATATCTCGTTAAATAAGCCCCGTAGAAGGAAAAGGGCGAAATTTTGTTATCACTAATTTTTTGGCCAAAATTTAGCAAAACTTAAAATGTAAATATCTCGTTAAATAAGCCCCGTAGAAGGAAAAGGGCGAAATTTTGTTATCACTAATTTTTTGGCCAAAATTTTGAATTTCCTTAGCAAAACTTAAAATGTAAATATCTCGTTAAATAAGCCCCGTAGAAGGAAAAGGGCGAAATTTTATTATCACTAATTTTTTGTCCAAAATTTAGCAAAACTTAAAATGTAAATATCTCGTTAAATAAGCCCCGTAGAAGGAAAAGGGCGAAATTTTGTTATCACTAATTTTTTGGCCAAAATTTTGAATTTCCTTAGCAAAACTTAAAATGTAAATATCTCGTTAAATAAGCCCCGTAGAAGGAAAAGGGCGAAATTTTGTTATCACTAATTTTTTGGCCAAAATTTTGAATTTCCTTAGCAAAACTTAAAATGTAAATATCTCGTTAAATAAGCCCCGTAGAAGGAAAAGGGCGAAATTTTGTTATCACTAATTTTTTGGCCAAAATTTAGCAAAACTTAAAATGTAAATATCTCGTTAAATAAGCCCCGTAGAAGGAAAAGGGCGAAATTTTGTTATCACTAATTTTTTGGCCAAAATTTAGCAAAACTTAAAATGTAAATATCTCGTTAAATAAGCCCCGTAGAAGGAAAAGGGCGAAATTTTGTTATCACTAATTTTTTGGCCAAAATTTTGAATTTCCTTAGCAAAACTTAAAATGTAAATATCTCGTTAAATAAGCCCCGTAGAAGGAAAAGGGCGAAATTTTGTTATCACTAATTTTTTGGCCAAAATTTTGAATTTCCTTAGCAAAACTTAAAATGTAAATATCTCGTTAAATAAGCCCCGTAGAAGGAAAAGGGCGAAATTTTGTTATCACTAATTTTTTGGCCAAAATTTAGCAAAACTTAAAATGTAAATATCTCGTTAAATAAGCCCCGTAGAAGGAAAAGGACGAAATTTTGTTATCACTAATTTTTTGGCCAAAACTTTGAATTTCCTTAGCAAAACTTAAAATGTAAATATCTCGTTAAATAAGCCCCGTAGAAGGAAAAGGGCGAAATTTTATTATCACTAATTTTTTGGCCAAAATTTAGCAAAACTTAAAATGTAAATATCTCGTTAAATAAGCCCCGTAGAAGGAAAAGGGCGAAATTTTGTTATCACTAATTTTTTGGCCAAAATTTTGAATTTCCTTAGCAAAATTTAAAATGTAAATATCTCGTTAAATAAGCCCCGTAGAAGGAAAAGGGCGAAATTTTGTTATCACTAATTTTTTGGCCAAAATTTTGAATTTCCTTAGCAAAACTTAAAATGTAAATATCTCGTTAAATAAGCCCCGTAGAAGGAAAAGGGCAAAATTTTGTTATCACTAATTTTTTGGCCAAAATTTTGAATTTCCTTAGCAAAACTTAAAATGTAAATATCTCGTTAAATAAGCCCCGTAGAAGGAAAAGGGCGAAATTTTGTTATCACTAATTTTTTGGCCAAAATTTAGCAAAACTTAAAATGTAAATATCTCGTTAAATAAGCCCCGTAGAAGGAAAAGGGCGAAATTTTGTTATCACTAATTTTTTGGCCAAAATTTTGAATTTCCTTAGCAAAACTTAAAATGTAAATATCTCGTTAAATAATCCCCGTTGAAGGAAAAGGGCGACATTTTGTTATCACTAATTTTTTGGCCAAAATTTTGAATTTCCTTAGCAAAACTTAAAATGTAAATATCTCGTTAAATAAGCCCCGTAGAAGGAAAAGGGCGAAATTTTGTTATCACTAATTTTTTGGCCAAAATTTTGAATTTCCTTAGCAAAACTTAAAATGTAAATATCTCGTTAAATAAGCCCCGTAGAAGGAAAAGGGCGAAATTTTGTTATCACTAATTTTTTGGCCAAAATTTTGAATTTCCTTAGCAAAACTTAAAATGTAAATATCTCGTTAAATAAGCCCCGTAGAAGGAAAAGGGCGAAATTTTGTTATCACTAATTTTTTGGCCAAAATTTAGCAAAACTTAAAATGTAAATATCTCGTTAAATAAGCCCCGTAGAAGGAAAAGGTCGAAATTTTGTTATCACTAATTTTTTGGCCAAAACTTTGAATTTCCTTAGCAAAACTTAAAATGTAAATATCTCGTTAAATAAGCCCCGTAGAAGGAAAAGGGCGAAATTTTGTTATCACTAATTTTTTGGCCAAAATTTAGCAAAACTTAAAATGTAAATATCTCGTTAAATAAGCCCCGCAGAAGGAAAAGGGCGAAATTTTGTTATCACTAATTTTTTGGCCAAAATTTTGAATTTCCTTAGCAAAACTTAAAATGTAAATATCTCGTTAAATAAGCCCCGTAGAAGGAAAAGGGCGAAATTTTGTTATCACTAATTTTTTGGCCAAAATTTAGCAAAACTTAAAATGTAAATATCTCGTTAAATAAGCCCCGTAGAAGGAAAAGGGCGAAATTTTGTTATCACTAATTTTTTGGCCAAAACTTTGAATTTCCTTAGCAAAACTTAAAATGTAAATATCTCGTTAAATAAGCCCCGTAGAAGGAAAAGGGCGAAATTTTGTTATCACTAATTTTTTGGCCAAAATTTTGAATTTCCTTAGCAAAACTTAAAATGTAAATATCTCGTTAAATAAGCCCCGTAGAAGGAAAAGGGCGAAATTTTGTTATCACTAATTTTTTGGCCAAAATTTAGCAAAACTTAAAATGTAAATATCTCGTTAAATAAGCGCCGTAGAAGGAAAAGGGCGAAATTTTGTTATCACTAATTTTTTGGCCAAAACTTTGAATTTCCTTAGCAAAACTTAAAATGTAAATATCTCGTTAAATAAGCCCCGTAGAAGGAAAAGGGCGAAATTTTGTTATCACTAATTTTTTGGCCAAAATTTAGCAAAACTTAAAATGTAAATATCTCGTTAAATAAGCCCCGTAGAAGGAAAAGGGCGAAATTTTGTTATCACTAATTTTTTGGCCAAAATTTTGAATTTCCTTAGCAAAACTTAAAATGTAAATATCTCGTTAAATAAGCCCCGTAGAAGGAAAAGGGCGAAATTTTGTTATCACTAATTTTTTGGCCAAAATTTTGAATTTCCTTAGCAAAACTTAAAATGTAAATATCTCGTTAAATAAGCCCCGTAGAAGGAAAAGGGCGAAATTTTGTTATCACTAATTTTTTGGCCAAAATTTAGCAAAACTTAAAATGTAAATATCTCGTTAAATAAGCCCCGTAGAAGGAAAAGGGCGAAATTTTGTTATCACTAATTTTTTGGCCAAAACTTTGAATTTCCTTAGCAAAACTTAAAATGTAAATATCTCGTTAAATAAGCCCCGTAGAAGGAAAAGGGCGAAATTTTGTTATCACTAATTTTTTGGCCAAAATTTAGCAAAACTTAAAATGTAAATATCTCGTTAAATAAGCCCCGTAGAAGGAAAAGGGCGAAATTTTGTTATCACTAATTTTTTGGCCAAAATGTTGAATTTCCTTAGCAAAACTTAAAATGTAAATATCTCGTTAAATAAGCCCCGTAGAAGGAAAAGGGCGAAATTTTGTTATCACTAATTTTTTGGCCAAAATTTTGAATTTCCTTAGCAAAACTTAAAATGTAAATATCTCGTTAAATAAGCCCCGTAGAAGGAAAAGGGCGAAATTTTGTTATCACTAATTTTTTGGCCAAAATTTAGCAAAACTTAAAATGTAAATATCTCGTTAAATAAGCCCCGTAGAAGGAAAAGGGCGAAATTTTGTTATCACTAATTTTTTGGCCAAAACTTTGAATTTCCTTAGCAAAACTTAAAATGTAAATATCTCGTTAAATAAGCCCCGTAGAAGGAAAAGGGCGAAATTTTGTTATCACTAATTTTTTGGCCAAAATTTAGCAAAACTTAAAATGTAAATATCTCGTTAAATAAGCCCCGTAGAAGGAAAAGGGCGAAATTTTGTTATCACTAATTTTTTGGCCAAAACTTTGAATTTCCTTAGCAAAACTTAAAATGTAAATATCTCGTTAAATAAGCCCCGTAGAAGGAAAAGGGCGAAATTTTGTTATCACTAATTTTTTGGCCAAAATTTAGCAAAACTTAAAATGTAAATATCTCGTTAAATAAGCCCCGTAGAAGGAAAAGGGCGAAATTTTGTTATCACTAATTTTTTGGCCAAAATGTTGAATTTCCTTAGCAAAACTTAAAATGTAAATATCTCGTTAAATAAGCCCCGTAGAAGGAAAAGGGCGAAATTTTGTTATCACTAATTTTTTGGCCAAAATTTTGAATTTCCTTAGCAAAACTTAAAATGTAAATATCTCGTTAAATAAGCCCCGTAGAAGGAAAAGGGCGAAATTTTGTTATCACTAATTTTTTGGCCAAAATTTAGCAAAACTTAAAATGTAAATATCTCGTTAAATAAGCCCCGTAGAAGGAAAAGGGCGAAATTTTGTTATCACTAATTTTTTGGCCAAAACTTTGAATTTCCTTAGCAAAACTTAAAATGTAAATATCTCGTTAAATAAGCCCCGTAGAAGGAAAAGGGCGAAATTTTGTTATCACAAATTTTTTGGCCAAAATTTAGCAAAACTTAAAATGTAAATATCTCGTTAAATAAGCCCCGTAGAAGGAAAAGGGCGAAATTTTGTTATCACTAATTTTTTGGCCAAAATTTTGAATTTCCTTAGCAAAACTTAAAATGTAAATATCTCGTTAAATAAGCCCCGTAGAAGGAAAAGGGCGAAATTTTGTTATCACTAATTTTTTGGCCAAAATTTAGCAAAACTTAAAATGTAAATATCTCGTTAAATAAGCCCCGTAGAAGGAAAAGGGCGAAATTTTGTTATCACTAATTTTTTGGCCAAAACTTTGAATTTCCTTAGCAAAACTTAAAATGTAAATATCTCGTTAAATAAGCCCCGTAGAAGGAAAAGGGCGAAATTTTGTTATCACTAATTTTTTGGCCAAAATTTAGCAAAACTTAAAATGTAAATATCTCGTTAAATAAGCGCCGTAGAAGGAAAAGGGCGAAATTTTGTTATCACTAATTTTTTGGCCAAAACTTTGAATTTCCTTAGCAAAACTTAAAATGTAAATATCTCGTTAAATAAGCCCCGTAGAAGGAAAAGGGCGAAATTTTGTTATCACTAATTTTTTGGCCAAAATTTAGCAGAACTTAAAATGTAAATATCTCGTTAAATAAGCCCCGTAGAAGGAAAAGGGCGAAATTTTGTTATCACTAATTTTTTGGCCAAAATTTTGAATTTCCTTAGCAAAACTTAAAATGTAAATATCTCGTTAAATAAGCCCCGTAGAAGGAAAAGGGCGAAATTTTGTTATCACTAATTTTTTGGCCAAAATTTTGAATTTCCTTAGCAAAACTTAAAATGTAAATATCTCGTTAAATAAGCCCCGTAGAAGGAAAAGGGCGAAATTTTGTTATCACTAATTTTTTGGCCAAAACTTTGAATTTCCTTAGCAAAACTTAAAATGTAAATATCTCGTTAAATAAGCCCCGTAGAAGGAAAAGGGCGAAATTTTTTTATCACTAATTTTTTGGCCAAAACTTTGAATTTCCTTAGCAAAACTTAAAATGTAAATATCTCGTTAAATAAGCCCCGTAGAAGGAAAAGGGCGAAATTTTGTTATCACTAATTTTTTGGCCAAAATTTAGCAAAATATCTCTTTAAATAAGCCCCGTAGAAGGAAAAGGGCGAAATTTTTTTATCACTAATTTTTTGGCCAAAATTTTGAATTTCCTTAGCAAAACTTAAAATGTAAATATCTCGTTAAATAAGCCCCGTAGAAGGAAAAGGGCGAAATTTCGTTATCACTAATTTTTTGGCCAAAATTTTGAATTTCCTTAGCAAAACTTAAAATGTAAATATCTCGTTAAATAAGCCCCGTAGAAGGAAAAGGGCGAAATTTTGTTATCACTAATTTTTTGGCCAAAATTTTGAATTTCCTTAGCAAAACTTAAAATGTAAATATCTCGTTAAATAAGCCCCGTAGAAGGAAAAGGGCGAAATTTTGTTATCACTAATTTTTTGGCCAAAATTTAGCAAAACTTAAAATGTAAATATCTCGTTAAATAAGCCCCGTAGAAGCAAAGGGCGAAATTTTGTTATCACTAATTTTTTGGCAAAAATTTTGAATTTCCTTAGCAAAACTTAAAATGTAAATATCTCGTTAAATAAGCCCCGTAGAAGGAAAAGGGCGAAATTTTGTTATCACTAATTTTTTGGCCAAAATTTAGCAAAACTTAAAATGTAAATATCTCGTTAAATAAGCCCGGTAGAAGGAAAAGGGCGAAATTTTGTTATCACTAATTTTTTGGCCAAAATTTTGAATTTCCTTAGCAAAACTTAAAATGTAAATATCTCGTTAAATAAGCCCCGTAGAAAGAAAAGGGCGAAATTTTGTTATCACTAATTTTTTGGCCAAAATTTTGAATTTCCTTAGCAAACCTTAAAATGTAAATATCTCGTTAAATAAGCCCCGTAGAAAGAAAAGGGCGAAATTTTGTTATCACTAATTTTTTGGCCAAAATTTTGAATTTCCTTAGCAAAACTTAAAATGTAAATATCTCGTTAAATAAGCCCCGTAGAAGGAAAAGGGCGAAATTTTGTTATCACTAATTTTTTGGCCAAAATTTAGCAAAACTTAAAATGTAAATATCTCGTTAAATAAGCCCCGTAGAAGGAAAAGGGCGAAATTTTGTTATCACTAATTTTTTGGCCAAAATTTAGCAAAACTTAAAATGTAAATATCTCGTTAAATAAGCCCCGTAGAAGGAAAAGGGCGAAATTTTGTTATCACTAATTTTTTGGCCAAAATTTAGCAAAACTTAAAATGTAAATATCTCGTTAAATAAGCCCCGTAGAAGGAAAAGGGCGAAATTTTGTTATCACTAATTTTTTGGCCAAAATTTAGCAAAACTTAAAATGTAAATATCTCGTTAAATAAGCCCCGTAGAAGGAAAAGGGCGAAATTTTGTTATCACTAATTTTTTGGCCAAAATTTAGCAAAACTTAAAATGTAAATATCTCGTTAAATAAGCCCCGTAGAAGGAAAAGGGCGAAATTTTGTTATCACTAATTTTTTGGCCAAAATTTAGCAAAACTTAAAATGTAAATATCTCGTTAAATAAGCCCCGTAGAAGGAAAAGGGCGAAATTTTGTTATCACTAATTTTTTGGCCAAAATTTAGCAAAACTTAAAATGTAAATATCTCGTTAAATAAGCCCCGTAGAAGCAAAGGGCGAAATTTTGTTATCACTAATTTTTTGGCAAAAATTTTGAATTTCCTTAGCAAAACTTAAAATGTAAATATCTCGTTAAATAAGCCCCGTAGAAGGAAAAGGGCGAAATTTTGTTATCACTAATTTGTTGGCCAAAATTTTGAATTTCCTTAGCAAAACTTAAAATGTAAATATCTCGTTAAATAAGCCCCGTAGAAGGAAAAGGGCGAAATTTTGTTATCACTAATTTTTTGGCCAAAATTTAGCAAAACTTAAAATGTAAATATCTCGTTAAATAAGCCCCGTAGAAGGAAAAGGGCGAAATTTTGTTATCACTAATTTTTTGGCCAAAATTTAGCAAAACTTAAAATGTAAATATCTCGTTAAATAAGCCCCGTAGAAGGAAAAGGGCGAAATTTTGTTATCACTAATTTTTTGGCCAAAATTTTGAATTTCCTTAGCAAAACTTAAAATGTAAATATCTCGTTAAATAAGCCCCGTAGAAGGAAAAGGGCGAAATTTTGTTATCACTAATTTTTTGGCCAAAATTTTGAATTTCCTTAGCAAAACTTAAAATGTAAATATCTCGTTAAATAAGCCCCGTAGAAGGAAAAGGGCGAAATTTTGTTATCACTAATTTTTTGGCCAAAATTTAGCAAAACTTAAAATGTAAATATCTCGTTAAATAAGCCCCGTAGAAGGAAAAGGGCGAAATTTTGTTATCACTAATTTTTTGGCCAAAACTTTGAATTTCCTTAGCAAAACTTAAAATGTAAATATCTCGTTAAATAAGCCCCGTAGAAGGAAAAGGGCGAAATTTTGTTATCACTAATTTTTTGGCCAAAATTTAGCAAAACTTAAAATGTAAATATCTCGTTAAATAAGCCCCGTAGAAGGAAAAGGGCGAAATTTTGTTATCACTAATTTTTTGGCCAAAATTTTGAATTTCCTTAGCAAAACTTAAAATGTAAATATCTCGTTAAATAAGCCCCGTAGAAGGAAAAGGGCGAAATTTTGTTATCACTAATTTTTTGGCCAAAATTTTGAATTTCCTTAGCAAAACTTAAAATGTAAATATCTCGTTAAATAAGCCCCGTAGAAAGAAAAGGGCGAAATTTTGTTATCACTAATTTTTTGGCCAAAATTTTGAATTTCCTTAGCAAAACTTAAAATGTAAATATCTCGTTAAATAAGCCCCGTAGAAGGAAAAGGGCGAAATTTTGTTATCACTAATTTTTTGGCCAAAATTTAGCAAAACTTAAAATGTAAATATCTCGTTAAATAAGCCCCGTAGAAGGAAAAGGGCGAAATTTTGTTATCACTAATTTTTTGGCCAAAACTTTGAATTTCCTTAGCAAAACTTAAAATGTAAATATCTCGTTAAATAAGCCCCGTAGAAGGAAAAGGGCGAAATTTTGTTATCACTAATTTTTTGGCCAAAATTTAGCAAAACTTAAAATGTAAATATCTCGTTAAATAAGCCCCGTAGAAGGAAAAGGGCGAAATTTTGTTATCACTAATTTTTTGGCCAAAATTTTGAATTTCCTTAGCAAAACTTAAAATGTAAATATCTCGTTAAATAAGCCCCGTAGAAGGAAAAGGGCGAAATTTTGTTATCACTAATTTTTTGGCCAAAATTTTGAATTTCCTTAGCAAAACTTAAAATGTAAATATCTCGTTAAATAAGCCCCGTAGAAGGAAAAGGGCGAAATTTTGTTATCACTAATTTTTTGGCCAAAATTTAGCAAAACTTAAAATGTAAATATCTCGTTAAATAAGCCCCGTAGAAGGAAAAGGGCGAAATTTTGTTATCACTAATTTTTTGGCCAAAACTTTGAATTTCCTTAGCAAAACTTAAAATGTAAATATCTCGTTAAATAAGCCCCGTAGAAGGAAAAGGGCGAAATTTTGTTATCACTAATTTTTTGGCCAAAATTTAGCAAAACTTAAAATGTAAATATCTCGTTAAATAAGCCCCGTAGAAGGAAAAGGGCGAAATTTTGTTATCACTAATTTTTTGGCCAAAATTTTGAATTTCCTTAGCAAAACTTAAAATGTAAATATCTCGTTAAATAAGCCCCGTAGAAGGAAAAGGGCGAAATTTTGTTATCACTAATTTTTTGGCCAAAATTTTGAATTTCCTTAGCAAAACTTAAAATGTAAATATCTCGTTAAATAAGCCCCGTAGAAAGAAAAGGGCGAAATTTTGTTATCACTAATTTTTTGGCCAAAATTTTGAATTTCCTTAGCAAAACTTAAAATGTAAATATCTCGTTAAATAAGCCCCGTAGAAGGAAAAGGGCGAAATTTTTTTATCACTAATTTTTTGGCCAAAACTTTGAATTTCCTTAGCAAAACTTAAAATGTAAATATCTCGTTAAATAAGCCCCGTAGAAGGAAAAGGGCGAAATTTTGTTATCACTAATTTTTTGGCCAAAATTTAGCAAAATATCTCTTTAAATAAGCCCCGTAGAAGGAAAAGGGCGAAATTTTTTTATCACTAATTTTTTGGCCAAAATTTTGAATTTCCTTAGCAAAACTTAAAATGTAAATATCTCGTTAAATAAGCCCCGTAGAAGGAAAAGGGCGAAATTTCGTTATCACTAATTTTTTGGCCAAAATTTTGAATTTCCTTAGCAAAACTTAAAATGTAAATATCTCGTTAAATAAGCCCCGTAGAAGGAAAAGGGCGAAATTTTGTTATCACTAATTTTTTGGCCAAAATTTTGAATTTCCTTAGCAAAACTTAAAATGTAAATATCTCGTTAAATAAGCCCCGTAGAAGGAAAAGGGCGAAATTTTGTTATCACTAATTTTTTGGCCAAAATTTAGCAAAACTTAAAATGTAAATATCTCGTTAAATAAGCCCCGTAGAAGCAAAGGGCGAAATTTTGTTATCACTAATTTTTTGGCAAAAATTTTGAATTTCCTTAGCAAAACTTAAAATGTAAATATCTCGTTAAATAAGCCCCGTAGAAGGAAAAGGGCGAAATTTTGTTATCACTAATTTTTTGGCCAAAATTTAGCAAAACTTAAAATGTAAATAGCTCGTTAAATAAGCCCCGTAGAAGGAAAAGGGCGAAATTTTGTTATCACTAATTTTTTGGCCAAAATTTAGCAAAACTTAAAATGTAAATATCTCGTTAAATAAGCCCCGTAGAAGGAAAAGGGCGAAATTTTGTTATCACTAATTTTTTGGCCAAAACTTTGAATTTCCTTAGCAAAACTTAAAATGTAAATATCTCGTTAAATAAGCCCCGTAGAATGAAAAGGGCGAAATTTTGTTATCACTAATTTTTTGGCCAAAATTTAGCAAAACTTAAAATGTAAATATCTCTTTAAATAAGCCCCGTAGAAGGAAAAAGGCGAAATTTTGTTATCACTAATTTTTTGGCCAAAATTTTGAATTTCCTTAGCAAAACTTAAAATGTAAATATCTCTTTAAATAAGCCCCGTAGAAGGAAAAGGGCGAAATTTTGTTATCACTAATTTTTTGGCCAAAATTTAGCAAAACTTAAAATGTAAATATCTCGTTAAATAAGCCCGGTAGAAGGAAAAGGGCGAAATTTTGTTATCACTAATTTTTTGGCCAAAATTTTGAATTTCCTTAGCAAAACTTAAAATGTAAATATCTCGTTAAATAAGCCCCGTAGAAAGAAAAGGGCGAAATTTTGTTATCACTAATTTTTTGGCCAAAATTTTGAATTTCCTTAGCAAAACTTAAAATGTAAATATCTCGTTAAATAAGCCCCGTAGAAGGAAAAGGGCGAAATTTTGTTATCACTAATTTTTTGGCCAAAATTTAGCAAAACTTAAAATGTAAATATCTCGTTAAATAAGCCCCGTAGAAGGAAAAGGGCGAAATTTTGTTATCACTAATTTTTTGGCCAAAACTTTGAATTTCCTTAGCAAAACTTAAAATGTAAATATCTCGTTAAATAAGCCCCGTAGAAGGAAAAGGGCGAAATATTGTTATCACTAATTTTTTGGCCAAAATTTAGCAAAACTTAAAATGTAAATATCTCGTTAAATAAGCCCCGTAGAAGGAAAAGGGCGAAATTTTGTTATCACTAATTTTTTGGCCAAAATTTTGAATTTCCTTAGCAAAACTTAAAATGTAAATATCTCGTTAAATAAGCCCCGTAGAAGGAAAAGGGCGAAATTTTGTTATCACTAATTTTTTGGCCAAAATTTTGAATTTCCTTAGCAAAACTTAAAATGTAAATATCTCGTTAAATAAGCCCCGTAGAAGGAAAAGGGCGAAATTTTGTTATCACTAATTTTTTGGCCAAAATTTAGCAAAACTTAAAATGTAAATATCTCGTTAAATAAGCCCCGTAGAAGGAAAAGGGCGAAATTTTGTTATCACTAATTTTTTGGCCAAAACTTTGAATTTCCTTAGCAAAACTTAAAATGTAAATATCTCGTTAAATAAGCCCCGTAGAAGGAAAAGGGCGAAATTTTGTTATCACTAATTTTTTGGCCAAAATTTAGCAAAACTTAAAATGTAAATATCTCGTTAAATAAGCCCCGTAGAAGGAAAAGGGCGAAATTTTGTTATCACTAATTTTTTGGCCAAAATTTTGAATTTCCTTAGCAAAACTTAAAATGTAAATATCTCGTTAAATAAGCCCCGTAGAAGGAAAAGGGCGAAATTTTGTTATCACTAATTTTTTGGCCAAAATTTTGAATTTCCTTAGCAAAACTTAAAATGTAAATATCTCGTTAAATAAGCCCCGTAGAAAGAAAAGGGCGAAATTTTGTTATCACTAATTTTTTGGCCAAAATTTTGAATTTCCTTAGCAAAACTTAAAATGTAAATATCTCGTTAAATAAGCCCCGTAGAAGGAAAAGGGCGAAATTTTTTTATCACTAATTTTTTGGCCAAAACTTTGAATTTCCTTAGCAAAACTTAAAATGTAAATATCTCGTTAAATAAGCCCCGTAGAAGGAAAAGGGCGAAATTTTGTTATCACTAATTTTTTGGCCAAAATTTAGCAAAATATCTCTTTAAATAAGCCCCGTAGAAGGAAAAGGGCGAAATTTTTTTATCACTAATTTTTTGGCCAAAATTTTGAATTTCCTTAGCAAAACTTAAAATGTAAATATCTCGTTAAATAAGCCCCGTAGAAGGAAAAGGGCGAAATTTCGTTATCACTAATTTTTTGGCCAAAATTTTGAATTTCCTTAGCAAAACTTAAAATGTAAATATCTCGTTAAATAAGCCCCGTAGAAGGAAAAGGGCGAAATTTTGTTATCACTAATTTTTTGGCCAAAATTTTGAATTTCCTTAGCAAAACTTAAAATGTAAATATCTCGTTAAATAAGCCCCGTAGAAGGAAAAGGGCGAAATTTTGTTATCACTAATTTTTTGGCCAAAATTTAGCAAAACTTAAAATGTAAATATCTCGTTAAATAAGCCCCGTAGAAGCAAAGGGCGAAATTTTGTTATCACTAATTTTTTGGCAAAAATTTTGAATTTCCTTAGCAAAACTTAAAATGTAAATATCTCGTTAAATAAGCCCCGTAGAAGGAAAAGGGCGAAATTTTGTTATCACTAATTTTTTGGCCAAAATTTAGCAAAACTTAAAATGTAAATATCTCGTTAAATAAGCCCCGTAGAAGGAAAAGGGCGAAATTTTGTTATCACTAATTTTTTGGCCAAAATTTAGCAAAACTTAAAATGTAAATATCTCGTTAAATAAGCCCCGTAGAAGGAAAAGGGCGAAATTTTGTTATCACTAATTTTTTGGCCAAAACTTTGAATTTCCTTAGCAAAACTTAAAATGTAAATATCTCGTTAAATAAGCCCCGTAGAATGAAAAGGGCGAAATTTTGTTATCACTAATTTTTTGGCCAAAATTTAGCAAAACTTAAAATGTAAATATCTCTTTAAATAAGCCCCGTAGAAGGAAAAGGGCGAAATTTTGTTATCACTAATTTTTTGGCCAAAATTTTGAATTTCCTTAGCAAAACTTAAAATGTAAATATCTCTTTAAATAAGCCCCGTAGAAGGAAAAGGGCGAAATTTTGTTATCACTAATTTTTTGGCCAAAATTTAGCAAAACTTAAAATGTAAATATCTCGTTAAATAAGCCCGGTAGAAGGAAAAGGGCGAAATTTTGTTATCACTAATTTTTTGGCCAAAATTTTGAATTTCCTTAGCAAAACTTAAAATGTAAATATCTCGTTAAATAAGCCCCGTAGAAAGAAAAGGGCGAAATTTTGTTATCACTAATTTTTTGGCCAAAATTTTGAATTTCCTTAGCAAAACTTAAAATGTAAATATCTCGTTAAATAAGCCCCGTAGAAAGAAAAGGTCGAAATTTTGTTATCACTAATTTTTTGGCCAAAACTTTGAATTTCCTTAGCAAAACTTAAAATGTAAATATCTCGTTAAATAAGCCCCGTAGAAGGAAAAGGGCGAAATTTTGTTATCACTAATTTTTTGGCCAAAATTTAGCAAAACTTAAAATGTAAATATCTCGTTAAATAAGCCCCGTAGAAGGAAAAGGGCGAAATTTTGTTATCACTAATTTTTTGGCCAAAATTTAGCAAAACTTAAAATGTAAATATCTCGTTAAATAAGCCCCGTAGAAGGAAAAGGCCAAAATTTAGCAAAATTTAAAATGTAAATATCTCTTTAAATAAGCCCCGTAGAAGGAAAAGGGCGAAATTTTGTTATCACTAATTTTTTGGCCAAAATTTTGAATTTCCTTAGCAAAACTTAAAATGTAAATATCTCGTTAAATAAGCCCCGTAGAAAGAAAAGGGCGAAATTTTGTTATCACTAATTTTTTGGCCAAAATTTTGAATTTCCTTAGCAAAACTTAAAATGTAAATATCTCGTTAAATAAGCCCCGTAGAAGGAAAAGGGCGAAATTTTGTTATCACTAATTTTTTGGCCAAAATTTGGCAAAACTTAAAATGTAAATATCTCGTCAAATAAGCCCCGTAGAAGGAAAAGGGCGAAATTTTGTTATCACTAATTTTTTGGCCAAAATTTAGCAAAACTTAAAATGTAAATATCTCGTTAAATAAGCCCCGTAGAAGGAAAAGGGCGAAATTTTGTTATCACTATTTTTTTAGCCAAAATATAGCAAAACTTAAAATGTAAATATCTCGTTAAATAAGCCCCGTAGAAGGAAAAGGGCGAAATTTTGTTATCACTAATTTTTTGGCCAAAATATAGCAAAACTTAAAATGTAAATATCTCGTTAAATAAGCCCCGTAGAAGGAAAAGGGCGAAATTTTGTTATCACTAATTTTTTGGCCAAAATTTAGCAAAACTTAAAATGTAAATATCTCGTTAAATAAGCCCCGTAGAAGGAAAAGGGCGAAATTTTGTTATCACTAATTTTTTGGCCAAAATTTAGCAAAACTTAAAATGTAAATATCTCTTTAAATAAGCCCCGTAGAAGGAAAAGGGCGAAATTTTGTTATCACTAATTTTTTGGCCAAAATTTTGAATTTCCTTAGCAAAACTTAAAATGTAAATATCTCGTTAAATAAGCCCCGTAGAAAGAAAAGGGCGAAATTTTGTTATCACTATTTTTTTGGCCAAAATTTTGAATTTCCTTAGCAAAACTTAAAATGTAAATATCTCTTTAAATAAGCCCCGTAGAAGGAAAAGGGCGAAATTTTGTTATCACTAATTTTTTGGTCAAAATTTTGAATTTCCTTAGCAAAACTTAAAATGTAAATATCTCTTTAAATAAGCCCCGTAGAAAGAAAAGGGCGAAATTTTGTTATCACTAATTTTTGGCCAAAATTTTGAATTTCCTTAGCAAAACTTAAAATGTAAATATCTCGTTAAATAAGCCCCGTAGAAAGAAAAGGGCGAAATTTTGTTATCACTAATTTTTTGGCCAAAATTTTGAATTTCCTTAGCAAAACTTAAAATGTAAATATCTCGTTAAATAAGCCCCGTAGAAGGAAAAGGGCGAAATTTTGTTATCACTAATTTTTTGGCCAAAATTTAGCAAAACTTAAAATGTAAATATCTCGTTAAATAAGCCCCGTAGAAGGAAAAGGCCAAAATTTAGCAAAACTTAAAATGTAAATATCTCGTTAAATAAGCCCCGTAGAAGGAAAAGGGCGAAATTTTGTTATCACTAATTTTTTGGCCAAAATTTTGAATTTCCTTAGCAAAACTTAAAATGTAAATATCTCGTTAAATAAGCCCCGTAGAAAGAAAAGGGCGAAATTTTGTTATCACTAATTTTTTGGCCAAAATTTTGAATTTCCTTAGCAAAACTTAAAATGTAAATATCTCGTTAAATAAGCCCCGTAGAAGGAAAAGGGCGAAATTTTGTTATCACTAATTTTTTGGGCAAAATTTAGCAAAACTTAAAATGTAAATATCTCGTTAAATAAGCCCCTTAGAAGGAAAAGGGCGAAATTTTGTTATCACTAATTTTTTGGCCAAAATTTAGCAAAACTTAAAATGTAAATATCTCTTTAAATAAGCCCCGTAGAAGGAAAAGGGCGAAATTTTGTTATCACTAATTTTTTGGCCAAAATTTTGAATTTCCTTAGCAAAACTTAAAATGTAAATATCTCGTTAAATAAGCCCCGTAGAAAGAAAAGGGCGAAATTTTGTTATCACTAATTTTTTGGCCAAAATTTTGAATTTCCTTAGCAAAACTTAAAATGTAAATATCTCGTTAAATAAGCCCCGTAGAAGGAAAAGGGCGAAATTTTGTTATCACTAATTTTTTGGCCAAAATTTGGCAAAACTTAAAATGTAAATATCTCGTCAAATAAGCCCCGTAGAAGGAAAAGGGCGAAATTTTGTTATCACTAATTTTTTGGCCAAAATTTAGCAAAACTTAAAATGTAAATATCTCGTTAAATAAGCCCCGTAGAAGGAAAAGGGCGAAATTTTGTTATCACTAATTTTTTTAGCCAAAATATAGCAAAACTTAAAATGTAAATATCTCGTTAAATAAGCCCCGTAGAAGGAAAAGGGCGAAATTTTGTTATCACTAATTTTTTGGCCAAAATATAGCAAAACTTAAAATGTAAATATCTCGTTAAATAAGCCCCGTAGAAGGAAAAGGGCGAAATTTTGTTATCACTAATTTTTTTGGCCAAAATTTGGCAAAACTTAAAATGTAAATATCTCGTTAAATAAGCCCCTTAGAAGGAAAAGGGCGAAATTTTGTTATCACTAATTTTTTGGCCAAAATTTAGCAAAACTTAAAATGTAAATATCTCGTTAAATAAGCCCCGTAGAAGGAAAAGGGCGAAATCTTGTTATCACTAATTTTTTGGCCAAAATTTTGAATTTCCTTAGCAAAACTTAAAATGTAAATATCTCGTTAAATAAGCCCCGTAGAAAGATAAGGGCGAAATTTTGTTATCACTAATTTTTTGGCCAAAATTTTGAATTTCCTTAGCAAAACTTAAAATGTAAATATCTCGTTAAATAAGCCCCGTAGAAGGAAAAGGGCGAAATTTTGTTATCACTAATTTTTTGGCCAAAATTTAGCAAAACTTAAAATGTAAATATCTCGTTAAATAAGCCCCGTAGAAGGAAAAGGGCGAAATTTTGTTATCACTAATTTTTTGGCCAAAATTTAGCAAAACTTAAAATGTAAATATCTCGTTAAATAAGCCCCGTAGAAGGAAAAGGGCGAAATTTTGTTATCACTAATTTTTTGGCCAAAACTTTGAATTTCCTTAGCAAAACTTAAAATGTAAATATCTCGTTAAATAAGCCCCGTAGAAGGAAAAGGGCGAAATTTTGTTATCACTAATTTTTTGGCCAAAACTTTGAATTTCCTTAGCAAAACTTAAAATGTAAATATCTCGTTAAATAAGCCCCGTAGAAGGAAAAGGGCGAAATTTTGTTATCACTAATTTTTTGGCCAAAATTTTGAATTTCCTTAGCAAAACTTAAAATGTAAATATCTCTTTAAATAAGCCCCGTAGAAAGAAAAGGGCGAAATTTTGTTATCACTAATTTTTTGGCCAACATTTTGAATTTCCTTAGCAAAACTTAAAATGTAAATATCTCGTTAAATAAGCCCCGTAGAAAGAAAAGGGCGAAATTTTGTTATCACTAATTTTTTGGCCAAAATTTTGAATTTCCTTAGCAAAACTTAAAATGTAAATATCTCGTTAAATAAGCCCCGTAGAAGGAAAAGGGCGAAATTTTGTTATCACTAATTTTTTGGCCAAAATTTAGCAAAACTTAAAATGTAAATATCTCGTTAAATAAGCCCCGTAGAAGGAAAAGGGCGAAATTTTGTTATCACTAATTTTTTGGCCAAAATTTAGCAAAACTTAAAATGTAAATATCTCGTTAAATAAGCCCCGCAGAAGGAAAAGGGCGAAATTTTGTTATCACTAATTTTTTGGCCAAAACTTTGAATTTCCTTAGCAAAACTTAAAATGTAAATATCTCGTTAAATAAGCCCCGTAGAAGGAAAAGGGCGAAATTTTGTTATCACTAATTTTTTGGCCAAAACTTTGAATTTCCTTAGCAAAACTTAAAATGTAAATATCTCGTTAAATAAGCCCCGTAGAAGGAAAAGGGCGAAATTTTGTTATCACTAATTTTTTGGCCAAAACTTTGAATTTCCTTAGCAAAACTTAAAATGTAAATATCTCGTTAAATAAGCCCCGTAGAAGGAAAAGGGCGAAATTTTGTTATCACTAATTTTTTGGCCAAAATTTAGCAAAACTTAAAATGTAAATATCTCGTTAAATAAGCCCCGTAGAAGGAAAAGGGCGAAATTTTGTTATCACTAATTTTTTGGCCAAAACTTTGAATTTCCTTAGCAAAACTTAAAATGTAAATATCTCGTTAAATAAGCCCCGTAGAAGGAAAAGGGCGAAATTTTGTTATCACTAATTTTTTGGCCAAAATTTAGCAAAACTTAAAATGTAAATATCTCCTTAAATAAGCCCCGTAGAAGGAAAAGGGCGAAATTTTGTTATCACTAATTTTTTGGCCAAAACTTTGAATTTCCTTAGCAAAACTTAAAATGTAAATATCTCGTTAAATAAGCCCCGTAGAAGGAAAAGGGCGAAATTTTGTTATCACTAATTTTTTGGCCAAAACTTTGAATTTCCTTAGCAAAACTTAAAATGTAAATATCTCGTTAAATAAGCCCCGTAGAAGGAAAAGGGCGAAATTTTGTTATCACTAATTTTTTGGCCAAAATTTAGCAAAACTTAAAATGTAAATATCTCGTTAAATAAGCCCCGTAGAAGGAAAAGGGCGAAATTTTGTTATCACTAATTTTTTGGCCAAAACTTTGAATTTCCTTAGCAAAACTTAAAATGTAAATATCTCGTTAAATAAGCCCCGTAGAAGGAAAAGGGCGAAATTTTGTTATCACTAATTTTTTGGCCAAAACTTTGAATTTCCTTAGCAAAACTTAAAATGTAAATATCTCGCTAAATAAGCCCCGTAGAAGGAAAAGGGCGAAATTTTGTTATCACTAATTTTTTGGCCAAAAATTTAGCAAAACTTAAAATGTAAATATCTCGTTAAATAAGCCCCGTAGAAGGAAAAGGGCGAAATTTTGTTATCACTAATTTTTTGGCCAAAACTTTGAATTTCCTTAGCAAAACTTAAAATGTAAATATCTCGTTAAATAAGCCCCGTAGAAGGAAAAGGGCGAAATTTTGTTATCACTAATTTTTTGGCCAAAACTTTGAATTTCCTTAGCAAAACTTAAAATGTAAATATCTCGTTAAATAAGCCCCGTAGAAGGAAAAGGGCGAAATTTTGTTATCACTAATTTTTTGGCCAAAATTTAGCAAAACTTAAAATGTAAATATCTCGTTAAATAAGCCCCGTAGAAGGAAAAGGGCGAAATTTTGTTATCACTAATTTTTTGGCCAAAACTTTGAATTTCCTTAGCAAAACTTAAAATGTAAATATCTCGTTAAATAAGCCCCGTAGAAGGAAAAGGGCGAAATTTTGTTATCACTAATTTTTTGGCCAAAACTTTGAATTTCCTTAGCAAAACTTAAAATGTAAATATCTCGTTAAATAAGCCCCGTAGAAGGAAAAGGGCGAAATTTTGTTATCACTAATTTTTTGGCCAAAACTTTGAATTTCCTTAGCAAAACTTAAAATGTAAATATCTCGTTAAATAAGCCCCGTAGAAGGAAAAGGGCGAAATTTTGTTATCACTAATTTTTTGGCCAAAACTTTGAATTTCCTTAGCAAAACTTAAAATGTAAATATCTCGTTAAATAAGCCCCGTAGAAGGAAAAGGGCGAAATTTTGTTATCACTAATTTTTTGGCCAAAATTTAGCAAAACTTAAAATGTAAATATCTCGTTAAATAAGCCCCGTAGAAGCAAAAGGGCGAAATTTTGTTATCACTAATTTTTTGGCCAAAACTTTGAATTTCCTTAGCAAAACTTAAAATGTAAATATCTCGTTAAATAAGCCCCGTAGAAGGAAAAGGGCGAAATTTTGTTATCACTAATTTTTTGGCCAAAATTTAGCAAAACTTAAAATGTAAATATCTCGTTAAATAAGCCCCGTAGAAGGAAAAGGGCGAAATTTTGTTATCACTAATTTTTTGGCCAAAATTTAGCAAAACTTAAAATGTAAATATCTCGTTAAATAAGCCCCGTAGAAGGAAAAGGGCGAAATTTTGTTATCACTAATTTTTTGGCCAAAACTTTGAATTTCCTTAGCAAAACTTAAAATGTAAATATCTCGTTAAATAAGCCCCGTAGAAGGAAAAGGGCGAAATTTTGTTATCACTAATTTTTTGGCCAAAATTTTGAATTTCCTTAGCAAAACTTAAAATGTAAATATCTCTTTAAATAAGCCCCGTAGAAAGAAAAGGGCGAAATTTTGTTATCACTAATTTTTTGGCCAAAATTTTGAATTTCCTTAGCAAAACTTAAAATGTAAATATCTCGTTAAATAAGCCCCGTAGAAAGAAAAGGGCGAAATTTTGTTATCACTAATTTTTTGGCCAAAATTTTGAATTTCCTTAGCAAAACTTAAAATGTAAATATCTCGTTAAATAAGCCCCGTAGAAGGAAAAGGGCGAAATTTTGTTATCACTAATTTTTTGGCCAAAATTTAGCAAAACTTAAAATGTAAATATCTCTTTAAATAAGCCCCGTAGAAGGAAAAGGGCGAAATCTTGTTATCACTAATTTTTTGGCCAAAATTTTGAATTTCCTTAGCAAAACTTAAAATGTAAATATCTCGTTAAATAATCCCCGTAGAAGGAAAAGGGCGAAATTTTGTTATCACTAATTTTTTGGCCAATATTTAGCAAAACTTAAAATGTAAATATCTCGTTAAATAAGCCCCGTAGAAGGAAAAGGGCGAAATTTTGTTATCACTAATTTTTTGGCCAAAACTTTGAATTTCCTTAGCAAAACTTAAAATGTAAATATCTCGTTAAATAAGCCCCGTAGAAGGAAAAGGGCGAAATTTTGTTATCACTAATTTTTTGGCCAAAATTTTGAATTTCCGTAGCAAAACTTAAAATGTAAATATCTCGTTAAATAAGCCCCGTAGAAAGAAAAGGGCGAAATTTTGTTATCACTAATTTTTTGGCCAAAATTTTGAATTTCCTTAGCAAAACTTAAAATGTAAATATCTCGTTAAATAAGCCCCGTAGAAGGAAAAGGGCGAAATTTTGTTATCACTAATTTTTTGGCCAAAATTTAGCAAAACTTAAAATGTAAATATCTCGTTAAATAAGCCCCTTAGAAGGAAAAGGGCGAAATTTTGTTATCACTAATTTTTTGGCCAAAATTTTGAATTTCCTTAGCAAAACTTAAAATGTAAATATCTCGTTAAATAAGCCCCGTAGAAAGAAAAGGGCGAAATTTTGTTATCACTAATTTTTTGGCCAAAATTTTGAATTTCCTTAGCAAAACTTAAAATGTAAATATCTCGCTAAATAAGCCCCGTAGAAGGAAAAGGGCGAAATTTTGTTATCACTAATTTTTTGGCCAAAATTTAGCAAAACTTAAAATGTAAATATCTCGTTAAATAAGCCCCGTAGAAGGAAAAGGGCGAAATTTTGTTATCACTAATTTTTTGGCCAAAATTTAGCAAAACTTAAAATGTAAATATCTCGTTAAATAAGCCCCGTAGAAGGAAAAGGGCGAAATTTTGTTATCACTAATTTTTTGGCCAAAACTTTGAATTTCCTTAGCAAAACTTAAAATGTAAATATCTCGTTAAATAAGCCCCGTAGAAGGAAAAGGGCGAAATTTTGTTATCACTAATTTTTTGGCCAAAATTTTGAATTTCCGTAGCAAAACTTAAAATGTAAATATCTCGTTAAATAAGCCCCGTAGAAAGAAAAGGGCGAAATTTTGTTATCACTAATTTTTTGGCCAAAATTTTGAATTTCCTTAGCAAAACTTAAAATGTAAATATCTCGTTAAATAAGCCCCGTAGAAGGAAAAGGGCGACATTTTGTTATCACTAATTTTTTGGCCAAAATTTAGCAAAACTTAAAATGTAAATATCTCGTTAAATAAGCCCCTTAGAAGGAAAAGGGCGAAATTTTGTTATCACTAATTTTTTGGCCAAAATTTTGAATTTCCTTAGCAAAACTTAAAATGTAAATATCTCGTTAAATAAGCCCCGTAGAAAGAAAAGGGCGAAATTTTGTTATCACTAATTTTTTGGCCAAAATTTAGCAAAACTTAAAATGTAAATATCTCGTTAAATAAGCCCCGTAGAAGGAAAAGGGCGAAATTTTGTTATCACTAATTTTTTGGCCAAAACTTTGAATTTCCGTAGCAAAACTTAAAATGTAAATATCTCGCTAAATAAGCCCCGTAGAAGGAAAAGGGCGAAATTTTGTTATCACTAATTTTTTGGCCAGGTAGAAGGAAAAGGGCGAAATTTTGTTATCACTAATTTTTTGGCCAAAATTTAACAAAACTTAAAATGTAAATATCTCGTTAAATAAGCCCCGTAGAAGGAAAAGGGCGAAATTTTGTTATCACTAATTTTTTGGCCAAAATTTAGCAAAACTTAAAATGTAAATATCTCGTTAAATAAGCCCCGTAGAAGGAAAAGGGCGAAATTTTGTTATCACTAATTTTTTGGCCAAAATTTTGAATTTCCTTAGCAAAACTTAAAATGTAAATATCTCGTTAAATAAGCCCCGTAGAAGGAAAAGGGCGAAATTTTGTTATCACTAATTTTTTGGCCAAAATTTAGCAAAACTTAAAATGTAAATATCTCGTTAAATAAGCCCCGTAGAAGGAAAAGGGCGAAATTTTGTTATCACTAATTTTTTGGCCAAAATTTTGAATTTCCTTAGCAAAACTTAAAATGTAAATATCTCTTTAAATAAGCCCCGTAGAAAGAAAAGGGCGAAATTTTGTTATCACTAATTTTTTGGCCAAAATTTTGAATTTCCTTAGCAAAACTTAAAATGTAAATATCTCGTTAAATAAGCCCCGTAGAAAGAAAAGGGCGAAATTTTGTTATCACTAATTTTTTGGCCAAAATTTTGAATTTCCTTAGCAAAACTTAAAATGTAAATATCTCGTTAAATAAGCCCCGTAGAAGGAAAAGGGCGAAATTTTGTTATCACTAATTTTTTGGCCAAAATTTAGCAAAACTTAAAATGTAAATATCTCGTTAAATAAGCCCCTTAGAAGGAAAAGGGCGAAATTTTGTTATCACTAATTTTTTGGCCAAAATTTAGCAAAACTTAAAATGTAAATATCTCTTTAAATAAGCCCCGTAGAAGGAAAAGGGCGAAATCTTGTTATCACTAATTTTTTGGCCAACATTTTGAATTTCCTTAGCAAAACTTAAAATGTAAATATCTCGTTAAATAAGCCCCGTAGAAAGAAAAGGGCGAAATTTTGTTATCACAAATTTTTGGGCAAAAATTTTGAATTTCCTTAGCAAAACTTAAAATGTAAATATCTCGTTAAATAAGCCCCGTAGAAGGAAAAGGGCGAAATTTTGTTATCACTAATTTTTTGGCCAAAATTTTGAATTTCCTTAGCAAAACTTAAAATGTAAATATCTCTTTAAATAAGCCCCGTAGAAAGAAAAGGGCGAAATTTTGTTATCACTAATTTTTTGGCCAAAATTTTGAATTTCCTTAGCAAAACTTAAAATGTAAATATCTCGTTAAATAAGCCCCGTAGAAGGAAAAGGGCGAAATTTTGTTATCACTAATTTTTTGGCCAAAATTTTGAATTTCCTTAGCAAAACTTAAAATGTAAATATCTCTTTAAATAAGCCCCGTAGAAAGAAAAGGGCGAAATTTTGTTATCACAAATTTTTGGGCAAAAATTTTGAATTTCCTTAGCAAAACTTAAAATGTAAATATCTTGTTAAATAAGCCCCGTAGAAGGAAAAGGGCGAAATTTTGTTATCACTAATTTTTTGGCCAAAATTTAGCAAAACTTAAAATGTAAATATCTCGTTAAATAAGCCCCGTAGAAGGAAAAGGGCGAAATTTTGTTATCACTAATTTTTTGGCCAAAATTTTGAATTTCCTTAGCAAAACTTAAAATGTAAATATCTCGTTAAATAAGCCCCGTAGAAGGAAAAGGGCGAAATTTTGTTATCACTAATTTTTTGGCCAAAATTTAGCAAAACTTAAAATGTAAATATCTCGTTAAATAAGCCCCGTAGAAGGAAAAGGGCGAAATTTTGTTATCACTAATTTTTTGGCCAAAATTTTGAATTTCCTTAGCAAAACTTAAAATGTAAATATCTCTTTAAATAAGCCCCGTAGAAAGAAAAGGGCGAAATTTTGTTATCACTAATTTTTTGGCCAAAATTTTGAATTTCCTTAGCAAAACTTAAAATGTAAATATCTCGTTAAATAAGCCCCGTAGAAAGAAAAGGGCGAAATTTTGTTATCACTAATTTTTTGGCCAAAATTTTGAATTTCCTTAGCAAAACTTAAAATGTAAATATCTCGTTAAATAAGCCCCGTAGAAGGAAAAGGGCGAAATTTTGTTATCACTAATTTTTTGGCCAAAATTTAGCAAAACTTAAAATGTAAATATCTCGTTAAATAAGCCCCTTAGAAGGAAAAGGGCGAAATTTTGTTATCACTAATTTTTTGGCCAAAATTTAGCAAAACTTAAAATGTAAATATCTCTTTAAATAAGCCCCGTAGAAGGAAAAGGGCGAAATCTTGTTATCACTAATTTTTTGGCCAAAATTTTGAATTTCCTTAGCAAAACTTAAAATGTAAATATCTCGTTAAATAAGCCCCGTAGAAAGAAAAGGGCGAAATTTTGTTATCACAAATTTTTGGGCAAAAATTTTGAATTTCCTTAGCAAAACTTAAAATGTAAATATCTCGTTAAATAAGCCCCGTAGAAGGAAAAGGGCGAAATTTTGTTATCACTAATTTTTTGGCCAAAATTTTGAATTTCCTTAGCAAAACTTAAAATGTAAATATCTCGTTAAATAAGCCCCGTAGAAGGAAAAGGGCGAAATTTTGTTATCACTAATTTTTTGGCCAAAATTTAGCAAAACTTAAAATGTAAATATCTCGTTAAATAAGCCCCGTAGAAGGAAAAGGGCGAAATTTTGTTATCACTAATTTTTTGGCCAAAATTTTGAATTTCCTTAGCAAAACTTAAAATGTAAATATCTCTTTAAATAAGCCCCGTAGAAAGAAAAGGGCGAAATTTTGTTATCACTAATTTTTTGGCCAAAATTTTGAATTTCCTTAGCAAAACTTAAAATGTAAATATCTCGTTAAATAAGCCCCGTAGAAAGAAAAGGGCGAAATTTTGTTATCACTAATTTTTTGGCCAAAATTTAGCAAAACTTAAAATGTAAATATCTCGTTAAATAAGCCCCTTAGAAGGAAAAGGGCGAAATTTTTTGGCCAAAATTTAGCAAAACTTAAAATGTAAATATCTCTTTAAATAAGCCCCGTAGAAGGAAAAGGGCGAAATCTTGTTATCACTAATTTTTTGGCCAAAATTTTGAATTTCCTTAGCAAAACTTAAAATGTAAATATCTCGTTAAATAAGCCCCGTAGAAAGAAAAGGGCGAAATTTTGTTATCACTAATTTTTTGGCCAAAATTTAGCAAAACTTAAAATGTAAATATCTCGTTAAATAAGCCCCGTAGAAGGAAAAGGGCGAAATTTTGTTATCACTAATTTTTTGGCCAAAATTTAGCAAAACTTAAAATGTAAATATCTCGTTAAATAAGCCCCGTAGAAGGAAAAGGGCGAAATTTTGTTATCACTAATTTTTTGGCCAAAATTTAGCAAAACTTAAAATGTAAATATCTCGTTAAATAAGCCCCGTAGAAGGAAAAGGGCGAAATTTTGTTATCACTAATTTTTTGGCTAAAATTTAGCAAAACTTAAAATGTAAATATCTCGTTAAATAAGCCCCGTAGAAGGAAAAGGGCGAAATTTTGTTATCACTAATTTTTTGGCCAAAATTTTGAATTTCCTTAGCAAAACTTAAAATGTAAATATCTCTTTAAATAAGCCCCGTAGAAAGAAAAGGGCGAAATTTTGTTATCACTAATTTTTTGGCCAAAATTTTGAATTTCCTTAGCAAAACTTAAAATGTAAATATCTCGTTAAATAAACCCCGTAGAAAGAAAAGGGGCGAAATTTTGTTATCACTAATTTTTTGGCCAAAATTTTGAATTTCCTTAGCAAAACTTAAAATGTAAATATCTCGTTAAATAAGCCCCGTAGAAGGAAAAGGGCGAAATTTTGTTATCACTAATTTTTTGGCCAAAATTTAGCAAAACTTAAAATGTAAATATCTCGTTAAATAAGCCCCGTAGAAGGAAAAGGGCGAAATTTTGTTATCACTAATTTTTTGGCTAAAATTTTGAATTTCCTTAGCAAAACTTAAAATGTAAATATCTCGTTAAATAAGCCCCGTAGAAGGAAAAGGGCGAAATTTTGTTATCACTAATTTTTTGGCCAAAATTTAGCAAAACTTAAAATGTAAATATCTCGTTAAATAAGCCCCTTAGAAGGAAAAGGGCGAAATTTTGTTATCACTAATTTTTTGGCCAAAATTTAGCAAAACTTAAAATGTAAATATCTCTTTAAATAAGCCCCGTAGAAGGAAAAGGGCGAAATCTTGTTATCACTAATTTTTTGGCCAAAATTTTGAATTTCCTTAGCAAAACTTAAAATGTAAATATCTCGTTAAATAAGCCCCGTAGAAAGAAAAGGGCGAAATTTTGTTATCACTAATTTTTTGGCCAAAATTTTGAATTTCCTTAGCAAAACTTAAAATGTAAATATCTCGTTAAATAAGCCCCGTAGAAGGAAAAGGGCGAAATTTTGTTATCACTAATTTTTTGGCCAAAATTTAGCAAAACTTAAAATGTAAATATCTCGTTAAATAAGCCCCGTAGAAGGAAAAGGGCGAAATTTTGTTATCACTAATTTTTTGGCTAAAATTTAGCAAAACTTAAAATGTAAATATCTCGTTAAATAAGCCCCGTAGAAGGAAAAGGGCGAAATTTTGTTATCACTAATTTTTTGGCCAAAATTTTGAATTTCCTTAGCAAAACTTAAAATGTAAATATCTCTTTAAATAAGCCCCGTAGAAAGAAAAGGGCGAAATTTTGTTATCACTAATTTTTTGGCCAAAATTTTGAATTTCCTTAGCAAAACTTAAAATGTAAATATCTCGTTAAATAAGCCCCGTAGAAAGAAAAGGGCGAAATTTTGTTATCACTAATTTTTTGGCCAAAATTTTGAATTTCCTTAGCAAAACTTAAAATGTAAATATCTCGTTAAATAAGCCCCGTAGAAGGAAAAGGGCGAAATTTTGTTATCACTAATTTTTTGGCCAAAATTTAGCAAAACTTAAAATGTAAATATCTCGTTAAATAAGCCCCGTAGAAGGAAAAGGGCGAAATTTTGTTATCACTAATTTTTTGGCTAAAATTTAGCAAAACTTAAAATGTAAATATCTCGTTAAATAAGCCCCGTAGAAGGAAAAGGGCGAAATTTTGTTATCACTAATTTTTTGGCCAAAATTTAGCAAAACTTAAAATGTAAATATCTCGTTAAATAAGCCCCGTAGAAGGAAAAGGGCGAAATTTTGTTATCACTAATTTTTTGGCCAAAATTTTGAATTTCCTTAGCAAAACTTAAAATGTAAATATCTCGTTAAATAAGCCCCGTAGAAGGAAAAGGGCGAAATTTTGTTATCACTAATTTTTTGGCCAAAATTTTGAATTTCCTTAGCAAAACTTAAAATGTAAATATCTCGTTAAATAAGCCCCGTAGAAGGAAAAGGGCGAAATTTTGTTATCACTAATTTTTTGGCCAAAATTTAGCAAAACTTAAAATGTAAATATCTCGTTAAATAAGCCCCGTAGAAGGAAAAGGGCGAAATTTTGTTATCACTAATTTTTTGGCCAAAATTTTGAATTTCCTTAGCAAAACTTAAAATGTAAATATCTCGTTAAATAAGCCCCGTAGAAGGAAAAGGGCGAAATTTTGTTATCACTAATTTTTTGGCCAAAATTTTGAATTTCCTTAGCAAAACTTAAAATGTAAATATCTCGTTAAATAAGCCCCGTAGAAGGAAAAGGGCGAAATTTTGTTATCACTAATTTTTTGGCCAACATTTTGAATTTCCTTAGCAAAACTTAAAATGTATATATCTCGTTAAATAAGCCCCGTAGAAGGAAAAGGGCGAAATTTTGTTATCACTAATTTTTTGGCCAAAATTTTGAATTTCCTTAGCAAAGCTTAAAATGTAAATATCTCGTTAAATAAGCCCCGTAGAAGGAAAAAGGCGAAATTTTGTTATCACTAATTTTTTGGCCAAAATTTTGAATTTCCTTAGCAAAACTTAAAATGTAAATATCTTGTTAAATAAGCCCCGTAGAAGGAAAAGGGCGAAATTTTGTTATCACTAATTTTCTGGCCAAAATTTAGCAAAACTTAAAATGTAAATATCTCGTTAAATAAGCCCCGTAGAAGGAAAAGGGCGAAATTTTGTTATCACTAATTTTTTGGCCAAAATTTTGAATTTCCTTAGCAAAACTTAAAATGTAAATATCTCGTTAAATAAGCCCCGTAGAAGGAAAAGGGCGAAATTTAGTTATCACTAATTTTCTGGCCAAAATTTAGCAAAACTTAAAATGTAAATATCTCGTTAAATAAGCCCCGTAGAAGGAAAAGGGCGAAATTTTGTTATCACTAATTTTTTGGCCAAAATTTTGAATTTCCTTAGCAAAACTTAAAATGTAAATATCTCGTTAAATAAGCCCCGTAGAAGGAAAAGGGCGAAATTTTGTTATCACTAATTTTCTGGCCAAAATTTAGCAAAACTCAAAATGTAAATATCTCGTTAAATAAGCCCCGTAGAAGGAAAAGGGCGAAATTTTGTTATCACTAATTTTTTGGCCAAAATTTAGCAAAACTTAAAATGTAAATATCTCGTTAAATAAGCCCCGTAGAAGGAAAAGGGCGAAATTTTGTTATCACTAATTTTTTGGCCAAAATTTAGCAAAACTTAAAATGTAAATATCTCGTTAAATAAGCCCCGTAGAAGGAAAAGGGCGAAATTTTGTTATCACTAATTTTTTGGCCAAAATTTTGAATTTCCTTAGCAAAACTTAAAATGTAAATATCTCGTTAAATAAGCCCCGTAGAAGGAAAAGGGCGAAATTTTGTTATCACTAATTTTTTGGCCAAAATTTTGAATTTCCTTAGCAAAACTTAAAATGTAAATATCTCGTTAAATAAGCCCCGTAGAAGGAAAAGGGCGAAATTTTGTTATCACTAATTTTTTGGCCAAAATTTTGAATTTCCTTAGCAAAACTTAAAATGTAAATATCTCGTTAAATAAGCCCCGTAGAAGGAAAAGGGCGAAATTTTGTTATCACTAATTTTTTGGCCAACATTTTGAATTTCCTTAGCAAAACTTAAAATGTATATATCTCGTTAAATAAGCCCCGTAGAAAGAAAAGGGCGAAATTTTGTTATCACTAATTTTTTGGCCAAAATTTTGAATTTCCTTAGCAAAACTTAAAATGTAAATATCTCGTTAAATAAGCCCCGTAGAAGGAAAAGGGCGAAATTTTGTTATCACTAATTTTCTGGCCAAAATTTAGCAAAACTTAAAATGTAAATATCTCGTTAAATAAGCCCCGTAGAAGGAATAGGGCGAAATTTTGTTATCACTAATTTTTTGGCCAAAATTTTGAATTTCCTTAGCAAAACTTAAAATGTAAATATCTCGTTAAATAAGCCCCGTAGAAGGAAAAGGGCGAAATTTAGTTATCACTAATTTTCTGGCCAAAATTTAGCAAAACTTAAAATGTAAATATCTCGTTAAATAAGCCCCGTAGAAGGAAAAGGGCGAAATTTTGTTATCACTAATTTTTTGGCCAAAATTTTGAATTTCCTTAGCAAAACTTAAAATGTAAATATCTCGTTAAATAAGCCCCGTAGAAGGAAAAGGGCGAAATTTAGTTATCACTAATTTTCTGGCCAAAATTTAGCAAAACTTAAAATGTAAATATCTCGTTAAATAAGCCCCGTAGAAGGAAAAGGGCGAAATTTTGTTATCACTAATTTTCTGGCCAAAATTTAGCAAAACTTAAAATGTAAATATCTCGTTAAATAAGCCCCGTAGAAGGAAAAGGGCGAAATTTTGTTATCACTAATTTTTTGGCCAAAATTTAGCAAAACTTAAAATGTAAATATCTCGTTAAATAAGCCCCGTAGAAGGAAAAGGGCGAAATTTTGTTATCACTAATTTTTTGGCCAAAATTTTGAATTTCCTTAGCAAAACTTAAAATGTAAATATCTCGTTAAATAAGCCCCGTAGAAGGAAAAGGGCGAAATTTTGTTATCACTAATTTTCTGGCCAAAATTTAGCAAAACTCAAAATGTAAATATCTCGTTAAATAAGCCCCGTAGAAGGAAAAGGGCGAAATTTTGTTATCACTAATTTTTTGGCCAAAATTTAGCAAAACTTAAAATGTAAATATCTCGTTAAATAAGCCCCGTAGAAGGAAAAGGGCGAAATTTTGTTATCACTAATTTTTTGGCCAAAATTTAGCAAAACTTAAAATGTAAATATCTCGTTAAATAAGCCCCGTAGAAGGAAAAGGGCGAAATTTTGTTATAACTAATTTTTTGGCCAAAATTTTGAATTTCCTTAGCAAAACTTAAAATGTAAATATCTCGTTAAATAAGCCCCGTAGAAGGAAAAGGGCGAAATTTTGTTATCACTAATTTTCTGGCCAAAATTTAGCAAAACTCAAAATGTAAATATCTCGTTAAATAAGCCCCGTAGAAGGAAAAGGGCGAAATTTTGTTATCACTAATTTTTTGGCCAAAATTTTGAATTTCCTTAGCAAAACTTAAAATGTAAATATCTCGTTAAATAAGCCCCGTAGAAGGAAAAGGGCGAAATTTTGTTATCACTAATTTTTTGGCCAAAATTTTGAATTTCCTTAGCAAAACTTAAAATGTAAATATCTCGTTAAATAAGCCCCGTAGAAGGAAAAGGGCGAAATTTTGTTATCACTAATTTTTTGGCCAAAATTTTGAATTTCCTTAGCAAAACTTAAAATGTAAATATCTCGTTAAATAAGCCCCGTAGAAGGAAAAGGGCGAAATTTAGTTATCACTAATTTTCTGGCCAAAATTTAGCAAAACTTAAAATGTAAATATCTCGTTAAATAAGCCCCGTAGAAGGAAAAGGGCGAAATTTTGTTATCACTAATCTTTTGGCCAAAATTTTGAATTTCCTTAGCAAAACTTAAAATGTAAATATCTCGTTAAATAAGCCCCGTAGAAGGAAAAGGGCGAAATTTTGTTATCACTAATTTTTTGGCCAAAATTTTGAATTTCCTTAGCAAAACTTAAAATGAAAATATCTCGTTAAATAAGCCCCGTAGAAGGAAAAGGGCGAAATTTTGTTATCACTAATTTTCTGGCCAAAATTTAGCAAAACTCAAAATGTAAATATCTCGTTAAATAAGCCCCGTAGAAGGAAAAGGGCGAAATTTTGTTATCACTAATTTTTTGGCCAAAATTTAGCAAAACTTAAAATGTAAATATCTCGTTAAATAAGCCCCGTAGAAGGAAAAGGGCGAAATTTTGTTATCACTAATTTTTTGGCCAAAATATAGCAAAACTTAAAATGTAAATATCTCGTTAAATAAGCCCCGTAGAAGGAAAAGGGCGAAATTTAGTTATCACTAATTTTCTGGCCAAAATTTAGCAAAACTTAAAATGTAAATATCTCGTTAAATAAGCCCCGTAGAAGGAAAAGGGCGAAATTTTGTTATCACTAATTTTTTGGCCAAAATTTTGAATTTCCTTAGCAAAACTTAAAATGTAAATATCTCGTTAAATAAGCCCCGTAGAAGGAAAAGGGCGAAATTTTGTTATCACTAATTTTCTGGCCAAAATTTAGAAAAACTCAAAATGTAAATATCTCGTTAAATAAGCCCCGTAGAAGGAAAAGGGCGAAATTTTGTTATCACTAATCTTTTGGCCAAAATTTTGAATTTCCTTAGCAAAACTTAAAATGTAAATATCTCGTTAAATAAGCCCCGTAGAAGGAAAAGGGCGAAATTTTGTTATCACTAATTTTTTGGCCAAAATTTTGAATTTCCTTAGCAAAACTTAAAATGTAAATATCTCGTTAAATAAGCCCCGTAGAAGGAAAAGGGCGAAATTTTGTTATCACTAATTTTTTGGCCAAAATTTTGAATTTCCTTAGCAAAACTTAAAATGTAAATATCTCGTTAAATAAGCCCCGTAGAAGGAAAAGGGCGAAATTTTGTTATCACTAATTTTTTGGCCAAAATTTTGAATTTCCTTAGCAAAACTTAAAATGTAAATATCTCGTTAAATAAGCCCCGTAGAAGGAAAAGGGCGAAATTTAGTTATCACTAATTTTCTGGCCAAAATTTAGCAAAACTTAAAATGTAAATATCTCGTTAAATAAGCCCCGTAGAAGGAAAAGGGCGAAATTTTGTTATCACTAATTTTTTGGGCAAAATTTGAATTTCCTTAGCAAAACTAAAAATGTAAATATCTCGTTAAATAAGCCCCGTAGAAGGAAAAGGGCGAAATTTTGTTATCACTAATTTTTTGGCCAAAATTTTGAATTTCCTTAGCAAAACTTAAAATGTAAATATCTCGTTAAATAAGCCCCGTAGAAGGAAAAGGGCGAAATTTAGTTATCACTAATTTTCTGGCCAAAATTTAGCAAAACTTAAAATGTAAATATCTCGTTAAATAAGCCCCGTAGAAGGAAAAGGGCGAAATTTTGTTATCACTAATCTTTTGGCCAAAATTTTGAATTTCCTTAGCAAAACTTAAAATGTAAATATCTCGTTAAATAAGCCCCGTAGAAGGAAAAGGGCGAAATTTTGTTATCACTAATTTTTTGGCCAAAATTTTGAATTTCCTTAGCAAAACTTAAAATGTAAATATCTCGTTAAATAAGCCCCGTAGAAGGAAAAGGGCGAAATTTAGTTATCACTAATTTTCTGGCCAAAATTTAGCAAAACTTAAAATGTAAATATCTCGTTAAATAAGCCCCGTAGAAGGAAAAGGGCGAAATTTTGTTATCACTAATTTTTTGGGCAAAATTTGAATTTCCTTAGCAAAACTAAAAATGTAAATATCTCGTTAAATAAGCCCCGTAGAAGGAAAAGGGCGAAATTTTGTTATCACTAATTTTCTGGCCAATATTTAGCAAAACTTAAAATGTAAATATCTCGTTAAATAAGCCCCGTAGAAGGAAAAGGGCGAAATTTTGTTATCACTAATTTTTTGTGCCAAAATTTAGCAAAACTTAAAATGTAAATATCTCGTTAAATAAGCCCCGTAGAAGGAAAAGGGCGAAATTTTGTTATCACTAATTTTTTGGCCAAAATTTTGAATTTCCTTAGCAAAACTTAAAATGTAAATATCTCGTTAAATAAGCCCCGTAGAAGGAAAAGGGCGAAATTTTGTTATCACTAATTTTCTGGCCAATATTTAGCAAAACTTAAAATGTAAATATCTCGTTAAATAAGCCCCGTAGAAGGAAAAGGGCGAAATTTTGTTATCACTAATTTTTTGTGCCAAAATTTAGCAAAACTTAAAATGTAAATATCTCGTTAAATAAGCCCCGTAGAAGGAAAAGGGCGAAATTTTGTTATCACTAATTTTTTGTGCCAAAATTTAGCAAAACTTAAAATGTAAATATCTCGTTAAATAAGCCCCGTAGAAGGAAAAGGGCGAAATTTAGTTATCACTAATTTTCTGGCCAAAATTTAGCAAAACTTAAAATGTAAATATCTCGTTAAATAAGCCCCGTAGAAGGAAAAGGGCGAAATTTTGTTATCACTAATTTTTTGGCCAAAATTTTGAATTTCCTTAGCAAAACTTAAAATGTAAATATCTCGTTAAATAAGCCCCGTAGAAGGAAAAGGGCGAAATTTTGTTATCACTAATTTTTTGGCCAAAATTTAGCAAAACTCAAAATGTAAATATCTCGTTAAATAAGCCCCGTAGAAGGAAAAGGGCGAAATTTTGTTATCACTAATTTTTTGGCCAAAATTTAGCAAAACTTAAAATGTAAATATCTCGTTAAATAAGCCCCGTAGAAGGAAAAGGGCGAAATTTTGTTATCACTAATTTTTTGGCCAAAATTTAGCAAAACTCAAAATGTAAATATCTCGTTAAATAAGCCCCGTAGAAGGAAAAGGGCGAAATTTTGTTATCACTAATTTTTTGGCCAAAATTTTGAATTTCCTTAGCAAAACTTAAAATGTAAATATCTCGTTAAATAAGCCCCGTAGAAGGAAAAGGGCGAAATTTTGTTATCACTAATTTTCTGGCCAAAATTTAGCAAAACTCAAAATGTAAATATCTCGTTAAATAAGCCCCGTAGAAGGAAAAGGGCGAAATTTTGTTATCACTAATTTTTTGGCCAAAATTTAGCAAAACTTAAAATGTAAATATCTCGTTAAATAAGCCCCGTAGAAGGAAAAGGGCGAAATTTTGTTATCACTAATTTTTTGGCCAAAATTTAGCAAAACTTAAAATGTAAATATCTCGTTAAATAAGCCCCGTAGAAGGAAAAGGGCGAAATTTTGTTATCACTAATTTTTTGGCCAAAATTTTGAATTTCCTTAGCAAAACTTAAAATGTAAATATCTCGTTAAATAAGCCCCGTAGAAGGAAAAGGGCGAAATTTTGTTATCACTAATTTTCTGGCCAAAATTTAGCAAAACTTAAAATGTAAATATCTCGTTAAATAAGCCCCGTAGAAGGAAAAGGGCGAAATTTTGTTATCACTAATTTTTTGGCCAAAATTTTGAATTTCCTTAGCAAAACTTAAAATGTAAATATCTCGTTAAATAAGCCCCGTAGAAGGAAAAGGGCGAAATTTAGTTATCACTAATTTTCTGGCCAAAATTTAGCAAAACTTAAAATGTAAATATCTCGTTAAATAAGCCCCGTAGAAGGAAAAGGGCGAAATTTTGTTATCACTAATTTTTTGGCCAAAATTTTGAATTTCCTTAGCAAAACTTAAAATGTAAATATCTCGTTAAATAAGCCCCGTAGAAGGAAAAGGGCGAAATTTTGTTATCACCAATTTAAATAAGCCCCGTAGAAGGAAAAGGGCGAAATTTTGTTATCACTAATTTTCTGGCCAAAATTTAGCAAAACTTAAAATGTAAATATCTCGTTAAATAAGCCCCGTAGAAGGAAAAGGGCGAAATTTTGTTATCACTAATTTTTTGGCCAAAATTTAGCAAAACTTAAAATGTAAATATCTCGTTAAATAAGCCCCGTAGAAGGAAAAGGGCGAAATTTTGTTATCACTAATTTTTTGGCCAAAATTTTGAATTTCCTTAGCAAAACTTAAAATGTAAATATCTCGTTAAATAAGCCCCGTAGAAGGAAAAGGGCGAAATTTTGTTATCACTAATTTTCTGGCCAAAATTTAGCAAAACTCAAAATGTAAATATCTCGTTAAATAAGCCCCGTAGAAGGAAAAGGGCGAAATTTTGTTATCACTAATTTTTTGGCCAAAATTTAGCAAAACTTAAAATGTAAATATCTCGTTAAATAAGCCCCGTAGAAGGAAAAGGGCGAAATTTTGTTATCACTAATTTTTTGGCCAAAATTTAGCAAAACTTAAAATGTAAATATCTCGTTAAATAAGCCCCGTAGAAGGAAAAGGGCGAAATTTTGTTATCACTAATTTTTTGGCCAAAATTTTGAATTTCCTTAGCAAAACTTAAAATGTAAATATCTCGTTAAATAAGCCCCGTAGAAGGAAAAGGGCGAAATTTTGTTATCACTAATTTTCTGGCCAAAATTTAGCAAAACTCAAAACGTAAATATCTCGTTAAATAAGCCCCGTAGAAGGAAAAGGGCGAAATTTTGTTATCACTAATTTTTTGGCCAAAATTTAGCAAAACTTAAAATGTAAATATCTCGTTAAATAAGCCCCGTAGAAGGAAAAGGGCGAAATTTTGTTATCACTAATTTTTTGGCCAAAATTTAGCAAAACTTAAAATGTAAATATCTCGTTAAATAAGCCCCGTAGAAGGAAAAGGGCGAAATTTTGTTATCACTAATTTTTTGGCCAAAATTTTGAATTTCCTTAGCAAAACTTAAAATGTAAATATCTCGTTAAATAAGCCCCGTAGAAGGAAAAGGGCGAAATTTTGTTATCACTAATTTTCTGGCCAAAATTTAGCAAAACTCAAAATGTAAATATCTCGTTAAATAAGCCCCGTAGAAGGAAAAGGGCGAAATTTTGTTATCACTAATTTTTTGGCCAAAATTTTGAATTTCCTTAGCAAAACTTAAAATGTAAATATCTCGTTAAATAAGCCCCGTAGAAGGAAAAGGGCGAAATTTTGTTATCACTAATTTTTTGGCCAAAATTTTGAATTTCCTTAGCAAAACTTAAAATGTAAATATCTCGTTAAATAAGCCCCGTAGAAGGAAAAGGGCGAAATTTTGTTATCACTAATTTTTTGGCCAAAATTTTGAATTTCCTTAGCAAAACTTAAAATGTAAATATCTCGTTAAATAAGCCCCGTAGAAGGAAAAGGGCGAAATTTAGTTATCACTAATTTTCTGGCCAAAATTTAGCAAAACTTAAAATGTAAATATCTCGTTAAATAAGCCCCGTAGAAGGAAAAGGGCGAAATTTTGTTATCACTAATTTTTTGGGCAAAATTTGAATTTCCTTAGCAAAACTAAAAATGTAAATATCTCGTTAAATAAGCCCCGTAGAAGGAAAAGGGCGAAATTTTGTTATCACTAATTTTTTGGCCAAAATTTTGAATTTCCTTAGCAAAACTTAAAATGTAAATATCTCGTTAAATAAGTCCCGTAGAAGGAAAAGGGCGAAATTTAGTTATCACTAATTTTCTGGCCAAAATTTAGCAAAACTTAAAATGTAAATATCTCGTTAAATAAGCCCCGTAGAAGGAAAAGGGCGAAATTTTGTTATCACTAATTTTTTGGGCAAAATTTGAATTTCCTTAGCAAAACTAAAAATGTAAATATCTCGTTAAATAAGCCCCGTAGAAGGAAAAGGGCGAAATTTTGTTATCACTAATTTTTTGGCCAAAATTTTGAATTTCCTTAGCAAAACTTAAAATGTAAATATCTCGTTAAATAAGCCCCGTAGAAGGAAAAGGGCGAAATTTAGTTATCACTAATTTTCTGGCCAAAATTTAGCAAAACTTAAAATGTAAATATCTCGTTAAATAAGCCCCGTAGAAGGAAAAGGGCGAAATTTTGTTATCACTAATTTTTTGGCCAAAATTTAGCAAAACTTAAAATGTAAATATCTCGTTAAATAAGCCCCGTAGAAGGAAAAGGGCGAAATTTTGTTATCACTAATTTTTTGGCCAAAATTTTGAATTTCCTTAGCAAAACTTAAAATGTAAATATCTCGTTAAATAAGCCCCGTAGAAGGAAAAGGGCGAAATTTTGTTATCACTAATTTTCTGGCCAAAATTTAGCAAAACTTAAAATGTAAATATCTCGTTAAATAAGCCCCGTAGAAGGAAAAGGGCGAAATTTTGTTATCACTAATTTTTTGGCCAAAATTTTGAATTTCCTTAGCAAAACTTAAAATGTAAATATCTCGTTAAATAAGCCCCGTAGAAGGAAAAGGGCGAAATTTAGTTATCACTAATTTTCTGGCCAAAATTTAGCAAAACTTAAAATGTAAATATCTCGTTAAATAAGCCCCGTAGAAGGAAAAGGGCGAAATTTTGTTATCACTAATTTTTTGGCAAAAATTTTGAATTTCCTTAGCAAAATTTAAAATGTAAATATCTCGTTAAATAAGCCCCGTAGAAGGAAAAGGGCGAAATTTTGTTATCACCAATTTTTTGGCCAAAATTTTGAATTTCCTTAGCAAAACTTAAAATGTAAATATCTCGTTAAATAAGCCCCGTAGAAGGAAAAGGGCGAAATTTTGTTATCACTAATTTTTTGGCCAAAATTTTGAATTTCCTTAGCAAAACTTAAAATGTAAATATCTCGTTAAATAAGCCCCGTAGAAGGAAAAGGGCGAAATTTAGTTATCACTAATTTTCTGGCCAAAATTTAGCAAAACTTAAAATGTAAATATCTCGTTAAATAAGCCCCGTAGAAGGAAAAGGGCGAAATTTTGTTATCACTAATTTTTTGGGCAAAATTTGAATTTCCTTAGCAAAACTAAAAATGTAAATATCTCGTTAAATAAGCCCCGTAGAAGGAAAAGGGCGAAATTTTGTTATCACTAATTTTTTGGCCAAAATTTTGAATTTCCTTAGCAAAACTTAAAATGTAAATATCTCGTTAAATAAGCCCCGTAGAAGGAAAAGGGCGAAATTTTGTTATCACTAATTTTCTGGCCAAAATTTAGCAAAACTTAAAATGTAAATATCTCGTTAAATAAGCCCCGTAGAAGGAAAAGGGCGAAATTTAGTTATCACTAATTTTTTGTGCCAAAATTTAGCAAAACTTAAAATGTAAATATCTCGTTAAATAAGCCCCGTAGAAGGAAAAGGGCGAAATTTTGTTATCACTAATTTTTTGTGCCAAAATTTAGCAAAACTTAAAATGTAAATATCTCGTTAAATAAGCCCCGTAGAAGGAAAAGGGCGAAATTTTGTTATCACTAATTTTTTGTGCCAAAATTTAGCAAAACTTAAAATGTAAATATCTCGTTAAATAAGCCCCGTAGAAGGAAAAGGGCGAAATTTAGTTATCACTAATTTTCTGGCCAAAATTTAGCAAAACTTAAAATGTAAATATCTCGTTAAATAAGCCCCGTAGAAGGAAAAGGGCGAAATTTTGTTATCACTAATTTTTTGGCCAAAATTTTGAATTTCCTTAGCAAAACTTAAAATGTAAATATCTCGTTAAATAAGCCCCGTAGAAGGAAAAGGGCGAAATTTTGTTATCACTAATTTTTTGGCCAAAATTTTGAATTTCCTTAGCAAAACTTAAAATGTAAATATCTCGTTAAATAAGCCCCGTAGAAGGAAAAGGGCGAAATTTTGTTATCACTAATTTTCTGGCCAAAATTTAGCAGAACTTAAAATGTAAATATCTCGTTAAATAAGCCCCGTAGAAGGAAAAGGGCGAAATTTAGTTATCACTAATTTTTTGTGCCAAAATTTAGCAAAACTTAAAATGTAAATATCTCGTTAAATAAGCCCCGTAGAAGGAAAAGGGCGAAATTTTGTTATCACTAATTTTGTGTGCCAAAATTTAGCAAAACTTAAAATGTAAATATCTCGTTAAATAAGCCCCGTAGAAGGAAAAGGGCGAAATTTTGTTATCACTAATTTTTTGTGCCAAAATTTAGCAAAACTTAAAATGTAAATATCTCGTTAAATAAGCCCCGTAGAAGGAAAAGGGCGAAATTTAGTTATCACTAATTTTCTGGCCAAAATTTAGCAAAACTTAAAATGTAAATATCTCGTTAAATAAGCCCCGTAGAAGGAAAAGGGCGAAATTTTGTTATCACTAATTTTTTGGCCAAAATTTTGAATTTCCTTAGCAAAACTTAAAATGTAAATATCTCGTTAAATAAGCCCCGTAGAAGGAAAAGGGCGAAATTTTGTTATCACTAATTTTTTGGCCAAAATTTTGAATTTCCTTAGCAAAACTTAAAATGTAAATATCTCGTTAAATAAGCCCCGTAGAAGGAAAAGGGCGAAATTTTGTTATCACTAATTTTCTGGCCAAAATTTAGCAGAACTTAAAATGTAAATATCTCGTTAAATAAGCCCCGTAGAAGGAAAAGGGCGAAATTTTGTTATCACTAATTTTTTGGCCAAAATTTTGAATTTCCTTAGCAAAACTTAAAATGTAAATATCTCGTTAAATAAGCCCCGTAGAAGGAAAAGGGCGAAATTTTGTTATCACTAATTTTTGAATTTCCTTAGCAAAACTTAAAATGTAAATATCTCGTTAAATAAGCCCCGTAGAAGGAAAAGGGCGAAATTTTGTTATCACTAATTTTTTGGCCAAAATTTTGATTTTCCTTAGCAAAACTTAAAATGTAAATATCTCGTTAAATAAGCCCCGTAGAAGGAAAAGGGCGAAATTTTGTTATCACTAATTTTCTGGCCAAAATTTAGCAAAACTTAAAATGTAAATATCTCGTTAAATAAGCCCCGTAGAAGTAAAAGGGCGAAATTTAGTTATCACTAATTTTTTGGCCAAAATTTTGAATTTCCTTAGCAAAACTTAAAATGTAAATATCTCGTTAAATAAGCCCCGTAGAAGGAAAAGGGCGAAATTTTGTTATCACTAATTTTTGAATTTCCTTAGCAAAACTTAAAATGTAAATATCTCGTTAAATAAGCCCCGTAGAAGGAAAAGGGCGAAATTTTGTTATCACTAATTTTTTGGCCAAAATTTTGATTTTCCTTAGCAAAACTTAAAATGTAAATATCTCGTTAAATAAGCCCCGTAGAAGGAAAAGGGCGAAATTTTGTTATCACTAATTTTCTGGCCAAAATTTAGCAAAACTTAAAATGTAAATATCTCGTTAAATAAGCCCCGTAGAAGGAAAAGGGCGAAATTTTGTTATCACTAATTTTTTGGCCAAAATTTTGAATTTCCTTAGCAAAACTTAAAATGTAAATATCTCGTTAAATAAGCCCCGTAGAAGGAAAAGGGCGAAATTTTGTTATCACTAATTTTCTGGCCAAAATTTAGCAAAACTTAAAATGTAAATATCTCGTTAAATAAGCCCCGTAGAAGGAAAAGGGCGAAATTTAGTTATCACTAATTTTTTGTGCCAAAATTTAGCAAAACTTAAAATGTAAATATCTCGTTAAATAAGCCCCGTAGAAGGAAAAGGGCGAAATTTTGTTATCACTAATTTTTTGTGCCAAAATTTAGCAAAACTTAAAATGTAAATATCTCGTTAAATAAGCCCCGTAGAAGGAAAAGGGCGAAATTTTGTTATCACTAATTTTTTGTGCCAAAATTTAGCAAAACTTAAAATGTAAATATCTCGTTAAATAAGCCCCGTAGAAGGAAAAGGGCGAAATTTAGTTATCACTAATTTTCTGGCCAAAATTTAGCAAAACTTAAAATGTAAATATCTCGTTAAATAAGCCCCGTAGAAGGAAAAGGGCGAAATTTTGTTATCACTAATTTTTTGGGCAAAATTTGAATTTCCTTAGCAAAACTAAAAATGTAAATATCTCGTTAAATAAGCCCCGTAGAAGGAAAAGGGCGAAATTTTGTTATCACTAATTTTTTGGCCAAAATTTTGAATTTCCTTAGCAAAACTTAAAATGTAAATATCTCGTTAAATAAGCCCCGTAGAAGGAAAAGGGCGAAATTTTGTTATCACTAATTTTCTGGCCAAAATTTAGCAAAACTTAAAATGTAAATATCTCGTTAAATAAGCCCCGTAGAAGGAAAAGGGCGAAATTTAGTTATCACTAATTTTTTGTGCCAAAATTTAGCAAAACTTAAAATGTAAATATCTCGTTAAATAAGCCCCGTAGAAGGAAAAGGGCGAAATTTTGTTATCACTAATTTTGTGTGCCAAAATTTAGCAAAACTTAAAATGTAAATATCTCGTTAAATAAGCCCCGTAGAAGGAAAAGGGCGAAATTTTGTTATCACTAATTTTTTGTGCCAAAATTTAGCAAAACTTAAAATGTAAATATCTCGTTAAATAAGCCCCGTAGAAGGAAAAGGGCGAAATTTAGTTATCACTAATTTTCTGGCCAAAATTTAGCAAAACTTAAAATGTAAATATCTCGTTAAATAAGCCCCGTAGAAGGAAAAGGGCGAAATTTTGTTATCACTAATTTTTTGGCCAAAATTTTGAATTTCCTTAGCAAAACTTAAAATGTAAATATCTCGTTAAATAAGCCCCGTAGAAGGAAAAGGGCGAAATTTTGTTATCACTAATTTTTTGGCCAAAATTTTGAATTTCCTTAGCAAAACTTAAAATGTAAATATCTCGTTAAATAAGCCCCGTAGAAGGAAAAGGGCGAAATTTTGTTATCACTAATTTTCTGGCCAAAATTTAGCAGAACTTAAAATGTAAATATCTCGTTAAATAAGCCCCGTAGAAGGAAAAGGGCGAAATTTTGTTATCACTAATTTTTTGGCCAAAATTTTGAATTTCCTTAGCAAAACTTAAAATGTAAATATCTCGTTAAATAAGCCCCGTAGAAGGAAAAGGGCGAAATTTTGTTATCACTAATTTTTGAATTTCCTTAGCAAAACTTAAAATGTAAATATCTCGTTAAATAAGCCCCGTAGAAGGAAAAGGGCGAAATTTTGTTATCACTAATTTTTTGGCCAAAATTTTGATTTTCCTTAGCAAAACTTAAAATGTAAATATCTCGTTAAATAAGCCCCGTAGAAGGAAAAGGGCGAAATTTTGTTATCACTAATTTTCTGGCCAAAATTTAGCAAAACTTAAAATGTAAATATCTCGTTAAATAAGCCCCGTAGAAGTAAAAGGGCGAAATTTAGTTATCACTAATTTTTTGGCCAAAATTTTGAATTTCCTTAGCAAAACTTAAAATGTAAATATCTCGTTAAATAAGCCCCGTAGAAGGAAAAGGGCGAAATTTTGTTATCACTAATTTTTTGGCCAAAATTTTGAATTTCCTTAGCAAAACTTAAAATGTAAATATCTCGTTAAATAAGCCCCGTAGAAGGAAAAGGGCGAAATTTTGTTATCACTAATTTTCTGGCCAAAATTTAGCAAAACTTAAAATGTAAATATCTCGTTAAATAAGCCCCGTAGAAGGAAAAGGGCGAAATTTTGTTATCACTAATTTTTTGGCCAAAATTTTGAATTTCCTTAGCAAAACTTAAAATGTAAATATCTCGTTAAATAAGCCCCGTAGAAGGAAGAGGGCGAAATTTTGTTATCACTAATTTTTTGGCCAAAATTTAGCAAAACTTAAAATGTAAATATCTCGTTAAATAAGCCCCGTAGAAGGAAAAGGGCGAAATTTTGTTATCACTAATTTTTTGGCCAAAATTTTGAATTTCCTTAGCAAAACTTAAAATGTAAATATCTCGTTAAATAAGCCCCGTAGAAGGAAAAGGGCGAAATTTTGTTATCACTAATTTTTTGGCCAAAATTTTGAATTTCCTTAGCAAAACTTAAAATGTAAATATCTCGTTAAATAAGCCCCGTAGAAGGAAAAGGGCGAAATTTAGTTATCACTAATTTTCTGGCCAAAATTTAGCAAAACTTAAAATGTAAATATCTCGTTAAATAAGCCCCGTAGAAGGAAAAGGGCGAAATTTTGTTATCACTAATTTTTTGGCCAAAATTTTGAATTTCCTTAGCAAAACTTAAAATGTAAATATCTCGTTAAATAAGCCCCGTAGAAGGAAAAGGGCGAAATTTTGTTATCACTAATTTTTTGGCCAAAATTTTGAATTTCCTTAGCAAAACTTAAAATGTAAATATCTCGTTAAATAAGCCCCGTAGAAGGAAAAGGGCGAAATTTAGTTATCACTAATTTTCTGGCCAAAATTTAGCAAAACTTAAAATGTAAATATCTCGTTAAATAAGCCCCGTAGAAGGAAAAGGGCGAAATTTTGTTATCACTAATTTTTTGGCCAAAATTTTGAATTTCCTTAGCAAAACTTAAAATGTAAATATCTCGTTAAATAAGCCCCGTAGAAGGAAAAGGGCGAAATTTAGTTATCACTAATTTTCTGGCCAAAATTTAGCAAAACTTAAAATGTAAATATCTCGTTAAATAAGCCCCGTAGAAGGAAAAGGGCGAAATTTTGTTATCACTAATTTTTTGGCCAAAATTTTGAATTTCCTTAGCAAAACTTAAAATGTAAATATCTCGTTAAATAAGCCCCGTAGAAGGAAAAGGGCGAAATTTTGTTATCACTAATTTTTTGGCCAAAATTTTGAATTTCCTTAGCAAAACTTAAAATGTAAATATCTCGTTAAATAAGCCCCGTAGAAGGAAAAGGGCGAAATTTAGTTATCACTAATTTTCTGGCCAAAATTTAGCAAAACTTAAAATGTAAATATCTCGTTAAATAAGCCCCGTAGAAGGAAAAGGGCGAAATTTTGTTATCACTAATTTTTTGGCCAAAATTTTGAATTTCCTTAGCAAAACTTAAAATGTAAATATCTCGTTAAATAAGCCCCGTAGAAGGAAAAGGGCGAAATTTTGTTATCACTAATTTTTTGGCCAAAATTTAGCAAAACTTAAAATGTAAATATCTCGTTAAATAAGCCCCGTAGAAGGAAAAGGGCGAAATTTTGTTATCACTAATTTTTTGGCCAAAATTTTGAATTTCCTTAGCAAAACTTAAAATGTAAATATCTCGTTAAATAAGCCCCGTAGAAGGAAAAGGGCGAAATTTTGTTATCACCAATTTTTTGGCCAAAATTTTGAATTTCCTTAGCAAAACTTAAAATGTAAATATCTCGTTAAATAAGCCCCGTAGAAGGAAAAGGGCGAAATTTTGTTATCACTAATTTTTTGGCCAACATTTTGAATTTCCTTAGCAAAACTTAAAATGTAAATATCTCGTTAAATAAGCCCCGTAGAAGGAAAAGGGCGAAATTTAGTTATCACTAATTTTCTGGCCAAAATTTAGCAAAACTTAAAATGTAAATATCTCGTTAAATAAGCCCCGTAGAAGGAAAAGGGCGAAATTTTGTTATCACTAATTTTTTGGCCAAAATTTTGAATTTCCTTAGCAAAACTTAAAATGTAAATATCTCGTTAAATAAGCCCCGTAGAAGGAAAAGGGCGAAATTTTGTTATCACTAATTTTCTGGCCAAAATTTAGCAAAACTTAAAATGTAAATATCTCGTTAAATAAGCCCCGTAGAAGGAAAAGGGCGAAATTTTGTTATCACTAATTTTTTGGCCAAAATTTTGAATTTCCTTAGCAAAACTTAAAATGTAAATATCTCGTTAAATAAGCCCCGTAGAAGGAAAAGGGCGAAATTTTGTTATCACTAATTTTTTGGCCAAAATTTTGAATTTCCTTAGCAAAACTTAAAATGTAAATATCTCGTTAAATAAGCCCCGTAGAAGGAAAAGGGCGAAATTTAGTTATCACTAATTTTCTGGCCAAAATTTAGCAAAACTTAAAATGTAAATATCTCGTTAAATAAGCCCCGTAGAAGGAAAAGGGCGAAATTTTGTTATCACTAATTTTTTGGCCAAAATTTTGAATTTCCTTAGCAAAACTTAAAATGTAAATATCTCGTTAAATAAGCCCCGTAGAAGGAAAAGGGCGAAATTTTGTTATCACTAATTTTTTGGCCAAAATTTTGAATTTCCTTAGCAAAACTTAAAATGTAAATATCTCGTTAAATAAGCCCCGTAGAAGGAAAAGGGCGAAATTTTGTTATCACTAATTTTTTGGCCAAAATTTTGAATTTCCTTAGCAAAACTTAAAATGTAAATATCTCGTTAAATAAGCCCCGTAGAAGGAAAAGGGCGAAATTTAGTTATCACTAATTTTCTGGCCAAAATTTAGCAAAACTTAAAATGTAAATATCTCGTTAAATAAGCCCCGTAGAAGGAAAAGGGCGAAATTTTGTTATCACTAATTTTTTGGCCAAAATTTTGAATTTCCTTAGCAAAACTTAAAATGTAAATATCTCGTTAAATAAGCCCCGTAGAAGGAAAAGGGCGAAATTTTGTTATCACTAATTTTTTGGCCAAAATTTTGAATTTCCTTAGCAAAACTTAAAATGTAAATATCTCGTTAAATAAGCCCCGTAGAAGGAAAAGGGCGAAATTTTGTTATCACTTATTTTTTGGCCAAAATTTTGAATTTCCTTAGCAAAACTTAAAATGTAAATATCTCGTTAAATAAGCCCCGTAGAAGGAAAAGGGCGAAATTTAGTTATCACTAATTTTCTGGCCAAAATTTAGCAAAACTTAAAATGTAAATATCTCGTTAAATAAGCCCCGTAGAAGGAAAAGGGCGAAATTTTGTTATCACTAATTTTTTGGCCAAAATTTTGAATTTCCTTAGCAAAACTTAAAATGTAAATATCTCGTTAAATAAGCCCCGTAGAAGGAAAAGGGCGAAATTTTGTTATCACTAATTTTTTGGCCAAAATTTTGAATTTCCTTAGCAAAACTTAAAATGTAAATATCTCGTTAAATAAGCCCCGTAGAAGGAAAAGGGCGAAATTTTGTTATCACTAATTTTCTGGCCAAAATTTAGCAAAACTTAAAATGTAAATATCTCGTTAAATAAGCCCCGTAGAAGGAAAAGGGCGAAATTTTGTTATCACTAATTTTTTGGCCAAAATTTTGAATTTCCTTAGCAAAACTTAAAATGTAAATATCTCGTTAAATAAGCCCCGTAGAAGGAAAAGGGCGAAATTTTGTTATCACTAATTTTTTGGCCAAAATTTTGAATTTCCTTAGCAAAACTTAAAATGTAAATATCTCGTTAAATAAGCCCCGTAGAAGGAAAAGGGCGAAATTTAGTTATCACTAATTTTCTGGCCAAAATGGATTTTAGCAAAACTTAAAATGTAAATATCTCGTTAAATAAGCCCCGTAGAAGGAAAAGGGCGAAATTTTGTTATCACTAATTTTTTGGCCAAAATTTTGAATTTCCTTAGCAAAACTTAAAATGTAAATATCTCGTTAAATAAGCCCCGTAGAAGGAAAAGGGCGAAATTTTGTTATCACTAATTTTTTGGCCAAAATTTTGAATTTCCTTAGCAAAACTTAAAATGTAAATATCTCGTTAAATAAGCCCCGTAGAAGGAAAAGGGCGAAATTTTGTTATCACTAATTTTTTGGCCAAAATTTTGAATTTCCTTAGCAAAACTTAAAATGTAAATATCTCGTTAAATAAGCCCCGTAGAAGGAAAAGGGCGAAATTTAGTTATCACTAATTTTCTGGCCAAAATTTAGCAAAACTTAAAATGTAAATATCTCGTTAAATAAGCCCCGTAGAAGGAAAAGGGCGAAATTTTGTTATCACTAATTTTTTGGCCAAAATTTTGAATTTCCTTAGCAAAACTTAAAATGTAAATATCTCGTTAAATAAGCCCCGTAGAAGGAAAAGGGCGAAATTTTGTTATCACTAATTTTTTGGCCAAAATTTTGAATTTCCTTAGCAAAACTTAAAATGTAAATATCTCGTTAAATAAGCCCCGTAGAAGGAAAAGGGCGAAATTTTGTTATCACTAATTTTTTGGCCAAAATTTTGAATTTCCTTAGCAAAACTTAAAATGTAAATATCTCGTTAAATAAGCCCCGTAGAAGGAAAAGGGCGAAATTTAGTTATCACTAATTTTCTGGCCAAAATTTAGCAAAACTTAAAATGTAAATATCTCGTTAAATAAGCCCCGTAGAAGGAAAAGGGCGAAATTTTGTTATCACTAATTTTTTGGCCAAAATTTTGAATTTCCTTAGCAAAACTTAAAATGTAAATATCTCGTTAAATAAGCCCCGTAGAAGGAAAAGGGCGAAATTTTGTTATCACTAATTTTTTGGCCAAAATTTTGAATTTCCTTAGCAAAACATAAAATGTAAATATCTCGTTAAATAAGCCCCGTAGAAGGAAAAGGGCGAAATTTTGTTATCACTAATTTTCTGGCCAAAATTTAGCAAAACTTAAAATGTAAATATCTCGTTAAATAAGCCCCGTAGAAGGAAAAGGGCGAAATTTTGTTATCACTAATTTTTTGGCCAAAATTTTGAATTTCCTTAGCAAAACTTAAAATGTAAATATCTCGTTAAATAAGCCCCGTAGAAGGAAAAGGGCGAAATTTTGTTATCACTAATTTTTTGGCCAAAATTTTGAATTTCCTTAGCAAAACTTAAAATGTAAATATCTCGTTAAATAAGCCCCGTAGAAGGAAAAGGGCGAAATTTAGTTATCACTAATTTTCTGGCCAAAATTTAGCAAAACTTAAAATGTAAATATCTCGTTAAATAAGCCCCGTAGAAGGAAAAGGGCGAAATTTTGTTATCACTAATTTTTTGGCCAAAATTTTGAATTTCCTTAGCAAAACTTAAAATGTAAATATCTCGTTAAATAAGCCCCGTAGAAGGAAAAGGGCGAAATTTAGTTATCACTAATTTTCTGGCCAAAATTTAGCAAAACTTAAAATGTAAATATCTCGTTAAATAAGCCCCGTAGAAGGAAAAGGGCGAAATTTTGTTATCACTAATTTTTTGGCCAAAATTTTGAATTTCCTTAGCAAAACTTAAAATGTAAATATCTCGTTAAATAAGCCCCGTAGAAGGAAAAGGGCGAAATTTTGTTATCACTAATTTTTTGGCCAAAATTTTGAATTTCCTTAGCAAAACTTAAAATGTAAATATCTCGTTAAATAAGCCCCGTAGAAGGAAAAGGGCGAAATTTAGTTATCACTAATTTTCTGGCCAAAATTTAGCAAAACTTAAAATGTAAATATCTCGTTAAATAAGCCCCGTAGAAGGAAAAGGGCGAAATTTTGTTATCACTAATTTTTTGGCCAAAATTTTGAATTTCCTTAGCAAAACTTAAAATGTAAATATCTCGTTAAATAAGCCCCGTAGAAGGAAAAGGGCGAAATTTTGTTATCACTAATTTTTTGGCCAAAATTTTGAATTTCCTTAGCAAAACTTAAAATGTAAATATCTCGTTAAATAAGCCCCGTAGAAGGAAAAGGGCGAAATTTTGTTATCACTAATTTTTTGGCCAAAATTTTGAATTTCCTTAGCAAAACTTAAAATGTAAATATCTCGTTAAATAAGCCCCGTAGAAGGAAAAGGGCGAAATTTAGTTATCACTAATTTTCTGGCCAAAATTTAGCAAAACTTAAAATGTAAATATCTCGTTAAATAAGCCCCGTAGAAGGAAAAGGGCGAAATTTTGTTATCACTAATTTTTTGGCCAAAATTTTGAATTTCCTTAGCAAAACTTAAAATGTAAATATCTCGTTAAATAAGCCCCGTAGAAGGAAAAGGGCGAAATTTAGTTATCACTAATTTTCTGGCCAAAATTTAGCAAAACTTAAAATGTAAATATCTCGTTAAATAAGCCCCGTAGAAGGAAAAGGGCGAAATTTTGTTATCACTAATTTTTTGGCCAAAATTTTGAATTTCCTTAGCAAAACTTAAAATGTAAATATCTCGTTAAATAAGCCCCGTAGAAGGAAAAGGGCGAAATTTTGTTATCACTAATTTTTTGGCCAAAATTTTGAATTTCCTTAGCAAAACTTAAAATGTAAATATCTCGTTAAATAAGCCCCGTAGAAGGAAAAGGGCGAAATTTAGTTATCACTAATTTTCTGGCCAAAATTTAGCAAAACTTAAAATGTAAATATCTCGTTAAATAAGCCCCGTAGAAGGAAAAGGGCGAAATTTTGTTATCACTAATTTTTTGGCCAAAATTTTGAATTTCCTTAGCAAAACTTAAAATGTAAATATCTCGTTAAATAAGCCCCGTAGAAGGAAAAGGGCGAAATTTTGTTATCACTAATTTTTTGGCCAAAATTTTGAATTTCCTTAGCAAAACTTAAAATGTAAATATCTCGTTAAATAAGCCCCGTAGAAGGAAAAGGGCGAAATTTTGTTATCACTAATTTTTTGGCCAAAATTTTGAATTTCCTTAGCAAAACTTAAAATGTAAATATCTCGTTAAATAAGCCCCGTAGAAGGAAAAGGGCGAAATTTAGTTATCACTAATTTTCTGGCCAAAATTTAGCAAAACTTAAAATGTAAATATCTCGTTAAATCAGCCCCGTAGAAGGAAAAGGGCGAAATTTTGTTATCACTAATTTTTTGGCCAAAATTTTGAATTTCCTTAGCAAAACTTAAAATGTAAATATCTCGTTAAATAAGCCCCGTAGAAGGAAAAGGGCGAAATTTTGTTATCACTAATTTTTTGGCCAAAATTTTGAATTTCCTTAGCAAAACTTAAAATGTAAATATCTCGTTAAATAAGCCCCGTAGAAGGAAAAGGGCGAAATTTTGTTATCACTAATTTTTTGGCCAAAATTTTGAATTTCCTTAGCAAAACTTAAAATGTAAATATCTCGTTAAATAAGCCCCGTAGAAGGAAAAGGGCGAAATTTAGTTATCACTAATTTTCTGGCCAAAATTTAGCAAAACTTAAAATGTAAATATCTCGTTAAATAAGCCCCGTAGAAGGAAAAGGGCGAAATTTTGTTATCACTAATTTTTTGGCCAAAATTTTGAATTTCCTTAGCAAAACTTAAAATGTAAATATCTCGTTAAATAAGCCCCGTAGAAGGAAAAGGGCGAAATTTTGTTATCACTAATTTTTTGGCCAAAATTTTGAATTTCCTTAGCAAAACTTAAAATGTAAATATCTCGTTAAATAAGCCCCGTAGAAGGAAAAGGGCGAAATTTTGTTATCACTAATTTTCTGGCCAAAATTTAGCAAAACTTAAAATGTAAATATCTCGTTAAATAAGCCCCGTAGAAGGAAAAGGGCGAAATTTTGTTATCACTAATTTTTTGGCCAAAATTTTGAATTTCCTTAGCAAAACTTAAAATGTAAATATCTCGTTAAATAAGCCCCGTAGAAGGAAGAGGGCGAAATTTTGTTATCACTAATTTTTTGGCCAAAATTTAGCAAAACTTAAAATGTAAATATCTCGTTAAATAAGCCCCGTAGAAGGAAAAGGGCGAAATTTTGTTATCACTAATTTTTTGGCCAAAATTTTGAATTTCCTTAGCAAAACTTGAAATGTAAATATCTAATTGAAATGTAAATATATCTAATTTTTTGGCCAAAATTTTGAATTTCCTTAGCAAAACTTGAAATGTAAATATCTCGTTAAATAAGCCCCGTAGAAGGAAAAGGGCGAAATTTAGTTATCACTAATTTTCTGGCCAAAATTTAGCAAAACTTAAAATGTAAATATCTCGTTAAATAAGCCCCGTAGAAGGAAAAGGGCGAAATTTTGTTATCACTAATTTTTTGGCCAAAATTTTGAATTTCCTTAGCAAAACTTAAAATGTAAATATCTCGTTAAATAAGCCCCGTAGAAGGAAAAGGGCGAAATTTTGTTATCACTAATTTTTTGGCCAAAATTTTGAATTTCCTTAGCAAAACTTAAAATGTAAATATCTCGTTAAATAAGCCCCGTAGAAGGAAAAGGGCGAAATTTAGTTATCACTAATTTTCTGGCCAAAATTTAGCAAAACTTAAAATGTAAATATCTCGTTAAATAAGCCCCGTAGAAGGAAAAGGGCGAAATTTTGTTATCACTAATTTTTTGGCCAAAATTTTGAATTTCCTTAGCAAAACTTAAAATGTAAATATCTCGTTAAATAAGCCCCGTAGAAGGAAAAGGGCGAAATTTTGTTATCACTAATTTTTTGGCCAAAATTTTGAATTTCCTTAGCAAAACTTAAAATGTAAATATCTCGTTAAATAAGCCCCGTAGAAGGAAAAGGGCGAAATTTAGTTATCACTAATTTTCTGGCCAAAATTTAGCAAAACTTAAAATGTAAATATCTCGTTAAATAAGCCCCGTAGAAGGAAAAGGGCGAAATTTTGTTATCACTAATTTTTTGGCCAAAATTTTGAATTTCCTTAGCAAAACTTAAAATGTAAATATCTCGTTAAATAAGCCCCGTAGAAGGAAAAGGGCGAAATTTAGTTATCACTAATTTTCTGGCCAAAATTTAGCAAAACTTAAAATGTAAATATCTCGTTAAATAAGCCCCGTAGAAGGAAAAGGGCGAAATTTTGTTATCACTAATTTTTTGGCCAAAATTTTGAATTTCCTTAGCAAAACTTAAAATGTAAATATCTCGTTAAATAAGCCCCGTAGAAGGAAAAGGGCGAAATTTTGTTATCACTAATTTTTTGGCCAAAATTTTGAATTTCCTTAGCAAAACTTAAAATGTAAATATCTCGTTAAATAAGCCCCGTAGAAGGAAAAGGGCGAAATTTTGTTATCACTAATTTTTTGGCCAAAATTTTGAATTTCCTTAGCAAAACTTAAAATGTAAATATCTCGTTAAATAAGCCCCGTAGAAGGAAAAGGGCGAAATTTAGTTATCACTAATTTTCTGGCAAAAATTTAGCAAAACTTAAAATGTAAATATCTCGTTAAATAAGCCCCGTAGAAGGAAAAGGGCGAAATTTTGTTATCACTAATTTTTTGGCCAAAATTTTGAATTTCCTTAGCAAAACTTAAAATGTAAATATCTCGTTAAATAAGCCCCGTAGAAGGAAAAGGGCGAAATTTTGTTATCACTAATTTTTTGGCCAAAATTTTGAATTTCCTTAGCAAAACTTAAAATGTAAATATCTCGTTAAATAAGCCCCGTAGAAGGAAAAGGGCGAAATTTTGTTATCACTAATTTTCTGGCCAAAATTTAGCAAAACTTAAAATGTAAATATCTCGTTAAATAAGCCCCGTAGAAGGAAAAGGGCGAAATTTTGTTATCACTAATTTTTTGGCCAAAATTTTGAATTTCCTTAGCAAAACTTAAAATGTAAATATCTCGTTAAATAAGCCCCGTAGAAGGAAGAGGGCGAAATTTTGTTATCACTAATTTTTTGGCCAAAATTTAGCAAAACTTAAAATGTAAATATCTCGTTAAATAAGCCCCGTAGAAGGAAAAGGGCGAAATTTTGTTATCACTAATTTTTTGGCCAAAATTTTGAATTTCCTTAGCAAAACTTGAAATGTAAATATCTAATTGAAATGTAAATATATCTAATTTTTTGGCCAAAATTTTGAATTTCCTTAGCAAAACTTGAAATGTAAATATCTCGTTAAATAAGCCCCGTAGAAGGAAAAGGGCGAAATTTAGTTATCACTAATTTTCTGGCCAAAATTTAGCAAAACTTAAAATGTAAATATCTCGTTAAATAAGCCCCGTAGAAGGAAAAGGGCGAAATTTTGTTATCACTAATTTTTTGGCCAAAATTTTGAATTTCCTTAGCAAAACTTAAAATGTAAATATCTCGTTAAATAAGCCCCGTAGAAGGAAAAGGGCGAAATTTTGTTATCACTAATTTTTTGGCCAAAATTTTGAATTTCCTTAGCAAAACTTAAAATGTAAATATCTCGTTAAATAAGCCCCGTAGAAGGAAAAGGGCGAAATTTAGTTATCACTAATTTTCTGGCCAAAATTTAGCAAAACTTAAAATGTAAATATCTCGTTAAATAAGCCCCGTAGAAGGAAAAGGGCGAAATTTTGTTATCACTAATTTTTTGGCCAAAATTTTGAATTTCCTTAGCAAAACTTAAAATGTAAATATCTCGTTAAATAAGCCCCGTAGAAGGAAAAGGGCGAAATTTTGTTATCACTAATTTTTTGGCCAAAATTTTGAATTTCCTTAGCAAAACTTTAAATGTAAATATCTCGTTAAATAAGCCCCGTAGAAGGAAAAGGGCGAAATTTAGTTATCACTAATTTTCTGGCCAAAATTTAGCAAAACTTAAAATGTAAATATCTCGTTAAATAAGCCCCGTAGAAGGAAAAGGGCGAAATTTTGTTATCACTAATTTTTTGGCCAAAATTTTGAATTTCCTTAGCAAAACTTAAAATGTAAATATCTCGTTAAATAAGCCCCGTAGAAGGAAAAGGGCGAAATTTTGTTATCACTAATTTTTTGGCCAAAATTTTGAATTTCCTTAGCAAAACTTAAAATGTAAATATCTCGTTAAATAAGCCCCGTAGAAGGAAAAGGGCGAAATTTAGTTATCACTAATTTTCTGGCCAAAATTTAGCAAAACTTAAAATGTAAATATCTCGTTAAATAAGCCCCGTAGAAGGAAAAGGGCGAAATTTTGTTATCACTAATTTTTTGGCCAAAATTTTGAATTTCCTTAGCAAAACTTAAAATGTAAATATCTCGTTAAATAAGCCCCGTAGAAGGAAAAGGGCGAAATTTTGTTATCACTAATTTTTTGGCCAAAATTTTGAATTTCCTTAGCAAAACTTAAAATGTAAATATCTCGTTAAATAAGCCCCGTAGAAGGAAAAGGGCGAAATTTAGTTATCACTAATTTTCTGGCCAAAATTTAGCAAAACTTAAAATGTAAATATCTCGTTAAATAAGCCCCGTAGAAGGAAAAGGGCGAAATTTTGTTATCACTAATTTTTTGGCCAAAATTTTGAATTTCCTTAGCAAAACTTAAAATGTAAATATCTCGTTAAATAAGCCCCGTAGAAGGAAAAGGGCGAAATTTTGTTATCACTAATTTTTTGGCCAAAATTTTGAATTTCCTTAGCAAAACTTAAAATGTAAATATCTCGTTAAATAAGCCCCGTAGAAGGAAAAGGGCGAAATTTTGTTATCACTAATTTTCTGGCCAAAATTTAGCAAAACTTAAAATGTAAATATCTCGTTAAATAAGCCCCGTAGAAGGAAAAGGGCGAAATTTTGTTATCACTAATTTTTTGGCCAAAATTTTGAATTTCCTTAGCAAAACTTAAAATGTAAATATCTCGTTAAATAAGCCCCGTAGAAGGAAGAGGGCGAAATTTTGTTATCACTAATTTTTTGGCCAAAATTTAGCAAAACTTAAAATGTAAATATCTCGTTAAATAAGCCCCGTAGAAGGAAAAGGGCGAAATTTTGTTATCACTAATTTTTTGGCCAAAATTTTGAATTTCCTTAGCAAAACTTAAAATGTAAATATCTCGTTAAATAAGCCCCGTAGAAGGAAAAGGGCGAAATTTTGTTATCACTAATTTTCTGGCCAAAATTTAGCAAAACTTAAAATGTAAATATCTCGTTAAATAAGCCCCGTAGAAGGAAAAGGGCGAAATTTTGTTATCACTAATTTTTTGGCCAAAATTTTGATTTTCCTTAGCAAAACTTAAAATGTAAATATCTCGTTAAATAAGCCCCGTAGAAGGAAAAGGGCGAAATTTTGTTATCACTAATTTTCTGGCCAAAATTTAGCAAAACTTAAAATGTAAATATCTCGTTAAATAAGCCCCGTAGAAGGAAAAGGGCGAAATTTAGTTATCACTAATTTTTTGGCCAAAATTTTGAATTTCCTTAGCAAAACTTAAAATGTAAATATCTCGTTAAATAAGCCCCGTAGAAGGAAAAGGGCGAAATTTTGTTATCACTAATTTTCTGGCCAAAATTTAGCAAAACTTAAAATGTAAATATCTCGTTAAATAAGCCCCGTAGAAGGAAAAGGGCGAAATTTTGTTATCACTAATTTTTTGGCCAAAATTTAGCAAAACTTAAAATGTAAATATCTCGTTAAATAAGCCCCGTAGAAGGAAAAGGGCGAAATTTTGTTATCACTAATTTTTTGGCCAAAATTTTGAATTTCCTTAGCAAAACTTAAAATGTAAATATCTCGTTAAATAAGCCCCGTAGAAGGAAAAGGGCGAAATTTTGTTATCACTAATTTTCTGGCCAAAATTTAGCAAAACTTAAAATGTAAATATCTCGTTAAATAAGCCCCGTAGAAGGAAAAGGGCGAAATTTTGTTATCACTAATTTTTTGGCCAAAATTTAGCAAAACTTAAAATGTAAATATCTCGTTAAATAAGCCCCGTAGAAGGAAAAGGGCGAAATTTTGTTATCAATAATTTTTTGGCCAAAATTTTGAATTTCCTTAGCAAAACTTAAAATGTAAATATCTCGTTAAATAAGCCCCGTAGAAGGAAAAGGGCGAAATTTAGTTATCACTAATTTTCTGGCCAAAATTTAGCAAAACTTAAAATGTAAATATCTCGTTAAATAAGCCCCGTAGAAGGAAAAGGGCGAAATTTTGTTATCACTAATTTTTTGGCCAAAATTTTGAATTTCCTTAGCAAAACTTAAAATGTAAATATCTCGTTAAATAAGCCCCGTAGAAGGAAAAGGGCGAAATTTTGTTATCACTAATTTTTTGGCCAAAATTTTGAATTTCCTTAGCAAAACTTAAAATGTAAATATCTCGTTAAATAAGCCCCGTAGAAGGAAAAGGGCGAAATTTTGTTATCACTAATTTTCTGGCCAAAATTTAGCAAAACTTAAAATGTAAATATCTCGTTAAATAAGCCCCGTAGAAGGAAAAGGGCGAAATTTTGTTATCACTAATTTTTTGGCCAAAATTTAGCAAAACTTAAAATGTAAATATCTCGTTAAATAAGCCCCGTAGAAGGAAAAGGGCGAAATTTTGTTATCACTAATTTTTTGGCCAAAATTTTGAATTTCCTTAGCAAAACTTAAAATGTAAATATCTCGTTAAATAAGCCCCGTAGAAGGAAAAGGGCGAAATTTTGTTATCACTAATTTTTTGGCCAAAATTTTGAATTTCCTTAGCAAAACTTAAAATGTAAATATCTCGTTAAATAAGCCCCGTAGAAGGAAAAGGGCGAAATTTTGTTATCACTAATTTTCTGGCCAAAATTTAGCAAAACTTAAAATGTAAATATCTCGTTAAATAAGCCCCGTAGAAGGAAAAGGGCGAAATTTTGTTATCACTAATTTTTTGGCCAAAATTTTGAATTTCCTTAGCAAAACTTAAAATGTAAATATCTCGTTAAATAAGCCCCGTAGAAGGAAAAGGGCGAAATTTTGTTATCACTAATTTTTTGGCCAAAATTTTGAATTTCCTTAGCAAAACTTAAAATGTAAATATCTCGTTAAATAAGCCCCGTAGAAGGAAAAGGGCGAAATTTTGTTATCACTAATTTTTTGGCCAAAATTTAGCAAAACTTAAAATGTAAATATCTCGTTAAATAAGCCCCGTAGAAGGAAAAGGACGAAATTTTGTTATCACTAATTTTTTGGCCAAAACTTTGAATTTCCTTAGCAAAACTTAAAATGTAAATATCTCGTTAAATAAGCCCCGTAGAAGGAAAAGGGCGAAATTTTATTATCACTAATTTTTTGGCCAAAATTTAGCAAAACTTAAAATGTAAATATCTCGTTAAATAAGCCCCGTAGAAGGAAAAGGGCGAAATTTTATTATCACTAATTTTTTGGCCAAAATTTAGCAAAACTTAAAATGTAAATATCTCGTTAAATAAGCCCCGTAGAAGGAAAAGGGCGAAATTTTGTTATCACTAATTTTCTGGCCAAAATTTAGCAAAACTTAAAATGTAAATATCTCGTTAAATAAGCCCCGTAGAAGGAAAAGGGCGAAATTTTGTTATCACTAATTTTTTGGCCAAAATTTAGCAAAACTTAAAATGTAAATATCTCGTTAAATAAGCCCCGTAGAAGGAAAAGGGCGAAATTTTGTTATCACTAATTTTTTGGCCAAAATTTTGAATTTCCTTAGCAAAACTTAAAATGTAAATATCTCGTTAAATAAGCCCCGTAGAAGGAAAAGGGCGAAATTTTGTTATCACTAATTTTCTGGCCAAAATTTAGCAAAACTTAAAATGTAAATATCTCGTTAAATAAGCCCCGTAGAAGGAAAAGGGCGAAATTTTGTTATCACTAATTTTTTGGCCAAAATTTAGCAAAACTTAAAATGTAAATATCTCGTTAAATAAGCCCCGTAGAAGGAAAAGGGCGAAATTTTGTTATCAATAATTTTTTGGCCAAAATTTTGAATTTCCTTAGCAAAACTTAAAATGTAAATATCTCGTTAAATAAGCCCCGTAGAAGGAAAAGGGCGAAATTTAGTTATCACTAATTTTCTGGCCAAAATTTAGCAAAACTTAAAATGTAAATATCTCGTTAAATAAGCCCCGTAGAAGGAAAAGGGCGAAATTTTGTTATCACTAATTTTTTGGCCAAAATTTTGAATTTCCTTAGCAAAACTTAAAATGTAAATATCTCGTTAAATAAGCCCCGTAGAAGGAAAAGGGCGAAATTTTGTTATCACTAATTTTTTGGCCAAAATTTTGAATTTCCTTAGCAAAACTTAAAATGTAAATATCTCGTTAAATAAGCCCCGTAGAAGGAAAAGGCCGAAATTTTGTTATCACTAATTTTCTGGCCAAAATTTAGCAAAACTTAAAATGTAAATATCTCGTTAAATAAGCCCCGTAGAAGGAAAAGGGCGAAATTTTGTTATCACAAATTTTTGGCCAAAATTTAGCAAAACTTAAAATGTAAATATCTCGTTAAATAAGCCCCGTAGAAGGAAAAGGGCGAAATTTTGTTATCACTAATTTTTTGGCCAAAATTTTGAATTTCCTTAGCAAAACTTAAAATGTAAATATCTCGTTAAATAAGCCCCGTAGAAGGAAAAGGGCGAAATTTTGTTATCACTAATTTTCTGGCCAAAATTTAGCAAAACTTAAAATGTAAATATCTCGTTAAATAAGCCCCGTAGAAGGAAAAGGGCGAAATTTTGTTATCACTAATTTTTTGGCCAAAATTTAGCAAAACTTAAAATGTAAATATCTCGTTAAATAAGCCCCGTAGAAGGAAAAGGGCGAAATTTTGTTATCACTAATTTTTTGGCCAAAATTTTGAATTTCCTTAGCAAAACTTAAAATGTAAATATCTCGTTAAATAAGCCCCGTAGAAGGAAAAGGGCGAAATTTTGTTATCACTAATTTTCTGGCCAAAATTTAGCAAAACTTAAAATGTAAATATCTCGTTAAATAAGCCCCGTAGAAGGAAAAGGGCGAAATTTTGTTATCACTAATTTTTTGGCCAAAATTTAGCAAAACTTAAAATGTAAATATCTCGTTAAATAAGCCCCGTAGAAGGAAAAGGGCGAAATTTTGTTATCACTAATTTTTTGGCCAAAATTTTGAATTTCCTTAGCAAAACTTAAAATGTAAATATCTCGTTAAATAAGCCCCGTAGAAGGAAAAGGGCGAAATTTAGTTATCACTAATTTTCTGGCCAAAATTTAGCAAAACTTAAAATGTAAATATCTCGTTAAATAAGCCCCGTAGAAGGAAAAGGGCGAAATTTTGTTATCACTAATTTTTTGGCCAAAATTTTGAATTTCCTTAGCAAAACTTAAAATGTAAATATCTCGTTAAATAAGCCCCGTAGAAGGAAAAGGGCGAAATTTTGTTATCACTAATTTTTTGGCCAAAATTTTGAATTTCCTTAGCAAAACTTAAAATGTAAATATCTCGTTAAATAAGCCCCGTAGAAGGAAAAGGGCGAAATTTTGTTATCACTAATTTTCAGGCCAAAATTTAGCAAAACTTAAAATGTAAATATCTCGTTAAATAAGCCCCGTAGAAGGAAAAGGGCGAAATTTTGTTATCACTAATTTTTTGGCCAAAATTTTGAATTTCCTTAGCAAAACTTAAAATGTAAATATCTCGTTAAATAAGCCCCGTAGAAGGAAAAGGGCGAAATTTTGTTATCACTAATTTTCTGGCCAAAATTTAGCAAAACTTAAAATGTAAATATCTCGTTAAATAAGCCCCGTAGAAGGAAAAGGGCGAAATTTTGTTATCACTAATTTTTTGGCCAAAATTTAGCAAAACTTAAAATGTAAATATCTCGTTAAATAAGCCCCGTAGAAGGAAAAGGGCGAAATTTTGTTATCACTAATTTTTTGGCCAAAATTTTGAATTTCCTTAGCAAAACTTAAAATGTAAATATCTCGTTAAATAAGCCCCGTAGAAGGAAAAGGGCGAAATTTTGTTATCACTAATTTTCTGGCCAAAATTTAGCAAAACTTAAAATGTAAATATCTCGTTAAATAAGCCCCGTAGAAGGAAAAGGGCGAAATTTTGTTATCACTAATTTTTTGGCCAAAATTTAGCAAAACTTAAAATGTAAATATCTCGTTAAATAAGCCCCGTAGAAGGAAAAGGGCGAAATTTTGTTATCACTAATTTTTTGGCCAAAATTTTGAATTTCCTTAGCAAAACTTAAAATGTAAATATCTCGTTAAATAAGCCCCGTAGAAGGAAAAGGGCGAAATTTAGTTATCACTAATTTTCTGGCCAAAATTTAGCAAAACTTAAAATGTAAATATCTCGTTAAATAAGCCCCGTAGAAGGAAAAGGGCGAAATTTTGTTATCACTAATTTTTTGGCCAAAATTTTGAATTTCCTTAGCAAAACTTAAAATGTAAATATCTCGTTAAATAAGCCCCGTAGAAGGAAAAGGGCGAAATTTTGTTATCACTAATTTTTTGGCCAAAATTTTGAATTTCCTTAGCAAAACTTAAAATGTAAATATCTCGTTAAATAAGCCCCGTAGAAGGAAAAGGGCGAAATTTTGTTATCACTAATTTTCAGGCCAAAATTTAGCTAAACTTAAAATGTAAATATCTCGTTAAATAAGCCCCGTAGAAGGAAAAGGGCGAAATTTTGTTATCACTAATTTTTTGGCCAAAATTTAGCAAAACTTAAAATGTAAATATCTCGTTAAATAAGCCCCGTAGAAGGAAAAGGGCGAAATTTTGTTATCACTAATTTTTTGGCCAAAATTTTGAATTTCCTTAGCAAAACTTAAAATGTAAATATCTCGTTAAATAAGCCCCGTAGAAGGAAAAGGGCGAAATTTTGTTATCACTAATTTTCTGGCCAAAATTTAGCAAAACTTAAAATGTAAATATCTCGTTAAATAAGCCCCGTAGAAGGAAAAGGGCGAAATTTTGTTATCACTAATTTTTTGGCCAAAATTTAGCAAAACTTAAAATGTAAATATCTCGTTAAATAAGCCCCGTAGAAGGAAAAGGGCGAAATTTTGTTATCACTAATTTTTTGGCCAAAATTTTGAATTTCCTTAGCAAAACTTAAAATGTAAATATCTCGTTAAATAAGCCCCGTAGAAGGAAAAGGGCGAAATTTTGTTATCACTAATTTTTTGGCCAAAATTTAGCAAAACTTAAAATGTAAATATCTCGTTAAATAAGCCCCGTAGAAGGAAAAGGGCGAAATTTTGTTATCACTAATTTTTTGGCCAAAATTTTGAATTTCCTTAGCAAAACTTAAAATGTAAATATCTCGTTAAATAAGCCCCGTAGAAGGAAAAGGGCGAAATTTAGTTATCACTAATTTTCTGGCCAAAATTTAGCAAAACTTAAAATGTAAATATCTCGTTAAATAAGCCCCGTAGAAGGAAAAGGGCGAAATTTTGTTATCACTAATTTTTTGGCCAAAATTTTGAATTTCCTTAGCAAAACTTAAAATGTAAATATCTCGTTAAATAAGCCCCGTAGAAGGAAAAGGGCGAAATTTTGTTATCACTAATTTTTTGGCCAAAATTTTGAATTTCCTTAGCAAAACTTAAAATGTAAATATCTCGTTAAATAAGCCCCGTAGAAGGAAAAGGGCGAAATTTTGTTATCACTAATTTTCTGGCCAAAATTTAGCAAAACTTAAAATGTAAATATCTCGTTAAATAAGCCCCGTAGAAGGAAAAGGGCGAAATTTTGTTATCACTAATTTTTTGGCCAAAATTTAGCAAAACTTAAAATGTAAATATCTCGTTAAATAAGCCCCGTAGAAGGAAAAGGGCGAAATTTTGTTATCACTAATTTTTTGGCCAAAATTTTGAATTTCCTTAGCAAAACTTAAAATGTAAATATCTCGTTAAATAAGCCCCGTAGAAGGAAAAGGGCGAAATTTTGTTATCACTAATTTTCTGGCCAAAATTTAGCAAAACTTAAAATGTAAATATCTCGTTAAATAAGCCCCGTAGAAGGAAAAGGGCGAAATTTTGTTATCACTAGTTTTTTGGCCAAATTTTGAATTTCCTTAGCAAAACTTAAAATGTAAATATCTCGTTAAATAAGCCCCGTAGAAGGAAAAGGGCGAAATTTTGTTATCACTAATTTTTTGGCCAAAATTTAGCAAAACTTAAAATGTAAATATCTCGTTAAATAAGCCCCGTAGAAGGAAAAGGGCGAAATTTTGTTATCACTAATTTTCTGGCCAAAATTTAGCAAAACTTAAAATGTAAATATCTCGTTAAATAAGCCCCGTAGAAGGAAAAGGGCGAAATTTTGTTATCACTAATTTGTTGGCAAAAATTTTGAATTTCCTTAGCAAAACTTAAAATGTAAATATCTCGTTAAATAAGCCCCGTAGAAGGAAAAGGGCGAAATTTTGTTATCACTAATTTTTTGGCCAAAATTTTGAATTTCCTTAGCAAAATTTAAAATGTAAATATCTCGTTAAATAAGCCCCGTAGAAGGAAAAGGGCGAAATTTTGTTATCACTAATTTTCTGGCCAAAATTTAGCAAAACTTAAAATGTAAATATCTCGTTAAATAAGCCCCGTAGAAGGAAAAGGGCGAAATTTTGTTATCACTAATTTTTTGGCCAAAATTTTGAATTTCCTTAGCAAAACTTAAAATGTAAATATCTCGTTAAATAAGCCCCGTAGAAGGAAAAGGGCGAAATTTTGTTATCACTAATTTTTTGGCCAAAATTTTGAATTTCCTTAGCAAAACTTAAAATGTAAATATCTCGTTAAATAAGCCCCGTAGAAGGAAAAGGGCGAAATTTAGTTATCACTAATTTTCTGGCCAAAATTTAGCAAAACTTAAAATGTAAATATCTCGTTAAATAAGCCCCGTAGAAGGAAAAGGGCGAAATTTTGTTATCACTAATTTTTTGGCCAAAATTTTGAATTTCCTTAGCAAAACTTAAAATGTAAATATCTCGTTAAATAAGCCCCGTAGAAGGAAAAGGGCGAAATTTAGTTATCACTAATTTTCTGGCCAAAATTTAGCAAAACTTAAAATGTAAATATCTCGTTAAATAAGCCCCGTAGAAGGAAAAGGGCGAAATTTTGTTATCACTAATTTTTTGGCCAAAATTTTGAATTTCCTTAGCAAAACTTAAAATGTAAATATCTCGTTAAATAAGCCCCGTAGAAGGAAAAGGGCGAAATTTTGTTATCACTAATTTTCTGGCCAAAATTTAGCAAAACTTAAAATGTAAATATCTCGTTAAATAAGCCCCGTAGAAGGAAAAGGGCGAAATTTTGTTATCACTAATTTTTTGGCCAAAATTTAGCAAAACTTAAAATGAAAATATCTCGTTAAATAAGCCCCGTAGAAGGAAAAGGGCGAAATTTTGTTATCACTAATTTTTTGGCCAAAATTTTGAATTTCCTTAGCAAAACTTAAAATGTAAATATCTCGTTAAATAAGCCCCGTAGAAGGAAAAGGGCGAAATTTTGTTATCACTAATTTTCTGGCCAAAATTTAGCAAAACTTAAAATGTAAATATCTCGTTAAATAAGCCCCGTAGAAGGAAAAGGGCGAAATTTTGTTATCACTAATTTTTTGGCCAAAATTTAGCAAAACTTAAAATGTAAATATCTCGTTAAATAAGCCCCGTAGAAGGAAAAGGGCGAAATTTTGTTATCACTAATTTTTTGGCCAAAATTTTGAATTTCCTTAGCAAAACTTAAAATGTAAATATCTCGTTAAATAAGCCCCGTAGAAGGAAAAGGGCGAAATTTTGTTATCACTAATTTTCTGGCCAAAATTTAGCAAAACTTAAAATGTAAATATCTCGTTAAATAAGCCCCGTAGAAGGAAAAGGGCGAAATTTTGTTATCACTAGTTTTTTGGCCAAATTTTGAATTTCCTTAGCAAAACTTAAAATGTAAATATCTCGTTAAATAAGCCCCGTAGAAGGAAAAGGGCGAAATTTTGTTATCACTAATTTTTTGGCCAAAATTTTGAATTTCCTTAGCAAAACTTAAAATGTAAATATCTCGTTAAATAAGCCCCGTAGAAGGAAAAGGGCGAAATTTAGTTATCACTAATTTTCTGGCCAAAATTTAGCAAAACTTAAAATGTAAATATCTCGTTAAATAAGCCCCGTAGAAGGAAAAGGGCGAAATTTTGTTATCACTAATTTTTTGGCCAAAATTTAGCAAAACTTAAAATGTAAATATCTCGTTAAATAAGCCCCGTAGAAGGAAAAGGGCGAAATTTTGTTATCACTAATTTTTTGGCCAAAATTTTGAATTTCCTTAGCAAAACTTAAAATGTAAATATCTCGTTAAATAAGCCCCGTAGAAGGAAAAGGGCGAAATTTTGTTATCACTAATTTTTTGGCCAAAATTTAGCAAAACTTAAAATGTAAATATCTCGTTAAATAAGCCCCGTAGAAGGAAAAGGGCGAAATTTTGTTATCACTAATTTTTTGGCCAAAATTTTGAATTTCCTTAGCAAAACTTAAAATGTAAATATCTCGTTAAATAAGCCCCGTAGAAGGAAAAGGGCGAAATTTTGTTATCACTAATTTTTTGGCCAAAATTTAGCAAAACTTAAAATGTAAATATCTCGTTAAATAAGCCCCGTAGAAGGAAAAGGGCGAAATTTTGTTATCACTAATTTTTTGGCCAAAATTTTGAATTTCCTTAGCAAAACTTAAAATGTAAATATCTCGTTAAATAAGCCCCGTAGAAGGAAAAGGGCGAAATTTTGTTATCACTAATTTTTTGGCCAAAATTTTGAATTTCCTTAGCAAAACTTAAAATGTAAATATCTCGTTAAATAAGCCCCGTAGAAGGAAAAGGGCGAAATTTTGTTATCACTAATTTTCTGGCCAAAATTTAGCAAAACTTAAAATGTAAATATCTCGTTAAATAAGCCCCGTAGAAGGAAAAGGGCGAAATTTTGTTATCACTAATTTTTTGGCCAAAATTTTGAATTTCCTTAGCAAAACTTAAAATGTAAATATCTCGTTAAATAAGCCCCGTAGAAGGAAAAGGGCGAAATTTTGTTATCACTAATTTTTTGGCCAAAATTTTGAATTTCCTTAGCAAAACTTAAAATGTAAATATCTCGTTAAATAAGCCCCGTAGAAGGAAAAGGGCGAAATTTTGTTATCACTAATTTTCTGGCCAAAATTTAGCAAAACTTAAAATGTAAATATCTCGTTAAATAAGCCCCGTAGAAGGAAAAGGGCGAAATTTTGTTATCACTAATTTTTTGGCCAAAATTTAGCAAAACTTAAAATGAAAATATCTCGTTAAATAAGCCCCGTAGAAGGAAAAGGGCGAAATTTTGTTATCACTAATTTTTTGGCCAAAATTTTGAATTTCCTTAGCAAAACTTAAAATGTAAATATCTCGTTAAATAAGCCCCGTAGAAGGAAAAGGGCGAAATTTTGTTATCACTAATTTTCTGGCCAAAATTTAGCAAAACTTAAAATGTAAATATCTCGTTAAATAAGCCCCGTAGAAGGAAAAGGGCGAAATTTTGTTATCACTAATTTTTTGGCCAAAATTTAGCAAAACTTAAAATGTAAATATCTCGTTAAATAAGCCCCGTAGAAGGAAAAGGGCGAAATTTTGTTATCACTAATTTTTTGGCCAAAATTTTGAATTTCCTTAGCAAAACTTAAAATGTAAATATCTCGTTAAATAAGCCCCGTAGAAGGAAAAGGGCGAAATTTTGTTATCACTAATTTTCTGGCCAAAATTTAGCAAAACTTAAAATGTAAATATCTCGTTAAATAAGCCCCGTAGAAGGAAAAGGGCGAAATTTTGTTATCACTAGTTTTTTGGCCAAATTTTGAATTTCCTTAGCAAAACTTAAAATGTAAATATCTCGTTAAATAAGCCCCGTAGAAGGAAAAGGGCGAAATTTTGTTATCACTAATTTTTTGGCCAAAATTTTGAATTTCCTTAGCAAAACTTAAAATGTAAATATCTCGTTAAATAAGCCCCGTAGAAGGAAAAGGGCGAAATTTAGTTATCACTAATTTTCTGGCCAAAATTTAGCAAAACTTAAAATGTAAATATCTCGTTAAATAAGCCCCGTAGAAGGAAAAGGGCGAAATTTTGTTATCACTAATTTGTTGGCCAAAATTTTGAATTTCCTTAGCAAAACTTAAAATGTAAATATCTCGTTAAATAAGCCCCGTAGAAGGAAAAGGGTGAAATTTTGTTATCACTAATTTTTGTGCCAAAATTTAGCAAAACTTAAAATGTAAATATCTCGTTAAATAAGCCCCGTAAAGGGAAAAGGGCGAAATGTTGTTATCACTAATTTTTGTGCCAAAATTTAGCAAAACTTAAAATGTAAATATCTCGTTAAATAAGCCCCGTAAAGGGAAAAGGGCGAAATTTTGTTATCACTAATTTTTTGGCCAAAATTTTGAATTTCCTTAGCAAAATTTAAAATGTAAATATCTCGTTAAATAAGCCCCGTAGAAGGAAAAGGGTGAAATTTTGTTATCACTAATTTTTGTGCCAAAATTTAGCAAAACTTAAAATGTAAATATCTCGTTAAATAAGCCCCGTAAAGGGAAAAGGGCGAAATTTTGTTATCACTAATTTTTTGGCCAAAATTTTGAATTTCCTTAGCAAAATTTAAAATGTAAATATCTCGTTAAATAAGCCCCGTAGAAGGAAAAGGGCGAAATTTTGTTATCACTAATTTTTTGGCCAAAATTTTGAATTTCCTTAGCAAAACTTAAAATGTAAATATCTCGTTAAATAAGCCCCGTAGAAGGAAAAGGGCGAAATTTTGTTATCACTAATTTTTTGGACAAAATTTTGAATTTCCTTAGCAAAACTTAAAATGTAAATATCTCGTTAAATAAGCCCCGTAGAAGGAAAAGGGCGAAATTTTGTTATCACTAATTTTTTGGCCAAAATTTTGAATTTCCTTAGCAAAACTTAAAATGTAAATATCTCGTTAAATAAGCCCCGTAGAAGGAAAAGGGCGAAATTTTGTTATCACTAATTTTTTGGCCAACATTTTGAATTTCCTTAGCAAAACTTAAAATGTAAATATCTCGTTAAATAAGCCCCGTAGAAGGAAAAGGGCGAAATTTTGTTATCACTAATTTTTTGGCCAAAATTTAGCAAAACTTAAAATGTAAATATCTCGTTAAATAAGCCCCGTAGAAGGAAAAGGGCGAAATTTTGTTATCACTAATTTTTTGGCCAAAATTTTGAATTTCCTTAGCAAAACTTAAAATGTAAATATCTCGTTAAATAAGCCCCGTAGAAGGAAAAGGGCGAAATTTTGTTATCACTAATTTTTTGGCCAACATTTTGAATTTCCTTAGCAAAACTTAAAATGTAAATATCTCGTTAAATAAGCCCCGTAGAAGGAAAAGGGCGAAATTTTGTTATCACTAATTTTTTGGCCAAAATTTAGCAAAACTTAAAATGTAAATATCTCGTTAAATAAGCCCCGTAGAAGGAAAAGGGCGAAATTTTGTTATCACTAATTTTTTGGCCAAAATTTTGAATTTCCTTAGCAAAACTTAAAATGTAAATATCTCGTTAAATAAGCCCCGTAGAAGGAAAAGGGCGAAATTTTGTTATCACTAATTTTTTGGCCAACATTTTGAATTTCCTTAGCAAAACTTAAAATGTAAATATCTCGTTAAATAAGCCCCGTAGAAGGAAAAGGGCGAAATTTTGTTATCACTAATTTTTAGGCCAAAATTTTGAATTTCCTTAGCAAAACTTAAAATGTAAATATCTCGTTAAATAAGCCCCGTAGAAGGAAAAGGGCGAAATTTTGTTATCACTAATTTTTTGGCCAAAATTTTGAATTTCCTTAGCAAAACTTAAAATGTAAATATCTCGTTAAATAAGCCCCGTAGAAGGAAAAGGGCGAAATTTTGTTATCACTAATTTTTTGGCCAAAATTTTGAATTTCCTTAGCAAAACTTAAAATGTAAATATCTCGTTAAATAAGCCCCGTAGAAGGAAAAGGGCGAAATTTTGTTATCACTAATTTTTTGGCCAAAATTTTGAATTTCCTTAGCAAAACTTAAAATGTAAATATCTCGTTAAATAAGCCCCGTAGAAGGAAAAGGGCGAAATTTTGTTATCACTAATTTTTTGGCCAAAATTTTGAATTTCCTTAGCAAAACTTAAAATGTAAATATCTCGTTAAATAAGCCCCGTAGAAGGAAAAGGGCGAAATTTTGTTATCACTGATTTTTTGGCCAAAATTTTGAATTTCCTTAGCAAAACTTAAAATGTAAATATCTCGTTAAATAAGCCCCGTAGAAGGAAAAGGGCGAAATTTTGTTATCACTAATTTTTTGGCCAAAATTTTGAATTTCCTTAGCAAAACTTAAAATGTAAATATCTCGTTAAATAAGCCCCGTAGAAGGAAAAGGGCGAAATTTTGTTATCACTAATTTTTTGGCCAAAATTTTGAATTTCCTTAGCAAAACTTAAAATGTAAATATCTCGTTAAATAAGCCCCGTAGAAGGAAAAGGGCGAAATTTTGTTATCACTAATTTTTTGGCCAAAATTTTGAATTTCCTTAGCAAAACTTAAAATGTAAATATCTCGTTAAATAAGCCCCGTAGAAGGAAAAGGGCGAAATTTTGTTATCACTAATTTTTTGGCCAAAATTTTGAATTTCCTTAGCAAAACTTAAAATGTAAATATCTCGTTAAATAAGCCCCGTAGAAGGAAAAGGGCGAAATTTTGTTATCACTAATTTTTAGGCCAAAATTTTGAATTTCCTTAGCAAAACTTAAAATGTAAATATCTCGTTAAATAAGCCCCGTAGAAGGAAAAGGGCGAAATTTTGTTATCACTAATTTTTTGGCCAAAATTTTGAATTTCCTTAGCAAAACTTAAAATGTAAATATCTCGTTAAATAAGCCCCGTAGAAGGAAAAGGGCGAAATTTTGTTATCACTAATTTGTTGGCCAAAATTTTGAATTTCCTTAGCAAAACTTAAAATGTAAATATCTCGTTAAATAAGCCCCGTAGAAGGAAAAGGGCGAAATTTTGTTATCACTAATTTTTTGGCCAACATTTTGAATTTCCTTAGCAAAACTTAAAATGTAAATATCTCGTTAAATAAGCCCCGTAGAAGGAAAAGGGCGAAATTTTGTTATCACTAATTTTTTGGCCAAAATTTTAATTTCCTTAGCAAAACTTAAAATGTAAATATCTCGTTAAATAAGCCCCGTAGAAGGAAAAGGGCGAAATTTTGTTATCACTAATTTTTTGGCCAAAATTTTGAATTTCCTTAGCAAAACTTAAAATGTAAATATCTCGTTAAATAAGCCCCGTAGAAGGAAAAGGGCGAAATTTTGTTATCACTAATTTTTTGGCCAAAATTTTGAATTTCCTTAGCAAAACTTAAAATGTAAATATCTCGTTAAATAAGCCCCGTAGAAGGAAAAGGGCGAAATTTTGTTATCACTAATTTTTTGGCCAACATTTTGAATTTCCTTAGCAAAACTTAAAATGTAAATATCTCGTTAAATAAGCCCCGTAGAAGGAAAAGGGCGAAATTTTGTTATCACTAATTTTTTGGCCAAAATTTCTTAGCAAAACTTAAAATGTAAATATCTCGTTAAATAAGCCCCGTAGAAGGAAAAGGGCGAAATTTTGTTATCACTAATTTTTTGGCCAAAATTTTGAATTTCCTTAGCAAAACTTAAAATGTAAATATCTCGTTAAATAAGCCCCGTAGAAGGAAAAGGGCGAAATTTTGTTATCACTAATTTTTTGGCCAAAATTTTGAATTTCCTTAGCAAAACTTAAAATGTAAATATCTCGTTAAATAAGGCCCGTAGAAGGAAAAGGGCGAAATTTTGTTATCACTGATTTTTTGGCCAAAATTTGAATTTCCTTAGCAAAACTTAAAATGTAAATATCTCGTTAAATAAGCCCCGTAGAAGGAAAAGGGCGAAATTTTGTTATCACTAATTTTTTGGCAAACATTTTGAATTTCCTTAGCAAAACTTAAAATGTAAATATCTCGTTAAATAAGCCCCGTAGAAGGAAAAGGGCGAAATTTTGTTATCACTAATTTTTTGGCCAAAATTTTGAATTTCCTTAGCAAAACTTAAAATGTAAATATCTCGTTAAATAAGCCCCGTAGAAGGAAAAGGGCGAAATTTTGTTATCACTAATTTTTAGGCCAAAATTTTGAATTTCCTTAGCAAAACTTAAAATGTAAATATCTCGTTAAATAAGCCCCGTAGAAGGAAAAGGGCGAAATTTTGTTATCACTAATTTTTTGGCCAAAATTTTGAATTTCCTTAGCAAAACTTAAAATGTAAATATCTCGTTAAATAAGCCCCGTAGAAGGAAAAGGGCGAAATTTTGTTATCACTAATTTTTTGGCCAAAATTTTGAATTTCCTTAGCAAAACTTAAAATGTAAATATCTCGTTAAATAAGCCCCGTAGAAGGAAAAGGGCGAAATTTTGTTATCACTAATTTTTTGGCCAACATTTTGAATTTCCTTAGCAAAACTTAAAATGTAAATATCTCGTTAAATAAGCCCCGTAGAAGGAAAAGGGCGAAATTTTGTTATCACTAATTTTTTGGCCAAAATTTTGAATTTCCTTAGCAAAACTTAAAATGTAAATATCTCGTTAAATAAGCCCCGTAGAAGGAAAAGGGCGAAATTTTGTTATCACTAATTTTTTGGCCAAAATTCTTAGCAAAACTTAAAATGTAAATATCTCGTTAAATAAGCCCCGTAGAAGGAAAAGGGCGAAATTTTGTTATCACTAATTTTTTTGCCAAAATTTTGAATTTCCTTAGCAAAACTTAAAATGTAAATATCTCGTTAAATAAGCCCCGTAGAAGGAAAAGGGTGAAATTTTGTTATCACTAATTTTTGTGCCAAAATTTAGCAAAACTTAAAATGTAAATATCTCGTTAAATAAGCCCCGTAGAAGGAAAAGGGCGAAATTTTGTTATCACTAATTTTTTGGCCAAAATTTTGAATTTCCTTAGCAAAACTTAAAATGTAAATATCTCGTTAAATAAGCCCCGTAGAAGGAAAAGGGTGAAATTTTGTTATCACTAATTTTTGTGCCAAAATTTAGCAAAACTTAAAATGTAAATATCTCGTTAAATAAGCCCCGTAGAAGGAAAAGGGCGAAATTTTGTTATCACTAATTTTTTGGCCAAAATTTAGCAAAACTTAAAATGTAAATATCTCGTTAAATAAGCCCCGTAGAAGGAAAAGGGCGAAATTTTGTTATCACTAATTTTTTGGCCAAAATTTTGAATTTCCTTAGCAAAACTTAAAATGTAAATATCTCGTTAAATAAGCCCCGTAGAAGGAAAAGGGCGAAATTTTGTTATCACTAATTTTTTGGCCAAAATTTAGCAAAACTTAAAATGTAAATATCTCGTTAAATAAGCCCCGTAGAAGGAAAAGGGCGAAATTTTGTTATCACTAATTTTTTGGCCAAAATTTTGAATTTCCTTAGCAAAACTTAAAATGTAAATATCTCGTTAAATAAGCCCCGTAGAAGGAAAAGGGTGAAATTTTGTTATCACTAATTTTTGTGCCAAAATTTAGCAAAACTTAAAATGTAAATATCTCGTTAAATAAGCCCCGTAGAAGGAAAAGGGCGAAATTTTGTTATCACTAATTTTTTGGCCAAAATTTTGAATTTCCTTAGCAAAACTTAAAATGTAAATATCTCGTTAAATAAGCCCCGTAGAAGGAAAAGGGTGAAATTTTGTTATCACTAATTTTTGTGCCAAAATTTAGCAAAACTTAAAATGTAAATATCTCGTTAAATAAGCCCCGTAGAAGGAAAAGGGCGAAATTTTGTTATCACTAATTTTTTGGCCAAAATTTAGCAAAACTTAAAATGTAAATATCTCGTTAATAAGCCCCGTAGAAGGAAAAGGGCGAAATTTTGTTATCACTAATTTTTTGGCCAAAATTTTGAATTTCCTTAGCAAAACTTAAAATGTAAATATCTCGTTAAATAAGCCCCGTAGAAGGAAAAGGGCGAAATTTTGTTATCACTAATTTTTTGGCCAAAATTTAGCAAAACTTAAAATGTAAATATCTCGTTAAATAAGCCCCGTAGAAGGAAAAGGGCGAAATTTTGTTATCACTAATTTTTTGGCCAAAATTTTGAATTTCCTTAGCAAAACTTAAAATGTAAATATCTCGTTAAATAAGCCCCGTAGAAGGAAAAGGGCGAAATTTTGTTATCACTAATTTTTTGGCCAAAATTTTGAATTTCCTTAGCAAAACTTAAAATGTAAATATCTCGTTAAATAAGCCACGTAGAAGGAAAAGGGCGAAATTTTGTTATCACTAATTTTTTGGCCAAAATTTAGCAAAACTTAAAATGTAAATATCTCGTTAAATAAGCCCCGTAGAAGGAAAAGGGCGAAATTTTGTTATCACTAATTTTTTGGCCAAAATTTTGAATTTCCTTAGCAAAACTTAAAATGTAAATATCTCGTTAAATAAGCCCCGTAGAAGGAAAAGGGTGAAATTTTGTTATCACTAATTTTTGTGCCAAAATTTAGCAAAACTTAAAATGTAAATATCTCGTTAAATAAGCCCCGTAGAAGGAAAAGGGCGAAATTTTGTTATCACTAATTTTTTGGCCAAAATTTTGAATTTCCTTAGCAAAACTTAAAATGTAAATATCTCGTTAAATAAGCCCCGTAGAAGGAAAAGGGTGAAATTTTGTTATCACTAATTTTTGTGCCAAAATTTAGCAAAACTTAAAATGTAAATATCTCGTTAAATAAGCCCCGTAGAAGGAAAAGGGCGAAATTTTGTTATCACTAATTTTTTGGCCAAAATTTAGCAAAACTTAAAATGTAAATATCTCGTTAAATAAGCCCCGTAGAAGGAAAAGGGCGAAATTTTGTTATCACTAATTTTTTGGCCAAAATTTTGAATTTCCTTAGCAAAACTTAAAATGTAAATATCTCGTTAAATAAGCCCCGTAGAAGGAAAAGGGCGAAATTTTGTTATCACTAATTTTTGTGCCAAAATTTAGCAAAACTTAAAATGTAAATATCTCGTTAAATAAGCCCCGTAAAGGGAAAAGGGCGAAATTTTGTTATCACTAATTTTTTGGCCAAAATTTTGAATTTCCTTAGCAAAATTTAAAATGTAAATATCTCGTTAAATAAGCCCCGTAGAAGGAAAAGGGCGAAATTTTGTTATCACTAATTTTTTGGCCAAAATTTAGCAAAACTTAAAATGTAAATATCTCGTTAAATAAGCCCCGTAGAAGGAAAAGGGCGAAATTTTGTTATCACTAATTTTTTGGCCAAAATTTTGAATTTCCTTAGCAAAACTTAAAATGTAAATATCTCGTTAAATAAGCCCCGTAGAAGGAAAAGGGCGAAATTTTGTTATCACTAATTTTTTGGCCAAAATTTTGAATTTCCTTAGCAAAACTTAAAATGTAAATATCTCGTTAAATAAGCCCCGTAGAAGGAAAAGGGCGATATTTTGTTATCACTAATTTTTTGGCCAACATTTTGAATTTCCTTAGCAAAACTTAAAATGTAAATATCTCGTTAAATAAGCCCCGTAGAAGGAAAAGGGCGAAATTTTGTTATCACTAATTTTTTGGCCAAAATTTTGAATTTCCTTAGCAAAACTTAAAATGTAAATATCTCGTTAAATAAGCCCCGTAGAAGGAAAAGGGCGAAATTTTGTTATCACTAATTTTTTGGCCAAAATTTAGCAAAACTTAAAATGTAAATATCTCGTTAAATAAGCCCCGTAGAAGGAAAAGGGCGAAATTTTGTTATCACTAATTTTTTGGCCAAAATTTTGAATTTCCTTAGCAAAACTTAAAATGTAAATATCTCGTTAAATAAGCCCCGTAGAAGGAAAAGGGCGAAATTTTGTTATCACTAATTTTTTGGCCAAAATTTTGAATTTCCTTAGCAAAACTTAAAATGTAAATATCTCGTTAAATAAGCCCCGTAGAAGGAAAAGGGCGAAATTTTGTTATCACTAATTTTTTGGCCAAAATTTAGCAAAACTTAAAATGTAAATATCTCGTTAAATAAGCCCCGTAGAAGGAAAAGGGCGAAATTTTGTTATCACTAATTTTTTGGCCAAAATTTTGAATTTCCTTAGCAAAACTTAAAATGTAAATATCTCGTTAAATAAGCCCCGTAGAAGGAAAAGGGTGAAATTTTGTTATCACTAATTTTTGTGCCAAAATTTAGCAAAACTTAAAATGTAAATATCTCGTTAAATAAGCCCCGTAGAAGGAAAAGGGCGAAATTTTGTTATCACTAATTTTTTGGCCAAAATTTTGAATTTCCTTAGCAAAACTTAAAATGTAAATATCTCGTTAAATAAGCCCCGTAGAAGGAAAAGGGTGAAATTTTGTTATCACTAATTTTTGTGCCAAAATTTAGCAAAACTTAAAATGTAAATATCTCGTTAAATAAGCCCCGTAGAAGGAAAAGGGCGAAATTTTGTTATCACTAATTTTTTGGCCAAAATTTAGCAAAACTTAAAATGTAAATATCTCGTTAAATAAGCCCCGTAGAAGGAAAAGGGCGAAATTTTGTTATCACTAATTTTTTGGCCAAAATTTTGAATTTCCTTAGCAAAACTTAAAATGTAAATATCTCGTTAAATAAGCCCCGTAGAAGGAAAAGGGCGAAATTTTGTTATCACTAATTTTTTGGCCAAAATTTTGAATTTCCTTAGCAAAACTTAAAATGTAAATATCTCGTTAAATAAGCCCCGTAGAAGGAAAAGGGCGAAATTTTGTTATCACTAATTTTTTGGCCAAAATTTTGAATTTCCTTAGCAAAACTTAAAATGTAAATATCTCGTTAAATAAGCCCCGTAGAAGGAAAAGGGTGAAATTTTGTTATCACTAATTTTTGTGCCAAAATTTAGCAAAACTTAAAATGTAAATATCTCGTTAAATAAGCCCCGTAGAAGGAAAAGGGCGAAATTTTGTTATCACTAATTTTTTGGCCAAAATTTTGAATTTCCTTAGCAAAACTTAAAATGTAAATATCTCGTTAAATAAGCCCCGTAGAAGGAAAAGGGTGAAATTTTGTTATCACTAATTTTTGTGCCAAAATTTAGCAAAACTTAAAATGTAAATATCTCGTTAAATAAGCCCCGTAGAAGGAAAAGGGCGAAATTTTGTTATCACTAATTTTTTGGCCAAAATTTAGCAAAACTTAAAATGTAAATATCTCGTTAAATAAGCCCCGTAGAAGGAAAAGGGCGAAATTTTGTTATCACTAATTTTTTGGCCAAAATTTTGAATTTCCTTAGCAAAACTTAAAATGTAAATATCTCGTTAAATAAGCCCCGTAGAAGGAAAAGGGCGAAATTTTGTTATCACTAATTTTTTGGCCAAAATTTAGCAAAACTTAAAATGTAAATATCTCGTTAAATAAGCCCCGTAGAAGGAAAAGGGCGAAATTTTGTTATCACCAATTTTTTGGCCAAAATTTTGAATTTCCTTAGCAAAACTTAAAATGTAAATATCTCGTTAAATAAGCCCCGTAGAAGGAAAAGGGCGAAATTTTGTTATCACTAATTTTTTGGCCAAAATTTTGAATTTCCTTAGCAAAACTTAAAATGTAAATATCTCGTTAAATAAGCCACGTAGAAGGAAAAGGGCGAAATTTTGTTATCACTAATTTTTTGGCCAAAATTTAGCAAAACTTAAAATGTAAATATCTCGTTAAATAAGCCCCGTAGAAGGAAAAGGGCGAAATTTTGTTATCACTAATTTTTTGGCCAAAATTTTGAATTTCCTTAGCAAAACTTAAAATGTAAATATCTCGTTAAATAAGCCCCGTAGAAGGAAAAGGGCGAAATTTTGTTATCACTAATTTTTTGGCCAAAATTTTGAATTTCCTTAGCAAAACTTAAAATGTAAATATCTCGTTAAATAAGCCCCGTAGAAGGAAAAGGGCGAAATTTTGTTATCACTAATTTTTTGGCCAAAATTTAGCAAAACTTAAAATGTAAATATCTCGTTAAATAAGCCCCGTAGAAGGAAAAGGGCGAAATTTTGTTATCACTAATTTTTTGGCCAAAATTTTGAATTTCCTTAGCAAAACTTAAAATGTAAATATCTCGTTAAATAAGCCCCGTAGAAGGAAAAGGGCGAAATTTTGTTATCACTAATTTTTTGGCCAAAATTTTGAATTTCCTTAGCAAAACTTAAAATGTAAATATCTCGTTAAATAAGCCCCGTAGAAGGAAAAGGGTGAAATTTTGTTATCACTAATTTTTGTGCCAAAATTTAGCAAAACTTAAAATGTAAATATCTCGTTAAATAAGCCCCGTAGAAGGAAAAGGGCGAAATTTTGTTATCACTAATTTTTTGGCCAAAATTTAGCAAAACTTAAAATGTAAATATCTCGTTAAATAAGCCCCGTAGAAGGAAAAGGGCGAAATTTTGTTATCACTAATTTTTTGGCCAAAATTTTGAATTTCCTTAGCAAAACTTAAAATGTAAATATCTCGTTAAATAAGCCCCGTAGAAGGAAAAGGGCGAAATTTTGTTATCACTAATTTTTTGGCCAAAATTTAGCAAAACTTAAAATGTAAATATCTCGTTAAATAAGCCCCGTAGAAGGAAAAGGGCGAAATTTTGTTATCACCAATTTTTTGGCCAAAATTTGAATTTCCTTAGCAAAACTTAAAATGTAAATATCTCGTTAAATAAGCCCCGTAGAAGGAAAAGGGCGAAATTTTGTTATCACTAATTTTTTGGCCAAAATTTTGAATTTCCTTAGCAAAACTTAAAATGTAAATATCTCGTTAAATAAGCCACGTAGAAGGAAAAGGGCGAAATTTTGTTATCACTAATTTTTTGGCCAAAATTTAGCAAAACTTAAAATGTAAATATCTCGTTAAATAAGCCCCGTAGAAGGAAAAGGGCGAAATTTTGTTATCACTAATTTTTTGGCCAAAATTTTGAATTTCCTTAGCAAAACTTAAAATGTAAATATCTCGTTAAATAAGCCCCGTAGAAGGAAAAGGGCGAAATTTTGTTATCACTAATATTTTGGCCAAAATTTTGATTTCCTTAGCAAAACTTAAAATGTAAATATCTCGTTAAAATAAGCCCCGTAGAAGGAAAAGGGCGAAATTTTGTTATCACTAATTTTTTGGCCAAAATTTAGCAAAACTTAAAATGTAAATATCTCGTTAAATAAGCCCCGTAGAAGGAAAAGGGCGAAATTTTGTTATCACTAATTTTTTGGCCAAAATTTTGAATTTCCTTAGCAAAACTTAAAATGTAAATATCTCGTTAAATAAGCCCCGTAGAAGGAAAAGGGTGAAATTTTGTTATCACTAATTTTTGTGCCAAAATTTAGCAAAACTTAAAATGTAAATATCTCGTTAAATAAGCCCCGTAGAAGGAAAAGGGCGAAATTTTGTTATCACTAATTTTTTGGCCAAAATTTTGAATTTCCTTAGCAAAACTTAAAATGTAAATATCTCGTTAAATAAGCCCCGTAGAAGGAAAAGGGTGAAATTTTGTTATCACTAATTTTTGTGCCAAAATTTAGCAAAACTTAAAATGTAAATATCTCGTTAAATAAGCCCCGTAGAAGGAAAAGGGCGAAATTTTGTTATCACTAATTTTTTGGCCAAAATTTAGCAAAACTTAAAATGTAAATATCTCGTTAAATAAGCCCCGTAGAAGGAAAAGGGCGAAATTTTGTTATCACTAATTTTTTGGCCAAAATTTTGAATTTCCTTAGCAAAACTTAAAATGTAAATATCTCGTTAAATAAGCCCCGTAGAAGGAAAAGGGCGAAATTTTGTTATCACTAATTTTTGGCCAAAATTTTGAATTTCCTTAGCAAAACTTAAAATGTAAATATCTCGTTAAATAAGCCCCGTAGAAGGAAAAGGGCGAAATTTTGTTATCACTAATTTTTTGGCCAAAATTTTGAATTTCCTTAGCAAAACTTAAAATGTAAATATCTCGTTAAATAAGCCCCGTAGAAGGAAAAGGGTGAAATTTTGTTATCACTAATTTTTGTGCCAAAATTTAGCAAAACTTAAAATGTAAATATCTCGTTAAATAAGCCCCGTAGAAGGAAAAGGGCGAAATTTTGTTATCACTAATTTTTTGGCCAAAATTTTGAATTTCCTTAGCAAAACTTAAAATGTAAATATCTCGTTAAATAAGCCCCGTAGAAGGAAAAGGGTGAAATTTTGTTATCACTAATTTTTGTGCCAAAATTTAGCAAAACTTAAAATGTAAATATCTCGTTAAATAAGCCCCGTAGAAGGAAAAGGGCGAAATTTTGTTATCACTAATTTTTTGGCCAAAATTTAGCAAAACTTAAAATGTAAATATCTCGTTAAATAAGCCCCGTAGAAGGAAAAGGGCGAAATTTTGTTATCACTAATTTTTTGGCCAAAATTTTGAATTTCCTTAGCAAAACTTAAAATGTAAATATCTCGTTAAATAAGCCCCGTAGAAGGAAAAGGGCGAAATTTTGTTATCACTAATTTTTTGGCCAAAATTTAGCAAAACTTAAAATGTAAATATCTCGTTAAATAAGCCCCGTAGAAGGAAAAGGGCGAAATTTTGTTATCACCAATTTTTTGGCCAAAATTTTGAATTTCCTTAGCAAAACTTAAAATGTAAATATCTCGTTAAATAAGCCCCGTAGAAGGAAAAGGGCGAAATTTTGTTATCACTAATTTTTTGGCCAAAATTTTGAATTTCCTTAGCAAAACTTAAAATGTAAATATCTCGTTAAATAAGCCACGTAGAAGGAAAAGGGCGAAATTTTGTTATCACTAATTTTTTGGCCAAAATTTAGCAAAACTTAAAATGTAAATATCTCGTTAAATAAGCCCCGTAGAAGGAAAAGGGCGAAATTTTGTTATCACTAATTTTTTGGCCAAAATTTTGAATTTCCTTAGCAAAACTTAAAATGTAAATATCTCGTTAAATAAGCCCCGTAGAAGGAAAAGGGTGAAATTTTGTTATCACTAATTTTTGTGCCAAAATTTAGCAAAACTTAAAATGTAAATATCTCGTTAAATAAGCCCCGTAGAAGGAAAAGGGCGAAATTTTGTTATCACTAATTTTTTGGCCAAAATTTTGAATTTCCTTAGCAAAACTTAAAATGTAAATATCTCGTTAAATAAGCCCCGTAGAAGGAAAAGGGTGAAATTTTGTTATCACTAATTTTTGTGCCAAAATTTAGCAAAACTTAAAATGTAAATATCTCGTTAAATAAGCCCCGTAGAAGGAAAAGGGCGAAATTTTGTTATCACTAATTTTTTGGCCAAAATTTAGCAAAACTTAAAATGTAAATATCTCGTTAAATAAGCCCCGTAGAAGGAAAAGGGCGAAATTTTGTTATCACTAATTTTTTGGCCAAAATTTTGAATTTCCTTAGCAAAACTTAAAATGTAAATATCTCGTTAAATAAGCCCCGTAGAAGGAAAAGGGCGAAATTTTGTTATCACTAATTTTTGTGCCAAAATTTAGCAAAACTTAAAATGTAAATATCTCGTTAAATAAGCCCCGTAAAGGGAAAAGGGCGAAATTTTGTTATCACTAATTTTTTGGCCAAAATTTTGAATTTCCTTAGCAAAATTTAAAATGTAAATATCTCGTTAAATAAGCCCCGTAGAAGGAAAAGGGTGAAATTTTGTTATCACTAATTTTTGTGCCAAAATTTAGCAAAACTTAAAATGTAAATATCTCGTTAAATAAGCCCCGTAAAGGGAAAAGGGCGAAATTTTGTTATCACTAATTTTTTGGCCAAAATTTTGAATTTCCTTAGCAAAATTTAAAATGTAAATATCTCGTTAAATAAGCCCCGTAGAAGGAAAAGGGCGAAATTTTGTTATCACTAATTTTTTGGCCAAAATTTTGAATTTCCTTAGCAAAACTTAAAATGTAAATATCTCGTTAAGTAAGCCCCGTAGAAGGAAAAGGGCGAAATTTTGTTATCACTAATTTTTTGGACAAAATTTTGAATTTCCTTAGCAAAACTTAAAATGTAAATATCTCGTTAAATAAGCCCCGTAGAAGGAAAAGGGCGAAATTTTGTTATCACTAATTTTTTGGCCAAAATTTTGAATTTCCTTAGCAAAACTTAAAATGTAAATATCTCGTTAAATAAGCCCCGTAGAAGGAAAAGGGCGAAATTTTGTTATCACTAATTTTTTGGCCAACATTTTGAATTTCCTTAGCAAAACTTAAAATGTAAATATCTCGTTAAATAAGCCCCGTAGAAGGAAAAGGGCGAAATTTTGTTATCACTAATTTTTTGGCCAAAATTTAGCAAAACTTAAAATGTAAATATCTCGTTAAATAAGCCCCGTAGAAGGAAAAGGGCGAAGTTTTGTTATCACTAATTTTTTGGCCAAAATTTTGAATTTCCTTAGCAAAACTTAAAATGTAAATATGTCGTTAAATAAGCCCCGTAGAAGGAAAAGGGCGAAATTTTGTTATCACTAATTTTTTGGCCAACATTTTGAATTTCCTTAGCAAAACTTAAAATGTAAATATCTCGTTAAATAAGCCCCGTAGAAGGAAAAGGGCGAAATTTTGTTATCACTAATTTTTTGGCCAAAATTTAGCAAAACTTAAAATGTAAATATCTCGTTAAATAAGCCCCGTAGAAGGAAAAGGGCGAAATTTTGTTATCACTAATTTTTTGGCCAAAATTTTGAATTTCCTTAGCAAAACTTAAAATGTAAATATCTCGTTAAATAAGCCCCGTAGAAGGAAAAGGGCGAAATTTTGTTATCACTAATTTTTTGGCCAACATTTTGAATTTCCTTAGCAAAACTTAAAATGTAAATATCTCGTTAAATAAGCCCCGTAGAAGGAAAACGGCGAAATTTTGTTATCACTAATTTTTTGGCCAAAATTTTGAATTTCCTTAGCAAAACTTAAAATGTAAATATCTCGTTAAATAAGCCCCGTAGAAGGAAAAGGGCGAAATTTTGTTATCACTAATTTTTTGGCCAAAATTTAGCAAAACTTAAAATGTAAATATCTCGTTAAATAAGCCCCGTAGAAGGAAAAGGGCGAAATTTTGTTATCACTAATTTTTAGGCCAAAATTTTGAATTTCCTTAGCAAAACTTAAAATGTAAATATCTCGTTAAATAAGCCCCGTAGAAGGAAAAGGGCGAAATTTTGTTATCACTAATTTTTTGGCCAAAATTTTGAATTTCCTTAGCAAAACTTAAAATGTAAATATCTCGTTAAATAAGCCCCGTAGAAGGAAAAGGGCGAAATTTTGTTATCACTGATTTTTTGGCCAAAATTTTGAATTTCCTTAGCAAAACTTAAAATGTAAATATCTCGTTAAATAAGCCCCGTAGAAGGAAAAGGGCGAAATTTTGTTATCACTAATTTTTTGGCCAAAATTTTGAATTTCCTTAGCAAAACTTAAAATGTAAATATATCGTTAAATAAGCCCCGTAGAAGGAAAAGGGCGAAATTTTGTTATCACTAATTTTTTGGCCAAAATTTAGCAAAACTTAAAATGTAAATATCTCGTTAAATAAGCCCCGTAGAAGGAAAAGGGCGAAATTTTGTTATCACTAATTTTTTGGCCACAATTTTGAATTTCCTTAGCAAAACTTAAAATGTAAATATCTCGTTAAATAAGCCCCGTAGAAGGAAAAGGGCGAAATTTTGTTATCACTAATTTTTTGGCCAAAATTTAGCAAAACCTAAAATGTAAATATCTCGTTAAATAAGCCCCGTAGAAGGAAAAGGGCGAAATTTTGTTATCACTAATTTTTTGGCCAAAATTTTGAATTTCCTTAGCAAAACTTAAAATGTAAATATCTCGTTAAATAAGCCCCGTAGAAGGAAAAGGGCGAAATTTTGTTATCACTAATTTTTTGGCCAAAATTTTGAATTTCCTTAGCAAAACTTAAAATGTAAATATCTCGTTAAATAAGCCCCGTAGAAGGAAAAGGGCGAAATTTTGTTATCACTAATTTTTTGGCCAACATTTTGAATTTCCTTAGCAAAACTTAAAATGTAAATATCTCGTTAAATAAGCCCCGTAGAAGGAAAAGGGCGAAATTTTGTTATCACTAATTTTTTGGCCAAAATTTTGAATTTCCTTAGCAAAACTTAAAATGTAAATATCTCGTTAAATAAGCCCCGTAGAAGGAAAAGGGCGAAATTTTGTTATCACTAATTTTTTGGCCAACATTTTGAATTTCCTTAGCAAAACCTAAAATGTAAATATCTCGTTAAATAAGCCCCGTAGAAGGAAAAGGGCGAAATTTTGTTATCACTAATTTTTTGGCCAAAATTTAGCAAAACTTAAAATGTAAATATCTCGTTAAATAAGCCCCGTAGAAGGAAAAGGGCGAAATTTTGTTATCACTAATTTTTTGGCCAAAATTTTGAATTTCCTTAGCAAAACTTAAAATGTAAATATCTCGTTAAATAAGCCCCGTAGAAGGAAAAGGGCGAAATTTTGTTATCACAAATTTTTTGGCCAACATTTTGAATTTCCTTAGCAAAACTTAAAATGTAAATATCTCGTTAAATAAGCCCCGTAGAAGGAAAAGGGCGAAATTTTGTTATCACTAATTTTTAGGCCAAAATTTTGAATTTCCTTAGCAAAACTTAAAATGTAAATATCTCGTTAAATAAGCCCCGTAGAAGGAAAAGGGCGAAATTTTGTTATCACTAATTTTTAGGCCAAAATTTTGAATTTCCTTAGCAAAACTTAAAATGTAAATATCTCGTTAAATAAGCCCCGTAGAAGGAAAAGGGCGAAATTTTGTTATCACTAATTTTTTGGCCAAAATTTTGAATTTCCTTAGCAAAACTTAAAATGTAAATATCTCGTTAAATAAGCCCCGTAGAAGGAAAAGGGCGAAATTTTGTTATCACTAATTTTTTGGCCAAAATTTTGAATTTCCTTAGCAAAACTTAAAATGTAAATATCTCGTTAAATAAGCCCCGTAGAAGGAAAAGGGCGAAATTTTGTTATCACTAATTTTTTGGCCAAAATTTTGAATTTCCTTAGCAAAACTTAAAATGTAAATATCTCGTTAAATAAGCCCCGTAGAAGGAAAAGGGCGAAATTTTGTTATCACTAATTTTTTGGCCAAAATTTTGAATTTCCTTAGCAAAACTTAAAATGTAAATATCTCGTTAAATAAGCCCCGTAGAAGGAAAAGGGCGAAATTTTGTTATCACTAATTTTTTGGCCAAAATTTTGAATTTCCTTAGCAAAACTTAAAATGTAAATATCTCGTTAAATAAGCCCCGTAGAAGGAAAAGGGCGAAATTTTGTTATCACTAATTTTTTGGCCAAAATTTTGAATTTCCTTAGCAAAACTTAAAATGTAAATATATCGTTAAATAAGCCCCGTAGAAGGAAAAGGGCGAAATTTTGTTATCACTAATTTTTTGGCCAAAATTTTGAATTTCCTTAGCAAAACTTAAAATGTAAATATCTCGTTAAATAAGCCCCGTAGAAGGAAAAGGGCGAAATTTTGTTATCACTAATTTTTTGGCCAAAATTTTGAATTTCCTTAGCAAAACTTAAAATGTAAATATCTCGTTAAATAAGCCCCGTAGAAGGAAAAGGGCGAAATTTTGTTATCGCTAATTTTTTGGCCAAAATTTTGAATTTCCTTAGCAAAACTTAAAATGTAAATATCTCGTTAAATAAGCCCCGTAGAAGGAAAAGGGCGAAATTTTGTTATCGCTAATTTTTTGGCCAAAATTTTGAATTTCCTTAGCAAAACTTAAAATGTAAATATCTCGTTAAATAAGCCCCGTAGAAGGAAAAGGGCGAAATTTTGTTATCACTAATTTTTTGGCCAAAATTTTGAATTTCCTTAGCAAAACTTAAAATGTAAATATCTCGTTAAATAAGCCCCGTAGAAGGAAAAGGGCGAAATTTTGTTATCGCTAATTTTTTGGCCAAAATTTTGAATTTCCTTAGCAAAACTTAAAATGTAAATATCTCGTTAAATAAGCCCCGTAGAAGGAAAAGGGCGAAATTTTGTTATCACTAATTTTTTGGCCAAAATTTTGAATTTCCTTAGCAAAACTTAAAATGTAAATATCTCGTTAAATAAGCCCCGTAGAAGGAAAAGGGCGAAATTTTGTTATCACTAATTTTTTGGCCAAAATTTAGCAAAACTTAAAATGTAAATATCTCGTTAAATAAGCCCCGTAGAAGGAAAAGGGCGAAATTTTGTTATCACTAATTTTTTGGCCAAAATTTTGAATTTCCTTAGCAAAACTTAAAATGTAAATATCTCGTTAAATAAGCCCCGTAGAAGGAAAAGGGCGAAATTTTGTTATCACTAATTTTTTGGCCACAATTTTGAATTTCCTTAGCAAAACTTAAAATGTAAATATCTCGTTAAATAAGCCCCGTAGAAGGAAAAGGGCGAAATTTTGTTATCACTAATTTTTTGGCCAAAATTTTGAATTTCCTTAGCAAAACTTAAAATGTAAATATCTCGTTAAATAAGCCCCGTAGAAGGAAAAGGGCGAAATTTTGTTATCACTAATTTTTTGGCCAAAATTTTGAATTTCCTTAGCAAAACTTAAAATGTAAATATCTCGTTAAATAAGCCCCGTAGAAGGAAAAGGGCGAAATTTTGTTATCACTAATTTTTTGGCCAAAATTTAGCAAAACTTAAAATGTAAATATCTCGTTAAATAAGCCCCGTAGAAGGAAAAGGGCAAAATTTTGTTATCACTAATTTTTTGGCCAAAATTTTGAATTTCCTTAGCAAAACCTAAAATGTAAATATCTTGATAAATAAACCCCGTAGAGGGAAAAGGGCGAAATTTTGTTATCACTAATTTTTTGGCCAAAATTTAGCAAAACTTAAAATGTAAATATCTCGTTAAATAAGCCCCGTAGAAGGAAAAGGGCGAAATTTTGTTATCACTAATTTTTTGGCCAAAATTTAGCAAAACTTAAAATGTAAATATCTCGTTAAATAAGCCCCGTAGAAGGAAAAGGGCGAAATTTTGTTATCGCTAATTTTTTGGCCAAAATTTTGAATTTCCTTAGCAAAACTTAAAATGTAAATATCTCGTTAAATAAGCCCCGTAGAAGGAAAATGGCGAAATTTTGTTATCACTAATTTTTTGGCCAAAATTTTGAATTTCCTTAGCAAAACTTAAAATGTAAATATATCGTTAAATAAGCCCCGTAGAAGGAAAAGGGCGAAATTTTGTTATCACTAATTTTTTGGCCAAAATTTTGAATTTCCTTAGCAAAACTTAAAATGTAAATATCTCGTTAAATAAGCCCCGTAGAAGGAAAAGGGCGAAATTTTGTTATCACTAATTTTTTGGCCAAAATTTAGCAAAACTTAAAATGTAAATATCTCGTTAAATAAGCCCCGTAGAAGGAAAAGGGCGATATTTTGTTATCGCTAATTTTTTGGCCAAAATTTTGAATTTCCTTAGCAAAACTTAAAATGTAAATATCTCGTTAAATAAGCCCCGTAGAAGGAAAAGGGCGAAATTTTGTTATCGCTAATTTTTTGGCCAAAATTTTGAATTTCCTTAGCAAAACTTAAAATGTAAATATCTCGTTAAATAAGCCCCGTAGAAGGAAAAGGGCGAAATTTTGTTATCGCTAATTTTTTGGCCAAAATTTTGAATTTCCTTAGCAAAACTTAAAATGTAAATATCTCGTTAAATAAGCCCCGTAGAAGGAAAAGGGCGAAATTTTGTTATCGCTAATTTTTTGGCCAAAATTTTGAATTTCCTTAGCAAAACTTAAAATGTAAATATCTCGTTAAATAAGCCCCGTAGAAGGAAAAGGGCGAAATTTTGTTATCACTAATTTTTTGGCCAAAATTTAGCAAAACTTAAAATGTAAATATCTCGTTAAATAAGCCCCGTAGAAGGAAAAGGGCGAAATTTTGTTATCACTAATTTTTTGGCCAAAATTTTGAATTTCCTTAGCAAAACTTAAAATGTAAATATCTCGTTAAATAAGCCCCGTAGAAGGAAAAGGGCGAAATTTTGTTATCACTAATTTTTTGGCCAAAATTTAGCAAAACTTAAAATGTAAATATCTCGTTAAATAAGCCCCGTAGAAGGAAAAGGGCAAAATTTTGTTATCACTAATTTTTTGGCCAAAATTTTGAATTTCCTTAGCAAAACCTAAAATGTAAATATCTTGTTAAATAAACCCCGTAGAAGGAAAAGGGCGAAATTTTGTTATCACTAATTTTTTGGCCAAAATTTAGCAAAACTTAAAATGTAAATATCTCGTTAAATAAGCCCCGTAGAAGGAAAAGGGCGAAATTTTGTTATCACTAATTTTTTGGCCAAAATTTAGCAAAACTTAAAATGTAAATATCTCGTTAAATAAGCCCCGTAGAAGGAAAAGGGCGAAATTTTGTTATCACTAATTTTTTGGCCAAAATTTAGCAAAACTTAAAATGTAAATATCTCGTTAAATAAGCCCCGTAGAAGGAAAAGGGCGAAATTTTGTTATCACTAATTTTTTGGCCAAAATTTAGCAAAACTTAAAATGTAAATATCTCGTTAAATAAGCCCCGTAGAAGGAAAAGGGCGAAATTTTGTTATCACTAATTTTTTGGCCAAAATTTAGCAAAACTTAAAATGTAAATATCTCGTTAAATAAGCCCCGTAGAAGGAAAAGGGCAAAATTTTGTTATCACTAATTTTTTGGCCAAAATTTTGAATTTCCTTAGCAAAACCTAAAATGTAAATATCTTGTTAAATAAACCCCGTAGAAGGAAAAGGGCGAAATTTTGTTATCACTAATTTTTTGGCCAAAATTTAGCAAAACTTAAAATGTAAATATCTCGTTAAATAAGCCCCGTAGAAGGAAAAGGGCGAAATTTTGTTATCACTAATTTTTTGGCCAAAATTTTGAATTTCCTTAGCAAAACTTAAAATGTAAATATCTCGTTAAATAAGCCCCGTAGAAGGAAAAGGGCGAAATTTTGTTATCGCTAATTTTTTGGCCAAAATTTTGAATTTCCTTAGCAAAACTTAAAATGTAAATATCTCGTTAAATAAGCCCCGTAGAAGGAAAAGGGCGAAATTTTGTTATCACTAATTTTTTGGCCAAAATTTAGCAAAACTTAAAATGTAAATATCTCGTTAAATAAGCCCCGTAGAAGGAAAAGGGCGAAATTTTGTTATCACTAATTTTTTGGCCAAAATTTAGCAAAACTTAAAATGTAAATATCTCGTTAAATAAGCCCCGTAGAAGGAAAAGGGCAAAATTTTGTTATCACTAATTTTTTGGCCAAAATTTTGAATTTCCTTAGCAAAACCTAAAATGTAAATATCTTGTTAAATAAACCCCGTAGAAGGAAAAGGGCGAAATTTTGTTATCACTAATTTTTTGGCCAAAATTTAGCAAAACTTAAAATGTAAATATCTCGTTAAATAAGCCCCGTAGAAGGAAAAGGGCGAAATTTTGTTATCACTAATTTTTTGGCCAAAATTTAGCAAAACTTAAAATGTAAATATCTCGTTAAATAAGCCCCGTAGAAGGAAAAGGGCAAAATTTTGTTATCACTAATTTTTTGGCCAAAATTTTGAATTTCCTTAGCAAAACCTAAAATGTAAATATCTTGTTAAATAAACCCCGTAGAAGGAAAAGGGCGAAATTTTGTTATCACTAATTTTTTGGCCAAAATTTAGCAAAACTTAAAATGTAAATATCTCGTTAAATAAGCCCCGTAGAAGGAAAAGGGCGAAATTTTGTTATCACTAATTTTTTGGCCAAAATTTTGAATTTCCTTAGCAAAACTTAAAATGTAAATATCTCGTTAAATAAGCCCCGTAGAAGGAAAAGGGCGAAATTTTGTTATCGCTAATTTTTTGGCCAAAATTTTGAATTTCCTTAGCAAAACTTAAAATGTAAATATCTCGTTAAATAAGCCCCGTAGAAGGAAAAGGGCGAAATTTTGTTATCACTAATTTTTTGGCCAAAATTTAGCAAAACTTAAAATGTAAATATCTCGTTAAATAAGCCCCGTAGAAGGAAAAGGGCGAAATTTTGTTATCACTAATTTTTTGGCCAAAATTTAGCAAAACTTAAAATGTAAATATCTCGTTAAATAAGCCCCGTAGAAGGAAAAGGGCAAAATTTTGTTATCACTAATTTTTTGGCCAAAATTTTGAATTTCCTTAGCAAAACCTAAAATGTAAATATCTTGTTAAATAAACCCCGTAGAAGGAAAAGGGCGAAATTTTGTTATCACTAATTTTTTGGCCAAAATTTAGCAAAACTTAAAATGTAAATATCTCGTTAAATAAGCCCCGTAGAAGGAAAAGGGCGAAATTTTGTTATCACTAATTTTTTGGCCAAAATTTTGAATTTCCTTAGCAAAACTTAAAATGTAAATATCTCGTTAAATAAGCCCCGTAGAAGGAAAAGGGCGAAATTTTGTTATCGCTAATTTTTTGGCCAAAATTTTGAATTTCCTTAGCAAAACTTAAAATGTAAATATCTCGTTAAATAAGCCCCGTAGAAGGAAAAGGGCGAAATTTTGTTATCACTAATTTTTTGGCCAAAATTTAGCAAAACTTAAAATGTAAATATCTCGTTAAATAAGCCCCGTAGAAGGAAAAGGGCGAAATTTTGTTATCACTAATTTTTTGGCCAAAATTTTGAATTTCCTTAGCAAAACTTAAAATGTAAATATCTCGTTAAATAAGCCCCGTAGAAGGAAAAGGGCGAAATTTTGTTATCACTAATTTTTTGGCCAAAATTTAGCAAAACTTAAAATGTAAATATCTCGTTAAATAAGCCCCGTAGAAGGAAAAGGGCAAAATTTTGTTATCACTAATTTTTTGGCCAAAATTTTGAATTTCCTTAGCAAAACCTAAAATGTAAATATCTTGTTAAATAAACCCCGTAGAAGGAAAAGGGCGAAATTTTGTTATCACTAATTTTTTGGCCAAAATTTAGCAAAACTTAAAATGTAAATATCTCGTTAAATAAGCCCCGTAGAAGGAAAGGGCGAAATTTTGTTATCACTAATTTTTTGGCCAAAATTTAGCAAAACTTAAAATGTAAATATCTCGTTAAATAAGCCCCGTAGAAGGAAAAGGGCAAAATTTTGTTATCACTAATTTTTTGGCCAAAATTTTGAATTTCCTTAGCAAAACCTAAAATGTAAATATCTTGTTAAATAAACCCCGTAGAAGGAAAAGGGCGAAATTTTGTTATCACTAATTTTTTGGCCAAAATTTAGCAAAACTTAAAATGTAAATATCTCGTTAAATAAGCCCCGTAGAAGGAAAAGGGCGAAATTTTGTTATCACTAATTTTTTGGCCAAAATTTTGAATTTCCTTAGCAAAACTTAAAATGTAAATATCTCGTTAAATAAGCCCCGTAGAAGGAAAAGGGCGAAATTTTGTTATCACTAATTTTTTGGCCAAAATTTTGAATTTCCTTAGCAAAACTTAAAATGTAAATATCTCGTTAAATAAGCCCCGTAGAAGGAAAAGGGCGAAATTTTGTTATCACTAATTTTTTGGCCAAAATTTAGCAAAACTTAAAATGTAAATATCTCGTTAAATAAGCCCCGTAGAAGGAAAAGGGCGAAATTTTGTTATCACTAATTTTTTGGCCAAAATTTAGCAAAACTTAAAATGTAAATATCTCGTTAAATAAGCCCCGTAGAAGGAAAAGGGCGAAATTTTGTTATCGCTAGTTTTTTGGCCAAAATTTTGAATTTCCTTAGCAAAACTTAAAATGTAAATATCTCGTTAAATAAGCCCCGTAGAAGGAAAAGGGCGAAATTTTGTTATCACTAATTTTTTGGCCAAAATTTTGAATTTCCTTAGCAAAACTTAAAATGTAAATATCTCGTTAAATAAGCCCCGTAGAAGGAAAAGGGCGAAATTTTGTTATCACTAATTTTTTGGCCAAAATTTTGAATTTCCTTAGCAAAACTTAAAATGTAAATATCTCGTTAAATAAGCCCCGTAGAAGGAAAAGGGCGAAATTTTGTTATCACTAATTTTTTGGCCAAAATTTAGCAAAACTTAAAATGTAAATATCTCGTTAAATAAGCCCCGTAGAAGGAAAAGGGCGAAATTTTGTTATCACTAATTTTTTGGCCAAAATTTTGAATTTCCTTAGCAAAACTTAAAATGTAAATATCTCGTTAAATAAGCCCCGTAGAAGGAAAAGGGCGAAATTTTGTTATCACTAATTTTTTGGCCAAAATTTTGAATTTCCTTAGCAAAACTTAAAATGTAAATATCTCGTTAAATAAGCCCCGTAGAAGGAAAAGGGCGAAATTTTGTTATCACTAATTTTTTGGCCAAAATTTAGCAAAACTTAAAATGTAAATATCTCGTTAAATAAGCCCCGTAGAAGGAAAAGGGCGAAATTTTGTTATCACTAATTTTTTGGCCAAAATTTAGCAAAACTTAAAATGTAAATATCTCGTTAAATAAGCCCCGTAGAAGGAAAAGGGCGAAATTTTGTTATCGCTAGTTTTTTGGCCAAAATTTTGAATTTCCTTAGCAAAACTTAAAATGTAAATATCTCGTTAAATAAGCCCCGTAGAAGGAAAAGGGCGAAATTTTGTTATCACTAATTTTTTGGCCAAAATTTTGAATTTCCTTAGCAAAACTTAAAATGTAAATATCTCGTTAAATAAGCCCCGTAGAAGGAAAAGGGCGAAATTTTGTTATCACTAATTTTTTGGCCAAAATTTTGAATTTCCTTAGCAAAACTTAAAATGTAAATATCTCGTTAAATAAGCCCCGTAGAAGGAAAAGGGCGAAATTTTGTTATCACTAATTTTTTGGCCAAAATTTAGCAAAACTTAAAATGTAAATATCTCGTTAAATAAGCCCCGTAGAAGGAAAAGGGCGAAATTTTGTTATCACTAATTTTTTGGCCAAAATTTAGCAAAACTTAAAATGTAAATATCTCGTTAAATAAGCCCCGTAGAAGGAAAAGGGCGAAATTTTGTTATCACTAATTTTTTGGCCAAAATTTAGCAAAACTTAAAATGTAAATATCTCGTTAAATAAGCCCCGTAGAAGGAAAAGGGCGAAATTTTGTTATCACTAATTTTTTGGCCAAAATTTAGCAAAACTTAAAATGTAAATATCTCGTTAAATAAGCCCCGTAGAAGGAAAAGGGCGAAATTTTGTTATCACTAATTTTTTGGCCAAAATTTTGAATTTCCTTAGCAAAACTTAAAATGTAAATATCTCGTTAAATAAGCCCCGTAGAAGGAAAAGGGCGAAATTTTGTTATCACTAATTTTTTGGCCAAAATTTAGCAAAACTTAAAATGTAAATATCTCGTTAAATAAGCCCCGTAGAAGGAAAAGGGCGAAATTTTGTTATCACTAATTTTTTGGCCAAAATTTAGCAAAACTTAAAATGTAAATATCTCGTTAAATAAGCCCCGTAGAAGGAAAAGGGCGAAATTTTGTTATCACTAATTTTTTGGCCAAAATTTAGCAAAACTTAAAATGTAAATATCTCGTTAAATAAGCCCCGTAGAAGGAAAAGGGCGAAATTTTGTTATCACTAATTTTTTGGCCAAAATTTAGCAAAACTTAAAATGTAAATATCTCGTTAAATAAGCCCCGTAGAAGGAAAAGGGCGAAATTTTGTTATCACTAATTTTTTGGCCAAAATTTTGAATTTCCTTAGCAAAACTTAAAATGTAAATATCTCGTTAAATAAGCCCCGTAGAAGGAAAAGGGCGAAATTTTGTTATCACTAATTTTTTGGCCAAAATTTAGCAAAACTTAAAATGTAAATATCTCGTTAAATAAGCCCCGTAGAAGGAAAAGGGCGAAATTTTGTTATCACTAATTTTTTGGCCAAAATTTAGCAAAACTTAAAATGTAAATATCTCGTTAAATAAGCCCCGTAGAAGGAAAAGGGCGAAATTTTGTTATCACTAATTTTTTGGCCAAAATTTAGCAAAACTTAAAATGTAAATATCTCGTTAAATAAGCCCCGTAGAAGGAAAAGGGCGAAATTTTGTTATCACTAATTTTTTGGCCAAAATTTTGAATTTCCTTAGCAAAACTTAAAATGTAAATATCTCGTTAAATAAGCCCCGTAGAAGGAAAAGGGCGAAATTTTGTTATCACTAATTTTTTGGCCAAAATTTAGCAAAACTTAAAATGTAAATATCTCGTTAAATAAGCCCCGTAGAAGGAAAAGGGCGAAATTTTGTTATCACTAATTTTTTGGCCAAAATTTAGCAAAACTTAAAATGTAAATATCTCGTTAAATAAGCCCCGTAGAAGGAAAAGGGCGAAATTTTGTTATCACTAATTTTTTGGCCAAAATTTAGCAAAACTTAAAATGTAAATATCTCGTTAAATAAGCCCCGTAGAAGGAAAAGGGCGAAATTTTGTTATCACTAATTTTTTGGCCAAAATTTAGCAAAACTTAAAATGTAAATATCTCGTTAAATAAGCCCCGTAGAAGGAAAAGGGCGAAATTTTGTTATCACTAATTTTTTGGCCAAAATTTTGAATTTCCTTAGCAAAACTTAAAATGTAAATATCTCGTTAAATAAGCCCCGTAGAAGGAAAAGGGCGAAATTTTGTTATCACTAATTTTTTGGCCAAAATTTAGCAAAACTTAAAATGTAAATATCTCGTTAAATAAGCCCCGTAGAAGGAAAAGGGCGAAATTTTGTTATCACTAATTTTTTGGCCAAAATTTAGCAAAACTTAAAATGTAAATATCTCGTTAAATAAGCCCCGTAGAAGGAAAAGGGCGAAATTTTGTTATCACTAATTTTTTGGCCAAAATTTAGCAAAACTTAAAATGTAAATATCTCGTTAAATAAGCCCCGTAGAAGGAAAAGGGCGAAATTTTGTTATCACTAATTTTTTGGCCAAAATTTTGAATTTCCTTAGCAAAACTTAAAATGTAAATATCTCGTTAAATAAGCCCCGTAGAAGGAAAAGGGCGAAATTTTGTTATCACTAATTTTTTGGCCAAAATTTTGAATTTCCTTAGCAAAACTTAAAATGTAAATATCTCGTTAAATAAGCCCCGTAGAAGGAAAAGGGCGAAATTTTGTTATCACTAATTTTTTGGCCAAAATTTAGCAAAACTTAAAATAAGCCCCGTTAAATAAGCCCCGTAGAAGGAAAAGGGCGAAATTTTGTTATCACTAATTTTTTGGCCAAAATTTTGAATTTCCTTAGCAAAACTTAAAATGTAAATATCTCGTTAAATAAGCCCCGTAGAAGGAAAAGGGCGAAATTTTGTTATCACTAATTTTTTGGCCAAAATTTAGCAAAACTTAAAATGTAAATATCTCGTTAAATAAGCCCCGTAGAAGGAAAAGGGCAAAATTTTGTTATCACTAATTTTTTGGCCAAAATTTTGAATTTCCTTAGCAAAACCTAAAATGTAAATATCTTGTTAAATAAACCCCGTAGAAGGAAAAGGGCGAAATTTTGTTATCACTAATTTTTTGGCCAAAATTTAGCAAAACTTAAAATGTAAATATCTCGTTAAATAAGCCCCGTAGAAGGAAAAGGGCGAAATTTTGTTATCACTAATTTTTTGGCCAAAATTTTGAATTTCCTTAGCAAAACTTAAAATGTAAATATCTCGTTAAATAAGCCCCGTAGAAGGAAAAGGGCGAAATTTTGTTATCACTAATTTTTTGGCCAAAATTTTGAATTTCCTTAGCAAAACTTAAAATGTAAATATCTCGTTAAATAAGCCCCGTAGAAGGAAAAGGGCGAAATTTTGTTATCACTAATTTTTTGGCCAAAATTTAGCAAAACTTAAAATGTAAATATCTCGTTAAATAAGCCCCGTAGAAGGAAAAGGGCGAAATTTTGTTATCACTAATTTTTTGGCCAAAATTTAGCAAAACTTAAAATGTAAATATCTCGTTAAATAAGCCCCGTAGAAGGAAAAGGGCGAAATTTTGTTATCGCTAGTTTTTTGGCCAAAATTTTGAATTTCCTTAGCAAAACTTAAAATGTAAATATCTCGTTAAATAAGCCCCGTAGAAGGAAAAGGGCGAAATTTTGTTATCACTAATTTTTTGGCCAAAATTTTGAATTTCCTTAGCAAAACTTAAAATGTAAATATCTCGTTAAATAAGCCCCGTAGAAGGAAAAGGGCGAAATTTTGTTATCACTAATTTTTTGGCCAAAATTTTGAATTTCCTTAGCAAAACTTAAAATGTAAATATCTCGTTAAATAAGCCCCGTAGAAGGAAAAGGGCGAAATTTTGTTATCACTAATTTTTTGGCCAAAATTTAGCAAAACTTAAAATGTAAATATCTCGTTAAATAAGCCCCGTAGAAGGAAAAGGGCGAAATTTTGTTATCACTAATTTTTTGGCCAAAATTTAGCAAAACTTAAAATGTAAATATCTCGTTAAATAAGCCCCGTAGAAGGAAAAGGGCGAAATTTTGTTATCACTAATTTTTTGGCCAAAATTTTAGCAAAACTTAAAATGTAAATATCTCGTTAAATAAGCCCCGTAGAAGGAAAAGGGCGAAATTTTGTTATCACTAATTTTTTGGCCAAAATTTAGCAAAACTTAAAATGTAAATATCTCGTTAAATAAGCCCCGTAGAAGGAAAAGGGCGAAATTTTGTTATCACTAATTTTTTGGCCAAAATTTTGAATTTCCTTAGCAAAACTTAAAATGTAAATATCTCGTTAAATAAGCCCCGTAGAAGGAAAAGGGCGAAATTTTGTTATCACTAATTTTTTGGCCAAAATTTAGCAAAACTTAAAATGTAAATATCTCGTTAAATAAAGCCCCGTAGAAGGAAAAGGGCGAAATTTTGTTATCACTAATTTTTTGGCCAAAATTTAGCAAAACTTAAAAGTAAATATCTCGTTAAATAAGCCCCGTAGAAGGAAAAGGGCGAAATTTTGTTATCACTAATTTTTTGGCCAAAATTTAGCAAAACTTAAAATGTAAATATCTCGTTAAATAAGCCCCGTAGAAGGAAAAGGGCGAAATTTTGTTATCACTAATTTTTTGGCCAAAATTTAGCAAAACTTAAAATGTAAATATCTCGTTAAATAAGCCCCGTAGAAGGAAAAGGGCGAAATTTTGTTATCACTAATTTTTTGGCCAAAATTTTGAATTTCCTTAGCAAAACTTAAAATGTAAATATCTCGTTAAATAAGCCCCGTAGAAGGAAAAGGGCGAAATTTTGTTATCACTAATTTTTTGGCCAAAATTTGAATCTTTAGCAAAACTTAAAATGTAAATATCTCGTTAAATAAGCCCCGTAGAAGGAAAAGGGCGAAATTTTGTTATCACTAATTTTTTGGCCAAAATTTAGCAAAACTTAAAATGTAAATATCTCGTTAAATAAGCCCCGTAGAAGGAAAAGGGCGAAATTTTGTTATCACTAATTTTTTGGCCAAAATTTAGCAAAACTTAAAATGTAAATATCTCGTTAAATAAGCCCCGTAGAAGGAAAAGGGCGAAATTTTGTTATCACTAATTTTTTGGCCAAAATTTAGCAAAACTTAAAATGTAAATATCTCGTTAAATAAGCCCCGTAGAAGGAAAAGGGCGAAATTTTGTTATCACTAATTTTTTGGCCAAAATTTTGAATTTCCTTAGCAAAACTTAAAATGTAAATATCTCGTTAAATAAGCCCCGTAGAAGGAAAAGGGCGAAATTTTGTTATCACTAATTTTTTGGCCAAAATTTTGAATTTCCTTAGCAAAACTTAAAATGTAAATATCTCGTTAAATAAGCCCCGTAGAAGGAAAAGGGCGAAATTTTGTTATCACTAATTTTTTGGCCAAAATTTAGCAAAACTTAAAATGTAAATATCTCGTTAAATAAGCCCCGTAGAAGGAAAAGGGCGAAATTTTGTTATCACTAATTTTTTGGCCAAAATTTTGAATTTCCTTAGCAAAACTTAAAATGTAAATATCTCGTTAAATAAGCCCCGTAGAAGGAAAAGGGCGAAATTTTGTTATCACTAATTTTTTGGCCAAAATTTAGCAAAACTTAAAATGTAAATATCTCGTTAAATAAGCCCCGTAGAAGGAAAAGGGCGAAATTTTGTTATCACTAATTTTTTGGCCAAAATTTTGAATTTCCTTAGCAAAACCTAAAATGTAAATATCTTGTTAAATAAACCCCGTAGAAGGAAAAGGGCGAAATTTTGTTATCACTAATTTTTTGGCCAAAATTTAGCAAAACTTAAAATGTAAATATCTCGTTAAATAAGCCCCGTAGAAGGAAAAGGGCGAAATTTTGTTATCACTAATTTTTTGGCCAAAATTTTGAATTTCCTTAGCAAAACTTAAAATGTAAATATCTCGTTAAATAAGCCCCGTAGAAGGAAAAGGGCGAAATTTTGTTATCACTAATTTTTTGGCCAAAATTTTGAATTTCCTTAGCAAAACTTAAAATGTAAATATCTCGTTAAATAAGCCCCGTAGAAGGAAAAGGGCGAAATTTTGTTATCACTAATTTTTTGGCCAAAATTTAGCAAAACTTAAAATGTAAATATCTCGTTAAATAAGCCCCGTAGAAGGAAAAGGGCGAAATTTTGTTATCACTAATTTTTTGGCCAAAATTTAGCAAAACTTAAAATGTAAATATCTCGTTAAATAAGCCCCGTAGAAGGAAAAGGGCGAAATTTTGTTATCGCTAATTTTTTGGCCAAAATTTTGAATTTCCTTAGCAAAACTTAAAATGTAAATATCTCGTTAAATAAGCCCCGTAGAAGGAAAAGGGCGAAATTTTGTTATCACTAATTTTTTGGCCAAAATTTTGAATTTCCTTAGCAAAACTTAAAATGTAAATATCTCGTTAAATAAGCCCCGTAGAAGGAAAAGGGCGAAATTTTGTTATCACTAATTTTTTGGCCAAAATTTTGAATTTCCTTAGCAAAACTTAAAATGTAAATATCTCGTTAAATAAGCCCCGTAGAAGGAAAAGGGCGAAATTTTGTTATCACTAATTTTTTGGCCAAAATTTAGCAAAACTTAAAATGTAAATATCTCGTTAAATAAGCCCCGTAGAAGGAAAAGGGCGAAATTTTGTTATCACTAATTTTTTGGCCAAAATTTTGAATTTCCTTAGCAAAACTTAAAATGTAAATATCTCGTTAAATAAGCCCCGTAGAAGGAAAAGGGCGAAATTTTGTTATCACTAATTTTTTGGCCAAAATTTAGCAAAACTTAAAATGTAAATATCTCGTTAAATAAGCCCCGTAGAAGGAAAAGGGCGAAATTTTGTTATCACTAATTTTTTGGCCAAAATTTTGAATTTCCTTAGCAAAACTTAAAATGTAAATATCTCGTTAAATAAGCCCCGTAGAAGGAAAAGGGCGAAATTTTGTTATCACTAATTTTTTGGCCAAAATTTTGAATTTCCTTAGCAAAACTTAAAATGTAAATATCTCGTTAAATAAGCCCCGTAGAAGGAAAAGGGCGAAATTTTGTTATCACTAATTTTTTGGCCAAAATTTTGAATTTCCTTAGCAAAACTTAAAATGTAAATATCTCGTTAAATAAGCCCCGTAGAAGGAAAAGGGCGAAATTTTGTTATCACTAATTTTTTGGCCAAAATTTAGCAAAACTTAAAATGTAAATATCTCGTTAAATAAGCCCCGTAGAAGGAAAAGGGCGAAATTTTGTTATCACTAATTTTTTGGCCAAAATTTTGAATTTCCTTAGCAAAACTTAAAATGTAAATATCTCGTTAAATAAGCCCCGTAGAAGGAAAAGGGCGAAATTTTGTTATCACTAATTTTTTGGCCAAAATTTAGCAAAACTTAAAATGTAAATATCTCGTTAAATAAGCCCCGTAGAAGGAAAAGGGCGAAATTTTGTTATCACTAATTTTTTGGCCAAAATTTTGAATTTCCTTAGCAAAACTTAAAATGTAAATATCTCGTTAAATAAGCCCCGTAGAAGGAAAAGGGCGAAATTTTGTTATCACTAATTTTTTGGCCAAAATTTAGCAAAACTTAAAATGTAAATATCTCGTTAAATAAGCCCCGTAGAAGGAAAAGGGCAAAATTTTGTTATCACTAATTTTTTGGCCAAAATTTTGAATTTCCTTAGCAAAACCTAAAATGTAAATATCTTGTTAAATAAACCCCGTAGAAGAAAAGGGCGAAATTTTGTTATCACTAATTTTTTGGCCAAAATTTAGCAAAACTTAAAATGTAAATATCTCGTTAAATAAGCCCCGTAGAAGGAAAAGGGCGAAATTTTGTTATCACTAATTTTTTGGCCAAAATTTTGAATTTCCTTAGCAAAACTTAAAATGTAAATATCTCGTTAAATAAGCCCCGTAGAAGGAAAAGGGCGAAATTTTGTTATCACTAATTTTTTGGCCAAAATTTAGCAAAACTTAAAATGTAAATATCTCGTTAAATAAGCCCCGTAGAAGGAAAAGGGCAAAATTTTGTTATCACTAATTTTTTTGCCAAAATTTTGAATTTCCTTAGCAAAACCTAAAATGTAAATATCTTGTTAAATAAACCCCGTAGAAGAAAAGGGCGAAATTTTGTTATCACTAATTTTTTGGCCAAAATTTAGCAAAACTTAAAATGTAAATATCTCGTTAAATAAGCCCCGTAGAAGGAAAAGGGCGAAATTTTGTTATCACTAATTTTTTGGCCAAAATTTTGAATTTCCTTAGCAAAACTTAAAATGTAAATATCTCGTTAAATAAGCCCCGTAGAAGGAAAAGGGCGAAATTTTGTTATCACTAATTTTTTGGCCAAAATTTAGCAAAACTTAAAATGTAAATATCTCGTTAAATAAGCCCCGTAGAAGGAAAAGGGCGAAATTTTGTTATCACTAATTTTTTGGCCAAAATTTAGCAAAACTTAAAATGTAAATATCTCGTTAAATAAGCCCCGTAGAAGGAAAAGGGCGAAATTTTGTTATCACTAATTTTTTGGCCAAAATTTTGAATTTCCTTAGCAAAACTTAAAATGTAAATATCTCGTTAAATAAGCCCCGTAGAAGGAAAAGGGCGAAATTTTGTTATCACTAATTTTTTGGCCAAAATTTAGCAAAACTTAAAATGTAAATATCTCGTTAAATAAGCCCCGTAGAAGGTAAAGGGCGAAATTTTGTTATCACTAATTTTTTGGCCAAAATTTTGAATTTCCTTAGCAAAACTTAAAATGTAAATATCTCGTTAAATAAGCCCCGTAGAAGGAAAAGGGCGAAATTTTGTTATCACTAATTTTTTGGCCAAAATTTTGAATTTCCTTAGCAAAACTTAAAATGTAAATATCTCGTTAAATAAGCCCCGTAGAAGGAAAAGGGCGAAATTTTGTTATCACTAATTTTTTGGCCAAAATTTTGAATTTCCTTAGCAAAACTTAAAATGTAAATATCTCGTTAAATAAGCCCCGTAGAAGGAAAAGGGCGAAATTTTGTTATCACTAATTTTTTGGCCAAAATTTTGAATTTCCTTAGCAAAACTTAAAATGTAAATATCTCGTTAAATAAGCCCCGTAGAAGGAAAAGGCCGAAATTTTGTTATCACTAATTTTTTGGCCAAAATTTTGAATTTCCTTAGCAAAACTTAAAATGTAAATATCTCGTTAAATAAGCCCCGTAGAAGGAAAAGGGCGAAATTTTGTTATCACTAATTTTTTGGCCAAAATTTAGCAAAACTTAAAATGTAAATATCTCGTTAAATAAGCCCCGTAGAAGGAAAAGGGCGAAATTTTGTTATCACTAATTTTTTGGCCAAAATTTTGAATTTCCTTAGCAAAACTTAAAATGTAAATATCTCGTTAAATAAGCCCCGTAGAAGGAAAAGGGCGAAATTTTGTTATCACTAATTTTTTGGCCAAAATTTTGAATTTCCTTAGCAAAACTTAAAATGTAAATATCTCGTTAAATAAGCCCCGTAGAAGGAAAAGGGCGAAATTTTGTTATCACTAATTTTTTGGCCAAAATTTTGAATTTCCTTAGCAAAACTTAAAATGTAAATATCTCGTTAAATAAGCCCCGTAGAAGGAAAAGGGCGAAATTTTGTTATCACTAATTTTTTGGCCAAAATTTAGCAAAACTTAAAATGTAAATATCTCGTTAAATAAGCCCCGTAGAAGGAAAAGGGCGAAATTTTGTTATCACTAATTTTTTGGCCAAAATTTAGCAAAACTTAAAATGTAAATATCTCGTTAAATAAGCCCCGTAGAAGGAAAAGGGCGAAATTTTGTTATCACTAATTTTTTGGCCAAAATTTAGCAAAACTTAAAATGTAAATATCTCGTTAAATAAGCCCCGTAGAAGGAAAAGGGCGAAATTTTGTTATCACTAATTTTTTGGCCAAAATTTTGAATTTCCTTAGCAAAACTTAAAATGTAAATATCTCGTTAAATAAGCCCCGTAGAAGGAAAAGGGCGAAATTTTGTTATCACTAATTTTTTGGCCAAAATTTTGAATTTCCTTAGCAAAACTTAAAATGTAAATATCTCGTTAAATAAGCCCCGTAGAAGGAAAAGGGCGAAATTTTGTTATCACTAATTTTTTGGCCAAAATTTAGCAAAACTTAAAATGTAAATATCTCGTTAAATAAGCCCCGTAGAAGGAAAAGGGCGAAATTTTGTTATCACTAATTTTTTGGCCAAAATTTTGCAAAACTTAAAATGTAAATATCTCGTTAAATAAGCCCCGTAGAAGGAAAAGGGCGAAATTTTGTTATCACTAATTTTTTGGCCAAAATTTAGCAAAACTTAAAATGTAAATATCTCGTTAAATAAGCCCCGTAGAAGGAAAAGGGCGAAATTTTGTTATCACTAATTTTTTGGCCAAAATTTAGCAAAACTTAAAATGTAAATATCTCGTTAAATAAGCCCCGTAGAAGGAAAAGGGCGAAATTTTGTTATCACTAATTTTTTGGCCAAAATTTAGCAAAACTTAAAATGTAAATATCTCGTTAAATAAGCCCCGTAGAAGGAAAAGGGCGAAATTTTGTTATCACTAATTTTTTGGCCAAAATTTTGAATTTCCTTAGCAAAACTTAAAATGTAAATATCTCGTTAAATAAGCCCCGTAGAAGGAAAAGGGCGAAATTTTGTTATCACTAATTTTTTGGCCAAAATTTTGAATTTCCTTAGCAAAACTTAAAATGTAAATATCTCGTTAAATAAGCCCCGTAGAAGGAAAAGGGCGAAATTTTGTTATCACTAATTTTTTGGCCAAAATTTAGCAAAACTTAAAATGTAAATATCTCGTTAAATAAGCCCCGTAGAAGGAAAAGGGCGAAATTTTGTTATCACTAATTTTTTGGCCAAAATTTAGCAAAACTTAAAATGTAAATATCTCGTTAAATAAGCCCCGTAGAAGGAAAAGGGCGAAATTTTGTTATCACTAATTTTTTGGCCAAAATTTAGCAAAACTTAAAATGTAAATATCTCGTTAAATAAGCCCCGTAGAAGGAAAAGGGCGAAATTTTGTTATCACTAATTTTTTGGCCAAAATTTTGAATTTCCTTAGCAAAACTTAAAATGTAAATATCTCGTTAAATAAGCCCCGTAGAAGGAAAAGGGCGAAATTTTGTTATCACTAATTTTTTGGCCAAAATTTTGAATTTCCTTAGCAAAACTTAAAATGTAAATATCTCGTTAAATAAGCCCCGTAGAAGGAAAAGGGCGAAATTTTGTTATCACTAATTTTTTGGCCAAAATTTAGCAAAACTTAAAATGTAAATATCTCGTTAAATAAGCCCCGTAGAAGGAAAAGGGCGAAATTTTGTTATCACTAATTTTTTGGCCAAAATTTAGCAAAACTTAAAATGTAAATATCTCGTTAAATAAGCCCCGTAGAAGGAAAAGGGCGAAATTTTGTTATCACTAATTTTTTGGCCAAAATTTAGCAAAACTTAAAATGTAAATATCTCGTTAAATAAGCCCCGTAGAAGGAAAAGGGCGAAATTTTGTTATCACTAATTTTTTGGCCAAAATTTTGAATTTCCTTAGCAAAACTTAAAATGTAAATATCTCGTTAAATAAGCCCCGTAGAAGGAAAAGGGCGAAATTTTGTTATCACTAATTTTTAGGCCAAAATTTTGAATTTCCTTAGCAAAACTTAAAATGTAAATATCTCGTTAAATAAGCCCCGTAGAAGGAAAAGGGCGAAATTTTGTTATCACTAATTTTTTGGCCAAAATTTTGAATTTCCTTAGCAAAACTTAAAATGTAAATATCTCGTTAAATAAGCCCCGTAGAAGGAAAAGGGCGAAATTTTGTTATCACTAATTTTTTGGCCAAAATTTTGAATTTCCTTAGCAAAACTTAAAATGTAAATATCTCGTTAAATAAGCCCCGTAGAAGGAAAAGGGCGAACTTTTGTTATCACTAATTTTTTGGCCAAAATTTTGAATTTCCTTAGCAAAACTTAAAATGTAAATATCTCGTTAAATAAGCCCCGTAGAAGGAAAAGGGGAAATTTTGTTATCACTAATTTTCTGGCCAAAATTTAGCAAAACTTAAAATGTAAATATCTCGTTAAATAAGCCCCGTAGAAGGAAAAGGGCGAAATTTTGTTATCACTAATTTTTTGGCCAAAATTTAGCAAAACTTAAAATGTAAATATCTCGTTAAATAAGCCCCGTAGAAGGAAAAGGGCGAAATTTTGTTATCACTAATATTTTGGCCAAACTTTTGAATTTCCTTAGCAAAACTTAAAATGTAAATATCTCGTTAAATAAGCCCCGTAGAAGGAAAAGGGCGAAATTTTGTTATCACTAATTTTTTGGCCAAAATTTTGAATTTCCTTAGCAAAACTTAAAATGTAAATATCTCGTTAAATAAGCCCCGTAGAAGGAAAAGGGCGAAATTTTGTTATCACTAATTTTCTGGCCAAAATTTAGCAAAACTTAAAATGTAAATATCTCGTTAAATAAGCCCCGTAGAAGGAAAAGGGCGAAATTTTGTTATCACTAATATTTTGGCCAAACTTTTGAATTTCCTTAGCAAAACTTAAAATGTAAATATCTCGTTAAATAAGCCCCGTAGAAGGAAAAGGGCGAAATTTTGTTATCACTAATTTTTTGGCCAAAATTTTGAATTTCCTTAGCAAAACTTAAAATGTAAATATCTCGTTAAATAAGCCCCGTAGAAGGAAAAGGGGAAATTTTGTTATCACTAATTTTTTGGCCAAAATTTTGAATTTCCTTAGCAAAACTTAAAATGTAAATATCTCGTTAAATAAGCCCCGTAGAAGAAAAAGGGCGAAATTTTGTTATCACTAATTTTTTGGCCAAAATTTTGAATTTCCTTAGCAAAACTTAAAATGTAAATATCTCGTTAAATAAGCCCCGTAGAAGAAAAAGGGCGAAATTTTGTTATCACTAATTTTTTGGCCAAAATTTTGAATTTCCTTAGCAAAACTTAAAATGTAAATATCTCGTTAAATAAGCCCCGTAGAAGGAAAAGGGCGAAATTTTGTTATCACTAATTTTTTGGCCAAAATTTTGAATTTCCTTAGCAAAACTTAAAATGTAAATATCTCGTTAAATAAGCCCCGTAGAAGGAAAAGGGCGAACTTTTGTTATCACTAATTTTTTGGCCAAAATTTTGAATTTCCTTAGCAAAACTTAAAATGTAAATATCTCGTTAAATAAGCCCCGTAGAAGGAAAAGGGGAAATTTTGTTATCACTAATTTTCTGGCCAAAATTTAGCAAAACTTAAAATGTAAATATCTCGTTAAATAAGCCCCGTAGAAGGAAAAGGGCGAAATTTTGTTATCACTAATTTTTTGGCCAAAATTTAGCAAAACTTAAAATGTAAATATCTCGTTAAATAAGCCCCGTAGAAGGAAAAGGGCGAAATTTTGTTATCACTAATTTTTTGGCCAAAATTTAGCAAAACTTAAAATGTAAATATCTCGTTAAATAAGCCCCGTAGAAGGAAAAGGGCGAAATTTTGTTATCACTAATTTTTTGGCCAAAATTTAGCAAAACTTAAAATGTAAATATCTCGTTAAATAAGCCCCGTAGAAGGAAAAGGGCGAAATTTTGTTATCACTAATTTTTTGGCCAAAATTTTGAATTTCCTTAGCAAAACTTAAATTTAAATATCTCGTTAAATAAGCCCCGTAGAAGGAAAAGGGCGAAATTTTGTTATCACTAATTTTTTGGCCAAAATTTTGAATTTCCTTAGCAAAGCTTAAATTTAAATATCTCGTTAAATAAGCCCCGTAGAAGGAAAAGGGCGAAATTTTGTTATCACTAATTTTTTGGCCAAAATTTAGCAAAACTTAAAATGTAAATATCTCGTTAAATAAGCCCCGTAGAAGGAAAAGGGCGAAATTTTGTTATCACTAATTTTTTGGCCAAAATTTTGAATTTCCTTAGCAAAACTTAAAATGTAAATATCTCGTTAAATAAGCCCCGTAGAAGGAAAAGGGCGAACTTTTGTTATCACTAATTTTTTGGCCAAAATTTTGAATTTCCTTAACAAAACTTAAAATGTAAATATCTCGTTAAATAAGCCCCGTAGAAGGAAAAGGGGAAATTTTGTTATCACTAATTTTCTGGCCAAAATTTTGAATTTTTTAGCAAAACTTAAAATGTAAATATCTCGTTAAATAAGCCCCGTAGAAGGAAAAGGGCGACATTTTGTTATCACTAATTTTTTGGCCAAAATTTTGAATTTTTTAGCAAAACTTAAAATGTAAATATCTCGTTAAATAAGCCCCGTAGAAGGAAAAGGGCGAAATTTTGTTATCACTAATTTTTTGGCCAAAATTTAGCAAAACTTAAAATGTAAATATCTCGTTAAATAAGCCCCGTAGAAGGAAAAGGGCGAAATTTTGTTATCACTAATTTTTTGGCCAAAATTTTGAATTTTTTAGCAAAACTTAAAATGTAAATATCTCGTTAAATAAGCCCCGTAGAAGGAAAAGGGCGAAATTTTGTTATCACTAATTTTTTGGCCAAAATTTAGCAAAACTTAAAATGTAAATATCTCGTTAAATAAGCCCCGTAGAAGGAAAAGGGGAAATTTTGTTATCACTAATTTTCTGGCCAAAATTTTGAATTTTTTAGCAAAACTTAAAATGTAAATATCTCGTTAAATAAGCCCCGTAGAAGGAAAAGGGCGACATTTTGTTATCACTAATTTTTTGGCCAAAATTTTGAATTTTTTAGCAGAACTTAAAATGTAAATATCTCGTTAAATAAGCCCCGTAGAAGGAAAAGGGCGAAATTTTGTTATCACTAATTTTTTGGCCAAAATTTAGCAAAACTTAAAATGTAAATATCTCGTTAAATAAGCCCCGTAGAAGGAAAAGGGCGAAATTTTGTTATCACTAATTTTTTGGCCAAAATTTAGCAAAACTTAAAATGTAAATATCTCGTTAAATAAGCCCCGTAGAAGGAAAAGGGCGAAATTTTGTTATCACTAATTTTTTGGCCAAAATTTTGAATTTCCTTAGCAAAACTTAAAATGTAAATATCTCGTTAAATAAGCCCCGTAGAAGGAAAAGGGCGACATTTTGTTATCACTAATTTTTTGGCTAAAATTTAGCAAAACTTAAAATGTAAATATCTCGTTAAATAAGCCCCGTAGAAGGAAAAGGGCGAAATTTTGTTATCACTAATTTTTTGGCCAAAATTTAGCAAAACTTAAAATGTAAATATCTCGTTAAATAAGCCCCGTAAAAGGAAAAGGGCGAAATTTTGTTATCACTAATTTTTTGGCCAAAATTTTGAATTTCCTTAGCAAAACTTAAAATGTAAGTATCTCGTTAAATAAGCCCCGTAGAAGGAAAAGGGCGAAATTTTGTTATCACTAATTTTTTGGCCAAAATTTTGAATTTCCTTAGCAAAACTTAAAATGTAAATATCTCGTTAAATAAGCCCCGTAGAAGGAAAAGGGCGAAATTTTGTTATCACTAATTTTTTGGCCAAAATTTTGAATTTCCTTAGCAAAACTTAAAATGTAAATATCTCGTTAAATAAGCCCCGTAGAAGGAAAAGGGCGAACTTTTGTTATCACTAATTTTTTGGCCAAAATTTTGAATTTCCTTAGCAAAACTTAAAATGTAAATATCTCGTTAAATAAGCCCCGTAGAAGGAAAAGGGCGAAATTTTGTTATCACTAATTTTTTGGCCAAAATTTAGCAAAACTTAAAATGTAAATATCTCGTTAAATAAGCCCCGTAGAAAGAAAAGGGCGAAATTTTGTTATCACTAATTTTTTGGCCAAAATTTAGCAAAACTTAAAATGTAAATATCTCGTTAAATAAGCCCCGTAGAAGGAAAAGGGCGAACTTTTGTTATCACTAATTTTTTGGCCAAAATTTTGAATTTCCTTAGCAAAACTTAAAATGTAAATATCTCGTTAAATAAGCCCCGTAGAAGGAAAAGGGGATATTTTGTTATCACTAATTTTCTGGCCAAAATTTAGCAAAACTTAAAATGTAAATATCTCGTTAAATAAGCCCCGTAGAAGGAAAAGGGCGAAATTTTGTTATCACTAATTTTTTGGCCAAAATTTAGCAAAACTTAAAATGTAAATATCTCGTTAAATAAGCCCCGTAGAAGGAAAAGGACGAAATTTTGTTATCACTAATATTTTGGCCAAAATTTAGCAAAACTTAAAATGTAAATATCTCGTTAAATAAGCCCCGTAGAAGGAAAAGGGGAAATTTTGTTATCACTAATTTTTTGGCCAAAATTTTGAATTTCCTTAGCAAAACTTAAAATGTAAATATCTCGTTAAATAAGCCCCGTAGAAGGAAAAGGACGAAATTTTGTTATCACTAATTTTTTGGCCAAAATTTAGCAAAACTTAAAATGTAAATATCTCGTTAAATAAGCCCCGTAGAAAGAAAAGGGGAAATTTTGTTATCACTAATTTTTTGGCCAAAATTTTGAATTTCCTTAGCAAAATTTAAAATGTAAATATCTCGTTAGATAAGCCCCGTAGAAGAAAAAGGGCGAAATTTTGTTATCACTAATTTTTTGGCCAAAATTTTGAATTTCCTTAGCAAAACTTAAAATGTAAATATCTCGTTAAATAAGCCCCGTAGTAGGAAAAGGGCGAAATTTTGTTATCACTAATATTTTGGCCAAACTTTTGAATTTCCTTAGCAAAACTTAAAATGTAAATATCTCGTTAAATAAGCCCCGTAGAAGGAAAAGGGGAAATTTTGTTATCACTAATTTTTTGGCCAAAATTTTGAATTTCCTTAGCAAAACTTAAAATGTAAATATCTCGTTAAATAAGCCCCGTAGTAGGAAAAGGGAGAAATTTTGTTATCACTAATATTTTGGCCAAACTTTTGAATTTCCTTAGCAAAACTTAAAATGTAAATATCTCGTTAAATAAGCCCCGTAGAAGGAAAAGGGCGAAATTTTGTTATCACTAATTTTTTGGCCAAAATTTAGCAAAACTTAAAATGTAAATATCTCGTTAAATAAGCCCCGTAGAAGGAAAAGGGGAAATTTTGTTATCACTAATTTTTTGGCCAAAATTTTGAATTTCCTTAGCAAAACTTAAAATGTAAATATCTCGTTAAATAAGCCCCGTAGTAGGAAAAGGGCGAAATTTTGTTATCACTAATATTTTGGCCAAACTTTTGAATTTCCTTAGCAAAACTTAAAATGTAAATATCTCGTTAAATAAGCCCCGTAGAAAGAAAAGGGCGAAATTTTGTTATCACTAATTTTTTGGCCAAAATTTAGCAAAACTTAAAATGTAAATATCTCGTTAAATAAGCCCCGTAGAAGGAAAAGGGGAAATTTTGTTATCACTAATTTTTTGGCCAAAATTTTGAATTTCCTTAGCAAAACTTAAAATGTAAATATCTCGTTAAATAAGCCCCGTAGTAGGAAAAGGGCGAAATTTTGTTATCACTAATATTTTGGCCAAACTTTTGAATTTCCTTAGCAAAACTTAAAATGTAAATATCTCGTTAAATAAGCCCCGTAGAAAGAAAAGGGCGAAATTTTGTTATCACTAATTTTTTGGCCAAAATTTAGCAAAACTTAAAATGTAAATATCTCGTTAAATAAGCCCCGTAGAAGGAAAAGGGCGAACTTTTGTTATCACTAATTTTTTGGCCAAAATTTTGAATTTCCTTAGCAAAACTTAAAATGTAAATATCTCGTTAAATAAGCCCCGTAGAAGGAAAAGGGGATATTTTGTTATCACTAATTTTCTGGCCAAAATTTAGCAAAACTTAAAATGTAAATATCTCGTTAAATAAGCCCCGTAGAAGGAAAAGGGCGAAATTTTGTTATCACTAATTTTTTGGCCAAAATTTAGCAAAACTTAAAATGTAAATATCTCGTTAAATAAGCCCCGTAGAAGGAAAAGGACGAAATTTTGTTATCACTAATATTTTGGCCAAAATTTAGCAAAACTTAAAATGTAAATATCTCGTTAAATAAGCCCCGTAGAAGGAAAAGGGCGAAATTTTGTTATCACTAATTTTTTGGCCAAAATTTTGAATTTCCTTAGCAAAACTTAAAATGTAAATATCTCGTTAAATAAGCCCCGTAGTAGGAAAAGGACGAAATTTTGTTATCACTAATTTTTTGGCCAAAATTTAGCAAAACTTAAAATGTAAATATCTCGTTAAATAAGCCCCGTAGAAAGAAAAGGGGAAATTTTGTTATCACTAATTTTTTGGCCAAAATTTTGAATTTCCTTAGCAAAATTTAAAATGTAAATATCTCGTTAGATAAGCCCCGTAGAAGAAAAAGGGCGAAATTTTGTTATCACTAATTTTTTGGCCAAAATTTTGAATTTCCTTAGCAAAACTTAAAATGTAAATATCTCGTTAAATAAGCCCCGTAGTAGGAAAAGGGCGAAATTTTGTTATCACTAATATTTTGGCCAAACTTTTGAATTTCCTTAGCAAAACTTAAAATGTAAATATCTCGTTAAATAAGCCCCGTAGAAGGAAAAGGGCGAAATTTTGTTATCACTAATTTTTTGGCCAAAATTTAGCAAAACTTAAAATGTAAATATCTCGTTAAATAAGCCCCGTAGAAGGAAAAGGGGAAATTTTGTTATCACTAATTTTTTGGCCAAAATTTTGAATTTCCTTAGCAAAACTTAAAATGTAAATATCTCGTTAAATAAGCCCCGTAGTAGGAAAAGGGAGAAATTTTGTTATCACTAATATTTTGGCCAAACTTTTGAATTTCCTTAGCAAAACTTAAAATGTAAATATCTCGTTAAATAAGCCCCGTAGAAGGAAAAGGGCGAAATTTTGTTATCACTAATTTTTTGGCCAAAATTTAGCAAAACTTAAAATGTAAATATCTCGTTAAATAAGCCCCGTAGAAGGAAAAGGGGAAATTTTGTTATCACTAATTTTTTGGCCAAAATTTTGAATTTCCTTAGCAAAACTTAAAATGTAAATATCTCGTTAAATAAGCCCCGTAGTAGGAAAAGGGCGAAATTTTGTTATCACTAATATTTTGGCCAAACTTTTGAATTTCCTTAGCAAAACTTAAAATGTAAATATCTCGTTAAATAAGCCCCGTAGAAGGAAAAGGGCGAAATTTTGTTATCACTAATATTTTGGCCAAAATTTAGCAAAACTTAAAATGTAAATATCTCGTTAAATAAGCCCCGTAGAAGGAAAAGGGCGAAATTTTGTTATCACTAATATTTTGGCCAAACTTTTGAATTTCCTTAGCAAAACTTAAAATGTAAATATCTCGTTAAATAAGCCCCATAGAAGGAAAAGGGCGAAATTTTGTTATCACTAATTTTTTGGCCAAAATTTTGAATTTCCTTAGCAAAACTTAAAATGTAAATATCTCGTTAAATAAGCCCCGTAGAAGGAAAAGGGCGAAATTTTGTTGTCACTAATTTTTTGGCCAAAATTTAGCAAAACTTAAAATGTAAATATCTCGTTAAATAAGCCCCGTAGAAGGAAAAGGACGAAATTTTGTTATCACTAATATTTTGGCCAAAATTTTGAATTTCCTTAGCAAAACTTAAAATGTAAATATCTCGTTAAATAAGCCCCGTAGAAGGAAAAGGGGAAATTTTGTTATCACTAATTTTCTGGCCAAAATTTAGCAAAACTTAAAATGTAAATATCTCGTTAAATAAGCCCCGTAGAAGGAAAAGGGCGAAATTTTGTTATCACTAATTTTTTGGCCAAACTTAAATGGTAAATAAATCCTTAAATAAGCCCCGGAGAAGGAAAAGGGCGAAATTTTGTTATCACTAATTTTTTGGCCAAAATTTAGCAAAACTTAAAATGTAAATATCTCGTTAAATAAGCCCCGTAGAAGGAAAAGAGCGAAATTTTGTTATCACTAATTTTTTGGCCAAAATTTTGAATTTCCTTAGCAAAATTTAAAATGTAAATATCTCTTTAAATAAGCCCCGTAGAAGGAAAAGGGCGAAATTTTGTTATCACTAATTTTTTGGCCAAAATTTAGCAAAACTTAAAATGTAAATATCTCGTTAAATAAGCCCCGTAGAAGGAAAAGGGCGAAATTTTGTTATCACTAATATTTTGGCCAAACTTTTGAATTTCCTTAGCAAAACTTAAAATGTAAATATCTCGTTAAATAAGCCCCATAGAAGGAAAAGGGCGAAATTTTGTTATCACTAATTTTTTGGCCAAAATTTTGAATTTCCTTAGCAAAACTTAAAATGTAAATATCTCGTTAAATAAGCCCCGTAGAAGGAAAAGGGCGAAATTTTGTTGTCACTAATTTTTTGGCCAAAATTTAGCAAAACTTAAAATGTAAATATCTCGTTAAATAAGCCCCGTAGAAGGAAAAGGACGAAATTTTGTTATCACTAATATTTTGGCCAAAATTTTGAATTTCCTTAGCAAAACTTAAAATGTAAATATCTCGTTAAATAAGCCCCGTAGAAGGAAAAGGGCGAAATTTTGTTGTCACTAATTTTTTGGCCAAAATTTAGCAAAACTTAAAATGTAAATATCTCGTTAAATAAGCCCCGTAGAAGGAAAAGGGCGAAATTTTGTTATCACTAATTTTTTGGCCAAACTTAAATGGTAAATATCTCCTTAAATAAGCCCCGGAGAAGGAAAAGGGCGAAATTTTGTTATCACTAATTTTTTGGCCAAAATTTAGCAAAACTTAAAATGTAAATATCTCGTTAAATAAGCCACATAGAAGGAAAAGGGCGAAATTTTGTTATCACTAATTTTCTGGCCAAAATTTAGCAAAACTTAAAATGTAAATATCTCGTTAAATAAGCCCCGTAGAAGGAAAAGAGCGAAATTTTGTTATCACTAATTTTTTGGCCAAAATTTTGAATTTCCTTAGCAAAATTTAAAATGTAAATATCTCTTTAAATAAGCCCCGTAGAAGGAAAAGGGCGAAATTTTGTTATCACTAATTTTTTGGCCAAAATTTAGCAAAACTTAAAATGTAAATATCTCGTTAAATAAGCCACGTAGAAGGAAAAGGGCGAAATTTTGTTATCACTAATTTTCTGGCCAAAATTTAGCAAAACTTAAAATGTAAATATCTCGTTAAATAAGCCCCGTAGAAGGAAAAGAGCGAAATTTTGTTATCACTAATTTTTTGGCCAAAATTTTGAATTTCCTTAGCAAAATTTAAAATGTAAATATCTCTTTAAATAAGCCCCGTAGAAGGAAAAGGGCGAAATTTTGCTATTACTAATTTTTTGGCCAAAATTTAGCAAAACTTAAAATGTAAATATCTCGTTAAATAAGCCCCGTAGAAGGAAAAGGGCGAAATTTTGTTATCACTAATTTTTTGGCCAAACTTAAATGGTAAATATCTCCTTAAATAAGCCCCGGAGAAGGAAAAGGGCGAAATTTTGTTATCACTAATTTTTTGGCCAAAATTTAGCAAAACTTAAAATGTAAATATCTCGTTAAATAAGCCACATAGAAGGAAAAGGGCGAAATTTTGTTATCACTAATTTTCTGGCCAAAATTTAGCAAAACTTAAAATGTAAATATCTCGTTAAATAAGCCCCGTAGAAGGAAAAGAGCGAAATTTTGTTATCACTAATTTTTTGGCCAAAATTTTGAATTTCCTTAGCAAAATTTAAAATGTAAATATCTCTTTAAATAAGCCCCGTAGAAGGAAAAGGGCGAAATTTTGTTATCACTAATTTTTTGGCCAAAATTTAGCAAAACTTAAAATGTAAATATCTCGTTAAATAAGCCACGTAGAAGGAAAAGGGCGAAATTTTGTTATCACTAATTTTCTGGCCAAAATTTAGCAAAACTTAAAATGTAAATATCTCGTTAAATAAGCCCCGTAGAAGGAAAAGAGCGAAATTTTGTTATCACTAATTTTTTGGCCAAAATTTAGCAAAACTTAAAATGTAAATATCTCGTTAAATAAGCCACGTAGAAGGAAAAGGGCGAAATTTTGTTATCACTAATTTTCTGGCCAAAATTTAGCAAAACTTAAAATGTAAATATCTCGTTAAATAAGCCCCGTAGAAGGAAAAGAGCGAAATTTTGTTATCACTAATTTTTTGGCCAAAATTTAGCAAAACTTAAAATGTAAATATCTCGTTAAATAAGCCACGTAGAAGGAAAAGGGCGAAATTTTGTTATCACTAATTTTCTGGCCAAAATTTAGCAAAACTTAAAATGTAAATATCTCGTTAAATAAGCCCCGTAGAAGGAAAAGAGCGAAATTTTGTTATCACTAATTTTTTGGCCAAAATTTAGCAAAACTTAAAATGTAAATATCTCGTTAAATAAGCCACGTAGAAGGAAAAGGGCGAAATTTTGTTATCACTAATTTTCTGGCCAAAATTTAGCAAAACTTAAAATGTAAATATCTCGTTAAATAAGCCCCGTAGAAGGAAAAGAGCGAAATTTTGTTATCACTAATTTTTTGGCCAAAATTTAGCAAAACTTAAAATGTAAATATCTCGTTAAATAAGCCCCGTAGAAGGAAAAGGGCGAAATTTTGTTATCACTAATTTTTTGGCCAAAATTTAGCAAAACTTAAAATGTAAATATCTCGTTAAATAAGCCCCGTAGAAGGAAAAGGGCGAAATTTTGTTATCACTAATTTTTTGGCCAAACTTAAATGGTAAATATCTCCTTAAATAAGCCCCGGAGAAGGAAAAGGGCGAAATTTTGTTATCACTAATTTTTTGGCCAAAATTTAGCAAAACTTAAAATGTAAATATCTCGTTAAATAAGCCCCGTAGAAGGAAAAGGGCGAAATTTTGTTATCACTAATTTTTTGGCCAAACTTAAATGGTAAATATCTCCTTAAATAAGCCCCGGAGAAGGAAAAGGGCGAAATTTTGTTATCACTAATTTTTTGGCCAAAATTTAGCAAAACTTAAAATGTAAATATCTCGTTAAATAAGCCCCGTAGAAGGAAAAGGGCGAAATTTTGTTATCACTAATTTTTTGGCCAAAATTTAGCAAAACTTAAAATGTAAATATCTCGTTAAATAAGCCACGTAGAAGGAAAAGGGCGAAATTTTGTTATCACTAATTTTCTGGCCAAAATTTAGCAAAACTTAAAATGTAAATATCTCGTTAAATAAGCCCCGTAGAAGGAAAAGAGCGAAATTTTGTTATCTCTAATTTTTTGGCCAAAATTTTGAATTTCCTTAGCAAAATTTAAAATGTAAATATCTCTTTAAATAAGCCCCGTAGAAGGAAAAGGGCAAAATTTTGCTATTACTAATTTTTTGGCCAAAATTTAGCAAAACTTAAAATGTAAATATCTCGTTAAATAAGCCCCGTAGAAGGAAAAGGGCGAAATTTTGTTATCACTAATATTTTGGCCAAAATTTAGCAAAACTTAAAATGTAAATATCTCGTTAAATAAGCCCCGTAGAAGGAAAAGGGCGAAATTTTGTTATCACTAATTTTTTGGCCAAACTTAAATGGTAAATATCTCCTTAAATAAGCCCCGGAGAAGGAAAAGGGCGAAATTTTGTTATCACTAATTTTTTGGCCAAAATTTAGCAAAACTTAAAATGTAAATATCTCGTTAAATAAGCCCCGTAGAAGGAAAAGGGCGAAATTTTGTTATCACTAATTTTCTGGCCAAAATTTAGCAAAACTTAAAATGTAAATATCTCGTTAAATAAGCCCCGTAGAAGGAAAAGAGCGAAATTTTGTTATCACTAATTTTTTGGCCAAACTTAAATGGTAAATATCTCCTTAAATAAGCCCCGGAGAAGGAAAAGGGCGAAATTTTGTTATCACTAATTTTTTGGCCAAAATTTAGCAAAACTTAAAATGTAAATATCTCGTTAAATAAGCCCCGTAGAAGGAAAAGGGCGAAATTTTGTTATCACTAATTTTTTGGCCAAACTTAAATGGTAAATATCTCCTTAAATAAGCCCCGGAGAAGGAAAAGGGCGAAATTTTGTTATCACTAATTTTTTGGCCAAAATTTAGCAAAACTTAAAATGTAAATATCTCGTTAAATAAGCCCCGTAGAAGGAAAAGGGCGAAATTTTGTTATCACTAATTTTTTGGCCAAAATTTTGAATTTCCTTAGCAAAATTTAAAATGTAAATATCTCGTTAAATAAGCCCCGTAGAAGGAAAAGGGCGAAATTTTGTTATCACTAATATTTTGGCCAAAATTTAGCAAAACTTAAAATGTAAATATCTCGTTAAATAAGCCCCGTAGAAGGAAAAGGGCGAAATTTTGTTATCACTAATTTTTTGGCCAAAATTTAGCAAAGCTTAAAATGTAAATATCTCGTTAAATAAGCCCCGTAGAAGGAAAAGGGCGAAATTTTGTTATCACTAATTTTTTGGCCAAACTTAAATGGTAAATATCTCCTTAAATAAGCCCCGGAGAAGGAAAAGGGCGAAATTTTGTTATCACTAATTTTTTGGCCAAAATTTAGCAAAACTTAAAATGTAAATATCTCGTTAAATAAGCCCCGTAGAAGGAAAAGGGCGAAATTTTGTTATCACTAATTTTTTGGCCAAACTTAAATGGTAAATATCTCCTTAAATAAGCCAAAATTTTGAATTTCCTTAGCAAAATTTAAAATGTAAATATCTCGTTAAATAAGCCCCGTAGAAGGAAAAGGGCGAAATTTTGTTATCACTAATATTTTGGCCAAAATTTAGCAAAACTTAAAATGTAAATATCTCGTTAAATAAGCCCCGTAGAAGGAAAAGGGCGAAATTTTGTTATCACTAATTTTTTGGCCAAAATTTAGCAAAGCTTAAAATGTAAATATCTCGTTAAATAAGCCCCGTAGAAGGAAAAGGGCGAAATTTTGTTATCACTAATTTTTTGGCCAAACTTAAATGGTAAATATCTCCTTAAATAAGCCCCGGAGAAGGAAAAGGGCGAAATTTTGTTATCACTAATTTTTTGGCCAAAATTTAGCAAAACTTAAAATGTAAATATCTCGTTAAATAAGCCCCGTAGAAGGAAAAGGGCGAAATTTTGTTATCACTAATTTTTTGGCCAAACTTAAATGGTAAATATCTCCTTAAATAAGCCCCGGAGAAGGAAAAGGGCGAAATTTTGTTATCACTAATTTTTTGGCCAAAATTTAGCAAAACTTAAAATGTAAATATCTCGTTAAATAAGCCCCGTAGAAGGAAAAGGGCGAAATTTTGTTATCACTAATTTTTTGGCCAAAATTTTGAATTTCCTTAGCAAAATTTAAAATGTAAATATCTCGTTAAATAAGCCCCGTAGAAGGAAAAGGGCGAAATTTTGTTATCACTAATATTTTGGCGAAAATTTAGCAAAACTTAAAATGTAAATATCTCGTTAAATAAGCCCCGTAGAAGGAAAAGGGCGAAATTTTGTTATCACTAATTTTTTGGCCAAAATTTAGCAAAGCTTAAAATGTAAATATCTCGTTAAATAAGCCCCGTAGAAGGAAAAGGGCGAAATTTTGTTATCACTAATTTTTTGGCCAAACTTAAATGGTAAATATCTCCTTAAATAAGCCCCGGAGAAGGAAAAGGGCGAAATTTTGTTATCACTAATTTTTTGGCCAAAATTTAGCAAAACTTAAAATGTAAATATCTCGTTAAATAAGCCCCGTAGAAGGAAAAGGGCGAAATTTTGTTATCACTAATTTTTTGGCCAAACTTAAATGGTAAATATCTCCTTAAATAAGCCCCGGAGAAGGAAAAGGGCGAAATTTTGTTATCACTAATTTTTTGGCCAAAATTTAGCAAAACTTAAAATGTAAATATCTCGTTAAATAAGCCCCGTAGAAGGAAAAGGGCGAAATTTTGTTATCACTAATTTTTTGGCCAAAATTTTGAATTTCCTTAGCAAAATTTAAAATGTAAATATCTCGTTAAATAAGCCCCGTAGAAGGAAAAGGGCGAAATTTTGTTATCACTAATATTTTGGCCAAAATTTAGCAAAACTTAAAATGTAAATATCTCGTTAAATAAGCCCCGTAGAAGGAAAAGGGCGAAATTTTGTTATCACTAATTTTTTGGCCAAAATTTAGCAAAGCTTAAAATGTAAATATCTCGTTAAATAAGCCCCGTAGAAGGAAAAGGGCGAAATTTTGTTATCACTAATTTTTTGGCCAAACTTAAATGGTAAATATCTCCTTAAATAAGCCCCGGAGAAGGAAAAGGGCGAAATTTTGTTATCACTAATTTTTTGGCCAAAATTTAGCAAAACTTAAAATGTAAATATCTCGTTAAATAAGCCCCGTAGAAGGAAAAGGGCGAAATTTTGTTATCACTAATTTTTTGGCCAAACTTAAATGGTAAATATCTCCTTAAATAAGCCCCGGAGAAGGAAAAGGGCGAAATTTTGTTATCACTAATTTTTTGGCCAAAATTTAGCAAAACTTAAAATGTAAATATCTCGTTAAATAAGCCCCGTAGAAGGAAAAGGGCGAAATTTTGTTATCACTAATTTTCTGGCCAAAATTTAGCAAAACTTAAAATGTAAATATCTCGTTAAATAAGCCCCGTAGAAGGAAAAGAGCGAAATTTTGTTATCACTAATTTTTTGGCCAAAATTTTGAATTTCCTTAGCAAAATTTAAAATGTAAATATCTCTTTAAATAAGCCCCGTAGAAGGAAAAGGGCGAAATTTTGCTATTACTAATTTTTTGGCCAAAATTTAGCAAAACTTAAAATGTAAATATCTCGTTAAATAAGCCCCATAGAAGGAAAAGGGCGAAATTTTGTTATCACTAATATTTTGGCCAAAATTTAGCAAAACTTAAAATGTAAATATCTCGTTAAATAAGCCCCGTAGAAGGAAAAGGGCGAAATTTTGTTATCACTAATATTTTGGCCAAAATTTTGCAAAACTTAAAATGTAAATATCTCGTTAAATAAGCCCCGTAGAAGGAAAAGGGCGAAATTTTGTTATCACTAATATTTTGGCCAAAATTTAGCAAAACTTAAAATGTAAATATCTCGTTAAATAAGCCCCGTAGAAGGAAAAGGGCGAAATTTTGTTATCACTAATATTTTGGCCAAAATTTAGCAAAACTTAAAATGTAAATATCTCGTTAAATAAGCCCCGTAGAAGGAAAAGGGCGAAATTTTGTTATCACTAATATTTTGGCCAAAATTTTGCAAAACTTAAAATGTAAATATCTCGTTAAATAAGCCCCGTAGAAGGAAAAGGGCGAAATTTTGTTATCACTAATATTTTGGCCAAAATTTAGCAAAACTTAAAATGTAAATATCTCGTTAAATAAGCCCCGTAGAAGGAAAAGGGCGAAATTTTGCTATTACTAATTTTTTGGCCAAAATTTAGCAAAACTTAAAATGTAAATATCTCGTTAAATAAGCCCCATAGAAGGAAAAGGGCGAAATTTTGCTATTACTAATTTTTTGGCCAAAATTTAGCAAAACTTAAAATGTAAATATCTCGTTAAATAAGCCCCGTAGAAGGAAAAGGGCGAAATTTTGTTATCACTAATATTTTGGCCAAAATTTAGCAAAACTTAAAATGTAAATATCTTGTTAAATAAGCCCCGTAGAAGGAAAAGGGCGAAATTTTGTTATCACTAATTTTTTGGCCAAAATTTAGCAAAACTTAAAATGTAAATATCTCGTTAAATAAGCCCCGTAGAAGGAAAAGGGCGAAATTTTGTTATCACTAATTTTTTGGCCAAACTTAAATGGTAAATATCTCCTTAAATAAGCCCCGGAGAAGGAAAAGGGCGAAATTTTGTTATCACTAATTTTTTGGCCAAAATTTAGCAAAACTTAAAATGTAAATATCTCGTTAAATAAGCCCCGTAGAAGGAAAAGGGCGAAATTTTGTTATCACTAATTTTCTGGCCAAAATTTAGCAAAACTTAAAATGTAAATATCTCGTTAAATAAGCCCCGTAGAAGGAAAAGGGCGAAATTTTGTTATCACTAATTTTTTGGCCAAAATTTTGAATTTCCTTAGCAAAATTTAAAATGTAAATATCTCGTTAAATAAGCCCCGTAGAAGGAAAAGGGCGAAATTTTGTTATCACTAATATTTTGGCCAAAATTTAGCAAAACTTAAAATGTAAATATCTCGTTAAATAAGCCCCGTAGAAGGAAAAGGGCGAAATTTTGTTATCACTAATTTTTTGGCCAAAATTTAGCAAAACTTAAAATGTAAATATCTCGTTAAATAAGCCCCGTAGAAGGAAAAGGGCGAAATTTTGTTATCACTAATTTTTTGGCCAAAATTTAGCAAAACTTAAAATGTAAATATCTCGTTAAATAAGCCCCGTAGAAGGAAAAGGGCGAAATTTTGTTATCACTAATTTTTTGGCCAAACTTAAATGGTAAATATCTCCTTAAATAAGCCCCGGAGAAGGAAAAGGGCGAAATTTTGTTATCACTAATTTTTTGGCCAAAATTTAGCAAAACTTAAAATGTAAATATCTCGTTAAATAAGCCCCGTAGAAGGAAAAGGGCGAAATTTTGTTATCACTAATTTTCTGGCCAAAATTTAGCAAAACTTAAAATGTAAATATCTCGTTAAATAAGCCCCGTAGAAGGAAAAGAGCGAAATTTTGTTATCACTAATTTTTTGGCCAAAATTTTGAATTTCCTTAGCAAAATTTAAAATGTAAATATCTCTTTAAATAAGCCCCGTAGAAGGAAAAGGGCGAAATTTTGTTATCACTAATTTTTTGGCCAACATTTAGCAAAACTTAAAATGTAAATATCTCTTTAAATAAGCCCCGTAGAAGGAAAAGGGCGAAATTTTGTTATCACTAATTTTTTGGCCAAACTTAAATGGTAAATATCTCCTTAAATAAGCCCCGGAGAAGGAAAAGGGCGAAATTTTGATATCACTAATTTTCTGGCCAAAATTTAGCAAAACTTAAAATGTAAATATCTCGTTAAATAAGCCCCGTAGAAGGAAAAGGGCGAAATTTTGTTATCACTAATTTTCTGGCCAAAATTTAGCAAAACTTAAAATGTAAATATCTCGTTAAATAAGCCCCGTAGAAGGAAAAGGGCGAAATTTTGTTATCACTAATATTTTGGCCAAAATTTAGCAAAACTTAAAATGTAAATATCTCGTTAAATAAGCCCCGTAGAAGGAAAAGGGCGAAATTTTGTTATCACTAATTTTCTGGCCAAAATTTAGCAAAACTTAAAATGTAAATATCTCGTTAAATAAGCCCCGTAGAAGGAAAAGGGCGAAATTTTGTTATCACTAATATTTTGGCCAAAATTTAGCAAAACTTAAAATGTAAATATCTCGTTAAATAAGCCCCGTAGAAGGAAAAGGGCGAAATTTTGCTATCACTAATTTTTTGGCAAAATTTTTAGCAAAACTTAAAATGTAAATATCTCGTTAAATAAGCCCCATAGAAGGAAAAGGGCGAAATTTTGCTATTACTAATTTTTTGGCCAAAATTTAGCAAAACTTAAAATGTAAATATCTCGTTAAATAAGCCCCGTAGAAGGAAAAGGGCGAAATTTTGTTATCACTAATATTTTGGCCAAAATTTAGCAAAACTTAAAATGTAAATATCTCGTTAAATAAGCCCCGTAGAAGGAAAAGGGCGAAATTTTGTTATCACTAATTTTTTGGCCAAAATTTAGCAAAACTTAAAATGTAAATATCTCGTTAAATAAGCCCCGTAGAAGGAAAAGGGCGAAATTTTGTTATCACTAATTTTTTGGCCAAACTTAAATGGTAAATATCTCCTTAAATAAGCCCCGGAGAAGGAAAAGGGCGAAATTTTGTTATCACTAATTTTTTGGCCAAAATTTAGCAAAACTTAAAATGTAAATATCTCGTTAAATAAGCCCCGTAGAAGGAAAAGGGCGAAATTTTGTTATCACTAATTTTCTGGCCAAAATTTAGCAAAACTTAAAATGTAAATATCTCGTTAAATAAGCCCCGTAGAAGGAAAAGGGCGAAATTTTGTTATCACTAATTTTTTGGCCAAAATTTTGAATTTCCTTAGCAAAATTTAAAATGTAAATATCTCGTTAAATAAGCCCCGTAGAAGGAAAAGGGCGAAATTTTGTTATCACTAATATTTTGGCCAAAATTTAGCAAAACTTAAAATGTAAATATCTCGTTAAATAAGCCCCGTAGAAGGAAAAGGGCGAAATTTTGTTATCACTAATTTTTTGGCCAAAATTTAGCAAAACTTAAAATGTAAATATCTCGTTAAATAAGCCCCGTAGAAGGAAAAGGGCGAAATTTTGTTATCACTAATTTTTTGGCCAAAATTTAGCAAAACTTAAAATGTAAATATCTCGTTAAATAAGCCCCGTAGAAGGAAAAGGGCGAAATTTTGTTATCACTAATTTTTTGGCCAAACTTAAATGGTAAATATCTCCTTAAATAAGCCCCGGAGAAGGAAAAGGGCGAAATTTTGTTATCACTAATTTTTTGGCCAAAATTTAGCAAAACTTAAAATGTAAATATCTCGTTAAATAAGCCCCGTAGAAGGAAAAGGGCGAAATTTTGTTATCACTAATTTTCTGGCCAAAATTTAGCAAAACTTAAAATGTAAATATCTCGTTAAATAAGCCCCGTAGAAGGAAAAGAGCGAAATTTTGTTATCACTAATTTTTTGGCCAAAATTTTGAATTTCCTTAGCAAAATTTAAAATGTAAATATCTCTTTAAATAAGCCCCGTAGAAGGAAAAGGGCGAAATTTTGTTATCACTAATTTTTTGGCCAACATTTAGCAAAACTTAAAATGTAAATATCTCTTTAAATAAGCCCCGTAGAAGGAAAAGGGCGAAATTTTGTTATCACTAATTTTTTGGCCAAACTTAAATGGTAAATATCTCCTTAAATAAGCCCCGGAGAAGGAAAAGGGCGAAATTTTGATATCACTAATTTTTGGCCAAAATTTAGCAAAACTTAAAATGTAAATATCTCGTTAAATAAGCCCCGTAGAAGGAAAAGGGCGAAATTTTGTTATCACTAATTTTCTGGCCAAAATTTAGCAAAACTTAAAATGTAAATATCTCGTTAAATAAGCCCCGTAGAAGGAAAAGGGCGAAATTTTGTTATCACTAATATTTTGGCCAAAATTTAGCAAAACTTAAAATGTAAATATCTCGTTAAATAAGCCCCGTAGAAGGAAAAGGGCGAAATTTTGTTATCACTAATTTTCTGGCCAAAATTTAGCAAAACTTAAAATGTAAATATCTCGTTAAATAAGCCCCGTAGAAGGAAAAGGGCGAAATTTTGTTATCACTAATATTTTGGCCAAAATTTAGCAAAACTTAAAATGTAAATATCTCGTTAAATAAGCCCCGTAGAAGGAAAAGGGCGAAATTTTGCTATCACTAATTTTTTGGCCAAAATTTAGCAAAACTTAAAATGTAAATATCTCGTTAAATAAGCCCCGTAGAAGGAAAAGGGCGAAATTTTGTTATCACTAATATTTTGGCCAAAATTTAGCAAAACTTAAAATGTAAATATCTCGTTAAATAAGCCCCGTAGAAGGAAAAGGGCGAAATTTTGTTATCACTAATTTTTTGGTCAAACTTAAATGGTAAATATCTCCTTAAATAAGCCCCGGAGAAGGAAAAGGGCGAAATTTTGTTATCACTAATTTTCTGGCCAAAATTTAGCAAAACTTAAAATGTAAATATCTCGTTAAATAAGCCCCGTAGAAGGAAAAGGGCGAAATTTTGTTATCACTAATTTTCTGGCCAAAATTTAGCAAAACTTAAAATGTAAATATCTCGTTAAATAAGCCCCGTAGAAGGAAAAGGGCGAAATTTTGTTATCACTAATATTTTGGCCAAAATTTAGCAAAACTTAAAATGTAAATATCTCGTTAAATAAGCCCCGTAGAAGGAAAAGGGCGAAATTTTGCTATCACTAATTTTTTAGCCAAAATTTAGCAAAACTTAAAATGTAAATATCTCGTTAAATAAGCCCCGTAGAAGGAAAAGGGCGAAATTTTGTTATCACTAATATTTTGGCCAAAATTTAGCAAAACTTAAAATGTAAATATCTCGTTAAATAAGCCCCGTAGAAGGAAAAGGGCGAAATTTTGCTATCACTAATTTTTTGGCCAAAATTTAGCAAAACTTAAAATGTAAATATCTCGTTAAATAAGCCCCGTAGAAGGAAAAGGGCGAAATTTTGTTATCACTAATTTTCTGGCCAAAATTTAGCAAAACTTAAAATGTAAATATCTCGTTAAATAAGCCCCGTAGAAGGAAAAGGGCGAAATTTTGTTATCACTAATATTTTGGCCAAAATTTTGCAAAACTTAAAATGTAAATATCTCGTTAAATAAGCCCCGTAGAAGGAAAGGGGGAAATTTTGTTATCACTAATTTTCTGGCCAAAATTTAGCAAAACTTAAAATGTAAATATCTCGTTAAATAAGCCCCGTAGAAGGAAAAGGGCGAAATTTTGTTATCACTAATATTTTGGCCAAACTTTTGAATTTCCTTAGCAAAACTTAAAATGTAAATATCTCGTTAAATAAGCCCCGTAGAAGGAAAAGGGCGAAATTTTGTTATCACTAATTTTCTGGCCAAAATTTAGCAAAACTTAAAATGTAAATATCTCGTTAAATAAGCCCCGTAGAAGGAAAAGGGCGAAATTTTGTTATCACAAATTTTCTGGCCAAAATTTAGCAAAACTTAAAATGTAAATATCTCGTTAAATAAGCCCCGTAGAAGGAAAAGGGCGAAATTTTGTTATCACTAATATTTTGGCCAAAATTTAGCAAAACTTAAAATGTAAATATCTCGTTAAATAAGCCCCGTAGAAGGAAAAGTGTGAAATTTTGTTATCACAAATTTTTTGGCCAAAATTTAGCAAAACTTAAAATGTAAATATCTCGTTAAATAAGCCCCGTAGAAGGAAAAGGGCGAAATTTTGTTATCACTAATATTTTGGCCAAAATTTTGCAAAACTTAAAATGTAAATATCTCGTTAAATAAGCCCCGTAGAAGGAAAAGGGGAAATTTTGTTATCACTAATTTTCTGGCCAAAATTTAGCAAAACTTAAAATGTAAATATCTCGTTAAATAAGCCCCGTAGAAGAAAAAGGGCGAAATTTTGTTATCACTAATATTTTGGCCAAACTTTTGAATTTCCTTAGCAAAACTTAAAATGTAAATATCTCGTTAAATAAGCCCCGTAGAAGGAAAAGGGCGAAATTTTGTTATCACTAATTTTCTGGCCAAAATTTAGCAAAACTTAAAATGTAAATATCTCGTTAAATAAGCCCCGTAGAAGGAAAAGTGTGAAATTTTGTTATCACAAATTTTTTGGCCAAAATTTGGCAAAACCTAAAATGTAAATATCTCGTTAAATAAGCCCCGTAGAAGGAAAAGGGCGAAATTTTGTTATCACAAATTTTCTGGCCAAAATTTAGCAAAACTTAAAATGTAAATATCTCGTTAAATAAGCCCCGTAGAAGGAAAAGGGCGAAATTTTGTTATCACTAATTTTCTGGCCAAAATTTAGCAAAACTTAAAATGTAAATATCTCGTTAAATAAGCCCCGTAGAAGGAAAAGTGTGAAATTTTGTTATCACTAATATTTTGGCCAAAATTTTGCAAAACTTAAAATGTAAATATCTCGTTAAATAAGCCCCGTAGAAGGAAAAGGGCGAAATTTTGTTATCACAAATTTTCTGGCCAAAATTTAGCAAAACTTAAAATGTAAATATCTCGTTAAATAAGCCCCGTAGAAGGAAAAGGGCGAAATTTTGTTATCACTAATTTTCTGGCCAAAATTTAGCAAAACTTAAAATGTAAATATCTCGTTAAATAAGCCCCGTAGAAGGAAAAGTGTGAAATTTTGTTATCACTAATATTTTGGCCAAAATTTTGCAAAACTTAAAATGTAAATATCTCGTTAAATAAGCCCCGTAGAAGGAAAAGGGCGAAATTTTGTTATCACAAATTTTCTGGCCAAAATTTAGCAAAACTTAAAATGTAAATATCTCGTTAAATAAGCCCCGTAGAAGGAAAAGGGCGAAATTTTGTTATCACTAATATTTTGGCCAAAATTTTGCAAAACTTAAAATGTAAATATCTCGTTAAATAAGCCCCGTAGAAGGAAAAGGGCGAAATTTTGTTATCACTAATATTTTGGCCAAACTTTTGAATTTCCTTAGCAAAACTTAAAATGTAAATATCTCGTTAAATAAGCCCCGTAGAAGGAAAAGGGGAAATTTTGTTTTCACTAATTTTCTGGCCAAAATTTAGCAAAACTTAAAATGTAAATATCTCGTTAAATAAGCCCCGTAGAAGGAAAAGGGCGAAATTTTGTTATCACTAATATTTTGGCCAAACTTTTGAATTTCCTTAGCAAAACTTAAAATGTAAATATCTCGTTAAATAAGCCCCGTAGAAGGAAAAGGGCGAAATTTTGTTATCACTAATTTTCTGGCCAAAATTTAGCAAAACTTAAAATGTAAATATCTCGTTAAATAAGCCCCGTAGAAGGAAAAGTGTGAAATTTTGTTATCACAAATTTTTTGGCCAACATTTAGCAAAACTTAAAATGTAAATATCTCGTTAAATAAGCCCCGTAGAAGGAAAAGGGCGAAATTTTGTTATCACAAATTTTCTGGCCAACATTTAGCAAAACTTAAAATGTAAATATCTCGTTAAATAAGCCCCGTAGAAGGAAAAGTGTGAAATTTTGTTATCACTAATATTTTGGCCAAACTTTTGAATTTCCTTAGCAAAACTTAAAATGTAAATATCTCGTTAAATAAGCCCCGTAGAAGGAAAAGGGCGAAATTTTGTTATCACTAATATTTTGGCCAAACTTTTGAATTTCCTTAGCAAAACTTAAAATGTAAATATCTCGTTAAATAAGCCCCGTAGAAGGAAAAGGGCGAAATTTTGTTATCACTAATTTTCTGGCCAAAATTTAGCAAAACTTAAAATGTAAATATCTCGTTAAATAAGCCCCGTAGAAGGAAAAGGGCGAAATTTTGTTATCACTAATATTTTGGCCAAACTTTTGAATTTCCTTAGCAAAACTTAAAATGTAAATATCTCGTTAAATAAGCCCCGTAGAAGGAAAAGGACGAAATTTTGTTATCACTAATATTTTGGCCAAAATTTAGCAAAACTTAAAATGTAAATATCTCGTTAAATAAGCCCCGTAGAAGGAAAAGGGCGAAATTTTGTTATCACTAATATTTTGGCCAAAATTTTGCAAAACTTAAAATGTAAATATCTCGTTAAATAAGCCCCGTAGAAGGAAAAGGGGAAATTTTGTTATCACTAATTTTCTGGCCAAAATTTAGCAAAACTTAAAATGTAAATATCTCGTTAAATAAGCCCCGTAGAAGGAAAAGGGCGAAATTTTGTTATCACAAATTTTCTGGCCAACATTTAGCAAAACTTAAAATGTAAATATCTCGTTAAATAAGCCCCGTAGAAGGAAAAGTGTGAAATTTTGTTATCACTAATATTTTGGCCAAACTTTTGAATTTCCTTAGCAAAACTTAAAATGTAAATATCTCGTTAAATAAGCCCCGTAGAAGGAAACGGGCGAAATTTTGTTATCACTAATATTTTGGCCAAAATTTGAATTTCCTTAGCAAAACTTAAAATGTAAATATCTCGTTAAATAAGCCCCGTAGAAGGAAAAGGGCGACATTTTGTTATCACTAATTTTTTGGCCAAAAGTTAGCAAAACTTAAAATGTAAATATCTCGTTAAATAAGCCCCGTAGAAGGAAACGGGCGAAATTTTGTTATCACAAATTTTTTGGCCAAAATTTTGAATTTCCTTAGCAAAACTTAAAATGTAAATATCTCGTTAAATAAGCCCCGTAGAAGGAAAAGGGCGAAATTTTGTTATCACTAATTTTTGGGCCAAAATTTAGCAAAACTTAAAATGTAAATATCTCGTTAAATAAGCCCCGTAGAAGGAAAAGGGCGAAATTTTGTTATCACTAATATTTTGGCAAATTTTGAATTTCCTTAGCAAAACTTAAAATGTAAATATCTCGTTAAATAAGCCCCGTAGAAGGAAAAGGGCGAAATTTTGTTATCACTAATTTTCTGGCCAAAATTTAGCTAAACTTAAAATGTAAATATCTCGTTAAATAAGCCCCGTAGAAGGAAAAGGGCGAAATTTTGTTATCACTAATTTTTTGGCCAAAATTTAGCAAAACTTAAAATGTAAATATCTCGTTAAATAAGCCCCGTAGAAGGAAAAGGGCGAAATTTTGTTATCACTAATTTTTTGGCCAAAATTTAGCAAAACTTAAAATGTAAATATCTCGTTAAATAAGCCCCGTAGAAGGAAAAGGGCGAAATTTTGTTATCACTAACTTTCTGGCCAAAATTTAGCAAAACTTAAAATGTAAATATCTCGTTAAATAAGCCCCGTAGAAGGAAACGGGCGAAATTTTGTTATCACTAATATTTTGGCCAAAATTTGAATTTCCTTAGCAAAACTTAAAATGTAAATATCTCGTTAAATAAGCCCCGTAGAAGGAAAAGGGCGAAATTTTGTTATCACTAATTTTTTGGCCAAAGTTTAGCAAAACTTAAAATGTAAATATCTCGTTAAATAAGCCCCGTAGAAGGAAAAGGGCGAAATTTTGTTATCACTAATTTTTTGGCCAAACTTAAAATGTAAATATCTCGTTAAATAAGCCCCGTAGAAGGAAAAGGGCGAAATTTTGTTATCACTAATTTTTTGGCCAAAGTTTAGCAAAACTTAAAATGTAAATATCTCGTTAAATAAGCCCCGTAGAAGGAAACGGGCGAAATTTTGTTATCACTAATATTTTGGCCAAAATTTGAATTTCCTTAGCAAAACTTAAAATGTAAATATCTCGTTAAATAAGCCCCGTAGAAGGAAAAGGGCGAAATTTTGTTATCACTAATTTTCTGGCCAAAATTTAGCAAAACTTAAAATGTAAATATCTCGTTAAATAAGCCCCGTAGAAGGAAAAGGGCGAAATTTTGTTATCACTAATTTTCTGGCCAAAATTTAGCAAAACTTAAAATGTAAATATCTCGTTAAATAAGCCCCGTAGAAGGAAAAGGGCGAAATTTTGTTATCACTAATATTTTGGCAAATTTTGAATTTCCTTAGCAAAACTTAAAATGTAAATATCTCGTTAAATAAGCCCCGTAGAAGGAAAAGGGCGAAATTTTGTTATCACTAATTTTCTGGCCAAAATTTAGCAAAACTTAAAATGTAAATATCTCGTTAAATAAGCCCCGTAGAAGGAAAAGGGCGAAATTTTGTTATCACTAATTTTTTGGCCAAACTTAAATGGTAAATATCTCCTTAAATAAGCCCCGGAGAAGGAAAAGGGCGAAATTTTGTTATCACTAATTTTCTGGCCAAAATTTAGCAAAACTTAAAATGTAAATATCTCGTTAAATAAGCCCCGTAGAAGGAAAAGGGCGAAATTTTGTTATCACTAATTTTCTGGCCAAAATTTAGCAAAACTTAAAATGTAAATATCTCGTTAAATAAGCCCCGTAGAAGGAAAAGGGCGAAATTTTGTTATCACTAATATTTTGGCCAAAATTTAGCAAAACTTAAAATGTAAATATCTCGTTAAATAAGCCCCGTAGAAGGAAAAGGGCGAAATTTTGTTATCACTAATTTTCTGGCCAAAATTTAGCAAAACTTAAAATGTAAATATCTCGTTAAATAAGCCCCGTAGAAGGAAAAGGGCGAAATTTTGTTATCACTAATATTTTGGCCAAAATTTAGCAAAACTTAAAATGTAAATATCTCGTTAAATAAGCCCCGTAGAAGGAAAAGGGCGAAATTTTGTTATCACTAATTTTCTGGCCAAAATTTAGCAAAACTTAAAATGTAAATATCTCGTTAAATAAGCCCCGTAGAAGGAAAAGGGCGAAATTTTGTTATCACTAATATTTTGGCCAAAATTTAGCAACACTTAAAATGTAAATATCTCGTTAAATAAGCCCCGTAGAAGGAAAAGGGCGAAATTTTGCTATCACTAATTTTTTAGCCAAAATTTAGCAAAACTTAAAATGTAAATATCTCGTTAAATAAGCCCCGTAGAAGGAAAAGGGCGAAATTTTGTTATCACTAATATTTTGGCCAAAATTTAGCAAAACTTAAAATGTAAATATCTCGTTAAATAAGCCCCGTAGAAGGAAAAGGGCGAAATTTTGCTATCACTAATTTTTTGGCCAAAATTTAGCAAAACTTAAAATGTAAATATCTCGTTAAATAAGCCCCGTAGAAGGAAAAGGGCGAAATTTTGTTATCACTAATTTTCTGGCCAAAATTTAGCAAAACTTAAAATGTAAATATCTCGTTAAATAAGCCCCGTAGAAGGAAAAGGGCGAAATTTTGTTATCACTAATATTTTGGCCAAAATTTAGCAAAACTTAAAATGTAAATATCTCGTTAAATAAGCCCCGTAGAAGGAAAAGGGCGAAATTTTGTTATCACTAATTTTCTGGCCAAAATTTAGCAAAACTTAAAATGTAAATATCTCGTTAAATAAGCCCCGTAGAAGGAAAAGGGCGAAATTTTGTTATCACTAATATTTTGGCCAAAATTTAGCAACACTTAAAATGTAAATATCTCGTTAAATAAGCCCCGTAGAAGGAAAAGGGCGAAATTTTGCTATCACTAATTTTTTAGCCAAAATTTAGCAAAACTTAAAATGTAAATATCTCGTTAAATAAGCCCCGTAGAAGGAAAAGGGCGAAATTTTGTTATCACTAATATTTTGGCCAAAATTTAGCAAAACTTAAAATGTAAATATCTCGTTAAATAAGCCCCGTAGAAGGAAAAGGGCGAAATTTTGCTATCACTAATTTTTTGGCCAAAATTTAGCAAAACTTAAATTGTAAATATCTCGTTAAATAAGCCCCGTAGAAGGAAAAGGGCGAAATTTTGTTATCACTAATTTTCTGGCCAAAATTTAGCAAAACTTAAAATGTAAATATCTCGTTAAATAAGCCCCGTAGAAGGAAAAGGGCGAAATTTTGTTATCACTAATATTTTGGCCAAAATTTAGCAAAACTTAAAATGTAAATATCTCGTTAAATAAGCCCCGTAGAAGGAAAAGGGCGAAATTTTGCTATCACTAATTTTTTGGCCAAAATTTAGCAAAACTTAAAATGTAAATATCTCGTTAAATAAGCCCCGTAGAAGGAAAAGGGCGAAATTTTGTTATCACTAATTTTCTGGCCAAAATTTAGCAAAACTTAAAATGTAAATATCTCGTTAAATAAGCCCCGTAGAAGGAAAAGGGCGAAATTTTGTTATCACTAATATTTTGGCCAAAATTTTGCAAAACTTAAAATGTAAATATCTCGTTAAATAAGCCCCGTAGAAGGAAAAGGGGAAATTTTGTTATCACTAATTTTCTGGCCAAAATTTAGCAAAACTTAAAATGTAAATATCTCGTTAAATAAGCCCCGTAGAAGGAAAAGGGCGAAATTTTGTTATCACTAATATTTTGGCCAAACTTTTGAATTTCCTTAGCAAAACTTAAAATGTAAATATCTCGTTAAATAAGCCCCGTAGAAGGAAAAGGGCGAAATTTTGTTATCACTAATTTTCTGGCCAAAATTTAGCAAAACTTAAAATGTAAATATCTCGTTAAATAAGCCCCGTAGAAGGAAAAGGGCGAAATTTTGTTATCACTAATATTTTGGCCAAACTTTTGAATTTCCTTAGCAAAACTTAAAATGTAAATATCTCGTTAAATAAGCCCCGTAGAAGGAAAAGGACGAAATTTTGTTATCACTAATATTTTGGCCAAAATTTAGCAAAACTTAAAATGTAAATATCTCGTTAAATAAGCCCCGTAGAAGGAAAAGGGCGAAATTTTGTTATCACTAATATTTTGGCCAAAATTTTGCAAAACTTAAAATGTAAATATCTCGTTAAATAAGCCCCGTAGAAGGAAAAGGGGAAATTTTGTTATCACTAATTTTCTGGCCAAAATTTAGCAAAACTTAAAATGTAAATATCTCGTTAAATAAGCCCCGTAGAAGGAAAAGGGCGAAATTTTGTTATCACTAATATTTTGGCCAAACTTTTGAATTTCCTTAGCAAAACTTAAAATGTAAATATCTCGTTAAATAAGCCCCGTAGAAGGAAAAGGGGAAATTTTGTTATCACTAATTTTCTGGCCAAAATTTAGCAAAACTTAAAATGTAAATATCTCGTTAAATAAGCCCCGTAGAAGGAAAAAGGCGAAATTTTGTTATCACTAATATTTTGGCCAAACTTTTGAATTTCCTTAGCAAAACTTAAAATGTAAATATCTCGTTAAATAAGCCCCGTAGAAGGAAAAGGGCGAAATTTTGTTATCACTAATTTTCTGGCCAAAATTTAGCAAAACTTAAAATGTAAATATCTCGTTAAATAAGCCCCGTAGAAGGAAAAGTGTGAAATTTTGTTATCACAAATTTTTTGGCCAAAATTTAGCAAAACTTAAAATGTAAATATCTCGTTAAATAAGCCCCGTAGAAGGAAAAGGGCGAAATTTTGTTATCACTAATATTTTGGCCAAAATTTTGCAAAACTTAAAATGTAAATATCTCGTTAAATAAGCCCCGTAGAAGGAAAAGGGGAAATTTTGTTATCACTAATTTTCTGGCCAAAATTTAGCAAAACTTAAAATGTAAATATCTCGTTAAATAAGCCCCGTAGAAGAAAAAGGGCGAAATTTTGTTATCACTAATATTTTGGCCAAACTTTTGAATTTCCTTAGCAAAACTTAAAATGTAAATATCTCGTTAAATAAGCCCCGTAGAAGGAAAAGGGCGAAATTTTGTTATCACTAATTTTCTGGCCAAAATTTAGCAAAACTTAAAATGTAAATATCTCGTTAAATAAGCCCCGTAGAAGGAAAAGTGTGAAATTTTGTTATCACAATTTTTTTGGCCAAAATTTGGCAAAACTTAAAATGTAAATATCTCGTTAAATAAGCCCCGTAGAAGGAAAAGGGCGAAATTTTGTTATCACAAATTTTCTGGCCAAAATTTAGCAAAACTTAAAATGTAAATATCTCGTTAAATAAGCCCCGTAGAAGGAAAAGGGCGAAATTTTGTTATCACTAATATTTTGGCCAAACTTTTGAATTTCCTTAGCAAAACTTAAAATGTAAATATCTCGTTAAATAAGCCCCGTAGAAGGAAAAGGGGAAATTTTGTTTTCACTAATTTTCTGGCCAAAATTTAGCAAAACTTAAAATGTAAATATCTCGTTAAATAAGCCCCGTAGAAGGAAAAGGGCGAAATTGTGTTATCACTAATATTTTGGCCAAACTTTTGAATTTCCTTAGCAAAACTTAAAATGTAAATATCTCGTTAAATAAGCCCCGTAGAAGGAAAAGGGGAAATTTTGTTATCACTAATTTTCTGGCCAAAATTTAGCAAAACTTAAAATGTAAATATCTCGTTAAATAAGCCCCGTAGAAGGAAAAGGGCGAAATTGTGTTATCACTAATATTTTGGCCAAACTTTTGAATTTCCTTAGCAAAACTTAAAATGTAAATATCTCGTTAAATAAGCCCCGTAGAAGGAAAAGGGGAAATTTTGTTATCACTAATTTTCTGGCCAACATTTAGCAAAACTTAAAATGTAAATATCTCGTTAAATAAGCCCCGTAGAAGGAAAAGGGCGAAATTTTGTTATCACAAATTTTCTGGCCAAAATTTAGCAAAACTTAAAATGTAAATATCTCGTTAAATAAGCCCCGTAGAAGGAAAAGTGTGAAATTTTGTTATCACTAATATTTTGGCCAAACTTTTGAATTTCCTTAGCAAAACTTAAAATGTAAATATCTCGTTAAATAAGCCCCGCAGAAGGAAAAGGGCGAAATTTTGTTATCACTAATTTTTTGGCCAAAATTTAGCAAAACTTAAAATGTAAATATCTCGTTAAATAAGCCCCGTAGAAGGAAAAGGGCGAAATTTTGTTATCACAAATTTTTTGGCCAAAATTTAGCAAAACTAAAATGTAAATATCTCGTTAAATAAGCCCCGTAGAAGGAAAAGGGCGAAATTTTGTTATCACAAATTTTTTGGCCAAAATTTTGCAAAACTTAAAATGTAAATATCTCGTTAAATAAGCCCCGTAGAAGGAAAAGGGGAAATTTTGTTATCACAAATTTTTTGGCCAAAATTTAGCAAAACTTAAAATGTAAATATCTCGTTAAATAAGCCCCGTAGAAGGAAAAGGACGAAATTTTGTTATCACTAATATTTTGGCCAAAATTTAGCAAAACTTAAAATGTAAATATCTCGTTAAATAAGCCCCGTAGAAGGAAAAGGGCGAAATTTTGTTATCACTAATTTTTTGGCCAAAATTTAGCAAAACTTAAAATGTAAATATCTCGTTAAATAAGCCCCGTAGAAGGAAAAGGGCGAAATTTTGTTATCACTAATTTTCTGGCCAAAATTTAGCAAAACTTAAAATGTAAATATCTCGTTAAATAAGCCCCGTAGAAGGAAACGGGCGAAATTTTGTTATCACTAATATTTTGGCCAAAATTTGAATTTCCTTAGCAAAACTTAAAATGTAAATATCTCGTTAAATAAGCCCCGTAGAAGGAAAAGGGCGACATTTTGTTATCACTAATTTTTTGGCCAAAAGTTAGCAAAACTTAAAATGTAAATATCTCGTTAAATAAGCCCCGTAGAAGGAAACGGGCGAAATTTTGTTATCACAAATTTTTTGGCCAAAATTTTGAATTTCCTTAGCAAAACTTAAAATGTAAATATCTCGTTAAATAAGCCCCGTAGAAGAAAAAGGGCGAAATTTTGTTATCACTAATTTTTGGGCCAAAATTTAGCAAAACTTAAAATGTAAATATCTCGTTAAATAAGCCCCGTAGAAGGAAAAGGGCGAAATTTTGTTATCACTAATATTTTGGCAAATTTTGAATTTCCTTAGCAAAACTTAAAATGTAAATATCTCGTTAAATAAGCCCCGTAGAAGGAAAAGGGCGAAATTTTGTTATCACTAATTTTTTGGCCAAAATTTAGCAAAACTTAAAATGTAAATATCTCGTTAAATAAGCCCCGTAGAAGGAAAAGGGCGAAATTTTGTTATCACTAATATTTTGGCCAAAATTTAGCAAAACTTAAAATGTAAATATCTCGTTAAATAAGTCCCGTAGAAGGAAAAGGGCGAAATTTTGTTATCACTAATTTTCTGGCCAAAATTTAGCAAAACTTAAAATGTAAATATCTCGTTAAATAAGCCCCGTAGAAGGAAAAGGGCGAAATTTTGTTATCACTAATATTTTGGCCAAAATTTAGCAAAACTTAAAATGTAAATATCTCGTTAAATAAGCCCCGTAGAAGGAAAAGGGCGAAATTTTGTTATCACTAATTTTTTGGCCAAAATTTAGCAAAACTTAAAATGTAAATATCTCGTTAAATAAGCCCCATAGAAGGAAAAGGGCGAAATTTTGTTATCACTAATATTTTGGCCAAAATTTAGCAAAACTTAAAATGTAAATATCTCGTTAAATAAGCCCCGTAGAAGGAAACGGGCGAAATTTTGTTATCACTAATATTTTGGCCAAAATTTGAATTTCCTTAGCAAAACTTAAAATGTAAATATCTCGTTAAATAAGCCCCGTAGAAGGAAAAGGACGAAATTTTGTTATCACTAATATTTTGGCCAAAATTTAGCAAAACTTAAAATGTAAATATCTCGTTAAATAAGCCCCGTAGAAGGAAAAGGGCGAAATTTTGTTATCACTAATTTTTTGGCCAAAGTTTAGCAAAACTTAAAATGTAAATATCTCGTTAAATAAGCCCCGTAGAAGGAAAAGGGCGAAATTTTGTTATCACTAATTTTCTGGCCAAAATTTAGCAAAACTTAAAATGTAAATATCTCGTTAAATAAGCCCCGTAGAAGGAAACGGGCGAAATTTTGTTATCACTAATATTTTGGCCAAAATTTGAATTTCCTTAGCAAAACTTAAAATGTAAATATCTCGTTAAATAAGCCCCGTAGAAGGAAAAGGGCGACATTTTGTTATCACTAATTTTTTGGCCAAAAGTTAGCAAAACTTAAAATGTAAATATCTCGTTAAATAAGCCCCGTAGAAGGAAACGGGCGAAATTTTGTTATCACAAATTTTTTGGCCAAAATTTTGAATTTCCTTAGCAAAACTTAAAATGTAAATATCTCGTTAAATAAGCCCCGTAGAAGGAAAAGGGCGAAATTTTGTTATCACTAATTTTTGGGCCAAAATTTAGCAAAACTTAAAATGTAAATATCTCGTTAAATAAGCCCCGTAGAAGGAAAAGGGCGACATTTTGTTATCACTAATTTTTTGGCCAAAATTTAGCAAAACTTAAAATGTAAATATCTCGTTAAATAAGCCCCGTAGAAGGAAAAGGGCGAAATTTTGTTATCACAAATTTTTTGGCCAAAATTTAGCAAAACTAAAATGTAAATATCTCGTTAAATAAGCCCCGTAGAAGGAAAAGGGCGAAATTTTGTTATCACAAATTTTTTGGCCAAAATTTTGCAAAACTTAAAATGTAAATATCTCGTTAAATAAGCCCCGTAGAAGGAAAAGGGGAAATTTTGTTATCACAAATTTTTTGGCCAAAATTTAGCAAAACTTAAAATGTAAATATCTCGTTAAATAAGCCCCGTAGAAGGAAAAGGACGAAATTTTGTTATCACTAATATTTTGGCCAAAATTTAGCAAAACTTAAAATGTAAATATCTCGTTAAATAAGCCCCGTAGAAGGAAAAGGGCGAAATTTTGTTATCACTAATTTTTTGGCCAAAATTTAGCAAAACTTAAAATGTAAATATCTCGTTAAATAAGCCCCGTAGAAGGAAAAGGGCGAAATTTTGTTATCACTAATTTTCTGGCCAAAATTTAGCAAAACTTAAAATGTAAATATCTCGTTAAATAAGCCCCGTAGAAGGAAACGGGCGAAATTTTGTTATCACTAATATTTTGGCCAAAATTTGAATTTCCTTAGCAAAACTTAAAATGTAAATATCTCGTTAAATAAGCCCCGTAGAAGGAAAAGGGCGACATTTTGTTATCACTAATTTTTTGGCCAAAAGTTAGCAAAACTTAAAATGTAAATATCTCGTTAAATAAGCCCCGTAGAAGGAAACGGGCGAAATTTTGTTATCACAAATTTTTTGGCCAAAATTTTGAATTTCCTTAGCAAAACTTAAAATGTAAATATCTCGTTAAATAAGCCCCGTAGAAGAAAAAGGGCGAAATTTTGTTATCACTAATTTTTGGGCCAAAATTTAGCAAAACTTAAAATGTAAATATCTCGTTAAATAAGCCCCGTAGAAGGAAAAGGGCGAAATTTTGTTATCACTAATATTTTGGCAAATTTTGAATTTCCTTAGCAAAACTTAAAATGTAAATATCTCGTTAAATAAGCCCCGTAGAAGGAAAAGGGCGAAATTTTGTTATCACTAATTTTTTGGCCAAAATTTAGCAAAACTTAAAATGTAAATATCTCGTTAAATAAGCCCCGTAGAAGGAAAAGGGCGAAATTTTGTTATCACTAATATTTTGGCCAAAATTTAGCAAAACTTAAAATGTAAATATCTCGTTAAATAAGTCCCGTAGAAGGAAAAGGGCGAAATTTTGTTATCACTAATTTTCTGGCCAAAATTTAGCAAAACTTAAAATGTAAATATCTCGTTAAATAAGCCCCGTAGAAGGAAAAGGGCGAAATTTTGTTATCACTAATATTTTGGCCAAAATTTAGCAAAACTTAAAATGTAAATATCTCGTTAAATAAGCCCCGTAGAAGGAAAAGGGCGAAATTTTGTTATCACTAATTTTTTGGCCAAAATTTAGCAAAACTTAAAATGTAAATATCTCGTTAAATAAGCCCCATAGAAGGAAAAGGGCGAAATTTTGTTATCACTAATATTTTGGCCAAAATTTAGCAAAACTTAAAATGTAAATATCTCGTTAAATAAGCCCCGTAGAAGGAAACGGGCGAAATTTTGTTATCACTAATATTTTGGCCAAAATTTGAATTTCCTTAGCAAAACTTAAAATGTAAATATCTCGTTAAATAAGCCCCGTAGAAGGAAAAGGACGAAATTTTGTTATCACTAATATTTTGGCCAAAATTTAGCAAAACTTAAAATGTAAATATCTCGTTAAATAAGCCCCGTAGAAGGAAAAGGGCGAAATTTTGTTATCACTAATTTTTTGGCCAAAGTTTAGCAAAACTTAAAATGTAAATATCTCGTTAAATAAGCCCCGTAGAAGGAAAAGGGCGAAATTTTGTTATCACTAATTTTCTGGCCAAAATTTAGCAAAACTTAAAATGTAAATATCTCGTTAAATAAGCCCCGTAGAAGGAAACGGGCGAAATTTTGTTATCACTAATATTTTGGCCAAAATTTGAATTTCCTTAGCAAAACTTAAAATGTAAATATCTCGTTAAATAAGCCCCGTAGAAGGAAAAGGGCGACATTTTGTTATCACTAATTTTTTGGCCAAAAGTTAGCAAAACTTAAAATGTAAATATCTCGTTAAATAAGCCCCGTAGAAGGAAACGGGCGAAATTTTGTTATCACAAATTTTTTGGCCAAAATTTTGAATTTCCTTAGCAAAACTTAAAATGTAAATATCTCGTTAAATAAGCCCCGTAGAAGGAAAAGGGCGAAATTTTGTTATCACTAATTTTTGGGCCAAAATTTAGCAAAACTTAAAATGTAAATATCTCGTTAAATAAGCCCCGTAGAAGGAAAAGGGCGAAATTTTGTTATCACTAATATTTTGGCAAATTTTGAATTTCCTTAGCAAAACTTAAAATGTAAATATCTCGTTAAATAAGCCCCGTAGAAGGAAAAGGGCGAAATTTTGTTATCACTAATTTTCTGGCCAAAATTTAGCAAAACTTAAAATGTAAATATCTCGTTAAATAAGCCCCGTAGAAGGAAAAGGGCGAAATTTTTTTATCACTAATTTTTTGGCCAAAATTTAGCAAAACTTAAAATGTAAATATCTCGTTAAATAAGCCCCGTAGAAGGAAAAGGGCGAAATTTTGTTATCACTAATATTTTGGCCAAAATTTAGCAAAACTTAAAATGTAAATATCTCGTTAAATAAGTCCCGTAGAAGGAAAAGGGCGAAATTTTGTTATCACTAATTTTCTGGCCAAAATTTAGCAAAACTTAAAATGTAAATATCTCGTTAAATAAGCCCCGTAGAAGGAAAAGGGCGAAATTTTGTTATCACTAATATTTTGGCCAAAATTTAGCAAAACTTAAAATGTAAATATCTCGTTAAATAAGCCCCGTAGAAGGAAAAGGGCGAAATTTTGTTATCACTAATTTTTTGGCCAAAATTTAGCAAAACTTAAAATGTAAATATCTCGTTAAATAAGCCCCATAGAAGGAAAAGGGCGAAATTTTGTTATCACTAATATTTTGGCCAAAATTTAGCAAAACTTAAAATGTAAATATCTCGTTAAATAAGCCCCGTAGAAGGAAAAGGGCGAAATTTTGTTATCACTAATTTTTTGGCCAAAATTTAGCAAAACTTAAAATGTAAATATCTCGTTAAATAAGCCCCGTAGAAGGAAAAGGGCGAAATTTTGTTATCACTAATTTTCTGGCCAAAATTTAGCAAAACTTAAAATGTAAATATCTCGTTAAATAAGCCCCGTAGAAGGAAAAGGGCGAAATTTTTTTATCACTAATATTTTGGCCAAAATTTTGAATTTCCTTAGCAAAACTTAAAATGTAAATATCTCGTTAAATAAGCCCCGTAGAAGGAAAAGGGCGAAATTTTGTTATCACTAATATTTTGGCAAATTTTGAATTTCCTTAGCAAAACTTAAAATGTAAATATCTCGTTAAATAAGCCCCGTAGAAGGAAAAGGGGAAATTTTGTTATCACTAATTTTCTGGCCAAAATTTAGCAAAACTTAAAATGTAAATATCTCGTTAAATAAGCCCCGTAGAAGGAAAAGGGCGAAATTTTGTTATCACTAATATTTTGGCCAAAATTTAGCAAAACTTAAAATGTAAATATCTCGTTAAATAAGCCCCGTAGAAGGAAAAGGGCGAAATTTTGTTATCACTAATTTTCTGGCCAAAATTTAGCAAAACTTAAAATGTAAATATCTCGTTAAATAAGCCCCGTAGAAGGAAAAGGGGAAATTTTGTTATCACTAATTTTCTGGCCAAAATTTAGCAAAACTTAAAATGTAAATATCTCGTTAAATAAGCCCCGTAGAAGGAAAAGGGGAAATTTTGTTATCACTAATTTTCTGGCCAAAATTTAGCAAAACTTAAAATGTAAATATCTCGTTAAATAAGCCCCGTAGAAGGAAAAGGGGAAATTTTGTTATCACTAATTTTCTGGCCAAAATTTTGAATTTCCTTAGCAAAACTTAAAATGTAAATATCTCGTTAAATAAGCCCCGTAGAAGGAAAAGGGGAAATTTTGTTATCACAAATTTTTTGGCCAAAATTTTGAATTTCCTTAGCAAAACTTAAAATGTAAATATCTCGTTAAATAAGCCCCGTAGAAGGAAAAGGGCGAAATTTTGTTATCACTAATATTTTGGCCAAAATTTTGAATTTCCTTAGCAAAACTTAAAATGTAAATATCTCGTTAAATAAGCCCCGTAGAAGGAAAAGGGGAAATTTTGTTATCACTAATTTTCTGGCCAAAATTTAGCAAAACTTAAAATGTAAATATCTCGTTAAATAAGCCCCGTAGAAGGAAAAGGGGAAATTTTGTTATCACTAATTTTCTGGCCAAAATTTAGCAAAACTTAAAATGTAAATATCTCGTTAAATAAGCCCCGTAGAAGGAAAAGGACGAAATTTTGTTATCACTAATATTTTGGCCAAAATTTTGAATTTCCTTAGCAAAACTTAAAATGTAAATATCTCGTTAAATAAGCCCCGTAGAAGGAAAAGGGGAAATTTTGTTATCACTAATTTTCTGGCCAAAATTTAGCAAAACTTAAAATGTAAATATCTCGTTAAATAAGCCCCGTAGAAGGAAAAGGACGAAATTTTGTTATCACTAATATTTTGGCCAAAATTTTGAATTTCCTTAGCAAAACTTAAAATGTAAATATCTCGTTAAATAAGCCCCGTAGAAGAAAAAGGGGAAATTTTGTTATCACTAATTTTCTGGCCAAAATTTAGCAAAACTTAAAATGTAAATATCTCGTTAAATAAGCCCCGTAGAAGGAAAAGGACGAAATTTTGTTATCACTAATATTTTGGCCAAAATTTTGAATTTCCTTAGCAAAACTTAAAATGTAAATATCTCGTTAAATAAGCCCCGTAGAAGGAAAAGGGGAAATTTTGTTATCACTAATTTTCTGGCCAAAATTTAGCAAAACTTAAAATGTAAATATCTCGTTAAATAAGCCCCGTAGAAGGAAAAGGACGAAATTTTGTTATCACTAATATTTTGGCCAAAATTTTGAATTTCCTTAGCAAAACTTAAAATGTAAATATCTCGTTAAATAAGCCCCGTAGAAGGAAAAGGGCGAAATTTTGTTATCACTAATTTTCTGGACAAAATTTAGCAAAACTTAAAATGTAAATATCTCGTTAAATAAGCCCCGTAGAAGGAAAAGGGCGAAATTTTGTTATCACTAATTTTTGGGCCAAAATTTAGCAAAACTTAAAATGTAAATATCTCGTTAAATAAGCCCCGTAGAAGAAAAAGGGCGAAATTTTGTTATCACTAATTTTTTGGCCAAAATTTAGCAAAACTTAAAATGTAAATATCTCGTTAAATAAGCCCCGTAGAAGGAAAAGGGCGAAATTTTGTTATAACTAATTTTTTGGCCAAAATTTTGAATTTCCTTAGCAAAACTTAAAATGTAAATATCTCGTTAAATAAGCCCCGTAGAAGGAAAAGGGGAAATTTTGTTATCACTAATTTTTTGGCCAAAATTTAGCAAAACTTAAAATGTAAATATCTCGTTAAATAAGCCCCGTAGAAGGAAAAGGGCGAAATTTTGTTATAACTAATTTTTTGGCCAAAATTTAGCAAAACTTAAAATGTAAATATCTCGTTAAATAAGCCCCGTAGAAGGAAAGGGGCGAAATTTTGTTATCACCAATATTTTGGCCAAAATTTTTAATTTCCTTAGCAAAACTTAAAATGTAAATATCTCGTTAAATAAGCCCCGTAGAAGGAAAAGGGCGAAATTTTGTTATCACTAATTTTTTGGCCAAAATTTAGCAAAACTTAAAATGTAAATATCTCGTTAAATAAGCCCCGTAGAAGGAAAAGGGCGAAATTTTGTTATAACTAATTTTTTGGCCAAAATTTAGCAAAACTTAAAATGTAAATATCTCGTTAAATAAGCCCCGTAGAAGGAAAGGGGCGAAATATTGTTATCACCAATATTTTGGCCAAAATTTTTAATTTCCTTAGCAAAACTTAAAATGTAAATATCTCGTTAAATAAGCCCCGTAGAAGGAAAAGGGCGAAATTTTGTTATCACTAATTTTTTGCCAAAATTTAGGAAAACTTAAAATGTAAATATCTCGTTAAATAAGCCCCGTAGAAGGAAAAGGGCGAAATTTTGTTATCACTAATTTTCTGGCCAAAATTTAGCAAAACTTAAAATGTAAATATCTCGTTAAATAAGCCCCGTAGAAGGAAAAGGGCGAAATTTTGTTATCACTAATATTTTGGCCAAAATTTGAATTTCCTTAGCAAAACTTAAAATGTAAATATCTCGTTAAATAAGCCCCGTAGAAGGAAAAGGACGAAATTTTGTTATCACTAATATTTTGGCCAAAATTTAGCAAAACTTAAAATGTAAATATCTCGTTAAATAAGCCCCGTAGAAGGAAAAGGGCGAAATTTTGTTATCACTAATTTTTTGGCCAAAGTTTAGCAAAACTTAAAATGTAAATATCTCGTTAAATAAGCCCCGTAGAAGGAAAAGGGCGAAATTTTGTTATCACTAATTTTCTGGCCAAAATTTAGCAAAACTTAAAATGTAAATATCTCGTTAAATAAGCCCCGTAGAAGGAAACGGGCGAAATTTTGTTATCACTAATATTTTGGCCAAAATTTGAATTTCCTTAGCAAAACTTAAAATGTAAATATCTCGTTAAATAAGCCCCGTAGAAGGAAAAGGGCGACATTTTGTTATCACTAATTTTTTGGCCAAAAGTTAGCAAAACTTAAAATGTAAATATCTCGTTAAATAAGCCCCGTAGAAGGAAACGGGCGAAATTTTGTTATCACAAATTTTTTGGCCAAAATTTTGAATTTCCTTAGCAAAACTTAAAATGTAAATATCTCGTTAAATAAGCCCCGTAGAAGGAAAAGGGCGAAATTTTGTTATCACTAATTTTTGGGCCAAAATTTAGCAAAACTTAAAATGTAAATATCTCGTTAAATAAGCCCCGTAGAAGGAAAAGGGCGAAATTTTGTTATCACTAATATTTTGGCAAATTTTGAATTTCCTTAGCAAAACTTAAAATGTAAATATCTCGTTAAATAAGCCCCGTAGAAGGAAAAGGGCGAAATTTTGTTATCACTAATTTTCTGGCCAAAATTTAGCAAAACTTAAAATGTAAATATCTCGTTAAATAAGCCCCGTAGAAGGAAAAGGGCGAAATTTTTTTATCACTAATTTTTTGGCCAAAATTTAGCAAAACTTAAAATGTAAATATCTCGTTAAATAAGCCCCGTAGAAGGAAAAGGGCGAAATTTTGTTATCACTAATATTTTGGCCAAAATTTAGCAAAACTTAAAATGTAAATATCTCGTTAAATAAGTCCCGTAGAAGGAAAAGGGCGAAATTTTGTTATCACTAATTTTCTGGCCAAAATTTAGCAAAACTTAAAATGTAAATATCTCGTTAAATAAGCCCCGTAGAAGGAAAAGGGCGAAATTTTGTTATCACTAATATTTTGGCCAAAATTTAGCAAAACTTAAAATGTAAATATCTCGTTAAATAAGCCCCGTAGAAGGAAAAGGGCGAAATTTTGTTATCACTAATTTTTTGGCCAAAATTTAGCAAAACTTAAAATGTAAATATCTCGTTAAATAAGCCCCATAGAAGGAAAAGGGCGAAATTTTGTTATCACTAATATTTTGGCCAAAATTTAGCAAAACTTAAAATGTAAATATCTCGTTAAATAAGCCCCGTAGAAGGAAAAGGGCGAAATTTTGTTATCACTAATTTTCTGGCCAAAATTTAGCAAAACTTAAAATGTAAATATCTCGTTAAATAAGCCCCGTAGAAGGAAAAGGGCGAAATTTTTTTATCACTAATATTTTGGCCAAAATTTTGAATTTCCTTAGCAAAACTTAAAATGTAAATATCTCGTTAAATAAGCCCCGTAGAAGGAAAAGGGCGAAATTTTGTTATCACTAATATTTTGGCAAATTTTGAATTTCCTTAGCAAAACTTAAAATGTAAATATCTCGTTAAATAAGCCCCGTAGAAGGAAAAGGGGAAATTTTGTTATCACTAATTTTCTGGCCAAAATTTAGCAAAACTTAAAATGTAAATATCTCGTTAAATAAGCCCCGTAGAAGGAAAAGGGCGAAATTTTGTTATCACTAATATTTTGGCCAAAATTTAGCAAAACTTAAAATGTAAATATCTCGTTAAATAAGCCCCGTAGAAGGAAAAGGGCGAAATTTTGTTATCACTAATTTTCTGGCCAAAATTTAGCAAAACTTAAAATGTAAATATCTCGTTAAATAAGCCCCGTAGAAGGAAAAGGGGAAATTTTGTTATCACTAATTTTCTGGCCAAAATTTAGCAAAACTTAAAATGTAAATATCTCGTTAAATAAGCCCCGTAGAAGGAAAAGGGCGAAATTTTGTTATCACTAATTTTCTGGCCAAAATTTAGCAAAACTTAAAATGTAAATATCTCGTTAAATAAGCCCCGTAGAAGGAAAAGGGCGAAATTTTTTTATCACTAATATTTTGGCCAAAATTTTGAATTTCCTTAGCAAAACTTAAAATGTAAATATCTCGTTAAATAAGCCCCGTAGAAGGAAAAGGGCGAAATTTTGTTATCACTAATATTTTGGCAAATTTTGAATTTCCTTAGCAAAACTTAAAATGTAAATATCTCGTTAAATAAGCCCCGTAGAAGGAAAAGGGGAAATTTTGTTATCACAAATTTTCTGGCCAAAATTTAGCAAAACTTAAAATGTAAATATCTCGTTAAATAAGCCCCGTAGAAGGAAAAGGGCGAAATTTTGTTATCACTAATATTTTGGCCAAAATTTAGCAAAACTTAAAATGTAAATATCTCGTTAAATAAGCCCCGTAGAAGGAAAAGGGCGAAATTTTGTTATCACTAATTTTCTGGCCAAAATTTAGCAAAACTTAAAATGTAAATATCTCGTTAAATAAGCCCCGTAGAAGGAAAAGGGGAAATTTTGTTATCACTAATTTTCTGGCCAAAATTTAGCAAAACTTAAAATGTAAATATCTCGTTAAATAAGCCCCGTAGAAGGAAAAGGGGAAATTTTGTTATCACTAATTTTCTGGCCAAAATTTAGCAAAACTTAAAATGTAAATATCTCGTTAAATAAGCCCCGTAGAAGGAAAAGGGGAAATTTTGTTATCACTAATTTTCTGGCCAAAATTTTGAATTTCCTTAGCAAAACTTAAAATGTAAATATCTCGTTAAATAAGCCCCGTAGAAGGAAAAGGGGAAATTTTGTTATCACAAATTTTTTGGCCAAAATTTTGAATTTCCTTAGCAAAACTTAAAATGTAAATATCTCGTTAAATAAGCCCCGTAGAAGGAAAAGGGCGAAATTTTGTTATCACTAATATTTTGGCCAAAATTTTGAATTTCCTTAGCAAAACTTAAAATGTAAATATCTCGTTAAATAAGCCCCGTAGAAGGAAAAGGGGAAATTTTGTTATCACTAATTTTCTGGCCAAAATTTAGCAAAACTTAAAATGTAAATATCTCGTTAAATAAGCCCCGTAGAAGGAAAAGGGGAAATTTTGTTATCACTAATTTTCTGGCCAAAATTTAGCAAAACTTAAAATGTAAATATCTCGTTAAATAAGCCCCGTAGAAGGAAAAGGACGAAATTTTGTTATCACTAATATTTTGGCCAAAATTTTGAATTTCCTTAGCAAAACTTAAAATGTAAATATCTCGTTAAATAAGCCCCGTAGAAGGAAAAGGGGAAATTTTGTTATCACTAATTTTCTGGCCAAAATTTAGCAAAACTTAAAATGTAAATATCTCGTTAAATAAGCCCCGTAGAAGGAAAAGGACGAAATTTTGTTATCACTAATATTTTGGCCAAAATTTTGAATTTCCTTAGCAAAACTTAAAATGTAAATATCTCGTTAAATAAGCCCCGTAGAAGAAAAAGGGGAAATTTTGTTATCACTAATTTTCTGGCCAAAATTTAGCAAAACTTAAAATGTAAATATCTCGTTAAATAAGCCCCGTAGAAGGAAAAGGACGAAATTTTGTTATCACTAATATTTTGGCCAAAATTTTGAATTTCCTTAGCAAAACTTAAAATGTAAATATCTCGTTAAATAAGCCCCGTAGAAGGAAAAGGGGAAATTTTGTTATCACTAATTTTCTGGCCAAAATTTAGCAAAACTTAAAATGTAAATATCTCGTTAAATAAGCCCCGTAGAAGGAAAAGGACGAAATTTTGTTATCACTAATATTTTGGCCAAAATTTTGAATTTCCTTAGCAAAACTTAAAATGTAAATATCTCGTTAAATAAGCCCCGTAGAAGGAAAAGGGCGAAATTTTGTTATCACTAATTTTCTGGACAAAATTTAGCAAAACTTAAAATGTAAATATCTCGTTAAATAAGCCCCGTAGAAGGAAAAGGGCGAAATTTTGTTATCACTAATTTTTGGGCCAAAATTTAGCAAAACTTAAAATGTAAATATCTCGTTAAATAAGCCCCGTAGAAGAAAAAGGGCGAAATTTTGTTATCACTAATTTTTTGGCCAAAATTTAGCAAAACTTAAAATGTAAATATCTCGTTAAATAAGCCCCGTAGAAGGAAAAGGGCGAAATTTTGTTATAACTAATTTTTTGGCCAAAATTTTGAATTTCCTTAGCAAAACTTAAAATGTAAATATCTCGTTAAATAAGCCCCGTAGAAGGAAAAGGGGAAATTTTGTTATCACTAATTTTTTGGCCAAAATTTAGCAAAACTTAAAATGTAAATATCTCGTTAAATAAGCCCCGTAGAAGGAAAAGGGCGAAATTTTGTTATAACTAATTTTTTGGCCAAAATTTAGCAAAACTTAAAATGTAAATATCTCGTTAAATAAGCCCCGTAGAAGGAAAGGGGCGAAATTTTGTTATCACCAATATTTTGGCCAAAATTTTTAATTTCCTTAGCAAAACTTAAAATGTAAATATCTCGTTAAATAAGCCCCGTAGAAGGAAAAGGGCGAAATTTTGTTATCACTAATTTTTTGGCCAAAATTTAGCAAAACTTAAAATGTAAATATCTCGTTAAATAAGCCCCGTAGAAGGAAAAGGGCGAAATTTTGTTATAACTAATTTTTTGGCCAAAATTTAGCAAAACTTAAAATGTAAATATCTCGTTAAATAAGCCCCGTAGAAGGAAAGGGGCGAAATTTTGTTATCACCAATATTTTGGCCAAAATTTTTAATTTCCTTAGCAAAACTTAAAATGTAAATATCTCGTTAAATAAGCCCCGTAGAAGGAAAAGGGCGAAATTTTGTTATCACTAATTTTTTGCCAAAATTTAGGAAAACTTAAAATGTAAATATCTCGTTAAATAAGCCCCGTAGAAGGAAAAGGGCGAAATTTTGTTATCACTAATTTTCTGGCCAAAATTTAGCAAAACTTAAAATGTAAATATCTCGTTAAATAAGCCCCGTAGAAGGAAAAGGGCGAAATTTTGTTATCACTAATTTTTTGGCCACAATTTTGAATTTCCTTAGCAAAACTTAAAATGTAAATATCTCGTTAAATAAGCCCCGTAGAAGGAAAAGGGCGAAATTTTGTTATCACTAATTTTCTGGCCAAAATTTAGCAAAACTTAAAATGTAAATATCTCGTTAAATAAGCCCCGTAGAAGGAAAAGGGCGAAATTTTGTTATCACAAATTTTTTGGCCACAATTTTGAATTTCCTTAGCAAAACTTAAAATGTAAATATCTCGTTAAATAAGCCCCGTAGAAGGAAAAGGGCGAAATGTTGTTATCACTAATATTTTGGCCAAAATTTTGAATTTCCTTAGCAAAACTTAAAATGTAAATATCTCGTTAAATAAGCCCCGTAGAAGGAAAAGGGGAAATTTTGTTATCACTAATTTTCTGGCCAAAATTTAGCAAAACTTAAAATGTAAATATCTCGTTAAATAAGCCCCGTAGATGGAAAAGGACGAAATTTTGTTATCACTAATATTTTGGCCAAAATTTTGAATTTCCTTAGCAAAACTTAAAATGTAAATATCTCGTTAAATAAGCCCCGTAGAAGGAAAAGGGCGAAATTTTGTTATAACTAATTTTTTGGCCAAAATTTAGCAAAACTTAAAATGTAAATATCTCGTTAAATAAGCCCCGTAGAAGGAAAGGGGCGAAATTTTGTTATCACCAATATTTTGGCCAAAATTTTTAATTTCCTTAGCAAAACTTAAAATGTAAATATCTCGTTAAATAAGCCCCGTAGAAGGAAAAGGGCGAAATTTTGTTATCACTAATTTTCTGGCCAAAATTTAGCAAAACTTAAAATGTAAATATCTCGTTAAATAAGCCCCGTAGAAGGAAAAGGGCGAAATTTTGTTATCACTAATTTTTGGGCCAAAATTTAGCAAAACTTAAAATGTAAATATCTCGTTAAATAAGCCCCGTAGAAGGAAAAGGACGAAATTTTGTTATCACTAATATTTTGGCCAAAATTTTGAATTTCCTTAGCAAAACTTAAAATGTAAATATCTCGTTAAATAAGCCCCGTAGAAGGAAAAGGGCGAAATTTTGTTATAACTAATTTTCTGGCCAAAATTTAGCAAAACTTAAAATGTAAATATCTCGTTAAATAAGCCCCGTAGAAGAAAAAGGGCGAAATTTTGTTATCACTAATTTTTTGGCCAAAATTTAGCAAAACTTAAAATGTAAATATCTCGTTAAATAAGCCCCGTAGAAGGAAAAGTGCGAAATTTTGTTATCACTAATTTTTGGGCCAAAATTTAGCAAAACTTAAAATGTAAATATCTCGTTAAATAAGCCCCGTAGAAGGAAAAGGGCGAAATTTTGTTGTAACAATTTTTTGGCCAAAATTTAGCAAAACTTAACATGTAAATATCTCGTTAAATAAGCCCCGTAGAAGGAAAAGGGCGAAATTTTGTTATCACCAATATTTTGGCCAAAATTTTTAATTTCCTTAGCAAAACTTAAAATGTAAATATCTCGTTAAATAAGCCCCGTAGAAGGAAAAGGGCGAAATTTTGTTATCACTAATTTTTTGGCCAAAATTTAGCAAAACTTAAAATGTAAATATCTCGTTAAATAAGCCCCGTAGAAGGAAAAGGGCGAAATTTTGTTATCACCAATATTTTGGCCAAAATTTTTAATTTCCTTAGCAAAACTTAAAATGTAAATATCTCGTTAAATAAGCCCCGTAGAAGGAAAAGGGCGAAATTTTGTTATCACTAATTTTTTGGCCAAAATTTAGCAAAACTTAAAATGTAAATATCTCGTTAAATAAGCCCCGTAGAAGGAAAAGGGCGAAATTTTGTTATCACCAATATTTTGGCCAAAATTTTTAATTTCCTTAGCAAAACTTAAAATGTAAATATCTCGTTAAATAAGCCCCGTAGAAGGAAAAGGGCGAAATTTTGTTATCACTAATTTTTTGGCCAAAATTTAGCAAAACTTAAAATGTAAATATCTCGTTAAATAAGCCCCGTAGAAGGAAAAGGGCGAAATTTTGTTATCACCAATATTTTGGCCAAAATTTTTAATTTCCTTAGCAAAACTTAAAATGTAAATATCTCGTTAAATAAGCCCCGTAGAAGGAAAAGGGCGAAATTTTGTTATCACTAATTTTTTTGCTAAAATTTTGAATTTCCTTAGCAAAACTTAAAATGTAAATATCTCGTTAAATAAGCCCCGCAGAAGGAAAAGGGCGAAATTTTGTTATCACTAATTTTTTGGCCAAAATTTTGAATTTCCTTAGCAAAACTTAAAATTTAAATATCTCGTTAAATAAGCCCCGTAGAAGGAAAAGGGCGAAATTTTGTTATCACTAATTTTTTGGCCAAAATTTAGCAAGACTTAAGCAAGACGTAATGTTAATATCTCGTTAAATAAGCCCCGTAGAGGGAAAAGGGCGAAATGTTGTTATCACTAATTTTTTGCTAAAATTTAGCAAAACTTAAAATGTAAATATCTCGTTAAATAAGCCCGTAGAAGGAAAAGGGCGAAATTTTGTTAACACTAATTTTTTTCGCCAAAATTTTGCAAAACTTAAATGTAAATATCTGTTAGTTAAGGTAATTTTTTTTTATTTTTTTTTTGAATTTCCTAGTTTCTTGGAAGGTACCTTTAGTATTTGGATCATGCTCAGTAAAACCGGGATTAACTTTAAATTAAAGGAAATTAATAGTAATACAAATGTTTCTAATGACACTTTTAACAGAAGTTTAGTAACTGTTGTTAAAATAATTAGAAAAAGATAATTTTTTTTCAAAAATCGTTTTTTGCTGTCAACAAAAAAAAACATAAAAAGTAGAAAAAAAATCGCAAAACAGTTTTCCTGGTTGTTCTAATTTTGTAAAGCTATTATCCTAACGAAGGAATCTTATACTTCAAAAAATGGTCCATATTCTAAAGGGACCTTCCACAAAAATTGGAATTTTAGAAAAAAATATTAAAATAAATACTTTACATAAAAGAAAATTGTTTTGGTTTCATAAAATAGTATGCCTCAATCTATACAAAAAAAGTTTAAGGTCTCGCACACAAAAAATTTTTTTGTTGCATATTGTTTTTGACTTTTTGAAGAAAATACCAATTTTCTATAGGCCACTGAAGTGTCCGCCATCATCCATCAACACCAAAGGGATCCTTGTTGGATTGCAATATATTAAAAAAAATAAAACGCAAATTTATTACAATATTTCCGAAATTCCACTATTCTATGTGTGATGTTTTAAAACGTTTTAAAAAAACGCTACACAAACTTTTTCACAGTTTCTAGTTGCATTCAAATTTCAAATATCAAATATTTTAATTAAAACTTTTTGCATTTTCTCTATTACTGAAACCAATTAACAAACTCACAAAATAGACAGAAGCCATATTGAGAAATTTCCACGGTACGTCGAGCTGGTACTTTTGTAATATGTACGAGTATATTTAAAAACAATTTTGTTGGATGGTGATACACACAATTATTATAATTACCAACAATAGAAGATCAAAATAAAAAGGGGAAACTGTAACTAAAAACCTGGTATTAATTAAAACAAAAAAACCTAGTCATTATAAATTTATTTATTTACTGTGCGAAGGATGCAACCTAACGGTGGAAGGATACAACTTTTCAGCTCTCACTAGACAGTTTGTCTGCCCGTTCGTCTGCGTAGCTGTGGGAGTCTTTGGTTGAAGTTCATAATGAATGTGCCGACAACAATACCAGAAATACCAGCATCAGTATTAGTTATGGAAATTCAAATTTGTTCCTAACATTTTATCTTTCTGGAGTTACAAGTTAATACCACAGCATAATTAAAAGTTAGTTTGTAAGTCAGAAATTTCATTCACATTGAAAAAGCGCAAAAACAAATTTAATATTCTGACGTTTTTTTAGTCCAGGGACCGGCAAACATATACATATACATGTGTATTGGTATTAGTATTATTGTGTTGTTGCATGCTCCGGCCCCTTACCATGGAAACAGAGTCAAAAGTTTGGAATTCTATAAAAATGAATTTTTCAAAGAAAACAGCAATATACATACACTGGGGATGTAACGAAAGTGACTTTAGCGAATATTGAAATATATTGAAATATATTTTTTGCGAATGCGAAAGGGAATAGTGAAATATGCATTTTTGCGAAAGCGAATGCGAATAATAGTTTGACCCTTTAGTATCAACAAATTTAAGGAACTGAATTGATGCTTTTCCAGGTTATTCAAGTATTAAGAATGTTTTCCATAGTTTTACCTCCTGTTATCACAATGACAAACATCTTTCTTCAACTGTTTTGGAGAAAAGTGGCAGAGGTTTCATTGGTATTAATATCTTCAAATTGTGTGAAGGGAATAAGGAGATTTAACACTTTCAACAAATGGATGCGAATACTGAAATATATTTTTGCGAAAGCGAATAATCCAAAGATGGGTTTTGCGAATGCGAGAGCGAATGTTAAAATGATGCGAATAATTCGCGTTCGCATATGCGAATGCGGATATTCGTTACATCTCTAATATACACTACAAAATATTATTTCAGATGATTTGAAATAATATCTAAAATTAATAAGTACAAACTAAAAGGTGGTTTATTTATGATTTAATTAGAAAAACTTATTATTATAACGTACAATTTCCAGTGTTTATATTAGATTAAGTTAAGAATTTCGTTTTCAGAAAATAATGTTTATTTAGTAATAACAATTTAGTATTAGTGTATGCTAAACATCACCTAACGACACAACCTTGTCGATCGAAGACCCAAGAGAGACGACTGAAAGAGCTCAGTCAATTTTCAAAAAGAATAAGTGAGGCTTATTTAAGGAACAATAGTGATCACCATCTAATTGCACTGTACAACAATTTCAAACTTTTTTCAAAATAACAGGGTTCTGTCAGTGTATTCTGGAAGAGGAGACCAAAAAAATATACACGTGTATCGGCGTTTTGAAAGATCACATCGGAATTTTATTTTAGGGGGGGGGGGGGTTAAAGTTTTCCCCCCTTTGCTTGTTCGTGCAGAATATCGGTATATAAAACTATGTGTTCTGTTCATCTGAGGTGTAGGGTATTTTCAGCAACTTTGTAGCAAATGTTAAGGCCTATATTTTTGTGGAATATATTAACCCTCTAGCTTCCCCCCATAACGGTGATTTTTGCCTATATTTTAACAAATCGTATCGTGATTTTTGCCTATATTTTAACAAATCGTATCGTGATTTTTGCCTATATTTTAACAAATCGTAAAAAACTCCCCTAAAAATGGGTAGGGCGGGGGTTGAAATGTTCTACAAAAATGATGGCCATAAAATTTTACTATATGTGTCAGAACACACCAAAGCCCAAAACTTAACACAAACTCCAAAAAAACGCCCAAATTTAAGATAGCCTGTTAAGGGTTAATTTGTTATTCCTCGCATATGTCGGTTCTACCAGCCCTGAAGAGAAGGTTGTTATTCAACAACTACCAAGAGTACTTTTGTTCTTCTTCATTATTTCTGTCATTATATTTTTGTCACTCAAAATTACTGAATAAAGTTTGAGGAGTACTGATGTTAACTGAAGATGCAGAGGGTTCTGGAAGGGTTGGAGGGCAGTAACTTCACCAGTGACAAAGAGCGTAGTGGACTGTATATTTGAGAAGTGGAGACAACGTTGGGAACTGGAGGAATTGCAGTTGATACAAACACAGAGAGTTTAATTAATTGCTAGGCACAATTTCTCGAGATGTGAGAAATTGTGAGCAAATAATGATGCGAGGAATAAAAAATAAAAGAACCAAAATGGTAGTATTAGGAGAATAGGGTTTTATTATTAGGGTTGCGAGTGCTCACCAGTTGGAGTGTGCTGAGAAAGTGAACGAGTTAAACTTCACTAACCCGCCAAGAAGTTTTAAATTTATCTTTAAGATAAATATTAGTTTTTGTAATTCACAATAGCGATAAATTCAAGTATTCAGTAACTTCGTTGGGATTTACAATGATATTCAAACTATACAAAATTCAATAAATAGTTTTATCCCAGAAGTTAATTCGAAATTCAAAAATATATATAAACTAAATAAGTCTAAACGTTTGAGTTTAGACATGCCGCCGGGCCAGATTATGTTTGTTGGTGTGTGGAACATAGCACTGAAGCAAGTGCACGAATTGCCTCAGATAATATTTGTTGATTTGGAGCAGATGATGTAGAACCTTGGTCGTTTCTATCCTTGGGTTTGGTGTTGTTCCCTTTGTTGGAGTTATTGTTGGATTTGTTGTGGTTGGTTCTCTTGTTTTTGTTCTTGTGCATATTTTTGTTCTGATTGTTGTGTTGTGGTTGAGATTGCTGGCGATTCTGGGCTATCCTGCTTACTTCGGGGTAAGTTTGGTGTAGTAAGGTGTGATGGGGCCTATCACATTTTCGGCACATGTTCTCCGAGCAGCAATCACGGAATCGATGGCTTCTAGCCAGGCAGTTGACGCAGTAAGTTTCCCTCAAAACCATTGCGTTGCGTTCATGTGGTTTCATGCGTAAAAACTTGGGACATACTTTTAATGCATGAAACCGGTTGCACATTTTACACTTGTACACATCGGGTTGATGTGGTTGATTTGTAGGCGATCTGTAAGTACGAAAATACATAGGGCGATTAGTTTGCGGCGCATTCTTCACAAATGTGAAGAATGCTAATTAGATATGTATATGTTTTGAGAGATAACATAGGGAACAAAGACAACCTGCTTAATCGGAATCTGATGTGTTTGAGAAGGGCAAGTAACAAAGTTTGGTTATGGGTCGATTGATTGTTCCAGTGGCCGTACGTACATCAGCGATACGCACATGGTTATCTGAGCCAAGGTATGTTTTGGTTATTCTTCCCAAACGCCATTCACTCGGAGGAAGTAAGTCATCCATTACAATTACCAAATCGCCAATTTTTAGATTGGGTGTGGAAGATTTCCATTTATATCTCTTGAATAAAGCCTTCAAATAATCTTCTTTCCAACGTAAAGAGAATTGATGATGTAAAGCTTTCAACTTTATCCATCTATTTATAAGAGAAAGGTTAGTCGAATCTGGTTGCGGGAACGACAATAACGGGGATCCTTTTATAAAGTGGCCGGGCGTCAACGCAGTAAGATCTGCTGGGTCTTCAGATATTGCCGAAATAGGACGCGAATTCAAAACACCTTCTATTCGGGCTAATATGGTGGCAAATTGTTCAAATGTGAACCTATGGGCACCCGCTAGTTTTTTAAAATGTGTTTTAAAACTTTTAACTGCGGCTTCCCAAAGACCGCCCATATGAGGTGCGTGTGGGGGAATGAATTTCCATTCGAAACCATGAATCGCGTATCTTTGGGAAATGTCATCGGAAGCCGATTTCATAAAGTGTGAAAATTCTCGTAATAAATTCCTACTGGCGCCAATAAAATTTCTTCCGTTATCAGACATTATCCGATGAGGAAGCCCCCGCCTCCCGACGAAACGAGAAAATGCGGCTTCAAAGGCTGCAGATGACAATTCTGAGCATGCTTCCAAGTGTATTGCCTTTGTTATAAAGCAAACAAATACACATACATATCCTTTAATTATGGGAGATCTGCGTAAAGTCGAGCTTTTAAGGTCAAATGGACCGGCAAAATCAATACCGGTTGTGTGAAATGGAGGTGAAAATGTGCATCGTTCCGGAGGCAAGGGAGCCATAATTTGGTTACTTGGCTTTTGTTTGTGCAAAATACAAACCTTACATTTATGAATGACACTCTTAACTCTGGGTTTAAGACGTGATATGTGAAATTCGGTTTGTACAAACCTACACATCTGATTGCACTGAGCGTGAGCCAAAAATGTGTGCAAATGATTTAAGTAGAGATTACAGAGTCTGGAATTGCCGGGTAGGATTATGGGATACCGTTCCCTATATGGGAGAAATGAGTCCGAAAGTCTACCATTAACACGCATGATTTTGTCTGAATCCAAAAAGGGATTCAACGTCGACAAAACGCTTTTATTGGAAATGGGTTTAGAGTTCCACAGCGATTTATATTCTGTTTCATACATGCGTTGCTGAGAGAGGGAAATAAGGCGGGCTTTAACGAATTTAATTTCGTTGAAATTCAAATTGATTGTTTGAAATTTGTGAGCATTTTTCGAACGAATGTTGCTGTTAATGATAAACCGGAAGACGTACGAGAGGACTCTCAAAGCTCTACTATATGAAGAGAATCTATGCAAAATATCACTCTCCTGAATGGCACTGTGCAAAGTCTCAACCACTTGTTTTTCGGGAATTATTTTTTGAGCTAATGGATTTGTCTTTGGCCAATTTTCTTCGGGATTTGTAAGCCAAGATGGTCCATTCCACCACAATGGATTGGAGATCAAGTCTTGGGGTTTACATCCTCGTGTACCTAGATCAGCTGGATTGTCGTGAGTAGGCACATATCTCCACTTTGCACTTGGAGCGAGGTCGTGGATTTGTGATGTGCGGTTTGCCACATATGTTTCCCATGACATTGGTGGTTTGGAGAGCCATCCAAGCACAATTGACGCATCTGTCCATAAAGTTATAGAACTGGCATTGAGATTGAATACTTCCATGACGTATTTGCAAAGTTTTGCGAGAAGTAAAGCACCATTAAGTTCCAATTTGGGCAAGGAAACCGTTTTAATGGGTGCAACTTTACTTTTAGCCATGAGTAAGTTCGAGAAAACATTTGAGCTGGATGTCTGACAACGCACATATACGCATGCACAATATGCTGTTTTCGAAGCATCACAAAAGCCATGTATTTCTATTAGATCAGTCGGCATGTATTGAATCCATCGGGATATTTTGATGTCTTCAATCTGGGGCAAGTCAGACAATAAATTATTCCAGATGTATTGAGAATCTGTACTAATTGTCTCATCCCAGTTACACCCTTCTAACCAGAGTTGCTGCATGAGCATTTTTGCCCTTATAATAACAGGGGTCAGCCAGCCTGCTGGGTCAAAAAGCTGCGCTACAGACGAAAGTACTTGGCGTTTCGTTACATGTGGTTGTCCTTGTACGAGAATCTTAATAGGGGAATAGGAAAACGTGTCATTTAAGGCATTCCATTTTACACCCAGAGTTTTTGTGGAGCTGGATTCGTAAAATTTCAACAAATTTAAATCATATAAATCTTCTGGGGGTAAATGGCCAAGTAATCTATTATCATTGGCAGTCATTTTTTTTAGTGGGAATCCTGCCGACTTGAGAACTGAAATTAGATTATGTTGAGACTCAATGGTTTCTTCGATTGAAAACCCACCAGACAAAATGTCATCAACATAAGTTTCCTTGCGTAAAATTGAAGCGACTCGAGGGAATTTTTCTTCGGAGTCAGATGCCAGTTGTAGTAAGGTCCGTATGGCCAGAAAGGGTGCGCAATTTATCCCAAAAGTTACAGTGTTTAACTGATAATCTTTTATTGGACCCGAGGGATCTTGTTGAAACAAAATCCTTTGATATGCTCTATCAGTGGGATGCACCATAATCTGCCGGTACATTTTTTGTATGTCTCCACTATACACGTACTTGTATTTTCTCCAATTGAGGATGGTAGAGATCAACTCAGTTTGGAGAGTGGGACCCGTATAGAGCACATCATTCAATGAAAATTCTGAATTTGTTTTACGGGACGCGTTAAATACAACCCTTACTTTGGTCGATTTGTGTTCAGGGCGTACTACAGCGTGATGTGGGAGGTAAAATGAGTAATATTTACCTTGAGAACATATCTCTTGGGATGAAGTTTCCTCCATGTGATTTAAAGAGATATATTCATTGAGGACCGAATGATATTCTTCTTAAAGCTCTTGATCTTTGGATAAAGATTTCTCCATTCTTGTATATTGGCCAAGTGCAATAAATCGAGAAGATCCAAGGAAAACAGATTCTGGATAGTCCTGTTTGAAAGGGAGTCTTACGACATATCTACCATCCGAGCGACGTTCAGTCGTTTTAGAATAATATTCTTCGCAAAATTTGTCTGCATCTGAAGTGGGCGAAAGAGACGGAACTTCCTCTATTTCCCAGAATTTTCGTAGGATGTGACTGAGGTTATCACTTTCAGATGGAATTACATTGGAAGTGAATGTATGAACAGTCTCATTCTTCATTGGCCCACTGAGAACCCAACCGAATATAGTGTTATATGCCGAAGCTTGGCCACATATATTCTTTTTAATTCCCTCAATATTTATAAAACGCTCCGAGTCATTACCAAGGATTAGATCAATATTTGCTGACTTGTTGAAATTTGGATCAGCCAAATCAAGATCTTGGAGCTGTTGGGAATTTGGGATCTCAAAAGAGATAGAAGGCAATCGTTTTGTGACTTTCGGTAGAATAATGGCATTAATAGTGAATCGAACATTGCGTTTTTGGGAACAAAGCACAAGTTCGAATTCTTTGTCGGCCTTTTGAGATTTTCCACCAATACCAACAATTTCGAAACATGATTTTCGATAGGGAATTCGTAAAAGATTTCTGATTCTCTCAGAAAGGAAGGTTCTTTGGGAGCCTGGGTCAATAAGTGCTCGAATAGTAAAGATCTCACTATCCTGTACTATTTGAAACAAGGCTGTTCGAAGCAATATTGTTTCATTGTTGGTGGAAAAGTTTGCCTGGACCTGAGAATAAGCTTCTTTAGAAGTGGAAGGGGACGAAATGTTGGGTTTAACAGTAATGTTATTGTTAGTAGCTGTTTTCCCAGGAGATATAATAGCTTTTGAACGTTGAGTTTCAGCATTAGACACAGACGGTTGATCTAAATGTAGTAGAGTATGATGTTGTTTCTTGCATGAGAGGCAAGTATTTCTACTTTTACATTTTGTCTTTATGTGAGCTGCAGACAGACAGTTGTTGCAGATTTTGTGTTGGAACACAAAATCTATTCTTTCTTGGGGAGAGAATCTACGAAAGTCAGGACAAATCCTTATGCTATGATTTCTTTCGCATAATGGACAAGTAAAATCTAGCTTTTCTTGGGAGGTATATGTTTGTATTTTACTATGGTTTTAGGATAAGTTTCCTGTGGTGATGCTTCGGCGATCTCTTGTAGACTTGAAACTGGATATTCGTTCCACGACCTCGAATCGATTTGTAAGGAACTCATCCATTTGGGACCAACTTGGTAGCTCTCGATGGGATTTTAGGGACTGTTCCCACAGGGAGATTGTCTCATCAGGTAGTTTAGTGGCTATTAAATATACTAATATAGGATCCCAACTCTCGATTTTGACATCCAAAGATTTCAAGATGCAGAGACAATCCTTTACTGTGGAGTGAATTTTTTGAAGAGATTCACTACTTTCCCCAGATGCTACGGGAATATTGAACAATATTTTAAGCTGGTTGTCTACAAGAACGCGCTTGTTCTCGTATCGAGTCTTTAAGGCATTCCAAGCCAAATCAAAATTTTCATCGCAAAGAGTATATCTTTTTACGATGGCACCGGCACTGCCCTTCGTTTTATTCCTCAAGTGATAGAGTTTCTGGGCACGTGTGAGTTTAGGGTGATTTACGTAGACGGCAGTGAACATGTCACGAAAGGATGGCCATTCTTCGTAACTACCCTTAAATATATCTGTATCACACGGTGGGACCTTAATACAAACATTAGAATTGTCCGACATTTGCGTATTAGGATTATTCTGAGAGAGGTCATTAGGGAGCAGACTATGTCTTGCTGCAGAGGGTCGAGAACTTGTACCTAGAGAGATTCTCAGAATATCTAGAATTTGAGAACGTGTTTCATAATACGCCTCAGAACACACGTTAAAGTTAATTTTGGCATTCTCTTTGAAATCTTTGGTGTTAGATGATTCTGGAGATAGGATCAAATTTTCATAATCAATTTGTAATTTTCTCCATCTGTTTTCTAAATCATCTAATTTTACCTCGAGTAGAGAGTCTGTCTGGTCAGTAATGTCACTTTTCTCAAAAGTTGTGCAAAAACTGATGATGTGATCACAATCAAATAGGAATTTATCATGGATTGGAGAAGGTTTTACAACAGAGTCACCTGTCGTGGAAGTGGATTGGGATGATGTTTCCGGCATTTTGAATGAGATAATGATTCAAATAAGATTTCAAAGTTTGAATTTTCGATGTGAATTTGGATTTGAAAATGATAGCGAAATTGAGTGCAAATTTTCCAGATCCGGAAGTAGTTCTGATATGTACGATATATATTATTACCTTCAGTGAGGTATAGATTTATGTTAATTGTAACCTTTCCGATATATATGAAGAGAGATGCTTGCTATATACTGCAGGGAGTAATAGCGTTTATGTTGATTGTGAACAAGTTCGTAGATTTTAAATAATCTTTGAATATCGCAATTCTCAGAATTAATCGAAGACTGAGAGAATTACTATTTCCTAATTCTATTAATCTCAAATTTAAGTTTGTAATTCCTCAAATTTTAAATTAATATTTTGGAACAGTTGTGAGAAGTAAGTACAAGATATAAACGTGTGATACTGATCTTTAGTTCAATATGAATTAAATCAGGTAGAAGGTTTTAAATGTAGAAGTTCCCAAAGTTTTTTAAAACAATGCAGATAAATGTGTATCAAAGAAATGTACGAGTATGTGTTTCAAATAATTTTCAATATTTCTCAAATTTCGCATAGAAATTTTGGTTCCTTTGTAGATTTATATTTATATATTATATTTTTGTTAGTAAATAATAGTGAATGTAGAAAATTATTAAATTTGTTGATATAAATTTTAGATTTACAACGTAATGTAATATGTTTGATTGGTTTCCGTAAATTATTTATAAAATTTCATAAATATTTTGTATGATCTGTATCCTTTTATTCGGCAATGATTTTTCTTCAGATGTATCGTGTTTTAATATAATTAGCCAATAATAAGATATCGATGTGTAATAATTTATTTATGTGCCTTTATTTTTGGGTGATGTTTTGACTCCCATATAATGCCGCTGAATATTCTTTCGACGATTGTGTTACAAATCTCTTCAGAATTTATTTATTTTTCTGTGTTATCTTATAGTGATGCTTTTTGCTAACACTTGCTATTCTATTTGTACAAATATGGATGTATTTGACTCTTAAGTTTTTTGGATGCGTTTTCTCATTCGTAGTAATGAACAAATTGTTGCAAAAAATGTGTTAATTTCTTAAAAAAAATTAACTACGGTTTATAAAATTTTGCTTCATCTGACGTTTGTTAATTGCAAATTTTTCTTTGAAATTAATGTGGTAAGGTTTTGGATTTTTCAGAATCAAATGAAAATCTTAAATGAATTCAGTTTGTAAATTTGTAGTTTGTTGATATTTTTGGTTTAAGTACTTTTTATGATTTACATAAGCAGTAATAGTTATTCCAAGCTTTTTATGTTGCGATTAGTGTTTCATCGTTGTAATTTTACAACTAATCGATATCGTTTTCGATATGTGAGAATTATATGTTGACTTTCTTTAGGTTTTCTGAGTTTTCTCACGATATGTATAAATCTGCTCAAATTATTTTTTGATATATTTTTGCTGTGCTGGGTATTGGGAATATTTGCCTATTTGGTATGACAAATTTTATAGCGGCCTACGTATGCGAACGTCAATCATATAATTATGTACATACATTTGAATTTAGGTGGATCGTTTTTCTCATTTACAGTGATAAGCAAAAATGTTCATAAACCAATAAGTTATAGTTACATTAAAATGAAGTAAATTTTTTTTTAAATTTTACCTTGATGTGGTATTCTTCTTCTTGCTGCAATTTAATATAATTTACGATAACCGGATACCGATTTAATTTCTCTCCCAATATTGTTTTAATTTGTCGTCGTTTTTATTTACTATTGTAGATTAGTATGAATTTAAAAATTTTATTGTTGCGATCGTGATTCTCAATATATATTTTTCTTTTAATCAATTATCGAAATCCACAGAAATAAACTCAGGTCGATTATTAAGTCTACTAAGGTATCGAAATTTAATACGTCGGTATCTGTGCCACTGTATACATGAGCTTGTATGTTTTAGTGATAACTCTTTGATATGTACTCACTTGCTTTGCTCTCACGACACAGTTCAGTTCTCTTTTAGTAAGAGCGCCAATGCTTTTAATTTCTGGAGACACGGTACAAAGTGAATAAAATGTAAAGGGAAGAGCGAAGTATGATAAGTATATCGATGCAAAAAATTAATGCCCTTTCAGGGAGAAAAAGGGAAAAAATTTGCAGGCGTGAATTTTCTTTTTGAAGATTTTTTCTAATGTAATTTTTTCCGCAACTTAGAAAAAAAATTAAAAAATGTTATAATTTTGTTTTTTTTTTTTTAATTTTGTTGTTCTTTCATTCGATAGTCGTATTCCTTTTTTATTCCAGATTATAAGTCAGCTTTTTGTTTTTTTTTTTCCACGGGATTGGCTTTTTCTTGTGTGTTTTCTTATTATACGGACGACTTTATTAAATATAGCATTTTCGTATGACAGGTATGGAATAGAATATAATTCTTTCGTTTCCACAGTGGAATATGACTCAAAAGTCAATAGAAATAAACAGAAGTCGATAACTCAATATTCACATGTAGCTATCGATGTTTTATCTGTCGGTACTTCTGCAAAGGTATGAGTGCTTTTTTTGTAAGTATACTCTCGCTACATATCATCACTCTTCATGTTTGAACACTTTTCTCTTTATTGTAAGAGTGTCAGACACTCTTAATTTTTTGGAGACATAAACCAGATTTTGACTAGTGGATTGATATTGAAGAACTTGTGACGACTGAGGCGGTAAAAAGAATTGATGAAGTGTAATAGGAAAAATATACTGATGGTAAAAAAGGATGAAGGGAGGTAAAGGAAAATGCAGACCGATATTCCTTCTTTTTGACCTGTTTTTATAACGGGAGTTTTTTGCAAATTTGAAAATATGAGATTTTGCAAGTTTTTAAGGTTTGAGTTTTTGTTGTAATATTTTATGTATTTTTTTTTAATGTGACATGCACTTTTTATACACTTTTTCTTTATGATACCACAATAATTTTCTGAGCTTTGTACTCAGTTTTTTAATCTCTTCTTCTTTATCTCTCCTTTTTACATTTTTTGCGAACGGACTTAAATGGCGTTTCGGTTTTAAACTGACGAAAATGGAACACTTTATACTTTTTATTTATGATGTGTTTAAAAAAAACGAACGACTTGACAAATTGGAGGAAGTTTTTACTTTAGAACGGACGACGACGGATATTCTATAACTTTGTGCTTTGACTTATTGATATTTTTATTGTTTTTTTTTAGACACTTTTGCATAGATTTGGAGACTATAACTTTTACTTTTGATACTTTTATAATTTTCGAAACACAAATTACACGTCAAGAGCATGTGCTCTTACCGATGCTTCGTAACAACTAGTTTGATTGGCTTATTTTAATTATTCATTACCTCCTATTCTCTCCGCTGCCACGAGATCTTGATCTTGATCTCCGCTGGTATGTTATCTCTCTCCTTGGATGGACCATGATTAAAGTTTGAGGAGTACTGATGTTAACTGAAGATGCAGAGGGTGCTGGAAGGGTTGGAGGGCAGTAACTTCACCAGTGACAAAGAGCGTAGTGGACTGTATATTTGAGAAGTGGAGACAACGTTGGGAACTGGAGGAATTGCAGTTGCTACAAACACAGAGAGTTTAATTAATTGCTAGGCACAATTTCTCGAGATGTGAGAAATTGTGAGCAAATAATGATGCGAGGAATAAAAAATAAAAGAACCAAAATGGTAGTATTAGGAGAATAGGGTTTTATTATTAGGGTTGCGAGTGCTCACCAGTTGGAGTGTGCTGAGAAAGTGAACGAGTTAAACTTCACTAACCCGCCAAGAAGTTTTAAACTTATCTTTAAGATAAATATTAGTTTTTGTAATTCACAATAGCGATAAATTCAAGTATTCAGTAACTTCGTTGGGATTTACAATGATATTCAAACTATACAAAATTCAATAAATAGTTTTATCCCAGAAGTTAATTCGAAATTCAAAAATATATATAAACTAAATAAGTCTAAACGTTTGAGTTTAGACAATTACCATAACGGAACTTTTGAGTAGCACGTTACTTATGAACGTTAACGTTTGACATCGTGGGTCAACCAGTTAATCTTTTTATTTTCTTACAATAGTCTACAAGGCAATTTGTAAGAATAATAATGACTGACTGTTTGGGAAAACTTGACTGGTTTTGCTACGTCTGTGGCAAGCATACCCTTATGGAACATAGGGTTTCATTTTTTACGAGCAAAGTGGAGGATGAGCCATGGGTCAAAACATATATGCCGAAATTGCTATATCGGTTTGATGCTGTGGTCTAAAGGTAATACAAGTTTTGATTTATATTTGATTATACATATATATTTATATTTTGATTTTCAGTTTTCAACTGAAACTGATGAGCATGGCGAACGGTGCCATCAGATATGTCTTCCTATTGAAAAACGCTATAAAGGCAAGAGCATTTTGTAACTTATAACAGATTTATGTTGGACATTGTTTGATAATGGCGTCGAATTGCCATGAGTGAAAAAAAGCGAATTAAAAATAAATGAACTTATGTATTTAATAAGTATTTCTCCTTGTAAATGCGTTATTAATAGATTTTTTGTTTATAGTCCTGAAATATAATTTAATATAAAATAAATATTATTTAATTGTAAAATAAAATCAAAATTTTTTGCATCTCTCACATCAACCCCGAAAAATCCAATTTTTAAAGACCTTTTTGGTACTAACACTATATAATATCTAAATTAACCCTTAACAGGAAATCTTGAATTTTGCCGGCTTTTTGGTGTTTGTGTTAAGTTTTGGGCTTTGGTGTGTTCTGACATATATAGTAAAATTTTATGGCCATCATTTTTGTAGAACATTTCAACCCCCGCCCCACCCATTTTTAGGGGAGTTTTTTACGATTTATTAAAATATAGGCAAAAATCACCGTTATGTGATACATAGTTTTATATACCGATATTCTGCACGAACTAGCAAAGGGGGAAAACTTTAACCCCCCTAAAATAAAATTCCGATGTGATCTTTCAAAACGCCGATATACGTATATATTTTTTTGGTCTCCTCTACCATAATCCATTGACAGAACCCTGTTTTTTTTCTGTATAAGATCACAAAGCAGCTAGGCAGGAGAAGATTTGCATCATCCAAACCTCTAAAAGACAGCAACGGACGGAATAACGTCAAAAAGTGGGTAACTAGAAGTGTGGACGGATCACTACACGAACATGTTAAATCCCATTTCAACACAAAGCGCACCAATATGCCAGTGCCTCCAACACACTGAAAGGCAGGACAAAGCTACCGAAAACCCAACTCTATGTATACGAAATCGAAAATGCGATTAAAAGCCTCAAGAACAACAAAGCTCCTGGAATCGACAACATATCGCCTGAGCTCCTTAAAGCAGATCATACCGTAAGTGCTCAACTCATACGGCCGATCATAGATGTATTTTGGGTCACTGGTGATCTTAGCGACGAATTGAGAGAAGGGCTCATAATCAAGATTCCAAAAAAAGGAGACCTGGCTGAGAGCAAGAACCGGAGAGGCATCACTCTTCTTAGCATGGAGAATAAGGTGATTGCGAACATATTAAACAAGCGACTGGCAGATGCTCTCGCCAACGACATTCGTAATGAACACGCTGGATTTCGTATTCACAAATCTGGAATTGACCACATCAATAGTCTACGCATAATCACAGAACAATCAGTGGAATGGAGATCACCATTATATCTGGTATTCGTAGACTTTGAAAAGGCGTTCGACAACGTTAACATTAATGCGGTCACTTGTTATATATTCGTGTACAATGCGGCAGATTGCATTCTTGTACAGGGAGACAATAAGAGATATACGTTGTCTTGGTAGTCCCTTGCAGCGAAGTACGTTCCATATGGAAGATATAACAAGCGACCCCATTAATGTTAACGTTGGAGTTCGCCAAGGATGTCCACTATCGCCATTGGTTATTAACACCATCATGGCAAAAACAACATCAACAGCAAGAGGTATACATAATTTGGGGTTAAACGGCCGTCTCGAAGATCTGGACTACGCGGACGACATTTGCTTGCTGTCGCACAAATTCGATGACATGAAGTCGAAACTGACAGAAATGGAAACCGAAGCCGCACTATATGGTCTTAAGATAAAAAAACCCAAGACCATGGCCATGAGAATTAACACGGAAAACTCAAACAACTTCACACTACAACATCAGAAAATTGAGTCCAATCATTTTGCTACCTGGGAAGCATAATTACAACAGACCTCCAAAGAGGAGCTGTGTGAAGTCAGTTGCCTTGTACGGATCCGAATCAATCCAGGTTTTTGTGAAAATTGTCTGCCCAACCACCATTAGCAATGCTCAACTCTGGGCACAAACCAGGCAGACCCCAATTGAAATCGAAATTCGAAGACGGGAATGGAGGTGGATCGGGCATGCTTTGCGCAGACCACAATCTGACATAACCAGGACTGCAAACGACTGGAATCCCCAAGGCAGCCGAAGGAGGGGACGCCCAACCCACACTTGGCGCCGACAGTTGGATATATGTAGAAGTTGCAAAAATAAATAATTCGTGGATCGAGGTGAGGCCGTTTGCAGCTGACAAAAAAGAATGGAATGCAATCGTTGAGGCCCTATGCTCCTTATAGGAACAAAAGGAATTTATATATATTTATATAAGGAACTACAAAAAAGTGCTGTCAAAATGTCATCCTACGAGACTTATTTAAGAAACTATGTACAGCCATTTTAAGTTTTTCTAAAGAAAATCAAAATTTTCACCTAAAATAAGTGATATAAAAATATAGTCTTACGAAGAATATTTAAGGAACTAAAGACTGTTAAAAAAATTCAAAAAAAAGTTATATAAACATTTTCTCACTGAGTTTTTGAAGGAACCACAGTTATTTTTGAAGTTTTCTAAAGAAAATCGAAAATAAAAAGAAGAACCAAAAGAAAATCAAAATTTTTTACAAAAAATAAATGATATCAAAATTTTGTCCTTTTCGTCCTACGAGGCTTATTTGAAGAACTTAAGCTATCTAAACTTTGCTATGGCAAATCAAAATTTTCACAAAAAATTAGTGATATCAAAATGTTGTTTTGCTAAAGAAAATCAACATTTTTACAAAAAATAAATGATATCCAAATGTGGCTTATTTAAAGACCTACAGCCATTTTAAGTTTTACCAAGGAAAATCAACATTTTCACAGTTAATTTTACCATTTTCATCCTACAAGGCTTATTTAAGGAACTACAGCCATTTTAAGTTTTGCTTAGGAAATTCAAAATGTTCACTAAAATAATTGATATCAAAGTTATGTCCTTTTCGTTTAAGGAACTACATCCATTTTAAGGTTTGCTAAGGAAAATCAAAATTTTCCCAAAAAATAAATTATATCAAAATTTTCACAAAAGATAACTGATATCAAAATCTTGTCCTTTTCATCCTACGAGGCTTATTTGAGGAACTACAGCCATTTTAAGTTTTCTAAATAAAATCAAAATTTTCAACAAAAAATAATTGTTATCAATTTTTTTTCTTTTCGGTCTACAAGGCTTATTTAAGGAAGTACAGCCATTTCAAATTTTGCTAAGGAAAATCAAAATTTCCTTCGCCAAACCATAAAAGTTGTAATCTCCGCTGTGCAAATTTAATATAAATATATATATCAAATTACAAAGTTTTGAAACCAAAACATGGTCGATGGGAACTGTAGTTAATAAAGTTTATCTCGTATCGGTATTGTACACACACGTAAACATATACTTATTGTAAAACTTTGAGCTAATTGTATAAGTCAATTCAGGGTTTCGTAGAAATATGTCTTGCTGGATTTAAACTGCGAAAGAGCGTTCATGTGAAAATCAATATAAAAGTTTAAATTTTTTATTTGAAAACATTTTCTTATGATATGAAATTACTTGTCAGAAAACTCATAAACCTTCTTGAAAGTATGCGTTTGATATGCGGTTGTCATAAACACATCTACAATTAGTTAGTAGTTTTTTAGAAATCCATAAAGTGAATAAGTGCATTTAATTGGCATATATGTTGTTGAATTTTCTCATTATACAGGGCGGCTGATGAAAGCTGCTACTTAAAAAAATTTAATAACTTTTTTTCTATTTAATAAAACTGGTTAATTTTCTTTTTATACCCTCACTTTAGTGTGACGAGGGTATATATCATTTGCTACGGAAAAAAGTGTAACACGTCGAAGGAGTGACCTAAGACCCCAAGTATGTTCGGAGGAAATCCGTTTTGGGTCATTTTAAGTCGAATGAGCAATGTCCGTCCGTCTGTCTGTCTGTCTGTCTGTCTGTCTGCTGGCTGGTGCGCACGATAACTCTCGGAAGGAGTAACCGATTGACCTCAAATTTGGTATGTGGTAATATTTTTTTCTATCTCCGGCTAAGTTCGAAGATGGGCCATATTGGTCCACTCCTTCTAGTACCTCCCCCACAAAGGGTTAAAATGTTTTGAAATATTGATTCTTTAATAACTGCTATACTACTTATTCGAATCTTTTGAAATTCCACACATAGTATTAGCTTATTAGTCGCTATCAACTCGAGAAAAATGGGCGAAGTCGCCACGTCCCTTTTGGTACCTCCCACACAAATGCACCATTTTGCACCAAAAGTTAACAGCTTATAACATTAATAACAGTGTATAAAAATACTTGAAATTTTGTACAGTATTATGCTTTTATATTGCCTACAGTCCAGGGAAAAATGGGTGTTGTTGCCACGCCCCTTTTGGTACCTCCCACACAAAGGTACCTTTTTGCACCAAAAGTTAACAGCTTATAACATTAAAACCAGTGTATAAAAATACTTGAAATTTTTTACAGTGTAATGTTTTTATAGTGTCTATAGCCCTGTGAAAAATGGGGGTTATTGCCACGCCCCTTTTTGTACCTCCCACACAAAATTCCCAAATCATACCACAATTTAATGTCTCATAACGTTTATACCAGTGCACATAAATGCTTATAAGTCGGCACAGTGCAATGAATTTAAAGTATCTAATGTTCAGCAAAAAAAAGGTGTATTTCATAAACCCCTTCTGGTACCTCCCACACAAATTGACAGAATAATTCGAGTAATATTCAATATTACATTACTCACAAAGTGAGGGTATACCTTAGTCGGTTTACCCGACTGAAACTTTCTTACTTGTTATTTTGCAGATTGATTTTTAGATTTAACAACAAGTAAGAAAGTTTCAGTCGGGTAAACCGACTAAGGTATACCCTCACTTTGTGAGTAATGTAATATATAACATTACACCAATAAATCTGTCAATTTGTGTGGGAGGTACCAGAAGGGGTTTTCCAAAAACACGTATTTTTCGGTAAATACATTGCATTGTGCTGAACTATAAGCGTTTATGTGCACTGGTATATTAAAGTTACGAGCTATGTAATTTTGGTATGATTTGGACATTTTGTGTGGGATGTACAAAAAGGGGCGGGGTGATAACGCCCACTTTTTACAGGACTATAGGCACTATAACAGCATTACACTGTACAAAATTTCAAGTATTTGTATGCACTGGTATTAATGTTACAAGCCGTTTACTTTTGGTACGAAACGGTCCATTTGTGTGGGAGGTACCAAAAGGGGCTGTACAATAATGCCCATTTTTTACCGGACTATAGGCGCTACAAAAACATTATACTGTAGAAATTTTCAAGCATTTTTATGCACTTGTATTAACGTTATAAGCAGTTAAATTTTGATGCAAAATGGTCCATTTGTGTGGGAGGTACCAAAAGGGGCATGACAACTTCACTCATTTTTCTCGAGTTAATAGCGACTAATATACTAATATTATGTGCAGAATTTCAAAAGATTCGAATAAGTAGTATAGAAGTTATTAAAGAATCAATATTTCACTAAATTTTAACCCTTTGTGTGGGAGGTACCAGAAGGAGTAGACCAATATGGCCCATCTTCGAACTCATCCGGAGATAGATCAAAATATTACCACATACCAAATTTGAAGTCAATCGGTTAATCCTTTCGAGAGTTATCGTGCGCACCAGCCAGCAGACAGACAGACAGACAGACAGACAGACAGACGGACGGACATTGATCATTCGACTTAAAATGACCCAAAACGGATTTCCTCCGAACATACTTAGGGTCTTAGATCACTCCTTCGATGTGTTACACTTTTTTCCGTAGCAAATGATATATACCCTCGTCACACTAAAGTGAGGGTATAAAAATGGATAACTGGGACACTGAAACAAGAATTTGGATTGTCCGCCGCTATTTCGCACTGAAGTCCGTAGTTTCGGTTCAAAGAGAGTATAGGGGCACGTTTGGCGGCAATCCTCCGAGCAGATGGAACATAAAGAGACTTGTTAACAATTCTTCCGAGCATGGGACAGTCAACAGAAGACCTTACCATCGAAACCCTTCAGTTCGGACGGAGGAAACAATCGCTGCTGCAGCTGATGCCATACAAAACAATCCAAGAGTTTCGACAAGAACCTTATCTGCTCAAATGGGTATAAGCAGACAGTCATTGCAGTCAATTATGCACAAAGACTTGGAGTTATTCCCATATAAAATGCAAATGACCAACAAAGTGAACTCAGCAGACTTCCCGATTCGCTTGGAATTTTGCCAGAAGATGCTTCAAATGGTGGATGAGGACGGAAACATGTTGAACTGTCTTTTCATGTCTGACGAGGCCCATTTCGATGTAAACGGCAACATAAACAAACAAAATTGTCGAATATGGAGTGCTTCCAACCCACAGATACTCCATGACACTTCGTGACACTTCGTGTTACAGTGTGGTGTGCAGTTTCATCACGCTGCATTGTCGGGCCCTACTTCTTCGAAGAAAACGGTCACACCGTTACCGTTACTGGAGGCCGTTACTTGAGCATGTAGAGAGAGTTTTTCTATCCAGAATTACGCCGAATGAGAATTTCTTTCAACTCTGTGTGGTTTTAGCAAGATGGTGCAACTCCTCACATAGCCCGGCCTGTTATGACAGAATTGCGGCGAAAATTTCTCAATAAGCTGATATCCAGAAACAGATACATTTCTTTCCTTATTGAAACTGAGGCCCATCTGTCCATGTTTTATTGTTAGAAACATGTTGATTATCTATCAATAACTCAATGTTGGATTTTGTTTGCTTGATTGCCTCCTTTGCATTTCTTATGACCATATGTTACATGTTTGAGGATTTACACTTTTAATCAATATCAAATGATATACTCGTATGTCTGTCTTAACTAAAGCCAAGACATAATAATAAGAAGAATTAACAAAGCACTGAAATGTGAAACGAGGAGAAGCAGACTAAAGCTACAAAAAATATCTCCCGTATTTCTCAGAGACACATTGTAAAACTTTGTGTCTGTGTGTGAAAAGTTTCGAAGAAATTTGTCTAGATTTAAACCCCAAAATATACTTCAATAGAATATTATACAAAGTATATATTAATATTAAAATATATTCTTAGAACGTAAACTTACTTGTTAGAGAAATCATTTGCATGTATTGTAGAATAGTTGATATTTGCTTGTCATAAACACATCCATAATTCTTTTGTCCTTTTTTTTAGTAAAAATCGATATTAAATTGGCAAATGATATTAAGTTTTCCAATTTTTTTATGAGAGAAGTATATTTTTCTTAAATCACTTAGAGATTAAAACAATTTTTTTTGTCATGAACCCTTCGCTGGCGCGAATGTACTGCCAGATAATGAATGAAATGGTGCAACAAGTAAATGTTAAATTCATCGGTGAGGATCCAATATATGTATAAGTAGACGTACTGCCGGATCGCAATAATAACATCTTCACAACTTCTTTGGAAGTTATCTATTTGTTTTGGGTACCGACATAGTCCGTGCGAATGATTACTGCTAATATTACTTATACGCTAAAAGTTATATGGTAACTAATAAACCTCTGCATCAAGACATTCATTTCTTCGTCTACAGTAGTGTACACTACTTCACTGCACACTGAAACATTGTATATTTTACTCGATTGACACCACCATAGAATGATCGGAAACAAAACAACAAACACTTCACACTGTTTGATGTTTACAATCGAGTCGTGTACTCTGCTCGTTCGGTTGTTGTATTCTTTATACTCGTTTCAAATCGTCAAACGATGAGTATAATGAAGCGAGTACAGTGCTGTTTTCTGTTTCTTCAGTATGTACACTAGTGTATTTACCCCTCAAAATCAATAAATTTCTAAGGTGGTCCGTCGCTCTTTGTTGTTGCGTCTCTCTTTGCAATTACAATGAGTACAGTAGTGCAGTGTATACTGAAATCGAGTATTTCAGTTTTTGTGTACAGTACTTGAATGAGTGTACTTCTCCATTGTCTTGTTACTTATTTGTTTTGAAACCTGTTTGGCGGTTACTGTTCTCTTCACTCATTCATTTGTTTTGTCAAAATAGAGTGTGTGGCAGTAAGTATTTGATAAACAACTGAATGTCTTGAAAGGCCATTCAAGACATTCATTGCAGAGGTTTACTAACTAATGTGAACATGTTATTTTGAATGTGGCGTAAATCCATTTGTTTTTAAAACGAGATAAAAAGGGTTTTCCGTTTCAGTTCGTTCAAAAATCTGGGTGAACAGTATAAACCAAATATCTGCATATTTACAAAGTTTCAACAAGATGTAAAATTGTTCACTTTTGGGACTTATAAACCCGCTTTTTGCAATGGTGAATGTAGTTAAGCCACTTTTGATACAAAATGTTTGTTTTGAAAGTGGCGTAATCGCCATATTTTCTACACGAGTATATAAAGTATCCTTCCGAAACAAGTTAGTACTATTTCATTACTAAATGATAGAATATGCTCAAAAGAATTATTAGTACATCGCTTTGAAAAAATAAATGCATTTATACACTCAAAATAAATTGATCATAGATTTAAGAAGATTTGGTGCAAATATTGGTAATTTAATTCAAATTGATGATTTCTTTGCATCATTTGATGTAGGTTAGGTTAGAATGAAGGAGTAGTCCATTGACATACACTTAAGTCAGTGGTTCGGCCTGTTGTGCGCTGGTTATTTATGACATTTTTAAACCTCATGATTTACAGAAAATCGGAATTTTCTTAGTTATATACTCTGAGTTAAGAATGATAACTTAATATATGCAACATATGTCTGATAACACTATGCCACCACATTTTTCTCGAAGGGCTGTGTATAACATTTGTTGGTGTCATTTGTCGTAAACAAGAAAAAAATATTTTATGTCAATTTTTATACCCTACACCACACTGTGGTACAGGGTATTATAAGTTTGTTTCACGGCAGATGTTTGTAACACCTTAAAATAACACAGCTAGACCCACCTTAAAGTATACCGATCGACTCAGAATCACTAGCTGAGTCGATTTAACGATGTCCGTCCGTCCGTCCGTCCGTCCGTCCGTCCGTCCGTCCGTCCGTCCATGTAAAGTTGTTCGTCGACTACAGGTCGCAATTTCACTCCGATCGTTCTGAAATTTTGCAGTTGAGAGTATTTCGCGGCTGTTAAGATCGCTATTGAATTTGGTTGAAATCGGTTCAGATTTAGATATAGCTCCCATATATATCTTTCGTCCGATTTGGCCCTTTAGTCCTATAGAAGCTGTATTTTACATCCGATCGTTTAGAAATTTAGAATGGTAGAGTTTCTTGATCCACGAACCAACACTGCCGAATTTGAAGAAAATCGGTTCAGATTTAGATATTGCTCCCATATATATCTTTCGTCCGATTTGGTCCTTTAGTCCTATAGAAGCTGTATTTTACATCCGATCGTTTTGAAATTTAGAATGGTAGAGTTTCTTGATCCATGAACTAACATTGCCGAATTTGAAGAAAATCGGTTCAGATTTAGATATAGCTCCCATATATATTTTTCGTCCGATTTGGTCCTTTAGTCCTATAGAAGCTGTATTTTACATCCGATCGTTTTGAAATTTAGAATGGTAGAGTTTCTTGATCCATGAACCAACATTGCCGAATTTGAAGAAAATCGGTTAAGATTTAGCTATAGCTCCCATATATATGTTTCGTCCGATTTGGCCCTTTAGTCCTATAGAAGCTGTATTTTACATCCGATCGTTTTGAAATTTAGAATGGTAGAGTTTCTTGATCCATGAACCAACATTGCCGAATTTGAAGAAAATCGGTGCAGATTTAGATATAGCTCCCATATATATGTTTCATCCGATTTGGCTCTTTAGATCCAATCGTTTTTGTACCCTACACCACACTGTGGTACAGGGTATTATTTAAGTATAAAATGTCCCAAAAGTAAATTTATGTAAACAATTTATACATGAATTACAAAATTTATATATCAGAGTTATTCAATATTACGAGAGTGGTGTAGGGTATTATATAGTCGGCACCGCCCGACTTTAGCCTTTCCTTACTGGTTTTTTTAGAATTCTATCAAAGAAAACAACGCATATTTAAAAGAAATCTATGGATAAATGTAGAAATTATAGCACTTTTGGTAGGAATATGAGAATTTCAACATAATCCTGTTTTCATATAAGGGTCAGGATATTTAATATCGAACTATGTAGTTTATTTTTGGCTCAATTTTTTATAAGCAGTTACAAATAGGGAAAATAAGATTTTTTTAAAAAAAAATTTGAAAAAACTGTATGTGCATTTTAATTTTTGAAAAAATTAAAAAAATGAGTTTTTGTGTTTTACGCAATTTTTAATTGCCCTCGAACGGCTGAAACGATTTTTGCAAAGTTGACATTTAAAGAGGACACACAGCGCCTTTTGTTCGTAAAATATTTTGGAACTTTTTAAAAAAAATTTCTAATGAATTTTTTTTTTTTGAAAACCTTTGTAGAAAATATTGCTGGCCGCTCGATTTTCTTAAAATGTTCATACATATTACTAAGAGACCCCAAGAATACTTGGCGGAAATCCATTTTGGGCCATTTTATATCGTTTTAGCAATGTCCGTCAGTCTGTCTGTCTGGTTGGTGCGCACCATAACTTTCGACAGGATTAACCGATTGACTTGAAATTTGGTATATGTCAATATTTTTTTCTATCTCAGACTAAGGTCAAAGATGGACTATGTGGGTCTACTTCTGCGAATACCTCCCCCACAAAGGGTAAAAATTTAGTAAAATATTGATTGTCTCATAACTTATATACTACTATTCAGAATCTTTGACCATTCCATACATTAGTTAGTATTAGTTTCTTGGTCGCTATCATCTTAAGAGAAATGGGCGAAGTTGCCACGCCCATAAAAATGGACCATTTTGCACATAAAGTTAAGAGCTTATAGCTTTGATACCAGTCCATAGAAATGCTTGAAATTTTGTGAAGTGTAATGCTTTATAGTACGTACCCACATTCCCGTGTAAAATGGGCGATATTACCACGCACCTTTTGGTACCTCCCATACAAATGGAAAATGCGGCTTATAACATGGATTTAACGGCTTATAACATGGATTCCTGTACAAAATGTTTTTGTAGCGTTATTAACACGCCCCTTTTGAAAAAATATTTTTTGGAATTTTCCTATTTTTACAATATGGGTCATAATTTTTAAATTTATCAAAATATATATTTTGCAAATAGGCATTGTTTTCTTCGTTGGGATGATAGCTTTCAAGAAATGGAACAAACATTTGTTTGCGATTTTTTATGGATTTTTTCGTGCCAGCAAAAAATGTTTTTTTTTGAAAAAAATCAAATTTTTTCTACTTGTTTTAACACTAAACTTCCGTTTCTGCAGCATTTTAAATTTCCTTTAATTAATGTGGTATCCCAGCTCTATCGAGCTTGCAAAATATACTAAAGGTAACTTCCATGAAAATTGGAATTTTAGAATAAAAAAATTAAAGAAAAAGTTTTTTGGCTTCATAAAATATTATGCCTCAATCAATACAAAAAAAGTTTTTAGGTCTCGGTCACCAAAAAAATATTTCTTGGTTCTTACTGTAATATATAATTTCAAAATTCAACTCAATGAGTCCTTAACCAATCTCGTTGAAATTTTGTCTCATAATTATTATCTAATAGGAATACACGTGGTTTAAGTTTCATCACGATCAGAAGACATCGCTTTTATAAATTGACTCATTTGACATGAAATCCCCCATGTATGAGAATCCCTATAAATTCCACTTTACTAAGAACTAAACATGTACATATATTTAATTATTCCCATTTACTTTACCAACATCCACTGAGAGGTGACTGGTTATTATTTTATAAATTCAAGGAATAGTTACAAATACATTTGTTTCGGTAACTACAATAATGACTTAACTCCTATATGTATGATTTGTTTAGCATTATGGTTTTCCTATCATAAAATTTATCTAAATTTAGATTTTGTAAAAGTTAGGAATAGCGGCAGGAGAGCGGTTCAAAAACACTATGCAACACTATGTGTCTCAGACATAAAAATTATTTTTTTGCATAGATTGTGGCATACTGTTATATAAAATAAATACCAAAAATTTTTTACGGATACATTTTTTTAAAGATTTTTTTATTAAAAATACTATTATCGTCAAGGACAATAATATTTGGAGTATATGCCAGATCAGGTCGACTTATACGTTTAATTGAAGCTATTAATGTGGGCTACCAATGTTGGAATTATTTCTTTCACTTAGAAACAGTGGTTTAGTAACAGTTATTAAACGAGTTGGAAAAAGAAGATTTAAAAAAAATTCCTGGGACGAAAAAAAAACATACAAAATAGAAAAAAAAATCGAAAAAAAAGGTATTTTATTTTATTTTTAAAATTTTGCATACTAGCGAAGAAAATAAAGCCTATTTGAAAAATATCTATGGATAGATGTAGAAATTATAGCCCTTTTGGTAGAGGTAAGAGAATTTAAAAAAAAAAATTTTTTAGTTTCTGTTTAAATAGAGATTTTATTTATAACAGGTGGCGCGAAAGTAACCTTTCGATGTTATGTTAGACGCGATTGGCGGTCAGCAGCTAACAGCTGATGTACCGTCTGGACTTTGTACGGAAACATCTTCAAATCTTGTACCAAAATTCGCTGTAGAGACCGTCGACTGATACCCATTTGCGTGGCACGTCGTCTGGTCGATGTCGACGGCGCTTCCATGATATCCTCGGCTACAACAGCAATATTCTCTGCAGAACGGCTACTCCGGGGTCTGCCACGCCTGGCAGCATCTCGTGTTGTGCCAGTCTCTTCGAGGCGAGCGGCTAAACGTCGCAGTGTTTCACCAGTAGGCGTTGGACGGCCAGGAAATCTGTGCCAAAGTCACCGACCGATTACACTGTGCAACAGTGAAAAAAATCCACGGATCTGTTGGTATAGGTTCGATTCTACTACCAAATGGTAGTATAACCCTATACTCAGTTTGGCGAGATTGGTGACCAATTTTTTTTTTAAGGGCCTCGAAAGATTCGGGAAATCAGTGGACCCCTTGAAAAAAGGTGTCATCGGTTTTTGAGCAACAGCTGCTTCAGACTTGGTGATAGCGCTTAACTATATTTGGCAATAATGTAGCTAAGAACACGTTGAACAAAGTCTGTTAACATTTCATGCCAAAAACATTTTGTTTTTCTGCACTTTTTTTCGAAAAACATAGGATTAAATTTATTTTTTCACTTTTTTCGGCATAACTTTAAGGGATCGCTGATTTTGTACTAACAATATTTGGCAATATTGTAGCCACAATGAAATGTTCTACAAAAATGTTCGCCATAAAATTTTACTATATGTGTTAGAACACACCAGAGCTCAAAACATAACACAAACACCAAAAAAGGTCAAATTCCTGATCATGCAGGAATGTTAGTCGTACGATCTAGTGGTTAAAGCAATGAAGATACCAGTATACATATAACGTTGTTGACAGGAATTTGACCGTTTTTTGGGTTAAGATTTGGGTTTTAGTGTGTTCTGACACATATAGTAAAATTTTATGGCGAACATTTTTGTAAAACATTTCATCCCCACCCTCCCCCTTTTAAGGGGTGTTTTTTACGATTTGTTAAAATGGGGCCAAAAATTACAGTTATGTGGGGAAGCTAGAGGGTTAAAATGTTCCACAAAAATATTAGCCTTAATATTTTCTATAAAGTTGCTGAACATACCCTATACAAGAAAAATATATTTTTGTTACATAACAGTGAAATACTTACATTTTTGGGGTACAATGTGGGTTTTTGAGCTCTTTAGAGTGCCTAGACACATTCAGATTGTAATGACATGTTCACAAAAGTTGTTCAGGTTTACCGTGGCTACAATATTGCCAAATATTGTTAGTACAAAATCAGCGATCCCTTAAAGTTATGCCGAAAAAAGTGAAAAAAAAAATAAATTTAATCCTATGTTTTTCGAAAAAAAGTGCAGGAAAACAAACTTTTTTGGCATGAAATGTTGACAGACTTTATTCTACGTGTTCTTAGCTACATTATTGCCAAATATAGTTAAGCGCTATCACCAAGTCTGAAGTAGCTGTTGCTCAAAAACCGACGACACCTTTTTTCAGGGGGTCCACTGATTTTCCGAATCTTTCGAGGCCCATAAAAAAAATTGGTCACCAATCTCGCCAAACTGAGTATAGGGTTATACTACCATTTGGTAGTAGAATCGAAGCTATATAGTCAGGTTCGTGTATTTTTCAAAAAGTGTTCATTTGTTGCATAGTGTTATTGGTCAAATAAATAGTCAGCAATATTCCGCGTTCTGGAGCAGTGTAGCGTAACATTGTTTATTAACGTGTATTTCACATGTGTTTACTACACAAATGTCAAAGCAGAACTGACATTAGGGGCCAATCGCAAAATTTATAGCATTTTCTGATAGGAGGATTACTGTTGCGCCACCTTGTATTATGTACATTTGAGTTTATTTACATGTACAGGTTTCATTAGAAGTAATTGTGAGTTATTTGTTGACGTTTGTACGAGTAGATTTCGGAATCGGTTTGTACAATGAGGACCAAATATAATCTCCCATCATTCTTTCATCCCAGTGCCCTGGTAATGCCTCTCGATGGACTTCATTTCTTGGTGAAACCTTTCGCCATGTTCCTCGCTTACGTCGCCAAGATTCTCGGGGAAAAAGTTGAAATGAGAATGCAAGAAATAAATGTTGAGGGACATATTTACATGTGTTGGAATACATAAAGCGAAAAATAAGTTAGAAGAATACATACATATGTGTTATATACATAAATATAGAAAAATATATTTCTTACCAACTTTTTCATAATTTTTTAATAAATCATTAATCATTGTTTCATATTGCGGGCTTTCATTGGATCCACGGAAATTTGAAACTACAAGCTTAAACGTCCTCCATGCTGCTATTTCATTCGACGTCAAATACGATTCGAAATTTACATCTTTCATCAGTTTCCTTATTTTAGGCCCATCAAAAAACGCCTTCTTCGATTTTTTGAAAAGAAAGACTTTTAAATAAACTTTTTAAATATGAGAGTGAATTTCCAGCTTTCCTTAAGGCTTTTACAAAATTTTTAAAGATGCAGTGTTGGCAAAATAATGTTTTCTTTTTGGACGAGAATTGTGTATTTCATGTTGTTTTCACCCAATGTAATGTGTTTTCTTTTTGGCCATTTCTATCTTCTGTAATGACCTTCGCGAGCACGGCTATCCCAGAGGCATAAAAACAGCAATCTTTGGAATATCCGCTTTGCATTCCACATAACATCACAACTACTTTTAAATCGCAACAAATTTTCCAGTTATGTTGTTCATATTTTATGTATTTTATCAATTTAGCCATTGTTTCGTAATCGACGGTTTTTGATTTCCGTTGTGCAAAAGTACTGCTTTCAAACTTTATTTACTGCTGTCAACATATAACCGCCATTCCTTTGAATTGTATGTTTGAATAAGTTCCTCGAACAATCCGGGAATGTCCTTGCAAGAGCATATTTTATCCACATTGTTTGTAAGGTATATCACGGACTCTATTATATGATATGTTGACATCTGGGGCCAACATATTTGTACGGTTTCATCCGAGATGCAAGTAATTCTGCCTTATTGCACATATATTTATTTTATTATTCTACTAAACGCACGACGATTTTTTTTAATTGCATATTTTTCGCAGATGTAGCAGAAATTATGGTGATCATTTACACATTGAAAAGTTCTTTGCCTTTTACTCATACTTCGAAATATAACTTTATAATATTTTTCAGAAAATCGACTTATCTCTTTAAGGCGCTGAATTATACTAATTTATTAATAAGAAATTTCATTCATAATTTCCGGGCTTAAGGTACATAAGTTGCAGTACCTCTAGCCGACATATAGTTTGCTCGAACGTAGAAACTCAATATTTTTAAGACTGCCGCGTACTACTTTGTATTGCGTACATATAATTTTACTACCGGCGTAACTGAATGGAAACCTCATAAATAAAAAACCAAAAATATTGTTGAATGACCCTCTACCTGAGCGGACCTCATCCAATATAGCTCTCACATTGCATATAATGTTTCATGAAGGGATACGAACGGCCATTAAACCTCGTCCTCTCTATAATTATACCCTACACCACACTGTGGTACAGGGTATTATAAGTTTGTTTCACGGCAGATGTTTGTAACACCTGAAAATAACACTGCTAGACCCATCTTAAAGTATACCGATAGACTCAGAATCACTAGCTGAGTCGATTTAACGATGTCCGTCCGTCCGTCCGTCTGTCCATGTAAAGTTGTTCGTCGACTACAGGTCGCAATTTCACTCCGATTGTTCTGAAATTTTGCAGTTTAGAGTACTTCGCGGCTGTTAAGATCGCTATTGAATTTGGTTTAAATCGGTTCATATTTAGATATAGCTCCCATATATATCTTACGTCCGATTTGGCCCTTTAGTCCTATAGAAGCTGTATTTTACATCCAATCGTTTTGAAATTTAGAATGGTAGAGTTTCTTGATCCATGAACCAACATTGCCGAATTTGAAGAAAATCGGTTAAGATTTAGCTATAGCTCCCATATATATGTTTCGTCCGATTTGGCCCTTTAGTCATATAGAAGCTGTATTTTACATCCGATCGTTTTGAAATTTAGAATGGTAGAGTTTCTTGATCCATGAACTAACATTGCCGAATTTGAAGAAAATCGGTTAAGATTTAGCTATAGCTCCCATATATATGTTTCGTCCGATTTTGCTCTTTAGTCCTGTAGAAGCTGTATTTTACATCCAATCATTTTGAAATTTAGAATGGTAGAGTTTCTTGATCCATGAACCAACACTACCGAATTTGAAGAAAATCGGTTAGGATTTAGCTATAGCTCCCATATATATGTTTCGTCCATATTGGCCATTTAGTCCTATAAAAGCTGTATTTAACATCCAATCGTTTTGAAATTTAGAATGGTAGAGTTTCTTGATCCATGAACCAACATTGCCGAATTTGAAGAAAATCGGTTAAGATTTAGCTATAGCTCCCATATATATGTTTCGTCCGATTTTGCTCTTTAGTCCTGAAGAAGCTGTATTTTACATCCAATCATTTTGAAATTTAGAATTGTAGAGTTTCTTGATCTATGAACCAACACTGCCGAATTTGAAGAAAATCGGTTAAGATTTAGCTATAGCTCCAATATATATGTTTCGTCCGATTTCGCCCTTTAGTCCTATAAAAGCAGTATTTTACATCCAATCGTTTTGAAATTTAGAATGGTAGAGTTTCTTGATCCATGAACCAACACTGCATAATTTGAAGAAAATCGGTTAAGATTTAGCTATAGCTCCCATATATATGTTTCGTCCGATTTTGCTCTTTAGTCCTGAAGAAGCTGTATTTTACATCCAATCATTTTGAAATTTAGAATTGTAGAGTTTCTTGATCCATGAACCAACACTGCCGAATTTGAAGAAAATCGGTTAAGATTTAGCTATAGCTCCCATATATATGTTTCGTCCGATTTGGCCCTTTAGTTCTATAGAAGCTATATTTTACATCCAATCGTTTTGAAATTTAGAATGGTAGAGTTTATTGATTCATGAACCAACATTGCCGAATTTGAAGAAAATCGGTAAAGATTTAGCTATAGCTCCCATATATATGTTTCATCCGATTTTGCTTCTTTAGATCCAACCACACTGTGGTGCAGGGTATTATTTAAGTATAAAATGTCCCAAAATAAATTTATGTAAACAATTTATGCATGAATTACAACATTTATATATCAGAGTTATTCAATATTACGAGAGTGGTGTAGGGTATTATATAGTCGGCACCGCCCGACTTTAGCCTTTCCTTACTGGTTTTTTTGCATAGATTGTGGCAGACTGTTATATAAAATTTTTTTACGGATAAATTTTAGATCTTTTTATTAAAAATACTATTATCGTCAAGGTATTTGCACAATAATATTTGGAGTATATGCCAGATCAGGTCGACTTATACGTTAAATTGAAGCTATTAATGTGGGCTACCAATGATGGAATTATTTCTTTCACTTAGAAACAGTGGTTTAGTAACAGTCATTAAAAAAAAAGTATATTTTTTAAAAAAAAAAAATCCTGGGACGAAAAAAACATAAAAAATAGAAGAAAAAAAAAGGAAAAAAACTGAAAAAAAAATATTTTATTCTATTTTTTAAAGGTTGGCATCCTAGCGAAGAAAATAAAGCCTATTTGAAAAATATCTATGGATAGATGTAGAAATTATAGCCCTTTTGGTAGAGGTAAGAGAATTTCAAAAAAACTTTTTTTTTTTAAATTTCTGTTTAAATACAGATTTTATTTATATAATGTACATTTGAGTTTATTTACATATACAGGTTTCATTAGAAGTAATTGTGAGTTCTTTGTTGACGTTTGTACGAGTAGATTTCGGAATCGGTTTCTACAATGAGGACCAAATGTAATCTCCCATCATTTATTCATCCCAGTGCCCTGGTAACGCCTCTCGATGGACTTCATCGCCATGTTCGTCGCTTACGTCGCCAAGATTCTCGGGGAAAAAGTTTAAATGAGAATGCAAGAAATTAATTTTGAGGGACATATTTACACGTGTTGGAATACATAAAGCGAAAAATAAATTAGAAGAATACATACATATGTGTTATATACATAAATATAGAAAAATATATTTCTTACCAACTTTTTCATAATTTTTTAATAAATCATTAATCATTGTTTCATATTGCGGGCTTTCATTGGATCCACGGAAATTTGAAACAACAAGCTTAAACGACCTCCATTTCATCCGACGTCAAATATGATTCGAAATTTACATCTTTCATCAGTTTCCTTATTTTAGGCCCATCAAAAACGCTAGGCCCATCAAAATGCTCCTTCCTACTCCAATCTGTTTACTTAGACAAAAATAGCAGTCCGCATCGTGATTGAATGGTTGTCTCCAAATAATTGGCATTCCAAATTGCATGTGATGTCTAAAATTAAAACGTTTTATTCCACAAAACATTGTAATACATTAATTGTAAAGTACTTACCGCATGCATCGAGTAAGATTTACATGGCACGAATTACACAAAATACTAGGTGTCCACGGTTCGTTCATATTTTTAACTCGTATACCAAAATATTGCACATATATTTCTTTTATTATTTTACTAAACGCACGACGATTTTTTTTAATTGCATATTTTTCGCAGATGTAGCAGAAATTGTCGTGATCTTTATAATATTTTTCAGAAAATCGACTTATCTCTTTAAGGCGCTGAATTACACTAATTTATTAATAAGAAATTTCATTCATAAATTCCGGGCTTAAGGTACATAAGTTGCAATACCTGTAGCCGACATATAGTTTGCTCGAACGTAGAAACTCAATATTTACAAGACTGCCGCGTACTACTTTGTATTGTGTACATATAATTTTACTATCGGCGTAACTGAATGGAAACCTCATAAATAAACCTGTAAGGAAAGGCAGAAAGTCGGGCGGGGCCGACTATATAATACCCTACACCTCCCTAACAATGCGATAAAGGTCATTATGATAATAATTTGGCATAATTGGTAAGTAGGCAGGAACATATTATCTAATTCTGAGCCGATAATCGCTAAATTAAGCAATATTTGTTCCTAAATTGAGAAACATCTTACCGGAAAATATCAATGATCAGAAGTAAAGTACAACTTCTATAGCGCTTTGATACCAAATCAGGAGGAACATATATATGGAGGTTATATATAAATCTGAACCTATTTTCCCTGAATACTCATTCATGTAAAAAGACCTCTTTCTGTAGAATTTCGTACTGATCGGATATAAAATACAGTCTCTACAGCGCTTACATGTCAAATCGATTTCCCTCAAATTTGGCAGTGTTAATTCACGTAATGAGAAACCTCTTTCTGCCAATTTTTTACTGATCGGATATAAAATACAGTTTCTACAGCGCTTACATGTCAAATCGGGTGTAACATATATATATGGTGGCTATATCTAAATCTGAAGCTATTTTCTCCGAAATTGGGAGTATTCCTTCATGTAATAAGAAACCTCTTTCTGCCGAATTTTACACTGATGGGTTATAAAATAAATTTTTTACGGCGCTTACATGTGAAATCGGGGGTAACGTATATATGTGGGCTATATCTAAATCTGAACCGATTTCTTCCATATTTAACAGTGTTCATTCATATAATAAGAAACCTCTTTCTGCTGAATTTCATACTGATTGGATATAAAATAAAGTTTTTACAGCGCTGACATGTCAAATCGGGGCTATATCTATACATATATATATGGGGGCTATATCCAAATCTGAACCGATTTTAACCAAATTAAATAGGGATCATCCTTGGGCCAAAAAACGATATGTGTAAAGTTTCGTCAAGATCGGGCCATAATTGCGACCTGTACTTTGATTACAAGAATACATCTACAGACGGACAGACGGACAGACGGACAGACGGACATTGCTAAATCGATTCAGAAAGTGATTACAAGTCGATCGGTATAATAAACAATGGATCTATCTCTTCTCCTTTTGGATGTTACAAACAAATGTACAAAGTCATAATACCCTGTACCACAGTGTGGTGTAGGGTATAAAAACCAAAAATATTGTTGAATGACCCTCTACCTGAGCGGACCTCATCCAATATAGCTCTCACATTGCATATAATGTTTCATGAAGGGATACGAACGGCCATAAAACCTCGTCCTCTCTATAATTTTATAATGTCTGACTCAATCCTCATAAAGTAAAATGCAATGTCTTTTATATGACTCGCTCACATATGGCGAATTCAATATAAACAAAAACAACATTTAAACACTGAAAAATATGAAACAAGATTTTTTTGAATTTCCCTAACATTTACAAAATGGCTTATAACTTTTACAAATAGACAGTGTTTTCTTCGTTAGCATGCTGGCTTTTTAAAAATGTGATAAAATATTTTTTTTTATTTTTTATGTTTTTTTTTTGTACCAGAAAATTTTATTTAAAAAAAAAACATTTTTTTCTCATATTTTTGACGACTGTTACTAAAGATTCTACGTGAAAGTGATATTTACAGCATTTTCGTGTTTGTGCCACCAAATTACACCAGAAACTGTTATCCACATCGCTTGGACAAAATTTTTGTTGCATAGTGAAATTAGCCGACCTGATATAGATGGCGGTAGTACACTGAAAAAAAAATTGTCATAAAATTAAAGAAATGCTCCAAAGACGTCATTAGATTTAAAAAAAAGTACAGTTTGTACTTAAAATATAGATAATTCCAATAATATTAAGCAATTTACTTAATTATACCCTCACTTTAGTGTGACGAGGGTATATATCATTTGCTACGGAAAAAAGTGTAACACGTCGAAGGAGTGACCTAAGACCCCAAGTATGTTCGGAGGAAATCCGTTTTGGGTCATTTTAAGTCGAATGAGCAATGTCCGTCTGTCTGTCTGTCTGTCTGTCTGTCTGTCTGTCTGTCTGTCTGTCTGTGTGTCTGCTGGCTGGTGCGCACGATAACTCTCGAAAGGAGTAACCGATTGACCCCAAATTTGGTATGTGGTAATATTTTTTTCTATCTCCGGCTAAGTTCGAAGATGGGTCATATTGGTCCACTCCTTCTAGTACCTCCCCCACAAAGTGTTAAAATGTTGTGAATTATTGATTCTTTAATAACTGCTATACTACTTATTCGAATCTTTTGAAATTCCACACATAGTATTAGCTTATTAGTCGTTATCAACTCGAGAAAAATGGGCGAAGTCGCCACGTCCCTTTTGGTACCTCCCACACAAATGCACCATTTTGTACCAAAAGTTAACAGCTTATAACATTAATAACAGTGTTTAAAAATACTTGAAATTTTGTACAGTATTATGCTTTTATATTGCCTACAGTCCAGGGAAAAATGGGTGTTGTTGTCACGCCCCTTTTGGTACCTCCCACACAAAGGTACCTTTTTGCACCAAAAGTTAACAGCTTATAACATTAAAACCAGTGTATAAAAATACTTGAAATTTTGCACAGTGTAATGTTTTTATAGTGTCTATAGCCCTGTGAAAAATGGGCGTTATTGCCACGCCCCTTTTTGTACCTCCCACACAAAATGCCCAAATCATATCACAATTTAATGTCTCATAACGCTTATACCAGTGCACATAAATGCTTATAAGTCGGCACAGTGCAATGAATTTAAAGTATCTAATGTTCAGCAAAAAAAAGGTGTATTTGATAAACCCCTTCTGGTACCTCCCACACAAATTGACATCATAATTCGAGTAATATTCAATATTACATTACTCACAAAGTGAGGGTATACCTTAGTCGGTTTACCCGACTGAAACTTTCTTACTTGTTTTAAGCACATTTTCTTCATTTTAAGTACAAAATTTACTTATATTGAAGACTAGGGACGTCTTTGGAGCATTTCTTTAATTTTATGACAAATTTTTTTTCAGTGTAGTTTGAAAAAATTACTTTTGTGAAAAGTGACAACCTTCTAAAACATCTAAAAAATGAGCAACATTTATTGAAATATTTAATTATTACAACGTCAATAACACTATGCAATAATTTTTTTTAGCTTAAGAGACCTAATAATTTATTTTGTGTGTTTATTGAGGCATGATATTTCATAAAATCAAAACCTAAACATTTTTCATCGTAAAGTTTTTATACCCTACACCACACTGTGGTACAGGGTATTATAAGTTTGTTTCACGGCAGATGTTTGTAACACCTGAAAATAACACAGCTAGACCCACCTTAAAGTATACCGATCGACTCAGAATCACTAGCTGAGTCGATTTAACGATGTCCGTCCGTCCGTCCGTCTATCCATGTAAAGTTGTTCGTCGACTACAGGTCGCAATTTCACTCCGATCGTTCTGAAATTTTGCAGTTTAGAGTATTTCGCGGCTGTTAAGATCGCTATTGAATTTGGTTGAAATCGGTTCAGATTTAGCTATAGCTCTCATATATATGTTTCGTCCGATTTGGCCATTTAGTCCTGTAGAAGCTGTATTTTTCATCCAATCGTTTTGAAATTTAGAATGGTAGAGTTTCTTGATCCATGAACCAACACTACCGAATTTGAAGAAAATCGGTTAAGATTTAGCTATAGCTCCCATATATATGTTTCGTCCGATTTGGCCCTTTAGTTCTATAGAAGCTATATTTTACATCCAATCGTTTTGAAATTTAGAATGGTAGAGTTTCTTGATCCATGAACCAACATTGCCGAATTTGAAGAAAATTGGTAAAGATTTAGCTATAGCTCCCATATATATGTTTCATCCGATTTGGCTATTTAGATCCAATCGTTTTTATACCCTACACCACACTGTGGTACAGGGTATTTTTTAAGTATAAAATGTCTCAAAAGTAAAGTTATGTAAACAATTTATACATGAATTACAAAATTTATATATCAGAGTTATTCAATATTACGAGAGTGGTGTAGGGTATTATATAGTCGGCCCCGCCCGACTTTAGCCTTTCCTTACTGGTTTTCAAATATATTTTTAAATCCAATTTTCATGGAATTTGAAATTTTGACTAAAGTTTTTTAATTATAATCCCGATAGAGCCGGAATATACGTACAGTTTAAGGCAATTATGATGGCTACAAATGTTGGAAATGTTTAATTCGCGTAGAAAAAACGGTTTAGGAAAAGTCGTTAAAAAGTTAGAAAAAAGTTGATTTTTTTCCACAAAAAAAGAACAAGTATTAAAAAAATCATAAGAAGTATTTTATTCAATTTTGCTTTCGCAATACCACAAATAATATAAGTTTGTTAGTCACTCGTATCACGTTGAGAAAAATGGGCGAAGTTACCACGCCCCTTTTGGCCCCTCACACACAAACGGACCATTTTGCATAACAAATTTAACAGCTTATAACATTGATTCCAGGGTAGTGCTTTTATAGTACCCTCAGTCCATTGCCATGCTCGTTTTTGGTATGTCCCACACAAAATAAAAAATATTTTTTTTTAAATTTTTTTTTATAACTTTTTAACGACTGCTACTAAAGTACGGCATAGCCCTTCGGCAAAATTTTTGTAACCTAGTGTAGTACACTGCATTTTCATTGGAAACCAAAATATGTACCAATTAAAACTGAAAAGCATTTCAAATGTTCTCGACAATTGTAACTAGACTTAATCTATTTTCATAAATATCTGTATATCAGCATTTATTTTACATAAATGTCAAGTGCAAACGTGTTGAGTTCGCATAAAGGATAATAAACTCATTCAATACGAATTCTTGGCAATTACAATCAATTCCAATTAAATTTTCATGGGAAACCAAAAGAGTTTCTCTTTTAACATTGGATAACGTTAACGGTAATGTTAACGGTAACGGTAACGTTGTGTTTATGACATATTATGAATATTCAATTAGTTGAAATACGTTTGCCATTTGGCCAGAAAAAAATGTCCGATATTTATTTATTGATGTTCAACAAATAAGCGAGACAGTGAAAAATGGCTGAAATAGTTACACATACATTCATACATACAACGATTAGTTAGTATTAGAAACTCTAATGGAATATTTCGAAAATATTTTTATTGATATTTTGTAATCAGCAGAACATTTAATTATTTATTGGAATTAAATGGACATTTTTTGATAAAAGTTTAGAATTTTTAACATCAAACTATAGGGACTATAGCTACTAAAAAAATAAAAGCCTAACACTGTCCAAAATTTGAAGTATTTGTATGAACTAGAATCAAAGTTATAAGCCGTTAACTTTGTGTGCAAATCGGTCTATGTGCATGTGAGGTACCAATTAAGGTGCAATAACGCCCATTTTTCTCGGGGTGATAACTATGTGGAATTGCGGAAGATTCTAATAAGTTGATAGCAGTTATCAAAGTGCCAATATTTCACTAAATTGTTACCCTTTTTTAGGGGGGTACTAGAAGGAGTGGACCAACATGGTCCATTTTCGATCATAGCTTTATGTAGAAACCAGTAAGGAAAGGCTAAAGTCGGGAGGGGCCGACTATATAATACCCTACACCACTCTCGTAAAGAGCCAAATCGAATGAAACATATATATGGGAGCTATAGCTAAATCTTAACCGATTTTCTTCAAATTCGGTAGCGTTGGTTCATGGATCAAGAAACTCTACCATTCTAAATTTCAAAACGATTGGATGTAAAATACAGCTTTTATAGGACTAAAGGGCCAAATCGGACGAATCATATATATGGGAGCTATAGCTAATTCTTAACCGATTTTCTTTAAATTCGGTAGTGTTGGTTCATGGATCAAGAAACTGTACCATTCTAAATTTCAAAGTGATTGGATGTAAAATACAGCTTCTATAAAACTAAAGGGCCAAATCGGACGAAACATATATATCGGAGCTATAGCTAAATCTTAACAGATTTTCTTCAAATTCGGTAGTGTTGGTTCATGGATCAAGAAACTGTACCATTCTAAATTTCAAAGTGATTGGATGTAAAATACAGCTTCTTCAGGACTAAAGAGCAAAATCGGACGAGACATATATATGGGAGCTATAGCTAATTCTTAACCGATTTTCTTTAAATTCGGTAGTGTTGGTTCATGGATCAATAAACTCTACCATTCTAAATTTCAAAAGGATTGGATGTAAAATACAGCTTCTATAAAACTAAAGGGCCAAATCGGACGAAACATATATATCGGAGCTATAGCTAAATCTTAACAGATTTTCTTCAAATTCGGTAGTGTTGGTTCATGGATCAAGAAACTGTACCATTCTAAATTTCAAAGTGATTGGATGTAAAATACAGCTTCTTCAGGACTAAAGAGCAAAATCGGACGAAACATATATATGGGAGCTATAGCTAAATCTTAACCGATTTTCTTCAAATTCGGCAATGTTGGTTCATGGATCAAGAAACTCTACCATTCTAAATTTCAAAAAGATTGGATGTAAAATACAGCTTTTATAGGACTAAATGGCCAAATCGGACGAAACATATTTATGGGAGCTATAGCTAAATCTTAAAAAATTTTCTTCAAATTCGGCAATGTTGGTTCATGGATCAAGAAACTCTACCATTCTACATTTCAAAATGATTGGATGTAAAATACAGCTTCTACAGGACTAAAGAGCAAAATCGGACGAAACATATGTATGGGAGCTATAGCTAAATCTTAACCAATTTCAACCAAATTCAATAGCGATCTTAATAGCCGCGAAATACTCTAAACTGCAAAATTTCAGAACGATCGGAGTGAAATTGCCACCTGTAGTCGACGAACAACTTTACATGGACAGACGGACGGACGGATGGACGGACAGACATCGTTAAATCGACTCAGCTAGTGATTCTGAGTCGATCGGTATACTTTAAGGTGGGTCTAGCTGTGTTATTTTCAGGTGTTACAAACATCTGCCGTGAAACAATCTTATAATACCCTGTACCACAGTGTGGTGTAAGGTATAAAAACATGTAAGAAATGTGAGTAGAGTAAACCGACTAAGGTATACCCTCACCTTGTGAGCAATGTAAATGCTCACAAATGTTTTGAGCTATTTTATTTTGGTATGTAATGTCTCTTTTTGTATGGAAGGTACTAAAACGGGTGTGGTAATAACTCCCATTTTCAACAGGACTGTATGAAATTTAGAAACTTTACATGGTGCAAACATTTGGAGTATTTATATGCATTGGTATTCACGATTTGAGATGTTAACTTTTTGTACAAAATGTTACATTTGTGTAAGTGGTACCAAAAGGGGCGTAATAATAACGTCAATTTTTTGACATAATGTAGGTACTATGAAAACATTACACTGTAAAAAATTTTACGTATTTCTATGCAATAGTATTAAAATCATAAATGTACGAACTTTCAAGTACTCGTGGTTGGTTGAAGAGAGGAGACGATTAAAAAATCCATGGACATTAGGGTTAGTCACTTTTATTGCGGCAAATGCTCATCCCACTACATCGTGTAGGGGATGATGAACTAATTACAAATATATATTTTTTTTAATACTTTGCGATCCAAAACCTTCCGCACCGAATGCAATTACTGAGGCTCGAAACCAAATTTTTGGTTTTGATTTTTTTGCTGATTTTCGAATTTGAGAAAAAATAAATTTTTATAGTAGGTCTGCTAAGTCGCGGATCTTAGTTCACTTTGATGTCATGATCACGAATGTGCTTTTGGATTTAAAATTGGTCATACAGTTTTGGAGATACGACGGTTTAAAAATTATGCAAAATATTTTTTTTTTGAAATGTGCAAAACCCCTGTATCACCAAAACTATATGACAGATTCTAGAACAAAGGGCAGATTCGTGATCACCACACAACAAACTATTGAATGGCGGTATTTGGAAGACTGTTTATGCCAACTTTTTGTTGTTAATTTTCTATATCAGAATATTATATACAGCCTGCCTCAAGCGGAAGTTGGCTTTGACTGACGCCAAAAACGGCAAATGAAGTTTTGTTTATAATCATCCTCTCCACACTGAAAAAAAAATTGTCATAAAATTAAAGAAATGCTCCAAAGACGTCCTTAGTCTTCAAAATAAGTACATTTTGTAATTGAAATTAAGAAAATTTTATTAAAATTAAGTAAATTACTTAATATTATTGAAATTATCTATATTTTAAGTACAAAATGTACTTATTTTAAAAACTAATGACGTCTTTGGAGCCATTCTTTAATTTTATGAAAAATTTTTTTCAGTGCATTCGATTATGAAGAGATAAAAATCGGATCTGCTTCCTTTCGAAGAGAAAACAGTATTTTTACCCAAATGGACAAATTTAAGTAGTACATTACATTGTTTTGTAAGGAAAATCGAAGAAATTTAGTACTGTAACATAATTTCCTTGAAATAAGAGCATTTCTAAGATATTTTGTTGTGTCCGCGATATTTGCATTAGTACATTGCGAATTTTTTGGAATCCATAATTCCGATTTTCACCGTCAAATGATTACAAAAATATTATAACGAATTTAATAAAGAAGATATATTTGTATTCTATGATCTCTGAAGAATATCTCATTATCAATATTTTAGCGATAAACATCCCGCTATAAATAATTTTAGAACAAAAAACATTTAATTGCAGAATTATTTTACTATATATTGCAATTATCAGGCGTACAGTCAGGCCTTTGGAAAAAGTCAACAAAAATGTATGGAATGTAATAATATTGCAAATATCGCGAACACAACGAAACACCTTAGAAATGCTCATTTTTAAAGGAAATTATGTTACATTTACAAAAATCTCTTGCGATTTTCTTTACAAAAACAAAGTAATTAAGTTTGTCTCTTTGGCTAAAAATACTCATTTCGCGATTACTCTCCAAAAGGAAGCAGATCCGATTTTGATCTCTCCATGGTCGAATGATTCTGAACAAAACCTCATTAGCCGTTTTGGCGTCAATCTACACTGAAAAAAAATGCTTCATAGCATCAACGCGTTTCATTAATTACTTTACATAGATACAATGAAAATGTTCATTGATGTAATGAAAATGCCATTACGGGAATGAAATGTTTCTTTAAAGAGTTTTTCTAATTTATGACGTGTCATTGATGGAATGAAACGGTTTACATTGATGGTATGAAGTTTACATTTTATAAAAAAAGGGAAGATTATATAAAATTAACAAAAAAATTATCAGTGGTGTAAAGATTTTAACATTAATAAAACAAAATAATACTACACAAACAGATTTATTATTTTTTATGTGATTTTTTATTCTCAAAAAAGGTCTATGAAACTGTTTCTTTATATTAATGTAACATTTCATAGAAGTTTAAAAGTTTCATTGCTGCAATGAAGTGGTACGGTGAAGAATATAAACAATGAAATTAGCTTTATATTGATGTTCTATATATATATTTTATCTATTTTATAAACATTTTAGGAGTATGTAGTGGAGTTAATTAAACAACAATACTTTACGGAGTAGTTTTATTCAAAAAGAGGTCTATGAAACTGATGCATTAAATTAATGTAACAATTCATAGATATAAATGTAAAGTTTCATTCCAGCAATAAATTTAAACAGTGAACATATTAACAAAGTGTTTGTCACATTACATACATATGTACATACCTATATCTTCACAAATGTGTTTGTGTGGTAATAAATGTAATATGTTGATGTGTGAATCAGGAGCGGCGTAGTTTTCTTGCATTTGTTTGGGAGGAGAGAGAGGCTGAATTCTATGAATCTACACCGCACAGTGGCATTAACGTCGAATGAAGGTGGTTTGTGGGTAATAATATGATTCACTAATAATTTCAAAGTGTTCATATTATTAGATGTATTATCAATTAACATGACATTTTGGCAATAATTTTATACTTTTATAATCGCGCTGACATATTAATTTAATTATTATTCAAACAGCAGTCGGTGTACATTAATTCCAAATTGTCAAAAAGTTTTTTTTATCAAATTTTATGTATTCATGATCCATTCTGTTTACGTTTACGAATTTGTAAACTACATTTTTTTTAATCGATTATTGTCGTGAAGCTGAATTCTATTCACAATATATTTCGAACATTAAACAGTTTTTAGTGCACGATATTAATTATTCTGAACCACTGTGCCACAACTGTCATCAATAGATAAATAAATATTAAATGCAAAGTGTGCTGTTGCGACCAGAAAATAAAATCTCTATGGCAAACTTACAATAACAACCCACAACTTCCTATGCAAACTCTTCGTAAAAAAAATATCCAGTTATTTTTTGGTGTGTTTGGCGAGTCAAAACAAATCAGTGGCGAAGAATCAATTGTTGCATGAGTTCTGGCAGCAGCCCTTTGATTTAGTTTATAATAGACATTAAACGGACGTAGTTGTGCGCGTTAAACAAAATGTCAAAAAATACTGAATGAGAAATGTTTTTTGTGTGGTACTTCATTTGAAAGATATAAAATCTATTTAAGCACTTAAAATAATATAATTTTCTTAAAACAAATGACAACTATAGATGTTGTGGAAGTACATACAAAGACACGTCAAGCTTGAAATGGCATGTTCGAAAAAACAGAAGTTGGAAAATATATGTCAAATGCCACAACAAGAAACAATTTTCAAGAACCATATCCGAAGTCAACGATGAAACACTCCAAAAACACTAGGTAAGTACTTTCTACCAAGTTATGCCCTAAACATATTTTCATTCACTCCTATTTATAATTTTTTTAATTGTTTAGAAATTGGGGAAAATGCGGAAATGTGCACACATAGCCTTATATATGACAATCTATCCGCAGATGACTTTAGGTTGGCCTGGACTGCTTATTCCAAATTTCGAAAATTATGAACAAAAGCAAAAATATTAATGAAGTTTTGTCACTTTGGCCTCAGTACAAGCGAGTGAATGGATTTCAATTAGTAAGTATGTACAAATGCGGTTTAAGTGTTTACTTAAATTGTATTTACGAATTCACAAATGCAGCTAAAAAAAGAATTTAAAAGAACAAACTGTATTGTGCATTTTTTTGTTTAATTTTTTATTTCTCAACTCAGTTGTCTTTTTATTTTAATTTTTTTATTTTCTCAAAACCCACAATTTTAATTATTTATTTATCTATTATATTATATTTTCAGATTGAAATGATTCTAAAGTTATGAACACACACGGATGTACTACAATAAACATTGCAATAAAAAACGAAGAATTTTGTTTAATTTTCTATTATATTTCAAAGCAAAGGTATGAAACATGTACATTTCATTAATAAAACATGTTCATTGCATCAATGTTGCAGTTCGTTGCATCAATGAAACATGTTCATTGAATTAATGAAACATGGTCATTGCATCAATGAAACATGTTCTATGAATCAATGAAACAGTTCATTGCATCGATGAAACATGTTCATTGCATCGATGAACCATGTTCATTGCACCAATGAAACATGTTCATTACATTAATGCAACTTATTCATTACATTAAAGAAACTCGTTCATTATATTAACGTAATATTTCATGACATCAATGTAACAAATTTCTATGAAACATTTACTAGTTCAATGTTACATTTTACATTGTATCAATGAAGCCTTACATTGGTTCAAAAACAATGTAACTTTTCATTGATACAATGTAAAATTTCATTGATGGAATGAAGCTTTTTCTCTGGGTGTAGGCCAACTTTCTAAAGCTTGCGGCACGCTGAGTATAATGTTCTGATTTGAAAATTGAACAAAAAAATTGCCATTAACATTCTTTAAAATATCGCCATTTAATAATTTGCTGTGCGGTGATCAAGAATCTGCTATTTGGTCTAGAATCTGTCACATAGTTTTGGAGATATAGAGTTTTTACTCATTTAAAAAAATATGTATATTTTGCAAATTTGGAAGCCATATCTCAAAAACTATATGTCCAATTTTAGATTAAAAAGCAGATTCGTGGTCAAGATATCAAAGTTTTTATACTCTACACCACTCTGGGGTACAGGGTATTATAAGTTTGTTTCACGGCAGATGTTTGTAACACCTGAAAATAACACAGCTAGACCCACCTTAAAGTATACCGATCGACTCAAAATCACTAGCTGAGCCGATTTAACGATGTCTGTCTGTCCGTCCGTCCGTCCGTCTGTCCATGTAAAGTTGTTCGTCGACTACAGGTCGCAATTTCACTCCGATCGTTCTGAAAATTTGCAGTTTAGAGTATTTCGCGGCTGTTAAGATCGCTATTGAATTTGGTTGAAATCGGTTCAGATTTAGATATAGCTCCCATATATATGTTTCGTCCGATTTGGCCCTTTAGTTCTATAGAAGCTGTATTTTACATCCAATCGTTTTGAAATTTAGAATGGTAGAGTTTATTGATCCATGAACCAACACTACCGAATTTGAAGAAAATCGGTGAATTACAAAATGTATATATCAGAGTTATTCAATATTACGAGAGTGGTGTAGGGTATTATATAGTCGGCACCGCCCGACTTTAGCTTTTCCTTACAGGTTTTTTCTTAAATTTGAAATCCGGAAAAAATTCAAAACTAAAAATTCGTTTTCGAGCATCAGTAATTGCAATCGGTGCGGAAGGCTTTTGTGCAAATTTGAAAAAATAAAAGCACAGTTCTTTATATTTTTACACGCCCTACACGGTAATATCAGGAGCAATTTTATATTCCAAAAAAGTTAACAAATTTAAGATTTTATATTTGAATCGGCCATAAAAAAAGTACTGATATATTTTTTTAATTTCTGGTTTTATTAGAGAAGTTGAACTTTGTTTTTTAATAACACATGATTTTGGTATTCAAAATACCAATTGGACGTGAAAGTAGCCTCAAAAATAACAACTTCTGCATCATTCGTTTAGTCAAATTGGTTCAATGAATAATTTAAAGGCCATACTAATTTTTTTGCTCAATTTGGATATTTTGCACTTTTTCTATATTTTTTCTCGGTGTACCGTACGGAATATATCTTTTGTGTCTGAAGCAAAGTTGTAGATATTGAATAGGAAAAAAAATTCCGAACAAACCTACCCGAAAAAGGGCATCCAGTGCCTTACATTTACCAATAATGTAGCTAAGAATATGCTAAAAAAAGTTTGTTAATTTTTGGCCATATTTTAACAAATCTTAAAAAACACCCAAAAAAGGGGAGGGTGGGGATGAAATCGTCTACAAAAATGTTGGCCATACAATTTTATTATATATATCAGTACACACCAAAGCCCACAACAGAACACAAACACCAAAAAAAAAAAGAGTAAAATGTCAGTTAAACTCCTCAGTACTGGTATATACGAGTATATTGCTTCGACCACTGGGCCGTATTATTAACATTGCTGCACGAATTTCAAAAGAGTGTTTTTTGACTTGAATTTGCCATTTTTTGGTGTTTGATACGTTTTGGAATTAGGCGTGTTCTGACATATATAGTAAAATTGTATGGTCAACATTTTTGTTGAACATTGTTATTTTCTATTTGTTAAAACAGTGCCAAAAATTACCGTTATGTAAGGGAGCTAGAGTGTTAATATGTTCAACAAAAAAAATATTGAACTTAATATTTTCTACAAAGTTGCTGAACATACCCTACGCCAAAAAAATGTTTTTGTGAGTTACAAAATAGTGAAATACTAACATTTTTGAGGAGCAATGCGAGTATGGTCTTTCTGAGTTATTTAGGGTGCCAAGGTTAGGTTAGGCCTAGACACGTTCAGATTATATTGATATGTTCACAAAAGTTGTTCAGATTTTCCGTGGCTACAATTTCGCCAAAATTTTTAGTGTAAGCTATGCTGAAAAATCTTTTGATGCCCATACAAAACATTAAGTGTAGGGTTAGTAGAACCGAACGTATACTATCAAGTCCGAGTATTTTTCAAAAAGTGTTAATTTGTTGGACAGTGTATTTATATACTGAACTTATGTACAGATTAAAGGAAATATTATGATTTCCCAAAAATCGATGCAACATTGCGTGAAATAAACGCTCAAGTGGACTTCAATGAAATTCAGCCTATCTCTTTAAACGGAATATCGTCCTCCATTTTATTCGCTTTTCTCAATTAGACCTACTAAAAAGTTACTAATATTACAGACTTGTGATACAACATCTGCTGTTTGTTTACAGAAAAAACGACAACAAAATAATAAAATATCTTTTCTGGGTATTTGCAGTATATTATATTATATATGTTTTTTCTAAGATGCGTCATATTTAGTAAGAAGAGAGATACTTATTAAATTGGTGTGGGCAGGAGAAACAAAGATTTCAGTTTATTTGTAAAAAAAGGTTTAGGCTAACAGAGCGAAGTGGATGGTATTGTTTTAAAATTTTTTTTATAATACAATTTTTTATCGGAATGAAGTCCACAAATTCTGAATACAAAGGAAAATATAATTATCCATTGGAAGAACATTTTAGACAACAGCACTCTGTGTTTCCGTTAACTGGAATTTCTCTTTTATAATTACAATGACGATTTTGCATTTATGTTATGCTCCTGCGGGATGCTTTTTCAATGATTATCCTGACAAAGAAGGAGCAAAATCATCCCAACTGTTATGGCATCTGCCACAACAAACATTATATATAATATTTCTCTGAAAGTGGAAAAATGCAAAATTTGTTTTTATGGTATTTTTAATCTCGACGACTTCAGACTGTACATAACGAATATAATGTATATAATTAATTTTCATGGTAATATGACGTATACGTTACGTACGAAGAATGTGAACCGTACATTCAGTTGCATCCGCAATTGTCCTCATTAGCTGGAATTTAATTATTAATAAAAACCTAATATTCTGCACCGCAGAATTAAGTTGCTTGTAATGAGTGCCATCTATATATTTCTCGTGAATTTGGAATTGGAATTATTATCACTAAAATGGCGTATATTATATGGCTTAGCATTTTTAATATTAATTCAAAAATATTAAAATTAAAAATTTATTTAATTTTATAATTTAAAAAAAAAATAATTTAATATTAATATAATGCTAAGAGATTCTAAATTCAATTGTCAGACTTGTTTTTGTATTTCGCACTTAACATTTACAAATACTGAGCCCACAAAAATCCAATCACAGTTTTGGATTGGTGACAGTCTGTTGCATAGTCTGCGTAAAATTGAAGAAATCGAAGGGGGAGATTTTGTTTAGATTATAGTATAAAAAAATATTGTTTTTTTTTTTAAAATCAATAGAAAATGTCCCAATATGTTGTCATTAAAACGACGTAAACTTTGGAAAAGTGAAGCCGTTCAAGAGGAATTTCAAATTTCATAAAACCAAAAAATCCGTAAAATTTGGAACATTTTGTTATAAATTAATGATACCGATATGTTATCCTACCATTTATAAACTTTTTAGACCAAAATCACATTTATAGGTTAATATTAAAAATTCTGTTGTCTGAAAATGAAATGAAAATATAAAATAACTAGCTGACCCGGTGCGCTTCGCTGCCCTTAAAGTGAGTTTCAGTGAAATAAAACCATATGCTATATTGAAATTCTTGATATTACGGCAGTGTTTTCGGGTCATCCATATTGCAATTAAATGCACAAATTTTGAGTAGTGTAATTCCCGTCAAATCACCTTGGGAGGCTACGTCGCTCATTCTCTGTTGGGGCATATAGATTGCTGTGAAATACAGTCATACCAATTAGTGCAATAATTCTATCAGTATTTATTTTTTTTATAACGATGCCGCATGCGCGTAGTCACGCCCTATAATCCGATATCTCCCAATTTTGTTGAGTCACGTGAATACTAAACACACCTGGTCAAGCGTCAATCTAGATATATAGCGTGTCGTAGGCACAGATACTTCCACTGATCAGCTTTTTAATCAGATTCCGTAGAGTGCTATCAACAGCATCCACTATAAACTTCAAGACGATCAGTGCAACGTCTCTCTATATTTTGTTTTGAGTACTTTGTCCATCGACACTATTTTCACGCACATTTTCAAAACTGTCCTGCAAAATATTGCACTTCTGAATTTCTGGTAGTGTGGGTGGTACCACTCCTCCTGCACAATAACACCTGTTTTTGGCTCCAACACTCATACTGCTACCAAGGCTCAAATACTAAATATCGCCGATGTTACGATGTTACTGTTGCAACAGTACTCAATAGTGTATTCGTAAATTTCAGGTTGTGTGGGCGGTGCCACACCCACTATAACTGTCACACCAGTTTATCGTTCTGTCACATATACCAAATTTGGAGACTCTTACCGCAAAAATACTCGTAATATAGTATTTTTAAGTTTCAGGTTGGGTGGGCGATGTCAGGCCAACTAACACTATCACCCTTGTTTTCAGCTACATATCGCGTACTGGCACCAAGGTCACACACACCAAATTTTGAGAATTTTGCTACTATAGTATTCGAAATATTTTATATTTGATTTTTAGGTTGTGTGGGCGGTGCCACGCCCACTGTCACTATCACCACAGTTTTCAGTTACATGACGCGTAATGGCACCAAGGCCACACATACCCAATTTCGAGAATTTTGATCCAATAGTATTCGTATTTAAATTTTAGGTTGTATGGGCGGTACCACGCCCACGCCCACTGTCACTATCACACTGTCACTATTCTGTGTCGCGTACTGGTACCAAGGTTCGAAATATTTCTTATTTGAATTATAGGTTGTATGGGCGGTGCCACGCCCACTGTCACTATCACACCGGTTTTTGGATCCATGATGTGTACTGGTACCAAGGTCACACATATCGAATATCGAGTATTTTGAACCAATAGTACCCAAGATATTCCACTTTTAAATTTTACTTTGTATGGGCGGTGCCACGCCCCATTGTCCAATCAAAACTGAATAAAGCTACGAACCTTCCACACACCAAAAGATATTCTCATGCAAAAATTCAGCAAAATCTGTTCAGCCGTTTTCGAGTCCATCGCGTACCAACGAACACCATTTCATTTTTATACCCTACACCACTCTGTGGTACAGGGTAAATAACACAGCTAGACCCACCTTAAAGTATACCGATCGACTCAGAATCACTAGCTGAGTCGATTTAACGATGTCCGTCCGTCCGTCCGTCCGTCCGTCCGTCCGTCCGTCCATGAAAAGTTGTTCGTCGACTACAGGTCGCAATTTCACTCCGATCGTTCTGAAATTTTGCAGTTTAGAGTATTTCGCGGCTGTTAAGATCGCTATTGAATTTGGTTGAAATCGGTTCAGATTTAGATATAGCTCCCATATATATCTTTCGTCCGATTTGGCCCTTTAGTCCTATAGAAGCTGTATTTTACATCCGATCGTTTTGAAATTTAGAATGGTAGAGTTTCTTGACCCATGAACCAACATTGCCGAAGTTGAAGAAAATCGGTTAAGATTTAGCTATAGCTCCCATATATATGTTTCGTCCGATTTGGTCCTTTAGTCCTATAGAAGCTGTATTTTACATCCGATCGTTCTGAAATTTAGAATGGTAGAGTTTCTTGATCCATGAACCAACATTGCCGAATTTGAAAAAAATCGGTCAAGATTTAGCTATAGCTCCCATATATATGTTTCGTCCGATTTGGCCCTATAGTCCTATAGAAGCTGTATTTTACATCCGATCGTTTTGAAATTTAGAATGGTAGAGTTTCTTGATCCATGAACCAACATTGCCGAATTTGAAGAAAATCGGTTCAGATTTAGATATAGCTCCCATATATATCTTTCGTCCGATTTGGTCCTTTAGTCCTATAGAAGCTGTATCTGACATCCAATCATTTTGAAATTTAGAATGGTAGAGTTTCTTGATCCATGAACCAACATTGCCGAATTTGAAGAAAATCGGTTAAGATTTAGCTATAGCTCCCATATATATGTTTCGTCCGATTTGGCCCTTTAGTCCTATAGAAGCTGTATTTTACATCCAATCGTTTTGAAATTTAGAATGGTAGAGTTTCTTGATCCATGAACCAACATTGCAGAATTTGAAGAAAATCGGTTAAGATTTAGCTATAGCTCCCATATATATGTTTCGTCCGATTTTGCTCTTTAGTCCTGTAGAAGCTGTATTTTACATCCAATCATTTTGAAATTTAGAATGGTAGAGTTTCTTGAACCATGAACCAACACTACCGAATTTGAAGAAAATCGGTTAAGATTTAGCTATAGCTCCCATATATATGTTTCGTCCGATTTGGCCATTTAGTCCTATAAAAGCTTTATTTTACATCCAATCGTTTTGAAATTTAGAATGGTAGAGTTTCTTGATCCATGCACAAACATTGCCGAATTTGAAGAAAATCGGTTAAGATTTAGCTATAGCTCCCATATATATGTTTCGTCCGATTTGGCCCTTTAGTCCTGTAGAAGCTGTATTTTACATCCAATCATTTTGAAATTTAGAATGGTAGAGTTTCTTGATCCATGAACCAATACTACCGAATTTGAAGAAAATCGGTAAAGATTTAGCTATAGCTCCCATATATATGTTTCATCTGATTTGGCTCTTTAGATCCAATCGTTTTTATACCCTACACCACACTGTGGTACAGGGTATTATTTAAGTATAAAATATCCCAAAAGTAAATTTATGTAAACAATTTATTCATGAATTACAAAATTTATATATCAGAGTTATTCAATATTACGAGAGTGGTGTAGGGTATTATATAGTCGGCACCGCCCGACTTTAGCCTTTCCTTACTGGTTATATATATAGATTTAGATCAGAGCTTCTCAAACCTTTCAAATATATCTCCCCACAAACATACGACTTCCGACAAAAAACATCGTAAATTTTATTTTTTTTTTAATATATGACTAATAAAATAATAAAATAACAAATACAAAATAACAAATACGGCTTCCGAAAAAATATGGTAAATTTTATTTCTTTTTCAAATTTCCATTTTTCATAGAATTCCTTCAACTTTGTATTTTTTAAAAAAAGTTTGAAATCCATTTTTTTTACAAAATTTCGTTGAAATAGCATTTTCGCCTCAATTGAATGGTTCTATGAAAATCGTTGAATTACATTTCTCTAAAAAATTTATTAAAACTAAATTTTTTGTTGAAATTTTAAAGGTCGATGAGCGGATAAGACGCCGCTTCAAATTTGCATTTTTACACAAATTCAATTAAATTTATTTTCTTTTTTTCTGCAAATTATTGTTGAAAATGCATTTCTCTAGATAATTTTGAAAAATTGCATTTCTCTACAACAAGTTAAAATCTTTAAGCTCAATAAGCCCATTAAAAGCCACTGCATTTATCGAAGATCGATGAAGAATGTCCGAATTAATGCTTCGATGTAGTTACTAAAAGCCGATGAAGGAAATTTCCTGGAAAAAAATAATTTCAGAGAAATTTTAAAGAAAAATACAATTTCAACAAAATTTTCAAAAAAATAATTTTATAGATAAATTAAATTTCGAAAAAATTTTCTAAAAATGCAGTTTCAACGAAATTTTATAGAAAAAGTAAAATTTCGAAAAATGTTTCTAGAAATATGCAATGTCAACGGAATTTTATAGATAAAGGCAATTTCAACGAAATTTTCTAGATAAATTCAATTTTGACATAATATTCTATAAAAAACAAATTTTCCATAAAAAATAAAATTTGACAATATTATCTAGAAAATGCAATTTTGAAGAAATTTTATAGAAATTTTAAAGCTATTAACTATTAATTTTGGTGGAAAATGGTCCATTTGTATGGGAGGTACCAAAAGGGACGTGGCAACAACGCCCATTTTTTACGGGACAGTAGGTACTCTAAAAGCATTACACTTGACAACATTTACGTTAACTTTTTGTGCAAAATGGTCCGTTTGTATGGAAGATACCAAGAGGGGCGTGGCAACTTCGATCATTTTTCTCAAGATGATAGCGACCAAGAAATTAGTATTATTTGTTGAATTGTGAAAGATTCTGGGTAGAGTATATAAGTTATAAATAATCAATATTTCACTAAATTTTGACCCTTCGTGGGGAAGGTACTCGAAGAAGTTGACAAACGTAGTCTATCTTTGATCTTAACCTGTGATAGAAAAAAAAATTATTACATACAAAATTTGAATGCAATTGGTTACTCCTGTCTAAAGGTATCGTGCGCACCAGCAAGACAAACAGACGGACAGGCTGACGGACATTTCTCAAATGACCTACAATGGCCCAAAACGGATTTCCGACAAATATACGTAGGGTCTCTTAGGTCAGTCCTTCGATGTGTTGAGTGTATTAAAACCGGATTATGTTGAAATTTTCTTATTTCTACCAAAAGTGCTATACGTTCTACACTTATTTCATAAGATTCTACCTTTCAGAAATTGGAAGAAACATTTTTTTGGCGATTTTTTTTCTATTTTTTATTTTTTTTTCGTGCCAACAAAAAATAATTTTTTGAGAAAAAATATTTTTTTTAAATTGTTTTAGCGGGAGTTACAAAACTTCTGTTTCTACATGAAAGTGTCGTTGTTAACATTTGCACTCCTTATAATTTCCTTTAATATCAATTATATCGCCGCTTATACCTAAAAAAAAGATGGTCCAAATACTAAATACACCTTCCAAGAAAATGGGAATTTTAATGAATTAAAAAAACATATATGTGTCCCTTAAATATTTTTCTCTAAGCCATAGATGTCTTATTTCTTAAACAATATGGCTGAAAAATTCCAATTCAAAGATTTTTCCGGTTATAGAATTGAACATAATTGTTTGAACTGAATTTTGATAAGGATCAATCAAACACTGTTCTTACCTATTTCCCAGAATGTTGAAATATAAAACAAAAGTTTATCAGTTTTTACTCCAGAGTCGTATTAATTTTCAAATCATTGAATTAGAATACATATTGCGAAAGTTATCGTGAATTGAATAGAAATTTTTCTAATGCAAAACAAATGATACTTTTTTCATTGCATATTTTGTAAAAACCAAACAGATGCTGAAGAGTACATAAAATACGCCATTTTACTACTAACTAAATGAAATTCACTTCATGCAACTTAATTCATTAAAGAAGAATATTATGTTTGCAGTAATAAAATCAAGTTTTTACTTAAGAGTCGTACGCAATTTCCATGTCAGTGGTATTGACATGTTATACATAAATGTAAATACTGCGAATTCTAACAAAGAAAAATTATGGATTTTTTTGTTAAGCCAAAACAGATGTTCAAGTGTCTGCTCAAAATAAACCATAATAATAATTTGCATCTAAAAGTCATTGGAAATTGGTAAATGGAACTCACTTCACGCAACTCAGTTCTTTGAAACAGAATATGTATGTCTGCTTTTATAAGATTCCAGTTAATCAATGTCAATTGTAATAAGCTGCGTTTCAATAACAATTCTCTGGGCAATCGCGTATTCTACGGAACGTACCGTTCTGTGTTTCCTGTACACGACGTATACGTGATATTAAAATGAGTAATTTTGAATTATATTATTTACACATTACGAATTTGGCCGAAAATACCTTCTGGCAACAGTGTACGTAGTCTAGAATGACTTTCAGGGAAATGTAAGTAATAATGGTCGTGGTTGTGGATGCCAAAACAAAAGAGAGAATTTTGCTTATTTTTTGGCAGACTATAATTAATGCAAATGCAATAAAGTACCGAATTTAAAGGCATAGAGATAACACTGTACAACAGTGAAAAAAGTACACTGACTTGCCAGTATAGGTTCGATTCTACTACCAAAGAGTAGTAAAAACCTATACTCCCTTTGGCGAAATTGGTGACCATTTTTTTATAGGCCTCCAAAGATTCTGAAAGCAGTGAGCCCCTCGAAAAAGGTGTCATCAGTGTTTGTCCAAAAACTAATGCAGACTTGGTGTTACCGCTTAACTATATTTGGCTTTAATGTAGCTATCAATATTCTGAACAAAGTTCCCGCACTTTTTTTGAAAAAGTAAAGGAAACAAATATTTGTTTTTCACCTTTTTCAGCATAACTTTCAGATACTCTTAACATTTCACTAACAATATTTGGCAAAATTGTAGCCAAGATAAATCTGAACATATTAATACAATCTGAACGTGTCTAGTCATCCTAAATAGCACAAAAAGACCACATTGTACCTCAAAAATTTTAGTATTTCACTATTATGTAACAAAAATATTTGTTGGTGTATGGTGTGTTCAGCAACTTTATAGAAAATATTAAGGCCAATATTGTTGTGGAACATATTAACTCTGTAGCTATTCCACATAACTGTAATTTTTGGCCCTAATTAAAAAAACCGTAAAAAAGGGGAGGACGGGTATGAAATGTTCTACAAAAATGTTGGCCATAAATGTGTCAGAACACACCAAAGCCCAAAAAACTGTCAAATTCCTGTCGAAAACGCTCATTACTGTTATTGTTATTGATTCGAACGCCAGGTCGTATGACTAACATTGCTGCACGAACACACCAATGAGGGTTTTTGACTGGAATTTGTTGTTTTTGTGTTTCTGTTAAGTTTTGGGCTATGGTGTGCTCCGACACATATAGTAAAATTGTATGACCAACATTTTTGTAGAACATTTCATCCCCGCCCTCCTCATTTTAAAGGGTGTTTTTTACGATTTGTTGAAATAGGGCCACAAATTACAGTTATGTGGGGTAGCTAGAGGCTTAATACATTCCACAAAAATATTTGCCTTAATATTTTTTATAAAGTTGCTAAACATACCCTACATCAAAAAAGTCAATATTAACATTTTTAAGGTACACTGTGGTCTTTTTGAGCTATTTAGGGTTCCTAGACACGTTCAGATTGTATTAATGTGTTCTCAAAAGTTGTTCAGATTTACGTTGTCTTTAATTTTGCCAAATATTGTTAGTGAAAAATTACGAGTCCCTGAAAGTTATGCTGAAAAGGTGAAAAAAAATATTTATTTTCCTTTACTTTTTGAAAGAAAGTGGGGAAATTTGTTTTCGAATAAAATGTTAAGAAACTTTATTCAGCATATTCTAAGCTACATTATTGCCAAATATAGTTAAGTTATATCACCAAGTCTGAATTAGTTGCTGGACAAACACTGAAGACACATTTTTCGAGGGGCACACTGATTTTCAGAAACTTTTGAGGCCCATAAAAAATTGCTCACCAATTTCGCCAAACCGAGTATCGGGATATACTACCCTTTGGTATTAGAATCGAAGCTATACTGTCAATTCCGTGTATTTTTTCAAAAAGTTTTAATTTATTGCAAAGTGTAATAGGAAAGTTTGAATTTCGATTTTTTTTTTGCTTTCCCAATTTTGTGTGGGAAGTCTAATACGGGCTATTCTTTCTGTGTTTTTTTTTGTATCCCCTCATCTTGAGAGGAGGGAGGAGTGACCTAAGACCCCTAGTATGTGGGCGGAAATTCGATTTGGGTCATTTTAAGTCATTTGAGCAATGTCCGTCCGTCCGTCTGTCTGTGTGTCTGTCTGTCGACACGATAACTCTCGAAAGGATTAACCGATTGACTTTAAATTTGACAAATGGACCACTTTGAACCAAAAGTTAACTGATTGTAGCTTCAATATCCGTTCATACAAATACTTCAAATTTTGTACAGTGTAATGTTTCTATAGTACATGGAGGCCAGGGAAAAGTGGGCGCGCCCCACTGGTAACTCCCAAACAAATGGAAAATTTTTGCACCAAAGGCTATCAGCTTATAACTTTAATACCACTGCATACAGGTACTTAAAATTTTGTACACTGTTTTGCTTTTTTAGTACCTATAATCCAGAGAAACGTGGGCGTTATTAGCAAACCTCGTTTGATTTCGTCTCCGAAAAAAGTGCAGCGTTTATTTTTACCCTTTTCCCGAAAACTGCACTTTTCTAACATATTTTGGAAATTTGATGTTAAATTTGATGAAATTTGGTGTTAATTTAAATTCCAGGGACGACATCATTTCGACTTAAAGGGTGTACATATTATCTAGCATTTGACGTCGACATGCCAACATTTTTGACAGAAACGAAATCGCCATTACTTATATCTTTAGAGAAGAATATTACGATTGCATTAATCAAATTGTGAATTTATATTCACTGAAATAAGCTGCGATTTTCAGGAAAACTTTTCTGGACAACTGCCGATTCGTTTCTACGTGCCATTCAAATGAATATCAATTACACTGTACAACAATTTCAAACTTTTTTCAAAATAACAGGGTTCTGTCAGTGGATTCTGGTAGAGGAGACAAAAAAATACGTGTATCGGCGTTTTGAAAGATCACATCGGAATTTTATTTTAGGGGGGGTTAAAGTTTTCCCCCGTGTTCGTGCAGAATATCGGTATATAAAACTGTGTTCTGTTCATCTGAGGTGTAGGATATCTTCAGCAACTTTGTAGCAAATATTAAGGCCTATATTTTTGTGGAATGTATTAACCCTCTAGCTTCCCACATAACGGTGATTTTTGCCTATATTTTAACAAATCGTAAAAAAACTCCCCTAAAAATGGGTGGGGATGTGAGTGATGCAAAAAAAAAATAATTATTTTAATATACAATTAAATAATATTTATTTTCTGTTAAATTTTACTTCAGGTCTATACAAGGAGAAGTACTTATTAAATACATAAGTTCATTTATTTTAAATTCACTTTTCTTTCACTCTTGGCAATTCGACGCCATTATCAGACAATGTCCAACATAAATCTGTTATAAGAGACAAAATGCTCTTGCCTATTATAGCGTTTTTCAATATTGACAACTGAAAATCAAAATATAAATATATATAATCAAATATAAATCAAAACTTTTATTTAGACCACAGCATCAAACCGATATAGCACTTTCGGCAGATATGTTTTGGCACCCATGGCTAATCTGGAAAAACTTCCAGTTCAAAATAAATTTAATATATATCCTCCACTTTGCTCGTGAAAAATGAAACCCTATGTTCCATAAGGGTATGCTTGCCACAGACGTAGCTAAACCAAGTCAAGTTTTCTCAAACAGTTAGTCATTATTATTCTTACAAATTCCCTTGTAGACTAATGTAAGAAAATAAGAAGATTAACTGGCACGATGTCAAACGTTCATAAGTAACGTAACACCCAATAGTTCCGTTATGGTAATTTTGAGTGACAAAAATATAATGACAGAAATAATGAAGAAGAACGAAAGTGCTATTGGTAGTTGTTGAATAACGACCTTCTCTTCAGAGCTGGGAGAACCTACATATGCGAGGAATAACAAATTAACAGGCAATCTTGAATTTTGCCGGTTTTTTGGTGTTTGTGTTAAGTTTTGGGCTTTGGTGTGTTCTGACATATATAGTAAACTTTTATGGCCAACATTTTTGTAGAACATTTCAACCCCGCCCTCCCATTTTTAGGGAAGTTTTTTACGATTTGTTAAAATATACGCAAAAAGGTTGCTGAAGATAGCCTACATCTCAGATGAAGAGAACACATAGTTTTATATACCAATGACTTCGAATAATCTCACAAGAAATAGCCATTCAATATCACAATTTCTTGAAATAATCGAATCTCCAAACATTTCTCGCAACAATTCAATTGTTTCACTTGCTGTGAGGCACGTAGCCACAATCGGCCAATGGCAAAAAGATAGCTCTTAACGAGAGCTAAAATATTGCTCATGGGTTTCAAGGTCGTAGGTCGACTGGAAAGTGATTTTTTGGATTTAAAAAAAAATGGACTTAGCGCTCGAAAAGTTGCAATTGGAGAACGATTATTTTGATAATAAAACTGAATAATTTCTAAACGTTGTTCTTGCGTATATCTCTCCAATGAAAAACAAATGACAGATCATGACATATTACAAATGGCCGAAATCAAAATCATATCATCCCTATTGAGAACCCCATTATGTATTGATTCAGAGAAGCAAACATTTTGCTGATTCTTTTCCAGACTTTAATTATTGAAAAAGTAATAAAATACCAATTTTGATGACATTGAGATAATTGCAAGTTATTTCGAATTGGATTTTTTTATGAATTGCATTTTCTTACTTGTTTAAACTTCAATGGTTTATTGTTTTGATAAAATTAGTTCAGAATAGCATAAGTCGACTAAGTTTAATATTATTCGAAACTTAGCATGTCGAACTCTACACTGAGCCAAAAATTAACCTTATATAAGGTTAACTTAACCATAAATAAACATGATTTGGAGTCTACGTTATATAAGGTTAATTTGAACATTTTCTTGTTGACTGGTATTTAACAATAATAATATTTAATTTAACTATTCCATGGTTGACTTTTTTAACCATGAAAATTGTTAATATTATAATAATAATTGTTACTTTAACAATGCATTTTTGAATTTTTTAACCATGAAAATTGTTAATATTAAGATAGTTAATTTATTGAAACAATGCATGTTCATTTTAACAATGAAATTGTTAATATTATTAACTATGAAGATTGTTATTGAAACCTTTTTTATTGTTAATTTAACTATTTAGTGGTTACTTCATGTAACCAGAAACATAGTTGTTTCAATAATTTTTAATATTTATATTAAATAAAACAAGAAAAATTTAACTTTCGCATTTTTATTTTTTATTTTATTTACAAAATATATGTTAATATATATGTATGTATAAGAAACACCTGAAAAGAAAAAAAAAACAAAAAGGTTAGAAAAATATAAGTATAAATGTAAAAAAGGGTACAATTCTAAGAAGATCTTTTGACTTTTTACCTAAATTCTGTAGTTCAAAGAGCATAAGCTTTTACCGATGGGCTGATCTGATGGAAAAATCTGCTCTGTGACTATAAGTTAAGTGCCTACGTTTCTGTGCTTGACCAACATGTGATCAGTCCCCGCTCAAAAGGTGCCGTCCACGTAAACTCCCTGAATCTTTCGATTATTAAGGGCCCAGGACGGTTAGGCACTTAGTTTGGGGTACTGAGCTTAGTCCGATCTTACGGCAAACTTATAGTAGAGAGGAGATTAATAACAAAGGCAATCTGATAGAAAGCCGATGTCCCACCAAAATCATAATCGGAATAGATATAAAAATCAAGGATTGGGTAAGTCAATGGATGATACTTCAAGGAAGTGCACTGAATTGTATATTAAAAACAAGTAAGAAAGTTTCAGTCGGGTAAACCGACCAAGGTATAGTTGTTATTAAAGAATCAATATTTCACTAAATGTTAACCCTTTGTGTGGGAGGTACCAGAAGGAATGGACCAATATGGCCCATCTTTGAACTTAATCGGAGATAGAAAAAAATATTACCGTATACCAAATTTGAAGTGAATCGGTTACTCTTTTCGAGAGTTATCGTGCCAGCAGACGGACGGACATATCTCATTCGACTTAAAATGACCCAAAACTAATATGCGCTGAACATACTTAGGGTCTTAGATCACTCCTTCAATGTGTTACACTTTTGGCCCGTTGCAAATGATATATACCCTCGTATTACTAAAGTGAGGGTATACAAAAACAAATGTATACATGCATACCACTTTTCCTGTAATTACTTCGCACACTACAACTAGTATTGGTACAACTTATCAACAGTTTCTAGTACATATTGGCACAACTTACCAACAGATTCAAGGCCGGACTCCCAGCACAAGCAGCCGCAAGCCACAGAAAAAGAAACAACTGAAAAGAAAAAAACAAAAACATCGTTTATATGTATGTATGTAGGTATTACGAAAGCAGTTCTAACATGTATGTATGTACATTTAACAGAATCAACATCGCACAACAAAAAAAAAACTAACGTATGTATGTACGGCGTAGCAGCCACAAGTGTTCAAACGAAAAGACAAGATGAACACATACCCACACGTACACATCACTTCTCTCCGTATGTTTGCTTGCTGCTGCATATACTTACGTACATACATTGTTGTTGGTTGTATTTTCATGCTCAGTTAATGCGACAGCGTGTACATATTTTTTTCCACTCTTAACCACTGAATTTCACAATTTTAATTTCATAATCACAAAAAATAATATTAATATTACATTCGCCTTTACTATAATTAAACAGGCACAAAACACTATTAAAATTTTTAACACACATATTTTATTATTTCACTTTTTAAATACACATATGTACATACATACAAATGAATGTAGTTTTTTACAAAATGTTTTACTACTTACCTCTATACTAACAGCTTCCGACACCAGCACTAGTCCCATCGACTATTCAACACCAACTGAACTCCCGCACTCGATCAAGCACCGAAGCTGGCATTTGGTGGTGTTTTGAATGAGCGAGATAAATTCTCTTATGACGACAGTCGCATTCGTTTCAACTTCGTTTAACTTAATACTCAACTTCGTCTAACACAAAGCAGTTGAAAAACGTCGACCACAACAGAGCCGAATTGTTGTTTATCTCGCACATTTTTCTGTCTCTCTTTCAAAAAAACCAACCATATATAATGTTAACTTAACCATTTTTCATGTACATTTGAACTTATATAAGGTTATTTTTGTCTTCGTAATCAAAAATTTACCATGAGAAATTTAACCAGACACATGGTTAAAAAAATCATTGTATTTTCGGCTCTGTGTATGCTAAGCGGCGCCAGGCTTGCCAGTTTTTTTTAGTGCCGAATCCCCAAATTTTTATTTTTTATCCCCTAAATCCCCAAAAAAAAGATTTATCATCCCCAAAAAAATCCCCAGAAAATATTTTAAATTATATGAATTATGTATATTTCAATTCAATGTACTTTTTACTAAAATTCATTTTGTTTTGTACAAAATGTACGTTGTTAAATTATCAAATATATCTGGTTCAAAATCTTCCATCTCATCTACACCATCTAATTTTTTTGTACACGTTTTTGCTATTAAAAGTTTGATAATTTCTGCCAATTGACTAAATTATTGATAACACACTGAATTTTTTTTAAAGTACATCCAAGGGTTAACACCTGCGATTCCAGTTCTTTAAAATCGAGTTGGATCAGCAGAATCCTGTTACTACACCATTTTCAACAGTAATTGAGAAGTTTACCATTGTAATTGAGAAAATTTCACTTGAAATTGAAATTTTACATTTGAAATTGAGATTATACATTTGAAATCGACTAAATTTCAATTGAAATTGAGATTTTCCATTTGAAATTGGCTAAATTTCATTTGAAATTGATATTTTTCATTTGGAATTGACTAAATTTCAATTGAAATTGAGATTTTCTATTTGAAATTGTCTAAATTTCATTTGAAATTTAGATACTTCCACTTTAAATTGAGAAAATTCCATTTTCAATTAGGATATTTCCATTTGAAATTCAGAAAATTCTGTTTGAAATTAGGATATTTCTATTTAAAATTGAGAAATTATGAAAATAACTTTGATTTTGAAATACATGTTTAAAGCTGGAGTTGAAGGATAAATTCGCTATTTTCTTGATAAATATGACCCGTGGAATCGTTAACCGTTTGTTACCGGGTTCCCGCTTGGGACCAGTGGTAACTTCCTCGCGTAGTCCAAATGTCCATTTGATAGGTGCAATAGGAATATTCGGAGTCATACAATTGGATCGGCGTAGAGGGTCATCCACTGCAGCATCTACAAACAAATGGGCTATATATTATTTATATAAACTTGAAATGGTTGCACGTTTGTTAGTTGATTTATAATAATTATTCGTATTACAAGAACTTTACTATAATTTCTCAATTATAAATAAAAAGTTCTCAATTTAAAAACAAAATATGCTAATTCCAAACGGAATTTTCTCAATTTAAAATGGAAATATCCTAACTTAAAACGAAATTTAGACATTTTTAAATGGAAAATCTCAATTACAAATGAAATTTTGTCAATTTCAAAATGGAAATCTCAATTTCAATTGACATTTAGTCAATTTCAATTTTTTGCCAATTTCAAATGGAAAATCTCAATTTCAATTGAAATTAAGTCGATTTCAAATTTAAAATCTCAATTTCAAGTGAAATTTTCTCAATTACTGTTGAAAATGGTGTAGTAAACTTTACTCCAAAATTAGCTTAAATTGTTCGTAATGTCGTCTCGGAAGAATTTTATAAACCGCATTTGGCTTCAATTAAGATTTATTAATGTCTATAGAAAAACGTATTGGCAATTACTTCAGGTTGTCTATTTAAGTCGTACTCTAATACACGGAGTCAAGCCACTTTTTGTAGGAACTTTTCACATAATTTTTACGGACGCATTTTCTAAAAAAATAGATTTAACAGAAAATACAACTTTTAACATAAATAAATACATGTAATTAAAAAAAATTGCAATCCCCGCCAAATCCCCGGATCCCCAAACCAAAAAATATATCCCCATTCGCGAAGAAAAATCCCCAAATTGGGGATAAATCCCCTAAACTGGCAGCGCTGAGCGGCGCATCAATGCGTTTTAATAGATCTAAATATAATAAAAAACATTCATCGTCCGAAAAATCCGCCCTCAGTCGAACTATATTATATGTACCCCTTAAGTGTGATTAATACCAATATCACATATGTACAAGCCACGAGTAAAGAACTTTGATTAGCCACATAATATTTATTTAAATTTTATTTTATTTAACCAAAATGTTATCGTATTTAAGTGAATGCAAATACAAGAATTTCTCAAAAAGGATTCAACACTGAGTGAAATAAAACCAGAGGCAGTTTCCGTGAATTTCAGTCTGTCTCTTTAAATGGAATGTCGTCCTCTATTTTTTTTTCTACTTTCCTGAATTAGAGCTAATAAAAAGTTTCTAACATTATAGTCTTGTGATACAACATCTGCTGTTTGTTTACGAAAAAAAAGGATTACTAAATAAAAACTATCTTTTCTGGGAAGTCGCAGCATATTAAAATGGTTTTGTGAGATTCCTTATATTTAGTATAAAGATGAGATGATTTTGAAGTAGGTATAGGCAGGGGAAGTAATGTTTTCACTTTATTTGTAATAAAAAATTTCTGTTACTAGAACGAAGTGGAAGGGACTGTTTTTAATTTTTTTATAATAACAACTTCTATCGGATTCTATGAAATCTAAATACAAAGAAAAAACTTTGCACAGAAAACACATTTTAGACACCTACATTGTGTATTTTCGGGAACCAGATTTACGTATTTCAATACGTATAAGTATACAAGTACATACCTACTCATACCTCATTCAAATGAAAATGTGTACTAAATTGCGTGAAATTGACGTCGGTATTATGTTTGACCGTTTCTAGCGAATTTCGTACTTGAATACATTTGATTAAATGATGCATTTCACAGGATCTTGAAGAACTATGGTTGGATTCACAAACATGTAAAAGCGTTAAGTTCGCCCATGCCGAATCTTATATGCCCTCCACCATGGATAGCATGTGACCTCACAAAATAACTCAAACCTAAAGAAAATAACACAGAAAAACACCAAAAAATGTAGTAGATGAGAACAGTAGGAATCACAACAAGTTAGATGCTATATATGGGAGTTATATCTAAATATGGACCGATATCGCCCATTTTCAATCGCAAGTTACCTGCAGCTATAAGAAGTATCTATACCAAATTTCAGCCACCTAGCTCTATTATTACGGACTGTAGCGTGATTACAACAGACAGACGGACGGACAGACGGACATGGCTAATTCGTCTTAGAATTTAACGACGATTAAGAATATATATATACTTTATGGGGTCTCAGATCAATATTTAGAGGTGTTACAAACGGAGTGACAAAATGAATATACCCCCATCCTATGGTGGAGAGTATAATAACACCGAAAAACACAACAAGTTAGATGCTATATATGGGAGCTATATCTAAATATGGACCGATATCGCTCATTTGCAATCCCAAACAACCTGCAACCATAAGAAATATTTATATCAAATTTTATCAACCTAGCTCTATTACTACGGACTGTAGCGTGATTACAACATACGGACGGACGGACAAACGGAATCGTCTTAGAATTTTACGACGATTAAATCAGATCAATATTTACCCTGTACCACAGTGTGGTGTAGGGTATAAATATATAAAAAGGTACTGATAATTATACCCTACACCACGCTGTGGTACAGGGTATTATAAGTTTGTTTCACGGCAGATGTTTGTAACACCTGAAAATAACACAGCTAGACCCACCTTAAAGTATACCGATCGACTCAGAATCACTAGCTGAGTCGATTTAACGATGTCCGTCCGTCCGTCTGTCCATGTAAAGTTGTTCGTCGACTACAGGTCGCAATTTCACTCCGATCGTTCTGAAATTTTGCAGTTGAGAGTATTTCGCGGCTGTTAAGATCGCTATTGAATTTAGTTGAAATCGGTTCAGATTTAGCTATAGCTCCCATATACATGTTTCGTCCGATTTGGCCCTTTAGTCCTGTAGAAGCTGTATTTTACATCCAATCGTTTTGAAATTTAGAATGGTAGAGTTTCTTGATTCATGAACCAACACTACCGAAATTGAAGAAAATCGGTTAAGATTTATCTATAGCTCCCATATATATGTTTCGTCCGATTTGGCCCTTTAGTCCTATAAAAGCTGTATTTTACATCCAATCGTTTTGAAATTTAGAATGGTAGAGTTTCTTGATCCTTGAACCAACATTGCCGAATTTGAAGAAACTCGGTAAAGATTTAGCTATAGCTCCCATATATATGTTTCATCCGATTTGGCTCTTTAGATCCAATCGTTTTTATACCCTACACCACACTGTGGTACAGGGTATTATTTAAGTAGAAAATGTCCCAAAAGTAAATTTATGTAAACAATTTATACATGAATTACAAAATTTATATATCAGAGTTATTCAATATTACGAGAGTGGTGTAGGGTATTATATAGTCGGCACCGCCCGACTTTAGCCTTTCCTTACTGGTTTTTTCATATTTCTGGTTTTATTGGAAAGGTTGAACTTTGTCATTTAAAAAGAGAACACAATATCATTCATATTACTACAAGGACTGACTCGGCAAATGTTAACCCTTTGTGGGGGAGATACTAGAGAGGGCCAATATGGTATATCTTCGAACTTAGCCTGAGATAGAAAAAAATATAACCATATACCGAATGGTAAGTCAAGTGGTTACCCCTTTCGAGTGCACCAGCCAGCAGACAGACAGACGGACGGACGGACATTGGCGCGGGGCAAAATCGCCTTTTTTGATATGTTTTAACTACTATGTATTTCTGGGCAAATAAATTTTATTTGAAAATCAATAAAATATATTTGGACTTATATTAGTATGTTACAACATATAATATTTGAAACTAAATTTCTCAAAAAAAAATATGTGTTTGAACACAAATAAAATTTGTTTAGGAATTTCTCCACATATATTTTATTTAAAAAAGATTTTCGAAACTTTTGTTGAATTTTTCGTATTTCAGTGGTAATTCTTTTTTGGTTTCGAATTGAACCTACCAGTTATGATACCAAATGCAGCATTAACTTCTGTTTTAAATTAATCATTTACTATTTCTGAGTATTCCAAGCCATCATTAGTTGTCAATTCTCCACGTAATATATTTTGATCCAAGATTATACGATTTCAATTATTATTATATATTATTTTTATATTTAACACAATTTAGGCATTTTCTGAATACGTAAATGCAAATAAATATTTGTTTTTGAAAAATAGTCCAAAATAAACACATATTGGGATGTAAACAAAGATTTGTTTAGAACAACATCTTCCCAAATATATAAATTTTGTGTGTACCAAATATTATATGTTATGAGTATACCCTAAACATATATATGTATGTTTCAAGCCGAATATGTTTGGAACAATATACTACAGAAGCGATTTTTTTAGCTTGTGCTAATGCGACTTAAAATGATCCAAAACGGAAATTCCCCGAACGCACTTAGGGTCTTAGGGCACTCCTTCGATGTGTTACAGTGCTACACCTAACACCTAAGACCCCTAGTATGTTCGGCGGATATCCGTTTTGGGTCATTTTAAGTCGAATGAGCAATGTCCGTCCGTCCGTCGGTCTGTCTGAATAGCTCCCCGCTGGTGCACACCATAACTCTCTAAGGAGTAACCGATTAACTTCAAATTTGGTATGTGGTAATATTTTTCGACTATTAACTTTTTCAATTATGCATGGGTTTACTGTAGAATGGTCTAATTTTATTCAGACTGATCATACTTTACTACAAAATAATAAAAATATACACGGGGCAAAATCGCCTTTTTTGATATGTTTGAATGGAAAGAAAATATATTTGGAACACAAATTTTTAAATATTATATATTTCTGAACAAATAAATTTTATTTGAAAATCAATAAAATATATTTGGAACGCATATATTAATATATTACAACAAAATATATTTGCAAACTAAATTTCCCAAATAAAGTATGTGTTTAAGTACAAATAAAATTATTGTTTAGGAATTTCTTCAAATATATTTTATTTAAAAAAGATTTTCAAATCTTTAGCTGGCTTTTTCGAATTTCATTTTTAACTTTTTCTTGGTTCCCAATTGTACCTCCCAGTTTTGATACCATATGCAGCATTGACTTCTGTTTTAAATCAACTATTTAAATTTCTGAGCATTCCAAGCCATCATTAGTTGTCAATCCACCAAAAAATTTATTTTGATCCAAGAATATAGGATTTTAGTTATTATTTTTACGAACATTAAACAATTTCTAAAAAATTACTTTCAATTACTGAACAATATAACACAATTTAGGTATTTTCTGAATTTTTTATTTTTTTCGGAAATAATAGTCCCAAATAATAACAAATTGGGAGTAAACAAAGATTTGTTTATAACACCATCTTCCCAAACATATAACCTTTGTGTGTACCAAATATTATATGTTTAGAGAGTTCCCTGAACATATATATGTTTCAAGCCGAATATGTTTGGGACAATATACTACAGAAGCGATTTTTTTTCAGCGTGTAATAATTGCGAATTTTCGATGTTTTTAAGAAGTTTTAATTAAAATGTTATTAGACATATTCTCATAATCAAATTTTTTCATTTCGTTTTTTTTTCAATATCTTGTGAGAATATCTTTGAAACCGCTGATGGCATGAAGAAATTATATTAGAAGGAGATGAAGGCTACTTAATTTAGGATTATTTAAAGCTTCTGCAGCAACGACGACAAATGGTTCTCTGGTTATGCTAAAATATATGGCATAACCGGAGCTTCTTTTGGGCAAAAAAATCGGAAATAAAATATGGGATTTTACAAAAATGTCAAAACAAATTCTAATTTCGCAGAAAAAAAGCACATACAAATATTTTTGAGATTTTTTTTTAAATTCTTTAAAAGATTGAAGAAAAAGCTATCGAAACCCCTTTGGGCAAACTTTGCTAAATACAATAGCTAATTAGTTATATGGATGAGGAAAAAGGTCCGTTTGGCCAAACTTTCAAAATTCAACACCCTCCAACGCGGACAATCCCTAAAACATTTGGTTGCAATTTTGTGTCATAACTTTTATCCAATGGGACTAAAGTTTCAAGTTGCAAGTTTCATCCCGATCAGAAGACATCGGTTTTAAAAATGTACTCACCTGACATGAAATCCCCCCTAAACACATATTAAATACATCTGAATGTGATATGATTTATATTCAGTATTATTTATACTTAGTATAAATAATAATGCAAATAATTTAATGCTAAATAGGACATTTAATACGAATTTTAATTTTCAACGAACACGCTGAAAAAATATCGCTTCTGTAGTATATTCTCCCAAACATATTCGGCTTGAAACATATATATGTTTAGCGTACAATCTAAACATATAATATTTGGTAAACACAAAAATTATATATTTGGAAATATGTTGTTGTTTTAAACAAATCTTTGTTTCTATCCTAATATTTTCTTATTTGAGACTATAATTTTCGAAACAAATATTTATTTGCATTTAAGTGTTACATTTTTCATCGATTCAAATTTAATTTTACAGTTTTTTTGTTTTTAAAAATAATAAATATTGCTAATTTAAATCGTATAATGTTGGATATACATAAATTACTTGGAGGATTGGCAGCAAATGATGACTTGGAATACTCATAAATTTAAAATGATCGATTTAAAATAAAAGTTAATGCTACATATGGTGTTATATCTGGGAGGTACAATTCTAATTAAAGAAAAACATTAAAACTGAAATTTGAAAAAGTCAGCAAAGTTTTGAAAATCTTTTTAAATAAAATATATTTAGAGAAATTTCTAAACAATAATTATACCCTCACTTTAGTGTGACGAGGGTATATATCATTTGCTACGGAAAAAAGTGTAACACATCGAAGGAGTGACCTAAGACCCCAAGTATGTTCGGCGGAAATCCGTTTTGGGTCATTTTAAGTCGAATGAGCAATGTCCGTCCGTCTGTCTGTCTGTCTGTGTGTCTGCTGGCTGGTGCGCACGATAACTCTCGAAAGGAGTAACCGATTGACTTCAAATTTCGTATGTGGTAATATTTTTTTCTATCTCCGGCTAAGTTCGAAGATGGGCCATATTGGTCCACTCCTTCTGGTACCTCCCCCACAAAGGGTTAAAATGTTGTGAAATATTGATTCTTTAATAACTGCTATTATACGTATTCGAATCTTCAGAAATTCCACACATAGTATTAGTTTGTTAGTCGCTATCAACTCGAGGAAAATGGGCGAAATTGCCACGCCCGTTTTGGTATCTCCCACACAAATGCACCATTTTGCACTAAAAGTTAAAAGCTTATAACATTAATACCAGTGTTTAGAAATACTTGAAATTTTGTACAGTGTAATGCTTTTATAGTTCCTACAGTCCAGTGAAAAATGGGCGTTATTGCCGCTCTCCTTTTGGTACCTCCCACACAAATGCACCATTTTGCACCAAAAGTTAACAGCTTATAACATTAATACCAGTGTATAAAAATACTTGAAATTTTGTACAGCGTAATGTTTTTATAGTGCCTACAGTCCATTGAAAAATGGGCGTTATTGTCACGCCCCTTTTGTTACCTCTCCCACAAAGGCACCATTTTGCACCAAAAGTTAACAGTTTATAACATTAATATCAGTGTATACAATTACTTGAAATTTTGTACAGTGTAATGCTTTTATAATGCCTATAGTCCAGTGAAAAATGAGCGTTATCACCACGCTTCTTTTTGTACCTCCCACACAAAATGGCCAAATTATACCACAATTTAATATCTCAACGTTAATATACCAGTCCATATAAACGGTTACAATTCGGCACAGTGCAATATATTTAAAGTATCCAATGTTCAGCGAAATATAGGTGTATTTCTTAAACCCCTTCTGGTATCTCCCACAAAAATTGACAGAATAATTTGTGTAATATTCAATATTACATTACTCACAAAGTGAGGGTATACCTTAGTCGGTTTACCCGACTGAAACTTTCTTACTTGTTTTATTTGTATTTAAACACATATTGTATTTGAGAAATTTAGTTTGCAAATATATTTTGTTCTAATATATTAATACATAGGTTCCAAATAAATTGTATTGGTTTTCAAATACAATTAATTTGTTCAGAAATATATAATATTTCAAAATTTGTGTTCCAAATATATTTTCTTTCGATTCAAACATATCAAAAAAGGCGATTTTGCTCCGTGTATGTGTTTAACAAATTTCCATATTAATATCACTTATACGCCTCGTACAGAAAACATTGATAAATCCGAATTAACAATTGTCCAGAAAAGTGTTATTGAAAATGCAGTCAATATCAATTAAAATTCATTAGAGAGAATTCTATTAATGCCAATATAAATAAGCATTCTTCTTCAAAGAACTAAGTTGCGTGATATGAGTGTCATTTATCTATTTATACAGAATTTTGGATTATAATTATATTTGGATTATATATACATTTGGACATCTGCTATTTTATACAAACATTTATGAAATGAATTTAATCATTTTATCCTCTTTAGAATTCTCAGTATTTTAAAAACTGTATTTCAATTATTGTTGAAAACATTTCTACGCCATTCACTTGGAAATTTAGAACGACTGCGAATTAAAAACTGATTTTATATTTAAACATGTTGGGCATTAAGTAACAAAACAAAACAGTGTTAAATTTATCCGCATTGAAATAAATTGCTCCAAAAGATTATTAACAAAAATCTGTTTCAGAAAGCAAACATGTATACTCACATTTCAGTGAAGGAGGGTATACATATATCATATGCTATGGCTCATGTTACGGCTCTATGTATTATACAGATAGATAGAATTACTTGAAAGCCTAAGTATGTTCGGCGGAAATTGGCATTTAATTGTTGTCCGTCTATCTGTATGGCTGGTGCTTACAAAACTTTCGAAAGAAGTTAACGATTGACTGCAAATGTTGAATGCAGTAATATTTTTCAATCATATTGACCCATATTTTGTTTTTGGACTAATATTTTTAACTATTAGAATAATCTGTAAGGATGTTTTTAAATACAATGATTAAATTCAGAAAAATTATTATATTAGAATTAGAGATTCTAATAAATTAAATATAATAAAGATTCTGCAAATATTTTAAAAGTTCACATTTCTAAAACTTTAAGAAAATATTATCAATAATATCCAAATTTTTTAAATTTATTTCAATTTCAAAAGGCTTTTCTTCTACTATGAATTTTTCAATTTAAATCTCTTTCAGCTGTTTATTTACTGTAAAATTGTTTTCAACTTTTTCAACATAAAATAAATATGTCAAACTACATCCATGTCTCCCGTGAAGTGGAATTGCATTGCTCCGCTTGTCCTATTTGGTAGTCGTTTTTATTGACCTTTAACTTGTTGCCAATAAACGGCAATGGTTACACAATGCACCAAGAAGCACACACGACCAAGAACCTTTCCTCTTATGTGTATATTTACTAGGACATCGGGACACTGTATCAGTTAATACCACCCTGACGATGAAAAGTACGAGTATGTAATGAACAAATTTGAGAAAAATAAAATAATTACGTTGTCAACAATAAATATGAATGTGAAATACATTTAACGACCATATTCACATATTCGGGTCATATATAGGGTGGCCCAAACTGCTCTCCCTACTGCCTACTGTTTTAGATTTGTGAGAGTCTGGTGCATATTTTGTGTACATTTGAGGGGGAGCATTTTTATACCCTACACCACACTGTGGTACAGGGTATTATGACTTTGTGCATTTGTTTGTAACACCCAAAAGGAGAAGAGATAGATCCATTGTTTATTATGCCGATCGACTTGTAATCACTTTCTGAGTCGATTTAGCTATGTCCGTCCGTCTGTCTGTAGATGTATTCTTGTAATCAAAGTACAGGTCGCAATTATGGCCCGATCTTGACGAAACTTTACACATATCTATTTTTTGGTCCAAGGACGATCCCTATTTAATTTGGTTAAAATCGGTTCAGATTTGGATATATATATGTTAGGCCCGATTTGACATGTCAGCGCTGTAGAATATTTATTTTTTATCCGATCAGAATGAAATTCAGCAGAAAGAGGTATTTTATTATATGAATGAACACCGTTAAATTTGGAAGAAATCGGTTCAGATTTAGATATAGCATCCATATATATTTTACCCCCGATTTTACATGTAAGCGCTGTAAAAAGTGTATTTTTAATCCGATCAGTATGAAATTCAGCAGAAAGAGGTTTCTTATTACATGAAAGAATACCGCCAAATTCGAAGAAAATCGGTTCAGATTTAGATATAGCCTCCATATATATTTTACCCCCGATTTTACATGTAAGCGCTGTAAAAAGTGTATTTTTAATCCGATCAGTGCGAAATTCGGCAGAAAGAGGTTTCTTATCAGATGAATTAATACTGCCAAATTTGAGGGAAATCGGTTGAGATTTAGATATAGCCCACATATATATGTTACCCCCGATTTGACATGTAAGCGCTGTAGAAACTGTATTTTATATCCGATCAGTAAAAAAATTGGCAGAAAGAAGTTTCTCATTACGTGAATAAACACTGCGAAATTTGAGGGAAATTGGTTCAGATTTAGATATAGCCCCCATACATGTATATGTTACCCCCGATTTAACATGTAAGCGCTGTACAATCTGTATTTTATATCCGATCAGTAAAAAAATCTACACAAAAGGGTTTCTCATTATATGAAGGGATACTTCCAAATTCAGAGAAAATCGGTTAAGATTTAGATATAGCCCCCATATATATGTTACCCCGATTTGACATGTAAGTGCTGTAGAGACTGTATTTTTTTTCCGGTCAGTACGAAATTTTACAGAAAGAAGTTTCTTTTTACATGAATAAGTATTCAAGGAAAATCCGTTCAGATTTATATATGACCTCCATATATATGTTCCTCCTGATTTGGTATCAAAGCGCTATAGAAGTTGTACTTTACTTCCGATCATTATTATTTTCCGGAAAGATGTTTCTCAATTTAGGAACGAATATTGCTTAATTTAGCGATTATCGGCTCAGAATTAGATAATATGTTCCTGCCTACTTACCAATTATTCCAAATTATTATCGCAATGATCTTTATCGCATTGTTAGGGAGGTGTAGGGTATTATATAGTCGGCCCCGCCTGACTTTCTGCCTTTCCTTACTGGTTTTAAATTAAAGTATTTAAAAAAAATTCGAAAAAAAATGTACAAATTAACAAAAAAACCCCAAAAAATGGTCTGTTATTTAGTTTTTCGAAGTGCGTAAACTTTGTGAAAACTGGTTCAGCCTTTCAAGAGCAATAAAACATTTCGTAAAACACAATGCCCATAAAGATCTGAATATTTTTCCAAAAAATAAAGAATAGCAGGAACTTATTTCACTATATGGCAACCATTTATAAATTTGTTTGCCAAAAATAAAATTCATAATTTATTATTACATATTCTGACCCATATTGGAAGGTATGAACCAATATTGCCCATATTCAAAGCTAGTCTGAGTTAGAAAAAATATTACCATATACAAAAAGAATGAAGTCAATCCGTTACTCCTTTTTGGAGTTGTCGTGAGCACCATTCAGATAGACATACGGACGGACAGATACATATTATTTAAATGACTCAAAATGTCATAAAACGTATTTCCGTCGAACATACTCATGGTCCTAGGTCTCTCCGTCGATGTGTTACACTTTTGGCCCGCAGCAAGTGCTATAAATCCTCCTTCACTAAAGTGAGGGAATAAAAAGTCAGAATTCCGTTTACTCAACCAATACGTCTTTCATCTACTTTTGTAGTATTTTTCAGATATACATATGTATTATTGTAATTGTAATAGCGGAAAATTACAAATTTCCTGCGATTTTATATTTCCAAGTCTGCAGCACGTGTAACGTATGAGTAAAATTAATATTAATATCACGTATACGACACCTATAGACAATTGTGAAGTGAATAGAATAAAATCTACATAAACTTCTGCAAATGCATAAGACTATCATTGAAAACGCGGTGTATATAAATACATACATGGAAATGTATGTGTATTAATTCAATTGAAAATCTTGTAGTGAAAACACGTGCAATGTTCGCTTATTGAGGTACTAAATTGCGTGAAATTAACGTCGGTCTTATGTTTGCTAGTTTCTGGCGAATTTCATACTTGAGTATATCTTTGATTAAATGATGTATTTCACAGGTTCTTGAGCAATTTTGGTTTGATTTACTAAAAATTATTTAGGGGATGATATGAAATATGGGATTCGCTATTTTTAAAAAGTATGAAAATTTAATTACATGGGAATGTGTCTCTAACTCAGTGTATTATGAAATAAGAACAAATCTGAAGTAAGAAACTGGATTTTAAATTAAAAGCAGCACGGTAATTAGTAAGAAAAGTGGTAAATATATGGGAGATTTCATGTCAAGTGAGTGAATTCTAAAATCGATGTCTGATTCTGATCGGGTTGAAACTTGCACCAGGTGTAGTTCTATTGAATATTAATTAAGACACATAACATCAACGAGATCAGTTAAGGACTGTCCGAGTTAGAGGGTGATGAATTTTGAAATTTTGGTTAAACGGTCCTGTCTAAGTACAATATGACCAGGGATGCCAACTTAGTGCTTTACGCACCAGATATAGTGCTTTTCAGACCACTCAATACGCGAAAAGTTGTCAGTTAGTGGCAAATGAAAAAAAAAACACTAACTGTACGCTTTTCACATTTTCCGTTAGTGATTTTGACGCATTTCGTACATTTGTCAGAACAAATCTGGTAACATAAAGAAATTAGACTATTTTGCTACACCATATGTATGTACTTCAAGATTTGCCATCACACGCCACAATTTGCATCAAATCTTTACGAAATTTGGCATAGAAAAGTTGATGGAGGCAATTATAAACTCTGGCAAATTTTATGAAATTTGTGGCAGGTTGAGATATATCCGTCATGTATACTGATATACCAATGTTGGGTTTAAGCGCCATAGAATACCCGTTTCTCATCAGATCTATAAGTACATAACATTTACTTATCAGATTTAGATATAGACTCCATAACATATATGTATTTGCCAATGTTGAATGTAGATGCTTTAAATTTTCAACTAACGTTGATAAATTTGACGAAAATCGGTTCGATTTAAGTATATCCCCTGTATATTTCTATATCCTGATTTTGAATCTATGCGCCATAAAATAAAAATTTTTGAATATATTATTCTCGTTAAGAAAACAACTTTGATAAAATTTTACAAAACATATTTCTTTTTATTCTGCTTGGATGGGGGCGTATATAATGTTGTCGTCTCTCCCGACTAAAGCAATATTATAGTTTAGTGCCTTTTTACGCTTTTTCAATATTTCATTACGCTTTTGCTTCGGAAAAAGTTGGCATCACTGAATATGACCAAGTACACTAACTAGACTTGGTCACCAAAAAAGTTATCAAATGCGAAAGGGAATATTAAAGCTAAACATGAGACAATTGCAAAAATAGTTTTTCTAAATTTTTTCCAAGCCCTCGGATTCGGCCCAAATTCGGTTATCAAATGCGGAATATTAAAGCTTACCTTGAGACATTTACAAAAAATATTTTTTCGCTTTAATTAAAGAAAATTTTGAGGACTACAAATGTTAATAATGACGCCTTCATGTTGAAATAGAATTTAAGTAACCCAGCAAAAAAAGAGCATCCAAAGAAGCAATAAAAATCCCCAACTTATGATCCGGAAGTTATTCTAATTTGGATTTTCACCAATGAATTTAACAAGGGGCTGTCGCGCCGGGGAAGTACTTCTTTGTCACCACTGCTGCACAACTCCTTTTAAAGCACTGTAAGATTTGCTTTTTATACCCTACACCACACTGTGGTACAGGGTATTATGACTTTGTGCATTTGTTTGTAACACCCAAAAGGAGAAGAGATAGATCCATTATTTATTATACCGATCGACTTGTAATCACTTTCTCATTCGATTTAGCTATGTCTGTCCGTCTTTCTGTAGATGTATTCTTGTAATCAAAGTACAGGTCGCAATTATGGCCCGAACTTGACGAAACTTTACACATTCCTTTTTTTGGCACAAGGACGATCCCTATTTAATTTGGTTAAAATCGGTTCAGATTTAGATATAGCCCCCATATATATGTTACCCCGATTTGACATGTAAGTGCTGTAGAGACTGTATTAGAGACTGTATAAATTTGACAGAAAGAAGTTTCTTTTTCAATGAATGAGTATTCAAGAAAAATCCGCTCAGATTTATATATAACCTCCTCCTGATTTGGTACCAAAGCGATATATAAGTTGTACTTTACTTCGGATCAAAATTTTGCAGAAAGATGTTCCTAATTTGTTTATATAAGCGCTATTTTAGAGACCTGAAAGGCTTCAGCGGAAATGAAAATTAAAGCATTACTTAAACCAATTATTCCAAGGTAGTACCTACCTAACATACCCTGCATATATTACTTATATTGTGTACGACCAAAAATCGGACTATTTATTGTGTTAAGGCTAATAATAACCACAGTAAATGCAAATATGTGGAATATTATTATTAGTTCAATTTCTAATTCCACACATTATATTAAACTCCTCTTTGGAATAAGCTTGACGTGGCGGGGGAGCTAAGTACTTTCGTAAAGTACTAAAGTAAAGAAATTCTTAATGTACATTGCCGAGGTGGTGTAGGGTATTATATAGTCGACCCCGCCCGACTTTAACTTTTCCTTACTGGTTTGGTGTTGTATTTATTTGATGAATGTATGTCGTTCATCTTAACATCTTTGGGTCCAGATATCTCTTATTTTAAAGGAATACTAAGGCTGACATAGGGAAGGGAACGTATAAATAATATACTATTGGCAAAAGAGATCAACGATCATATATATCATATATGTCCTAAACATACATATATATATATATATGTATGTTTAGGACATTTGAAGATGTTCGTAATCTGTATAGTGTTGCTGGCTCTTGAAAAGTGTGATCGAATGACCCCATAGCGTAACTTCTAGTAACATTTTCGCAAATGGTCAATATTTTATTTATATATCTCTTCTCCCAAAAGGAGAAGAGATATATAGAACCATCGTATATTGTACCGATCGACTTAGAATCACTTTCTATACCGAATTAACTGTTTCAGTCTGTGCATGCATTCTTGTAATCAAAACAAGTAAGAAAGTTTCAGTTGGGTAAACCGACTAAGGTATACCCTCACTTTGTGAGTAATGTAATATTGAATATTACTCGAATTATTCTGTCAATTTGTGTGGGAGGTACCAGAAGGGGTTTATCAAATACACCTTTTTTTTGCTGAACATTAGATACTTTAAATTCATTGCACTGTGCCGACTTATAAGCATTTATGAGCACTGGTATAAACGTTATGAGACATTAAATTGTGGTATGATTTGGGCATTTTGTGTGGGAGGTACAAAGAGGGACGTGGCAATAACGCCCATTTTTCACAGGGCTATATATACACTATAAAAACATTACACTGTACAAAATTTCAAGTATTTTTATACACTGGTTTTAATGTTATAAGCTGTTAACTTTTGGTGCAAAAAGGTACCTTTGTGTGGGAGGTACCAAAAGGGGCGTGACAACAACACCCATTTTTCCCTGGACTGTAGGCAATATAAAAGCATAATACTGTACAAAATTTCAAGTATTTTTATACACTGTTATTAATGTTATAAGCTGTTAACTTTTGGTGCAAAATGGTGCATTTGTGTGGGAGGTACCAAAAGGGACGTGGCGACTTCGCCCATTTTTCTCGAGTTGATAACGACTAATAAGCTAATACTATGTGTGGAATTTCAAAAGATTCGAATAAGTAGTATAGCAGTTATTAAAGAATCAATATTTCACAACATTTTAACACTTTGTGGGGGAGGTACTAGAAGGAGTGGACCAATATGGCCCATCTTCGAACTTAGCCGGAGATAGAAAAAAATATTACCACATACCAAATTTGAGGTCAATCGGTTACTCCTTTCGAGAGTTATCGTGCGCACCAGCCAGCAGACAGACAGACGGACGGACATTGCTCATTCGACTTAAAATGACCCAAAACGGATTTCCTCCGAACATACTTGGGGTCTTAGGTCACTCCTTCGACGTGTTACACTTTTTTCCGTAGCAAATGATATATACCCTCGTCACACTAAAGTGAGGGTATAATGAGCAGGTCACAAATATAGTCCGATCTCAAAGAAACTTTGCACATATCTTTATTTTCGGACAAGACAATTGGCATTGAAATTGAAAGACAATCCGTATTTAGATATAGGGCCTGTTTCCGTAACTTATTTTCTTAGTTTAGAACCAGATATCTTCATATATGTGAATGTACCTTCATATAAACAGTCACAGGTTGGATAAATGTGTTTTCATGTTTTACTTCAGATCATTATTAAATTTGGCAGAGATTAGTTTATAGAATCATGAACACTGCGAAATTTTATAAAAAATGGATACCATTCAGATAAAGGCCAAATTTAAACACAGATCCCATATATAATTTTGCATCTAATATAGCTGTCAAACACGATTGACAATAATATAACTTCAAAACAGCAACAAGAGAACAACTTCAAAGGTTAAATAGATGAATACAGTACGTTCTGTTTAATATAATGTGGGTTACGCCTTTTGAGCTTTATCAAAAACGAGCACTTGATGTTACGTCTTTTTTTCTTTTTTCTTCAATAAAATCGTGATTTGAAAAACGATCTGGACTTTTATAACTTCAGAAGTTTTTTTTTACATCCAATCGTTTTGAAATTATGCATTCTAGGGTTTGTATTTTATATTCCGAAATTACATTTTGGTTAGTTATTTAGAAGAACTTCATTAAATGCCAAAAAATGTTCATTCTTATGATTTAGAAGTACTTATAATGTTATTCTTTTGGAAGAACTTCTTTAATTTTTTGCTGGGAACTGCCGTTAAAACAATTAGAAACAAATAATTATTTCTAAAAAAAAATTTTTTTGTTGTTACGAAAAATAACTTAAAAAATGAAGAAGATATAAACTTAAATAAGAAAACAATGCCTATTTGAAGAAAATTTATGGATAAAATTAGAAATTTTAGCACTTTTGCTAGAAATAAGAGAATCTCAATTACGTCTTTTTATACCCTCACTTTAGTGTGACGAGGGTATATATCATTTGCTACGGAAAAAAGTGTAACACGTCGAAGGATTGACCTAAGACCCCAAGTATGTTCGGAGGAAATCCGTTTTGGGTCATTTTAAGTCGAATGAGCAATATCCGTCCGTCTGTCTGTCTGTCTGTCTGTCTGCTGGCTGGTGCGCACGATAACTCTCGAAAGGAGTAACCGATTGACCTCAAATTTGGTATGTGGTAATATTTTTTTCTATCTCCGGCTAAGTTCGAAGATGGGCCATATTGGTCCACTCCTTCTAGTACCTCCCCCACAAAGGGTTAAAATGTTGTGAAATATTGATTCTTTAATAACTGCTATACTACTTATTCGAATCTTTTGAAATTCCACACATAGTATTAGCTTATTAGTCGCTATCACCTCGAGAAAAATGGGCGAAGTCGCCACGTCCCTTTTAGTATCTCCCACACAAATGCACCATTTTGCACCAAAAGTTAACAGCTTATAACATTAATAGCAGTGTATAAAAATACTTGAAATTTTGTACAGTATTATGCTTTTATATTGCCTACAGTCTAGGGAAAAATGGGTGTTGTTGCCACGCCCCTTTTGGTACCTCCCACACAAAGGTACCTTTTTGCACCAAAAGTTAACAGCTTATAACATTAAAACCAGTGTATAAAAATACTTGAAATTTTGTACAGTGTAATGTTTTTATAGTGTCTATAGCCCTGTGCAAAATGGGCGTTATTGCCACGCCCCTCTTTGTACCTCCCACACAAAATGCCCAAATCATACCACAATTTAATGTCTCATAACGTTTATACCAGTGCACATAAATGCTTATAAGTCGGCACAGTGCAATGAATTTAAAGTATCTAATGTTCAGCAAAAAAAAAGGTGTATTTGATAAACCCCTTCTGGTACCTCCCACACAAATTGACAGAATAATTCGAGTAATATTCAATATTACATTACTCACAAAGTGAGGGTATACCTTAGTCGGTTTACCCGACTGAAACTTTCTTACTTGTTTTCTTTTTTCTTCAATAAAATCGTGATTTGAAAAACGATCTGGACTTTTATCACTTCAGAAGCTTTTTTTTACATTCAATCGTTTTGAAATTATGCATTATAGGGTTTGTATTTTATATTCCGAAATTACATTTTGGTTAGTTATTTAGAAGAACTTCATTAAATGCCAAAAAAATTTCATACTTATGATTTGGAAGTACTTATAATGTTATTCTTTTGGAAGTACTTCTTTAATTTTTTGCTGGGAACTGCCGTTAAAACAATTAGAAAAAAATAATTATTTCTACAAAAAAAATTTTTTTGTTGTTACGAAAAATACCTTAAAAAATGAAGAAGATATAAACTTAAATAAGAAAACAATGCCTATTTGAAGAAAATTTATGGATAAAAGTAGAAATTTTAGCACTTTTGCTAGAAATAAGAGAATTTCAATAAAGTCCGATTTTAATACCCGATTTTTATTGTGAACGAGGATAAATATCAGTTGCTGCGGTCCAAAAGTGTAACACATAGAAGGAGTGAGACTAAGAGACCCAATATTTGGCGGAAATCCGTTTTGGGATCAGGAGTAACCGATTGGCTTCAAAGGATGGGGGTATATTCATTTTGGCACTTCGTTTGTAACACCCATAAATATTGATCTGAGACCCCATAAAGTATATATATTTTTAATCGTCGCAAAGTGGCGCCATTTGAGTTTTTTCGTTGCAAAAATCATATCTTTTGAACCGAATAAGATAATTGAACAGTTTAAACAGCATATGACGTTTGGAAAGGGTGCTACGCTTTGTAGGGGCCTACTTATGGGTTACCAAAGTTAAAATTTGTAGAAAAATCAATTTTATGGTAACTAAAAAAAATTATTTTTACATTTTTAGATTGTTTTTATTTTTTTCTTTAGGGTTTTATGTTTTAAATTATTGCCCAACAAATTAAAGAAAAATTACTTCTTTTTTAAATTTATTTTTTCAATTTTCTGTAAAATATTCTTCACAATTCGTAGGAGAAGGTATATCTAAAAGACTAATCATTTCTAAACTATAATTATTTTCTAACTCTATTCGTGACTTCACATGCCGCAGGGAAGAAATAAGTGGATCGGAAGATGCTGCCAACATGTTGAAGAGGTCCTCATTTTGCCTTACCCTTGATGCTTTGAATGTGTTCTGCAATCTATATTTTTTATAAAATTTGTTAAGAGACTCCTGTGCTTCTTCAGAAAGCTCTCCAATTGGCAAAGACTGGTACTCAATTATATCTTTGCCATGCGCCAATATTTTATGGACGGTCGGGGTCAACTTCTTCTGTGGATACATTTCTGCTAAAAGAGATGCAGTTTTCGATGCATATTCTCCATATTTTGTAGAATTGACATTTTCTTTGCAGTTTAAAAAATTCAAGATCGTTCCCAATCTTTTCACAATTTGATTGTCAATTCCAGTGGTTCTACTTACTGCCTCATCATTTTCAAAAAATCTCCTAGAAGTGTTTCCATCGTTTGAGTTACCGTATCCGTGCTTGGGACAGTCTACTTTTAGTCCAACTTGTTTAAAAAAAGCATCCTGTATTTGCTTCTTTCTGATCTTTTCCTTATCCTTTATTGATGTATTTTCATCGAAATTTTCCTCCTCTTGTGGTAGGGTTTACGCCAGTTTTAGCAAGAACTCCATACACCTTATCCTTGCGTGCAATGGTGACATTCCATATTCGTAATTCTCCTCGTTTGTAGAATCGTTTAAATTACCAAAGTTCTTCTGACTCTTTTTGCAAATCGGGCATGACAATGTTGAGGTTGTTCCTGTCAGTTCGTTTACGACTTTTCCGTCAACCATGGTCAGGTGGAACTCGTAATTGCATTCAATATATTTTCCTTCTCCAATTTGCAGCTTTGTAGGCTTAATCTTGCTTATTTGTTCGTCAATGTCCTTCACCGTGGTCCTTATGAGTTCTGCCGATTCCCTTGCAAACTGAAACATTATTGGTCGGCAATAATGCACTGATGACGGACGTGGATTTTTCCAGTGTAGGGAAGCATCAGATTTTAGCCGCAAAGGAACAACGGATGCCATAAACATATTTCCGTCCGATATTGTAGCGTCATCGGAACAAGATCCATCGCAGCCCCATTTGCTGATCAATGTCAGTTTCTCAGGAAGAATGTTCACCTCATTTTCAGGAAGACTCTCCAACAACCGTTTTGCTGTATGGCCCATGAGATCCTGCAGATTGGCTTTCACAGAGACTTCCGTAAACTCCGTATGCAGTGGTCGTGAATTTATTTTGGCTTGCGTAATATGCTTGTATCCTGGTAAAACCTCAGCCCCGTGTCGCATCAAGGATGCCCGTAGTATCTCATATTTTTCTTTGGAAAGTTGTAAAGCCATAAACAAGGCCAAGGCTTCTTCGGAACCATACTTTTTAATGTGTGCGTTTGTGGGCGTGGGAATGCTTTCCTTAATCCTTTTTAGTCGCAGTGGGCTTGCATCAGCAACAGATTTTGTAATCTGCGACCTCACTCTTTCACTATCCTTTGTATATTTAATAGACAGCGCCTCCGATAAATGCTTCGTGGTCAAGTCATTGGTGGCATCGGCAAGTTTCCTCTTTCTTGTGAAAATTGAACACTCCTCAATACTAATATAATAATAATTTTCCCAATAATTCTATCATGAGTGCCAGTTACAGAAGTTTACGCGAGTTGTTTTGATTGTTTTACAAAATGAATACACAGTTGGTCTGGCCTGACCCATGTGTTACGAATGTGACTATAGAAACATGTGCATGACGAAGGGTTAATGATTTGATTTTTGCCAATCAAGAACCACGTCTTTTTTACCTTTTTCACCTCTAGAAGCCAAAGGGGCGCCTAGAGGCAAATAAAACCTTTGGGATTATGTAAAGGAATAATCAAAGAACATATTTTGAAAATATGGCAAATATAGAAAAATATAGATTTTTTTATTTTCCGTCAAAGTTGAAAAATAGTGAAAAAACGGATAGTTTTTAAATAGTGTTTTACCAGGAGAATAAATAGTGTTTTACCATTTAATAAATACATCAATAAATACAAACAAAAAATAAGGCGATTCGTTACCTATTTTTCGTGATATTACACCTGAAATCGCAACAAATTGACTAAAAATTGTGTGTTTTTTTGAAAACCGAAAGTCGGTCAACTTTGAACGGTTATATCTTCTAAACTAAAAATGTGATATTATTAAGAGTAGCATATTTGAAATCGTTGAAAAGTTTCCTATAACATGGGTTCATTCAAAACTTCGTCGGCGCACATGAAAATTTTGATTTTTGCAACCTCGTTTGCTCTACGTGCGCCACTGTGCGTCGTAAAATTCTAAGACGATTTACCCATGTCCGTCTGTTGTAATCACGCTACAGTCCGTAATAATAGAGCTAGGTAGATCAAATTTGGTGGAAATATTTCATATATTTGCAGGTTGTTTGGAATTGCAAATGGGCCATATCGGTCAATGTTTTGATTTAGCTCCCCTATAGAGGTCGCTCCAAAATACGGCCATAGATACCTCATTTTTAAAGCAATTTAATAGAAACTTTGCAGTTTGTATTCAGTTTTGACAAGAATTCATCACAGCAAAAATTTTACAAATCGATTCATATTTTGTTATAGTCACCTTATAGAGGTCGCTCCAAAATATACTTATTTAAGCCATAAATATCACATTTTCTAAGCATTTTTACTGAATCTTTGCAGTTTGCGTTTAATTAAGAAAAACATTCATAGCAGTAAAAATTGTTTAAATCAGTTCATATTTTGTTATAGCCCACCTATAGATGTCGCTCCCAAAAGACTTAAGTCATAAACACCACATTTTCTAAGACATTTTGCTGAAACTTTGAAGTTTGGCAAGAATTCATCTCAATAAAATTTATACAATTGACATTTAATTTAATTGTAGCTCCCGTGTAGATATAACTCTCAAAATTTATATTTTAAGCCATAAATATCTCATTTTCCAGGTGAAAAGTTGTACTAAAATTTGGATAAAAACTGCAGCGTTCGTTTTTTAAATAATTTTACTTAAACACAAAGTATCGTTTCATGATTTGCTCCATATCCAAAGATGTTTCCAGTAATAACATTTAATTCAATCCATGGTGAAGGGTATATAAGATTCGGTATGGCCGAACTTAACGCTTTTACTTGTTTTAACTTTTTTGTTACACTTCCCAAAAACAAAAAATATTTAGAAACCCCAATCTTTTCATTTGGTATTCATACAGTATTACTGGGACTGGCAGAAAAATTAAAAAAAAATGTTTGAATATTTATATTTTTAAACAATCTCATTTCCTTTTAGACATGATCTCTACCAGAAAAAGAAAACAACTAAACACACAGTATGATTTGTTTCTTTGCCAGCTTTGAGAATTATACGAATATGAACATTCTCATGAACAATATTTTTTTGCCATTTTGTCGCACGGCATTATATATTATTTTTCACAAAATGAGAAAGCGAATCGTTTTACTCGATTAAAATTATCATACTTGATGAAATACAATGAAGAATAGCATATCTTATCGTATAAGTATTTTCTATTCAATTTAAGCAAATTGCCTGTAATATTACACCCCAAATTGTTCCATGTGTAAAATAATTAAGAAAGTTCAGTCTGAGTCTCCAGACAAAAGTGAGAAATTCATAAGAAAACAATTGCACCATAAGTGCAGTACATTTTATCTCAATAGCTTCAAAATAGGTATTTTATTACATTTGCAATATAGTCTGGCAAAAAGTACAGAATTGTTGCTGCTGTTTTCACATCTACCACAAAAAAATGTATATTAAATTTTTCTGTAAGTGGAGGTATACTTAGTATAAATAGTAATGTAAATAATATAATGCAAAATTGCATTTTTGTGTACGAATTTTAATTTCCAAGTCTTCAGGGAACATAATCAGGTATGTTCTGGCACTCACTTGGAGCATCTCATGTTAAAATTCTCAAGATAAAGTCGCTATGACATCTGAAACCGTATGGATTGGAAGGCAAATCACATGTTACGCATTATTTAAGCAGAAGTTCGTGAAGTAAAGTTGAGAAGTGAGATGAATGTGAGGTGAGTACCAGAACAAGGGCAAATGTATGTGTATAATTATACCCTCACTTCAGTGATACGAGGGTATATATCATTTGCTACGGAAAAAAGTGTAACACGTCGAAGGAGTGACCTAAGACCCCAAGTATGTTCGGAGGAAATCCGTTTTGGGTCATTTTAAGTCGAATGAGCAATGTCCGTCCGTCTGTCTGTCTGTCTGTCTGTCTGTCTGTGTGTCTGCTGGCTGGTGCGCACGATAACTCTCGAAAGAAGTGACCTCAAATTTGGTATGTGGTAATATTTTTTTCTATCTCCGGCTAAGTTCGAAGATGGGCCATATTGGTCCACTCCTTCTAGTACCTCCCCCACAAAGGGTTAAAATGTTGTGAAATATTGATTCTTTAATAACTGCTATACTACTTATTCGAATCTTTTGAAATTCCACACATAGTATTAGCTTATTAGTCGTTATCGACTCGAGAAAAATGGGCGAAGTCGCCACGTCCCTTTTGGTACATCCCACACAAATGCACCATTTTGCACCAAAAGTTAACAGTTTATAACAGTAATAACAGTGTATAAAAATACTTGAAATTTTGTACAGTATAATCCTTTTATATTGCCTACAGTCCAGGGAAAAATGGGTGTTGTTGTCACGCCCCTTTTGGTACCTCCCACACAAAGGTACCCTTTTGCACCAAAAGTTAACAACTTATAACATTAAATTTTGTACAGTGTAATGTTTTTATAGTGTCTATAGCTCTGTGAAAAATGGGCTTTATTGCCACGCCCCTCTTTGTACCTCCCACACAAAATGGCCAAATCATACCACAATTTAATGTCTCATAACGTTTATACCAGTGCACATAAATGCTTATAAGTCGGCACAGTGCAATGAATTTAAAGTATCTAATGTTCAGCAAAAAAAGGTGTATTTGATAAACCCCTTCTGGTACCTCCCACACAAATTGACAGAATAATTCAAGTAATATTCAATATTACATTACTCACAAAGTGACGCAAATTGACAGAATAATTCGTGTAATATTCAATATTACATTACTCACAAAGTGAGGGTATACCTTAGTCGGTTTACCCGACTGAAACTTTCTTACTTGTTAATTTTCATATTTATAGCACGTATACGTCACGTACAGAAAGCATTGATACACTCGAACTAGCAATTGACCAGAAAAGTGTTATTGAGTGTTATGCAGCCCTTTGCAACGAATATTCATCAAATAAATTCAGTATCCAACTGCGCGTAATTTAACTGACCCCCGAGCAGAAGTTAGTAAATAATACCTTGTAAAGAAAGAACCAATTTAAATAAAATAAAAATAATTATTGTCCGCATTTTTCCCCATATTCAATATCTACAACCTGCTTCAGACACAAAAGAGATATTCCGTACGGTATACCGAGAAAAAAAATATAGAAAAAGTGCTAAAAATCCACCTTGAGCAAAAAAATGCGTATGGCCATTCAATTATTAATTGAGCCAACTTGACTAAACGAATGATGCAGAAGTACTAATTTTTGGGGCTACTTTCACGTCCAATTCTCAGAATTGAGTCCCAAATACATGAGCTGAAAAATGCTGTACTGTGTAGTATAAGAATAATGCATAATTGTATTTTTTGGACGAATTTTAATTTCCAAATCTTCAGAGCACAAATTTTAGGCGCATAACAAATTTTCATATTAATATTACGTATACGCCACGTACAGAATTAAGTGCACTGAAGATACAGTCGAATCCGGGATTTTCTAGCAAAGTGTTATTGAAAATGTAGTCAATATCAATTATTATTCATAGGCGAGAATTTTATTACTGCATAGATCTAAACATACTTCTTTAAAGAATTAAGTTTCGTGACATGAGTGTCATTTACCTATTTCCACAGAATTTTATATACATATGTACATTTGAACATCTGTTTGGTTTATTAAATAATGCAACGTAAAAAGTATAATTTTATCTTCTTTAGAATTCTCAGTATTTTAGAAATTTAATCCAATTATCGCTATAATCATTTCTGCACCATTGAATTGGAAATTTAGAACGACTGCGCAGTAAAAAATGATTTTCTAATTAAACATGTTAGGAAGTTGGTACAAAAAAAGAGTTTAATTTAATTTCGGAACGCAAATTTGTATAGGGTTTTCCAATAAGAGTGATATGATTTCTTTGAAAAAAAAACACTTATTGTTAAGGAAATTCAAAAGATTTTTTTTTAATGTGAAGTACAATCGATACAATTAAGTTGTAAATAAAACGTCCTTCAAATTGTCTCCACGACTTCATCTGCAGGAACGAATTCGATGAACCAAATTTTCAAGCACTTTTTCCACTAAATCAAGTCGTATGTCATGAATGGCACGTCCAATATTGACTTGTGAAGCTTGAAGAGAGTCTGGTTTATGTCGAAAGACCAATGACTTCAAATAACCCCACAAGAAATAGTCTAATGCTGTTAAATCACATCTTCTTGGAGGCCATTCAATATCAACATTTCTTGAAATAATCGAATCTCCAAACAATTCAATTGTTTCATTTGCTGTGTGGCACGTAGCCACAATCGATCAATGGCAAAAAGATAGCTCTTAACGAGAGCTAAAATATTACTCATGGGTGTCAAGGTCGTAGGTCGACTGGAAAGTGTTTATACCCTACACCACACTGTGGTACAGGGTATTATGACTTTGTGCATTTGTTTGTAACACCCAAAAGGAGAAACGATAGATCCATTGTTTATTATACCGATCGACTTGTAATCACTTTCTGAGTCGATTTAGCTATGTCCGTCTGTCAGTCCGTCTGTCTGTCTGTAGATGTATTCTTGTAATCAAAGTACACGTCGCAATTATGGCCCGATCTTGACGAAACTTTACACATATCTTTTTTTTTGGCACAAGGACGATCCCTATATAATTTGGTTAAAATCGGTTCAGATTTGGATATAGCCCCCATATATATGTTAGCCCCGATTTGAAATGTAAGCGCTGTAAAAACTTTATTTTATATCCGATCAGTATGAAATTCAGCAGAAAGAGGTCTCTTATTATATGAATGAACACTGTTGAATTTGGAAGAAATCGGTTCAGATTTAGATATAGCCCCCATATATACGTTACCCCCGATTTCACATGTAAGCGCCGTAAAAAAATTATTTTATAACCGATCAGTGTGAAATTCGGCAGAAAGAGGTTTCTTATTACATGAAGGAATACTGCAAAATTCGGAGAAAATCGGTTCAGATTTAGATATAGCCCCCATATATATGTTACCCCCGATTTTACATGTAAGCGCTGTAAAAAGTGTATTTTTAATCCGATCAGTACGAAATTCGGCAGAAAGAGGTTTCTTATTACATGAATTAATACTGCCAAATATGAGGGAAATCGGTTCAGATTTAGATATAGCCCCCATTAATATGTTACCCCCGATTTAACATGTAAGCGCTGTACAATCTGTATTTTATATCAGATCAGTAAACAAATCTACACAAAGAGGTTTCTTATTATATGAAGGGATACTTCCAAAATCAGAGAAAATCGGTTCAGATTTAGATATAGGCCCCATATATATGTTACCCCCGATTTGACATGTAAATGCTGTAGAGACTGTAGTTTATATCCGGTTAGTACGAAATTTGACAGAAAGAAGTTTCTTTTTACATGAATGTGTATTCAAGAAAAATCCGTTCAGATTTATATATAACCTTCATATATATGTTCCTCCTGATTTGGTAACCAAACGCTATAGAAGTTGTACTTTACTTCCGATCATTAATATTTTCCGGAAAGATGTTTCTCAATTTAGGAACGAATATTGCTTAATTTAGCGATTATCGGCTCAGAATTAGATAATATGTTCCTGCCTACTTACCAATTATTCCAAATTATTATCGCAATGACCTTTATCGCATTGTTAGGGAGGTGTAGGGTGTTATACAGTCGGCACCGCCCGACTTTCCGCCTTTCCTTACTGTTTTTTGGGATTTAAAAAAAATTTACATAGCATCATTTTCAAATGTGAACGGCTGCTTAAAGGTACGTCGGATATCGGTCAATGCAAAAAGATAGCTCTTAACGAGAGCTGGGTGTGAAGATCATAGGTAGACTGGAAAGTGTGTTTTTTTTTAATCGACTTAACGCACGAAAAGTTGCAATTGGAGAACGATTATTTTGATAATAAAACTGAATATTTTGTAAACGTTGTTCTTGCGTATATCTCTCCATGATGAAATTGTAAACACTACGGAATACAATGAAAAACAAATGACAGATCATGACAAATGGCTGAAGCGTCACTTCAAAATCACATCTTCCCGGAAAACCGGGAAAACCCGTTATGTCTACATTTCAGTGAAGAATAGTATATACCCCTTCTTCGCTGTCATATATGTACTACGTGCCAAAAGTATAATACATTTTTATATAGAATTACTTGAAAGCCTAAGTATGTTCGGCGGAAATCTGGTTTAGGTAAGTTAATCTTTGTCCATCTGTCTGTCTGTATGGTTTTGTATTTCAATTTATCGTGACTTTAAATTTACATTATAATATTTTTGTGTAAAGTTGGCGTGTAATTTTCCTAATTAAGCGTAAAGAGCTATACTTACAACCTTGTTGTCTTTGGCGACCACCACAGAAGATTTCCGGCAAACATTTTCGTAGAATACTTTAATCCTTAAGTAGAGCATTCCCATGTTAAGTGATCACAGTATTTTTGGCTCATCTCACGGATTTTAGTGAAACTTATTATAATGGTTATACCTAGTGTTGTCAACAACAAATGCAAATTATTTTGAAAAAAAAAAAAAAACAACAGGATTGCTATGACGATATTAAACTTTTCGAAGTTGTGAATTTTGAGGAATTCTGGTTTTATTCAAAGAAATTATATATTTTTATGGGTAAAAGCTATCAATATGGGACTTTTTGCAAAATTATATTATATTTTTGCACTCATAACGAAAAATAGAAACCAAATTTAAAAAGAATATGTTTTCTAATTTTTTTTAAAAAAATTTGTTTATATTTTTTTAAACAAGATTATAATTGTGGTTACGTTTATGTTTTTATTGTAAAATATGTATATGTTTTTTAAAAATAGATGTTCCCGAAGATGTTTCTCAACAAGGAACGAAATATTGAACAAAATAACTAATAACCCATAACCTCGAGATCGCTTTTTATTAAAAAAATATTAAATTCAAAAAATTATCAATAAAATTTATTTATTATTATTTATTATATTTTATTATTTGTTTATATTTATTATTATTATTTATTTACTTAATTATTATCAATATTTTTATTTTTGATATTTTCGAAAAAAAAAAGGACCAAATTGACCCATTAAGAGGGGAGCTAGACAGTTAAGATCTTCCACACAAATGATCCTCATAAAATTCCACTACTTAACTCTGACAATAATAAATCTCTTAGACATTACCTTACAACATTTTTATACCCTACACCATAGGATGGGGGGTATATTCATTTTGTCACTCCGTTTGTAACACCACTAGATATTGATCTGAGACCCCATAAAGTATATATATTATTAATTGTCGTAAAATTCTAAGACGATTTAGCCCTGTCCGTCATTCCGTCCCTCCGTCGGTTGCTATCACGCTACAATCTATAATACTTGAGATATGTGGCTGAAATGTGGGACATATACTGTTGATATATCCCCCATATATAGCATCTCCCCGATTTGACTTCTTAACGTTACAGAGACCACAAATGTCAACTGATCGGGCTAAAAATTAGTAACAGGTGTTTATTTATACCCGGTATCCTTCACAAGAACAACGGTAGTCATAGGTCCATGTTTTGATATGTCACCAATACAAAGGTCCATCTATATTTGACTTCTTAACGCTACAAAAACGTAAAATTTCAACGAATTGGGCTGAAGTTTGGTATAATGAGTTTATTAGAACCCGTGACCATTCATATGCGATCCATGGTGGAGGGTATATAAGATTCAGCATGGCCGAACCTAACGCTTTTACAAGTTTTAACTAATACATTAAATTACACTGTCTAACAAATTAAGCCTTTTTGATTGGAACAGAATAGCAACCCTATAATTCTGAAAGGGACCCTATATAACTGAGTAGATTATTTTTATAGAATAAACTTATGGTCCAGTTGGTCAGAGTTTTTTTACAGTGGGTCAAAGTTTTAATTTGTTGTCGATTTTTTGGGGTATAATTTTGCTAATTAAGCGTAAAGAGCTATATTTACAACTTTTGTGTCTTTGGCGACATCCACTGAAATTTTCCGGCAAAAATTTTCGCAGAATATTTTAACTTTCGTGTGCTCGGGATTGTAAACTTACATGCACGGTCGGATGACTACATTCGTAGCAATCATCGAGCTATAACAAAAAAAACACTTAGTGATCCAAATCCAAGTTTCTTTTTCAAAAAATAACAGAAATCTCCATATTATTGGTTTATTGGAAAGAGCAAATATTCCAAGTACTTAAGGAGCACGATTTCTTTCATATGGCATTCCTCGGCTGGTTTTACAGTAACGTATATTGTCAACAAAATTTTGCAAGGCATTGGTGACTGTTTCGGGGCTATATCTTACAAACGACTAGCTCCACATTCGTCTTAAGGGGCTGAATCGTTAATTTATCGTTCGCATAATATAACTGAACGATTACCGATGTTGGCGCGCAAAAGATTGATAGTAGCCTAGGGTTTGTGACATGACACGCCATCCTGCTGAAACCAAAGATCGTCCATATATTCAATCCCGGGTCATAGAAAAAAAGTTATCACGCCTCTGCAGCGCTCACCGTTAAACGAAATGGCGTTTCCAGCTAAATTTTCAAAGAAAAATGTGCTGATGATGCCACTGTTTGATAATACGTACCAGGATGTTTTGGCTTCGTGACGATCGCGTGTCAGTTTTGCGATTCCCAGACGCGCTAGTTGAGATAGTTGATATTCTAGGACTTGTTGCACCTGAGCGTCGTCCACCAGTCTCACGAGATTCTTGCGAAAACTTGCGTACAGCAGATGGAGCCCCATATTGGCCGAACCTTCTAAAAAATCAAAGCTAAATAAATATTTTTTGTTAATTGAACATATATTGACGACCTTCCAGGTAATGTGCGGACAGGATTCATCTCGATGGCACAAATGTCTTATATGCAACGCAGTGCATAAATTAGGCACATCCGGGGTAGGTTCTCTTTCATCCCCGTATGTAAATAAATTATGCACGTATGTGATTGATTTGTCTTTAAATGTATTATTGTTCTGCCAATGCAGACAAGCTTTTGCAACACACTCTCTTACAGATTGAGAGCACGAGATGCATTTGAGGTATTTTTAATATTAATATCGCTGTTTATTGCATAGAATGAGGCCTGTTTGAAGCACGTTCGGATATGTCTTTGTACACAACAAATATTTCTTAGACGAAACAACACACCGAAATGAAAAAACTCTTGTAATCTGCTTGGGCACCAATTCTAAACAGGCAAAAGTACTGCGAAAACCTAATCTTCTGATATGTCAGTATTATTTCGTACGCACACAAAAACACACATTTGAATACTCGTATGAAGAAACAAAATCACCACTTAAAACAACAGCTTCGACAAACAGTAATCATAAAAAAAGATTTACGTAGAATGTAAATTTAATTCTATGCATTTTGTATGGTGACTACATATGTAGTAAGGCCATGGTCGAGTTTAGAATTATAACATGGAAGTATCATTAGTAAATTTTTTTAATGTTTTTAAAATCCAAAGCTGCTATGAACCCTTTTTTCGGAAGCTACTAAAAATTTCGTATCAAATAATAATAGAATAACTCGTGTAACTTCAAAAAAAGTTACACGAGTTATTCTGCAAAATTACTACAAATGTTGACTTCCGAGTAAATTTTTTCGAAAAAAGGCCAAATTGACCCATAAGGAGGGTAGCTACAGAGTTAAGATCTAGCACAAAATTGATCCTCATAAAATTGCACTATGTAACACTGACAATAATCAACTTCTCAGACATTAACATACAGAATTTTTTATTTAATATAATGCTCCCTTCGAACAAAAAATTAAAACTCTGACCCTCTGTAAAAAAACTCAGACCAGCTAAACCATAAGTTTATTCTGCAAAAATGGTCTACTCAACATGTCGCTTTTCTGATCCGAACATGGAACAATTATTATTGATTTCTCAAACTATTTTTAGTGTACGAGTAATCATTTTTTATAAATTACACTATGCCACATAACATTTTACACCTATTTTTCGCTGAACATTAGATACTTTAAATTCATTGCACTGTGCCGAATTATAAGCATTTATGTGCACTGGTAAAAACGTTATGAGATATTAAATTGTGGTATGATTTGGGCATTTTGTGTGGGAGGTACAAAAAGGGGCGTGGCGATAACGCCAATTTTTAACAGGGCTATAAACACTATAAAAACATTACACTGTACAAAATTTCAAGATTTTTTATACACTGTTATTAATGTTATAAGCAGTTAACTTTTGGTGCAAAACGGTGCATTTGTGTGGGAGGTACCAAAAGGGACGTGGCAACTTCGCCCATTTTTCTCGAGTTGATAGCGACTAAACAGCTAATACTATGTGTGGAATTTCAGAAGATTCGAATAAGTAGTATAGCAGTTATTAAATAATCAATTTTTCACAACATTTTAACCCTTTGTGGGGGAGGTGCTAGAAGGAGTGGACCAATATGGCCCATCTTCGAACTTAGCCGGAGATAGAAAAAAAATATTACCACATACTAAATTTGAAGTCAATCGGTTACTCCTTTCGAGAGTTATCGTGCGCACCAGCCAGCAGACAGACATACAGACGGACGGACATTGCTCATTCGACTTAAAATGAAATGGTATTAGGTCACTCCTTCGATGTGTTACACTTTTGGCCCGTAGCAAATGATATATTCTCTCGTATCACTAAAGTGAGGTTATATAAATCGACTAATGGTGATGAATGGAATTCGTCGTGGTGATGAATAGGATTCGTCGTGGTATTGAACTCGATTCATCGCAGGAATGAAATATGATCATCCTGATGACGAAAGTTTGTGGAAACAGAGATTCGTCATGGTGATCAAACAAATTCATCAAGAGGACTATTCCGTACGTTAGCTGACTTTTGACAAAAAAAATAATCGTGATGATGTACAAATTCGTCGTCATGACGAAGCTTTTTGTATCAGTGTAGGATGATAGCTTTCAATAAATGAAACAAACAATTTTTTGGCGAATTTTTTCTATTTTTATGAAATAACTAAAAAAAATAATTTTTTTGAAAAAAAAAATAAAATTGTTTCCAATTGTTTTAACGACAGTTACTAAACATTAGTTTCTACATGAAAGTAAAGTTTTCAGTATTTTTAGCGTTCATAATTTCCTTTAATTTAAATGACTTTATCGAGCTTATGCTTCAAAAAATATGGTTCAAATAGTCCCATGAAAATTGAAATTATAGAAAAAAAATTAAAAAAAAACTTTACCGTAAAAAAAGATTTAGTTTTGCTTTCATAAAATAGTATGACTCAATCTATACAAAAAAAAGACACACAAAAAAATGTTGTTGCATATTGTTATTAATAATAGGGACCAAATGTTTTCAATTCATTTCATTCTCAAAAGGCTTTTCTTCTATTATGGATGTTTCAATTTAAATCTCTTTCAGCTGTTTATTTACTATAAAAATTGCTTTCAACTGATTCAACATAAAATAAATATGTCAACCAACATACATGTCTCCCGTGAAGTTCTGAAGTGGAATTGCATTGCTCCGGTTGTCCCATTTGGTAGTCGTTTTTATTGACCTTTAACTTGTTGCCAATAAACGACAATGGTTACACAATGTACCACGAAGCACACACGACCAAGAACCTCTCCTCTTAGGTGTATATTTACTGGACATCGGGACACTTTTATCAGTATCAGTACTACCCTGACAAAGAAAGGTGTGCAATAAAGAAATTTCCACAAAGGAAATCACATTGTCGTCAGAAAAGATGAATGATAATAATAAATAAATAGAAAATGAAATACAATAAAATAAAACATGTATATTTTTTTTAAAATCATACCTATAAAATCAATTACTTCTGCAGCGAAGCTTCTGTTGTTTGTAGAGTAAAAATGCCCTGTATTTATATTACAAGTAATCTATTTAAAGTCTTTGATTAGTTATACTTAGAGGGATCCAGAGCAACGGGCAGCACAGTGTTTCGACATCCCTTTTATATGTCTATTGATAAATTATATCAGAATAAGACAGACTAATTTACAGAGTTATAATACGAATATATCTACGTAATTCTAAAGCAGTTTGAACAATGCAAAATATAACCCTTTAGATTTTAATAAAAATTGACACAATAATTCATCAAGTTTGTAAGTAGTTGTTGACGTTTTTAGCATTTCAAAATTCTCTGTAGTATTTAAAATTAACTTTTTCAGGAATTTTGCCATCTTCTTTACCGCTTTACATATTTTGCATATGTTAATAACAATGGAAAGCTCTCATACTCCGCTTCAAAGCAATGGAATCAAATATTTATGTTATTGTTGCAACTACCTGTCCGAACATAGAAAAGATCCTTAATCCTTGAATAACCTGGAATATCAATTCAGGTTCTTAATTTTTTTGGTACTAAAGCATCAAACTGTTATGAACTGACCATGAAAAAATCTAAATGGAATCTTGATGGACCTGAAATATATAGCAATTTTATTGAGGCAATATTATAATTTGCCCTGTATATCACAATAGAACACATGATTTTGGGACACAATTCTGAAAATTGGAAGTGAAAGTAGCCCCAAAAATAAGAACTTCTGCATCATTCGTTTAATTCAATTAATAATTTATTGACCATACGATTTTTTTTTGCTCAAAGTGGTTTTTTTGCACTTTTTCTATATTTTTTTCTCAGTATACCGTATGGAATAGCTCTTCTTTGTGTCTGAAGCAAAGTCGTAGATATTGAATAGCAGAAAATAATGCGGAACAAACCTACCCGAAAAAGTACATCCAGTGCCTTAAAAATCTCACATTTCTATACTACTTACTCGAATATTTTGAAATTCCGGATGAAAGGGAGGTATGCGTGTCCTTGAACCAATTTTCACAGAACTTTATATATTTTCTCTCTTACTCACAAAAATGACTTGTACCATTTTCATTGGCCTACGACAACTCCTTCAATATTTGGCCAACGTTTACATGAAATCACGACACTGTGCGGCTAAGTCCAAAAAGGTGGTTTTTCAGGAGAGGCGATCAAAGTTTGATGATTCTTTTAAATTTGTGTGGAATTCCTTTACGATAGGAATAGAATGGCCTGTACTGTTTATACCCTACACCACACTGTGGTACAGGGTATTATATCTTTGTGCATTTGTTTGTAACACCCAAAAGGAGAAGAAATAGACCCATTGTTTATTATACCGATCGACTTAGAATCACTTTCTGAGTTGATTTAGCTATGTCCGTCTGTCTGTCTGTCCGTCTGTGCATGTATTCTTGTAATCAAAGTACAGGTCGCAATTATGGTCCGATCTCGACGAAACTTTACACATATTTTTTTTTGGCCCAAGGACGATCGGTTCAGATTTAGATATAGCCCCCATATATATGTTAGCCCCGATTTCCGATCAGTATGAAATTCGGCAGAAAGAGGTTTCTTATTATATGGATGAACACTATTAAATTTGGAAGAAATCGGTTCAGATTTAGATATAGCCCCCATATCCCTCCGATGAGTGAGAAGGTCCCTAGGGACCTTTTTGCCTTTTCAAACTGAAATTACTCCAACCCCGCCCCCCCCAAGGTTACTCTGTATTCCAAGAGTATTTTATTGCGCATCTTTTGGAAAAAAAATCAAGCCGATCGGATCATTACTTTAGGAGTTATTGAGGTTTTAGTGAGAATAGTACGCGGACGTGTGAATAGGTCCGTATGGACCTTGTACTGAATTTCACTAATAAATGCATGTTTTTGGGCATCATTATAATTTTTTTTATTGTTTCAACACATAATTTACTTGTTCTGAACACAAAGACCTAAACTCAAAGACATTAGGGATGATGATAAAAACAAAAAATTCTAAGAACTGGTTTATTGCTAGTAGTATAAAATTACAATATTGTGCCTTTCCTTGAAAGCAATAAAGTTCATGTCTTCGAATTTTTCTTAGAATTTTTTGATTTTATCATCATCCCTAATGTCCTTGAGTTCTGGTAGACGTACGAAAGAGTATAAAAGAAGTTGTAGTTTCGTAAACCAAATCAGTCAAAGTTTAGACAGCGAAGAGTAAAATCGCGTGTGATAGAAAAAAAAATATAAATATGGCAGATGCAAGTAATTTGGACGTTGCGGTTGAAAGGCGTGCAGCTGATAGTAGATTTGCTGATTTTATGGACGAAGACGTGGATGAAGAAATTGATATTGCTGCAATTGATAATTATGAAGTTGAGGATGATGAAGATCGCACATACCAACATGCTGAAGAGTCAGATGCCAAAACTGAAGGATACGTCGAGCTAAATGAATATACTGATGACGACGATGATGAAAAGAAGAAAATTATGGACAGAAAACGAATGAAAGTTACTATATTGGTAAAGATGGCACCCAATGGAGTAAAAAAGCACCACCAACATCACGCACTCGTAATCATAACGTGGTCGACTTCACAAGAAAGAAACCAGGACCAACAGGAAATATACACGACCCCTATACAATAATGCGTTCAATCATGACAGAGGAAAGAATACACTTAGTGCTACGTGAAACAAATCGTAAAGGCAGGGAGGTTACAGCTGCATGTAATTTGGCGAATCCCACGAAGAAAAAGGAGTGGAAGCCAGTGACAGTGAAAGAGTGTGACGCCTTTGTAGCTATTCTTTTGTATGCTGGACTCACAAGATCAAACCATGAACCAGCAATGGAATTATGGGGCGCGACGCGTTGCCCAATATACAAAGCTGCGTTGTCGTACGATCGCTTCATGTGTATAAAGCAATTTATTCGGTTCGACAATGGAAACACTCGACAACAGCGACTCATCAACAGCAAAACTGCGGCTATTAACGATATTTGGCAAATGTTGCAACATAACTTGGCAGCAGCTTACACTCCTCATGAAGCACTAACAGTTGATGAGCAGTTGTTCCCTTACAGAGGCCGCACCCGCTTCACACAATATATTCCGTCAAAGCCAGCTAAGTATGGTTTGAAAGTATGGTGGTTATGCGACTCACAGAGTTATTATCCTGTGAAGGGAATGATATATTCTGGAAAACTGCTAAACCAACAACGGGAGATAACCAAGGGCAGAACGTAGTGCTGGATCTTGTGGAAAAATATTTAGATGCTGGCCGTACTATATACGCGGATAATTTCTTTACCACTCTTGACTTGGCGCGTATTTTGTTGAGGAGGAAGACCGCATATGTTGGTACAGTGCGCTACAACAAAACATTCATTCCACAGGAGTTGAAGAAGAACCCGAATCGCACCATCAATAGTACATTATTTGGGTTCAACGAAGGGGATATAGGGTTATGCTCATACGTGCCGAAAAAAATAAAGTGGTGAACGTGCTCTCCACAATGCACTACACCTGCCTCGTTAACGAGCAAGCCGAGAAGTGGAAGCCCTATGCCATATTAGATTACAACGCCAACAAATGCGGCGTTGATACCATGGATCAAATGCTAGGCACTTACAGATGCAAAAGAGCAACACAACGATGGCCGTTGGCCATGTTTTATAATATGCTGGACGTCGCTGCATTGGCTGCTTTTACGATTTACAACGAAATGAAGCCTATAAAAAGGAGTGACAGACGGAGGTCGTTCTTGTTACTGCTAACGAAACAATTGGCCACACCAAATATCGAAGAACGTGCCCTGAACAACCATATAACCTCATATCCAAGGATACGCAATGCGATGGAAGCATTCGATGTCAGGGTAAGAAAAACATCTTCAAATTCAAGAATAGAATATATATTTATTTGTTTTTTTATATTTCTTTTCATTTCAGGTATTACCAAGACCGATGGAAGGCAATTCACCGTCGTTCGCTTCTAGGTCAAGTAGACCGTCATGTCGCCTTTGTCGTTCTGAGTACGGGCGGCAGCGGAAAACGCGGGCATACTGCTTCGGCTGCGGCAACGCTGTTTGCGGAGAACATAGCACACTTTTACATCGCTGCAACACTTGCGCACAGGGCGGGGGACAAGAAGTACACGCTCAACAACAATAATTTTTAAACTTTTTTATAATAGTCTTAAGAAAATTCAAGCAAAAAAAAATTATTTTTGTATGTAGAATTAAGTTATAAACAATAAAAACAAAAAAAAAATAAAAAAAAAAAATTTATATGAAAAAAACATGATTTACAAAAAAAGGTCCGTAGGGACCTTTTCACACGGCCGTGAAGTTCAGAACTGTCACTCATCGGAGGGATATATACGTTACCCCCGATTTGACATGTAAGCGCTGTAAAAACTTTATTTTATATCCGATCAGTATGAAATTCGGCTGAAAGAGGTTTCTTATTATATGGATGAACACTATTAAATTTGGATAAAATCGGTACAGATTTAGATATAGCCCCCATATATATGTTACCCCCGATTTTACCTGTAAGCGCTGTAAAAACTGTATTTTATATCCGATCAGTGCGAAATTCGGCAGAAAGAGGTTTCTTATTACATGAAGGAATACTGCCAAATTTGGATAAAATCGGTTCAGATTTAGATATAGCTCCCATATACATGTTACCCCCGATTTGACATGTAAGCGCTGTAGAGACTGTATTTTATATCCGATCAGTACGAAATTCGACAGAAGCATGTCTTTTTACATGAATAAGTATTCAGGGAAGATCGGTTCAGATTTACATTAAAGCTCCATATATATGTTCCTCCTGATTTGGTATCAAACCGCTATAGAAGTTGTATTTTACTTCCGATCATTAAAATTTTCCAGAAAGATGTTTCTCACTTTGGGAACGAATATTGTTTAATTTAGCGATTATCGTTTCAGAATTAGAATACGTTTCTACCCATTTACTAATTATTCCAAATTATTATGGCAATGACCCTTATCGCATTGTTAGGGAGGTGTAGGGTATTATATAGTCGGTCCCGCCCGACTTTCTGCCGTTCCTTACTGGTTTTTTCATATTCTACAAAGAAACGACCACGCTTACAGGACCATATCCTTTTCATGAAATTTTCCATAACCAAATCGCAAAGTGGCTGCCCTATGTCCTCGTAGGCCTCACGAATTCTATCTTTGAGGTCTTGAATCGACGCTGGGCTGTTGGCGTTGACCTTATCTTTCACGTGGCCCCAAAGAAAGAAGTCGCAAGGTGTTACATCACAAGATCTCTGTGGCCAATTGTGATACCTCTTCGAGAGATAACATGGTCCGGAAACATTTCCCGTAACAGAGCAATGGTTACGTTGCTTGCGTGGCACGTAGCGCCGTCTTGTTGAAAGTAAATGTTGTCCAGATCAATACCATCCAACTCCGACCACAAAAAATCATTAATCATCTCTCGATACCGCAATCCATTCACCGTAACTGTTGATCCAACCTTATTTTCGAAAAAGTAAGGTACAATGGCCCCGCCGGACCATAAACCGCTCCAAACAGTCACACGTTGAGGATGGAGAGGCTTCTCAACAATAACTCTTGGTGTTCCGAGCCACAGATGCGACAATTTTGCTTGTTGACGTAGCCACCGAGGTGGAAATGGGCCTCATCAGTCAAGATGATTTTGTATCGTTCGTAACGTTTTTTTGTTCGATCGTTTTGTATCGTTCGATGATCGTATATCGTTCCAATTTTAGTAATGGCGTAGTTTCTACTTGTCAAATATCAAAGAATAAAAGCTTCAAAAGTAGCAGCTACCGAAATACCGGGTGATTCAAAATAACACCTCTTATTGGAAAACCCTGTATATAACCTTTCCCTAACTTACATACACAAAACATGATATATACATATTAGGGCGGGTCGATTTAAAAATCGCCCATTGCTCAGTGAAAATCGTATTCTAGGGATCAAAATAAGAAACTTTGCCGAAGGAACCATACCTGTAAAACGAATTCTGATGTCCCGGAAAAAATCCCACTTTGACCCATTTAGAGTGCTCCAATCGAGTCCAAATGTATGGAACCCCCAGGGGGTTCCAGGGGGTGTGCCACTGGCATGGGTGGTCGGGCCTCCAAAGTTAGTGGGGGTCGGTCATACATTTCGACTCGACTGGAGCACTCTAAACGGGTCAAAGTGGGATTTTTCAAAATTTGCCCAAAAGTTCGACCCAAATTCCGGGACATCAGAATTCGTTTTAGAGGTATGGTTCCTTCGGCAAAGTTTCTTATTTTGATCCCTAGAATACGATGTTCACTGAGCAATGGCGACTTTTTTTTGCCTCCCCACAAATCGACCCGGCCTAATACATATCTACATAAAATGTATTAAATTTATCTTTTTGTATATTTTCCGTATCGGGTGTGACAAACTAAATACGCTATGATACCTAACCCGTTTGCAGACACTGAATATTTTCCAAAAGTTTCGTGTTTTACACTAAACTACACTTAGGAAAGTGTACTTTCTTGTAGTCAAAAGACAAAATTCAGAAAATGAAAAATATGTCGAAAAATAGCTCATGTCAGTTCAACAGTGAAAGTGGTGCATCCAACAATGTTGTAATAGCCTATAGAAACTCATTGTTAGGAAAACAAATTTCGAAATTTCTTCAACTCTTCATGAATTTCTAAAATTCAATTGTTAGTAAGGTTCCTAATGGTATTTTTTTTTTTGCGATACCATTGATATTTTTGACCCGTTCTATTTTCGAGAATATTCTCTAGGGAGTTTACTTTAAAACGAATATAAATGTGTTACACTTTTTTTAAATAATGTCTTCTATATCTCCAAAATACAACTCTCTTTCCAAAAAAATTTAAAAAAATTTAATTTTTCGAAAATGTAAAATCAAATGGCCATAAATTTTGTCTATTTTGTTGCCAATTAAGAAAAGTTGATGGGAGAGAAATCGGCGCATAATCTGTTCCGATATTCATAAAATACTAAGGCAGGGTCGGGGAAAAATGATGAACTAAATTTTCAATTGCAGATACAATCTCGGTAACTATACGGGATAACTGTTACGTTATAAAAAGTACATTGAAGACCTCGGATTTTATGAATCAGACGAACACTACACGAGCTTAAACATTTTGTTCACCCGAGGTGGCCAACTTTTAGGCCCTGTAGCTCGGTCCCTTGCGTACAATAGGGGGCCAAACTTAATTTCTCTAAAATATCTTCTACAAGCATGTCAAGTTTTGTCGCAATTGCTTGTCTGGCAAAGAAACGGCCGAATTATCTTCTTTTTTTAATTCGTTCCAATTTGCAACGCCCCCTCAAACCAAAAGGTACCAATTCAAATTATTGTGTTTGTACATGTGCCGCTATGGAAGGTAGGGTATAACAAGGTCTAAGGTCTGCTCTAAGCTATAACTGGAACCAATTTTTTTTTACTGTCGAGTTATTTCATTTTAACGGAACACTGTGCATGGCCTCTGGTCCTGTACATATTCTTCGCTTTCCTCTTATGCCTTATGATGCCTTGTGACGCTTTTGTGTTGCGGTGAATTTTCAATTTAAAAGCACTTAACCAAAGTGCAGTGTCACAAGCAAATGTTTTCACAGGAGACAATTACCTCCAAAGAAGAGATGGAGAATCTGCGATGTTGAGGACGATAAAGAATGCAGTAGCACACACCCACACATTGAACACTCCAGACCACAAACGATCTTGGTCGATACCATTTCCCCGCACGTACATATGTATTCTACATTTGCAATGCTTCATTTGGCCATTTAAGATACCGCTTTCAGTTTCTATAACAAACAAGACAAATGAAGCACGTGCGAAAGTCGCAAAAGGACATGCGTCAAAAATTCGCTCTCTTTTGATGTTAGAGTAGCTCTTTCCTCTGTTAGCTTTTAACAGAACATGGAGGCTGTTACGGCCAAGGCACAGTCATATAAAATCATTTGAAGCATCATTTGATTTAGTCAGTTTGTTGGTATATGTCAAGAAGTAAACATCTTAAAACGGATGTAAGCGGAACAACGGAAACGGATATACATTAGAGCGGAAATACGTTAGTGCTTACGATTTTGTTAACCACTTGTTGGTTAGAGCATCACAAAAGAATAATAAACAAGAAAGAAATCTTATTAAGTGAAGTGAAAGTAATGTGAAGTATTGTGTTGGTGAAGTGAAAAAAACCATTAATGAAACATGTTAACCGCAATTCTGTATAAATTTGTCGCTACACATGGCATTGATTAAAACAAATGGAAATCATAAAAACCACCACACAGAATTCTACATGTGTAGCCCATAAAAATTGGCAGAAAAAATCCTATAAAACCGGAAACCACAAGACAAAACGAAGGCTTTAACTCCTTCCACAAAACGTGTGTCAATTAATTAGCTTAATTAACTAAACCAAAGAAAAAGAAACAACAAAAATCCTACCATGTATCAAGGCTTTTGTGCTAACAACAAAAGGCAATGTCTATTCATGTGTGCCACCATTATTCATACTTTGCTCCTACTGGTGTCCAGTGCCAACTCAGAGTCGGATATCAAACACCGCCACAATGCAACATTGCACCATCGACACAAGGCTAACTTTGTAGCAGATACAACAGTAGGTGATGGGGTTGCTGCTGCAGCAATTACGGCCACAACAGGTGGCCCCTCTGCGCTCTCCTCATCTTCATCCTCGTCCTCCGCCGCTGCATTAGCCAACAATGTGAAATGTGGCAATACCCAAAAAATGGTTGATAATTGCTTCAGGGATTTACCAACACATCTGGTGGAGTTCCTGCAAACATCCAAAATTGCCATAAATGAACAGGAAATAGAATCCAAATGCAAGTGAGTGCCTGTCCACAGAAAAATAAAAACCTAAAGGACACTATCTCCATCCCTCCCCCCAAATCGTTAGCAAGACACAGTGGTTAAGAGGTTTTTGCGTTTTTAAAGCAGAAAAGTCAACATCTGTAGATGTGAGCGTAGGATGAAATTTACACTGAAAAACCAAATACATAAATCAATTTCCTTAAAGATATCTGAGTAATAAAAACAAAATCAAAATAATGTCGGTCGAAGCCGACTATATGAAACATTACATCGCTTATTCCGCATTTACTGGACTATTATTCGCAAGAGTAAACATTCCCGTTACACTAGTTCACAAAAATTTTGCCGAATGGCTGTGCATAACATTTTATGGTGTAATTTGTTATCCTTAATACGGAAAACAAATATTTTAAATACAGGGTAAAAATAAAACAAGCGTGTCAACATTTTTTGAAAGGTCAAGATTTTTTTGAAATTTGTTATAAATCTGGTTGATAATTTGAAAAAAATAAAACAATTTGAACCGTTTTGCAAAATTTTGATTTTTTCGCGAGATATGACCTATTACATTTTTCTGAGTGTGTTTAGAAAACTGCAATTTTCTCCGGAAATATTAAACGGATTCGACTGAAATTTGTGCAGGTCGGTCCGAAACATTTCCTAAAATCATATATTTAGATAAACTTTAAACTTTAATTACCAACTGACCATATGAAAAATATTGCAAAATATTTTTTGCATATGCGAATAATTTCACTTTCTGGAGCAGTAATTTGAAATATTTTATATTTAGAATGCGTCCTATATTGACGTCCACCAGAATCAGAAAAAACATTTTGGTAGATCGCGCTTTGTGAAAATGTACAGCAAATTTACGGACACTACCTTTTTGAAAATATTTTTGGTTCATTATTACAGAACCTCAAGGACCTTACCAATTTTGTCCAAATTTACACAATAGCTGACTCCATTAGTTCTGAGTCCAAAAACGCATTAATTTTTTTTTCGGCGGATCAAGTTCTCAGCATCGCGAGCTTCCAAACTGTGGATATATAATTTGCAATATCTCCGTCAATTCCTAATCAATCTGTAAAAAATCAACGACAAAAGAGACGTGAGAAAATACACTTTCATATCTTGTTTCTAAATATATGTTTTCTTAACCCATTATGAGCCAATTTTTTTACTTTTTGTGTTAAATGCAATGATTTTGGAAAATGCGTTATGGACTGGACTGTTCGTGCGGTGGAAGTATAAATTGGCGATTCTATTAATACAAACAACACCTTAAGCTTTATTTCAATGTATTATATGACCAATGTTTCCCATAAGAACATAAAATATTACTATTTTATTGTAACCCAAACAAAATGTTATTATTTGGTAATGAAATAATACAGAATTGACTTTAGAATTTTTAACATAATTTTAGTTTCAATGTATGACAAACGTTTTAGAGGCAATATGCTAAATTTTATAGTGGTTTTCAAAGGTTTATACCTTTAAATAGAGCTTACGGTGTTGTATGTATTAAAGAATCGCGAATTTTTACATCCACCGCACGAACAGTCCAGTCCATAACGCATTTTCCAAAATCATTGCATATAACACAAAAAGTAAAAAAATTGGCTCATAATGTGTTAAGAAATCATATATTAGGAAACAAGATATGAAACTGACTTTTCTCACGTCTCTTTTGTCGTTGATTTTGTACAGATTGATTAGGAATTGACGGAGATATTGCAAATTATATATCCACAGTTTGGAAGCTCGCTATGCTGAGAACTTGATCCGCCGAAAAAAAAATAATGCGTTTTTAGACTCAGAACTAATGGAGTCAGCTATTGTGTAAATTTGGACAAAATTGGTAAGGTCCTTGAGGTTCTGTAATAATGAACCAAAAATATTTTCAAAAAGATAGTGTCCGTAAATTTGCTGTACATTTTCATAAAGCGCGATCTACCAAAATGTTTTTTCTGATTCTGGTGGACGTCAATATAGGACGCATTCTAAATATAAAATATTTCAAATTACTGCTCCAGAAAGTGAAATTATTCGCATATGCAAAAAATATTTTGCAATATTTTTCATATGGTCAGTTGGTAATTAAAGTTTATGATATATTTAGATTTTAGGAAATGTTTCGGACCGACCTGCACAAGTTTCAGTCGAATCCGTTCAATATTTCCGGAGAAAATTGCAGTTTTCTAAACACACTCGGACAAATTTAATAGGTCATATCTCGCGAAAAAATCAAAATTTTGCAAAACGGTTCAAATTGTTTTATTTTTTCAAATTCTCAACCAGATTAATAACAAATTTCAAAAAAATCTTGACCTTCCAAAAAATGCTGACACACTTGTTTTATTTTTACCCTACACTTTCCAACGGCATTTTTGAAGCAGAATAGCGACCCTATAATTCTGAATGGGCATATTGAGTAGATAATTTGTGTAGCATAGAGCTATATGTAAATCTGAACCGATTTGAACCATATTGAATAGAGATAGTCCTTGGGCCTAAACAAAGATATGTACAAAGTTTCGTTGAAATCAGACCATGATTGCGACCTATACTTTGATTACAAGAATACATCTACAGCCAGACAGACAGACGCACATAGCTAAATCGACTCAGAAAGTGATTACAAGTCAATCGGTATAATAAACAATGGGTCTATCTCTTTTCCTTTTGGGCGTTACAAACAAATGCACAAAGTCATAATACCCTGTACCACTGTGTGGTGTAGGTATAAAAAATGTTGTAAGTTAATGTCCGAGAGATTTATTATTGTCAGAGTTACGTAGTGGAATTTTATGAGGATCATTTTTGTGCAAGATCTTAACCCTCTAGCTCCCTTCGTAATGGGTCAATTTGGTCCTTTTTTGAAAAAATCAAAAAATCCCTTTCAAAAACGACATTTAAGGATTAAAATATTCTACGAAAATTTTTGCCGGAAAATTTCAGTGTGGGTCGCCAAAGACACCAAAGTCGTAAATATAGCTCTTTACGTTTAATTAACAAAATTACACGCCAACTTATACAAAAATAACTTTAATGTAAATCTAAAGTCGTGGAATAATTAACTTTTTAACGCAAGAGCGACCATAAATTTTTACCCGATCTTTTCACATGTGATCGATCCACGGTATAGGGTATATATGAATTGGCATGGCAGAACTTATCGCCAATTTCACTTGTTATTATACCCTCACTTTAGTGTGACGAGGGTATATATCATTTGCTACGAAAAAAAGTGTAACACATCGAAGGAGTGCTCTAAGACCCTAAGTATGTTCGGCGGATATTCGTTTTGGGTCATTTTAAGAATGTCTGTCTGTCTGCTGGCTGGTGCGCACGATAACTCTCGAAAGGAGTAACCGATTGACCGATTTTTTTCTATCTCCGGCTAAGTTCGAAGATGGGCCATATTGGTCCACTCCTTTTAGTACCTCCCCCACAAAGGGTTAAAATGTTGTGAAATATTGCATCTTTAATAACAGCTATACTGCTTATTCGAATTTTCTGAAATTCCACACATAGCATTAGTTTACTAGTCGCTAGCAACTCGATGTTGCTGCGCCCCTTTTGGTACCTCCCACACAAGTGCACCATTTTGCACCAACAGTTAACAGCTTATAACATTAATAGAAGTGTATAAAAATACTTGAAATTTTGTACAGGGTAATGCTTTTATAGTGTCTATAGCCCTGTAAAAAATGGACGTTATTGCCACGCCCCTTTTATACCTCCCACACAAAATGGCCAAATCATACCAAAATTTAATATCTGATAACTTTAATATACCACTGCAAATAAACGCTTTTAATTCGGCACAGTGCAATGTATTTAAAGTATCTACTATTCAGCGAAAAATAGGTGCATTTGTTAAAAACCTTCTGGTACCTCCCACACAAATTGACAGAATAATTCGTTTAATATTCCATATTTCATTACTCACAAAGTGAGGGAATACCTTAGTCGGTTTACCCGACTGAAACTTTCTTACTTTTTTTAAAATAGGTAGTAATTTAAATTGTTTTTTTTAATAATGTAATTTTTTAAATTGAAACCAGTAAGGAAAGAAAATGTAGTGCGGAGCGCACTATATGATACCCTACACAATCTTGATGGAGCAGAATAAGCACGCGTATACTTCATCTAAATTTGCAACGATTACATTGCACGATTACATGCAAGAATTTTTTTTTGTGTCCGAGACCTATATTCTTTTTATACCCTCACTTTAGTGTGACGAGGGTATATATCATTTGCTACGGAAAAAAGTGTAACACATCGAAGGAGTGATCTAAGACCCTAAGTATGTTCGGAGGAAATCCGTTTTGGGTCATTTTAAGTCGAATGAGCAATGTCCGTCCGTCTGTCTGTCTGTCTGTCTGTCTGTCTGTCTGTCTGTCTGTGTGTCTGCTGGCTGGTGCGCACGATAACTCTCGAAAGGAGTAACCGATTGACTTCAAATTTGGTATGTGGTAATATTTTGATCTATCTCCGGATGAGTTCGAAGATGGTCTACTCCTTCTGGTACCTCCCACACAAAGGGTTAAAATTTAGTGAAATATTGATTCTTTAATAACTTCTATACTACTTATTCAAATCTTTTGAAATTCTGCACAAAATATTAGTATATAAGTCGCTATTAACTCGAGAAAAATGGGTGAAGTTGGCATGTCCCTTTTGGTACCTCCCACACAAATGGACCATTTTGCATCAAAATTTAACTGCTTATAACTTTAATACAAGTGCATAAAAATGCTTGAAATTTTCTACAGTATAATGTTTTTGTAGCGCCTATAGTCCGGTAAAAAATGGGCATTATCGTACAGCCCCTTTTGGTACCTCCCACACAAATGGACCGTTTCGTACCAAAAGTAAACGGCTTGTAACTTAAATACCAGTGCATACAAATACTTGAAATTTTGTACAGTGTAATGCTGTTATAGTGCCTATAGTCCTGTAAAAAGTGGGCGTTATCACCTTGCCCCTTTTTGTACCTCCCACACAAAATGACCAAATCATACCAAAATTACATAGCTCGTTACTTTAATATAGCAGTGCACATAAACGCTTATAGTTCAGCACAATGCAATGTATTTAAGAATGTACTGTTTACCGAAAAATATGTGTATTTGGAAAACTCCTTCTGGTACCTCCCACACAAATTGACAGATTTATTGGTGTAATGTTATATATTACATTACTCACAAAGTGAGGGTATACCTTAGTCGGTTTACCCGACTGAAACTTTCTTACTTGTTTGTATAGATTTAGACATACATACTATATTATGAAACCAAAACAAAAAATTTTTTTATGTTAAAATATTTTTTTTAAAAATTTCTTTTCTAAAATTTTAATTTTCTGGAAGGTACCTTTATTATTTGGACCATATTTTTTGAAGTTTACGCTCGATAAAGCCGGGACACCACTTAAATTAAAGGAAATTGTGAGGTCTATAAATGCTGAAAAAACGTATCCACGTACAGAAGGAAGTTTAGTAACTGTCGGCTAAACGATTAGAAAAAAATTTCCAAAAAAAATCGTTACATTGCTGGCACGAAAAAGCCATAAAAAATAGAAAAAAGTCGCAAAAATTAGTTTGTTCCATTTTTTCAAAGCTAGCATCCTAACTAAGAAAACAATGTCTATTTGCAAAAAGTCTACAGGTGAATGCATACATCATGATGCATATTGTAAAAATGGGAAATTCAAAAAAAAAAAAATTTTATTTTGACAATTTTGGGTCACCCTTTTTTCAATATACATACTATGGGTTCTATAAATCATTAACTGTACAGAATTTCCAGTGTTTGTATGTGCATTCGTAGTTATAAGCCTTCTTGTGCAAAATGGTCCCTTTGTATGGGAGGTACCAAAAGGGGCGCGGTAATATCGCCCATTTTTTACGGGACTATAGGTACTGTAAAGGCATTATACTCCACAAAAATGTTAGTATATGGACGTATGGACTCGTATGGACTGGAATCAAAGTTATAAGCCGTTAATTAACCCCTCACCTCAGAGAGGAGGGTATATGGCAAATATCAAAATATTTAAATATTGAAGTACATTTTTTTTCAAGGTTTTTTTGGCGAGCACATCAACGCCTTTTACAGCAGAAGAAGATAAAAATATAAATATGCAAAAACCGTTGTTGTGAATAAATTTCATCAAAGGCCGCGAAAGTTAAGGCGGTTCCAAATTGAAAAATAATTTTATAAAAAGCAATTTTCAGCGGAATTCGGAAAACTAAAATTACAATCATAGAACATTAGCATTTCGATCAGCCTATGACTAAATATTCGCTGTAGCTTCATTATTCGGATAAATATAGCGAATCCAACAAATCCAAAAATCGACCAGGTAAAATTTTCATACGAACATTATTTTTGACAAAATAAAATGACGGCCCTGCGATTTCGGAATAAAAATCCTTTTATTTCATATACACTTCCGCCATATCTATACCCCACTCTGGATGTGCCTTGACGATCATTGCTGAGACAAACGTGTCACGTTCTTCGCTTACAAGACTTCAATCTTCAAATAAGTATCCATGATTGTTAAGTGCACCACTGTAGTACGCCCGAAGAACATAGAAATCAAAAATGCCAAGGACAAAATTTGCTATTTTTGCAAAAATTGAAAAAAGTGAATAAAATTTCAGCGATTCATTATTTTGTTACGGCCCCCTGATTTTTGGATTCAGCAGGTCAAAAGCCATCTGGGATAATTAATTCAGCTCAACCTATACATAACTGTCGACGTGCTCCGCGTAATACACTATCAAAAAAAAATTCACGCAAGTTTAACAAAGGTTTGGGAAGCTATAACGGTGGTTCCATTAAGAGCACATTAACGACACCTATATAGATTTATAGGTATTTTAAGCCGCTATAACCGCTTCTTTAGTGTTATTTCATAAAATCGAGGGCCGCGCTGACCGCGGTCAAAAAACAAAAAACCCTCGAAATCGCATTTCAAAAAGTTATGAGCTATAATTTTTTGCGGAAAGATCTCACATGAACAGTGCTCACGAAAAATTCTTCCTCCATGTGTCCCTCGTGTTATAAAAGAATGGATACAGATATGAACTTTTCTAGGACTTTTTTCACAATTTTGAAATGTATGTGCTTATAACTTCTAAAGTTTTTTAGATAATAACTAACTTTTTTGGGAAAAAAACTTTTATGTTTGTGGTTCATCTAATTCCATCAACTTATGCACCGAAATCTGTACACAAAGCGAATAAAGGGTAAAACAACATACATTACCCCTGTGTTAAAAAATTTTGATATTTGCCCATACATTTGCTACGAACCAAAAGTGCAACACATCGAAGGAGTGACGTAAGCCCCTACGTATGTTCGGCGGATATTAGTTTTGGGTCATTTAAAGTCGAATGAGCAATGTACGTCCATCTTTATGCTGGATGGTGCGCACGATAACTCTCGAAAGGAGTAACCTTACCAGTGTAATGGTTTTATAGTATTTACAGTCCACTGTAAAATGGACGTTATTGCCACTCCCCTTTTGGTACCTCTCACACAAAGGTTCCATTTGGTACGAAAAGTGAACAGTTTAGAACTATAATAATAATGCCAACAAATACTTAAAATTGTTTACACCTCCCACAAAAACGTACCATTTTGTACAACAATTAAACAGATTATATCCTGAATACCAAATGCATATAAATACTCAAAATTTTTGCACAGTGTATAGTTTGTAAAATTCCTAAAGTTCTGTTAAAAATGGGAGTTGTGGCCATGTGGCCCGTTTTAGTACCTCCCATACAAATAGATCCAAGACATATCGACATTAAATTTCTGATAGTATTAGTACATATACCAGAGCATATTTACATTGCTCACAAAGTGAGGGTATACCTTAGTCGGTTTACCCTACTAAAATTTCTTACTTATTTAATATACTATGGGTGTTATAAAAACATTAAACTGTACACAATTTCAAGTGTTTATAAGTGCAGTAATCCAAGTTATAAACTGTCAACTTTTTACGCGAAATGGTTTATTTGTATGGGAGGTACCAAATATCGCCCATTTTGCACGGGACTAGATAGACATTAAACTCCACAAAATATTAAGTATATGTATGGACTGGAATCAAAGTTATATTTTTTGAGCAAAATGGTCCATTTGTATGGGAGGTACAAAAAAGGGGTGTGGCAACTTCGCCATTTTTCTCAAGATGATAGCGACCAGGAAACTAATATTATGTATTGATTTGTGAAAGTTCAGTCAGGTAAACCGACTTATGAATCCCTTCACCTTGAGTCCTAAAAAAGGGGCGTGCCAATAACGCCCACTTTTCTGTGGACTCAAGGTACTAAAAAAGCATTACACTGTACAAAATTTCAAGTATTTATATGAACTGATTAAAGACATAAGCATAAAGTTATTTTTGGTGCAAAATGGTCCATTTGTGTGAGAGGTACCAAAAAGGGCGTGCCAATAATGACCACTTTTCTCTAGACTCCAGATACTATTAAAGCATTACTCTGTACGAAATTTCAAGTATTTGTATCACTGATATTAAAGTTAAAAGCTGTAAACTTTGGTACATAAATGTCAATTTGTGTGGGAGGTACCAAAAGGGTACAACAGACGGACATGGCTAAATCGTTTTGGAATTTTACGACGTCATTAAATTCTAAGACGATTTAGCCATGTGTGTCTGTCCGTCCGTCTGTTGTAATCACGCTACAGTCCGTAATAATAGAGCTAGGTTGATCAAATTTGGTAGAGATACTTCTTATAGTTGCAGGTTGTTTGGGATTGCAAATGGGCCATATCGGCCAATGTTTTGATGTAGCTCCCCTATAGTGGTCGCTCCAAAATACGATGTTTGAGCCATAGACACCACATTTTTAAAGCAATTTTTTGTATTCAGCGCAGAAAAAAATTTACAAATCGGGTCATATTTTGTTATAGTCACACTATAGAGGTCGCTCCAAAAAATATACGTATTTAACCTGTAAATACCATCTCTTGTAAGAATTTTAACAGAATCTTTGCAGATTGTAATTAATTTATACAATAATTCATCGCTGTAAAAGTTTTTATAATCAGTTCATATTTTGTTATAATCCACTTATAGATGTCGCTCTCAAAAAGCCATAAACACCACATTTTCTAAGAAATTTAGCTGAAACTTTGCAGTTTATATTCTATTTTGGCAAGAATTCATCTCAATAAAATGTATACAAATAAAATTGTATATTTTTGTAGTCTCCGTGTAGATGTAGCTCTCGAAAAAGCTATTTTAAGCCATAAATACCAGATTTTTCAGGTGAAGAGTTTTGCTAAAGATTTTGCGGTCTAAAAATTGCAGCGTTCGTTTCTATAATAATTTACTTACACAAAAAGGTTCGTTTTATGATTTGCTCCATATCCAACAATTTTTCCAGTTATAAAATTGAATGCAATCCATGGTGGAGGGTATATAAGATTCGGCATGGCCGAACTTAACGCTTTTACTTGTTTTAAGTTGACATTGTTCTCCTCGTTTGGATGCTGTGGTTTAAAAAAATTGCAATTTTTTTGCGATTTTTACCTATTTTTGATGTTTTTTCGTGCCAGAAGAAAATACTTCTTTCAAAAAAAAAAACAACGATTTTTTTTTTTTTTGCTTAACGTTTTTCAGTTATTTAAAGTTGAAAATGGGGCTTATAAGCTTAGCATAAAAATCAGAAACTCGTTCATTGTTCCGAATCTGTCCCTATCTCAATTTTGGAAGTTTGGCTTTTGTGACTCTCTTTCTTAGGAGGGCAGTGTAGGTATCGTATAGTCCGCTTCGCCCGACTTTAGCCCTTCCTTATTGGTTTAAATTGAGTTTGATCACCATTTTGTTACCCTACACCACACTGTGGTACAGGGTATTATAACTTTGTGCATTTGTTTGTAACACCCAAAGGGAGAAGAAATAGACCCATCGTTTATTATACCGAACTACTTAGAATCACTTTCTGAGTTGATTTAGCTATGTCCGTCTGTCCGTCTGTGCATGTACTCTTGTAATCAAAGTACAGGTCGCATATTTTTTTGGCCCAAGGACGATCCCTATTGAATTTGGTTAAAATCGGTTCAGATTTAGATATAGCCCCCATATATATGTTAGCCCCGATTTGACATGTAAGCGCTGTAACAACTTTATTTTATATCCGATCAGTGCGAAAGTCGGCAAAAAGAGGTTTCTTTCCACATAAAGGAATACTGCCAAATTCGAAGAAACTCGGTTTAGATTTAGATATAGCCCCCATATATACGTTACCCCCGATTTGACATGTAAGCGCTGTAAAAATGTTATTTTATATCAGATCAGTGCGAAATTCGGCAAAGAGAGGTTTCTTATTTCATCAAGGAATACTGCTAAATTCGGAGAAAATCGGTTCAGATTTAGATATAGCTCCCATATATATGTTACCCCCGATTTGACATGTAAACGCTGTAGAGACTGTATTTTATATCCGATCCATTTACCAATTATTCCAAATTATTATGGCAATGACCCTTATCGTATTGTTAGGGAGGTGTAGGGTAGTATATAGTCGGCCCCGCCCGACTTTCTGCCTTTCCTTACTGGTTATTATATCTAAAATGAAAAATAATACTGCATAAAGAAAAAACTCTGGCGACGTCTGGTTTGTTGAGCAAAAAAGAAAAATGCATATGTGACATATTTAATATAGTACAAGTTTAAGGTCGCTTTGGAGTGGCACCAGCACATTGCTCCTGATATTCTATTTCATTGAGTTGTCTGTTTTTCGGTTCCTTCCTTCCCTGTCTCTATGATAATTATGTTGTGTACCTTTTTGTACACACATGTATTTGCTTTTAATTGTAATTGCACTTTTATACGGTATTACAAAGATTTAAATGGATATGGATATTGTTCATTTTTGATAATTTAAGAGAATCAGCGATTTTCATCAAATTGGGTAAAACAAGCACAAGTAAGAACGGCTTTGACACATACATTCTCCATCATGTATTAAATTCTATAACCGGAAAAATCGATGAATTGGAAAAGAAGCAAATAATGGACCGGTTTAGGGTTATTTTTGTTGCAGCAAATTCTTTTAAAACTTAAACGGAAGCAGCAATATTTCAGCCACATTGTTTGGAAACTATGACATAAAACATTATCACAAATACCAAAAAAAAATCCAGTTAAACTCCTCTTTACTGGTATCGTTATTGCTTCGAGCTCTGGGTTGTATGAATAACATTGCTGCGAAAGGGTGGCTTTTACTGTTTTTTGGTGTTTGTGTTAAGTTTTGGTCTTTGGTGTGTTCTGATATATACTTATATATAGTAAAATTTTATGGACAGCCTTTTTGGTAGAATATTTCATCCCCGCCCTCCCAATTTTAGGGATGTTTTTAACGATTTATTAAAATTGAGCAAAAAATTACCATTATCTTGGGAGCTAGAGGATTTATATGTTCCACAAAAATATTGACCTCAATATTTTCTACAACTTTTAAATAATTGATTTGACTCCCGCACCCATTGTGCTCTATTCCCTCTAATTAATTTAAAGAATGTGAAATGGACAAAAGAAAACAGAATGTATGTGTTTTTCTTAGTATTATTATTTCATTCAACAAACAAAAAAGTTGTTTAGTAGAAATCATCTATGCGGAAACATATTAAATATTTATTGTTCATTTTTCTATGCTATTGTATAAATACCCTTGGAGTTTTTAAAACTGTATACATTTTATTTTGCCAAAGAACAAATGTCCGGCTAGAAAACTTTCGAATTTCTTAAGTGGTTACTTTGTTTGCAAAGAAATAGACTAGAAAAGAAACTCTGCAAACTAAGACAATTTTGTCCACATGTTTTTTCTACATTTTTTATGTTTTTATATTGCCTCTGTTTGCCCCACGGGACATTATATAAATGTCTTTATATTTTTCAGAAACTTTTGATTTGACATTAATGCGAACATTTACATATTTGTCCTTTTTCGAAATAACCGCATATTTCAAAAGAAAATCATATTACATTAGAAATGTTTAGGATACCGAAAATGCAAATTTATTCGTTGTCAAGTAATTGTGAATTATAATTTCCGCATGTAGGAAAAAGTGATGTGATAAAATGGATAGTTATTTCGAATTGTTTAATATGTTGAATTCATAGGAATAATACACCGAAAAATGTCTCTTAAATTAAAAGATTGTCGCCAAATACGTCCCTAACATTGTACATTTTAGTCGCTGTAGTTCCTTAAGTAAACCTCTTATGACGAAAAGAACAACATTTTGATATAACTTTTTCTGTGAAAATTTTGATTTTTCTTAGCAAAACTTAAAGTGGCTGTAGTTCCTTAAAAAATTCTCGTAGGATGAAAAGGACAATATTTTATAATTTATTTTTTGTGAAAATTTTGATTTTCCTTAGCATAAAATGGCTGTATTTCCTTAAATAAGCTTCGTAGGACGAAAAGGACAAAATTTGTGTATGACTTATTTTTTGTGAAAATTTTGATTTTCCTTAGCAAAAATTAAAATGGCTAAAGTTCCTTAAAAAAGACTCGTAGGACGAAAAGGACAATATTTTGGTATAACTAATTTTTTTGTGAAAATTTTGAGCAAAACTTCAAATGACTGTAGTTCCTTAAATAAACCTCGTAGAACGAAAAGGACAACAATTTTATATGACTTATTTTTTTGTGAAAATTTACATTTCCCTTAGCAAAATTTAAAATGGCTGTAGTTCCTTAAATAAGCCTCGCAAGACGAAAAGGACATTATTTTGATGTAACTTATTTTTTGTGAAAATTTAGATTTGCCTTAGCAAAACCTAAAATGGCTGTAGTTCCTTAAATAAGCCTCGTAGGAGAAAGGAACTAAATTTTGCTATCGCTTATTTTTTGTTAAAATTTCCAAAATTTAAAATGGCTGTTGTTCCTTAAAAAAGCCTCGTAGAACAAAAAGGACAATATTTTGGTACAACATTTAAAAGGACAAACTTTTAAATGGCTGTAGTTCCTTAAATAAGCCTCGTTGGACGAAAAGGACAATATTTAATTATTATTTTATTTTTTGTGAACATTTTGATTTTCCTTAGCAAAACATAAAATGGTTGTAGTTCCTTAAATAAGCCTCGTAGGACGAAAAGGAAAATATTTTGGGCAAACCCTAAAATGGCTGTAGTTCCTTAAATAAGCCTCGTAGGACGAAAAGGACAACATTTTGATATAATTTATTTTTTGTAAAAATTTTGATTTTCCTTAGCAAAATTTAAAATGGCTACAGTTCCTTAAATAAGCCTCGTAGGACGAAAAGGACAATATTTTGGTATAACTTATTTTTTGTGAAAATTTTGAATTTCCTTAGCAAAACTTAAACAATATTAAATTATTTTATTTTTTGTGAAAATTTTGATTTTCCTTAGCAAAACATAAAATGGTTGCAGTTCCTTAAATAAGCCTCGTAGGACGAAAAGGACAAAATTTTGATATAATTTATTTTTTGTAGGTTAGGTTAGGTTGAAGAGAGGAGACGTTTAAACGTCTCATGTCCATGGACATACACTTAGGCCAGTGGTTACAGAAAATCGGTACTAGACACGAATTTTCTCAGTACCTTCCAGTCATATTCTCTGAGATGAGTCAAGTCTGGTAATATGTCGGACCCGAAATGTTGGGATCTTGCACGTGTGAAAGCCGGGCAGTGACACAGAAAATTTTTCTATCGTTTCGATGTTTTCTCTGCATGCCCTGCATTCGTCGTTTCCTGCTAGTCCTATGCGATGAAGATGTGCTTGTAAGCTTGAGTGTCCCGTTAGAACACTCATCATCTTACTAATATCGATCTTGTTTAGTTTCAGAAGACTTCTTGTTTTCTTTTTATTTGGGTCACCCCACAGTATCTTTGCAGTTGCTCCTACTGTTGCGCTATTCCACACAGTTTTGTGAGCCATCACTGCCCAGTGCTTCAGCTCATTTTTCGTGGCTGCGAAAGGTTTCCAATTTTCCAAGTTTATTACTCGAAGTCCAAGCTGTTTGCCCGTTCATTTCCAATCACTCCGTTGTGTCCTGGTACCCAGTTCTAAATGCAGTTCTAAATGCCCCGCTTATGCCTAGACAGCACATACGTTGAATTTTTTGCAAAGGTATTACGTTGCACTTCTTGTCCATTGATGTCCACCACACTACACATGCGTAGGTGATTATTGGTCTAATCACGCTCATGTTAAGCCAGTCAGTCATATTTGGACGTAGTCCCCATTTTAAACCTATAGCTCTTCTTCACAACGACCAACATCTGTGTGCCTTTGTAACTCTTTCTTCAAGATGATCTTTCCAGTACAGTTTCTGATCCAAGATTACTCCCAAGTATTTTACCTTTTTAGTTATAGCAATTGTCTTATTAAGGAATCGAGGCGGGGTAAAACGTGGGATCTTCGTTTTCCTTGTAAATAGACATATTTCTGTTTTGTCTGGGTTAACATTTAATCCCCTTGGTTGTGCCCAGTTATATGCTATGTTAAGTGCCTCTTCAGCTCTTCTGCATAATAGATTTGGATGAAAGCCCCTTGAAGTATTACAACGTCGTCTGCATAACAGACTGGTTTAAGTCCTTCATTGGTGAGTGCTTTTAGGAGACTGTGTATCGTTGTAACCCCCTGAGGTATACCACGATTTAACTTGTCTCTAATTTTTACGTCATATTACCCACAACTATTCCACCTATTCCTTAGCATATTGTTGATCCAGGTTTTCAGCGCCCGGTCAACCTGAAACTCGTCTAAGGACTGGATAAGTGTATCGGTATGTACATTGTTAAATGCGCCCTCAATGTCCATGCAAACAGCAAGTGTATACATTTCTTTACTGAAGGACTCTTCTATGTGGTGCACTACCTCATGCAGAGCTGTTTCCACTGATCTTCCTTTGACATAGGCATGTTGTTTGAATTTTAGCCTGTCATCCGCTATTTTACCTTTGACCATGTTATCAATTATTCGCTCCATTGTTTTTAACAGGAAAGAAGTAAGGCTAATGGGTCGATAAGCCTTTGGGGTCGTATAACTCGCCTTGCCAGGCTTTGGTATGAAGACCACTTTTGATTCCTGCCAGCTTTTTGGGGTATACGAATGGGTTAGGCATGCAGTGAACACTCCAGCCAGATGAGTTGATACCAGATCCACCTCATTCTGCAGAAGTGCTGGAAAGGCCTTAAAGGGAGATAAACTTTTTATCGCTTCTTTAACCATACCATCTGATATATCCGTAATAGGTACTTGATGCAATACATTTTCATTCTGTAACTGTTCCTCTGTTGGTCCAGCATTACCAGTCGGAAAATGAGTTTTCATCAAGAGCCTTACGGTATCCTCTATAGTTTCCATCCATTTACCCGTTACATCCACCAGTGTTTCGGTTTGGACATGAGTTTTTGAGAGGAATTTTTTGATTTTAGACATGCTGTTAACGCTGTCTACCTGTTCACTGAAAAGCCTCCAGGAGTTACGTCTCGCCGACCTATGATTTTATTGTATTCTTTTTGTAAAAATTTTGAATTTCCTTAGCAAAACTTAAAATGGCTACAGTTCCTTAAATAAGCCTCGTAAGACGAAAAGGAAAAAATGTTGATATCATTTATTTATTTTTATATGATTTATTTTTTGTTAAAATTTTGATTTTCCTTAGCAAAAATTAAAATGGCTGTAGTTCCTTAAATAAGCCTCGTAGGACGAAAAGGACAAAATTTATTGATATCATTTATTTTTTGTAAAAATTTTGATTTTCCTAAGTAAAACATAAAATGGCTATAGTTCCTAAAATAAGCCTCGTAGGACGAAAAGGTCAGTAATTTGATATCATTTATTTTTTGCGAAAATTTTGATTTTCCTTTTACCTCGTAGAACGAAAAGGAAAAATTTTTGAAATCATTTATTTTTTTGATATCACTTATTTTTTGTGAAAATTTGGATTTTCCTTAGCAAAACTTAAAATGGCTGTAGTTCCTTAAATAAGCCTCGTAGGACGAAAAGGACAATATTTTGGTATAACTTATTTTTTGTGAAAATTTTGAATTTCCTTAGCAAAACTTAAAATGGCTACGGTTCCTTAAATAAGCCTCGTAAGACGAAAATGACAAAATTTTGATATCATTTATTTTTTTGATATCACTTATTTTTTGTGAAAATATAGATTTTCCTTAGCAAAACTTAAAATGGCTGTACTTCCTTAAATAAGCCTCGTAGGACGAAAAGGACAAAATAGTACATATAATTTATTTTTTGTGAAAATTTTGAATTTCCTTTGCAAAACTTAAAATGACTACAGTTCCTTAAATAAGCCTCGTAAAACGAAAAGGACAAATCATTTGATATCATTTATTTATTTTTATATCATTTATTTTTTGTGAAAATTTTGATGTTCCTTAGCAAAACGTGAAATGACTGTAGTTCCTTAAGTAAGCCTCGTAGGATAAAAAGAACAATATTTTGGTATAACTGTTTTTTGTGAAAATTTTGATTTTTTTAGCAAAATTTAAAATGGCTATATTTCCTTAAATAAGCCTCGTAGGACGAAAAGGGGCAAAATACTGATATCACTTATTTTTTGTGAAAAACTTAAAATGGATGTAGTTCTTGAAATAAGCCTCGTATGACGAAAAGGACAAAGGACCCAACGTTACACTTATCTTTTTTTTTGCCCAAGGACGATCCCTATTTAATTTGGTTAAAATCGGTTCAGATTTGGATATAGCCGCCATATATATATTACCCCGATTTGAAATGTAAGCGCTGTAAAAAATTTATTTTATATCCGATCAGTATGAAATTCAGCCGAAAGAGGTATCTTATTATATTAATGAACACTGTTAAATTTGGAAGATATCGGTTCAGATTTAGATATAGACCCCATATATACGTTACCCCCAATTTGACATGTAAGCGCTGTAAAAATGTTATTTTATATCCGATCAGTGCGAAATTCGGCAAAGAAAAGTTTCTTATTACATGAAGGAATACTGCTAAATTCGGAGAATTTGACATGTAAGCGCTGTAGAGACTGTATTTTATATCCGATCAGTACGAAATTCGACAGAAGGAGGTGTTTTTACTTGAATGAGTATTCAGGGAGGATCGGTTCAGATTTATATTAAAGCTCCATATATGTATATGTTCCTCCTGATTTGGTATCAAACCGCTATAGAAGTTGTATTTTACTTCCGATCATTAAAATTTTCCAGAAAAATGTTTCTCAATTTAGGAACGAATATTGCTTAATTTAGCGATTATCGTTTCAGAATTAGATAATATGTTTCTACCCATTTACCAATTATTCCAAATTATTATGGCAATGACCCTTATCGCATTGTTAGGGAGGTGTAGGGTATTATATAGTCGGCCCCGCCCGACTTTCTGCCTTTCCTTACTGGTTTTATATTAGGTTTCGGTAAGGTTTAGGTTAGGGTCGCAGCCGTTAGGTCCCTAGTGTTACCGTGGGATGAAATGAATGAAACGAATATCGGTACGAAGGCCGACCACAGTATGTCCCGTCGTCGTTTATTCAAAGCGGGACAGTCGCATAGCAAGTGCTCAATGCTCTCCACTTCTACCACATCTCCACAGCTTCTGCATAAGTTATTGGAGTCAATACCCAATCTTCTTGCTTGTTTACCGATCAAGCAGTGTCCCGTCAGAACTGAGATATTTTGACCTTCTCAGGTCATACCTTGGCCAGATTTGTCTAGCGACCCTACATGCGCCAATTTCTGTCCATCTTTCGTTGGACTGCCTGATTGCCTCTTGCCTAAGCCAAAGCTTGCAAGTGGATAGTGTCGCATACAGGGTGGCTGATATGTAATGCAACAAAGTAAAGCGCTATATTTTTTTTTTTAAATTTTATTGTTCAAAAGCAAAAAATTTCGGAAATAACATAAAATTTTAGTTTAGATTTGTTCGAATTGGCCACCTTTGGCACGAATTATGGCCTTCAAACGGCCGACAAAGCCATCACACGCTGCACGAAAGTGGCTCTGCGGTATTTTGGTCCATTCCCGGCTAAGCGCCGTCTTGAGATGATCTATACTTTGGTATTTTTTAGTGCGAACCTTACTCTCTAAAATGCCCCAGGCGCAAAAGTCCAACATATTAGATCCGGAGATCTTGGTGGCCATTGTGCGGTAGAAATGAAGCGAGGAACCTCATTTTTAAGCCATTCTTGGTTGACGCGTGCTGAGTGCGATGGTGCTGAGTCCTGTTGGAATGTCCATGGTCTGCGGCCGAAATTTTTGTCTGCCCAGGGCTTCAATACTGTCTTGAGGACATTTTCCCGATACACTGAAAAAATTTTTTTCATAAAATTAAAGAAATGCTCCAAAGACGTCATCAGTTTTTAAAATAAGTACATTTTGTACTTAAAATATAGATAATAGCAATAATATTAAGTAATTTACTTAATTTTAAGTAAATTTTCTTAATTTTAAGAACAAATTGTACTTATTTTAAAAACTAATGACGTCTTTGGAGCATTTCTTTAATTTTATGACAAATTTTTTTTCAGTGTAATATTCGGCATTTATTTTGACCTCATGGTCGATGAATACGAGCGGTGAGCGACCATCGGCCGTTACGGCGGCCCACACCACTACCATCGGCGGCGCTTGAGTTCTGGTGGCCAATCGAAGGTGTAAATTTTCAGCTGACCTCTTTGGCAAGTAAACCCGATCATTTTGTTTGTTCACAAACTGCTCAATTTGGAATGGCTTCTCATCGGAGGAAACCAAATTCGGTAACTGGCCACTTTCGTGCAAGCGAAGCAACTCCTTGGCTCTTTCCAGTCTAACATTTTTTTGTGCATCGGTGAGTTCTTGCACTTTTTGGAACTTCAATGGCTTTAGTCCAAGCTCATTTTTTAATATGTGTTGTATCCGTTCTCGCGATATGTTCAGTTCACGAGCAATTTTTCACTTTTTCACTTTTCGGATCATTTCTGGTGTTGTTACCGTTTTTTTTTTCGTCCACTTTTTGGACGCGATGCAACACTGCCAGTATCACGGTAACGAGCAATGGTAAGGGAAACAAAAGATTTATTCACAGCTAAATGCTGGAGGGCTCTAACGATAGCCACTTGTGTTTTTCCACCCAAATATAAAGCAATCACACTATCACGCTTGAATTCCATCACGAATAACTTTTTTTCTGAATGCAATAGATCAAAATGCTTTTGTAAGCTTGTAAACAATAAAATGAACTGTCTCTGAAATAAATCTGTCAGCTATCAGAACAGCGGTTTAGAAATGATAGCAACCTGAAGTTGGTTGCAATACATATCAGCCACCCTGTATATGCGAATTCTTCGAGAATTTGTAATGTCGTCCCTTTCCTATATAGTTCTTAGCCTTTGCTGTTCCCCGGGATATCCCTATGCCCAGGCACCCATATTAGGTGTATATTAAGCTGCTCAGCCATCTCGTTAAGAGATCTGCGGCAGTCGTGGGTTGTTTGTGAATTTAGAGACTTCCCATATTGGTATCTTGTAGTCTGTGAGCTATATCCAAACTGAGATCTTCAAAGTGTACTCCAAAGCTAACCTTTGCTTCGAGCTTCGAGCCATCCGAATAGAAGTGGAGATGATTTATATTACCTGGTATTCTGCCAACCCATTTATCTCTGGCTGGTATCATAGTGCGGTAGTTCCTCTCGAAGGTGTACACCGTTGGTATATAGGCCACTCGGCCGGTTACCATAGCACTACACTTTGATATCCTCATGTGACCGTAGTTCTTGTACTTCCACATTGCAGTTTAATCTTAGTGCCGCTTGGTTGCAGCTTCTCTCGCCACAATTTTAATTGGCAGTATATGAAGTAGATCTTGTAGAGACTCAGTCGCTGTAGTCCTTAAGGCTCCGCTTATGCACAGACAGGCAGTGCTCTGAACCTTTGATAGTAGGTTGGTGATGGTTAGTTTGTCAGTTGACGTCCACCGTACCACAATCCCGTATAACAGTATTGGACGAACTACTGCTATATATTTCCAATGGACGATTTTAGGAGAGAGGCACCACCGCGACCGTACAGCCTTCTTGCAACAATATAAGGCGACTTTTGCCTTCCTTACACGTTCTAATGCGTTAAGTCTAATGGTGTTTTCTTTTGTGCCAAAAAATGCTACATTTGTTATGCCTTTCGCCCCAAAAATGCGTTTTTGTCTTCGATTGTAAAATAAATGCTGCACTGTGAAAGGGTTTCGTTTCCTTTTATGAAAAATGTCGCACTTGCACGGGGCAAAAATGCAACATTTTAGCCCTATATTTCATCGAAGGGGTGGACGCTACACTACAAAACAGATGTTTTGTGGGGCAGCGTCGAGCGAATAGCCTAAATAACCGCGGGTGTCCGTGCGTGCTATTTTATAATGAAGTTTGGTCAGATGCTTTATTTAGGCGGCGCCGTGGAGTATTATTTGTTTTTAGTTTACTTTTAGTGAGTTAAAAGGCTAGTTTTTTGCATTTTTGTTATCGATTCTGACCATAAAAAAACGCAGCAGTACAAGAGGGTGTAGGCGACATTATTAAAATGCTGCTCTCTGACAGGGCAAAATCTTTTTTTAGAAAAGAAAACACCATAAGTAATAGTTAAAATTATTCCTAAAAATTTTGAACTTTCAGAAAAGACTAGATCTGTTCCATTTATCCGAGGAGGGGGGTCCACATGTGGGACATTATTCATCCTAGTAAGGAGAACCAGTTCTGTCTTGTTTGGGTTAACGAATGACGCAGAAGTTCTTATTTTTGGGGCTACTTTCACGTCCAATTCTCAGAATTAAGTTGTACTGTGTTATTGTTAGCATGTTCGTTCCCCGACAGGAGTTTTGTATACATATTTTCTCTAATGAAATAATCTAAAAGTCTTCCCAGACCTTTCAATAGGAAGGAGGATAGGCTAATTGGTCTGAAGTCTTTTGGCCTTGTGTGCGATATATTTCCCGCTTTGTGTGTGAGTCCGGAGACACCCCTCAGTGTCCGAAACAGTGCTTTGCTAAAACATATTTTCAAGTAAAAATATTTTATATATATTACCATTTTTCTAAACAATATTCAATAGACTTCGTCATGGAACTTTTAAACTTTTACAAAAGGACAAACGAAATGTCCTTTGATAAAAACCTTTCCAAGGACAAACGAAATATTCTTTGATAAAAAACCTTTCCAATTTCTTAAGTGTGAACTTTAAATATGAATACAGCATCCCTCCCTCCCTTACATCATCCCTCTTTTACACCATCCCTCCCAGATACAAACGAAAACAATTTTGATACAATACAGTTTAAAATGTGTTGGATTTGTTATTGTACCACAGGTGGTCATTATATAAATATCTCTTTATATTAGTTTTATAAATATATTAATAAATATGAGATTTAACAATAATGAGAAAATTTACATATCTGTAATTTTCCCAAATTACAGCATATCTCAAAACTACCCAAAATGCGATGACATTTTTACTGTCTGTCTACTGATTTCTTGCAAACAAAAAATGGGACTGCCAACATTTTTAATAGTTTAACAACGAATAACAACTTACCTCATATTCTGGCTAACCCACATAAATGTCTTATTATGTCTTTTACGCAGAACAAATTCAATAACATTTTATAAAGTACAAACATAAAGCGACTTAAAACTGTCATCATAAGTTTTTTGTGACACCGATTAGACTTTATGGACCAAGGCGTAAGAGACACAAAAAAGCAAAAGAAGCCTAAAGTACAATGCCCTCCGCAAGATAAGCAGCAGGTGGCAGATTTTTTTAAATTGAGTTTGACCACCTGTTTTCTTGTTATAATTCAGATGGAATGTAATTCTACATGAATACAAATTGTGGCGACGTCTGGCTTGCCTGACAGAGAAAATATAAAGATACAATAAAAATATGCACATCATGACACTTTAAGACGATGAGATGTGGCTCAGGACATTGCTCCTGCCATTCTGTTTTAGTTGAGATATATTTTTTCTGTAGCGAGTGTACTTACATACCTGTCATCACTTGAAATCTAAAATGACGAAACCCACATTATAGTGTTTTTAAAGGAAAAATAAAAAATCAAGTAAATTGATTTTTAGTTGTAGACCAGATTTGAGGATTTCAACAATAATCGGAAGAAGTAAAATTTAAAAAATATTGCAACAGATTAAAGTGGATACGAGTATTCTGCATAAAATCTAGCAAAAAAAAAAGGTTGAAGTTGGACGAAGCCGACTATATGATACCCAACACAACCTTAATAGAAAGTAGTATGTTAAAGCACGCATACGCTCTGAAAAAGGCATACTGAGGATCAAAGAAATTATCCTAACTTTTATGATTTTGGTTTTGTGATTTCAAGTAAAGACATGGACCTAACATACACGGTGCAACTTGTCCCTGCGACATGAGGCTTGCGACACGAGTTTGTAGACGAAAAGTGTAGAGGAGCTTCCGGGGTAGAAAAAGTTGCTCGAAATGAAAATACAAGGGATAAATTGATATTTCCTTTTATGAGTGACTGAATACGATACACAATTTCAATAAAATAAATGTGTACGTAAAATCATGTTTGTTTAGACGGTGAGCCTTTGTTTCAGCAACCAGGGGACAAATGTATGTTTTTTAAGAGAATTCAAAAGAGTTGCAGTGACAAGTCGCAACGTTTAAATTGGATCAATGAATGACTTTAATAGAATTACATCTTGTACTTCAATCAAATTGAAACGCCGTTAAAATATGTATTTATCATCAAGTGTATCGATACTGCATTGAGTGACTAAATCCATTTCAATAAATAACACTATTCTACAAAAAATTTGTTGTTTCCGAGACTTTAGGTCTTTTGTATAGATTGAGGCATACTATTTTAAGGAACCAAAACAACATTCGTTTTTATGGTAAAGTTGATTTTAAACATTTTCTTTAAAAATTCCAAGTTTCATTGAAGTTATTTTGGACTAAGTAAAATCTCGATAATGGGGGAAACTTTTTAAATTAAAGGAAATGAAAGCTAGAAATGCTGAAAGCACCACTTTTACGTAGAAACGGAAGTTTAGCAACTGTAATTAAACAAGTAAGAGAGTTCAGTCGGTTAAACCGACTCACCTCGCCTTGAGACACCACTCACCTTGAGTCCAAAAAAAAAAATATTAGTAAATTTATTTATTTTTTTGTTTTATTTGGATTATTATCAATTTAAATTACATTTAATAACGTTAACGTATGTACTGGTATTAAAGTTCATAGCTGTTTACTTTTGGTACAAAATGGTCCATTTGTGTGATAGGTGCACCTAACGGTCACTTCACTCTGGACTCTAGGTACTATAAAAGCATTACACTGTACAAAATTTCAAGTATTTATATGCACCGGTATTAAAGTTATAAGCTCTTAAGTTTTCTTTAAAATGATTTGTTTAAAATGATTTTGGATGTGGTCGGTCTGGAGACAAATAAGAATATGACTAAAATTAAATTTTGTGCGAAGCTGTCCCTTTCTCAATTCACTTAGGCTGGAGGCAAAGCGCGTTCTGTAAACGAATGCATGGCCGTATAGCGCGCTGCAAAGTTCTGCTTATGTTTTCTTATTTGACCAGTAGAAAAATGTCAGACTGATGCGAAAAATCAGCTATCATGCAAATCCGTTGTTTTTTTCATGCATGCACAAGCATGATCTATTTTTTATTGTGATTGCATAGAGGCCATGTCGGTGTGCATTCATGCCCTGCCATGACGTAAAATTCAAATGAAAACTGCTGTAACTTTTTCGTTTCTCGGTCGATTTTGATTGTTTACGACTTGTAAGAAAGAAAATTGTATTCAAAGATCATTTAAAAACTTTTCATGCTAATAAAATATTTTTTAATTACTTGAACATGTGACATTTGATAAAAACCCAAATTATGTTCATGTAAAGTGAGTTTTGTGTTTTCAAACAACTTTGGACAGACCTTAGCGTTATCCAATCGGCACCAAATTTTTTATTGGAGGTTTGTAGGTCAAATGGAAACTTTTTCGGCCGGGAAATCAGTACCGAAAAAATAATAATTTTAATAATTTTCTTTTTCTTTCCGACAAAGAACGCACTTTCACTTCTTGCAGAAAATCATAATTTGTCAACTCCGCAATCGATGCCAAAATTAACGGGAAATTTTTGTTTTTGTTCTAACAGGCAAACAGTAGAGGGAGAGTTATTGCTCATTGTGTGGTGTTTTTATACCCTACACCACACTGTGGTACAGGGTATTATAAGTTTGTTTCACGGCAGATGTTTGTAACACCTTAAAATAACCCAGCTAGACCCACCTTAAAGTATACCGATCGACTCAGAATCACTAAAAATGTCCGTCTGTCCATGTAAAGTGCAGTTTAGAGTATTTCGCGGCTGTTAAGATCGCTATTGAATTTGGTTGAAATCGGTTCAGATTTAGATATAGCTCCCATATATATCTTTCGTCCGATTTGGCCCTTTAGTCCTATAGAAGCTGTATTTTACATCCGATCGTTTTGAAATTTAGAATGGTAGAGTTTCTTGATCCATGAACCAACATTGCTGAATTTGGAGAAAATCGGTTAAGATTTAGCGATAGCTCCCATATATATGTTTCGTCCGATTTGGCCCTTTAGTCCTATAGAAGCTGTATTTTACATCCGATCGTTTTGAAATTTAGAATGGTAGAGTTTCTTGATCCATGAACCAAGATTGCCGAATTTGAAGAAAATCGGTTCAGATTTAGATATAGCTCCCATATATATCTTTCGTCCGATTTGGTCCTTTAGTCCTATAGAAGCTGTATTTAACATCCGATCGTTTTGAAATTTAGAATGCTAGAGTTTCTTGATCCATGAACCAACATTGCCGAATTTGAAGAAAATCGGTTAAGATTTAGCTATAGCTCCCATATATATGTTTCGTCCGATTTGGACCTTTAGTCCTATAGAAGCTGTATTTTGCATCAGATCGTTTTGAAATTTAGAATGGTAGAGTTTCTTGATCCATGGACCAACATTACCGAATTTGAAGAAAATCGGTGCAGATTTAGATATAGCTCCCATATATATCTTTCGTCCGATTTGGTCCTTTAGTCCTATAGAAGCTGTATTTTACATCCGATCGTTTTGAAATTTAGAATGGTAGAGTTTCTTGATCCATGAACCAACATTGCCAAATTTGAAGAAAATCGGTTAAGATTTAGCTATAGCTCCCATATATATGTCCGATTTGGCCCTTTAGTCCTATAGAAGCTGTATTTTACATCCGATCGTTTTGAAATTTAGAATGGTAGAGTTTTTTGATCCATGAACCAACATTGCCGAATTTGAAGAAAATCGGTTAAGATTTTGCTATAGCTCCCATATATATGTTTCGTCCGATTTGGCCCTTTAGTCCTATAAAAGCTGTATTTTACATCCAATCGTGTTGAAATTTAGAATGGTAGAGTTTCTTGATCCATGAACCAACATTGCCGAATTTGAAGAAAATCGGTTAAGATTTAGCTATAGCTCCCATATATATGTTTCATCCGATGTGGCTCTTTAGATCCAATCGTTTTTATACCCTACACCACACTGTGGTACAGGGTATTATTTAAGTAAAAAATGTCCCAAAAGTAAATTTATGTAAACAATTTATACATGAATTACAAAATTTATATATCAGAGTTATTCAATATTACGAGAGTGGTGTAGGGTATTATATAGTCGGCACCGCCTTTCCTTACTGGTTTATAACTACGAGTAAGTGCCGCTCATGGGAGAACGACATTTGCTCGTAAAGCCATAAACACTCGACGAATAGATGTTCCTTCCCGCTCTTAGGCATATTTCGAGTTACGAACGATTACATTTTTGACATTAGTAGTTAAGAGAAGAAAGATAATTTTTGCTCAAACATTTAATTTACAATCATTATTGGAGCAAATAAAGGATTTTCCAACAATATTAATTAATAATGAAAAACAACATCAGCCACCACGACCACGCTTACAGGACCAAATCATTTTCATGAAATTTTCCATAACCAAATCGCAAAGGGGCTGCCCTATGTCCTATATAGCCTCACGAATTTTATCTTTGAGGTCCTGAAACGACGCTGGGCTGTTGGCGTAGACCTTATCTTTCACGTGGCCCCAAAGGAAGAAGTCGCAAGGTGTTACATCACAAGATCTCGGTGGCCAATTGTGATCACTTCTTCGAGAGATAACACGGTCCGGAAACTTTTCCCGTAACAGAGCAATGGTTTCGTTGCTTGTGTGGCACGTAAGTAAACGTCGTCCAGATCAGTACCATCCAAATCCGACCATAAAAAATGATTAATTATCTCTCGATAGCGAAATCCATTCACCGTAACTGTTGATCCAACCTCATTTACGAAAAAGTACGGTCCAATGACCCCGCCGGATCATAAACCGCACCAAATAGTCACACGATGAAGATGGCGAGGCTTCTCAACAATAACTCTTGGGTTTCCGAGCCCCAGATGCGACAATTCTGCTTCTTGACGTAGCCACCGAGGTGGAAATGGGCCTCATCAGTCAAGATGATTTTCGAATTTTAATCATTTCAATGCATTGTTGAATCGTGTATCGTTCCATTTTTATACATTACACCACACTGTGGTACAGGGTATTATAAGTTTGTTTCACGGCAGATGTTTGTAACACCTGAAATTAACACAGCTAGACCCACCTTAAAGTATACCGATCGACTCAGAATCACTAGCTGAGTCGATTTAACCATGTCTGTCCGCCCGTCTGTTCATGTAAAGTTGTTCGTCGACTACAGGTCGCAATTTCACTCCGATCGTTCTGAAATTTTTCAGTTTAGAGTATTTCGCAGCTGTGAAAATCCCTATTGAATTTGGTTGAAATCGGTTCAGATTTAGATATAGCTCCCATATATATCTTTCGTCCGATTTGGCCCTTTAGTTCTATAGAAGCTGTACATCCAATCGTTTTGAAATTTAGAATGGTAGAGTTTCTTGATCCATGAATTAACATTGCCGAAATTGAAGAAAATCGGTTAGGATTTAGCTATAGCTCCCAAATATATGTTTCGTCCGATTTTGCTCTTTAGTCCTGTAGAAGCTGTATTTTACATCCAATCATTTTGAAATTTAGAATGGTAGAGTCTCTTGATCCATGAACCAACAGTACCGAATTTGAAGAAAATCGGTTAATATTTAGATATAGCTCCCATACATATCTTTCGTCCGATTTGACCCTTTAGTGCTATAGTTGCTGTAATTTACATCCAATCGTTTTGATATTTAGAATGGTAGAGTTTCTTAATCCATGGACTAACATTGCCGAATTTGAAGAAAATCGGTTAAGATTTAGATATAGCTCCCATATATATGTTTCATCCGATTTGGCTCTTTAGTCCTGTACAAGCTGTATTTTACATCCAATCGTTTTTATACCCTACACCACACTGTGGTGCAGGGTATTATAAGTTTGTTTTATGGCAGATGTTTGTAACGCCTGAAAATACTATAGCTAGACCCACCTTAAAGTATGCCGATCGACTATTACCCTACACCACTCAATATTACGAGAGTGGTGTAGGGTATTATATAGTCGGCCCGCCCGACTTTAGCCTTTCCTTACTGGTTAGTAATGGCGTAGTTTCTACTTGTCAAATGTCAAAGAATAAAAGCTTCAAAAGTGGCAGCTACCGAAATACCGGGTGATTCAAAATAACACCTCAGGTTGTGTTGGTAATGTTGACAAAAAAAAGAGCCTTTGGTAACTTTTGCAGTTATAGCTAAATATTGCATATTACATTACTCACAAAAGCGATTTTCTTACTTCTTTTTATGGTATTAGTTACTCTCATTGGTAAACAAATCCCACATTCTCTCCACCAACGTCCCTATTTCCACTTGATTTGTTACGCCTAAATAATGTAAAACACATTTACATAATTTGTGGCACAACTGATAATTAATTTGATGCGGATGTCTGTGTGGGACGATGTGGCATTAAATTCTATCCGTATTAGTGATATTTTCAATTCAATATTTGTTGTTTGTGGTTTTGAAAAAACTCTAATTACTCAAATATTAAAGATAAGTATGGCAGAGCTCATTATTTACAAAATTTTAATTTATTATAATTAATTCCTGGTATTAAATGGATTATAAATGTTCTCATTTAAATGTTCGCGGAAAATAATTTCCATAACATATAACATCAAAAATACATATATACTTATACATAACACCGATGGGCACGAGGCTACAACATTACATCCCGGATTTAGGGGAGTTCGTTTTAAGTAGAATCACTGCCTGGAGGAACATCTGGAACAGATTTACCCGGGGTGCACTACGTGGAAGCGGTCTGCCATTACAAACCTTAAATTTCGTTCTTATGGAAAGAAGTGTCAGTGTACTAATCGTATACTACTCATGAAAATGTTGTCATTTACTCGTATTATTTCACTTAAACAGACAAGAAAATATTAAATTGTACCGAAAAAAATTCTACTTACTTCACAAAATAATAATCTGCGTTTAACGCAATGCACGTAAACGGAAAATCCACTTACTTAACCAAAATCAAAGATATCTTCAAAGTAGATTTTCATTTCACAGAAGAACTCTTTCTTTATTACTTCCCAAGTAAAAAGAACTTACATTTGCCTTTAAAAAATTTTCAAGTGTAGACATATTTCAAGAGAACTCTGTGAATGGAACGCAATGAACGGGCTAAAACGAAACATATCCACAAAATCTTCTTTCACTTCCAAATAAACAGAAAAGTTACTTTTAAAAGGACTGAAGGGAGAAAAAAGTTGAAAACTTCAAAGAAGCTTAATACGAGGAAAAACGGCGGAATCGTAGAAATGAAAAACTCTTTCATAATTGAGTGACTGACACTAAGAACCCCAAAAGTTCTCACCTTCTTTGAATTGGATTGCATTTTTAAAATTCCCATTACAAAATGGAAGAGGTGCGAATTAATCTCCACCACCCCTTCCCCCAGGCCCATAAAATTCTTTCTGTGGGATTGCCACTCTAATGGCATAGACACAAAAACGTTGCTACTCTTGAAGATGCTCGTCCTCGAAGTACCTCATTCTTAATCAGATTAATGACAAGTGATTCATTCAATTCTCGTCAATTCAAAAATACTTTTAGGGGCCGTGTTAGGATGTCGGCATCAACATCACTCATTCACCATTAGCTATTTGCCTCTCAAGAGGAACAATATATTTTTTCTAGCGAAGAATTTCTCAGCCACCCTTTTCAGACGCACACACACACTTGCCTTCTCTATTGTAGGCAACCATGGTAGCCATTGCTTGTAATTGAAACCTTTTTAATTCATGGATGGTTAATGGATGGATGACGTTTGTGGTTGGATGGAATCCTCGGTTAATGCTGCTTTCGTCAGTTAACTGCTCTTCTACGCTGACAAAGAGAGTAGACATTATAAACCCTTAACATATTTCACTACACCATTTTCAACTGTAATTCCAAAAAAATTTATTGAAAATCAAAGATTCGATTTGAATTTCAAAAAACGCCATGAAATTTTGGGCCTTTTTTTGGAAAAAATAAATAAATTATGGGTAAGGCTAAAGTCGGGCAGTGTCGACTATTTGACACCCTACACCACTCTTGTAAGTTTGGATAACCATGAAATATCCAATGTATACTTAAACTAAAATTTGTTTACACAATTCACATTTGGTATGTCTTTGTCGCTGTAGCAAAAGCCGACGCAACATATATGTATATGAGAGCTATATTTAAATCTGAACCGATTACAACCAATTTCAATAGGCTTCTTTATAGGTGCGAACGGACCCTAATTGTCAAAGCACGATCGGTATAAAATTGCGACCTGTACTCAACGAACAACATAATATGGAAAGACGGACGGGCAGACATGATTAAATCGACTCAGCTAGTGATTCTGAGTCGATAGGTATACTTTAAGGTGGGTCTAGCTGTAGTATTTATATATGTTACAAACATCTGTCATGAAAAAAACTTATAAGTACAATTGCCTGTACCACAGTACAGGGAATTGTACTGTGGTACAGGCAATTAAACTTTTGGTACAAGTTTCATCCCGATGCTTAGCAAAGAAAGTTGTGGTAACGCTAAATACCTGTAAAATGGTACAACGAAAACGCTGGGGTTTGAACCTTCGTATAGATTATTCGCTGTACTCGTATACTGCAGTAGTCCAACCGATAATGATGTGCGGCATTGTCGTCAGGGGGATAGCTCTGCGAAAATCCACCTTCTGTGCGAATGTAAAGGAACTTCAGGGAATGGCTGCTATATCTTGCAACAGCTATCTCTTGCAACAAGGCTGCCTGGCAGAAATCATAGCTGTAAAAGAATTAGCGGAGAGTCTGAAAATCATTGTTCTGACTAAAGTCGGTATCAAATCTGAAGTCAGGCTGCTATCAAATCCCTGGAAACTATAGTCCTGAATTAAAAAACAGCCTTCGACTGACATAGATCTCTTAACAAGATGGCTTAACAGTTCAATATGCACCTTTTACGGACATACCAGGGAACTGCAAAGCAGATGCACTTGCACTACTAGGAACTAAAGGGTTTTTCAACAGGGACGCTACAAAAGTATACCGACAGGTACAGCAAACGACGCCATATTTTTGCCGCTCTTTTGACATTTCTTTTCAGTAAGGTTTGCCATTTCATGATGGAAAGATAAACGAGCCAACAACGAGTCGAAATTATTAAAATTTACTACCGAAATTCGGAGTCAGTGGCCTCAACGTTAAGAGCGCGAAAAATCGAAAAATCATCTTCAGCGATGAGGCTCATTTCTGGCTGAATGGCTTCGTCAATAAACAAAATATGCGTTATTGGTCAGACAGCAATCCACACGTACTCCATGAGTCATCATTGCATCTCGAAAAAATTACGGTTTGGTGGTTTATGGACCGACGGCGTCATTGGGCCGTACTTCTTCCATGATGATCAAGACCGGCACGTTACTGTGAATGGGAATCGCTACCGTTCAATGATAACCGAATATTTTTGGCCCCAATTGGATGATATGGACTTGGAGGACATGTAGTTCCAACAGGACGGCGCCACACAGCGAATGCCATAATCAATTTATTGGAAACCAAGTTTGGACAACGTGTTATCTCACGAAATGGTCCAGGCCTCGGTCGTGCGATTTGACGCCGACTATTTCCTGTGGGGCTACGTCAAGTCTATGGTCTATGCCAACAAGCCAGCGACGATTGATGAACTTCGTACGAATATCGAACGTGAAATTGCAGCAGTATCGGCCGATTTATGCTTGAAAACCGTCGAAAATTGGGTTCAGCGTCTGGACTTCTGCAAGAGTACCCGTGGTGGCCATGGAAAAGAAATCGAGTTCCATACATAATGGCATAGAACGTACTTTCACAGGAATAAAGAATTTCATTGATATCCAAACCCGTTTTTGTTTTATTTAAAAAAACTTCTGTAGCGCTCTTATTGACGGACCCGATATAAAACCAGTAAGGAAAGGCAGAAAGTCGGGCGGGGCCGACTATATAATACCCTACACCTCCCTAACAATGCGATACGGGTTATTGCGATAATAATTTGAAATAATTGGTAAATGGGTAAGAACATATATAAGCGGATATATCTAATTCTGAACCGGTAATCGCTAAATTAAGCAATATTCGTTCTTAAATTGAGAAACATCTTTCTGGAGAATTTTGTAATGATCGGAAGTAAAGTACAACTTCTATAGCGCTTTGTAACCAAATCAGGAGGAACATATATATGGAGCTTATATATAAATCTGAATCGATTTTCCCTGAATACTCATTGATGTAAAATAGAAACCTCCTTCTGTCGAATTTCGTACTGATCGGATATAAAATACAGTCTCTACAGCGCTTGAATGTCAAATCGGTGCTAACATATATATGGGGGCTATATCTAAATCTGAACCGATTTTCTCCACATTTGGCAGTATTCATTCGTGTAATAAGAAACCTCTTTCTGCCGAATTTCGCTGTGATCGGATATAAAATACAGTTTCTACAGCTATTGAATTTCAAATCGGGGGTAACATATATATGGGGGCTATATCTAAATATGAACCGATTTTCTCCGAATTTGGCAGTATTCCTTCATGTAATAAAAAACCTCTCTGTCCCGAATTTCGTACTGATTGGATATAAAATACAGTTTCTACAGCGCTTACATGTCAAATCGGGTGCAACATATATATGGGGGCTATATATAAATCTGAACCGATTTCCCCAAATTTTTGTATTGTATCTAAGTGTATCACGAGACTACTCTCTGTCAATTTTTGTACAAATCGGTTACAAAATGTTGCTTATAACAGTGCATATATGCCAAATCGGAGGTACATATATATGGGAGCTATATGTAAATCTGAACCGATTTTAACCAAATTCAATAGGGTCTAAAAAAAGATATGTGCAAAGTTTCGTTGAGATCGGACCATAATTGCGACCTGTACTTTGATTACAAGAATACGTCTACAGACAGACGGACATAGCTAAATCGACTCAGAAAGTGATTACAAGTCGATCGGTATAATAAACAATGGGTCTATCTCTTCTCCTTTTGGGTGTTACAAACAAATGCACAAAATCATAATACCCTGTACCACAGTGTGGTGTAGGGTATAAACATTGCACTATACAAAATTTCAAGTAAATATTTATATGCACTGGTATTAAGGTTATAAGCAGGTAACTTTTGGTACTAAATAGTCCATTTGTGCTAATTTTTCACTGTATTGTAGGTACTATTAAACGATTACACTGTACACAATTGCAGGTCTTTGTATGCACTGGTAATAAAGTTATAAGCTATTAACTTTTGGTTCAAAATTGTCCATTTGAGTGAGAGGTACCAAAAGGGGCGTGGCAACTTTTCCTAATTTTCTGGAGTTAATAGCGACTAATAAACTAATGCTATGTGTAGAATTTCAGATGATTTAAATAAGTAGTATAGAAGTTATTAAATAATCAATATTTCATTAAATGTTAACCCTTTGTGGGGGAGGTACTAGAAAGAGTGGACCAATATGGCCCATCTTCGAACTTAGCCGGAGATAGAAGAAAATATTACCACATACCAAATTTGAAGTCAATCGGTTTTTCCTTTCGAGAGTTATCGTGCGCACCAGCCAGCAGACATACATACAGACGGACGGACGGACATTGCTCAATCGACGTAAAATGACCCAAAACGGATATCCGCTGAACATACTTAGGGTCTTAGGGTCTTAGGTCACTCCTTCGATGTGTTACACTTTTGGATCGTAGCAAATGATATATGTATACCCTCCTCTCTAAGGTGAGGGTATACAAATTTGGTTTATATAGTCTTAGATTCAAAATCGGGATAATGTTATATATAGGGGTTATTTATAAATCAGAACAGATATTCATAAAATTTGGTAAGTAACGGTCTTGCTTCAAGAAACCGATATCTGCTAAATTTTTATAAAGTTATGTTCAGAAATGCAGAGTATGTAGCCCTTACATGAAAAATCTGGATAAAGGTATATTTGGAGACCATATCTAAAACTGAAACTATTTTCTTTATATTTGGCAAGGCCAAAGGTCTATCAAATGTCGTAAAGAATTAAATCAAAATTTGGCTTCTATACCGCATATATGCCAAATTTGAATGCGCATACATATATATGGGAGCTATATATAATTCAGAAGCGATTTTTATGAAATTTGGCAGGCGTATATACTGTATCATAGAACTTCCCTTTGTTAAATTTCATAAAGATCTGCCAGTAAATGAAGCTTTTATAAAGCTAAAATACCAAATCGGGTTGTACATATTTGAATGTGGGAGCTATATGAGTCATTGAGTAAATCATGCATACACAAAATTTCGAAGCAATCAAAAATAGTGATGTCAAAAATCGTCCCGTTTGGCATGGAATGACTCATATATAAATCTGAGCCGATTTTGAAAAATTAAAATAGGCTTAGTAGTCCTTGATGAAAGAAAGTACTCTGTACCAAATTTCTTCAAGATATGAGTTAAATTGCGACCTGCGACCTTTGTGCACAAACTTAGGATCGACGAACGGTTGGACATACATGGTTAGATCGTATCTGCTAGTGATTCTTAGTCGATCGGTATATCTAAAGGTGGATCTGGCTCCAATATTTTAGGGCGCTACGAACATCTGGTCCAAAACATACTTATAATGCCCTTTAGGCGCCACGAAATAACCCCGAAGTGAAATAACCCCCAAGCCGAAAATGAAATAACCCCCAATGAAATATGCCCCAAATGAAATAACGCCCAAAGATTAAATGTGAAATAAAGCCCAAATTAAATGAAAAAATATCAAAATAATAAATGAAAGAACCACCAAAAAATATTTCTTAAATTAAAAAAAATGATTCCCCCAAAAAAGTGAAATAACCCCCAATGAACTAAACTCCAAATTAAATTTATTCGTCTAGACAAATATTTTTTTGTGCAATATACATAATTTTTCCCAAAAATTGTTTGTAGTATTTACAGAAACGCTTGTACGGAATCCCCAATATGCCGACGAAACAAATTAGAATAAAAACTAATGGGAAAATCTGCAAATTGATATTTAATAATGGACGTAAAACAACGTTTCAGCTGCTTTGCAACGGTTTTTATGATTTGCAACTGAATGTTGGAACAGAAAATATAAGGAAATAGTAATCCTGACGAAAAATTTGAAAAAATGTTTCAGAACTATTTTTTGTGATGCATTACTATTTCTTGACGTTTGAAAACTTTTGAAATATAATACATGAGAAGACATGAAAACTTTTGGAAGTGAAATCTCTTCCAAACTATTTCACACACGAAGTTTCAGTTCTCTTCCAAAAGTTTTCAAACATGAAGAAATAGTAATGCAGACGAAAAATAGGTCAAAGAAACGAAGCGATTTTTGAACCTATTTTTCGTCTGCATTACTATTTCTTCAAGTTTTCTCTTCAAACAGTTTTTGAACATGAAGAAATAGTAATGCAGACGAAAAATAGGTCAAAAAATCGCAGCGATTACTATTTCATCATGTTCAAAAACTGTTGGAAGAGAACTGAAACTTCGTGTGTGAAAATCGCCGCGATTTTTAACCTATTTTTCGTCTCCGTTAATTCCTATTCATGTTTTCTTTTCCAACATATTTCCATAAAATTTTCTGACATAAAGAAATAGTAAAACAGACGAAAAATATGCCAAAAAATCGCCACGATTTTTGTCTATTACATGTATTTCATGATATAATGCAATCGTAACATCTGATGTTTTCTGTAATCTGCTATCCATGACCCTACAACAAAAATTTTCCTATTTGTTATAATTTAAAATTTGTAAATTATCTTCTCTGAAGCACTATTAAGAACTGATTACTACTATCAAGGCCCACCCGAAAATTACCCCGTTTAATATATTCATTCGATTCCAACCGCCTAACGACAAGGAAGCGATATCTAACAATTTTATTATTAAAAACTTTCGTAAATTTCATTTTGAATGTCAATGAAATAATCCCCCAATAAAATGAAATACGGTCCAAGAAAAATTAGATTTCGATGAAAATGAAATAAATCCCAAACAATGAAAAAATCCCCAAAACCCAAAATGAATGAAATAAATCCCAAATTCATTTTATTTTGGGTTTTATTTCATTTTGGTCTTAGTAACAAAAATTTTAAAAAACTTGAAAAAATGAAATGGAACCCAAAGTTAATGAAATTTCACCAAAACCCAATTTTTGAATCTTTATTTTGGGTGTTATTTCACTGCGCCTGCCCTTTATCATTTTAAGCGTAAAACAATCGAAAAATTAAGTTGCGTTTCATTTTTGAAAGCTCTTATTGAATCATCCGTTAGAATAATTTTAATGGGTAATGTGATCTGTTACACAGCCATTTTGTTCGCACGTAAATGTCGTAACTCATTAACAATGGCTGGTTACGGTTATCCAGCCAAATACAAAGCAATAACTCTATGGTGTTTCAATTACATTTCGATACAATTTGTTACTGCTTTGTACATCAATACTACTATACATTAGGGATGTAACGAATATTCGCATTCGCATATGCGAATTCGAACGCGAATTATTCGCATCATTTTAAAATTCGCATTCGCAAAAACAATCTTTGGATTATTCGCTTTCGCATTCGCTTTCGCAAATATATATTTCAGTATTCGCTTCCATTTATTAAACTGTTAAATCTCCTTATTCCCTTCACACAATTTGAAGATATGTGTGTGCTTGTGGTAACAGGAGGTAAAACTATGGAAAACAGTCTTAATACTTGAATATCCTGGAAAAGTATCAATTCAGTTCTTTAAATTTGTTGGTACTAAAGGCTCAAACTATTATTCGCATTCGCTTTCGCAAAAATGCATATTTTACTATTCGCTTTCGCATTCGCAAGAAATATATTTCAATATTCGCTTTCGCATTCGCCTTCGTTAAAGCCACTTTCGTTACATCCCTACTATACATACTACTATAGGCTTGTAAACAACATAACAGACAGACGCTTGCTTACACATGATAGCACGATGTTATAAACCATTTCATTGCATAGCTATATTCTCTCTGAAAACAAAGGGAGGTCATCCTATTTTATATTCCCGTTTGGCTTTTAGTCCATAAATGAAATTGTGTCTGCCTTTATTAATGATTTAATTATAGCAGATGTGTTTCTATGCCACCACAAACTCTTCCTCTCTTCTTCTTTGTCTTCTTCCTTAATAAATTTCTCGGAACTTATTGCTTCTGAAAAGTAGAGTAGAGGAAAGTAGTATTAAATGGATGCCTTTCATTTAATTTCCTTTCTTTGTGTTTTTTTGCATTTATTCATTTCAGCGTTTTCCGACGTGGCATGAAGTGCTTTGATGAGTACACGGCTCGATGCATCCCACAGCATAATGTGGACATCTTGAACAACAACGTTGAGGGAGCCCGGAGATTTTTCACCAAATTTTGCGATGACCCCACTTTTCAAGATCGTAAGTATTTAGGCTTTAATGGGAATATAGACATTCTGATATAAATATACTCGTCCGCGTACTTAGTTTAAGAGTAATTTTATTATAATGGAATTTGTGCACGTGCCTCACCTCTTCATTAGGTGTGGTTAAATATAACGAAATAGTAGCCATTTGGACAATTTCGGTGCTTTGGGGCATTGTAATGAACGACATTAATCAAATTGACTGTGATTCTATTCTTGATACGAAAAATGATACAGTGAGGCACAAGTATCATATAAGGTCATTTCAGTAGAGTAGAATTCAATCGAGGAATTTAGTACTTTTTTTGGATGATGCCAAAGCGGTGCACAGTGGGAGGAGTTAATGAAAGGAAAATAATTCGTCCATTTCTTAACCCCACATGCGATTACGACAAAACTTGCCACGTTGTAGAAGAGTTATTAGAGAAGTTAAGTTCTAAATTTGGATCCCATAGCTACAAAGTGCTGATTTGCCAAAGCGCGTATAGCTTTCAATGTTTCGTCTGATTCTTTATTTCATTCTACTAACCGAGGTCTACAAGAGATTTTTTACACTTAAGATTAACTCGTAAAAGTTGTTAAATGGAAATTTTTTTTACAAAATGTTATGCAGTTTTGATTTTTTTTAAAAATTAAAAAAAAACGTGGTTTATGATTTTTTTAATTGCTCTTAAACGGCTGAACCGATTTTTATAAAGTTTACGTCGTTTGAAAAAGAGTAATTGCATTTTATATTAAAAATTCTGACCCATTTGCAATTTAAAATAAAATTTTTTTGCCCGTCGTAGGTTAGTATTTTTTGATTTTTGCTTTCTTTCAGATCAAACAACACTAATGGTATTTTTCCTGATTTTCTGGCCAAAACCCAATTTTTCAAGATTTTAGTAAATTTCTATAAAATTGCATATTTCTAGTAAATCTCTTCGAAAATTAAGTTTTCCAAAAAAATGTTTCGAAATTGCAGTATTCTACAAAATTTCGTTAAAATTCTTCGAAATTGCATTTTTTCAAAAAAATTCCTTTGTCGACCGTTAAACAGTAAAGTAAGACTACCTACGATTAAAACAAGATTTAAAAAAAAATGCAAAATGTTGTCAACAAAATTGTAGCAACATGAAACTTCAACGGAATTTATTAAAGAAATTTAATTTCGACGAAATTTACAAAAAAAATTTCAGCAACATTTTCATTGATTTTTCCTAAAAATAATTGTATAGCTCCTTTTGATTGAAAAAACAAACTTCCGCGTAATTTTCAAAAAAAAATTTTGTAGAAAAATTAAATTTCAACGGAATTTACTAAAGACAACGATTTTGTCAAAATTTACATAAATTGCAATTTCAGAAAAATTTTCTAGAGAGAGCAATTTCAACATTTTTAGAAAAAGGAAATTTCAACGAAATTTTCTGAAAAATGCATTTTTGAAGAAATTTTCTTGGAAAATGCAAAAAAAATACTAGAAAAATTTAATAATTCAACGAAATTTTTACAAAAAAGCTATTTGTACAAAATTTCAAGAAAAATGTAAATTCAACGACATTTTCTAGAAAAATTTAATTGTAAAGAAATTCTCAAAAAAAAAAAATTTTTTTTTTAAATTTGATTTCAACGAAAGTTGGAAAAAAATGCATTTTTGATGCAATTTTCTTCAACAATTTAATTGTTGTGAAATTTTCTAGAAAAGTAAAACTTCAACGAAATTTTCCAGAGAAACGATATTTTGTAGAAAAAATCAATTTGGACAATATTTTCAAGAAAAATGAAATTTTAACGAAATTTTGCAGAAAAAATTATTTTTTATAAAATGTTGTTACAAAATATAAAATGTGAACGTAATATTGACAGAAGAGAGCAATTATCATCGCAGATATACTCTCGGAATGCTACATATAATTGACACTCCAAATGACAAACGACTTAATTACAAGAGAGACACAGAGAATTGCGCCAAAATCTATCGCTACACAGTAAACAAATAACAGGTGGCGCAAAAGTAATCCTCCTATCAGAAAATGCTATAAATTTTGCTTGGCCCCTAATGTCAGTTCTGTTTTGACATTTGTGTAGTAAACACATGCGAAATACACGTTAATAAACAATGTTACGCTACACTGCTCCAGAACGCGGAGTATTGCTGACTATTTATTTGACCAATAATTTTTTAAATTACAGCCAAAAAACATCGAAAGGGTACTTTTGCGCCACCTTGTACAGACGTTCAAAAACAAACTTCACTTGACAACAGCACCATAAGCTAAACGGACTGTTTGCTAAGAAATTTCCATTAAAGTAAATATTTTTATTTAATATTTATTTTTATTTTAGTATACTCGTTTTTAATTGTTTTAATATAAATTTATTTTGTATTTTTTTGTTAATTTTGTTAGTCTCCCTGAAGATGATTGAAGAATTCAATCGAAATATTGGAAAATTAAATAAATAAAATAAAACAACAACACCAGTTTTTTAACTTAAGCCAAACGATACAAACAAACAACTAACAAAAAAGGCCAACGATACATACACACAACAACGTAATTGTCAAGAAAAGTGAGAAATGTGAAATTTCTAAAAATTTGAAATTTCGAAGAAATTTTTATAATGATTTTTTGCAAATTTTTTGGAAAAAATCAATTCGGACGAAGTTTTATAGAAATGTGAGATTTTATAGAAAAATTAAATTTGATGCAATGTTTTAAAAAATTAATTTCAACGTAATTTTCTAGGTAAATGTTAAAATTTCAAATTAAAAAATTTTTAGAAATATACTATTTCCACAAAATTTTCTAGAAAAATTTCTTTTTTAGAAAAATGAAATTTCAACGACAAATGTAATTTCTAGAAGAATTCAATTTTAACGAAATTTTCACGAAATATGAATTTTTTGATGAAATTTTTTTTTAAACGTATTTTGAAACAACTTAAAGTCGAGTGGGGCCGACTATACAACACCATACACCACTATCGTAATATTGAATAACTCTGATATATACATTTTGTAATTCATGTATAAATTGTTTACATAAATTTACTTTTGGGACATTTTATACTTAAATAATAAAGAGCCAAATCGGATGAAACATATATATGGGAGCTATAGCTAAATCTTTACCGATTTTCTTCAAATTCGGCAATGTTGGTTCATGGATCAAGAAACTCTACCATTCTAAATTTCAAAACGATTGGATGTAAAATATAGCTTCTATAGAACTAAAGGGCCAAATTAGACGAAACATATATATGGGAGCTATAGCTAAATCTTAACCGATTTTCTTCAAATTCGGTAGTTTTGGTTCATGGATCAAGAAACTCTACCATTCTAAATTTCAAAACGATTGGATGTAAAATACAGCTTCTTCAGGACTAAAGAGCAAAATCGGACGAAACATATATATGGGAGCTATTGCTAAATCTTAACCCATTTTCTTCAAATTCAGTAGTGTTGGTTCATGGGTCAAGAAACTCTACCATTCTAAATTTCAAAATGATTGGATGTAAAATACAGCTTCTACAGGACTAAAGAGCAAAATCGGACGAAACATATATGTGGGAGCTATAGTTAAATCTTAACCGATTTTCTTCAAATTCGGTAGTGTTGATTCATGGATCAAGAAACACTGCCATTCTAAATTTCAAAACGATTGGATGTAAAATACAGCTTTTATAGGACTAAAGGGCCAAATCGGACGAAACATATATATGGGAGCTAAAGCTAAATCTTAACCGATTTCAACCAAATTCAATAGCGATCTTAACAGCTGCGAAATACTCTAAACTGCAAAATTTCAGAACGATCGGAGTGAAATTGCGACCTTTAGTCGACGAACAACTTTACATGGACAGCCGGACGGACGGACGGACGGACGGACGAACAGACATGCTTAAATCGACTCAGCTAGTGATTCTGAGTCGATCGGTATACTTTATGGTGGGTCTAGCTGTGTTATTTTCAGGTGTTACAAACATCTGCCATGAAACAAACTTATAATACTCTGTACCACAGTGTGGTGTAGGGTATAACAAGTAAGAAAGTTCAGTCGGTTAAACCGACTAATGAATCCCCTGATCTTGAGTCCGAAAAAAATATTCGTAAATTTATTTATTTTTTTGTTTTAATTATATTATTATCAATTTAAATTGCATTTAATAATTTTAAAATATGTACTTGTATTAAAGTTTAAAGCTGTTTAATTTTGGTACAAAATGATCCATTTGTGTGGAAGGTACCAAAAGGGGCGTACCAATAACGGTCACTTTTCACTGGACTCTAGATACTATAAAAGCATTACAACGTACAAAATTTCAAGTATTTGTATTCACTGATATTAAAGTTAAAATCAGTTAACTTTTGGTACAAAATGGTCCATTTGTGTGGGAGGTACCAAAAGGGGCGTGCCAATAAATCCCACTTTTCTGTGTACTCTTGGTACTATAAAGGCATTACACTTTACAAAATTTCAAGTATTTTTATGCACTGGTATTAAAGTTAAAAGCTGTTAACTTTTTGCACAAAAAGGTCCATTTGTGTGGGAGGTACCAAAAAGGGGCGTGCCAATAACGCCCATTTTTCTCTGGACTCTATGGACTATAAAAGCATTACACTCTACAAAATTTCAAGTGTTTGTATGCACTGGTGAACTGGAAACTTTTGGTACACAATGGTTCATTTGTGTGGGGCGTGCCAATAACGCCCATTTTTCTCTGGACTGTAGCTACTGTAAAAGCATTACACTGTACAAAATTTCAAGTATTTGTATGAACTGATATTAAAGCCATAAGCAGTTAACTTTTGGTGCAAAATGGTCCATTCGTGTGGGAGGTACCAAAAAGGAAGTGACCACTTCGCCCATTTTTCTTGACGTGTTAGCGCCTAGCACACTAATGCTATGTGTGAAATTTCAGAAGATTTAAGTAAGTAGTATAGAAGGTATTAAAGAATCAATATTTCACTAAAAGTTAAAAAATAATTTTTTAAGATAATGGTAAAGAAAATTGGAATTTCAAAAATTAATTACAAATTTGACCGATATTGACCATTTTTAGTACCATGAAAGATTCGGTTATAAGAAGTACAGGTACCAAAAATCAGTCATCCGTTTCAGTTATTTAAGATTGTAGCCTAATTACAACAAAAACTTGGACCGACATGTCCACAACGTCTCAAATTTTTAAGTCAAAATATACATACTTTGATCAGGAAGATCCATACTATAGTGGATGATTTGTAGCCACAGTTTTTCTTAGATATTTCTGCAACTATTGATCGAATTAAAAAATAGTTTTAGAGAAAGTTGAGGCAATTTAATTTCCAAATGTTAGGTGGGCAACATGTTATGATAGATGAAAAATAGAAGTTAATGAAACTAATTGCAATTGCTGCATCTTCGTTGTTTTATGAAATACCCATTATATTAAGGGCAATTTCGATGTAAAATCAATAGAATTGACAAATTGCCTCACCCACTTTATGACACCAACTGACAACAATTCCACATTACAATAAATAAGTAAAATCAATTCACCTTAATGTACTCGTAGACATTCTCAGTAAACGTTTTTGTTCGAAGGGAAAGCTTATAATGTCGCATTTTGTTTTTGTCAATTTAATGTCACGTTTTAATTTTTTACCATTTTGGGTTTTTTATTAATATTTTAATAAAGAAATGTAGGTAGAAACGAGAAAAGCGAAAGCTTAAATTTTTAAGGTTTCCATTTTACGTTCTGCTCTTTCAGATACATTTTTTCGCTTTAATTTCATGTAATTATTTGCGATTTACGGTTATTACTCTCTTCTGAGGATTTATTTCAGCATTAAATCAATCGATTCGATGTAACTGACAATTTTGGGAGAACCAGTAAATGTCAAAAAACTTCCTTGAATTGAACACCAAAAAATAAAAGAAGAAAATGATATTCCCTTATCATTTAAGGACTGTATACAATAGAGTGGTTTCGAAAAAGTTACCGATGATTAAATTCTTTAAAAAAATGGCTTTGTTTCATTTACAATCCCAAAATAGTTATTTTCTGCGAAACATCCATCCCCTTATATCTTGGGTTTCTTTTAATAAAATTGCTTGTCTTTATTTCCCAACATAATCTCTTTTTAGCTCGATACACTTTTCCCAGCGAAATTCAATAGCTTCGATACCCTATTTATAGGAAGAACTGTCTTCTAGCCAGTGTTGGCAGAAATAACGATATATTGTCATTTTCACAATTATTAGAGCAGATGTTTACTTCGAAATGACGATTTTTTATGTTATGAAAAAAATAAGGAAAACTTAAAACATTTTTATATTATGGATTTTTTATAAATCCTTCCGCATATAATTTACGCTACCATTTATAAAATCTCTGCAACTTTGTTAAGTTGCCAAAAAGGTAGGGGAAATTGCAGTGAACATTTGTAAGTAAAATAAGGGCTCTGTCAAAATTTGCACCAAATTACCAAATTATATTTTTCCAGCCCAATTTGTAGGAATTTGTTTTTTTTTTGGGGCCAAGATGTCAAATATGGACCAAACTTGCTCCCTGAAATGTCTCTGGATAAAATACAATACAAATTTTCGAATTTTAGCCCAATCGATTGGAATTGGTGGGGCCTAAGGCTAAAATGTAAAATCAGGTGGGGACAATACCAAAAGGTGGACCTGGTGGAAGGTACCTTTAGTATTTGGACCATATTTTTTGGAATATAAGCTGAATAAGCCTGGATACCATTTAATTTAAAGGAAATTACAAGTCCTAAACACATCACATTCACAAAAACAGAAGTTGTGTAACAGTTGTTAAAACAATTAGAAAACATTTGATTCCTTTTTTTAAAAAATCGACAAAAATTCGGAAAAAAAAGTTTCTTCCATTTTTTTTGAAAGCTAATGTTCTAACGAAGGATACAAGGCCTATTTGAAAAAATCTATTGATGATTGTATAAATGTTGACCCAGAGGTGTGGTAAAAACGGCCATTTTTCAAAAGACTATGTGGATTATAAAAACATTACACTGCACAAAATCGAAGTTATAAGCCGTTAGTTAACATTTGTACAAAATGGTCCATTTGTATGGGAGATAGCAAAAGGAGCGTGGTTAGAACGACCATTTTTGACGGAACTGTTGATGCTATAATAGCATTACATTGCACAACATCCAACGATAATGCTAGCTTTGAACACAACATGGGCAAACATAGGCCTGGATCCAGAAATGAAAAGGGAGAAATGTTTTTAAAAAAGGAGGATCATACTTTCCCATAAACAACAACACACATTAACATGGAATTCGAAGAGACGCACGATCAACGACACTCAGTCAGATCGACCACATCTGCAAAAAATTTTTCAAAGCGCTCTAAGACGTGAGAGTATTCCGAAGTGCAGATATAGCCACAGACTACTTTGTACTCATATCCGAACTAAAACTCACCGCCAGGAGACATACGTTCACGAGTCCATGAGTTCCATGCAAAAACAGACTTATCAAAAGTGAAAACTGATGACACCAAAAACCTATATAAGGCAGGATACAAGAAGCATACAATCACCTACAAGTACCCGAAACAAGCATAAATAAATAAATACGGAATGGAAAAAAATAGAAAAAATATTTAAAGATACTGCTGGCGAAATTGTAGGCCGTGTTAGAAGTGGGTATATGAAATGACTCTCTCAGAACTTCTGGAATCTGTTGGAAGATAGAATAATACCTTTACAAAAACTGCTCATTGAAAATAATCTATGTAAAAAGAATGAACAACAAAAAATGCTGGTAAACAGGTTAAAAGGCAAGCCAGGAATAACAGAAGACATTACATTAATAAATTAGCGTCCAAAGCTGAAGCAGCAGCAAAACACAGGGAACTTAAAAACTGTGTTTGATATAATAAGAAAACTCTCTGGGGAATGATCAACAGCAAACTCTCAAATAACAGCCAAATCAGGCAGAATCCTTACCATTACAGATGAAGGAGAGAATATTTTCTCACAAAAATGTGCTGAATCACAAAAATGCGGAGAACAACAACGAAATACGCCAGCCCGACAATAACCCAATACAGCAACAAGTTAGCTCAATTAGCGAGGAACCTCCTAGCCAAGATGAACTCGTACGAGTAACTGATATTAACCAGCTTAAAAGCCACAAAACTCCAGGTATTGATAACCTTCCAGCTTATCTAATCCAATTCGACGTCTCAAAAACGTCATCCATTTTGCATACACTCGTTAAAAGAATATAGGAAACAGAGATCATGCCAACTGATTGGAAGGAAAGCCTCATTATAAAAATTCCAAAGAAAGGAGACCTTAAAATATGTAGCAACTGGCGAGGAATAACCCTGACCCCAGTCATATGCAAAATTTTCAGCAAAATAAGTTTAAACAGCATTTTATATAGACTGGATGGGTAGCTACAAAAAGAATAGAACAGGTTTCCGAACCAACCGCTCATGCGTCGACATAATAAGCAGTCTTAGGCTAATAACAGTGTACAACACGAAAAAAATAACGGTGTTCTGAGAATGGATTCTGGTAGAGGAGACTAAAAAGTTATATACGTGTATGGGATTTATTTTAGGGCGTTAAAATTCCCCCCTTTTTGCCTGTTCGTGCAGCATATTGGTATATGAAATTATGTGTTCTTTACATCTGAGCTGTGAAGTGTGTTTAGGAACTTTGTGGAAAACACAAAGGTCAATATTTTTGCGGAACATATTAACCCTCTAGCTCCCCCACATAACGGTAGTTTTTGGCTCTATTTTAATAAATCGTAAAAAGCACCCCTAAACATGGGGAGACCGTAGATGAAATGTTCTACAAAAATGTTGGCCAAAATTTTACTATATATGCTAGAACCAAATCCAAAATTTACAACAAAAACACCAAAAAAAGAGTCAAGATTTCAGTAAAACCCCTCTTTACTGGTAAATTTATTGCTTTGGCCACTGGGACGTATGAATAACATTGCTGCACGAATATTCCAAAAGGCTGTGTGGGACTGAGATTTGACTGCTTTTTTGGTGTTTGTGATAAGTTTTCGGGTTTTGGTGTGACCGCAGAGCGTCATTCTTAGTGTATTAAAATATAAATCTTAAAAACATCCCTAAAAATGGGGAGGGCGTTGATGAAATGTTACACAAAAATTTAGACCATAAAATGTGTGGTTTCAATCTGGCAATACTTTTTGCGGTGTTGGTCTTTTTGACAGCTGTCTCTTGATTTACAACCGGAACAACGTTTGCAATTCGTGCAAATTTATTACCAAAACAAGTAAGAAAGTTTCAGTCGGGTAAACCGACTAAGGTATGCCCTCACTTTGTGAGTAATGTAATATTGAATATTACTCGAATTATTCTGTCAATTTGTGTGGGAGGTACCAGAAGGGGTTTATCAAATACACCTTTTTTTCGCTGAACATTAGATATTTTAAAATCATTGCACTGTGCAGACTTATAAGCATTTATGTGCACTGGTATAAACGTTATGAGACATTAAATTGTGGTATGATTTGGGCATTTTATGTGGGAGGTACAAAAAGGGGCGTGGCAATAACGCCCATTTTTCACAGGGCTATATACACTATAAAAACATTGCACTGTTTCAAGTATTTTTATACACTGGTTTTAATGTTATAAGCTGTTAACTTTTGGTGCAAAAAGGTACCTTTGTGTGGGAGGTACCAAAAGGGGAGTGGCAACAACACTCATTTTTCCCTGGACCGTAGGCAATATAAAACCTTAATACTGTACAAAATTTCAAGTATTTTTATACACTGTTATTAATGTTATAAGCTGTTAACTTTTGGTGCAAAATGGTGCATTTGTGTGGGAGGTACCAAAAGAGACGTGGCGACTTCGCCCATTTTTCTCGATTTGATAGCGACTAATAAGCTTATACTATGTGTGGAATTTCAAAAGATTCGAATAAGTAGTATAGCAGTTATTAAAGAATCAATATTTCACAACATTTTAACCCTTTGTGGGGGAGGTACTAGAAGGAGTGGACCAATATGGCCCATCTTCGATCTTAGCCGGAGATAGAAAGAAATATTACCATATACCAAATTTGAGGTCAATCGGTTACTGCTTTCGAGAGTTATCGTGCGCACCAGCCAGCAGACAGACAGGCAGACAGACAGACGGACGGACGGACATTGCTCATTCGACTTAAAATGACCCAAAACGGATTTCCTCCGAACATACTTGGGTCTTAGGTCACTCCTTCGACGTGTACACTTTTTCCGTAGCAAATGATATGTACCCTCGTCACACTAAAGTGAGGGTATAATGAACTGTCACTGAAATAAATCTGTCAGCTATCAGACTAGCGGTTTAGAAATGATAGCAACCTGAAGTTGGTTGCAATACATATCAGCCACCCTGTATATGCGTATACGCTATTGTTTTATTGAGGGGACGTGTAGTTTATGTTCCAAGAGCTACCCACGCACCACGGGCCCATTTTTAATCCCTTTTGGTCCGTTAATGTCCCACTATGCCCATTAATGTATGCTATTCGAAAAAACTACCTATGGTTTATGTTCCAAAAGCTACCTGAAACCATATTTAACCCCTTTTGCCCCACTGAGAGATTTGTTCCCTTTCTGCCCCGCTGTATAGTATTTTTGGGTCTGTGCCCACTGATGGGTCATACCGGCCCACTCCTTCTAGTACCTCTCCCACAAAGGTTTAACATTTAGTGAAATAATGATTCCTTAATAACTTATATTCTCCTTATTCGAATTTTCAGAAATTCCATAGCATTAGTTAATTATTGCCACTCCATTTTTGGTAGCACTCATACAAATGGACCATTTTGCACCAAAAGTTTTTAATGTCAGTTCGTACAAATACTTTAAATGTTGTACAGTACACGTATAATGCTTTTATAGTACCTAGAGTTCAGAGAAAAGTGGGCGTTATGATTTCAACATTTGAAAATTCAGGTTTATCTCCGGGTTGACCTACATAAGACTGAACATCGGATAGTTTTGAAGATTAGTAGATCTTTAAGAAATTTTAAATGTTGTGAAAGAATGAAATTTGCTTTGGTTACTGCTACACTGACCAAAATCTTAGAATTCAATACTGTTTTTTCCCGTTTATAGTGGTGCATGTTACTTTAAAAGGGCTTTTCAAAAGATTTTCAGAGTGCGAGAACTGACCGCGGTCGAAAAAACGACTATGTGGGTAGTCCGTGGGTAATACATACAACACTCGAGTCTATACATATGCAAAATATCTAGATTTCAATCACTTATAGGAGCCGCAGTGGCCAAGCCGTTAAAAGTAGCTTGTCCTAAATGCTACTAATGTATGATCATAGCTCATAAGGGACTTTTGAAGGACAGAAAGAGTGAAAATTGCTTAGGTCACTGCTGCGAGGGCGGTCCCAAAATTAACCGACCTAGCAAAGAAAACACAACAAATTTGGGAAAATGTTTTTTTATTTCTCAACATAAGCTCGGTACACTCTGTTTTCAGCGATTTCCAATAGCGATACTACCCAGTTCACAGTAAGAACTGTTTAGGTCCTGAAAATATCCATCAACCCCCACCTCTTCTTCGCAGGCAAATCTTTTTCCTCCGAGCCACTTTTTCAAGTTTATGAATATAAAATAATCCGAGGGAGCTAAATCTGGCGAATAAGGTGGGTTTTGAGTCAATTCGAACTTTAATTCATTGATTTTGGACATCGCAATAGTTGATGGGATGAACCGGTACATTCTTTTGATTGTGAGCAAACGTGGCACCCATCTTACACACCTTGTAATTTACCATCAATAAGCGATGTATAGCACTATTTTAAATGCCTATGACTTCAGGTAGCTTACAAACCTTCAACAGACGGTCATCCAATACCATTTAATGGATTTTTTTAAACCATTTCTGGCGTGGGCACCTAAATTGGTCACCCAAAACGGTATTCGTCTTGGCAGCTCATAGGGCGCCGTTTAAACTCTGCCACAGTTGTAGTTGTAAACGAAGAAGCAGAATCCCCAAAAGATAGTTTTAATATTGGCTGCACTCAGACCTACAATATAGTAGAGCTAGCCAATAGTTACTATTTTTAAATTTCACACGAGTTAACAGCTATAACTGAGGAATAACCGGTGATTGTGAAAACGTTCATAAGAATTGATTAAATAAATTCCTCAGCGTATGCCTCAGCAACAAATTCGTGATTGTGGCTATGCTTCTAGCCAACAAATCACTCAAAAATTTATGAGTAATTACTTTCACCCTTCATTACCCAATTGCCCAAATGCCCCACTACCCAATTAGCATATAAAATAATAATGAAATTACGAAGTTTTTTTTTTTTAAAAAATATTTTTTTATTTTTTTGATTTATTTTAATTTGCATTATTTTTTGTAATAAATTAAATAAATATTAACTTAATCTTTGTTTCTTTTATGTTTATGATTTCTTTGGAATGTCATTTGTTCGTTGTGGGAGCGGAAGTAAGAGAAATCGAAAGTTGGGGTTGAAGAAGAGGGAAAGTTTGACAGGTAGTCTTAGCAAGATAGAGGATGAAAGAATGAAATAAAAATGATATATAGATGAAGGAAAAAAGAAAAGAACGAAGAAGAGGTTGCAGAAGCATAGATTAATATGGCTTAGCTCTCATCTTAGTGACGAGGACTGAATTATATATAAATAATAATAATAATTTAATTAAACTACTACAACTAATAAACCTCTTCTTCTTTGGGGTAACCTCTGGCAGAGGAACAGAGATGGATCGATGCATTTCCGGGGATATTTTTGTTTCTTCTTCTTTCTCATAGGATCAGTTTGGTAACTGAGACGTTTTAGGCTAAATGCGGGGGGGGTGGGGGTTTTCTAATAACTGTTGTAAGCCAAGTATTGGGCATCAGAACGAGCATAGGGACTGGCATTGGAGGCATCCCAGTTGCTGCTGCGATCGTAGGCGGTGGAGGCAGCGTTCATGGGCATCATGCTCATCTTGGCGCCGCTCAATTTGGTGAACAAGTTGTAGAGGACGAAACCCAAAACCAATTTGATGGCCAATTTGGACAAGATTAAAGCCTTGATGGCCTTCAATTTGATCAAGAACATAAGGACGGGCATGATGATGGCCTTGACGGTGACCAACAACAACAGGCTGGTGTTCAACTTGTTCTTCTTCTTGTGGCTGCGAGCTGAAAGGGCAAGATGGGGGGATAGATCCAATTAATGAATTCTAATTAGTTGTGGTGCTATAAACCAACTCACCTTCAGTGGTCTGGGCAACTTCCAAGTCGAAACCACGATCAGCACGATAGGTCATCACGGAGCCATCGAACAATGTCTGGGGCAATTGCACACGGATTTCGTTGGTGTTCAAAATGCGGGCCACACGATCGGTAATTGCCTTATCCATGACATCATCGCTGAGGGCACGACCGCTGACATCCTCTTCAACTCCGGCGACGGTATCCAAATAGGTCAACACTTTCTCCTTCAGGCAATGCATGCCATTGGCATTGAAGCACTTATCCACAATGTCTGAGACGACCTCCTCCGAGGATGGAATGCTTGGTTCGGCCACAGCATTATCAATGGCGGCAGCACTGACGGAAGCGATGAAGAAAAGGCAGCCGACGGCCAAGAATTGAGTAAAACGGAAGGCCATTGTGTGATTGAGTTTTTTTATTTCTATTTAATTTAATTCAAAAATCCGTTGAAACTGATGTTCACGATCGAATGAATTCGAAGACAATGATATCGATTGGAATGAATACTCTTCATTTTATACTCACCACTGGTCGCAGCAAAAGAAAGTAAATTTTGTGTGACAACGCACCACAAAACACAGTGGCCGAATATTATTTTCATGCGAAGGCGCAGTGACGCAAATGTGACACCATCACTAATATGGAAGTTTTTGTTGACGCACGTGAATGTGGGTAATTGTCTAGACAAAAAAACTATGCAGCCAAAAAGTTTGCAGTTTGTCAACCTCGTTTTCGAAAAGGGCGGATGGCAACAGAGCTACTATTTTTCAAAACAGATTTTCTATAACTAGACTCTGGCTGTAGGCAAAATCGACTAATGAAACATTATCCAATATGGAGAATGACACATGCCTCAAATGACCTATAGTTTGAAATAAAAATAAGATATTTCGTCCACAGAAAAAGCAATTTGACAGAACTCTGATATAAAAATTGGTCCGAATATATGTTTTTGTATTAGACTAGTTTACAAAATTTTTGCCGAAGAGTGTAATATATAGTTTCCTAAATACGAAGAAATAGTAAAGCAATTTGAATATTATTATCCCCTCACCTTACAGAGGAGGCTACATATAATTTGCTACGAGCCAGAAGTGTAACACATCGAAGGAGTGACCTAAGAACCTAAGAATATTCGGCGGAAATCCGTTTTGGGTAATTTTTAGTCATTTGATCAATGCCCGTCCATCCGTCCGTCTATCTATCTGTCTGTTTGTGTGTTTGCACGATAACTCTCGAAAGGAGTAACCGATTGACTTCAAATTTGGTATGCGGTAATACTTTTTCCCAAACTCCGGCTAAGATTGACGATAGGCCATATTGGTTCACTCCTTCTAGTAACTCCCCCACAAAGGGTTAACTTTTAGGGAAATATAAATTCCTTCTATACCACTTACTCAAATCTTCTGAAATTTCACACATAGTATTAGTTTGTTAGTCGCTAACACGTGAAGAAAATGGGCGAAGTGACCATTTTTCTTCACGTACCTCCCACACAAATTAACCATTTTTCACCAAAAGTTAACAGCTTTAATATCAGTCCATATAACAACTTTTTGAACAGTGTAATGCTTTTATAGTACCTAGAGTGCAGTGAAAAGTGGGCGTTATTGGAACGTCCCTTTTGGTACTCCCACACAAATGGACCATTTTGTACCAAAAGTTACCAGTTTCTAACTTTAATACCAATGCGTACACATACTTCGTACAGTGTACAGTGTAATGCTTTTATAGTACCTAGAGTCTAGAGAAAAGTTCAGTCGGTTAATCCGACTTATGAAACCCCTCACATTGAGTCCCAAAAAAGTATTCGTAAATTTGTTTTAATTAAATTATTATCAATTTAAATTGCATTTATAGAGTTATACAAGTTATAAGATTTGTGAACTTTTCTTACAAAATTGTTCCTTTGTGTGGGAGGTACCAAAAGGGGCATGAAATAACGACCATTTTTAACTGGACTATAGGTGCTAAAAACTGTGTAAAATTTCAATTATTTTTATGTACTGGTATTAAAGACATAAGCCGTTAATATTTCGTGCAAAATGGTCCATTTGTGTGGGAGGTACCAATAGGGGAGCGGCAACTTCGCCCAATTTTCTCTTACAAAAAGGTTTGTAATTATTCATAATGAAAAAAAGAAAACAAATTTAAAAAATGTGTTTCCTATTTTTTTTAATTTATTATAATTATTTTTTTTTAAAAAAAATCCCCTTTTTATTTTGAAATTGTATTCTTTGCATTTTAGGCCAAATTGTACTCTACAATATAGCCAAGTTCCACGATGGGCTTTCTTGTCTTTCTCGAGAACTAATTAAATCTTCATGGCAGGTTTGTCCCAGTATTTTTTAAAATGCTCAATAGGCCGCATTGAAACCCAAAAAATTACCATTAATTACTTTTGAGGAGCACACAAAAGTTGTGTCATGACGCCAACAGTTCCGTACCAAAAAGGAAACAAATCTTAAAAATGTTCTTAAGGTCGCGCAAAGACGATCTTTGCAAAAAGTAAAAAAATTACGTTTTTCATAGCTACTCTTAAAAGACGTGCTTAAAGTTGATGTTGGGTTTTGTAATTGATGCTATTGCTGCATTAGACATTAAAGTACATTGTAAATAGGTTTTAAGGTTATAAGACATGGCCTTCTACTTTTACGACAACGTTGAATTTAAAAAAACCAGTAAGGAAAGGCAGAAAGTCGGGCGGGGCCGACTATATAATACCCTACACCTCCCTAACAATGCTATAAGGGCCATTGCCATAATAATTTGGAATAATTGGTAAATGGGTAGAAACATATTATCTAATTCTGAAACGATAATCGCTAAATTAAGCTATATTCGTTCCTAAAGTGAGAAACATCTTTCTGGAAAATTTTAATGATCGGAAGTTAAATACAACTTCTATAGCGGTTTGATACCGAATCAGGAGGAACATATATATGGAGCTTTAATATGAATCTGAACCCATCTTCCCTGAATACTTATTCATGTAAAAAGACCTCCTTCTGTCGAATTTCGTACTGATCGGATATAAAATAAGTCTCTACAGCGCTTACATGTCAAATCGGGGGTAACATATATATGGAAGCTTTATCTAAATCTGAACCGATTTTCTCCGAATTTGGCAGTATTCCTTCATGTAATAAGAAACCTCTTTCTGCCGAATTTCGCACTGATCGGATATAAAATAACATTTTTACAGCGCTTACATGTCAAATCGGGGGTAACGTATATATGGGGGCTATATCTAAATCTGAACCGATTTCTTCCAAATTTAACAGCGTTCATCCATATAAAAAGAAACCTCTTTCTGCCGAATTTCATACTGATCGGATATAAAATGAAGTTTTTACAGCGCTTACATGTCAAATCGGGGCTAACATATATATTGGGGCTATATCTAAATCTGAACCGATTTTAACCAAATTCAATAGGGATCGTCCTTGGGCCAAAAAAAAGATATGTGTAAAGTTTCGTTGAGATCGGACCATAATTGCGACCTGTACTTTGATTACAAGAATACATGCACAGACGGACAGACAGACGGATAGACAGACAGACGGACAGACAGGCGGACAGACAGACGGACAGACAGACGGACACACAGACGGACAGACAGACGGACATAGCTAAATCAACTCAGAAAGTGATTCTAAGTCGATCGGTATAATAAACGATTGGTCTATTTCTTCTCCTTTTTGGTGTTACAAACAAATGCACAAAGTTATAATACCCTGTACCACAGTGTGGTGTAGGGTATAATTAAAGTAAGTAAGAAAAACATGCTATTATTTGTTACATACATATTTACTCTTATTTGCATTTTATATTTCATTTAGCGATAATCAGAGAGAACCCTTCATCCGACACCAACGCCTCTAAAATCTGTAGACTCTTTAAATAGTTATGTACCTTTTGTAACATCACATATCCACTCCATAATTTTCACAAAACATATATTTTACGTGCAGTAACAAAAATTACATAAACGATTTAAAGGTTTTAATCTCTACTTATCGCTAAATAAAAAAATTGGTTTCGATACCATGGACCAAATAATAGTATGTTTTTCTTACTTTAGAATTTTTAAATTTAACGTTGCCGTAAAAGTGGTAGGCCATGTCCTATTACACAAAAACCAATTTACAATGTACTCTAATGCTCAATGCATTAGAATGAATACCAAACCCCTTTAAGCACATCTTTTAAGAAAATCTATAAAAAAGTATTTTATTTTAATTTTTGCAAAGATCGTCCTTGCGCTCCTTAAAGAAATTTTTAAGATTTGTTTCCTTTTGTACAGAACTGTTGTCGTCATGACACAATTTTTGTGTGCTATTCAAAAGTGTTTAAAGGAATTTTTTTGGGCTTCAATCCGGCCTATTGAGCATTTTAGAAACTAATGGGAATAACTAGACTATATTGTAGAGGACAATTTGGCCTAAAATACAAAAAATAAAAATTAAAAAACTATATGACTATATTGTAGAGGACAATTTGGCCTAAAATACAAAAAATAAAAATTAAAAAACAGGGGATTTAATTTAAAAAGTTAATTTTAATAATTTTTTTTAAAAAAATGTAAAACAAAAAATCCTTTAAATTTGTTTTCAATTTTTCATTAAGAGTGCAAATAATTACTAACATGTTGCAAAAAGTCCCATATTAATAGCTTGTACCGATAAAAAGGAATATTTTTTTTTAATAAATCCAGTATTCCTCAAAATTCACAATTTCGAAAATTTTAAAATCGTAGGCCTGTTGTTTATTTTTTTCAAAATAATTTTCATGGGTTGTTGATTACACTTAGTATAACCACTATACCAAGTCACTTAGTATAACCACTATACCAAGTCACTTAGTATAACCACTATACCAAGTGTCACTAAAATCCGTGACATGAGCCAAAAATACTGTGATCAATTAGCATGGAAATGCTCATATTTCTTTATATATAAAAAAGAATGTGTGAATGTTTGTTTGTTCTTGTTCTGAATTGATCTTCACGAAATTTTCACAGAATGTATAGGGGGTGGTTAAAATTGGGTACTTGAATTTTCGATAAAACAGTGGGCGTGAACCTGCATATATGAGCCAAATTTTGAAATTTAAGAAAAATTTTGAGCTAGAATGCTGAACATTTGAGTGTATGCGTTTAGTGGCACTATATGTGATTGGTCCAAAAATGGGCGGAATCGGACCAATGGGCGGGGTCCCGCATATACATATGAGCAAATTTTTTAAATTGAGTTATCTTGCACAATTTGCTAGCGAAAGTGCTGTAATTTGGCGTGAATGTAGGTGGTGACAGTCTACGTGATTGGGCGTGATTTTAGTGATAGAGAGATGTGATGTGCTTCGTATAATTAACTCGACCCCCCACAAATATAGTTTTATATAAATTAGAAGACTACTAAATTTTTCATGCAAACGCACTTTCTCAACGTATTGATGTTCTCGCTTTAACAGAACTGAATGTACAGGGTGGGCCTAAAGAAACCAAGGGGTGTAAAAGTTTAATAACTTTTTCGTTTATTAATTTTTTTTTATTTTTTCTTTCAGATTATATAGACAACACTTGGAGAATTTATAATGGAGAGGTTCACAATTGAACAGAGAACCAAAACAATAGAATTTTATTATTTAAACCAGCTAGAAATGTCTCGTACGTCACTACGGCGCATTTTAAAAAAAGATTTACAGTTATACCCATATATGGTCCAATTGGTGCAAGAATTAAAACCCCCAGATCATCGGCAACGTCTAAATTTTGCAGTTAAATTTCAAGAGTTTGCCAGAAATGAAATCAACTTTATTAAAAATTTGATTATGAGTGATGTAGGTTCTGGAGTTCTCAAAATCCAAGAGCCATTCATTAACGCCAATTGCACCCCATCAGGTGTACAGTATTGTGTGGGATCACATCTGAAAATGTCATTGGGCCTTACTTCTTGGAGAATGAAGATGGAAGTGCTGTAACCGTAAATGGAGAGCGGTATCGGTTTATGATAGAACATTTTTTACGTCCTGCTCTTGAAACAGGAGCCACTGCCCATACTGCCCGATACACAATGGCACTTTTAAGTCAAATTTTTGGAGAGCGAATAATTTCCAGAAATTCGGAAATTATTTGGCCAGCGCGATCGCAAGATTTGACAGCACCTGACTATTTTCTTTGGGGTTATTTGAAGGAGCGAGTGTATGTGAACAAGCCAGAGACAATCCTTGAACTCAAGGCAAACATTGTTGCAGAAATTCGAACGCTACAGCCACAAGTTTTGAAAGGCGTTATGGAAAATGCTCTAAAAAGAGCCCATCAGTGTGAAGCTGAAAACGGTGGTCATTTAAGATACATTATTTTTCATACTTAGTGTAAAAAAATTTGCCTTTTGTATATTATATAATCTGGAAGAAAAAATAAAAAAATTAATAAACGAAAAAGTTATTAAACTTGTACACCCCTTGGTTTCTTTAGGCCCACCCTGTATAATCATGGCCTCAAAGTGATGTCAAATACATCTATACCAAACTTTGTATGCTTGAAGATTTTTCTAAAAAATAATCTTGGATCAGGCTACCTGAAAGTCTATCAGACTCCTGAAAATAATAGGTTAGGTTAGGTTAGGTTGAAGAGAGGAGACGTTTAAACGTCTCATGTCCATGGACATACACTTAAGCCAGTGGTTCGGCCTGTTGTGCGCTCCTTATTTATGATCTTTTTTATACCTCACGAGTTACAGAAAATCAGTACTAGACACGAATTTTCGCAGTATCTTCCAGTCATATTCTCTGAGATGAGTCAAGTCTGGTAATATGTCGGACCCGAAATGTTGGGATCTTGCATGTGTGAAAGCCGGGCAGTGACACAGAAAATGTTCCATCATTTCGATGTTTTCTCTGCATGCCCTGCAGAAGATGTGCTTGTAAGCTTGAGTGTCCCGTTAGAACACTCATCATCTTACTAAAATCGATCTTGTTTAGTTTCAGAAGACTTGTTGTTTTCTTTTCATCTGGGTCACAGTATCTTTGCAGTTGATCCTACTGTTGCGCTATTCCACACAGTTTTGTGAGCCATCACTGCCCAGTGCTTCAACTCATTTTTCGTGGCTTCGAAAGGTTTCCAATTTTTCAAGTTTATTACTCGAAGTTCTCTGCCCTTTGAAGCCAAGCTGTTTGCCCGTTCATTTCCAATCACTCCGCTGTGTCCTGGTACCCAGCAAATACGCAATTGACCATGGGCTGAGTAATCATTTGTCGTTCTTTTACAGTCCAACACAGTTATGGATTTGACCCTTTCCGATGTTATTGCTTTAATTGTCATTTGGGTATCTGTGAAGATGTTGGCATATTCAGGCTTTGTCGTGTTACTGAGCCAGTTCACACACTCCGTGATTGCTCGAACTTCTGCTTGAAATACCGTGTTATGGTCAGGGTGGCGGAAGTAAAGTTCGACTTCTGGTTCATCAATAAAAAGTCCCAGACCCGTCCTTCCTCCTCGCTTGGACCCATCCGTGTAGCAGCTGGTTCCCACTGGCACATGGGCCAAAGTTCCATTTTCCCAGGAGCGTCTGTCTGGCACAAACGTATCACAGTTAGCTGTAAGCCGCACTTCGGGAATGCGGTCGGAGATTTCTGGCGTTTGAATGTGACCAACTAGAGATTCTAAAATCTTTTGTTATCTCGATTGATCCATTCACCCATCACTTGGAGACGTCTTGCTGTGTGAAAATAATAACAAATGACCTCAAAAACCCAAACGGTATGAACATATTTTTGATCACGACTGCATTGACCATAAACTGGAAATTAGACTGAATGAATATATCTTATACAACGCTCATATAGCATTTTAGCTCTTAATCGACCCTTTATATATGAGAAAGAATTATATTATTCTGGTCGCAACTGTTCAAATTTCGTTAATCTGAGTAGGGTATTATTCACTATATGTCAGAGTTCAAGAGGTCGCAAAACGCGTCTCGGAAAATCAAAAGGTTTATTATACTATTGCACATTTCATACAAAGATATCTTCGTTCCATGTTTCGATTTAATCGGTTTAGTTGTTATAGTAGAAAGCATAAAGCTAAATTCAAACCGTAAGAATAGTTAATTTCGCATCTAGTTGAAGATTAGTATATGTACATTATTTTATAGATATTTAGTCTGAGAATTGACCAAATTGACTATATTAGATATGTTACAGTAAGTGGTGAGCGAAATACATATTTTAAAGGCTTTAAAAATTTTATGTCCGGTTTGACTTCAGACTAGACATTGAAATTTTGTTTTCGCATCTCCATTGTTTCAGTGTGTACATATACATTTGTATATCCTTAGCTCTTAAGGAACTTTAAAAATCAGTGAAATAATAAAAATTGTTCTGGTCAATGCTACTTTGACCACATTCAGAGAACTAAAATTTATTTTTCGCGCATATATTTGCAGTTAATAGCACTACATATATATGCAAAGTTTCAATTTTGTATTTTATAAAAGAACAAAAGTTTTTGATAGCGCTAGAACTGACCACAGGCTGAAAAATGTTTAAGTGAGTAGCACGTGGTTTATAAAACAATCCTATCTTTGAGTATGCAAAATGTCAGCTCTAACAGGAGCCTCAGCGGTGAAGCGGGCGATTTGCAAAGCCCGCTTTTTGCAAACATTTTTTTTTCAAAACCTTCTCAGACCAAATAGCTTTCAAACAAAATAAAAAAATTTAATATCGGTCCAGTGGTTTAAGCGTCTATAAAACACATACATTCATACACACATTTTTCCATTTTTATATATATAGATATCTGGCGGCAGTGTATATATATATATCTGGTGGCAGTGTATATGCATATAATTGGCCCAAATGGGTGTGATCCCGCCCATGTAATCCAAATCTTAAAATTGAGATATCTTTGCACAATTCGTTAGCGAGAGTACAGTAATTTTGTGTACATTATCTGGTGACAGTCTACGTGGTTGGTCCAAAAATGGGCAGGATCGAACTATCGGTCGTGAGCCCACTGGGGTCAGGCACCGTCCATATAAGCCTAATTTTGAAATTGAGATATCTTGCACTTTTGTTAGCGTGAGTGCTGTTATTTCATGTATATGTATCTGGGGGCAATGTATATGCATTTGATGGCTGTCAACGTAATTGGCCCAAAAATGGACGGGATCGGACAAACGGGTTTTGCCCTGCCAAGATTTGAAATGAAGATACCTTGAGCAATTTGTTAGCGGGAGTGCTGTCTACGAGGTTGGTCCAAAAATCTACGTGATCGGAAATCTAGCCAACGAAGTGGACCGGGTCCAGCTATCTATCTATATATATAAATTAATATATGTTTGTGGCGTTGTTTGTTTGTCTGTTTCGTATAAACGCCTAAACAGCTGGACCAATCTTCTTGAAATTTTCACAGAATGTACACGTGTAAGGGTTGATGAAACTAGGGTCTTGAATTGTTGATATAACAAGTGGGACCCGCACATATGAGCCAAGTTTTGATATTGAGAAAAATGTTTAGCTAGAGGGCTGAAATTGTACACAGAAAGAAAAATGACATACAAAATTCAAGTAAAAAATTCTTAATTTAAGCCGAAACCGTACTTAAAAATTTAAGTACGTTCGTTCTTAAAACAAGAATAAATCGGCTTAAATTAAAAAAATCAAGCGCTGTAAGGCTTACAATAAGTATATAACGCTTGAATTCAAGAAAAAAATTCTTGAAAAGGAAAACTAAGCCTAACATGGCTTAAAGTAAGAAGAAAAAGCTTACTTTCATCTCTGAGAGGCAGAGCAATTATAGAGCACAATAAAATTACCCTCTCAACCACTCTCATTTAAGTGGTTGATTTTGGCTGACGCAACATCAAACACACACGCATATAAATCGACGAGATGTGTATGTATAAACTTTTGTGCGCAACCATATCCAATTCGTTTCTCGTTCAAGCAGTGTTTGCGAATTCATTACTTGGCGTGATTATTTCTGATTTAAGTTTTTTGAAGTTGTTAATAATTCTTGTTCGTTTGGTTGATGCTATTCCTTTTATGTTTCATATTTAAACCGAATAATTACAGCAAAGCTTTTACTTTTGCTGACAAGCTTTTGACATACCATTTTAAAAAAATTGCATTCTTTGCAATGATGTGGAAAAAATTGTTTAATTAATATAAATGGTACATAGGTACAAAACGAACGAAAGCACAATATATCTAGTATGATCAGGCTTAACTCAAGTATTGGTTAGGCTTAAATCAAGAACTGATCAGGCTTGATTTAAGTATTGGTTAGGCTTAAACCAAGAGCTGATCAGGCTTACATCAAGTATTATAAGTCTTAAATCAAGTATTGGACAGGCTTAATTCAATCAAAATTTTTTTCATTGAAGTCCGTTTCCATAAAATTCAATTCCATAAAATTCTTAAATCAATCGCTTTATGCTTGAGATAAGAATATTTCGGCTTACAATCAAGCCTTATCCGGCTTAATGTGCGCTATGATTAAGAATTCAGGGCTTAAAAATCCGTACTTCATTCAAGTATTTTGTACTTGGCTTTAGAAAATCCGTACTTACAGTACTTTTGACACCGCTACGGCTTGATTCAAGTACGGATTACTCAATTTGTTCTTTCTGTGTATGTGTATGTATTTAGTGACAGTTTATGTGATTGGTCCAAAAATGAGCAATTTGAGGTCTTGAAACGACGCTGGGCTGTTGGCGTAGACCTTATCTTTCACGTGTCCCCAAAGGAAGAAGTCGCAAGGTGTTAAATCAAACGGTCCGGAAACTTTTCCCGTAACAGAGCAATGGTTTCGTTACTTGTGTGGCACGTAGCGCCGTCTTGTTGAAACTAAACGTTGTCCAGATCCAGGAGTTGGACTCCGACCATAAAAAATCATTAATCATCTCTCGATAGCGCAATCCATTCACCGTAACTGTTGATCCAACCTCATTTTCGAAAAGTAAGGGCCAATGACCCCGCCGGACCATTAACCGCACCAAAACAGTCACACGTTGAGGATGGTGCGCTTCTCAACAATAACTTTTGGGTTTTCCGAGCTCCAGATGCGACAATTTTGCTTGTTGACGTAGCCACCGAGGTGGAAATGGGCCTCAAGATGATTTTTCGAATTTTAATAATTTTAATGCGAACCGTGTATCGATCCATTTTTAGTAATGGCGTAGTTTCTACTTGTCAAATTTCAAAGAACAAAAGCTTCAAAACTGACAGATACCGAAATACCGGGTGATTCAAAACAACACCTCTTGTTGGAAAAACGGTACTTATAGATACATTGATTTAAAAAAAAATTCAAAAATTGACAGACCTTCCTAAGCATTTCGTCCAAACCTTTTCACTGTTAGTAATTATTACTTTTACGGATTTGTGAGAGTCTGGTGCACAAACTCTGTGTAAATTTGAAAAAAAAATCGATGGGTAATTTTTATACCCTCACTTTAGTGTGACGAGGGTATATATCATTTGCTACGGAAAAAAGTGTAACACGTCGAAGGAGTGACCTAAGACCTCAAGTATGTTCGGAGGAAATCCGTTTTGGGTAATTTTAAGTCTAATGAGCAATGTCCGTCCGTCTGTCTGTCTGCTGCCTGGTGCGCACGTTAACTCTCGAAAGGAGTAACCGATTGACCTCAAATTTGGTATGTGGTAATATTTTTTTTCTATCTCCGGCTAAGTTCGAAGATGGGCCATATTGGTCCACTCCTTCTAGTACCTCCCCCACAAAGGGTTAAAATGTTGTGAAATATTGATTCTTTAATAACTGCTATACTACTTATTCGAATCTTTTGAAATTCCACACATAGTATTAGCTTATTAGTCGCTATCAACTCGAGAAAAATGGGCGAAGTCACCACGTCCCTTTTGGTACCTCCAACACAAATGCACCATTTTGCACCAAAAGTTAACAGCTTATATCATTAATAACAGTGTATAAAAATACTTGAAATTTTGTACAGTATTATGCTTTTATATTGCCTACAGTCCAGGGAAAAATGGGAGTTATTGCCACGCTCCTTTTTGTACCTCCCACACAAAATGCCCAAATCATACCACAATTTAATGTCTCATAACGTTTAGACCAGTGCACATAAATGCTTATAAGTCGGCACAGTGGAATGAATTTAAAGTATCTAATGTTCAGCGAAAAACGATGTATTTGATAAACCCCTTCTGGTACCTCCCACACAAATTGACAGAATAATTCGAGTAATATTCAATATTACATTACTCACAAAGTGAGGGTATACCTTAGTCGGTTTACTCGACTGAAACTTTCTTACTTGTTGCTTGAAAACTTTATAAAAATTGCTAAATTGAAAAATAAAAAGCCATTACTATTTATTTTATTTTTTTTTTTTTTGGAGTAATGTTATGTCGATTTAAAATTTAAAAAAATGTAAAAAAAATCATTTTTGGTTTTTACGAAATTTTGAATTGATCTTGAAAGGCTGAACCGGTTTTTACAATGTTTATGTCATTTGAAAGAGAACATAATGGGTCGAAATTTTTTTAAATACTTATACATTGATTTAAAAAAAATGCAAAAATGTCAAAAATTGTCAGACCTTTCTATGCATTTCCTCCATACCTTTTTACTGTTAGTCTTTATTACTGTTACGGATTTGTGAGAGTCTGGTGCACAAATTCTGTGTAAATTTGAAAAAAAAATCAAAGGGTAGCAATTTTTTTAAATTAAAGATTTTAAAAAAAATCGGCAAAAAAATTTAAAAAAAATTAAAAAAAATCGTAAACATTGCCTGTTGTTAAGAGCAATTTAAAATTGTTTAATATTGTATCAATCAATTTTTTGAACTTCAAATCCCTATAAAATTTTGAAAACTTTTTTAAATGAAAATAAAAGATAATATTAAAAATTCTGACCCATATAGTCCCCATATACGAGTATATGTTCATCCAGATTTGGGATCAACACGCTGTTTTATTTTATATCAGATCATTATGAAATTTAATAGAAAAAATATTCTTAATTTCGTATCTTTATGTCAACACACCCTCAAACATTTTTAATGATCTTTCAGTGTCAAAACGTTAGTCGAAGTCAACATTTTCATTATGGTAAAGTTCAGTTACGTGCAACGTTTGGAAATCATTAATTTTTTAATTAAATTCTGTTTCAGTGGTCGCAACTTTAAGTGTGCCGATTCCAATTTTCGGATGTAGTAATAGAGTTGTGTAGTTCGTGAACGAACTAGTTCAATTGAACGGGTCTCTTTACTGAACGGTACGAACTAGTTCACACAACTCGTTCATTTCAGCTCAGTAGTTCAACCCTGTCATTTCGTTCTCTCTTCTCATTTCGCTCTCTCTTCTCAGCAGTTATGTGTTGTTTCCACTTTTATGTCATCATGAATGTAGGATTCTTCCTATACAAATGCGTTTGTATATTCAATTCATTCCATTCATGTTCCAATCAGATTCCTTTAATATCGGCTGATTTGAACTGGTGATCTGAACGAATCAACTGCTGAACTAAAGAGTTGTTTAAGTAAAGTGAGCTAAGCTAAAGAGCCGGTGAGCTAAAGAGCTGGTGAGCTAACGAGCTGAAGAGAACTATTGAACTAAATGAACGAACTAGTTCACTCAACTGAACTGAACTAAAAAGAGCGATCATCTAAATGAACTAAAGTGCCCAACTCTATGTAGTAATCGTCCCACCCGACAGGCTGTGCGTGCTATAGTGGATAAATTTAAATCCAAATTTTCACTTTTGGATGTTCCTGCGCCAAAGAGACGCAGTACCGCCCGAAAATATCGCAGTCGTAAGTGTATCCGTTCAAATAAGCCAAATCAGCCGATTCCACGTCGTTCTCAGGAATTGGGCATCTCCAAACCACACTGTGGCGTATTTTGCAAAAAGATCTTGACCTTCAGCCTTAAAAGATCAAACTGACTCAAGAACTAAAGCCACTTGATCATTTGAAACGCCGAAACTTCTCCGATTGGGCTCTGGCAAAGTTTATGTTATGTCCTTAGTGTAAAATCCGATACATGTTACTCCCTACTCCCTAAGCGCTATATAAAGTGTATTATATCGAAAAAAATCGGGTTCTTAGTTCATGAATAAACAATGCCAAATTTGATGAAAATCGGTTCAGATAAAGATCACATATAATATGTAAGTGCTGTAGAAACTGGCGCCCGATTTGACATGTAGCGCTGTAGAAACTGTATCTTATATCCGATCAGTACGAAATTCGACAGAAAGAGGTTTCATACTAAATGAATGAAAACTGTCAAATTAGAGAAATTTTTAAAAAAATTCCCTACACTAAAAGAATATTGTCATAAAATTAAATAATTGCTCCAAACACGTCTTTAGTCTTCAAAATAAGTACAACTTAAAATTAAGAAAATTTACCTTAAATTAAGTAAATTACTTAAAATTAATGAAATCATCTATATTTTCAGTACAAAATGTACTTATTTTAAAAACTAATGACGTCTTTAGAGCCATTCTTTAATTTTATTAAAATTTTTTGCAGTGTACAAAACTGGATCATTCAATTTTTGAAATAGGGTTTTTGACACGAAAATCACACTGTGAGGCATGATACCTCCCGTTTTCTTAAATACAATATCTAGAGAACATTAGCGCCAATTGTGCGTGATCGAATTAAAAATTAGTAAAGTAAAAAAAACTAGAATATATACTCGTAGCTCTACAATTTATTAGGCGTTTCTTAAAATCAGCCACTGTGCGACGACGCACAAAGAAACGGCACCAAATGCAGACAGTCAGTCCAAAATAGTACAAAGCGCACACGGGAAATCGCTACGTTTTTGAAGGCACCACCACCGACACCGCCACCAACAATTGACCCACCCAAGCTGCCGGCAGTGTGCCCACAATGGGGGCAAACACTGGGCACGGTGTGGTGACGATAGCGGTGACGGTGAGCAGCAACAGCAGCGAATAGTGGCTAGTGGATTTTTAGTTATTTTTGTAACATTTTAACATGCAAGTACTTATTTGGATTATGGAGTAATACGCTGTCGCTCAACGCAATGAATGAAACGACGAATTGTCGAATCGATGGATGGATGGATGGCTGAATCGCTGACCAGACGGACGGACGGACGGAAAGAGGGTTTACAATTTTTTTCACCAAATATTTGAGGCGACGCATTTTTTGGAAGAAATACTCAATGGGCATTGCCGAAACCTCCAACAACAAGAACAACAACAAACCTAGGAACGACAGCAAAAACTACAAATCAAAAATGAATAATTAAAAATTGTTGTTTAATGTGATATTCAATGTTCGATATTTGATATTCGCACTTGCGTTTGCGCTTACTAACTTCATTTGTAAATCAGCGATCCGAGCGATAAGTGATAAGTCCCCATTAGCCGTTAGCTTCACTTTACCATTTGTGTGTGCCATAATCAGCGTTTGAGTGGATTTGTTTCTGTTTGTTGGGTGGACAGGCGGACGGACGGACGCTCTTTAAGAAACTATTTTGTCGCGTTTACGCACGTACATGCCACGTGACATTGATGTAAAAGGTTCAAGGTTTCAGCGAAGCCATAAGCCATAAATGACTGAACGAATGAAGATTTCTGATTTCTGTTAAAACGATTTACGTCAATACTCGTACTCGTACCATTCCATTCCAGAGCGTAGAGTAAACAGCAGTTAGCAATTAACAGCAGTCAGCAACATCTATACATATCTTCTGAGTGCAACTAAATATTTGTATAACCCCACCCCATGTAAGGGGAAGCCGGTTATCGTAAAAAGGGAAAGGGTTTTCGGTTGAGTCCCTGATGATTCTATATTTGGCCATTGTTGTAATAGTTACGCGTGGAGCACAGACCTTACCCAACTTTATGGTTTCCATGTTAGTTAAGTTGAGTTTTAAAATTATATATGTAAATTTTAGTTATGATATTTAGCAAATTATACTTTGGTGTAAAAGTGTGTGTGAGTGTGTGGAGAGTTGTCAACAGTAAAATTAAGTAGAATATAAATTTCACTTTTTTGTCATTCGAAGTAAATTGAAAAATATATTTGCAATTAAAACAGAAAATTTCAACTAAAGATATCAGAAGCTCGATAATTTCCAAAAATCCTGTTTGTTATTTTTGTTCTTCAATACAACATTTTAACTAGAACACGCAGAACCATTGTTCATTACGCCTATCGGCTTAGTATAACATCCCACCTTAGCGATGTCCGTCCGTCTGTCTGTAGAACGCAAGAACGACCCCCTTGTAAATGAGTGAAATAGATTCAGATGTATATATGGGAGATTGCATGTGAAGTGAGTCAACTTATGAAACCGATGTCTTCCGATCGGGCTGAAACTTGCACCATGTTTAGTACTATTGGGTACACGGAGCAAAATCGCTTTTTTTGGATATGTTTGAATCAAAAGAAAATATATTTGGAACACACATTTTTAAATATTATATACTTCCCACTAAATAAATATTATTTGAAAATCAACAAAATATATTTGTTGATTTTATTGAATATATATATGTATAATCAATATAATCAACAAAATTAATATATTACAACAAAATCTATTTGTAAACTAAATTTCTCAAATAAAATATGTGTTTAAATAAAGGGTCCGCCATCTAACGTTTTTTTTTTCAACTAGTGCTTATTTCGTGAATGGTAACACTTAGCTCAAGTCTGATTTGACAGATAATTAATTTTATCCTTCCGCTGAACGAATATGGTTGTGTATACGCTTGAACAAAGCTGGGAAATATTGCGACATTACTTTGAAAATTTTGATTTTCAATTTTTTTTTTCATTTGATTTTGATTTTTTCACTTTTGATCTTGGCGGGTATGTCAACAAGCAAAATTGTCGCATTTGGGGCACAGAAAACCCGCACGCATACATTGAAAAGCCGATACACCCAAAACGAGTCACTGTTTGGTGCGGATTTTGGTCCAGAGGCATAATTGGGCCATTTTTCTTCGAAAATGAGCAAGGAGTGGCCTTCACAGTCAGTGGCGATCGTTATCGGGCCATGTTGAACGAATTTTTGTTCACAAAAATTGAAGAGGAGGATATTGGCAACATTTGGTTTCAACAGGACGGCGCACAGTGGGCTAAAATGGACATAATTCTGCCATTTCAAAACCACTTATCGTATGGCGATGAAATTTTAGGTGTGTATACAAGAGGTGTTAGAGAGTTTAAGTTCGGAACTTGGGCCCTCTATCTCATACAGGGCCCTAAAGTTGACCACCTCGGGTATACAAAATGTTCATCGGCTTCTAACTTTTGAATGGAGTGTCCGGAGACTCCAAGACAAGACCTACAATAAAAATTTTATAGGTTGAAGATATCTTGAATAGTTTCCGAGATATGTGGATTTTAAATTTGATTTTTTTCATTTTTCGCCGACTTTGCCTTCGAGTTTAGCCAATATCTCAGTCAAAAGTTTACCGATTTTGTTCGCTTGTTTTTTTTATAGATTGCCAATAAAATTTATAATATCATGAAAAAAAGAATCGATAAGATATGTGAAGAAATAAGAAGTCAACTTGTTGAAAAAATTTCATTTTTGGAGATTTTTTGGCGAAAAAAGTCCAATTCGTATTTAGGTCTTGAAGAAAAAGTATGTTACACAAAGTATATCAAATTTATACTCATTTTAAAGGAGACGTTTCACAGAATCTGCTAGAGAAAATCCGAAGCCAAAATTTTAATTCTCCGATTTGGACCTTTTTCTTACATAAATGTCAAAAGTTTGATAGATTTTCTCCAATCGCAAAGCTAAATTGTTAAATTTTTCTTTTTATTTATTTGTATTAGGGTGTAACAAAATCGACTTGCAAGGGAATCCCGAGCGCGGCTTTTCATATCGAAGATATAGGACTAAAAGTAAAAAATCCCATTTTTCGGGATTTTTGATGTATTTTTTGGGAATTGAGGGATTTTCCATTAGAAATTTCCACATGTTGCGTTTGATTATTATTTCTAATATCAAAATAAAGAACTTTAAAAAAAAATTCAGCGAAATACATATATTTTTAAGAATTTTATGCCGTATTTCCGTTTCTGTCTATATGCAATTTTTATACCCTACACCACACTGTGGTACAGGGTATTATGACTTTGTGCATTTGTTTGTAACACCCAAAAGGAGAAGAGATAGACCCATTGTTTATTATACCGATCGACTTGTAATCACTTTCTGAGTCGATTTAGCTATGTCCGTCTGTCTGTCTGTCCGTCTGTCTGTCTGTAGACGTATTCTTGTAATCAAAGTACAGGTCGCAATTATGGTCCGATCTCAACGAAACTTTGCACATATCTTTTTTTTAGGCCCAAGGACGATCCCTATTGAATTTTGTTAAAATCGGTTCAGATTTACATATAGCTCCCATATATATGTACCTCCGATTTGGCATATATGCACTGTATAAGCAACATTTTGTAACCGATTTGTACAAAAATTGACAGAGAGTAGTCTCGTGATACACTTAGATACAATACAAAATTTGGGGGAAATCTGTTCAGATTTATATATAGCCCCCATATATATGTTGCACCCGATTTGACATGTAAGCGCTGTATAGACTGTATTTTATATCCGATCAGTACGAAATTCGACAGAAAGAGGTTTCTATTTTAAATGAATGAGTATTCAGGGAAAATCGATTCAGATTTATATATATATATGTTCCTCCTGATTTGGTTACAAAGCGCTATAGAAGTTGTACTTTACTTCCGATCATTACAAAATTCTTCAGAAAGATGTTTCTCAATTTAGGAACGAATATTGCTTAATTTAACGATTATCGGTTCAGAATTAGATATATCCGCATACATATGTTCTTACCCATTTACCAATTATTGCAAATTATTATCGCAATAACCCTTATCGCATTGTTAGGGAGGTGTAGGGTATTATATAGTCGGCCCCGCCCGACTTTCTGCCTTTCCTTACTGGTTTTTTTTAAATTTCATCGCCATACGATAAGTGGTTTTGAAATGGCAGAATTATGTCCATTTTTTCCATTTTAGCCCACTGTGCGGCGCTACGTGCCACACAGCCGAAGCTACACTCGCAGAGCTGATGTCGTTTGGCCACCTCGGAGCTGCGATTTGACACCGTTGGACTATTCGTGGGGTGCCCTCAAAGTGTAACGCCAACAAGCCAGAGACAATTGACGCTTTAAAGGACAATATTCGTGAAGCCATTGGTGAAATACAGCTGCACACAATCGATAATGTGCTTAAAAATTGGACCGATCGTGTAGGCTACTGCATGGCCAGCCGGGGCAGCCATTTGAATGAAATATTTTTTTAGTACCTACAGGCCAGTACAAAGCGGGCGTTATTGCCCCGCCCCTTCTAGAACCTCCCACACAAATTCTAACAATTTTATGAAATGTTGAAAAATTATAAACTCATTAAAGTAAACATATAAATAAAAAGCTCTAACATTTCATAAAATTGTTAGAATTTGTGTGGGAGGTACTAGAAGGGTCGGGGCAATAACGCCCGCTTTGTACTGGCCTGTAGGTACTAAAAAAATATTACACTGCACAAAATTTCAAGTATTTTTATGCACTGGTATTAATGTTATAAGCTGTGAACTTATTGTAAAAATGTGTCCCTTTGTGTGGGAGGTACCAAAAGGGGCGTGACATTTTCGCCCATTTTTGTTCAGCTTATAAATACGGTGATATAATTACTATGTATGAAATTTCATTGCATTCCCATGAGTAGTACAGAAGTTATAACAGTTTTAATATGTCACAAAATTGTAACCGTTTGTGAGGGAGGTACCACAAGGAGCGGTCCGAAATGGGCCACTTCAAAACATTAAGTAGGTTTGAGGAAAATATTATCACATACTAATTTGTAAGTCATTCGGTCACTCCTTTTCAGAGATATCATTGGCATAAACCAGTCAAACGGACAGACAGACGGACAATAAATAAGTCATATCTTTTGAACCCATTGAGCACCCATTCTGAAAATTTTATATTTTATGGAGCAATATGGGGGTAATATTCAGAAATAAAATTAAAAAACTTGAAAATACTTTTTTCAGGATAATCAAGGATTATGATATCCTTAATACACATATAGTTATCCTTATGTATGTAATACTTAGAAATATCGTTAATATCTTTAAGATGGTACTTATTTCAATTAAATCTGACATTCCGTTCAAAAGTTATGGCGACTTGAACATAGCTTAATTTTTTACAAAACAATGTAGATGTCCTATTTTGTCACCCTATAAAATCTAAACCGCTACAAATTTTGACACGCGGTAAACTGTCATTATTTCGTATCAACTTGCAGTATGCGCACGCAAAATTTCAGCAAAATCAAAAATGTAAAATTTTCAAATCGTAATTTTTGGGTCGATTTTCTGTGGAATTACCCGTATGTGTCATAAACAAAACAAAATATGTCCACCACCTATACAATAAAATTTAGTTTTTTTCTTGAACAAAACAAAATATGTTCACCACCTATACAATAAAATTTAGTATTTTTCTTGGAGATAAAAATAGCTGCAACTCTAAACCAGTAAGGAAAGGCAGAAAGTCGGGCGGGGCCGACTATATAACACCCTACACCTCCCTAACAATGCGATAAGGGCCATTGCGATAATAATTTGGAATAATTGGTAAATGGGTAAGAACATATATACATATGTGGATATATCTAATTCTGAACCGATAATCGCTAAATTAAGCAATATTCGTTCCAAATCAGGAGAAACACATATATACGGAGGTTATATATAAATCTGAACCCATTTTCCCTGAATACTCATTCATGTAAAATAGAAACCTTTTTCTATCGAATTTTATACTGATCGGATATAAAATACAGTCTCTACAGCGCTTAGATGTCAAATCGGGGCTAACATATATATGGGCGCTATATCTAAATCTGAACCGATTTTCACCGAATTTGGCAGTATTCCTTCATGTAATAAGAAATCTCTTTCTGCCGAATTTCGCTGTGATCGAATATAAAATACAGTTTCTACAACGCTTGAATTTCAAATCGGGGGTAACATATATATGGGGGCTATATCTAAATCTGAACCGATTTTCTCCGAATTTGGCAGTATTCCTTCATGTAATAAGAAACCTCTTTCTGCCGAATTTCGTACTGATCCGATATAAAATACAGTTTCTACAGCGCTCACATGTCAAATCGGGGGTAACGTATATATGGGGGCTATATCTAAATCTGAACCGATTTTCCCCAAATTTGGTATTGTCTCTAAGTGTATCACGAGACTACTCTCTGTCAATTTTTGTACAAATCAGTTCAAAAATGTTGCTTATACAGTGCATATATGCCAAATCGGAGGTACATATACATACATATATGGGAGCTATACTTAAATCAGAACCGATTTTAACCTAATTCAATAGGGATCGTCCATGGGCCTAAAGAAAGATATGTGCAAAGTTTCGTTGAGATCGGACCATAATTGCGACCTGTACTTTGATTACAAGAATACATCTACAGACAGGCGGACAGACAGAAGGACATAGCTAAATCGACTCAGAAAGTGATTACAAGTCGATCGGTATAATAAACAATGGGTCTATCTCTTCTCCTTTTGGGTGTTACAAACAAATGCACAAAGTCATAATACCCTGTACCACAGTGTGGTGTAGGGTATAATAAATATATACTCCATGACTATGCATATTTATACCCTCACTTCAGTGTGACGAGGGTATATATCATTTGCTACGGAAAAAAGTGTAACACATCGAAGGACCCCAAGTATGTTCGGCGGAAATCCGTTTTGGGTCATTTTAAGTCGAATGAGCAATGTCCGTCCGTCTGTCTGTCTGTCTGTCTGTCTGTGTGTCTGTCTGTCTGCTGGCTGGTGCGCACGATAACTCTCGAAAGGAGTAACCGATTGACTTCAAATTTCGTATGTGGTAATATTTTTTTCTATCTCCGGCTAAGTTCGAAGATGGGCCATATTGGTCCACTCCTTCTGGTACCTCCCCCACAAAGGGTTAAAATGTTGTGAAATATTGATTCTTTAATAACTGCTATTATACGTATTCGTATCTTCTGAAATTCCACACATAGTATTAGTTTGTTAGTCGCTATCAACTCGAGGAAAATGGGCGAAACTGCCACGCCTCTTTTGGTACCTCCCAAACAAATGCACCATTTTGCACCAAAGGTTAACAGCTTATAACATTAATACCAGTGTATAAAAATTCTTGAAATTTTGTACAGCGTAATGTTTTTATAGTGCCTACAGTCCATTGAAAAATGGGCGTTATTGTCACGCCCCTTTTGGTACCTCTCCCACAAAGGCACCATTTTGCACCAAAAGTTAACAGTTTATAACATTAATATCAGTGTATGCAATTACTTGAAATTTTGTACAGTGTAATGCTTTTATAATGCCTATAGTCCAGTGAAAAATGAGCGTTATCACCACGCCCCTTTTTGTACCTCCCACACAAAATGGCCAAATTATACCACAATTTAATATCTTATAACGTTAATATACCAGTCCACATAAACGCTTATAATTCGGCACAGTGCAATGTATTTAAAGTATCTACTGTTCAGCGAAATATAGGTGTATTTCTTAAACGCCTTCTGGTACCTCCCACAAAAATTGACAGAATAATTTGTGTAATATTCAATATTACATTACTCACAAAGTGAGGGTATACCTTAGTCGGTTTACCCGACTGAAACTTTCTTACTTGTTTTACACTAAACGATGCAGAAGTAACAGCTCAACGTCTGGCAAAAATATTGGATCACTTTTTTCATGCAACTTTTGTTATATAAACAGTTAAAACTTAAAAGTGGATTTCACAAACAAATGTTTTGGAGATACGTGAAGATAACTTCGGAACGACGATACATTGAATTAAATCTTTTTAGACCAAACCTGTGATTTTTGTCGCATTATTATTTTATTTACTACCGGGAAAATTTAAAACCAATGTAATCACGGCTTAAAGATAATTTCATTGACGTGTTTTGGATTTTATTTTTAACTGAATACGATGAACCGTGCCTTCTTTTTTGAGATAACGGTATATCGCGAAAAGTCGAAAAGCTAACAGAAGAAAAACCAAGTGCAGATTTGGATTCAGAGTCACAAATAACCTTAAAAACAACATTCAGTTCTTAATCAACTAATACGTTGTTCCCTTTTTTAATTAGTATCTTATATCAACTTCTTTGATATATTAAATACTCTTATTTAGATCCGTAAGCTCTGTATGGTTTGGGATTAAAAATTAAAGCTACATAATTAAGAATGTAATACTCATATTTTCAATTTTCATTTGAATATGTGCAATACTAAAAGTCTTGCATAGCATTACTTTTAATACATACATATTCGACCTTTTCAAATGTTTCAGAGAAAAAGAAATGTTTTCACTCATAGCATTTTTCATTAAAATGTGCGCATTAATTTCGTAACAAAATGAATCCTCAAATATGGTAAATGAAATTGGGCCGCAAAAAGTGAAAGAAATGAAAACCATAAAAACGAAACAAAAAAATTCGCTTACATTTCCTTTAAGTCGTATGTCTGTCTGTTCGTTTGACAACGCCAAATGAGAAAGACACATACGCACACACACACACAAGCACAAGTAAATCATGGCACAACCACCACCAAATGCGGAACCCTGTGGATTCATTTAAATAACGAAAATATTCTGGGGTAAATCCATAACGGGCTCCGTTGTGCAAAGCTTTTCTCCATACCCTAGATACATAGAATAGAGTGGGTCGGTCGGACGGTCTTTCAATGTTGGCAAATTTCATTCGGCGACATGCGAGTACTGGCGAAAGTCATATAAGAAAGAAAAGCCAAAAATAATTGGTCAAATAATTCTTTTTTCACCTTTTTGTATTTTTTGTGTATTTATATTTTTAAGATTTTTGCCTTTTTGTCCTCAAAATTCACTCCTTCATAAATATTATTTCAGCTTCAATGGGTTTGGTGTTCTTATGACAAATTTGCACAGAAAAAAAAATATTATCTATTACAAACAAATTTCCATAAATTTTGTACAGTTTTATGCTTTTATAATGCCTATAGCCCTGTGAAAAATGAACGTTATAACCAAGCGCCTACTGGCGCAAATAAACTAAAGCAATTTTACTTAAAATTAGGTAAGAATTTTTATGGAAATCTTCTTTGAATTTAAGACAAAGCACAACTTTAATTGAGGTATACGGTCAACTTTATATGTCAAACAAACATTTTTCTCAGTGTACTCATTAGCATAATTTCAGCACAGCCGATACGAGATTTTTCGTGCAACACCATTCACCATTGCTCTTCGTCCTTAATTCCAATATCGATGACAACTATGAATATTCATCCGGATAAGTATGTGTTTGTCTCATGACAGATATACTTAAATATGTCACAGCATTTAAAGAATTCAACCTTCCATTAATTACAACTTTCAAGAATGAATTTAAGGATGAATCAATGAAATTAAAGAACGGAACACTGACTTTCCATTAAAACACATCATGTTGCTGCACTAAAAGCCCAAATGAAAATACTCGTACATAATGTATGAGTGTTTTAATCTTTATTTCCACAACACTTTTGTCAGATTCCCGATTCAAGTACTCTTACACATTGTGTGCAGCATTGGCAGTAGTAGCAGCAGCAGCAGCTCCATTATCACCAGTAGCATCATCATCCATGAAGAACTAACAATAATTGTGCGTATCGCACAAAATGTGTCGAAAAACTGAAACAACATTTGCAATCTTAATTTGCAAAGTCTGATTGACAGACAGTCAGTCAGTCAGACGTACATCCAGACAGACCTACAGAAAGATATGTACACAACAAACAGTCAGCACGTAACGCGTTAAAACTTTGGGAAATATTTCTGCACGCGCTTTGCACATTTAGCTTTTGACATACTAAAGGTTTGTGTATATGTACGACTAATATAACCCAGCAAACACATTTGACAACATATCATTTGTATTTAACTCTCTGCACAGTGGAGGAATGAATATTAACAAAACCTGAGATAAAACACATTTTTTTCGAAACTCGTACTTCTAGGGAAGCAATGGGGCAAAATAACAATTTATGGAACGATTTCGACGAAATTTTCTATAAAAATGCAATTTCGACGAAATTTTCTATAAAAATGCAATTTCGACGAAATTTTCTATAAAAATGCAATTTCGACGAAATTTTCTATTGAAATGCAATTTCGACGAAATTTTCTAAAAAAATGCAATTTCGACGAAATTTTCTAAAAAAATGCAATTTCGACGAAATTTTCTAAAAAAAAATGCAATTTCGACGAAATTTTCTAAAAAAAAATGCAATTTCGACGAAATTTTCTAAAAAAATGCAATTTCGACGAAATTTTCTAAAAAAATGCAATTTCGACGAAATTTTCTAAAAAAAAATGCAATTTCGACGAAATTTTCTAAAAAAAATTGCAATTTCGACGAAATTTTCTTAAAAAAATACAATTTCGACGAAATTTTCTAAAAAAATGCAATTTCGACGAAATTTTCTAAAAAAAATGCAATTTCGACGAAAGTTTCTATTAAAAATGCAATTTCAACGAAATTTTCTATTAAAAATGCAATTTCGACGGAATTTTCTATAAAAATGTAATTTCGACGAAATTTTCTATAAAAATGCTATTTCGACGAAATTTTCTATAAAAATGCAATTTCGACGAAATTTTCTATAAAAATGCAATTTCAAAGAAATTTTCATGAAAAATTATATTCATATATATAAATTCTATATATAAAAGTCTACAACATTTTGTAAACAAAAATATAAGTATTAAAAAATATTTTTCAAAAAAAAATGTCGAGAATTTTTTTTTAAAAACTGCAATTACACCAAATGGACGTAATTTTAGATATATAAATTTAAGAGATCACATTTTCCATTTTCTAATAAAATTAAATTTCGACGAAATTTTCCAGAAAAAATACATAAAAATGCCATTTCGGTAAAATGTAGAAAAAATTTATTTCAATGATTTCGATAAAATTTTCTTGCATAATGTAATTTTGTCGAAATGCTATTTTGAAGAAAATTATGATAAAATATTAAATTTTGACAAAATGTTTTAGAAACGCAATTTCTACAAAAGATTCTATAAAACTTCATTTCCGAGAACAACGATATTTTCCACAATATATCACTACGACAAAATTTTCTATAAAAATGCAATTTCGACGAAATTTTCTAAAAAAAAATGCAATTTCGACGAAATTTTCTAAAAAAAATGCAATTTCGACGAAATTTTCTAAAAAAAATGCAATTTCGACGAAATTTTCTAAAAAAATGCAATTTCGACGAAATTTTCTAAAAAAAATGCAATTTCGACGAAATTTTCTATTATAAATGCAATTTCAACGAAATTTTCTATTAAAAATGCAATTTCGACGAAATTTTCTATTAAAAATGCAATTTCGACGAAATTTTCTATTAAAAATGCAATTTCGACGAAATTTTCTATTAAAAATGCAATTTCGACGAAATTTTCTATTAAAAATGCAATTTCGACGAAATTTTCTATTAAAAATGCAATTTCGACGAAATTTTCTAATAAAAATGCAATTTCGACGAAATTTTCTATTAAAAATGCAATTTCGACGAAATTTTCTATTAAAAATGCAATTTCGACGAAATTTTCTATTAAAAATGCAATTTCGACGAAAATTTCTATTAAAAATGCAATTTCGACGAAATTTTCTATTAAAAATGCAATTTCGACGAAATTTTCTATAAAAATGCAATTTCGACGAAATTTTCTATAAAAATGCAATTTCGACGAAATTTTCTATAAAAATGCAATTTCGACGAAATTTTCTATAAAAATGCAATTTCAAAGAAATTTTCATGAAAAATTATATTCATATATATAAATTCTATATATAAAAGTCTACAACATTTTGTAAACAAAAAAATAAGTATTAAAAAATATTTTTCAAAAAAAATTTCGAGAATTTTTTTTTAAAAACTGCAATTACACCAAATGGACGTAATTTTAGATATATAAATTTAAGAGATCACATTTTCCATTTTCTAATAAAATTAAATTTCGACGAAATTTTCCAGAAAAAATACATAAAAATGCCATTTCGGTAAAATGTTGTAGAAAAAATTTATTTCAATGATTTCGATAAAATTTTCTTGCATAATGTAATTTTGTCGAAATGCTATTTTGAAGAAAATTATGATAAAATATTAAATATTGACAAAATGTTTTAGAAACGCAATTTCTACAAAAGTTTCTATAAAACTTCATTTCCGAGAACAACGATATTTTCCACAATATATCACTGCGACGAAATTTTCTATACAAATTCTACTTGAACGAAATTCGTATGAAACTGCAATTTTAACAAAATATTTTTAAATTTCGTCGAAATTTTATATAAAAAGGCAATGTCGACGACATTGTCGATAAAAATTAAATTTCGATGAAATTTTCGATAAAAATTTAATTTCGACAAGTTTTCGATAAAAATAAAATTTCGATGAAATTTTTGATATAAATAAAATTTCGACAAAATTTTCGATAAAAATAAAATTTCGACGAAATTTCCGATAAAAATTAAATTTCGCCGAAATTTTCGATAATAATTAAATTTCGAATAATATACACAAATTATTAAATTCACAAAAATACATTTCGACGGAATTTTCTATAAAAAAAATTAAATTTCAACGAAATTTTCTAAAAAAATTAAAGTTCGTCGAAATTTTCTATGAAAAAAATTAAATGTGTTGTTGTTATTTATTGTTGGTCTGTGCTTTTGTTATTCAGTCAGAATTTATTTGGTTTGAGACCATATGTTCCATTTACTTTCTGTCTATTCCAAGAAAGTAATAGAAACAAATACAAAAATACGGGTTTGGTTAGCAGTTCTTGTTAAATTCAATTTACTGCTTCCTCAAGTATTTCAGCTGATTTAAGTTAAAGACATACACTATTGCTACTGAATTCTGAAGATGATAGAGTGGTGTCTATCGAAACTGCAGTCAATTCTACCAAGCAATTAAAACTCTCTACCAATTTTTGTATTTGTTTCTATTACTTTCTTGGAATAGACAGAAAGTAAATGGAACATATGGTCTCAAACCAAATAAATTCTGACTGAATAACAAAAGCACAGACCAACAATAAATAACAACAACACATACAAACACATGAGGTACGATGACGTCGGCATTAGCCGTTGACAAAACTACATTTGTTTTCGTGGTTCGCGATGCGAACCCAAGCAAAAAACAAAAATGTATTGGTATGAGAGTTTTAGTATGTTGACTTAGTTCGGCAAAATACGGGTTTGGTTAGCAGTTCTTGTTAAATTCAATTTACTGCTTCCTCAAGTATTTCAGCTGATTTAAGTTAAAGACATACACTATTGCTACTGAATTCTGAAGATGAGATAGTGGTGTCTATCGAAACTGCAGTCAATTCTACCAAGCAATTAAAACTCTCTACCAATTTTTGTATTTGTTTCTATTACTTTCTTGGAATAGACAGAAAGTAAATGGAACATATGGTCTCAAACCAAATAAATTCTGACTGAATAACAAAAGCACAGACCAACAATAAATAACAACAACACATACAAACACATGAGGTACGATGACGTCGGCATTAGCCGTTGACAAAACTACATTTGTTTTCGTGGTTCGCGATGCGAACCCAAGCAAAAAACAAAAATGTATTGGTATGAGAGTTTTAGTATGTTGACTTAGTTCGGCAAAATACGGGTTTGGTTAGCAGTTCTTGTTAAATTCAATTTACTGCTTCCTCAAGTATTTCAGCTGATTTAAGTTAAAGACATACACTATTGCTACTGAATTCTGAAGATGATAGAGTGGTGTCTATCGAAACTGCAGTCAATTCTACCAAGCAATTAAAACTCTCTACCAATTTTTGTATTTGTTTCTATTACTTTCTTGGAATAGACAGAAAGTAAATGGAACATATGGTCTCAAACCAAATAAATTCTGACTGAATAAAAAAATTAAATTTTGACAAAATTGTCTGTTAAAATAATAATTTATAATAAATTAAAATTCGACGAAATTTTTCTATAAAAAAACAATAAATTTCGACGAAATTTTCGATAAAAATAAAACGTCTGCAAAATTTTCTATAATAATTAAATTTTTTAAAAAAAAAATCGATACCATTTTCTAGAAAAAACATAATTTCAAAGTAATTTTCTGGAAAATAAAATTTATTCGATTTTTTAAAACAAATATTTCGACAAAGTTTTTTTGAAAAATATAATTTCAAAATTTTCGGCAAAAATACAATTTATTCGACATTTTTTAAACATGTGCTTTTTCGAAATTTTTTTAAAAAATCAATTTCAAAACAATTTGGAAAAATCTTTTACAATTGAAGACAATTTTCTACAAAAACTCAATTTTATCCAATGCAATTTTGACAATTTGTTCTCAATAAGTTAATAAATGAAATGTTCTACAAAAATCCAATATCGTAAAACTATCTAAATTAATTTTCTGGAAAAAAATGTTTTTTCCGAAAATTTAAAAAAAATAACTTTACAGTATTGTTTAAAAAAAGAAATTTGACAACGAAATTTTCCATAAAAAGAAAATTCGGAGACATTTTCTATAAAAATACATATAATATTGATACAATTTTCTATAATAATTTAATTTCGATGAAAATTTTTAATAATTCAGTCAGAATCTATCTTTTGGTTTGAGACCATATGTTCCATTTACTTTCTGTCTATTCCAAGAAAGTAATAGGAACAAATACAAAAATTGGTAGAGAGTTTTAATTGCTTGGTAGAATGGCATTTAACAAGAACTGCTAACCAAACCCGTATTTTGCCGAACTAAGTCAACATACTAAAACTCTCATACCAATACATTTTTGTTTTTTGCTTGGGTTCGCATCGCGAACCACGAAAACAAATGTAGTTTTGTCAACCGCTAATGCCGACGTCATCGTACCTCATGTGTTTGTATGTGTTGTTGTTATTTATTGTTGGTCTGTGCTTTTGCTATTCAGTCAGAATCTATCTTTTGGTTTGAGACCATATGTTCCATTTACTTTCTGTCTATTCCAAGAAAGTAATAGGAACAAATACAAAAATTCTGAAGATGATGGAGTGGTGTCTATCGAAACTGCAGTCAATTCTACCAAGCAATTAAAACTCTCTACCAATTTTTGTATTTGTTCCTATTACTTTCTTGGAATAGACAGAAAGTAAATGGAACATATGGTCTCAAACCAAAAGATAGATTCTGACTGAATAACAAAATCACAGACCAACAATAAATAACAACAACACATACAAATTTTTAATAATATTTAAATTTTGACGAAATTTTCTATAAAGAAAATGAATTTTTGACTAAATTTTCTATAAAAAGTAATTTTGACGAAATTTTCTATGAAATTAAGTTTAGACAAAATTAGTTAAAACTATTATTTGGAAAAAATATTACATATATAACAACTTAAATTCGACGAAATTTTCGTGAATAATGAATTTTCGACAAAATTTTAATGAAAAATTATATTTGGACAAATGTTTTGGAATACAATTTGAACAAAATTCATAGAAAATGCAATGTCGACGAAATTTTCTAAAAAGAATATATAAATTTTATGTAAAAAAAATAATTTCAACAAAATTTTGTATCAAAAGGCAATTTTGGCAAAATTGTCTAAAGAAATGCAATTTCGATGACTTTCTTTATAATTCCGTCAAAGTTTTCATAGAAAAATCTATTTGAACGTAATAATTTAAATTTATAAAAATCAAATTTCGAGGACATACTTTTGGAAATACTTTTAACGAAATTTTCTACAAGAATGCAATCTTGACAAAGAAAAAATAAATAAAATTTTATACAAAAATACAATTTCGATTTTTTTCTAACTTTAAACAGAAATGAGATTCCAAAGTGTTTTTTTTTTATAAAAATGCAGTTACGACAATATTATCTAAAAAATTAAATTTCGATGACAATGTCTGGAAAATTCAATAAACTTTTTAAAAAAATTAAATTTCAACGAATTTTCTATATAATCCAATTTCGACAAAATTTCAATTCATTCAATGCAATTTCACAAAATTTTTTTGTTTAAGAAAATTTGTTGACGAAAAATTCTGTTTGACGAAATTTTGTAGAAAAATAAAATTCCAACGAAATTTTCTAGAAAAATTAAATTTTAAAGAAATATTCTAAGAAAAATGTAATTTGGAATTTTTTTTTAGAAAAGTGCAATATCAACGGTATTTTCTTCAAAAATTGCTAGGAAATTTTCTTAAAAATTTCAATTTTGACAATTCTGCTGTTTAGAAAAAATAAATTTCGACGAAATTGTTTGGAAAAAAAAGAATTTCGACGAAATTTTGAAAAAAAATATTTCTGATGTACTTTGAAAAAATTGATTTCATGTTATTTCCTATAAAATCCAATTTCAACAAAAAGTTTGGAGAAATGAAATTTAAAAAAATATATAAAAAAACGTATATACAAAATTGTCTTCAAAAACCAATTTCGACGAAATTTTCTATAAAAAATTTTAATTAGACGAAATTTGTTACTGGTATTCGATTTTTTTAAAAAATTCGTTGATTTTTTTTGGAAATTTTCTAAAAAAATTGATTTTCGACGAATTTTTCATGAAAATTGTATTTGTGCGAAATTTTTTGAAAGTAGAATTTCGACAAAATTTACTATAAAAAATACAATTTTGACAATATTATTGAACAATTTCGACAAAATTTTTTTTTACATAAGTACAATTTCAAAAATATTTTCTAGAAAAATGTAATTGCTATACACAATACTCGTATCATAGAAAATTTAAATTTTGACAATGTTTTTTTTTTTTAAAAAATGCAGTTTGGACAAAATTATGTAGAAAATTTAAATTTCGACAACAGTAAGGGGTAATATCGACAAAATTTTGTATTTTGATAAATTCGATTTCATTGAAATATTAAAAAAAAATCAATATTCAAATCTATTTCGACGAAATTTTCTGCACAAATCCAGTTTTGAAGAAATTTTTTACAGTTATGCAATTTTGCCAAATTTAATTTTTACAAAATTTCCTGAAAATATAATCTTTACACTTTTCTAAAAAAATATAAATTCAACGAAAGTTCCTACAAAAAATTAAATTCGATGACATTTTCTAGAAAAATGCGATTTTAACGAAATTTTTTTGAAAATGACATTTCGAGGAAATTTTCTAGAAAAATACTACTTTGGCGAAATTTTCTAAGAAAATTAAGTTTGACTAAATTTTTATGAATAATTAATTTTTTAAAATGAAAAGTCGACGAAATTTTCTATAAATATGAATTTCAATCGTATGTCCACTTTTTTAAGTTGTAATATTTATTGTATACAAATGCATCCAGTCTCCATAAAAATATTTTACGTTTAATTTTCGAAGTACGCAAAATATAGTTGACTTTGATGTTGAATTTTGAAATGTGACACTCCTGCCCGAAATGAGCAATAAGTACCCTAATGAAACTTCCCATTCCCACTATTACAAGTTATTCCAGGAACAAGTTTGGTTTGGAGAAATATAACTTTTGAAATTTAAACAACAGTTGTGTTAAAGTTTAACGCAATATTTACACGCACACACAATTCAACAAAATGTAACAACTTTTCAGTTTACATTTTGGTTTCATAATTTTAATATGTTTATTTTCTTATTAAAACCTATCTTTGCATACTAAAATCTGAGTTATAGAAAATTATAAATTCTAGGAATTATTTGTATACAGTAAGAACTAAAATTTCTATGAACATATTTTGATAGTATGTATTAGAGTGGATTCCAAAAAAGATTTCAAACTTTCTAAAAAAATGCAAGTTTAACAAAATGTTCTAGAAAATAAAATTTTCTTCTACGAAATTTTCTAAAGAAATTCAGTTTTCTAAAATACCAAATTTGGGCGAAGTTTTGAAAAAAAAAAGAATAATTTTTCTAACAAGTGTTTTATAACATTTCTTGAAAAATACAAAAATTGGTATTTTTCAAGAAATGTTATAAAACGAAGATTTCGAGAAAAATATAATTTCGAAATTTTCTAGAAAAATAAATATTTGAAGGAATTTTCTAAAATATATAATTTTAAGAACTTTTGACGACTTAATTATGATAAAATTTTCTATAAAATTGCAATTTTCGTTAAATTTTCCCAAAAAAATACTTTCGATGACATTATATTGATGAATACAATATCGACGAAATTTTCTAGATATGTTCTAGTGAAATACAATTTGAATAACATTTGTTAGAAAAATTAAATTTTACAAAAATTCAATTTCGACGATCTAAAGAAATTCAGTTTTCTAAAAAAAATATAAAAAATGCAACTTCGACGAAATTTTCTATAAAAAATCAATTTCGATGAAATTTTCTATAACAAATTCAATTTTGACGAAATTTTCTATACAAAAATAAATTTTCTATAAAAAAGCTATTTCGACGAAATTTTCTTAAAAAGCAATTTCGACGAATATAAAAATGCAATTTTGACGAAATTTTCCAAAAAAAAATTCAATATCGACGAAATTTTCTATAAAAAGTTCAATATGGACAAAATTTTCTATAAAAACTTCATTATCGACGAAATTTTCTATTAAAACTTCATTATCGACAAAAATTTCTATAAAAAATTCATTGTCGACCAAATTTTCTATAAAAAAAATTCATTATCGACGAAATTTTCTATAAAAAAATTCATTATCGACGAAATTTTCTATAAAAATTGCATTATCGATGAAATTTTCTATTAAAAAATTCAATATCGACAAAATGTTCTATAAAAATTAAATTTCGACGAAATTTTCTATAAAAAATTAAATTTCGAAGAAATTTTCTATAAAAAATTAAATTTCGACGAAATTTTCTATAAAAAATAAAATTCAATATCCACAAATGTTCTATAAAAAAATTCAGTATCGACGAAATTTCCTGTAAAAAATTAAATTTCGACAAAATTTTCTATAAAAAGTAAAATTTCGACAAAATTTTCTATAAAAAGTAAAATTTCGGCAAAATTTTCTATAAAAATAAAATTTCGACAAAATTTTCTATACAAAATAAAATTTCGAAGAAATTTTCTGAAAAAAATTAAATTTTGACGAAATTTTTTATAAAAAATTAAATTTGAACGAAATTTTCTATAAAAAATTAAATTTGACGAAATTTTCTATAAAAAAATAGATTTCTACGAAATTTTTTTATAAAAAATTTAATTTCGACGAAATTTTCTATAACAAATTAAATTTCGACGAAATTTTCTATAAAAAGTTAAATTTTACGAAATTTTCTATAAAAAATTAAATTTCGACGAATTTCTCTATAAAAATGCAATTTCGACGAATTTCTCTATAAAAATGCAATTTCGACGAATTTCTCTATAAAAATGCAATTTCGACGAATTTCTCTATAAAAATGCAATTTCGACGAATTTCTCTATAAAAATGCAATTTCGACGAATTTCTCTATAAAAATGCAATTTCGACGAATTTCTCTATAAAAATGCAATTTCGACGAATTTCTCTATAAAAATGCAATTTCGACGAATTTTTCTATAAAAATACAATTTCGACGAAATTTTCTATAAAAATACAATTTCGACGAAATTTTCTATAAAAATACAATTTCGACGAAATTTTCTATAAAAATACAATTTCGACGAAATTTTCTATAAAAATACAATTTCGACGAAATTTTCTATAAAAATACAATTTCAACGAAATTTTCTATAAAAATACAATTTCGACGAAATTTTCTATAAAAATACAATTTCGACGAAATCTTCTATAAAAATACAATTTCGACGAAATTTTCTATAAAAATACAATTTCGACGAAATTTTCTATAAAAATACAATTTCGACGAAATTTTCTATAAAAATACAATTTCGACGAAATTTTCTATAAAAATACAATTTCGACGAAATTTTCTATAAAAATACAATTTCGACGAAATTTTCTATAAAAATACAATTTCGACGAAATTTTCTATAAAAATACAATTTCGACGAAATTTTCTATAAAAATACAATTTCGACGAAATTTTCTATAAAAATACAATTTCGACGAAATTTTCTATAAAAATACAATTTCGACGAAATTTTCTATAAAAATACAATTTCGACGAAATTTTCTATAAAAATACAATTTCGACGAAATTTTCTATAAAAATACAATTTCGACGAAATTTTCTATAAAAATACAATTTCGACGAAATTTTCTATAAAAATACAATTTCGACGAAATTTTCTATAAAAATACAATTTCGACGAAATTTTCTATAAAAATACAATTTCGACAAAATTTTCTATAGAAATGCAATTTCGTCAAAATTTTCTATAGAAATGCAATTTCGACGAATTTCTTAATAAAAATGCAATTTCGACACAATTTTCTATAGAAATGCAATTTCGACGACGTTTTCTATAGAAATGCAATTTCGACGAAATTTTCTATAAAAATGTAATTTCGACGAAATTTTCTATAAAAACACAATTTTTATTAATTAAATATGAAATATGCAATATAAATAGTTAAGGGAAAATTGTCTAGAAAAATACAATTTCATAAATTTTGAAGGAGATAATTATAAAAGTGCAATTGGATGCAATTTTCTATAAAATTTTAGAAATAATAATAAAATAAATTCATAAAAATATAAAGAAACATAAACATTCTTTATTTAATTGTTTTTATAAATCCAGCTGCAAATCTCTACGATCATGTTTTGTGCATACGTTTTAGAGTAAAGGATGATGTTCAAAGGTTTTTCATGCATTTATATTTGTATCAGAAATAACTTCTACAATTATTTATTACTTCGCACATAATTCAAACCAAAATTTCCATATAATCTTTAAACATCTGCAAGTTTTTTTGCTTCCTCTCAAACGAAGCCACTCTTATATGTTCAAGTTAATATATGTTTGGCTGTCATAACTTTTGGAAGTTAATTGAAAATTATTCCTTCGGTCAATTCAGTCGTGTGTTGGTCTTATAGTCGAGTTCTTCATTTAATATAAAACTTTGATTTTATTTTATTTGATGATGGATGGAAGAAGAACGTACATATTTCATTCAATAATTGCTAACAAATTTATCACATCACTCCCAAATGGTATTAAAGATTTTAGTTTACAAAATTTGTGTCGAAGGGATGTACTCGTAGATAACAGTTTCTGATGTAATTTGGCATCATTTTTTTAATTCCAATTCTTGGAGTGTGCTTCTAATATTTGGATTTTTATGGTAAATTTTTCTTTAATTCCAATTTTCATGGAATATGAGTCTAGTACTTGGACTGACAGTCATCAAAATATGAAAAAAAAATAATGTCGAACAATGTCGTTGAGATTTACAGACGTATTCATAAAAAATTTTTAAAAATAATAATAATTAAACGACATTTTAAAAATAATAGTTAAATTTTTCTATAATTAATCTATTATTTTTTCATTAAAATTTTTAGAAAAGTGTAATTTTAACGAAACTTTGTAGAAAAATGCAATTCCAACGATGTTTTTTAGAGAAATACAATTTCAATAAAATGTTCTAAGAAATGAATTTCCAACAAAATTTTGAAAGAAAAAAATAATTTTCTACGTAATTTTTCAGAATATGAAAATTTCCATGAACTTTACAAAAAAAATCCTCTTCGACAAAATTTGCAGAAAAAATTCATATCAAAAAAATTGTTTAAATAAAAATTTTAAGGAATTTCTAGCAAAATGCAAACATGAAGAAATTTTCCCAAAAAAAGGCAATTTGAAGAATATTTGTAGAAAACTTAATTATAATAAAATTTTCCAAAAATTAAATTTTCTAGAAAAATTTTACCTCACGAAATTTTATAGAAAAAATGTATTTCCAAAAAAAATTTTGGGAAAAATGCAAATTTTAAGGAATTTTCTAAAAAAAAAATTAATTTAAATATTTCCATAAAATTTAAATTTTCTAGAAAAACGCAATTTCAACGAAATTTTGTAGAAAATGCAATTTCGACAAAATTTTAACAACAATTTGTAGAAAAATACAACTTTGAATAAATTTCTAGCAAAATGCATACTTGAAGTAATTTTCTAAAAAAAGTGCAATTTCAATAATATTTGTAGAAAAAATTAATTATAATAAAATTTTCTATAAAAATGAAATTTTCATTAAATTTGGAGTTGCAATTCCAATGAAATTTTCTAAAACAGAATTTCAACGAATTTTCAATTTCGCCGAAATTTCAAAATACAAATTTGAAGGAATTTCCGTGAAAAATGTAAATTTGAAGGAATTTCCTTGAAAAATTTAAATTTGAATGAATTTTCTAAAATTATAACAAATTTTTTTAGAAAAAATTTAATTTCAAGAATTGAGAAATGCAATTTTAAAAAATTAGTGAAATGCAATTCTAGGATTTTTTTCTAGAAAAATGCAAATTCAAAATTTTCAAAAAAAATCTTCAACGAAATTTTTCAGAAAAATTCGATACCAAAAATTTGTTTATAGAAAATAGATATTTGAAGGAGTTTATAGAAAAATACAAATTTGAAAGAATTTTCTAACAATTAAATTGCATTCATAATTAACATTTCTATAAAATTCCAATTTCATTAAATTTTCTAACAAAATTTAATTTCAACGAAATTTTGTAAAAAAAAATCAATTTCAATGTTAATTTTTGGAGAAATGCAATTTCAATAAAATTTTATAAAAAAATATTATCCCTGCGAAAATTTGCAGAAAAAATTCAATTTCGACGAAATTTAAAAAAAAAGTAATTTTAACGTTTTTTTTTTTTTAATACAAATTTGAAATTTTGCAAAGAATGCTATTTCGATGAAATTTTCTAGAAAAAATATGATTTGAACAAAATTACGGGACATCGATTTTAAACCATCCCTAATCCGCCCATCGACCTTAAATTCGTTCAGTGGCCTTTAATCCGCTCTTCGACCTTTGCAATATTAACAAATTTTTCTAGAAAAAAATTAATTTCAAAAATTTTGTAGAGAAATGCAATTTTAAAAAAATTTTCTAGAGAAATGAGTTTTACGATTTTTCAATTGCAATGTTATTTTTTAGAAAAATTCAAATTTAACAAAATTATCTAAAATATGTTGCAGAAAAAAATTTTCAAAAATTAAATTTTAACGAAATTTTGTAGAAAACTAATTATTTGAACTTTTTTTTACAAAAACACAAATTTGAAATTTTTGCACAAAATGCTATTTCGAGGAAACTAAATTAAATTTTTAAATTTTAACGAAATTTTGTAGAAAACTAATTATTTGATGGAGCGCCCCAGTAGGCGAGTTGGTAGCGTACTCGCCTATGAGTTTGGGGGTCGTGGGTTCGATTCCCACCAGAGGCTCTGGTCTGTCGCTGCAAAATTCAGCCATATGGTCTTTGTAACCCGGCCTTTCCCTGGACCTTAAAATTAGAATATAAATTTACTTTTTATTGTAATTCATATAAATAAATAAATAATTATTTGAACTTTTGTTACAAAAATACAAATTTGAAGAAATTTTCAAAAAAATTCAATTTTAATTTCAATTTTCTATAAAATTTAAATTTTCTTGAAAAATGTTATTTCAACGAAATTTTGTAGAAAAATGCAATTCCAATGAAATTTTTTAGAGAAAATGATTTTTTCAATGATTGTTTTAGAGAAATGCAATTTCAATCATTTTAAAAAAACACAATTTTAACGAAATTTGGCAGAAAAAACGCAATTTCGACAAAATTTCCAAAAAATAGTATTTTCAACGAAATTTTGTAAAAAAAAATTGATTTCAACAACATTTTTTAGAAAAATGCAAATTATAAGGAATTTCTAGCAAAATGCAAACTTTAGAAATTTTCTAAAAAACGCAATTTCAAGAATATTTGTAGAAAAACTTAATTATTATAAAATTTTCTATAAAAATGCAAATTTCATTAAAAATTTAATTTCAACAAAATATTGTAGAAAAGTGAAATTCCAATGAAATTTTGTAGAAAAGTGCAATCCCAATGAAATTTTCTTTAAAAAATAATTTCAACGAAATTTTGCAGAAAAATTCAATTTCGGCCAAATTTTAAAGAAAAATTTGATTCGACAAGATTTGAATGTAAAGTTGAAGGAATTTTCCAAAATTTCAAGAAATTTTTTTAGAAAAAAATGTAATTTCTCGAATTTTGTTGAAAAATTAAATTCAAAAAATAATCGATTCTAGAGAAATGCAATTCTAAAATTTTTCTAGAAAAATGCAAATTTCAACAACATTTTTGCAGAAAAATGCAATTTCGATGAAATATTCATAAAAATCAATTTCAACCAAATTTTTTAGAAAAAAATTATTTCAACAAACTGAAAAATTAATTGTATTTCAAGGAAATTTGATTTAGAAAAATAATTTCAATAAAATATTCTTAAAAATGTAATTCTAAAAAAATTTGGCAAAAAAATGCAATTTCGACGAAATTTTCAAAAATGTAATTTCAACGAAATTTTGTAGAACAAAATTGATTTCAAAAATTTTTTTTAGAAAAATTGAAATTTGAATGAACTTTTTTAAGGAATTTTCTAAGAAAAAAATGCAATTGAAATTTTCTATAAAATCGCTTCATCATTAAATTTTCTAGAAATATGTAATTTCAACGAATTTTTGTAAATAAATCCAATTCCTTTTTTTAGTGAAATGCAATTTCAATGTTATTTTATAGAAAAATGCAATTTCAATAAAATTTTCTAAAAACAGAATTTTCCAAAAAATGAAATTTTAACGAAATTCTGTAGAAAAAAATTGTTTTCTTTCTTCTACAATGAAGCAATTTCAACAAAAATTTTGTAGAATAATTCTATTTCGGCAAAATCAATTTCAAAGAAATTTTGTAGAAAAATCTGATTTCAACATTTTGTTAAAAACTAGAAATTCGAAGGAATTTCCAGATCAATTAAAATTTTAAGGAATTTTCTAAATAAAAATGAAATTTCAGAAATAATACTAAAATTTGCTAGAAAAAATTAATTTGAATGAAATTTTGTAGAAAAATGACATTAATACTTTTTAGAGAAACACAATTTAATGAAATTTTCGAAAAAATGCAATTCCAACAAAATTTTGCAGAAAAAATGCAATTTGACGAAATTTAAAAAAAATAACATTTTAACGAAATTTTGTAGAAAAAAATTGATTTCAAAAAAATTTTTAGGAAAAATCTGAAAAATGCAATTCCAATGACAATTTCTAAAAAAGACAATTTCAACCAACTTTTGCAGAAATTGCAATTATTACAAAATTAGCAAAAAAAAATTAACGAAATTTGGACACAAAAGTGATTTCAACAAAATTTTTTGAAAAAAAATATATATGTTTCTATAAGTTGCTAAAACGAATTAAATTTCAAGAATACTTGTAGAAAAGCTAAATTATTATAAAATTGCAATTTTCATTAAATGTTTTTCATGTTTTAGAAATGTTGCAGAAAAATGCAATTTCGGCGTAATTTTCAAAAAATATAAACCTTTACCGAAATTTTGAACAAATACTTGATTTCAACAATATTTTTTAGCAAAATACAAACCTGAAGGAATTTTCCAAAATTTCAAGAAATTTTTTCAGAAAAAATGCAATTTCAACAATTTTTTTAATTCTTCCATGGAAATTATTTCTTCAAATAGAAATTTTCAAGAAAAATGCAAATTTGAAGGAATTTTCTAAAAAAAAATCCAATTTCAAGAATAACAATTGTATATTTCTATAAAATTGCAATTTTCATAAAATTTTTTAAAAAAATTTTGTTTCAAAGAAATTTTGTAGAAAAATACAATACCAACAATATTTTTAGGGAAATGCAATTTTAATAAAATTTTCTAAAAAAATTCAAATCCAACGAAATTTTGCAGAAAAAAATACAATTTCGAACAAAATTTTAAAATTCTTTATTTTAACAAAATATTGTAGAAAAAAATTAATTCAACAATTGCTAATGCAAATTTGAAGGATTTTCTAAAAAAAATAACCAATAATTTTCTATAATATTGCAATTATAATTAATTTTTAATTTCAATTTCAACGTTTTTAATTTCAACGTAATTTTGTAAACATATTAAATTACAAACAAATTTTGAAGAAGAAAACAGTTTCTAGGAAATTATCAAGAAAAATATACAAATTAAACGAAATTTTGTTTTATTAGTGTTAATAAAAAAGAAATATAATTTTAAAATTATTTTATTCAATATTTTTAACGATGCTAATGAAGAAATAAAATTGTGGATAAATGTATAGGTTACGATAAATATTGTTAAAGTAAGGGAAATTAAAAAAAAAATTAAATTTGTTTCATTTTGAACATTTTTGGAGATTCCTAAAACGCCCACTTTTCAATGCACTATACTTATAGATACTATAAAAGCATTACACTGTACAAAATTGCGATTGTTTGTTTGCGATGGAACTCCATATGTTCATCCTTTATAATTTTCAAACATTTTCAAACTGTTGAACATTCAACAATTTCAACATTTAAATTGAATAATTTGATTCAATGTACGAGTATATGCCTATCGTATATGAATATCGCATATGTATGTCAATTGACACGTAACAATTTTATTTATGCCTTGACTATATAACCATCAGGACACTTTGCCAAAAGCAACTAACCAATTGCATGTCATAACATGTTTAATTGATTGGCATACATTGTTCGATTAGTTAGTTGTCCATCTGACTGGTCAAAGGATTTCATTCAGTTGTGAGTTGAGAACACGTTCCATTCCGGCATTCAATAGTTTGAGATGCCACACATTTTTTTGCCAACGGAGGAGACAACATGTCCCTCCACCCCCAAAGCTTCTTTGTCACAATTCTAGCAGACATGTGTTCGTTCATCTTTAATGTCAAATGCAAAAAATGTTAAATAATATTCTCCTCTTCCAATTTCTTCCTTTTTTTCCAGATTACCTAACACACAAGGAATGCTTCACATACATCCAGGACGATTGGTTCCATTGCAATAAACATTTTCAAAATATTCTCTCAGAGGGAATGCACTCGAGTACAAATGTAACAACTAAATTCATGGAATTTTGCTGGTATGTATATTTGTCATAAATTATGAAACCCACACCGACCCCCCTCTCCACTTCACGGTTACTTTGTCGGTCTTCATCCTTGTTATTAAATGAGTATTTGAATTATAGGGGTCAGGTCAAGAGTAACTTTGTTTACGACACAGGATCGTTGGGTAAACATATTTGACATGAGTTATGTATTTTGTTATGCCAATTAAATGTAAATTTAATTTATTACATTTATTTAGTAAATAAAAAACTCGTACATTCATATTTTTGGGAATTTTAATTTGAATTTTTTTTTGTATTTTAGTATATACATTTTGTGATATTAACTTGTGATAGGAGCACTAAAGTCTTAAACATAACTTTTAATGAATTAAAGCCATCCGTCATCAGTCAACCGATAAAGGTTCCAATCTAGATGATCAAGGATTAAGGATGACTGACTGGATTGAATGGTGTTACACAGAAGTTTTTTTTAATGCAATTTTGAAACTTTTTAGAAAAATTAAATTTCGAAGAAATATTGTAAAAAAAAAATTATGTTCAAAAAAATGTTGTAGAAAATTTCAATTTCAACAAAAGTTTAAGAAAAAATGAATTTGAAAATTTTTTTTGAAAAATTAAATTTTCTAAAATAAGTGTTACAAATTAAAAATGCAATTTCAAGAAACAAAATTTCGTGGCAAATGCAATTTCCACATAATATTCTATAGAAACGGAATTTGAAAAAAAATTGAAAAAAATGTCAACGATATTTTGTTGAGAAATGCAATTTCAATGAAATTTTCGGGAAAAAATTCAATTTCATAGAAATTTTTAAAAGAAATGGAATTTCAACATAAAAATTTTTAGTAAAATTAAATTAAAAAAAATTAAAATTTCTAATCAAAATTTAGACTAAATAAACAAATAATTTTCTAAAAAAAAATTTTGAAGAAAAAAATTTCATGAATGTTTTTTTATAGAAATGCAATTTCAACTTATTTTCTAGAAAACTAGAATCTCATTAAAATATTGTAAATAAACAAAATTTTGTAGGAAATGCAATTTCAACAAAAAATTTTAGAAAAATTAAATTTTGTAAAAAAAATTTCCATTTTCAAATATAATTTCAAAGACATTTTCTAAAAAATTCAATTTCAACAAAACTTTCTAGAAAAATTAAATTAAAAAAAAAAATTGCTATTCTAAATAAAATTTCGACGAAATCAGAAAAAAATCAGAAAAAATCAGTTTCCACGACGTTTTTAGAAAAATAAATTTCAACAAAATTTTTTGGAAAAAATTAATTTCAAAGAAATTTATTAAAGAAACGGAATTTCAACTATTTTTCTAAAAAAATTTAATTTCATCAACATTTTGGGGCAAATGCAATTTCGAAGAAATATGTTAGAAATATGAAATTTAAAAGATATTTTCTAGAGTAATGCAATTTCATAGAAAAAATTATTTGTAAAGTGCAATTTCGAAGAAATTTTCTAGAAAAAGAAACGAATTTTTTGGGATGAAATCAATAATTTTGTAGAAAAATTCAATTTCGACGAAATTTTGTAGGAAAAATTTAATTTTCTAGAAAAAGCAACGAATTATCTGAAAAAATCAATTTCAATGTAATTTTCTAGAAAAAACAATTTTGACAAAATTTTGTGGAACAATTAAATTTTGGTAAAAAAAAATTAAATTGCTATTTCAAAATGAAATTTTCACAAAATACAAAAAAAAAATTGAAAAACGAAGCAAAGTTAGTTTAACAATATTTCGCAGAAAAATTAAAATTTTACAAAATACTTTACAGAAATACAATTTCAACTATTTTTCTGGAAAAATTCAATTTCATCAACAATTTATTTTGTAGGAAAAATTTAATTTTCTAGAAAAAGCAACGAATTATCTGAAAAAACAAATTTGAATTGAATATTTCGAAGAAATATTGTAAAAAAAAAATTATGTTCAAAAAAATGTTGTAGAAAATTTCAATTTCAACAAAAGTTTAAGAAAAAATGAATTTGAAAATTTTTTTTGAAAAATTAAATTTTCTAAAATAAGTGTTACAAATTAAAAATGCAATTTCAAGAAACAAAATTTCGTGGCAAATGCAATTTCCACATAATATTCTATAGAAACGGAATTTGAAAAAAAATTGAAAAAAATGTCAACGATATTTTGTTGAGAAATGCAATTTCAAAGAAATTTTCGGGAAAAAATTCAATTTCATAGAAATTTTTAAAAGAAATGGAATTTCAACATAAAAATTTTTAGTAAAATTAAATTAAAAAAAATTAAAATTTCTAATCAAAATTTAGACTAAATAAACAAATAATTTTCTAAAAAAAAATTTTGAAGAAAAAAATTTCATGAATGTTTTTTTATAGAAATGCAATTTCAACTTATTTTCTAGAAAACTAGAATCTCATTAAAATATTGTAAATAAACAAAATTTTGTAGGAAATGCAATTTCAACAAAAAATTTTAGAAAAATTAAATTTTGTAAAAAAAATTTCCATTTTCAAATATAATTTCAAAGACATTTTCTAAAAAATTCAATTTCAACAAAACTTTCTAGAAAAATTAAATTAAAAAAAAAAATTGCTATTCTAAATAAAATTTCGACGAAATCAGAAAAAAATCAGTTTCCACGACGTTTTTAGAAAAATAAATTTCAACAAAATTTTTTGGAAAAAATTAATTTCAAAGAAATTTATTAAAGAAACGGAATTTCAACTATTTTTCTAAAAAAATTTAATTTCATCAACATTTTGGGGCAAATGCAATTTCGAAGAAATATGTTAGAAATATGAAATTTAAAAGATATTTTCTAGAGTAATGCAATTTCATAGAAAAAATTATTTGTAAAGTGCAATTTCGAAGAAATTTTCTAGAAAAAGAAACGAATTTTTTGGGATGAAATCAATAATTTTGTAGAAAAATTCAATTTCGACGAAATTTTGTAGGAAAAATTTAATTTTCTAGAAAAAGCAACGAATTATCTGAAAAAATCAATTTCAATGTAATTTTCTAGAAAAAACAATTTTGACAAAATTTTGTGGAACAATTAAATTTTGGTAAAAAAAAATTAAATTGCTATTTCAAAATGAAATTTTCACAAAATACAAAAAAAAAATTGAAAAACGAAGCAAAGTTAGTTTAACAATATTTCGCAGAAAAATTAAAATTTTACAAAATACTTTACAGAAATACAATTTCAACTATTTTTCTGGAAAAATTCAATTTCATCAACAATTTATTTTGTAGGAAAAATTTAATTTTCTAGAAAAAGCAACGAATTATCTGAAAAAACAAATTTCAACGTAATTTTCTAGAAAAAAACAATTTTGACAAAATTTTGTGGAACAATTAAATTTTGGTAAAAAAAAATTAAATTGCTATTTCAGAATGCAATTTCCACAATATACAAAAAAACAATCTGAAAAACGAAGCAAAGTTAGTTTAACAATATTTCGCAGAAAAATTAAAATTTTACAAAATACTTTACAGAAATGCAATTTCAACTATTTTTCTGGAAAAATTCAATTGCATCAACATTTTGTAAACAAATTCCATTTTCAAGAAATTGTTTTTTAGAATAATAAAATTACAAGAATATTTTCTAGAGAATTGCAATTTGAAATTTGGTAATTCTGAAGATGATAGAGTGGTGTCTATCGAAACTGCAGTCAATTCTACCAAGCAATTAAAACTCTACAAATTTTTGTATTTATTTGTTTCTATTACTTTTTTGCAATAGACAGAAAGTAACTGAAACATATGGTCTTAAACCAAAATAAATTCGGACTGAATAACAAAAACACAGACCAACTATAAATAACCACAACACATTTAGTAGAATATTTAAATTTCAACGAAAATTTCTAGAAAAATTCAATTTTTAAAAATTTCAAAATTTTCTGAAAAGTTTCATTTTGTAAAAAAAAATCAATTTCAAAGAAATATTCTGCAAAAAATTCTATTTCAACGAAGTTTTGTAAAAAATTTAATTTTAACATAAAATTATTTTTTTTTTGAATTTTCAAGAAAAATTCAATTTTGAAAAAAAAAAATATATAAATGCAATTTTAACTATTTTCTAGAAAAATATAATTTCGAAAAATGAAATTAAAAAAAAATTACCATTTTAAATTGTTTTGCAACAATTCATGTTAAAAGAAATTTCCTAGAAAAATTCAATTTAAAAGAAATGTACTACAAAAATTAAATTAAAAAAAAAATTACTAGAAAAATTCAATTTAAAAGAAATTTTCTAAACAAATTCAATTTCAACGAATTTTTTTAGATAAATACAATTTGAAAGAAATTTCCAAAAAAAATTATTTTCGGAGAAGTTTTGTAAGAATATACTCGTACAAGTTTGAAGAAATTTTCTGGGAAAATGCACCTTAGAAGACATTTTCCATGAAAATACTATTTCGACTAAACTTTCTACAAAAAATGCAATTGCAAATAAATTTTCTGAAACAAAATCAACGACATTTTCTGCAAAATGCAACTTCAACAAAATTCTCTAGAAAAATAAAATTAAAAAACAATAAAATTTCAAAATGAAATTTCTACGAAATACTAAAAAAAATGTTTTTTTTTTCTAAAAAAAAAACATTGCAACGAAATTTGTTAGAGAAATGCAACTTCAAATATATTTTTTAGAAAAAATTAAGTATCAATAAAATTTTTTAGAGAAATGCATTTTCAACAAATATTCTAGAAAAATTGAATTTCATCAAAATGTTGTAAAAAATTAAATTTTAACGAAATTTCAAAAATGCAATTTCGAGAAATTTTGTAGGAAAATTTAATTTCGAAGAAATATAAAATAATGCGACATTTTGAGAAAAAAGTAATTTACAAGAAATTTTTTGAATAAAATCAATTCCAACGAATTTTTTTAGAAAAATAATTTTTTGTAGGAATTAAATTGCTATTTCAATTGCGACAAAATACAAAAATGGTATTTTCAGTAAAAAATCAATTTTTTAGAGATAAATTTTAACAAAAATTTATTTCAAAAATATTTTTTAAAGAAATGCAATTGCAACTATTTTTCAAAAAAAATGAAATTTCAACAATATTTTGTGGAAAATGCAATTTCGCGAAATATTTTAGAAATATGAAATTTCAAAGATATTGTCTGGGGAAATGCAATTTGAAATAAACTACTATCTAAAGAAATTAAAAAAAAAAATTTATAAAATGCAATTTTGAAGAAGTTTGTACAAAAAGCAACGAATTTTTGAAAAAAATCAATTCCAACGAACTTATGTGAAAAAATTTGAACGAAATCTTCTAGAAGAATTTAAATTCAACGAAATTTTGTAAAAAAAAATTGTAAAAAAAATTAAATTGAAATGAAATTTCGACGAATTACAAAAAAAATCGGAAAAATGCAGTTTCAACGAAATTAAATTGAAATGAAATTTCGACAAATTACAAAAAAAATCTGAAAAATGCAGTTTCAACGATGTTTGTTAGTATATTTTAAGAAAAATTTTCATCGAAATTTTAAGAGGAATACAATATAAAAAAAAATCGGAAAATGGAATTTCAACAAAATTTTGTGGAAAAAGCACATTTTATAGAAAAATGCAATTTCAAATATATATGAAATTTTATTAAAAAAAATTACATTTTGTAATAGTAGATAATAGTAGTGTAAATAATAGAAAATAGTCAATTTCAAAAAAATTATTTGAAAAATTCAATTTGGCCTAAATTTTCTAGACAATGCAACGAAGTACAAAAAGCTATTTCTACGAAAATTTCTAGAAAAATTAAATTTTGTAAAAAAATGTAATTTCAAGGAATTTTTTTAAATACAATTTCAAAGAAATTAAAAAAAAAATCAAAATAGAGTTAAAAGAATTTTAATTTTCTAGAAAAATGCAGTTTCAACGAGATTTGTTAGAGAAATTAATTTTCAACAAAATTTTTTAGCAAAAATAATTTTCAACGAAACTGTTTAGAGATTTCAATTATTTTTTGGAAAATACAAATTCGTCCAAGTTTTGTAAAAATGAAATTCCAACGAAATTTTGCAGAAAAAATTAATTGAAACGAAATTTTTTAGAAAAAGCAAAATTTTGTGTTAAATAAAGTTAAACAAATTTAATTTTCTAGAAAAATTCAATTTCAACAAGATTTGTTAGAGAAATTAATTTTCAACAAAATTTTTTAGCAAAAATAATTTTCAACGAAACTGTTTAGAGATTTCAATTATTTTCTGGAAAATACAATTTCGTCCAAGTTTTGTAAAAATTAAATTCCAACGAAATTTTGCAGAAAAAATTAATTTTAACGAAATTTTGTAGAAAAAATTAATATCAGCAAAATTTTGTGGAAAAAATTAATTTCTCTAATATTTTCTATAGAATACAAAAATTTATTTGCAATAAAGGAATTTTGACGAAAGTTTATAGAACAAAATCAATTTAAAAAAATTTGTCTTACTATTTCAAAATAAAATTTCGATAAAATACAAAAAAAAAGAATTTTAAGATAAGTTTTTTTAGGGAAATCCATTTCAACAAAATTTATAGAAAATTCAATTTCGACGAAATATTTTACAAATATATGTAATTTCAAAAATTTTCCAAAGAAATGCGATTCTTAAGATATTTTCTACAGAAAGAAATTTTAATAAAATGTAATTTTGACGAAATTTTCTAGAAAAAGCTAAGAACCTTCGGAAAAAAGTCAATTTTAACGAAATTTTCTAGAAATATTTAATTATTATTTTAAAATGAATTTCTACGAAATACAAGAAAAAATCAATTTCAAGGAACTTTTTAACTATAACTTTTAACAATTTAAAATTTTTTAGAAAAATTGAATTTTAAAGTATGTAATTTTAACTATTTTTCTAGAAAAATGCAATTTCATTAATATTTTGTAAAAACTGCACTTTCAACAATTTTCTTGAAAATTAAACTACAAAGACATTTTCTAGAGAAACGCTATTGAAAAAAATGTATGTGAAAAATTCAATTTCTCCAAATTTTTTCTAGAAAATTTTTTTTAAGAAAATTTCCAAGGACTTTTGTTTAGCAATTTAACAAACATTTTCAGAAAAATTCAATTTAAAAAAATGCAATTTTAAAAAAATTTTCTGAAAAAATGCTAATTCAAAATAAAATTATAAACGAATTTAAAACATTCTAGAAAAATTTAATTTCAACGAATTTTGTTAGAGTAATGCATTTTCAAAATACAATGTCATCAAAATTTTCTATTTTCTAGAGAAAAAAATGTATGTGGAAAATTCAATATGTAGAAATTTTCTAGAAAAAACAACGACATTTTTTAGAAATTTCAAAGAAATTTTCTGAAAAAAATGGAATTTTACAAAAAATTTATAAAAATGCAATTTTAAAGAATCTCTAAAAAAAATAAAAATTCTAACGTTAATTTCGAAATTATATTTAATAATTAAGGTCGAATAGCAAAAATAAAAAGTAAATTAATTTCAACGATATTTTGTAAAAAAAAAAAATATATTTCAAAACAAACGAATTTGGAATATTCTAGAAAAACTTAATTTCAACGAATGTTGTTAGAGAGATGCATTTTCAACAAAATTTTTTAGAAAAATTAAATTTCAACCAAATTTTTTAGAGAAATGCAATTTCAATTGTTTTCTAGAAAAATGAGATTATCCTCAACATTAAAAAAAATCAATTTAACGAATTTTTTTACAAAAATTAAATGACACTGATATTTTATAGAGAAATGATATTTCAACAATATTTTATTTGAGAAATAAAATTTAGGCGAAATTTTCTAAAAAAAGCTATTTGAAAGACATTTTCTACAAAATTCAATTTTACGATTTTTATCAGAAAAATGCTATTTCAACGAATTTTTTTATAAAAATTAAATTTTAATGAAATTTTTTAGGAAAATTTAATTTTGAAGAATTTTTCTGGAAAAATGAAAATGTCTTCTTCAAAGACATTTTCCATGAAAATACAATTACGATTAAACTTTCTATAGAATTAAATTTTTTCTATATTTTTCTATATTCTATATTTCTATAGAATAGATTAAACTTTCTATATTTTCGACCGAAATTTATAAAAACAATTTAATTTCGCCATTTGTCAAAAATGCAATTTTATGAATTTTGACATTAATGTCAATAAAATTATGCATCGACAGTTTTTTTTAATAAATATGTCAAAAATGAATTTTTACAAATTTTAAAAATGATGTAGCGACAATTTTATTTAAAAAAGTGCAAATTATCTTTGAGAATAGAATTCTTATTTTTTTTTAAATTGAATTAAATATTTTCTGGAGAATTCTTTTTTTAGAATATTAGATATCATCATTTGGTATTTTTTTATAAATTCCATATAATTCCCACCCTAATGTACACATTCCGTCGTCGTCCTATCTTTGCATTTAGATTTATAATTGACATTTTATTGTCTATTTGGATGATTCTCTTCTTGTTGTTTTCCAATCAATACATTACTCAATCCGTTTTCTTCTCTAATCTTATCTAATTCCAGTGCCCGTTACGCTTACGAGACATGCATCTTTAATAGTGCCCGTTACAAGTGTTACGCCAATTCGGCGGCATTTGCCCGAGACACGGCCAAAATGTTATCGGATGAGAAACACTTCAGCAATTGTCGTCAATACGAGAATTCAATGTGTAATCGGTCGGTGGACAAGGGTTGCCATTGTCATTGGCTCCTGTGGCTAGCCGCTCTATTGTGGCTGAAGTCCTACACATCAACAATGACGACAATATCCCACAGATGGAGGCGGCAGACGACAATGGCTGACGGTCACAATGGCAACTGATTGAATTTGAGAGGCGAGAAGCCGTTACTTTTGACATGGCCATAAGACATGAAGAGTGGAAAGTGGAGATTGAAAAAGAGGGAGTACTTGCCTAGCAGCAGCCGCAGCAAATTAAATCAATGTCAACCAACCACTTCTTGGAATACTCGTGCGGTGTGGGCAATGAGTGGCGGTAATGTAATTCTTTATTGACTACTCCTCCTCCACCCATTTGATGGCCGATGAATGTTTTACTCTAAGGACATCTGTTCCACCGTTTCTCTCGGATCTCTGCATATATCTGTTCCTGTGGACATGTGATATGTCAAAGGAAGTACCACTACTTTTAACATTTAAAAAAATAATAAGAAAAACAAAAAGAAAAATAAATAAATATTACAAATGAATGCAAGAGGTGGTAAAATTTAAATTTAATGTTCCAGTTTCTTTCTGTTTATTCTTCAATTTTTGCACAATAAATAAATGTAAATAATTGTTTTCGTCAATTGTAAATAGTTGTTATTTTTTGTCGCAGTAGGACTTCGGAAACAAGGAATGCTACCCCAAATGAGAGAGTGATAAATAGCTATAAAATTAAACCAGTAAAAAAAGGCTAAAGTCGGGCGGGGCCGACTATATAACACCCTATACCACTCTCGTAATATTGAATAACTCTGAGATATAAATTTTGTAGTTCATGTATAAATTGTTTATTCTAAATTTCAAAATGATTGGATGCCAAATACAGCTTCTATAAAACTAAAGGGCCAAATCGGACGAAACATATATATGGGAGCTATAGCTATATCTTAACCGATTTTCTTCAAATTCGGCAATGTTGGTTCATGGATCAAGGAACTCTACCATTCTAAATTTCAAAACGATTGGATGTAAAATACAGCTTTTATAGGACTAAAGGGCCAAATCGGACGATACATATATATGGGAGATATAGCTAAATCTTAACCGATTTTGTTCAAATTCGGTAGTGTTGCTTCATGGATCATGAAACTCTACTATTCTAAATTTCAAAATGATTGGATGTAAAATACAGCTTCTACAGGACTAAAGAGCAAAATCGGACGAAACATATATATGGGAGCTATATCTAAATCTGAACCGATTTCAACCAAATTCAGATTCAGAACGATCGGAGTGAAATTGCGGCCTGTAGTTGACGAACAACTTTACATGGACAGACGGACGGACAGACATGGTTAAATCGACTCAGCTAGTGATTCTGAGTCGATCGGTAATGGTAAAGGTGGGTCTAGCTGTGTCATTTTCAGGTGTTAGAAACATCTGCCGTGAAACAAACTTATAATACCCTGTACCACAGTGTGGTGTAGGGTATAAACATTATGCCTACGTGCATTTCGTTTAAGTACACAATTAAAATCTAACGATGTTTCTACAGTATTTTTTCGTTTAGCTGCATTGCACTAAAGTGCATTTTGTCCTTACCAGTGCATTTTGTCCTTAAGTGCACAATTCAGTTAATGGCATTATTTTTTCAATCACTTACGGGCACTATTCACACAATATATTAAATTTAGCTGGTGTTTAGAAGAAAAAAGATCTTTGTTTCTTTTTATACCCTCCACCATAGGATGGGGGGTATATTCATTTTGCCACTCCGTTTGTAACACCTCTAAATATTGATCTGAGACCCCATAAAGTATATATATTCTTAATCGTAGAAAAATTCTTAGACGATTTAGCCATGTCCGTCTGTCCGTCCGTCCGTCCGTCCGTCTGTGGTAATCACGCTACAGTCCGCAATAATAGAGCTAGGTTGATCAAATTTGGTACAAATACTTCTTATAGTTGCAGGTTGTTTGGGATTGCAAATGGGCCATATTGGTCCATATTTAGATATAGCTCCCATATATAGCATATAACTTGTTGTGACTCCAACTGTCCTCATCTACTATATTTTTTGTGTTTTCGGTGTTATTATACCCTCCACCATAAGATGGGGGGTAAATTCATTTTGTCACTCCGTTTGTAACACCTCTAAATATTGATCTGAGACCCCATAAAGTATATATATTCTTAATCATCGTAAAATTCTAAGACGATTAAGTCATGTCCGTCTGTCTGTCCGTCCGTCCGTCTGTGGTAATCACGCGACAGTCCGCAGTGGTGGAGGGTATATAAGATTCGGTATGGCCGAACTTAACGCTTTTACTTGCTTCGTCCTCAAAGTTCCGAGAGAACTTAAATACTTTACTGTCCGTCTTAAAATAGGTAATCGGAAATACTGGATGATCTCCAGGTACTTGCCTTATGAAGATGTGGCAGTACCGTGGGCTGTCTTCAGGGGAGTAGTAGAAGAAGTAACCTCTGATTAGTGTGAGCTGATAATTGGTGCAGACACGCATAAAGAATAATAGGGGTGAGTCTCTAGACTTTATTCTAACTACTATTATTCTAACCAACCATACTATTTGTAACAAAGGCAATAAACAGACCTTTACAAATAAAGACTGTCACGTTCGCTACTGATTCGCTGTCAGATAGAATTATTGGATGGAAAGTATATAGAGTATAATCGCTGAAATGTACATAAACCTGCTGTTCACAGAAATGTGAGGAAGCCAAAATAGCATCTGATGAGAAAATTTTTTAAAAAAAGTCCTCAATTCAAAATTTCTTTAAGAATCGAATGACATAGTCGATATGGATAATCTGTTCGACCACATCACTACATCTTTCAATAGTTCCGTCGAAGAAGTCTGTCCAAAACCAAGGTACAAATACTAAACGGCAATGGTACACTTCTGAGCTAAATTCTAGAAAAATCCTGCTAATGACAGGGATGCCTATAAAAAGCATCTCAAAATTTAGATGAAGGAGCTTAGGTCTCAGAAATTCTGGAGAAGTGGAAAAGGTTTCAGACGCCACAGTGCTGAGGAAGATAATATCAACAACGCCCTTTACAGTGGGCTATCTGCAGGATAAGAATATTAACAGGACAAGAAACAGCGGACAGTCGCTAAATTTAGTGGTCAACACATATTTCCCGGGAAATTCCCGGGAATTCTCATGGAACTAATGGCCAGGACCAACAAGAAAGCGAGTGAAATACAAATTTCGCAAAATTGTTGACCGATAAATCTAGACTAAGCGGAGCGATTAAACGTTTTGAGCCGTACAAATCGCCAGGTACAGATTACATTTCTCGAATAGAAATGCAGAAAACGTTGAAGTACATCATGTTCTGCTTGGAGAATATATATGGATCTGCATTCAGCTCTCGCATATCCTCAATAGATGGAGGGATACCAACGTGGTATTCATACCCACAGCGGGGAAGATATCACATACTAAAAGGCTTCAGGCCAATAGTCCATCCTTGTTCCTATTAAGAGGTCTAGAAACACTCTTTGATTATATCATTAGAGAAAATTTGGATAGATAGGGCTCTTGTCGGGAAACCAAACAAGCTTACAATAAGGAAAAGTCTACAGAATCTACTCTGCATGAACTTTTGGGCACTATCGCTTCGTCCCTTCATTTCAATGAATTCTCTATGGTAACCTTTCTTGGCATAAAAGGGGATATTAAGAACATTCACTCAGATGCGGCAATTGCGGCGCTATCACATCAAATGTGAACTCTAGATTGATTAGACCAATTCAAAGCCTGCACCATAGAAGACGCATAACAGCATGTCTTGGGCCCACAACTCTAACAAGGTTTGTGAACAGAGGGACCCCGCGACGAGGAGTACTGTCTCCACTAATTTGTAACCTAGCGGTGAATGGAATTCTGTCAGATCTAGATCGGTGTGGCTGCAACGTTGTGGCTTATGCGGATGACGTGGCACTCGCAGTAACTGGCAGATGCGAAAACGTCTTCAGCTACATTCAACAGGTGGCTCTGAACAAGTTGGCTAGATGAGCCGGAAGCAGTAGTTTGGACATTAACTCAAAAAGGACAGATTTGGTTATCATTACTAGGGAGAACAAGGTCCCACATGTGGACCCTCCTCGGATAAATGGAACAGAGTTGTTCTCTGCTGAAAGTGCAAAATATCTAGGAATAATTCTAGATAGGAAATTGTAATTGAGACTTACCGTCTGACCCACGATGTCGAACGTTAACGTTCGCATGACTTCTATGCAGACTTCTAAACAGCTGATTTGTTTCCAACTCAATGGTGTATTTGCAGCTTTGTTCCACAAGATGGCGGAAAAGTCAATTTTGCGTACGTTTGTATGCGTGTGAGAAGATTTTTAGGTAGCCATCTAAGTTTGCAGATGCGAATGTACCTTTTTAAAAGGCCTTTGGGGTGTCTAGTTACTGAATTGTCTTTGTCCAACTAACAGGCATCAGACAGTACATACGTCTTCATTCGCTTTGCCGTTCTGATGCCTTTTTGTAGGTCACAAATCAGCTGTTTTTCGCATAGAAGTTATGCGATCGTTAACGTTCGACATTGTGGGTCAGGCGGTTAATGTACTATAACGTGTAAGCAAAGCCAAAGTCACATTATATTTCTGCAGGAATGATGTAGGGTCGCGTTGGAACCTCTGTCCTACAATCGCCGATTGGATATATATGGCAATAGCTGCCAAATAATGTTCTACGACATTGTGGTGTGGTGGACGGAAACTAATAAACCATCCATTACAAAACAATTATCAAAGGTTCAGAGAACTGCCGGCCTAAGCATAAGCGCACCTTTAAGGACTACAACAACTGAGTCTCTACAAGTTCGGCTCCATCTATTGCTCATTGATAATCTTGCGAGAGAAATTGCCACCATAGCGGCATTACGATTGAATTGTATATCAATGTGGAGGTATAAGAACTACGGTCACATGAGGATATCACAATGTAGTGCTATGATAACGGACAGAATGGACTATATTCCAACGGTGTACACCGTCGGGAGGAACTTCACCACTAATACACCTGCCAGAGAGGAATGGGTTGGCAGAACCCAAGAAAACATCTCCATTTCTACACAGATGCTTCAAAGCTGGATTATAAGGTTGGCTTCGGAGTGCACTGTAAAGAACTCAGTCTTGATACCACCAGATACATGTAGTGTATATCAAGCCAAAATAATGCTAATATGGGAGGTCGCCTAGTGGTTGAGTTGCAACAAAGTGACCAACACTGGCTTTGTCATTAACTCGGACAGTCAGGCTGTCTTAAATTCTCTGGAGGCCAAGTCCCTACATTCACAAACAGTTCTCGACTGTCGCTGATCTCTTTACGATATGAACGATCAATTTAACGTACACCCCATATGGGTACCTGGGCATAGGGATATCCCGAACTTCAAAGCATATTAAATTGCTTGGGAAGAGACGACATTACAAATTCTCAATGAATTTGCATATATTGGTGCGCCACTGTCCACACGCATGCTTTGGCTTAGGCAAGAGACAACCAGGCAGTCCAATTAATGATGGACATAAATCAACACCTTTCGAGTAGCTAGATACAAACTGAGAAGGTCAATAAATGAGGCGAAAACGCCTGAAGGTTACGTATTGGGTGCAATAACTTCTGTAGGACCTGTGGAGAGCATTGAGCATCTGCTTTGCTACCGTCCCTCATTAAGTAAACGACGTCTTGATATACAGGGGTCGACCTTTCTGGGAAGTCTGACAGATCTTTCCGGTACGATGGATAACTTTGTTCATAAAACCTAACAAAGAACAGTTTAATGGACCTTAAGTCGGTTTGTGAGGAGGTACTATCACTCAAAAACAATAATTCTGCCTTTTGGCCATCGGCGTTATATCCGGGAACCACGTCTGACAATATTGGCTTCGGTCTCTCTCTGACATATCTGGCCGGCACCGAAATTTGTATTATTGATAACTTTGTGTATCAAACTGATTGAATCCGACGAGGGCAGCTAGAGTCGTAGAATTACTAGCCACCTGAAATGGTCTATGAGAACTGGTGACTCCGGGTGCCACTCTAACCGAACCTATATGGATAGGCAAAATAAACTATTTTTTAAAAATTAAGATTTTATATGAAATAAGGCAAAAATGAGGATAAAATTAACCCATATAGTAAAAAAATATACTACGAAGATATGTCATCCCGGAGCGAAAAAGTGTCAGGTACGAACGAATAGGAATTTGATTGATTTTTTTTATAAAAAATCGTAAAAAATAGTTCCCATCAATTCACCACTTCCAAATTCATACAGAAGCTAAAAAAGACATCTAAGAATACGACATTTAAATTTCAAAAAAATCGAGAGGTGTAATTATTTAAAAAACCGCAATAGAAAGTATAAAAGATAGTTGTAGTACTTGAAATTACCTTCAAAACAAGGTATAGCACAGTAAAATCGGTCATTTATTTCAGGAGATACAACCTAAAGAATTAACACACCTTTTAGAAAACCAGTAAGGAAAGGCTAAAGTCGGGCGGGGCCGACTATATAATACCCTACACCACTCTCGTAATATTGAATAACTCTGATATATAAATTTTGTAATTCATGTATAAATTGTTTACATAAATTTACTTTTGGGACATTTTATACTTAAATAATACCCTGCACCACAGTGTGGTGTAGGGTATAAAAACGATTGGATCTAAAGAGCCAAATCGGATGAAACATATATATGGGAGTTATAGCTAAATCTTTACCGATTTTCTTCAAATTCGGCAATGTTGGTTCATGGATCAAGAAACTCTACCATTCTAAATTTCAAAATAATTGGATGTAAAATACAGCTTCTATAGAACTAAAGGTCCAAATCGGACGAAACATATATATGGGAGCTATAGCTAAATCTTAACCGATTTTCTTCAAATTCGGTAGTGTTGGTTCATGGATCAAGAAACTCTACCATTCTAAATTTCAAAATGATTGGATGTAAAATACAGCTTCTTCAGGACTAAAGAGCAAAATCGGACGAAACATATATATGGGAGCTACATCTAAATCTGAACCGATTTCAACCAAATTCAATAGCGATCTTAACAGCTGCGAAATACTCTAAACTACAAAATTTCAGAACGATTGGAGTGAAATTGCGACCTGTAGTTGACGAACAACTTTACATGGACAGACGGACGGACGGACATGCTTAAATCGACTCAGCTAGTGATTCTGAGTCGATCGGTATACTTAAAGGTAGGTCTAGCTGTGTTATTTTCAGGTGTTACAAACATCTGCCGTGAAACAAACTTATAATACCCTGTACCACAGTGTGGTGTAGGGTATAAAAACGTAACTTCGTCAACATTAAATTGCTCATAACTCTTAAAGAATTTTTTTAAAAATTTTTCTTCAACTACGTATAAGATATTTTTATGTAAATAATACGTACACAAAATTTCGAAGCAATCAAAAATAGTGATGTCAAAAATCGTCCCGTTTGGAATGGAATGACTCACATAGTTTCCTAAATTGTAAACTTTTTCTTTTATATAAAGGGTGTTTTTTAGAGTTACAGAACTTTAAATCAAAATAAAGCAAGGAAAAATATTTCTGATAAACGGGCTTATAATTTTATGCCTTTTATGTGTAAATATGATTTGGGTCATGTGACCACCACAGCCGACGTAATTGGGAACTCCAATTTTCATATATTTTTCGCAGCATTTGGGGCCGTATTTCGTCAATAACTCGAATGTTGATTTCCAGTTGTTCAATTATATCTGGTTTATCGGCGTAGACGAGTGACTTTACATAACCCCAAAGAAAGTAATCCAGTGGGGTTAAATCGCACGATCTTAGTGGCCAGTTAACAGGACCATTACGTGAAATTATTTACCATCAAAAGTTTCTTTTAATAAATTTATTATATTTTGCGCTACACGAAGGAGCCACATGCTTCGTGTTGGAAACGCATGTCAGCAAGATTAATGCCAGCCGATTGGGGTACGAAAAACTTGAGGTAATTTCTCTATACCGTTCACCATTGTCAGTAACATTCTGCCCATCATCGGACCAACGACTCAGCCGGCGCATAAAGCGCACAAAATAGTAATTTTCTGTGGATGTAGTGGAGTTTGACCAAAAGCTTGTGGATTACCTTCCCTCCAAATGCGACAATTTTACTTATTTACGTACCTACTCAACCAAAAATGAGCTTTAACGCTGAATTTGTCTTGAGGGACAAACAGGCTGGTTTCCGCCCTCAGAATAATAGTTAAACAGTACGGGAGATGACTTGGAGACGATCGCTCATGAAAGATCTGGCCAAGATAAATATATTGTGAGATGCCCTATGTTCCCATGTTGATAGCCTATGTTCCCACGAGGAATAAAAAAGGAAACAAGAATTAGTTATTGTTTTTGGTTAATATTGTACGACTGTATCAAAATATGTAATCGTAAAAATCGCAGATGGTAACACATATTTGCGGTTGTAATGTTAAATACTCGTACAACCTATTAAATTTAATTATCATTCCCACCCCACTGTGCATCGGTGTTAAAATACGCTTCGTAAGAAATCAATTGTATTGCGGCACACACTAGTTTCGAGTACTATTACAATTGTCTTTGTGTGTTTTTTTCGCTATAATTAAATTCTCTTGAGGATAAAAAAATTAATTGAATTACTTTTGTTGCCATTTGACTGGTTGTGTTTGGCTATCTGTTGCTGTGTCTCACAGCCAGAAGGCTAAAGGACGAGTGTCACATCAAGAGTTACCACCGCTGACATCACTGCCACAGTTACACTTAAATAACTTCAATTAAATATAAAAACACTGATTGCTGATTGCTTTTGTTTTAATTATGAAACAACTTAATTACCACACACAAGAGCACAAAAAGCTTTTTTCTTTTTTTTTATATTTTGCCTGTAAAAAGGCAAAGGGATGAATGATGTATTGGTACATACATAAGTATGCATGTTCGTAGATAAGGAGACGAATGCCACAATTATCTTTCTACACTCTCGTCCTACGAGAGTATCTCCTGTCATAAAGAACACATACTACTGTTACTGCACTGAATAAATAATAACCTTATGTCGTGAGGGAAATTTCTCTTCGCTTGACATAATTTTTTATAATCGATTTATTGACTGATTATAACATGTCCTGTGTATCTGTGATAAAGTTCTCTGCATTTTATTATTATGATATAATTAAGAAAATTCCCTCAGGATATTTGAGTATACTTACTGTATGAGTAGTAAAAGCAGAGTGTTGTGGTTGTGGTATTTCCGTTTTAAATACACTGACAGACATAACTAATCACACAGTAACACGAAATGAGTTTAACCAAACAATAAACTAAAGGCAGTAGCCGGATATGATATTAGGGAGAACTGTTCGCCACTCTCATTTTAATTAAATTATATAAACAATTTGAAAAAAAAATATATTGTGTAAAGCATAATACATCGTAATAAGTAAGAAAATTGCAGTGCGGTTTAAAGTATACCCACACTTTATGAAAATTTTTAAATATAATTTGGGTAGAAGTCAGAGAGATGGAAACATTTTGCTCAGTCCATAATCATTGAAGAAATTAGCTAAAATACGGAACATGAAATCGTTTAGATTATTGCTACTGAAGTTGTTTAAGCGACTTTTGCTTAAACTGTCAAACGTTTTTTATCCGCCATATGTGCCACAAGAGAAAATATAGATGGATTGGTGATTATGATGATCCTCCACATGCTGCGCTGGCGTGGAACACGCAAGGTGTGCGGCGTCGTGGAAGTCCCCAAACAACATGGCGACGAACTGTTCTTAGCGAAACCAGCAAATCGTTTAACGAACTAAGATTACTAGCAAGTAACAGAAATAACTGGAAATTTTTTGTAGAAACCTTAAGCTTCTAAACATGGAGTATGGATTTAATAATAATAAAAATGTGCCACACACCTATGCCTCCATTGCCATCCTTGGTATTTATACCCTACACCACACTGTGGTACAGGGTATTATAAGTTTGTTTCACGGCAGATGTTTGTACCACCTGAAAATAACACAGCTAGACCCACCTTAAAGTATACCGATCGACTCCGAATCACTAGCTGAGTCGATTTAAGCATGTCTGTCCGTCCGTCCGTCTGTCCATGTAAAGTTGTTCGTCGACTACAGGTCGCAATTTCGTTCTGAAATTTTGCAGTTTAGAGTATTTCGCAGCTGTTAAGATCGCTATTGAATTTGGTTGAAATCGGTTCAGATTTAGATATAGCTCCCATATATATCTTTCGTCCGATTTGGCCCTTTAGTCCTATAGAAGCTGTATTTTACATCCAATTTAGAATGGTAGTGTTTCTTGATCCATGAACCAACATTGCCGAATTTGAAGAAAATCGATTAAGATTTAGCAATAGCTCCCATATATATGTTTCCTCCGATTTGGCCCTTTAATCCTATAGAAGCTGTATTTTACATCCAATCATTTTGAAATTTAGAATGGTAGAGTTTCTTGATCCATGAACCAACACTACCGAATTTGAAGAAAATCGGTTAAGATTTAGCTATAGCTCCCATATATATGTTTCGTCCGATTTGGCCCTTTAGTCCTATAGAAGCTGTATTTTACACCCAATCCTATTGAAATTTAGAATGGTAGAGTTTCTTGATCCATGAACCAACATTGCCGAATTTGAAGAAAATCGGTTAAGATTTAACTATAGCTCCCATATATATGTTTCGACCGATTTTGCTCTTTAGTCCTGTAGAAGCTGTATTTTACATCCAATCATTTTGAAATTTAGAATGGTAGAGTTTCTTGATCCACGAACCAACACTATCGAATTTGAAGAAAATCGGTTAAGATTTAGCTATAGCTCCCATATATATGTTTCGTCCGATTTGGCACTTTAGTTCTATAGAAGCTATATTTTACATCCAATCGTTTTGAAATTTAGAATGGTAGAGTTTCTTGATCCATGAATCAACATTGCCGAATTTGAAGAACATCGGTAAAGATTTAGCTATAGCTCCCATATATATGTTTCGTCCGATTTTGCTCTTTAGTCCTGTAGAAGCTGTATTTTACATCCAATGATTTTGAAATTTAGAATGGTATAGTTTATTGATCCATGAACCAACACTACCGAATTTGAAGAAAATCGGTTAAGATTTAGCTATAGCTCCCATATATATGTTTCGTCCGATTTTGCTCTTTAGTCCTGTAGAAGCTGTATTTTACATCCAATCATTTTGAAATTTAGAACGGTATAGTTTATTGATCCATGAACCAACACTACCGAATTTGAAGAAAATCGGTTAAGATTTAGCTATAGCTCCCATATATATGTTTCATCCGATTTGGCTCTTTAGATCCAATCGTTTTTATACCCTACACCACACTGTGGTACAGGGTATTACTACTAAATTACTACTGTGGTACAGGGTATTACTACTGTGGTACAGGGTATTACCACTAAATTAACAATTTCAGGAGTTTTACTGAAAATATTACAGTCCACTTCCAGAAGTAGTCCCGGAATTCTACAGAAGTTATTGGGAGGTTGTGTAAGAATTAATCTGTCAATTTGTGTGGCCGGCACCAGAAGGGGCTTGCAAGTTACACATATTTTCCGCCGAACAGTAAATATTTTAAAGACATTAGGAGCCATTCAATTTTGATATTATATTCCCATTTTGAGACTGAAGTACCAAAAGGGGCGAGGTATTATTGCCCATTTTTAAAAGCGTTACACTGAAAAAATTCCAAGTATTTATATGCACTAGTATTATAGTAACAATTAATTAAATTTTTATTACAAAATTCTCCCTTTGTGTTAGCGGTACCAAACGGGGCACTCAGCCCATTTTTCCCAAGAAACAGGCCGTTGGCCGAACGAAAACCAGTCAATCATTTTCGTCAGGAATTTTGTTTCTCTGAGGTTCGTCCGCAGAGCCTTACGTCTATGACGTTAGTAATTTACCAATTGGAAAATAATTTCATAGCCAGATCAATAACTTCACAACTTACGGTCTAGCAGTCGTAGAGTCATATGACGCAAAACCATGTATGTCAACTGGCACAAAAAAATCAATTTTAGTTGTTGTTGTGGAAAAATGTGGGTTTTGCGCAATATGTCATTTTTTACAATAGACAAATTTTTATTTTTTTTTTTTTCGCCCAAAAAATAAAATTATGTCATAACGCCCAAAGCTCTTAAATTCAATTTATTTTCAAATGCCATTTCGAATTATCGAAATGTCTAAAGACGACTACGAGGACCAAAGTGTTTTTTCTGCTCTAGGCTATGTCCAAAGGTGGCTACGCGGACCAAAATTTATCAGCGTGTCTGGCCTTCGCCGTAGTTTACGAATATCTCCTCTGGGGTATCTACAAAGGCGGCTGAGAGGACTAAAGTGTCCTCGTGTGGCCGGTCTTCAGCCGGTGTTAAGGATTTTCTCCTCTTGTGTCTGTCTAAATACTGCTACGCGGACCAAAGTTCGTTACCAAAGACACTTTGTTCTGGTGATATGATATGACATTCATGGTTTTGGGCGTTATAAGGTACACCACACGTTTTTGTACAGAATGAGCTATATGGTTTGAATTCTTTAAAACTTTTTTAATTACTAGTCTTTCTTTGTTTTTTTTCAGCATTTTTTGAAGGAGACTTGGGGAATTAATTATGAATCGAACAACGTACAAAAATAATTGAATTATTCCGAAATATTTTTAAAAGTTATGGAAAATATGCTAAAAAGAGCAAGTATGTGCGAAGCAGAAAATGTACATCACTTACAGGATATCATTTTTCAAAGCTAATTGCAAAAAATTCCCCAATAATATACTGTATTTAAAACAAATATAATGATCGCATAAATAAAAAAGTTATAAACCATATAGCTCATTCTGCACCACCCTGTATGTTCGGCCTTAGCAAATACAACTCTGTACTATCTACAAAAATCAACCCTGGCTGGGGCAGCTGAGTTGAACCTTTTACGTTTCTCTCATTGTGCACCACGGATGGAAAAGTTAGTATTTTAGTACTTTTTTCAGTACTTATCCACTTTCAAAAGTACCGAAGTACCCCAACAACTATTCCAGTAGTACTTAATTTTATCCATTTATTATTTATAAATTAATCATATCCGTTTGTTTTTATATAAACCCCTATTTTTAAATCGATAAAAAAATAGCATAATCTTTTTATGTAAAAATCAAGTTTTTGTAAAGTGTGATCTTTTTAAGAGCTTTCGGATTTGATTTAAAAAAAACACGTACAATTTGGAGAAATGTATGAAATCTTTATTTGAATCGATAGAACGGTCTATATAAAAATTTTTAAATATGATTTCATGTAAATGTTGACAGTGGCTGCGCCTCAAATGGTTCATACGCTGGGTCTAATTTTGGCATACTCTCTCCAACATATCGGTCGGTATCTCACGAATAAATTATTCAATATTGACTAGCAGTGCGTCAACCATTGCGGGCTTGTCCTTTTAGACATAACATAGCTCCACAAAAAATAATCTAAAGGCGATAAATCGCGCGATCTAGTCGGCCAATTGACCGCCCCAAACGTGTTCACCGAACTCAAAATTCAATAAAAATATATAAAATTCAATAATCTGCAAGCTTTGTTCGATTGTAAGCCGATTCATGGTTAATTTATAGACGAAACTGAACATGCTTGACATTAACATGTTACACGAAAACAGCTGAGCTGCCAAAAACAGTGTTGCCAAAAAGAAAGTTGCAAAAAAATCACCCATTACATGCATATGAAGTTTTATAGAGTAACCCCCATTAACACAAAATAAAATAACCGAGCGTTAAGCGTGGTACTATGTTCATTTTTCGCGTTGAAATCCCATATAAAAACAAAGTCGCGAAAAAAACTGCGAAATTTTTTCGTTTGTGGTACTATGTTTATTTCAACGCGAAAAAGTAACATTGAACGCCGCAACAAATTTAATGCCGCCACGGTCACATTTGTTTATATTTATTTTTGTCAGCAAGAAACTCAACTGTTGTAAATATTAGAAATAAAATTTCCTAATAAAGAATAATAAATTAAATTATCTATCTAAAAATAACTATGTGTATGGAATAAACCAATTGGATTGCAGTACAAAAGCAAACAAAATGTGTAAAACACTGGAAGGACGTGTAACTAAATGTAATAATGTGGAATTTGTCTTGTAATTCGATATGTACATTTATGTTTGTACGTTTAGAACGATTGTGTGCAAAGGCCAGGAGAAACATTATGGACGGCTAACGCTACTAAAGCAGTAGGACAATGGAATTGGACAGTGCCTGTGATCTCGATTTGGAAATGGTGGTAAAGAACATACATAGTTAGTTCTTGCCAGCCATAGAAGTTGGAAGAAGATATTCCGTTTATGGATGGAAGTATAATATATATGTCAACAAATATAATGTAAATCCTTAAATATAATAATAAAACATATTTTTCGATTAATCAAAACATCATTTTATTTATTTATATTCGTACAACAGTAGGAAATTATTTCGTTATTTATAACATTGTACTACCCTGGCTTTTCATGTCTCACAAACATCGCCACCGCAACAACACAAAATAAATAATTTATGTATAACATTAGCACAATGATCTCCAACAATATTTCCTTTCTGACATTTAAATTAACTATTTTCTAAGTCGGCATTATTCCAATTAATTGTTTATTGATTCGAATTTTATCTTTTGTTTGTTTTCAAGAATGTTAGCAAAAAGAAAAAATGCACATGTATATGCACACATACATACATATAAAAGTGACACTTTGACACACACACTTCCAAGCTGCAATGCAACTTTAGTAAAAAAGCGTTCCATTTTCCAACTCGAAATAACATTTTGCGAAATTTTTTCGTGCTGAAAAAACATAGTACCCACCTTTAGAGCTAACGAAAGTTAAATTGTATGGAATTTGACAGCTATAACCGGATGGAATATAACAGCTATTATTGTTAATGGCCCTTAATGTTATTTATGGTCGCATTTTCTAAGGAATTTGAACTGTCAGATTTTGTTCAACATTTTGTAGAACACTCCCAATAATTTAAAGTTATTACTCTACAATTATCATCGAAAATTATTATTAGTGGAATGATCAATTAGTAATAATTGTTGTAACAATATCTAATATTAGAAAGAATTTGCATTAACAAGATGGCTATTTCTTTCTAGGAAAATTATTGCTTCACAGAATTATTACGAGCGTAGGGAACATCTCTTTTGTGTCTGAAGCAAAGTTGTAGATAATATGATAGTTGGAGATAATATGAGAAAAAAAAATGCGGAAGAAACCTGCCTTAAAAGTCCCAAAAATGCCAGTTTTTAAAATGTTTCCCAATTTTTACCATTTTTGCTCAATAACTGGATTACAAATCCACAAATATTCTGTTTTTTTCTTTCCAAACTTTATTTTGTATGAAAATAAAAATTCCGATTCGTATTACAGCTATTATTACACAGAAAATATGAGATTTTTATATGTTATCTATACATGCAAACGAATTTTCAATTATTGTCAATATCCGCCCACATTGAAGTTGATACTTGACGTTCTTATTTCATCTTCAAACTGCATAATTTTAGAACTCCACCAACAAACCTCCACAATTTCCACCAATTTCAGTGTCATCTTAAACTTCGGTGCTTTCATCTTAAAACTGCATAATTTTAGAACTCCACCAACAAACCTCCGCAAAAATCATCCAATTTTGGGCACTTGTTATTTTCCATATAGAAATTTTGAATGCTTTTCTGCTTTTTAAAATAACAGTAAGCTCATGTGATAATATTTTTTTCTATCTCAGGTTCGATGATACCTTGCGCCACTCTGGTACGATTGGATAACAATGAAATATCTAATGTATACGTCAACTACAATTTGTTTACACAATTTACAGCCAAATCGGACGAAACATATATAGGGTGATCTAAGTAGATATACTTTTTTCAATAGCCTTTTTTGACAGATCACGTGTGAGTCGTGTCATGCTGTCACGTTATTTTTGTTAAGTAAGTAAGTATAAGTTTTATTATCAAAATAATCGTTCGCCAATTGCGCGTCCATTTTTTTTTTTTAATCCAAAAAAACACTTTCCAGTCGACCCACGACCTTGACACCCATGATCAATATTTTAGCTCTCGTTAAGAGCTATCTTTTTGCCATTGACCGACTCCCGATCCGACGTACAGGACTCATCGGTCCATATTTCTTCAAAAATGATGCCGGTGAGCAGATAATTTCACGTTTTGGGCCGGTCGATTGGCCACCAAGATCGTGTGATATCACACCGTTAGACTGTAAAGTCTAAATTTTATGCGGACAAACCCGCTTCGATTCAGGTCTTGGAGCAAAACATCACGCGTGTCATTCGCCAGTTACCAGTCGAAATGCTCGAACGAGTCATCGAAAATTGGACTCAACGGATGGACCATCTGAGACGTAGCAGCGGCCAACATTTGATAGACATAATCTTCAAACAATAAAAGCCAAAAATGTTCTTTCAAATGATAATAAACATTCCCCATTAAATTTTCTGTGTTTTTTCTTTAAAAAATAGGGATCCTCGAAATTGATCACGCTATGGAATACCAACTGCAAAGTATGGTATTCCATAAAATTGCTTTAAAACTGTGGTATCTATGGCTCAAAAGCCGTTTTTTAGAGTGACTTCTATAGTCTAGCTACGTCAAAACATTGACCGACATGGCCCATTTGCAATCTCCAACAAACTGCAACTATAAAAAATATTTGTACCACATTTGATCAACCTAGATCTATTATTACGGACTTTAGCGTGATTACAACTGACGGACAGACGGATATGGCTAAATCGTCTTATAATTTTGCGGCGATTAAGAATATTTATACTTTATGGGGTCTCAGTTCAATACTTAGAGGTGTTACAAACGGAGTGACAAAATGAATATACCCCCATCCTATGGTGGAGGGTATAAAAATGGACCAGTATGGCCTATTTTCAATCCCAAGTTACCTGCAGCTATAAGAAGTGTATATACCAAATTTCAGACATCTAGCTCAATTTTTGTAGACTGTAGCGTGATTACAAGAGACGGACGGACATGGCTGAATCGTCTTAGAAATTTGCGATGATTAAGAATATGCATATATACTTTTACTGACAGATATTTTATGTCTTTGTGGCATTTTTTAATTTTTAAGGCACTGGATGCACTTTTTGCGGGTAGGTTTGTTCCGCATTTTTTAACCTCAATTTAGTGGTACGAGTGACGTAAGACATCAAGTATGTTCGGCGGATATTCGTTTCGGGACATTTTAAGTCGAATAAGCAATGTTCGTCCGTCTATCTGCTCTCTCGAAAGGAGTAACCGATTGACTTCAAATTTGGAATGCGATTATTATTTTCTATCTCCGGCTAAGTTCGAAGATGGGCTATATTGGAACACTTCTGCTAGTACCACCCCCACAAAGGGTTAACATTTAGTAAAATATTGAATCTTTAATAACTTCTACACTTCTTATTCGAATCTATAAAAGTTCCACACATAGCATTAGTTTGTTAGTCGCTATCACCTAGGTGAAATGGGTGAAATTGCCACACCCCTTTTGCTACCTCCCACGCAAATGAACCATTTTGCACCAAAAGATAACAGCTTATAACATTTACACCAGTGTATAAAAACACTTACAATTTTGTACAGTGTAATGCTTTTATAGTGCCAGTCCATTGGAAAATGTACGTTATTGCCACGCCTTTTTGGTACTTCTCACTTAAAGTTACCATGTTGTACAATGAGAGTACCAAAGCACGAAAGTAAAATAAATTTGTGGAGAGTGTAACGCTTTTATGGTACCTATAGCTTTGTGAAAGATGGGCGTTATAACCACGCCCTTTTAATACCTCTCACACAGAATAACCATATCATACCAAAATGAATAGCTTAAAACGTTTATATACCAGTGCACATAAACGCTTATAATTCGGCACAGTGCAATGTGTTTAAAGCATCTACTGTTCAGCGAAAAATATGTGGTTTTGTTAAACCCCTTCTGGTACCTCCCACAAAAATTGACAGAATAATTCGTGAACTATTCCATATTGCATTTCTCACAAAGTGAGTATATACACTAAAAAAAAAGCGTACTGAAAATCAATGAATTTTTCGTAAAGTTTAAGATTTCGGCAATGATTTCGAGCCAAAGACAATCGCTATAAAAATAAGAAGGTTTTATAGTTAATTTAAAGACGTGAATAGTACTTGTTTGGAGGATGCATTTCATAGAATTAAGAATTTTGGGTAATAAAACTAATTAAGTTTGGTCTTAAAATAAGCACATTTTTGCGTAAATTTAAGTATGGCGCGTGCTTATTTTTAGTAAAATATCATATAATTTAAAACATTATCGTAATAAAATTTAAAATATTTGTCCTTGATATAAGAACATACTGGTAATTAATTTAAGGCATACATGAATTTAAATACAGTTTTTTAAATATGTATGGAAAATTCGTTACATTATATTGATTATAATGTTACTCTTTTAAATGAATCATTTTCTTTGAAATCATTTACTATTCATAGAAAATTCAATAACACAACACTTTATCTTTCTAAATAAATAGTTTATTTGTTATATTTTATATTGGAAAATACAAAAATAATATAATACATATTACGGATAACCTTGAACATTTTATAATTTAAAACAATATGTAATTGTATAAAGACAAATCGGCCAACACACTATGAAGTTTGACTTTTATTCGAATATTGTATTGTTATGTATCGATTTTATAGCGGGATTCGTTTCTCTATTTGTTTTTCATGAACAATTTTTATCGGAACTGACCTTAATGATTTTTAACCTAGAATTTGGCTGGAATTTAAATAGAAATTATATAAAACAAATATTATGTTATTATATCATATAGTTTGGATGCTCACTCATTTCCTGCAATTTGTAAATTTTTAATTCCCCACTGCATTTTTCATATATCCAAATAAAGTTCAATTGCGCGAACTAAAATAAAAATAATTTGAATAGATATCAAACAGAATGATTTATATACGATAAAGTATTAAAATAAATTTTATCATATAACTGTCACAAAATGTTGAAAGATAAGAGATATATTAAAATCTTGGAATATACTTACTTACACTGAAATATTTAGTCACTCTTCTACGACACAAATTCTCATAATAGATCCATACAAAATTTGCTGTACTAAAAGTTAAAAAAAATATTTATGTAAGATATTATTAATAATAGAAACTGATTGTTTTGAAAGTGGCGAAAGTGACATTTTTCATATAAATTGAGTTATCAAAAATAATTTTCTCAAAAAAATCAATCGTGACTTAGATTTTAAAATCTTAAGTTTTGTTAGCAAACAAAACTATAAAAACTTATTAAAAATTTCTTCTGTAAAACAAAAGCTAATGCTGCTTATGACATTCTTAACCCTGGTGTTAGATTAGCAAATCTGTACGAATCCTAGATTAAGAGTCCATTTGGTTAACATTACATTTTCCATATAAAATGAATATGGAAGACAAAATTTTATATTTATTTTTATTCAATACTTCGTGAAAAGAAAGCAGCTTATTTACAATTGTTTTTGAGCAAAAACGCTTATTATTTTGATTTTAGTAAAACAAAAATATCCCTTGGACCAAATTATAAGGCAATATATGTACTTATATATATTACCGTTTATAAAGGAAACGATACAAAAATTGGACCAAATGGGCCTAATCTAACAGCAGGTTTAATTATGAAGTACTTACGAAGCAATTATGAACACGAAATCAAGGAAAAATTTAAACTAAAATTCAAAAAAGCAAAAATCTTTTTAAATAAATTATATTTGGAAAACTTTTTAACAATAACTTTGTTTGTGTGAAAATACGTATTTTGTATGTGAACGTCAGTTCGCAAATATATTTTGTTCTAATACCGTAATATATGCGTTCCAAATTAAATTTCTTGATTTCCAAATAAAATATATTTGTTCAGAAATACATAATACTTACAAATATTATTTCCAAATCTATTGTTTCCAAATCTCACTTATTTGTTGTAATTTATAAATGGCATTCAGCACTGCATTTTTCATATATCCATCACATTTACCTTCAAATATTGCGTGATCTAAAATTAAAATAATTAAATTTTTTCTGAAAATAAATGAAATAAAATTATCTATAAACAAAAAAAAATGCAAATAAATTTTATCATATCACAATTGGAAAACGCTGAAAACTAAGAGAAATATTTCAGCCGTTCATATATAATACATACATTGAAATATTTTGTAAAATTTGCCACTCTTCTCACAAACGACCCATTCTAAAATTGTTTTACTAAAAAAATTAAAAAAGACAGTTATATGTATAACATATTATTAATAATAAATTTCTATATTGCCACAAATAATTTTACATTTCTGCATTATGCGCTGGTATTTTTAATAAATAAATACTTTCAATTAAAATGTGTTTTGTTAATTTTGTAATTGCCAATAAGATGTTTATTTCAGGATAATAATATTATTTTTCACGTACCTAAACATTTTCCCATTGTCTCTTTCAGTACACAAAATCTATTACTCACATTTTTATCATCCATTTGGCACAAATCTCTTCACAGGACTTACAAACAAGATCTTCTTCAAAAACGCATGTACATACATCGCCATAAATAACATACAGCAAAAATAACTATGACACACGCACTCCCTTATCACAGAGATCGATGGTGACGCCGACGGCATTACCACATGCATACACAAATGTACACGACGGTTTCATTTGTTGTTGTTGCTATGCTTTAGCAAAAATAACTGTTAACAGCCCATATTAAAATTATTTTCGGTGCAATATGCACGTATGTATGCACGTATACTTACATATTCACAGCAATCAAATTTTTTCACAATCCGCGTCCCGAAAACAGACAACCGTTTCCTTCCATCGCTTGTAAATAACTGACGATTTAAAAGAAAACGAACGACAAAACTGTTCTCTATTTTCTCTTCTAGCATTCCATAATTGATTCACACATTACCAAACAAAACTGATTCTCCGAGCGAGAGAGGGAGGGAGAGATTGTAAAATTCTCTCGTAAAAATAATGACAATAGTCATAAAATTTATTACCAAGACAGCCTTTCCTTTAAGGGGAGCATAGCCTTAAATTTATTACTCAAATATCTCATACTGTTAAATAAGTCCGATTCGGCATTAAAACTATGACATGTCTACGTCATAGTGTTAATGTAGAAAATCCTTAAAAGTATTGAAATATTACTTAAAATAATGCGGATTGTCACAAAAATAATGATTTTTTTCTTTAATTTAAATGCGTACATTTAAAGAAGCGCGTACACAAAACTAATGATTAGATAGTCATTAATTCAAATTCAAAAAACTTTATATTAAGGAAAATTTCGTAAAAAACGTGTAAATTTTCATTATTTTAATGAAAATTGTCATTGAATTGATGACGAGGTAGCATACTTAATATAAGAATGTGTCATCATTAGTTTTATTACTATTTTTTTTTTCAGTGTACCTTAGCCGATTTACCCAACTGAAATTGCTTACTTGTTTTTCTTCTATTCAATATCTCAACTTTGTTTCAGACACACCGTACGGTATACCGAGAAAAAAATATAGAAAAAAAGTGCTAGAAATCCATTTTGAGCAAAAAAATTGTATGGCCATTAAATTATTAATTGAGCCAACATGACTAAACGAATAATGCAGAAGTTCTTATTTTTGGGGCTATTTTCACGTCCAATTCTCAAAAGTTATCCCCAAAGTTATCCCCTTCTTGCAGCATATCGGCTTATGACACTATATGTTCCTTCCGTCTGAGGTGTAGGGTATGGTCAGCAACTTTGTAGATAATATTAAGGCCAATATTTTTGTAGAATGTATCAACCCTCTAGCTTCCCCACATAACGATAATTTTTGGCTTTATTTTAATAAATCGTAAAAAAACAAACAAGCAAGTTGCCCATAAAATGTTAATATACATGTCAGTAAACACCCAAGCCCTAAACTTATAACAAACACCAAAAAACAGTAAAATTCCACTCTAAAAGTCCCTTTTGGAATATTCGAGTAGCAATGTTATTCATACGCCCCTGTGGTCGAAGCAGTAAATATACCAATAAAGAGGAGTTTAACTGGAATTTGACTGTTTTTTGTGTTTGTGTTATGTTTTGGGATTTGGTGTGTTCTGACATATATAAAGGGTTTTCCATTATGGACTATTGTGTATGTGAAGTACTTTGGAAATATTTTTTTTGTTTACAATAAGTATGCTTTGCTTTTTCATTGTATTTTTCCTGAAAAATATTATACATATTTTCATACGGCATCATCATACAAATTTGAAAACATGTTAACTTTTGCTTTGGATTCTGGCGCAACAGACCATTTTGTGAACAACAAAGACGTGTTCAAAAATATAAGGAAACTGTCAACCCCTAAGTATATCAAAATTGCCAAAGATAAGGAGCAAATTTGTGTTTCATTGATTGGTGAAATCGATTTGGTAACTGATATGGGTGTAAATGTGGAACTGAAAAACGTGCTGTACAGTTCAGAATTCAGAGAGAATTTACTATCAGTAAGCAAGATTGTGGAAGCCGGATTAAAAGTGAAATTTCAAAGAAGTGACGCGGCTATTATGGATAATGGTAAAGCTATAGCAAGAGCAAAACGATGTGGTAATTTATTTGAGCTGAGGATGAACTGTCAATACAATTCAAAGGCAAATTTGAGCAAAAGTGAAGAAAGTGCTCTTTGGCATAAACGTCTTGGTCACATCAGCTATCAAGGTCAATATGAATTGGTTTCTAAAGATATGGTGTCTGGATTACCTAAGGCGATTAAGAATGAATTTTGCAAAATATGTGTTCTAAGCAAGCAGTGTCGAGAAACCTTCAATGGAACTCGAAGTAAGTCATCACGACCAATTGAGCATATTCATTCTGACGTATGCGGTCCAATACAGCCTAATGCTTGGGATGGTTGAAGATACTTGCTAACATTCATAGACGACTACACTCATTTTGTAATAGTGTATCTTATAAAGAAGAAATCAGAAGTATTCGAAAAGTTCAAAGAGTATGAAGCTCTGGTGACATCGAAGTTTGGGACAAAAATAAGCCAACTTACCATTGACCAAGGAAGAGAATACCAACCTGAAGGTATGTTATCATTCTGCAAAAAGAAAGGAATTCAGATGTGTACAACAATGGCGTATACTCCACAACAAAACGGCGTTGCGGAAAGACTTAATCGGACGATTGTGGAGCGTGTTAGAGCTTTGTTGTTGGAAGCAGGCGATCCAAAGTCCATCTAGAGCATTAACTACAATGAAAACACCTGCCGAAATGTGGTATAATAACAAACCTGATTTATCCAAGCTCAGAATTTTTGGATGTCTGGCCTATGCTTGGGTTCCTGATCAAAAACGTCTTAAACTAGATAATAAAAGCAATGATTGGTTACTGTGATATGATTGGTTACTGTCCAAATGGTTATCGTTTATGGGACAAAGAGAAACGTAAGGTGGTCCTAGCTAGAGATGTCAAATTTGATGAAAATTCATTTCCCTTTAAAATGAAGTCAACTGCTAATAATGATGTCTTAGTCGTAGAAAGAAACAATCAATTGGGGGAAGAAAGTGATGATAATGATGTTTCAAATCAAGAAGATCCTGACACTAGCGTGGTATCGAATGACACTGAAATTCAACACGAAATTGCAAGTGAAATAAATGTAGACTTAAATGAGACTGCAGTTATCGATGATCAAGAAACTACTATAGAAGTACCTCAGGTGGAAGACCAAGTCGCCGTGCCACCGAGACGAAGTGAGAGGGTATCAAAACCAAATAGTAAGTTTTCCGACTATTATTTATCATTTTTCGAGGCTGTAGCGATAGATTCGAAAATACCATCCACGTATGCTGAAATTGAAAAATGTGATGATCAATCACAATGGTTGTTAGCAGTAGAAGAGGAATTGAAGTCGATGGAGAAAAATAAAGTATGGAGAACAGTGAAATGTCCTCCTAAAGTGAAACCATTAAAAACAAAGTGGGTCTTTACCATAAAGAAAGATGAAGATGGAAATCCAGTACGTTACAAGGCTAGGCTTGTGGCCAAAGGCTACCTTCAAAGGTTTGATGAAAATTATGATGACATTTATTCTCCTGTAGCGAAATTATCTACAATTCGAATTGTTTTGGCTATTGGCGTAACGAAGAAGCTCCACTTTCACCAGTTGGACATCAAGACGGCGTTCCTTCATGGAAATCTTAAAGAAGATATTTATATTAATTTCCCGGAAGGTATGAACGACGCTCCTGGTAGTATTTTAAAATTGGAACAAGTAAGAAAGTTTCAGTCGGGTAAACCGACTAAGGTATACCCTCACTTTGTGAGTAATGTAATATATAACATTACACCAATAAATCTGTCAATTTGTGTGGGAGGTACCAGAAGGGATTTTCCAAATACACATATTTTTCGGTAAACAGTACATTCTTAAATACATTGCATTGTGCTGAACTATAAGCGTTTATGTGCACTGGTATATTAAAGTTACGAGCTATGTAATTTTGGTATGATTTGGTCATTTTGTGTGGGAGGTACAAAAAGGGGCGGGGTGATAACGCCCACTTTTTACAGGACTATAGGAACTATAACAGCATTACACTGTACAAAATTTCAAGTATTTGTATGCACTGGTATTAAAGTTACAAGCCGTTTACTTTTGGTACGAAACGGTCCATTTGTGTGGGAGGTACCAAACGGGGCTGTACAATAATGCCCATTTTTTACCAGACTATAAGCGCTACAAAAACATTATACTGTAGAAAATTTCAACCATTTTTATGCACCTGTATTAAAGTTATAAGCAGTTACATTTTGATGCAAAATGGTCCATTTGTGTGGGAGGTACCAAAAGGAGCATGCCAACTTCAACCATTTTGCTCGAGGTAATAGCGACTAATATACTAATATTATGCGCAGAATTTCAAAAGATTCGAATAAGTAGTATAGAAGTTATTAAAGAATCAATATTTCACTAAATTTTAACCCTTTGTGTGGGAGGTACCAGAAGGAGTAGACCAATATGGCCCATCTTCGAACTCATCCGGAGATAGATCAAAATATTACCACATACCAAATTTGAAGTCAATCGGTTAATCCTTTCGAGAGTTATCGTGCGCACCAGCCAGCAGACAGACAGACAGACAGACGGACGGACATTGCTCATTCGACTTAAAATGACCCAAAACGGATTTCCCCCGAACATACTTAGGGTCTTAGATCACTCCTTCGATGTGTTACACTTTTTTCCGTAGCAAATGATATATACCCTCGTCACACTAAAGTGAGGGTATAAAAATCGTTATACGGTCTGAAACAGTCACCAAGATGCTGGAATGAAAGAATCAATAATGAACTTTTAAAAATGGACTTTAAACGTTCCCAGCATGACTATTGTTTATATACCCGCATAAAAGGCAATAATACGCTGTTTCTTTTGCTATATGTGGATGATCTTTTAATTATTGGAAATAATGAAAAAGAAATTGAAGAACTCAAAAATGAAGTATCCATGAAGTTTGAGATGTCAGATTGTGGTAAATTGAAACATTACCTAGGAATAAAATTTGACTACAACCAAAAGGATGGCGTACTGGTGTTATCGCAAGAATTAATAATAAATAATGTAATACAGAAATTTGGAATGACAGAATGAAATCCAGCGCAAACTCCTATGGAGAAAGGCCTTCAATTGCCAGCTGCAATTGGTGAGGAATGTGGCAAACCGTATCGTGAATTATTAGGTAGTCTTATGTACGTAATGCTAAGTATTCGCCCCGATATATGCTATTCTGTTGGTTATATGGGAAGATTTCAACAGAATCCTGGTGAAATACATTGGACAACACTAAAAAGAATACTACGGTATGTAAAAGGTACCAAAGCATCCTCATTAGTTTACCATTGTAATGAAAATCTTGAGCCTCTTATCGGATATGCTGATGCTGATTGGGCATCGAACCTGGAAGACCGAAAATCTACCAGCGGATTTGTTTTTTATGTGTTTGGTAATCCTGTGTCTTGGACGAGCAAGAAACAAGCAACAGTAGCTACATCATCCAGTGAGGCTGAATGAAATGTTGCACTGAGTCAAGCTGCATCCGAAGGATTGTGGATTCGTGGAATACTACAAGATCTTAACATCGTTGACGAAAAATATCCTGTTACTATATTCGAAGACAATGCTTGGTGTATTTTTATGGCCAAAAACATCGAATGTAAACGGTCAAAACACATTGACATCAGACATCATTTCTTGAGAAACCACATTGCCAAAGGAAATTTGATTATAAAACCTATATCAACAAAGGATCAAATTGCTGATATTTTATAAGAAGCTTTAGATATAAGAAGCTTTATTACAATTAGAAATTTGCTTAAATTGTCAAATTGAGAGAGGGTATTGTAATATTGTGTATGTGAAGTACTTTGGAAATATTTTTTTTGTTTACAATAAGTATGCATTGCTTTTTCATTGTATTTTTCCTGAATAATATTATACATATTTTTTCTCATTCTGAAAAAAACCTTTGTACGGAAAACTTAATAAAACTGAATTCTCTTATATAAAACGACATCGGCCTCAAATTTACAATAGGGACATAACATAAACTTTGTCAGAGCAAAATCGGAGAAATTTCGGCGTTTTAAATGATCAAGTGGCTTTAGTTCTTGAGTCAGTTTGATCTTATAAGGATGAAGGCCAAGATCTTTTCGCAAAATACGCCACAGTGTGGTTTGAGAGATGTCCAATTTCTGAGAACGACATGGAATCGACTGGTTTGGCTAATTTTGAACGGTATCTTTACAGTATCTCTTTGGCGCCGAAACATCCAAAAGTAAAAATTTCGATTAAAATGTATCCACTATAGCACGCACAGCCTGTCGGGTTTGACGATTATTACGGCCGAAAATAGGAGTAAGCGCTCCTAAAGTTGCGACCACCGTAATGTTTAATGATTTCCAAACGTTGCACGTTAGTGAACTTTACCATGATTAAAATGTTGACTTCGACTAACGTTTTGACACTAAAAGATCATTAAAAATGTTTAAGGGTGCGTTGACATAAAGATACGAAATTTTTATGACCCTATTAGAAAACCCGATAGTAAAATTTTATGCGCAACATTTTGGTAGAACATTTCAAAAACCCCCTCCCTCCTCTAAGGGGTATTTGAATATACCCTACACCTTAGACGGAAAGAGCCCATAGTTTCATAAGCCGACATGCTGCAAGAGTGGGACAATTTTAACAAACAAAATGTCATCAATGAGATGTACGACAAATATAGTGCCAATCAGCTGATCGCAGCCCTTTAACTTCTTCATTGTATCGTGAATCTACTCTATTTAGCTCTCTTCTGTCAGTCATCTTTAGCAAAACGTGAATTGTGCCTGTCCACTGTATTTCGCCAATAATAAAAGGAAGTAAATTATAAAAACAAATAGTTTACAGTGAAAAAGAATCTAATGGTGTTTTCTTTTCTAAAAAAAGATGTTGCCCTGTCAGAGAGCAACATTTTAATAATGTCGCCTACACCCTCTTGTACTGCTGCATTTTTTATGGTCAGAATCGATAACAAAAATGCAAAAAACTAGCCTTTTAACTCACTAAAAGTAAACTAAAAACAAAGAATACTCCACGGCGCACAGTGGAATATTTTCACACAAGACGCGGCAAAAATTAGAAGGAATTGAGCTAGAGCTTTGAAATTTGGTACATATCACTCATTTCGCCTAATTAGCTAAAAACCAATTTTTTGTTTAATTCCGCCCATAACCACGGCTACTTCCCACATAACCTAAATTTAAAAATCTTAGTATTTTTCTCAATTTAGCATTTATATTATTACAAATTGCTTGTAGAGATTGTATTTGAGTCCTCAATTACATAAAGATTACAAGTGCCACGCCCAACGCCCATATATCAATTTAAATTTTATACGATGTTGGAAATGACAGGAAATTTCTTTATAAAACGCTTTGTATCTTTTGTTCGATGTAAATCAGTACGCAGAACAAAGTAAATAACTAAAGCGTAATATATTAGCTCAACATTTGCAAAAAAATGATGATGAAATAGTTTACAGTTTTTTGTTAATTAATCATTCCAACTATCCAGAAAAAATCATCATTGATTTCCAACTATCCAGAAAAAATCATCATTGATTTAACAATGTGTTCATTAATAATACGTCATTTTTAAAGCATACTTTTAGGAATATGTCGAAAGGACACACAAACAATGAGGCATGTATATATAGTAGATTGGCAAACAAATGTTCGCTTATATGAATATTTACCTTGTTCATGTCGGTTGCCGTTTAATTCGGTCTGTAATCGTTGATGTAAACTAAGATACTCTTTCGGCTCAAGACCAACTTGCTTTTATACATGCTTTATATGGTTTTTGTTATATTTGCAGTCAATTTATCATTTGCCCCTTAAGGTATGCTTTGGTAATACATAGCAACATCGATTAAAGATAACGAATTTTGGATTGTTTTTTGCCGAGTAGGTTTTACCATTTCGTTAAATAAATCAACATAGGCAGAATTTTCTTTTCGCAATGGTTAACTAAGTCCCTAGTTTATAAATTTTTGTTAATGACAAGACCTCGGTCGGCCTCGGAAGTATAGTTTTATCCTGGAGAAACTGAAACACCCTGATTTTTGGAAACTTGCAAGTAAACCACAGATTAAAGAGGAAAATGACAACACAATTATATTTTTTTTAACACAAAAAACTCTTCAAAAGGTTCTGTATAGTATGCCTTAAACGAAGTTCCAATGCGATTCATAGTTTCGGAGATATGGGCATACAAAATACTCTCTTAAATGATAAACTTTGGAACCATTGTACCATTTATGAATTTCAAATGCTTGTACCGCGACATTTCGCCAAGATATCGGAAAAACCTTTAAAGATTTAGTTAATTGGAATGTTCTTTACAGATTGGAATCAAACATTTTGAGATTGGGCCTCATGAAAATTGGGAGTTTTTGCCGCTCATAATACACTGTGCGCCGCCTAAATGAAGCATCTGACCAAACTTCATTATAAAAAAGCACGCACGTACACACGCGGTTATTTAGGCTATTCGCTCGACGCCGAAAAAATATCTGTTTTTTAGGGCAGCGTCCACCCCTTCGATTAAATACAGGGCTGAAATGTTGCATTTTTGCCCCGTGCAAGTGCGACATTTTTCACAAAAGAAAACGAAACCCTTTCACAGTGCAGCATTTATTTTACAATCGAAGACAAAAAGGCATTTTTGGGGCGAAAGGCATACAAAATGTAGCAAAAGAAAACACCATAAGAATACATATATTTATAATATTAAGCATTTGCTAAAACTAAGACATAAGTGAAATGCAAGTAAGAAAGTTTCAGTCGGGTGGGTAAACCGACTAAGATATGTATACCATCACTTTGTGAGTACTGTAATATGAAATATTACACGAATTAGTCTGTCAATTTGTATAGGAGTTACCAGAGGGGGTTTAACAAATACTCCTATTGTTCGCTAAACAGTAGATACTTCAAATATATTGCAGTGTAACGAATTGTAAGCGTTTATGTGCACTGGTATACTAGAGTAATGATCTATTCAATTTTTGTATGATTTGGCCATTTTGTGTGAGAGGTACCAAAAGGGGCGTGGCAACTTCGCCCATTTTTCACTGGATTGTAGGTACTATAAAACCATTACACTGTACAAAATTTTAAGTCTATGTATGAACAGGTATTCAAGTTATATGCTGTTAACTTTTGGTGCAAAATAGTACATTTGTGTGGGAGGTACCAAAAGGAGCGTGGCAATTACGCCCACTTTTCGCTGGACTATAGATACTACTACAGCATTACACTGTACTGATATTATTGTTATAATCAGTTAACTTCTGGTGGAAAATGGTCCATTTGTGTGGAAGGTACCAAAAGGGTCGCGGCAACTTCGCCTATTTTTTTCGAGGTGATAGTTACTAATAAACTAATACTATTCATTTTAGAGGATTAACATAAGTAGTATAGGAGTTATTAAATAATCAATAATTCACTAAATATTAACCCTTTGTGGGGGAGGAACTAGAAGGAGTGGACCAACATTGCCCATCTTCGAACTTAGCCGGAGAAAACAAAAATATTACCACATACCAAATTTGAAGTCAATCGGTTACTGATTTCGAGACTTATCGTGCGCACCACCAGCCAGCAGACAGACGGACGGACATTGCTCATTCGACTTAAAACGAACTAAAACGGATATCCGCCGAACATACTTAAGGTCTTTTGTCACTCCTTCGATGTGTTACACTTTTGGCCCGTAGCAAATGATATATGTATACTAGGGCGGGTTGATTTAAAAATCGCCCATTGCTCAGTGAAAATCGTATTCTAGGGATCAAAATAAGAAACTTTGCCGAAGGAACCGTACCTCTAACACGAATTTGATCCCAAGAATACGATTTTCACTGAGCAATGGCGACATTTTTTGCCTCCCCACAAATCGACCCGGTCTAATGTATACCCTCGTATCACTAAAGTGAGGTTTTAAAAATAAAAATAATTATTGTGAAAAATAAGTTAGAGAATTATTATATGCAAAACAATATCTATCACTGCAGTCAACACGTGACCATAGTGACGTCATCGATGGATAAAGAAAATGTGAGTTATAAATATTTCTCTTTTATTGTCTCTTCTCTTTTGGTTGTGTTTTGCTCATAATTTGCCTAAAGAAGAAACGTGCGTTCCTTTAAGAAAGAATGGGAAAATAATATACATAAGTACCATAAGGAAGACGTTATTTATATCCTCTATTTAGTGGGGTATATATTATTTGCTACAGTTTAATTGTTTTTACCTTAAATCACCCCACAGATATTAAGGAACTTTTTGACATTTGTTTTTAAAGCCTACACTACACTGTGGTACCGAATATTATGACTGTGAATTTGTTTGTATCGCCAAAAAGGGAAGATATCGGCAGACTCATCGTTTATTATACCTATACATACGTACTATAAAGATTTTTGGTGTCGTTGTAGACATTTCGGTATGTCTGTCCATATATACTTATACTTGTGATCAATGCGCAGATCTTTGGTACAGAGCCATTTCATGGATTTAGGATGAACCCTGTTGGAGCTGGGCAACATCCGTCTATGTTTTTATATATCCCTCATATAAGGGTTTCCTCCGATTTTATTTCTCATTGTTAAATTTGTGTACGTTTTTATGTAGTCCTCAATATAAATTTCTCCATTCATTTATGGTCGTTTTGTCCTGGAAGCCATAATTTATGTAAATCCATAATCGTAACAAGTGAAATGGTTTGTCTCAACCGAGTTAATTTTTGACTACGAATACGATCCGATCTTGCGAAATGACGTTTGTATAAACTGTGGAGATGAAGACGATGATGAATCAATTGAACTGATTCAACTTATGTTTATACCCTCACTTTAGTGGAAGTGGAAATTCGTTTCAGGATATTTTAAGTCCGTCTGTCTGACTGGTGCGCACTATTAATTTCCAAAGGAGTAACGGATAGACTTCATATTTGATACGTGATAATATTTAAACCCTACACCACAATGTGGTACATGGTATTATAAGTTGGTTTCATGGCAGATGTGTGTAACACCTAGAAATATTACAGCTAGACCCACCTGAAAGTATACCGATCGACTCAGAATCACTAGCTGAGTCGATTTAACCACGTCTGTCTGTCCGTCCATCTTACTTATTGAAATTGGTTGAAATCGGTTCAAATTTAGATATAGCTCCCCTATAAGGAGTGATCCATTTCGAGGTTCCCTACTTTTTTAATGAAAACAAAACACAGATAATTCAAATTGAATGGCGAATTTTTGTTATCATTTGAAAGAACATTCTTTGGCATTTATTTTTTAAAGATTATATCTATCAAATGTTGGCCGCGGCTACGTTTTAGATGGTCCATCCGTTGAGTCCAATTTTCGATGACTCGTTCGAGCATTTCGACTGGTAACTGGCGAATGACACACGTGATGTTTCGCTCCAAGGACTGAATTGAAGCTGGTTTGTCCGCATAAACTTTAGACTTTACAAATCCCCACAGGAAAAAGTCTAACAGTGTGATATCACACGATCTTGGTGGCCAATCGACCGGACCAAAACGTGAAATTATCTGCTCACCGAAGTTTTCTCTCAATAAATCCATTGATTGATGCGATGTGTGGAAGTGGCGCCGTCTTGTTGAAACCAAATGTCGCCGAGATCACGAGCTTCAATTTCAGGCATCAAATATTCTGTTATCATGGCACGATTTTTGAATAAATATGGACCGATGATTCCGGTACGTCGGATCGGCAATCGGCCAATGGCAAAAAGATAGCTCTTAACGAGAGCTAAAATATTGCAAATGGGTGTCAAGGTCGTGGGTCGACTGGAAAGTGTTTTTTTTTTTTGGATTTCAAAAAAATGGATTTAGCACAATTCGTCGGCTCAATGCTATTTTGTTCCATACGCCATTTTGTATGATCGGAGAAAAACGCAATTTATTGTTTGAGTAAAAACGGGACTGAAGAGTTACACACTTTTTATTTCATAGGGTTCCCAACAGTGTTTGTATGATTCTCATGTATTTATATGCCATTACATCCATAAATAAGAAAGTTATAACAATTTTTGTACTTGGCATTTTGGTCCATATCCAGTTTTATTTTAATATTTTTTCGTATTTGTATTACATGGACCACAAAAAGGGTCGGTATGGAAGGACACTAATTTACATATTGTGAGCGAAAGAACGTAAAATACCGAGTGAAAAATATAGGGCGATAAAAAATTAAGACATAGAACAAAAATTTCGAAATTATTTCCCGTTATTCAGAGTAAAACAAATTTACCCTACCAATATCTCGAAAACTAGGCGAGATAGGAAAAAAATGATTGCAGATTCTGAAAGAGCATGCTTGGAACCCATATTATCAACTCCTAACTCAAAAAACACAAAAATGGCGTATGGACCAAAATAGCATTAAGCCGACGAATTGGCGAACGATTATTTTCATAATAAAACTGAATAATTTGTAAACGTTGTTCAGGCGTAAGTCTTTCCATGATGAAATGACAAACAATACTTAACAAAAATAACGTGACAGCATGACACGACTCACACGTGATCTGTCAAAAAAATGCTATTGAAAAAAGTATCTCTACTTTCGTCACCCTTTATTTTAAAAAGAATTCATCAAATACAAACTGCAAAGATTCAGTTAAAATGCTTAGAAAATATGGAGTTTATAGCTAAATACGTATATTTTGGAGCGACCTCTATAGGGTGACTATAACAAAATATGAATCGATTTGTAAAATTCTACCAAGTTTTATCAACCTAGCTCTATTATTACGGACTGAAGCGTGATTACAACAGACGGACATGGCTAAATCGTCTTAGGCTGCCGGCAGAGCAAGAAGCAATTTTGTTGCGTGAGCGTACAGCGGCTGAAAAGTGTTTTCTGTGTTTTCTTATCAGAAAGCCAAACCGAAAGCGATACTCTCAGCAAGAGAGCGCGTTGTGAAGCGTTTCTAGCTCTGCTTTGCTCCGACAGAACACAAAAGCAAGAAAGAAAGAGAAAAACAAACACTGACACTCTGATCTCTCACTTCAACACATGTGTAAATTCTCTCTCTCTCTCTGCAGTCAGCATGACATGTTGCGTCGTTGTTTTAGCAGTGACTTTCAGCTCTTTTCGTATTGCTTTGCTTCGGTGTGCGGTCTGGCGTCAGCCTAAGAATTTTACGACGATTAAGAATATTATATATAATTTATAGGTGCTCATATCAATATTTAGAGGCGATACAAACGGTGTGACAGAATGAATTTACCCCCATCCTATGGTGGAGGGTAAAAAAAGGTTACATAGAAATTTGGACAGTTATAGTTGCTGCAACCATTACGTTCTGCAAATATGATCACTTCAACCATAAAGTTTTCTCTAAGTGCACGACCGTTTTCCGCGTTGTAGATATGTACTCGTATGTATGCTCATGTTCCTTGCTATGTTATATACTCATACCATTTACATATTTTGCATTACTGTCTACATAATGCATTCCATGATGGAAGGATTCATCATTGAAGTGAAAAATTGACTATAATAAATTATTTAAACAAATGCAAATACTCGCATATATCTGTACGTACATGTACACAGTATACAAATGTGGTTAATTTGGTTTCCTTTAAAAATAACGATATTACATTATAAAGTTGTAGTAAAATGAAATTGACCAAAGTGTATATTATGAATATTATTATGAAAAATTTAAGTTGGTATGAGAAATTAGAAAAAAGGTAATAAGAGACCGCAGTGGTCGACTCTAGTATAGAGAGGAAGACCTCAGAGGTCGACTCTAGTGTAGAGGATGACCACTGTGGTCAAGTCTAGTGTAAAGGATGGCCACAGTGGTCGACTCTAGTAAAGAGGGGAAGATTTATTTATTTAAGATATTATTTTGAAAAATTTAAGTTGGTTGAGATTTTAGGAAAAGGTGATAACATTGTTTCTACGACTCCAGTATAGAGAGGATGCCCACAGTAGTCGACTCTAGTATAGAGAGAATGCCCACAGTAGTCCACTCTAGTATAGAGATTAAGACGACAGTGGTCGACTCTAGTACAGAAAGGAAGACAACAGTGGTCGACTCTTAGTATAGAGAGAAAGTCTACAGGGTCAACTCTAGTATAAAGAGGCTGACCACAGTGGTCGACTATAGCATAGAGGAAATCATAAATTTCCCCATACAGTAAATGTTGCTACCACATCGTCCCTCACTGTATAATTCCATTATTATGTTGACTTATTTTTCCATTGTATCCTCATGAACGCAATAACACTTTCGTCCTGCAAGGCTTCATTTTTATTCATGGCCGTGAATGGCAGTGTGTAGCTGCTAGGGAGTTGATATGCCTTATCAGGACTTATTTATTGTAGAGGCCATATATGCAATCAATCACCGTATTTGGGTATGCATGAGTGTCTGTGTGGATGTAACACACTTTCATAGAACTATCATAGAATGTGTGTGGCTATACTCGCACATTAGGCTGCCTCGTATAGTCCAATGTTTATTATAATTCTAATTGCAATACACTAGATAAATAAATCAATAAATAAATAATAATCAAATTAAATAATTAACAAATAAATAAAAAATATTTTAGAATAAATGAGAATTACACATTTTTTCAAATAGTTATATCATACGGAAATACACAAAAAGTGAACAAAGGGCCCACAATGTGAACAAAAGACGCCAATAGAGAATGATGTTCTGAAGTCTGTTATCTTATCCTTTTTGACTACTTTGAAGTTTAATGAGAGAGAATTTCCAAAATCCATTATTATTTTATCATTTAATGGGGGTATTACATTAAGACTCGTTTCCTTGCATCTTTATCCATACTCTGTTACTAGCTCGTATATACAAAATTCGATGATTTCTTTTATCTCCGAAAGGTGTTTTGAAAAAAAAAATTCTCAAAAGGCGCTACCTTAAAAAGACCATTAATATTTCATATCTGCAATTGGACACCAAAATGTTTGCCTTTTGTCTCATTATTACCCTAACAAAGATCTGTCATTATTCATCGTTAGTTCAGTTTATCATATTCGGGTCCCTTTTTGCCCATTTCATACCCACAACATGTGTGAATTTCGGCAGTCCATTATTTGTTCATTATTAGGAGAAAGTATTATATATATTTACTCTCATTTTGTTCCAGTTTTACTCGAAATAATCTGCAGTTCCAGAACTTGCTATAATGTTTCCATCTTCGTCTTTTTACCAAAAAGTAAGTAATTCGTTATTAGTTTTTCTCTTCTAGAGATTACCATATTTGTGCTCATTGTATCCCATTCCTACCGAAAAAGTACAGATGTCAACTATCCGTTGTTGGTTCATCTTCAAGATGTGGTACCATATTTGATCCACTATTTACCATTTTTAATCCCAAAAATATATTATTTATATAATAATAAGTCGATCATGCCTGTACATTGTGAAACAAAATCCATTTTGTTCATGATTTCCAAAATATGGTCCCCCTTTTAAAAAAAATACCCTATTATTTTGTACCTGGAGGATGTTGCCATATTTGGTGAATTTTTGGTAATTTTTTTTTTTCAAAAGTCGATAATTTATTAGTCGCTTGATAATTTATTAGTCGCTTGAATAGAAGCGTACCACCACTTTCAAATCTAAATAACTAAGTATAGGGTTTTCCAATAGGGATGATATGATTTTGAACTGACGTTTCGCCCATTTGTAATATGTCATGATCTGTCATTTGATTTTCATTGTATTCAGTAGTGTTTACAATTTCATCATGGAGAGATATACGCAAGAACAACGTTTACAAATTATTCAGTTTTATTATCACAATAATCGTTCTCCAATTGCAACTTTTCGTGCGCTAAGTCCATTTTTTAAAATCCAAAAAAAAACTCTTTCCAGTCGACCTACGACCTTGACACCCATGATCAATATTTTAGCTCTGGTCAAGAGATATATTTTTGCCATTGACCGATTGTGGCTACGTGCCACACAGCAAATGAAATAATTGAATTGTTGCGATAAAAGTTTGGAGATTCGATTATTTCAAAAAATTGGGATAATAAATGGCCTCCGAGAAGTTGTGATTTAACACCATTAGACCATTTCTTGTGGCGTTATTTGAAGTCATTGGTCTTTCGAAATAAACCAGACTATCTTCAAGCTTTACAAGTCAATATTGAACGTTTCATGACATAAGACTTGATTTAGTGGAAAAAGCGCTCGAAAATTGGGTTCATCGAATTCGTTCCTGCAGAAGATGTATTAATTGTATCGATTGTACTTCACATAAAAAACTTTTGAATTTCCTTAACAATAAGTGAGTTTTTATTTTCAAAGAATTCATATCTCTCTTATTGGAAACCCCTTTACATTTTTAAAATTCGCTATTAGTCCACCATTTATCCAAAAATGGAACAAACTAATGGAGAGAGTACCGCAATCGAGTCTAGCTCCAAAAGGTTTGGAAAATTGGAATTTCGAAAAATCCATTATTAGGTCATAATTAGGAGATAATACTATAAATGGTTAGCTTAGTTTGAAGGGCACCCTTTTAATGTCCCATGTCTATGGACTTACACTTAAGCCAGTGGATCGGCCTGTTACTATCTGTACTTCGTAACAATCATCTGTGGGATAAGCTACCATATTTGGCATTTTTTATGCCCTCACCTTAGAGAAAGGGGTATATAAATATGTGTGAAATTTCAGAATATTTGAGTAAGTAGTATAGAAGGTATTAAAGAATAATATTTCACTAAAAGTTAACCCTTTGTGGGGAGGGAGGTACTACAAGGAGTGGACCAATATGGCCCTTCTTTGAACTTAGCCGGGGACAGAGGAAAATATTACCACATACCAAATTTGAAGGCAGTCGGTTACTCACTTCGAGAGTTATCGTGCGCACCAGCAGACAGACGGACGGACATTGCTCAAATGACTTAAAATGACCCAAAAAGAATTTCCGCCGAACATACTTAGGTCTAAGGTCACTCCTTCCATGTGTTACACTTTTGGCTCATAGCTAATGATATATACCCTCCTCTCTAAGGTGAGGGCGATAAAAACATTACACTGTACAAAATTTCAAGTGTTTGTATGTGCAGAAATCCAATTATTATGCGTTTCACAAAACGTGAGCAGGTAGCTATAGAGTTGTGATGATATTTTGTCTTATGTGATTTGATAATAAGAAATACAAATACATGGGTGAAACTTATGCCAGACATATGGCTGAAATAGGCATCACACACTCTGTAGTGAAGAAAAGGGACAAGTCATAAATTGTCGTATTTTATAGTTTTATTTGTAACAACAACAATGTCTATATGTTGATTGTTATCTTTGGTGACCAGCGGTGCACATAGATGTGCACTGCGTAGGTCGTTGTGCTATAAAAATGTCTTCTCTCTTTTCGTCTTACTTATAAGATATGTTAAGAATTATTTGGTTAGTCTTAAGTTAAGTTAAAATATTGTAAATAAAATTAGTTCCTATTTAGAACTCATATCGTAAAGACCTTTCAGTTTCTGCTGATCTGATCGTGAGGAAATTTAGCATTGTGCTCTTTTTTGGTCCGATGATTATGAAATATTCAGGGGAAGGTCTCTTGACGCAAAATATTGCGACATTACTTTGAAAATCATGGTAATGTTGCAGAACGATTTTGCCAAAAAAATCATCTTTTCAGATGAAGCTCATTTTGATCTTGGCAGGTATGTAAACAAGCAAAATTGTAGCATTTGGGGCATAGAAAACCCGCACGCATACATTGAAAAGCCGATACACCCAAAACGAGTCACTGTTTGGTGCGGATTTTGCTCCAGAGGCATAATTTGGCCATTTTTCTTCGAAAATGAGTAAGGAGTGGCCGTTACAGTCAATGGCGATCGTTATCGGGCCATGTTGACCGAATTTTTGTTCACAAAAATAGAAGAGGAGGATATTGGCAACATTTGGTTTCAACAGGACGGCGCTACGTGCCACACAGCCGAAGCTACACTCGATGTTTTGCGCCCTGTTTTTGAAGATCGCATTATCAGCCGCAGAGCTGATGTCGTTTGGCCACCTCGGAGCTGCGATTTCACACCGTTGGACTATTATTTGTGGGGTGCCCTCAAAGATAAGTGTTACGCCGACAAGCCAGAGACAATTGACGCTTTAAAGGACAATATTCGTGAAGCCATTAGTGAAATACAGCTGCATGGCAGGAAATGGCTACTGCATGGCCAGCCGAGGCTGCTATTTGAATGAAATTATTTTCCATTATTAAACGGAAGGATTGTACTTTCAAATAATAAAAGAAATTTGAGAAAATATTCAGTAGTTTTTTTTATAGCATTTTCAAAAAAAAAAGTTATTTGGCGGACCATTTATTTTTTTGTGGAATTTTTTTTCGCCTCGTAGATTTTTTTAGATTTTTTCTATAACTCTTTCAGAAGTTATAGATATTTAAAGAAAATTGTTAAGATATCACTCTGTATATTGGGTTGTTGGTCATAACTTCTTAAGTAAAGATCCGATATATAATATATACCGATTTTAATTTTAACCACTAAAAACACATTTCTCAACACATTTTATCCATATTAGCAGATAAAATGTGGAAGAACATTTATCAACTGATCCGTTAAAAAATTTGGGAGATAAAAGTTACTTGAGCCTAGAACAAATCTTGTCAAAGAAAATCGGAAAAATAACTCTTATATACCTCTATCCCGATTTTTAATTTAATAACTTGATAATATTTCTTCGTATTGTGCTCTGAGAGGAGGATAGACTTTAGTCCTTCCTAATTGAGTTTTTAGTCATTGTATGTTTTCCAACTATAACATTGGAAAAATTTTGTTAAATTTAATCTATCATTATTGCAAATCAATAATCTCTAACCCCAATTTGTTGTATGCGATTTGAGTCGGCCTTGACTATATATAGGTAATTGTTTAACCTAGTACTTAATCAATATCTAAAAAAAAATGTTTAAGTAATGGACATAATCCATAGCACCTGCAGACAATAAAAAATGAAATCCCAATGAGATATGTAAATGGTGACAGGACATCTCGTTTGGTGATTAAGTGACAAAAAAACAAACTCATGCGGGCCCTAAGGACTCGTCAGTCATCCTTCAATAAGAATTCAATTAACTTTTGGGTCTTTTTCTTCCATCTTTTGGCAAAAAAATGAAACAAAACAACAACTAAAAGTTTTCGTTGTCATGGTATTCTCTGTATTCAATATTCATACCGTTTGTCCCATAGGATAGGTGATATACGAGTACATACATGTATACAATTTATTTGTTGTTGAGGCAGGACACATTACCTGAAAAAGTCTTGAAATTGATGATGTTTTCTTTGGTAGACTTCGTCGGGTTTCTGTCCTTTCGTTGTGCGGTCTCTGCTCGGTGCTTTGAATTCAAACATTCATCCATTTTGACCTTTGACAGATGAGTGTTATGGAAATGTATGTTATCAGTAAATATACATACAAATGTACATACATATCACATTTATTATAGGCCCAATTTGAGGGGGGTGGGTGGACTCTGAGATTGGAAACAATGGCTGACTAAGTGGTTAAGTCCAATGTCGTCAAATGACAGAATATGTGTTCGTAACATTCAAATCGAATCAACAAATTAAATATTATTAAATGTATTATGTTACTACAGAGATCACCACAGGGGAGAATACAGTGTTTCCAAAAATAGCAAAGGTTATCGTACTCACATCGACATAATAAAATTTAGGGTATAATGATAATTGTAATTGCGGGTGCTTTTTTTTGTGTACTTGTGTGAAATAAATAAAATTTCTCAGAATAATATAACTAGAAAATATGTATCTTGTTCATAGGGAAAAACTTTAATACACAATTTAATCTGTTAATCTAGATCATATGTAATGATGGGAAAAATATGTTTATCTATACATCGATACCTCCATTCTAAACTATGCTAAGTGCGAAAAGGCAGTTTTTCATGAGAGGCGATCAAAGTTTGATGATTTTTTTTAATTTGTGTGGAATTCCTTTATGATGGAAATCGAATGACCTCTAGTGTTTTGTGAATAACTTTTGATTGGGTTGACGGATAATCACCAAATTTTGACTGAATATAATCTGGAATATTTAGAAATTAAAAATGCAATCTCCCTAAAAACATGCTAAGTCGACTAAGCATGTTTTAGAATGGTGGTATCGACATGTACTCGTAAATGGAGAATTTTATGTCAAGTGAGTCAATTTTGAAAACCCATGTCTTATGATCAGGATGAAATTAGCACCAAGTTTGCTTCTATTGGAGTTATGAGACAAAATTTTAACGAAATCGTTTAAGAACTGCCCGAGTTGGACGGCCATCTAATTACACTGAGCAACAAAATTTTTGTCGAAGGGCTGCGAATAACATTTTCTGGTGTAATATGGAGTCCCAAAAACGAAAAAAATAATAAAACCAGTAAGGAAAGACAGAAAGTCGGGCGGGGCCGACTATATAATACCCTACACCTACCTACCAATGCGAAAATGGGCATTTCAATAAGAATTTGGCAGTGTTCATACATGTAATAAGCAAACTCTCTCTGTTAAATTTCGTACTGATCGGATATAAAACACGATTTCTACAGCGCTTAAATGTTAAATCGGGCGAAACATATATATGGGGGCTATATCTAAATCTGAACCGATTTTCCCCGAATTTGGCAGTGTTTATTCATGTAATAAGAGAACTTTCTCTGCCGAATTTCGTACTGATCTGATTTGAAATACATTTCCTACTGCGCTTACATGTCAAATCGGGTGAAACATATATATAGGGGCTATATCTAAATCTAAACGGATTTTCTCCGAATTTGGTAGTGTTTATTCACGTAATAATAAAACTCTCTCTGCCGAATTTCATGAAGATCGGATGTAAAATGTGGTTTCTACAGCGCTTACATGTCAAATCGGGTGAAACATATATATGGGGACTATATCCAAATCTGAACCGATTTTAACCAATTTCAATAGGGATCGTCCTTGGGCCAAAAAAGAGCACTATGCTAAATTTCATCACAATCGGACCATAAATACGACCTGCACTTTGATTACAAGAATACATGGACAGACAGACGGACATGGCTAAATCGACTCAGAAAGTGATTCTGAGTCGATCGGTATAATAAACAATGGGTCTATCTCTTCTTCTTTTAGGTGTTACAAACAAATGCACAAAGTCATAATACCCTGTACCACAGTGTGGTGTAGGGTACAACAAGTTTATGGTAATTTTTTTTTGGAAAGTTTTCTTTAAAATTCCAATTTTCTTGAAAGGTGCCTTTAATATTTGGTACTTATTTTTTTAAGTATATGCTCGATAATGGGGTACACGTTTTTGAGGACTACAATTGTAATGACACATAACAGAACTGTCGTTAAAAATATTTTATTTTTTTTTTCAAAAATCGTTTTTGGGGTCTCTTAGCTCCATCGATGTGTTACACTTTTGGTTGGCAGCATCTGATATATACCCTTGTTCACAATAGGGGGGCAAATGATATACGAGTATACTTTGATCTAAATATGTAGTAAGGGGATAAAAATGTCAGTCGGTTAAACCGACTAAGGTATACATACCCTCGATTTGTGAGTAATGTAAAATGTAATAGTGGACCTATAGTCATTGCAAAGGCTGTGTAAAATACAGAATCTGAAAACATTTGGATGATGGTTACAGAAGTTTTGGGGAATTTGTGTTCCTTGTGATGTGTCAGTTTTGTGCCGGGTACATACCATTTTTTGCTGGACCATAGATACTTCAAAGACATTGTACTGTACAGAATTGCAGTGTGACAAACTGACGGGCGGACGAAGTTCGAATGATTAAAACTGATATCCGCCGAACATACTTAGGGCCTTAGATCACTCCTTCTATGTGTTAGACTTTTTTCGTAGTTAATGATATATACCCTCACCCACTAAATTGTTACGTGACTGACTGACTGGCTGATATACTGATCACAGCTCACCACAAACGTCTAAAGATGAAATCATAAAATCTGGTGGTAAGGTAGTTAGTATTCGACATTTGGACTTTTATGTAGGAACAGTGACAAACAAAAAAAAACGGGTAATGCCGCCAAATCCAAACAGCAACCTGTTATCAACAAATACCGACACTAGTGTACCCAGACCACATTCACACAATGCGGAACACGTTTTCATCTTTTCTATAGCTTCTACAGAAGCCATTGGACTTAATTTGCAGCCTTAGGTCGAATTCGGCGTCAGAACAGACCCTAAAGTTTCTCTCTGGTGCGAGAAGATATTTTCACCGTCATATATTCGCCGGTCATATCTAGCTACTCTACGGGTGTTTAGTATTGTACATCTCTTATTGGATAGCCTGACTGTCTTTTGTCTCTTTCCTTTCGTAGCAAGTTCATCAGCTTTGCAGTTCCTCGGGATATCCCTATGCCCATGTACCCATATCAGGTATGTGTTAAAAAGCCCAGATGATTCTGAATTTCTCAGTCAACAACCTAGCGACACTGCAAACGTCGCTCTCTTGTTCGTCCTGCGGTTTCTCCAGTTCTGTCGGTGTGTGACTGTTAGCAGTTTTTTGTCCAGTTGTTGACCTAATAGTTGTTGACCTTACACGGCCTTGCGACATCGGCATCCGAAACCTTTTCCACTCCTCCACAGAAGGTCAGATGGCGGTACTACCGCTTCATCATAAAGCAAATAACGGGAGACTATCCAGTATATCCAATTACCTATACTTACAGCTCTTTGATTTTACTACTGAAATTAGGTAAGAAGAAAATGTTTAGATCTCTCCTAGCCAAAATCCTGATTCTTTGAGTACTCTCATAGATGACCAAAGCCAACTTAAAATAGGGTGTCCTGATACCACACACTTTTCATCCTACTACTACGAGGGCAGTAACACTCGTAGCGCCGCTGATGCTGCTTTTGATAGCCGGCGGATTTATCTCCACCCCAAAAAGGGTGTTATCAAATTCCTCGTTTGTATCATCGAGTCGAGTAGCATGTCCTCATAAGATTCGCCGAAGAGTCCGGAAACTGCCTTCAGTGACCGAAGACATGCATTCGTCCTCGGAAAGATATTACACGGCCTTTGTGTTGGTGCCTGAGGCTTTAGAAATTATTGGCGTGGATGGCTCCGCTTTTTCAGATGTCTGAGTGACAGCTATGGTTGATATCTTACGTTCTCAAATGGAGTTACATCTTGATTGTATACCTGGAGGACTATAGACTCGAAACCACATCGCAGGCTTCCATTTTCCGGCTGTAAGTGAGAGATCGACTCAGCATTAAGGAACAAATTGATCTGTCACTTTTGACTATCTGCCTAACAAAACTGACATATTATGCAATTATAGGTGCGCAGCATCTGCAAAATCTCAGCAGCTCGACAATACCAGCCGAATCGGATGATTCTTTTGTAACCCAGGAGAGGGCTCTGCGACGATTAGCATTGTCGGTTTTTTCGACATTATACAACAAGGCGCCTGACCAGATCTTATCCAGGTCCAGCGATTTGGTGTCACCGAAAGCTTTACTCACTCCTGACGTCACCTTGCATCTTTGTAGATTGGTGGTGTGCCCATTACTAACACTTGTTGTGAGTACTGGGGTGACTTATTCACCAGCTTTGATGTGGGCTCGGTAACAAAATTCCAGTTACTTGCTGCGACGCCAAGGTATCAGCGAGACTTCGTTAAAATACAATGACATACGAGTACTATGATTAATTGTACTTAGGATTAGTTAAATGTTTCCCTTATTTCCTTATTTACAGTTCACTCCAAGTGTATAGCCATCATATTGTATACAATTTATAAATTTTAACCTTCGGTTAGATCTGACGTTCTGATGATCTGACATGATGCAAATGGTGCTAACATTTATTGAACACAGAATAGGTACAAGTATGTATGATATACGATAAGTTATTAATTAATAAATATTGAGCAAATAACAAAGCCTTTTAATACAATCGGTATTAAAACAATTCAATACGATATCTGTAAGTACATACATGTACTTATAAAATCAAAGTAACTAAGTTTTAATTACGTTGAGCCAATTTACAAGCATCTCATATTAAAGATATACAAGTGGAAATGCTGCGATATCAGTGCTGCGAATTTCTCCTTTTCGCTGCGAGAAAAATTCCAAGAACCGGCAAGAAAATTTAAAGGCAAACAAAAGAAAATCCCAAAAGAGTAGACAAAAGGGCAATGTCCTCAAAGGCACACATTGGTTGGTACGAGCGGATGAGTGATGTCATCCCTCTTGTAAAGGCAAACGGTTTGAAATTTCAACAAAGTTCGTTGTAAACATTTTCCATTAAATTACTTTTCACCAAGCTAATAAGATTGGATTAAATGGAATCGAAGATAAATACGAGAGCTATGATTTATGATGACATTAAACTTAGTCTCGAATCTGGAGACGGTATCAATATTCGATTCGTATATGTAAAAGAACATTCAACTGACAAACCAACTAGTATTTTAATAAGTATAAAACAACCAACTGACCGTAAACTAGTCCCCCCTAGGGCGTAAATAAATCAAATGGTAATCTTCTTAGCAGTAGATAAATCAACTAGTATTAGTAAAACCCAACTATCTACTAAAGAGTAGATAACTGGTATCTACAATGGAGTAGATAGATAATCCAACAGATCCCTCACTAAGGAGTAAATAACCCAACTGGCCTTCTAATAAGGAGTATATACATATGCAAACCAGGCGTCAAGTAATGAGTAGATAAATCAACTTGTACTTTAATAAGAAGAAGATAACCCAACCGGTCGTCAAGCAAGATGTAGATAAACTTACTGGTAGTTTTCTATATAGTAAACAGCTCAACTCGTCATATATTAAGGAGTTGACATCCCACCTGGTCGTCTTCTGGTCATTAACTGAAGAGTAGATAACTATTCCAACAGGTCGTAAGCAAAGGAGTAAATACTCCAACACGTCATATACTAAGGCGTAGATAACCCTGGTCTTCTACTATGAAACAATATTTTTTAAATATATATAATTAAATTATTATAAATAATTCAAAAAAAAACTATATAGTCGACCACTGTAATAGTCATAAAAACTACCGAAAGGTCATCTAGCCTACAGCAGTTGGCCATTAGAGTTATCTATGCAGGTGTAAACAATCCGAGTGTTCTTTTTCAATAAAAGACGCACAAATTGTCTTCTACAATAGATTAGATCCTCAACTCTGAGTAATTCCAAAGCCGAAAGGACATCTACCCTACAGCAGATGACCTGTAGGGTTATCTATGCAGGTGTAAGCCAACCGAGTGTTCATTTTCAATAAAAGACGAACAAATTGTCTTCTACAGTAGATAAGATCCTCCATGCTGAGTAATGCCAGAGCAGTTCGAACAACCCAAAAATGGCTCTTTTAATATTAACAAAATTTAGCACAATAATTCTCCAGGTGTAGATTTGTGGCACAGATCTTTAAATGTACCTATCTCACGGATTTTGCTCAACAGAGTAGGATCATCTACTTTATATTAGACGACCAATGGGGTCATCTAAAATATAGCAGATGACGAGGAGGGTTCGTCTTGTAGACGACGAATAGGGTCATCTACTGTATACTAGACAACGATTTGGGTCATCCACTGTATAGCAGACAAAGGGTTATCTACTGTGTAGAAGACGTTGAGTAGGACATCTACTCTATGGTAGGCGACCAGTATGGTCATCTACTCTGTAGTAGGCGACCAGAAGGGTCATCTGTATGGTAGACGACCATTAGGGTCATCTACTGTATGGTAGACGACCATTAGGGTCATCTACTGTATGGTAGACGACCATTAGGGTCATCTACTCTATGGTCCACGACCAGTAGGATCATCTACTATATGGTAGACGACCATTAGGGTCATCTACTGCATAACAGACAACGATTTGGGTCATCTACTGTATAACAGACAACGATTTGGGTCATCTACTGAGTAAAAGACGTTGAGTAGGATCATCTACTGTATGGTAGACGACCAATGGGGTAATCTACTCTATGGTAGACGACCATTGGGGTCATCTACTCTATGGTAGGCGACCATTAGGGTCATCTACTGTGTAGAAGATGTTGAGTAGGATCATCTACTGTATGGTAGACGACCATTAGTTTCATATACTGTATAACATACAACGGTTTGGGTCATCTACTGTGTAGAAGATGTTGAGTAGGATCATCTACTGTATGGTAGACGACCAGTAGGGTTATCTACTCTATTGTAGATGATTAGTGGGGTCATCTATTATATGGTAGACGACCATTAGGGTCATCTACTCTGTAGCAGACTACTCTGTAGTAGGCGACCAGAAGGGTCATCTACTGTATGGTAGACGACCATTAGTTTCATATACAGTATAACATACAACGGTTTGGGTCATCTACTGTGTAGAAGATGTTGAGTAGGATCATCTACTGTATGGTAGACGACCAGTAGGGTTATCTACTCTATTGTAGATGATTAGTGGGGTCATCTATTATATGGTAGACGACCAGTAGGGTCAGCTACTCTATAGTAAGCGATCACTAGGGTCGTCTCCTCTATAGTAGGCGACCATAAGGATCATCTACTGGTATAGCAGACAAAGTTTTGAGTCATATACTGGGTAGAAGACGTAGAGTAGGATCATCTACTGTGTAGTAGACGTTGAGTAGGATCATCTACTGTATGGTAGACGACCAGTAGGGTCATCTACTCTATGGTAGACAACCAGTAAGGTTATCTACTCTATGGTAGACGACCAGTAGGGTCATCTACTATATGGTAGACGACCAGTAGGGCGATCTGCTCTATGTTAGATGACCAGTAAGGTCATCTACTCTATAGTAGACGACTAGTAGCAGACAAAGATTTGGGTCATCTACTGTGTAGAAGACGTTGAGTAGGATCATCTACTGTATGGTGGACGACCAGTGGGGTCATCTACTCTATGGTAGACGACCATTATGGTCATCTACTGTATAGCAGACAAAGATATGGGTCCAGTAGGGTAATCTACTCTATCGTAGACGACCAGTAGGGTAATCTACTCTATCGTAGACGACCAGTAAGGTCATCTACTATATGTTAGACGATCAGTGGGGTCATCTACCCTATGATTGACGACCAGTAGGGTCATCTACTCTACGGTAGACGACCAGTAGGGTCATCTACTCTACGGTAGACGACCAGTAGGGTCATCTACTATATAGTATGCGACCAGTAAGGTCATCTACTCTATAGTAGGCGACCAGTAAGGTCATCTACTGTGTACTAGACGAGCATCAACCAATCTATGGTAGCCTACCAGTTGATAGATCAGAAGGGAAACATCGCATGCCTGGACATTCGTTTCCAAACTCAACAAAAAGGGGTTTGGTGTCTTTTCTAAGGAACTAGAGCTATCCATTGTAAAAATACTGTCTTATCACTGTAGTGCGGTGGGAACTAACTTAAAAATACACTCCAAGGTAACTGCTATATTTTGGCATGTTTTTAGCTATTAGCAAGCTGTTCGTAAAAGATAGCAACAAATGACATGTGGTCACTAGTCAGGAGCTGCATACATTCCAGCCTAATCCTGCCCTGTCCATATTACAAACGTACCAACGCCCTGCTATCGTTATCGAGACCGGAAGTTTTCGTGTCTGTCATGCCGGGTCGCTGCCGGGTCATGGACGATTTGCAGAGAGATTGAAGATCTAGCGAAATGACTTTTACAGAAGCTTCGAAGAGATAGAGGAGCCAATAGAACACCTTCTGTGTCGGAGCCCCGCTCTCTCCATACTACCTACTACCGGTATACCCTAAGCTGTTATTTCTGTGGAAAGTTAGGTATACGTACTTGGCTGATGTTAAAATCCTCCAACACCAAATCAAATTGTTTCAACGGGAGGGCGTATGCTAAGCTTGTATCATTCTTTAGGTCCTCGTGGTATCACAATGGACTATGTTAGTGAGTCTGACATACGGGCTACCTGACACTCATAACCTATTACAGAATTGTATATCAGCATATCAATACCTAATTTGTGGTTTTGTTGGATTAAAAGTCAAATACTGACAACAATTTACCTTAGTTGACATATTTAATTTATTTCAAAAAAAAAACAATCCTCCTTTGTTTTGTGTGTTTTTCTTTTTTAATAAATGATATAATAACATTAAGGAATAATATTTATTTGTGGTTACAAATGCCACGATTCACTTACTGATATTTGTTGACACAATACCAATACATCAAAAAATGTTTATACAAAAATTAAAAATACATCAAACATGAGCCTTTTTTTTAATAATTTACAAATAATGTTTTTTTGTAATACGGCCACTGGCAATTTGTATTTGTACTCGAATTGAGTGCACAACTAGTAATTGGACACGAGCCTCTCTCACCCTCTGACCATCGAGATGAATTCCGCATTAATGACCATAATACGAGTGTAAGGGCGATTTGTTCGCTTGTATATTTTCTTTTTTTTTATTCAGAGTACTTTTTTCCGAGAATCGCAATGTAAATATAATGGCAAAAGTACATTTTAACAATGTTCCTTCAGGCTTTTGATGAATCAGTAACTGACGGCATCAATGATTTCAGTGACATTCAAATGCCAGCGAATTAAAGTTCTGATGAAAATCAATTTATTTATTAAATTATATTTTGTTTTGCTAATAATTGGATTGAATTCAATTGAATACAAATATTGATATATGTATGTAAATAGTGGGATTGATATCAAATGATTTAAGTAGCAATAGAGTGGGGAGATGATAACTCGCAAACAGGTAGCTTTTTTTTCAACTAGTGCTTATTTCGTGAATGATAACACTTAGCTCATGTCTGATCTGACAGATAATTAGTTATGTCCTTCCGCTGAACGAATATGGTTGTGTATACGCTTGAACAACGCTGGGAGCGATCGACTTACAGAAGATGCCGATTTTGCCAAAAAAAATCATCTTTTCATATGAAGCTCATTTTGATCTTGGCGGGTATGTAAACAAGCAAAATTGTCGCATTGTGGGCACAGAAAACCCACACGCATACATTGAAAAGCCGATACACCAAAAACGAGTCACTGTTTGGTGCGGATTTTGGTCCAGAGGCATAATTGGGCCATTTTTCTTCGAAAATGAGCAATTGGCCGTTACAGTCAATGGCGATCGTTATCGTGCCATGTTGAACGAAGTTTTGTTCACAAAAATTGAAGAGGAGGATATTGGCAACATTTGGTTTCAACAGGACGGCGCTACGTGCCACACAGCCAAAGCTACACTCGATGTTTTGCGAGATGTTTTCAAAAAAAAGTTATTTGGCGGACCCTTTACTTAGATAAGGAGCATTATGTGTATTAATATAAAATAAGAAGCAAAAATCGGTTTAAAGTTCGGACTGATCGAAACCTATACTCATATAACCTCCACCATGTATAGTATTCTACAGTATGGGCAGTTCTTTATCTGTGTAGAGCGAAACTTTAAAGACTACAGCGACAGAGTCTATACAAGTCATATTCTACCTCTTGCCGATTGATATTGTGGCTAGAGAAGTTGCAGCCAGAGCGGCGGTACACGAACAATGCCCACAATGAACTATGCATCAACGGTGTCCAACTTCAAGAGGATCCATACGACTTTGATAACTCAATTCAATTGGTTCGAAGCATGATGAGAAGGTTGGCTTCGGACTACACTGTAAATAACATATTTTTGATATAGCTCACAAACATCCATCAGAAATGCAGAAAACGTTAAAGTAAAGGGTGGGCCATTTAAAATTTTAAATTTGAACTACCAATTACATTAACTTGTTATTTGAGCCCTTTGGATTATTTTTTGTGGGAAGCCATTATGGATAAATTTTACGCAAAGCATCCAGAGACAATTGAAGCGTTGAAATATGAAATCGAAGTTGCCATTGAAGAGATTCGACCCGAAACAATCGAAAAGGTACTGACAAATTGGATTGATCCGATGAGGTACTGTCGAGCCAGTCGTGGTAATCATATGAATGATATTGTGTTCCATTAATAAATGACAAAGTTCAACCTTTCCAATGAAATAAGAAATTTTGAAAAATTATCAGAACTTTTTTTATTGCCATTTAAAATTTTAAATGGCCACCCTGTATTATATTACGAGTAGGGTTATCTACAGTGTAATAGATCACGAGGGGAGTTATCTACAGTGTAATAGATGACGAGTGGAGTTATCTACAGTGTAATAGATGACGAGTGGAGTTATCTACAGTGTAATAGATGACGAGTGGAGTTATCTACAGTGTAATAGATGACGAGTGGAGTTATCTACTGTGTACTGCATAACGCGTAGGGTTATCTACTTGTGTACTAGAAAACGAGTAGAGTTTTATACTGTGTAGTAGACGACCAATAGGTTCGTAGACTCTATAGTAGACGACCACTAGGGTCATATATTCTATAGTAGACGACCAGTAGGGTCATATACTCTATATGAGATGACCAGTAGGGTCATATACTCTATAGGAGACGACCAGTAGGGTCATATACTCTATAGGAGACGATCAGTAGGATCATATACTCTATAGCAGACGACCAATAGGGTCGTATACTCTATTGTAGACGACGAGTAGCGTTATCTACTGTATAGTAGACGACCAATAGGGTCATCTACTCTATAGTAGACGACGAGTAGCGTTATCTACTGTATAGTAGACGACCAATAGGGTCATCTACTCTATAGTAGACGACGAGTAGGGCCATCTACTTTGTACTAGATGACGAGTAGATGACCCTGTACTAGATGACGAGTAGGGTCATCTACTCCAGAGTAGACGACCAGTGGGATAATTTTTTCTACCAACCTGTTTGATAAACAAAGTTATCAATAGTATGAATATTGGTACTGGAAAGATCTGTCAGACTTCCTAGAAAGGCTGACCCCATTACATCCAGACGTCATTTACTTATTGAGGGACAGTAGCGAAGCAGGTGCTCAATGCTCTCCACTTGTTCCTCATCACCACAATTCCTACAGAAGCCATTGGACTAAATATCTAGCTTTATGGCATGTTCCCCGATCAGAGAATGTCCCGTCAGAAAACAATGTCCCGTCAGAACTAGTGCGAGGAAGACGTTTTGACCTTCTCAGTTCGTATCTTTGCCAGACAGGTACCGATTTCTGCCCATTTTTCATTGGACTGCCTGATTGCCTCTTGCCTAAGCCAAAACTTGCAAGTGGAATGTGGCGCACCAATATACATATGCTAATTCTTCAAGAATTTGTTATGTCATCCCATTCCTAGCAAGTTCATCAGCTTTGTAGTTTCCCGGCATATCCCTAAGCCCAAATACACATATGAGGAGTATGTTAAACTGCTCAGCAATCTCGTTAAGAGATCTGCGGCAGTCGATGGCTGTTTGTGAATTAAGGGATGTTGCCTCCAGAGAATTGATGACAGTGTGACTGTCCGAGTAAATGAAAACGTCAGTGTTGGTCACTGCGTTGCGAACAGAAAAATCGTAATACTAAGATAGTCACATTTGTTGCCTAGTATGTTGCTTATGCCACAACTATCTGCAATAATATTAGAAACAGGAACAAGATACTCAAGTGGCTGGCCGGCAGAACTTGGGGAACCGACAATGAAACCTTGATGACCTTTACATAGCGTTCGATCGGTCTGCGATTAACTGTGCAGCAACGGTGTGGTCACCAAATGTGATCGAGACGCAGGGGAATAACATACAGACCTGCCAAAATGCCGCCTTGAGAACTGCGACAGGATTCTTCCTCATGTCTTCTGTGGATCACCTACATCAGAATGCGAAGGTCATACCCGTGCGACGACACATTTTTTGCAGTAGAAGCAGTATCTGCTTGGGTGCAACCGTTGTAGCCATCCCAACCATCACCATGTGGATAGGCAGATACCTCACAGGCAGATCAGGAAATACCTTCATGATCTAGAACTCGAGGTCCACCGCTACAAGTTATAACCTCTAGATCCATGAGCTTTCCAGGCAGGCCTTGCTGACATACACTCTGACGCAGTCACTGAAGCCGTGAACAAGTACAGAGTGAATGCCGTGCTAGGAGATCACACTCCACCAGTGGCTTCGAAGTAAGCTGAATTACCACGACATACAAGAATAGGTTTGGCCCAAAATGAGATCAGGCTGGTGTAGCCACCTCAATTCGTATTGGGCGATGATTGATGGTAACACTTCGAAAACCTATCCCACATGCAACTAAGGACCACACGACACACTAGACCTGTTCAACTGCCCTGCCATACCAATACAACAGAACCCACACCACAAGGCGAATCAAACAACACCTAATGGCAAATGGTTGTGACTCAACCAATTGCCGACTTCCTTTATAGAAATAATGACTATAAAGGAAGTCGGCTTGATAGATATTACAGGTATCTGGTAGCCAATCTACTTACAACAAGGGAAAGTCTGCAGCATCTGCCCTGCGCGAACATGTGAGCACTATCGAATTCTCCTTACATTTCAAGAAATTCACTATGGTTACACCTGCGTTACCGTTGTGCCACTAAAGTATCAATTTTGCCACTTTTTTACAGGATTGATACTAGTATGCCACTTTTTTATTTTGATACTAAATTTGTGGCACATTTTGAAAAAACTGTTTTTATTATTATTTTATCGATGTCACAGCACAAATAGATGAACGGAAACGCGTAATACGCTGTATTGTGAATTGCGTTTGAGGCTGCTCTTTAACAACCGAAGTCGGCGCACGACTTTTGTAAAGGTAAATCAAAATTATTTATTGAAGCGGACGTTATTCGCTTTAATAAATAATTTAAATGAAAACTTGTACCATAATTTTTATCAATTTTCCATATACTTATAGATTTTTACGTTGCCTCATAGCAGTGCTTGCGCAGAACGCATAGCTGACATTAATGAAAAATAAGTTAACGAACAGGTTGAATGTAGAAACTTGTCATTCAATGCTTTGAGTACTTAATTTTATTGTTGAGGAGTTGAAAGATTGGAAAATATATATAGTATGTATATACTTGTATATACTCAAATGAATTATTTTTGTTAAGTTTTCATTTTATGTTTTTTGTTGTTTTATTGAATGAAGTCTGAAACAAGTGCGCCACTTTTCATGCCACTTTTTCAAAATATTATGCCACTTTTTTCGATGAATTACACTTTTTGTGATACTTTTTGAAATTTCCCAGCGGTCACCCTGGGTGACGCTTCTTGACATAGAAGGGGCTTTTAACAACATTCACGCAGATGCGGTAATTGCGACGCTTGATGAGATGACGCATAATAGAAAGACCCCACGAGTAGGAGTATTGTCTCCACTAATTTAGGGCATAGCGGTGAATGGAATGTTGTTAGGTCTAGAACGTTGTGGACGCAAGGTCGAGGCATATGTCAAATTCATCGACGTCCTCAGAGATATCCTACATGTGGCTCTGAAAAAATTGGCGTTAACTCAAACAAGATAGAATTGGTTCTCTTTAATAGGAATAGGTACCACCCCCTGTTGACCCTCCTCGGACAAACGGAACAGAGCTAGTCTTTTCTGAAAGTGCAAAATTTCTAGGAATAATTGTAGATAGGAAATTGTTTTTCAGACTTAAAGTACTGGAACGTGTAAGGAAGGCCAATGTTGTCTTCCATTCCTGCAGTAAAGCTGTAGGATCGCGTTGGAGCCTCGCTCCTAAAATCGTCTATTGGATATATATGGGAATACTCGTAGTTCGCCCAATACTCTTGGACGGCAACTATCCATATACTGCCTATCGATATTGGGCGAGAGAAGTTGCAACCAAGAACAACTACCGCATGATGATATCACAATGTAGTGCTATGGTAACCGACAGTTCTGACATGACACTACCTGTTGGGTTGAGGTTGGGAAGTGAACTCAATGAAATGTGCAAAAGCTAAACATTAATGGTTTACAATTATCTATACATTAAACCAGTTACTTTAATTTAAATTTCTGTAACTCTAAAAAATTCCATTTATAATATTTTATAAAATTACCATTAATTAAACTATACAAAAATAAATTAAATTTCAAATAAGGAAGTACGTATCAAACACGAGGAGTTATGAATAAGCCAAACAAAATATATTTATTTTCTTTCAAACAATGACGTATAATTAATGGCATATAAGTGGAGAACACGTGAATTAAAGTAGCTGAACCGTAAACCCGGTCCATACACCACAAACCAGTTCCCTCCCCTTCAAATAAAATCCATTCCAAAGGTCATACAATGGATTTTGTTGAGTATTTCCCCCTCCACAATAAACCGCAAAGGAAAACAAAATCCCGAAGAGCTGAAAAAGTTAATGTAGACTACAAAGGCAGTGGAGGATCCATTGTAGTTGTGTTCCTGCGTTGCTGTGTACTCGCAGGAAAATCTACTACAGGCGGAGCATTCTTTGTCCTACCTTCAAATGCAGATGTTTGGAAGTTGAAAATATGTGATATTATATGTATGTATGTATATGAATGAGAATATCACAGACATATATATTGGTGTATTAACAAGATTGGTGGAAATTGAATTGAGAACATAGATTAATAGCAATTGACTTCGTTATGTACATATTTAAACAGGGGATGATGTCATAAGAACTTATAATTATAGGCAAACGCAGAGGTACGTATTTATGTACTCGTATATGAGCCTAATACTCCATGCCAATGGAACACCGAGAAAAATCACTGAATAAAACCAGTAAGGAAAGGCTAAAGTCGGGCGGTGTCGACTATATAATACCCTACACCACTCTCGTAATATTGAATAACTCAAAAATATATATATGTTATTTCATGTATAAATTGTTTACATAAATGTACTTTTGGGACATTTTATACATAAAATACCCTACACCACACTGTACCACAGTGTGGTGTAGGGCATAAAACGATTGGATCTAAAGAGCCAAATCGGATGAAACATATATATGGGAGCTATAGCTAAATCTTTACCGATTTTCTTCAAATTCGGCAATGTTGGTTCATGAATAAAGAAACTCTACCATTCTTAATTTCAAAACGACTGGATGTAAAATACAGCTTTTATAGGACTAAAGGGCCAAATCGGACGTAACATATATATGGGAGCTATAGCTAAATCTTAACCGATTTTCTTCAAATTCGGTAGTGTTGGTTCATGGATCAAGAAACTTTACCATTCTAAATTTCAAAATGATTGGATGTAAAATACAGCTTCTTCAGGACTAAAGAGGAAAATCGGACGAAACATATATATGGGAGCTATAGCTAAATCTTAACCGATTTTCTTCAAATTCGGCAATGTTGGTTCATGGATCAAGAAACTCTACAATTCTAAATTTCAAAACGATTGGATGTAAAAAACAGCTTTTATAGGACTAAATGGCCAAATCGGACGAAACATATATACGGGAGCTATAGCTAAATCTTAACCGATTTTCTTCAAATTCGGTAGTGTTGGTTCATGGATCAAGAAACTTTACCATTCTAAATTTCAAAATGATTGGATGTAAAATACAGCTTCTTCAGGACTAAAGAGCAAAATCGGACGAAACATATATATGGGAGCTATAGCTAAATTTTAACCGATTTTCTTCAAATTCGGCAATGTTGGTTCATGGACCAAGAAACTCTACAATTCTTTCTTCAAATTCGGTAGTGTTGGTTCATGGATCACGAAACTCTACCATTCCAAATTTCAAAACGATTGGATGTAAAATACAGCTTTTATAGGACTAAAGGACCAAATCGGACGAAACAGACATATGGGAGCTATAGCTAAATCTTAACCGATTTTCTTCAAATTCGGTAGTGTTGGTTCATGGATCAAGAAACTTTACCATTCTAAATTTCAAAATGATTGGATGTAAAATACAGCTTCTTCAGGACTAAAGAGGAAAATCGGACGAAACATATATATGGGAGCTATAGCTAAATCTTAACCGATTTTCTTCAAATTCGGCAATGTTGGTTCATGGATCAAGAAACTCTACAATTCTAAATTTCAAAACGATTGGATGTAAAAAACAGCTTTTATAGGACTAAATGGCCAAATCGGACGAAACATATATACGGGAGCTATAGCTAAATCGTAACCGATTTTCTTCAAATTCGGTAGTGTTGGTTCATCGATCAAGAAACTCTACCATTCTAAATTTCAAAATGATTGGATGTAAAATACAGCTTCTTCAGGACTAAAGAGCAAAATCGGACGAAACATATATATGGGAGATATAGCTAAATCTTAACCGATTTTCTCCAAATTCGGCAATGTTGGTTCATGGATCAAGAAACTCTACCATTCTAAATTTCAAAAGGATTGGATGTAAAATACAGCTTCTATAGGACTAAAGGGCCAAATCGGACGAAATATATATATGGGAGCTATATCTAAATCTGAACCGATTTTCTTCAAATTCGGCAATGTTGGTTCATGGATCAAGAAACTCTACCATTCTAAATTTCAAAACGATTGGATGTAAAATACAGCTTCTATAGGACTAAAGGGCCAAATCGGACGAAAGATATATATGGGAGCTATATCTAAATCTGAACCGATTTCAACCAAATTCAATAGCGATCTTAACAGCCGCGAAATAATCTAAACTGCAAAATTTCAGAACGAACGGAGTGAAATTGCGACCTGTAGTCGACGAACAACTTTACATGGACAGACGGACGGACGGACATACATCGTTTAATCGACTCAGCTAGTGATTCTGAGTCGATCGGTATACTTTAAGGTGAGTCTAGCTGTGTTATTTTCAGGTGTTACAAACATCTGCCGTGAAACAAACTTATAATACCCTGTACCACAGTGTGGTGTAGGGTATAATGAACTGTTTATTTTGAAAGTGGCATAAACGCCATTCGGTTTTACTCGATTCACCACTGTACGAAATGTTCGTCCGTCGATCCGTCTGGAGCTCGCGATGACTCTCGAGTAATGAGTAACGGATTGACTTCAAATTTGGTGTGTGATATTTATTTTATCTTAGGCTAAGTTCGAAGATGGGCCATATTGGTCCACTCCTTCTTGTACCTCACTAACAAAAGGTTAACATTTTGTGAAATACTACCACTTTAATACCCGGCGTTGCTCGGGTTGCCTTTTAACACCGCGATCCAAACTTCGTTAGCTTGAAGATATTGTAATAAAAACATAGAATAAAAGACAACATCAAAACAGTAAAATTTTTAAGTTGATTCAAGTTTTAGCGCGAAAATCATTAGTTTTTTGACTAATATAATAATAACATGAGTTAATATAATCGAAATCATTTTTGACCTATAGTTTCTTGGGCAAAGTTTCTTGAAATGAACCAGAGAACGAGAATCGCGATGCGGCTCCATACAAATTGACCCGCCCTAATGTAAAAGTTTTAAATATGTTACCGCAGTAACTGGAAAGCAAAATATTTGTGTGATCTTTAGAGTATTTCAAGAATGAAAGTAGCTTTGGTAACTGCTACACTGACCACCTGCTATGAAGTCAAAATTGATCATGTTAGATATGTTAGCGCAACAAAAGGTGAGCGGTATTTTTCGAAAATGATTTCAGGATTTTAAAATACGGTTTTATGTCAGGGTTGACCTAAGGCCAGACATCTGAACTCTTTTGAGATCAATTTGTAGATTTTAAGGTCTTAAAGAATTTTAAATTGCCACGAAAACTGACCACAATCTTAGAAATAATAATTATTTTTTCCGTGCAAATATAATTTTATCTCTGTATCATGCTTATGAAGCACAAAAATAATATTTTGATAGCGCGAAAACTGACCACGGGCCAAAAACCTTCTATTTGAATAGTTCGTGGTTTATACATCACTCGAATCTTTAACGTTAGACATTTTAAAACAGTAAGTGGTGAGCGATATATTTTGAAAAAGCTCGATTTGTTCCTTTCGCATCTCATTCGAGGTCAGAACTATTAAAAGCAGTGAAATAATGAAAATTGATCTGGTCACTGCTACACTGACCACAGTCAGATAATTCAAAATTATTTTTCGCGCATATATTAGCCGTTCTTATAAGAGACTTCTGAGAGGACAAAAACAATACTCGTATTTTTGATAGCGCTAGAACTAATCACTGCTACACTGTCACAAGCCAGTGGTTTATTCGTACAACATTCCTGTCTATGTGTGTACAAAATGCCAGCTTTATAACTATAACTGGAGTCTCAGCGGTCAAGTGGCCGAAAATCCCTTGGCGGAAAATCGAAAATAATAATAGCCTGCGACATTTACCAGGCATTGGTCTATCTGTCCACGAAGTTTCAAGAAAATCGTTTCAGCCGTTTAGGAGTGAAGGTTTTACCAACAAACAAAAGGTTTTCTAATATTAATAGGATTATCAATTTGAGTATGCGTAACTATATCTGTATCCCATAGGTGGCGCTGCTGTCAAATTATTAACAAATTCCTCAGTTATGGACCAAAATCTCTCATGAAGAAAGAGAAAAACAACACTTGGACCCCATTGGTACAGCTTTATGTAAATGTGGGCTGATTTTGTACGGCAATTGATAAATTTTCAATATTTTGAAGATTTTCAGACCAAATGAGTCAAAATTATGTGTTTCTGTTCATCGCACTAAATTAAACTATTCCGCGAATATGAATATGAGCCGTCGCCAACGACAATTTGCCCTCGGCCTGTTTCTCTGTTTTAAAGTTCCTCGGAATATCCCTATGCCCAGGTACCCATGTTAAACAGCTCTGAGGTACATGTTAAACAGCTCTGCCATCTCGTTAATAGATCTGTGACAGTCGAGGGATGTTTGTGAATTTCGGGATGTAGCCTCCGGAGATTTAATGACAGCCTGTCTAAATGATGGCTGTCTGAGTAAATGACAACACCAGTGTTGGTCACTATGCTGCGCCTTATATTCTTGGTGACTTTCCTTATTTTCATTATTTAAACTTAATATAAATTGCAAGTATCTGGTAGTCTTGGAGCTACATATATCAAGTCTACATTCTTAACAATGTACTTAGAGGCCAACCTTCCCATCATTCTTCAATCCATCTGTATAGAAGTGATGATAATTGCTATTTCCTGCTATTCTGTCAACCCTTTTATTCCAGGCAGGTATCATAGTAGTAAAGTTCTTCTTGAAGGTGTACGCAGTCTGTCCACTTAGTTGATTACCTGTGGTCGTTGGTCGTTGTTCTTCTACCTTCGCTCTGCTTGTAACTCTAGTCACAATATCAATCGGAAGTAGATGTAGTTGCTATAGTCATTTAAACTCCGCTGATGCTTAGATGTGCAGTTCTCTGAACCTTTATTAGGTGACTGGTGATGCATCCCTTGACAGTTGCTGCCCAACACACCGCAATGCCGTAAAATACGGGGGCCGTCCACCTAACAATGAAAACCCAAGATATTTTTCAAAATTTTGTCTTTATTTCTCAACATAATCTCTTTTTAGCTTCATGCACTTTTTCTAGCGATTTTCAATAGCTTCGATACCCTGCTTATCTAGCTTCTGAAAATATCCATGAACCGTAACCTTCACCTCTTAATTGCTGGCAAATCTTTTTCCGCCAAGCCATTTTTTCAAGTTTGAAAAAAAAAAAAACAATCCGAGGGAGCTAAATCTGGCGAATGAGATGCGTGCAGGTCGAAATTTAATTCATTGATCTTGACCATGCGAATAGTGGATGTGTGAACTGGTGCATTGTCTTGATTGTGAGCAAGCGTGGCACCCATCTTGTGTACAGCTTCTTCATCATCAAATTTTCCCTCAATGTGCGATGTATAGCACTTTTTGAAATGCCTATGGCTTCAGCTAGCTCACGAACCTTCAACCGACGCATAGTGGCGCCATTAAAGTTTTTCGTTGCAAAAATCATATATTTTGAACCGAATAAGAGAATCGAATAATTGAAATGGCATATGATAAATAATTCTTTTTCCTCCGAAATGAGTGTTTGGAAAAGGTGCTACGCCTTATAGGTGCTTTGTTATTGGTTATCAAATTTAAAATTTGTGAAAAAATCAATTTTATGGTAACTAAAAAGAAGTTATTTTTACAAATTTTTAAAATTATTACCCAACAAACTAAAAAAATATTTTTTTCAATTTTCTATAAAATATTCATTACAAGAATGTTCATTCAAATAATAATAAACATTCCCCATTCAATTTGAATTTTCTGTGCTTTTTTCTTTAAAACTGTAGGGAACTTTGAAATGGATCACGCTATATAACTATTTTCTAACTCTATTCGTGACTTCACTTGCCGCAGGGAAGAAATAAGTGAATCGGAAGATGTTACCAACATGTTGATGAGGTCATCATTTTGCCTCACCCGTGATGACGTGAGACTCCTGTGCTTCTTCAAAATGCTATCCAATTGCCAAAAACTGGTATTCAATTATATCTTTGCCATGCGTCAATATTTTATGGACGGTCGGGGACAACTTCTTCTGTGGATGTATTTTCGCTTTAAAGTGACGCACATACATATTCTCCATATTTTGTAGAATTTACGTTTTTTTTGTTTATTATTTATTTATTTATTTATATGAATTACAATACAAAGTAAATTTATATTCTAATTTTACGGTCCAGTGAAAAGCCGGGTTACAAAGACCATGTGGCTAGATTTTGCAGCGACAGATCATAGCCTCTGGTGGCAATCGAACCCACGACCCCCAAACACATAGGCGAGTACGCTAACAACTCACCTACTGGGGCGCTCACGTTTTTTTTGTATTTTAAAACATTTAAGATCGTTCCCAAACTTTTAAGATCGTTCCCAAACTTTCACCATTTGATTATCAATTCCAGAGATTCTGGTTACTGCCTCATCATTTTCAAAAAATCTCCTAGAAGTGCTTCCATCCTTTGAGTTTCCGTATTCGTACTTGGAAAAGTCTACTTAAAAAACCATCCCGTTTTTGTTTCTTTCTGATCCTTTCCTTAGTTAATGTCTTTTCATCGAAGTTATCCTCCTCTTGTGGTAGGATATGCGCCAATGTTAGCAAGAACTCCATACACCTTATCCTTGCGTGCAATGGTGACGTTCCATATTCGTAATTCTCCTCGTTTGTAGAATCGTTCAAATTACCGAAGTTCTTCGACTCGTTTTGCAAATCGGACATGACAATGTTGAGGTTGTTCCAGTCAGTTCGTTTACGACTTTTCCGTCAACCATGGCCAGATGGAACTCGTAACAACATTCAAATGTATCTTCCTTCTCCAATTTGCAGCTTTGCGGGCTTAATCTTGCCTATTTGTTCTTCAATGTCCTTCACCGCGGTCCTTATGCGTTCTGCCGACTCCCTTGCAAATTGAAACATTATTGGTTGGCAATAATGCACTGATGACGGCCGTGAACTTTTTCTGTGTAGGAAATCATCAGGTGTTACCCGCAACGGAAGAATAGGTGCCATAAACATATTTCCGTCGCCCCTCATTCATTACCATTTTGTGGATTTTTTAACCATTTCTGGGGGAACATCAATTGGTTGACCACTACGGGTTTCGTCTTGGCAGCTCGTACGGTCCCCCCTAAAATCTGCCACACCCAAAGTAGAATCTAGCACGGTTTTAATATTGGTTGGACTCAGGCTTTTCAAATGGAAGTATTGTACTACTACTACCGCCATCTATATGTCAGTTTGGCTAATTTTGGGACCCCTCGTAGCTCAGTTGTTAGTGTTTTAGACTTAGATTCGGAAAGTGCTAGGTCCGATTCCCAGCCTGGGCACTGGAAAATGTAACATAAACCTTTCATGTTTTCATCATAATTCGAGTTTCTACAGCTAAATAACTCAACGAACACACAACCACTACTTACAACAACATCTGATCACCCAAGTCAACAGGAAAGCTAGTAACTATTAACAGAAATGCAGCGCTTCTAGTGGAAGATGGAAACGGCAAAACTCAAACAACATCCATTCCCTGAAATTAACAGACAAATGTTAATTAACATCCAGATAATAAGATGAAAACAACATAAGGTTCCCACAATAATCGGATCCATGCCGGAAAGAAGTCTGTAATAGAATTAGACTTAATAATTATCAACTCTGTGTTTCGAAGCTGCTACAACAAAAACAACCCCTCGAAGTATATTCTGAATCCTGTGGACGATTTTTGGAGAAAACAGTAGATTCGGTTTAGGTGCCACTTAATTTAAGATAACTGCCAAAAAGTCATAAATTTCGCAATTTTGTTGATGTTTTCATACAAATAAAATAACATATTTTACTGCCAATCGTTTACGTGCATATTTTATACACGTTTCCTATAGCACCCATGTTTTATATATGTAAATAGCCGCCTACAAGCAACATTACGATTTTAATTCTCCACGCTCTAGAGGCCAAATTTTTAAAAAAGGATTTTCAGAAATTTCTCTATTATATTTTATGTTGCCTAAAATCGTTTCTAGGGGAAAAGACCAGCCGGTATGTAAGTATTTTCAAATGAATACTTTTTTATCTGTCCATATTTGTTGAAGTTATTAATGTAGTGTTATGTTTTGTTACTATTGTTTTATAATACTTGTTACGAGTATGTTCTACTTGTTTATATTGTATATTGACAATCACATACATACCAGGAATTTGTGTATTAGAATTTCTATTTCTATCTATATTCTTCACCTTGGGTTTCTTCTGCTATGTCATCGTTTTTCGTTTCAGGCCTTCCATCTTGAATATCTACAGAATTGTATCTTTCTTCACTTGAACTTAATGGACCAACATCGAAAGATGATGTATAATTTTTTAATTCCAAATTTGACTTTAGCTTCACTGCTCATCTTGGAATATCCTTCAAAGTGGGTATACAAAGTGAAGACGAACACACATGGTTAAATTGATGAATTCAAGGCGAGACTTGTTATCAAAGGTTTTACCCAAAGAGAAGGTATAGACTATAAAGAAATGCTTAGTCCAGTTGCTAAATTAGGGACAATAAGAGCTATTTTAAGTATAGCTGCTAGTCAAAATACCCAATTCGACATCTCAACAGTTGTCCTCTATGGGAAATTGGAAGAAAACATTTACATGAAACAGACGGAAGGATATGGAGATCACAGCAACAGATGTCAGATCCCTGTTTGTCTATACGAGAGAGAAATGGGAAGAAAATAATTCTTAGTAGCTGCTACGGATTTAAGAGCTCTAACTTTGTCACTCAGTGAATTATAGAGAGAAATAATAATCGTCTCAAGTGATGCAACATATTTCCAGGGACTTAAAATCAAAAGAGATGATATGGAAAGAGGTTATTAGAAAGATTTAACTATTCCGAGTGTAAAAGCGTATCAACTCCCATGATAAAGATTGCAAAAGTTTCCGAATCAGGGAAGAATGTGATCGGAAGGAAGAAACGAAATTTTCTTTACAGACATGCTGTTGGAGCGATAATGTACTTGGCAATAGACCTGATTTAGTCTACATCGTCGGATTCTTATCAAGAACCTTGGAAAATCTATCGAATGGTGACATTGTACGTGTAAAAAGAGTATTGCGATAACATTTTGATTTGGCTTCCATATTAAAGTCCCTTTCGTCTAGACTACTACTAGAGGTAAATGATAGGTAAAATGTCGATATATACATATAAATAAAACTAACTAGATATGGGTAGTCAACATATTTTATTATAAAAATTGTGTGCAAAAAAAATATATGTAGTGGGCAGAAGTGTCAAATTCCTCTATACATAAATGTCATTATTCCGCTTATTGCTATTTTTGGACACAATAAACACAACTTCTTTAAATTTCGTTAACAATATAAATATAAAATACGTGGCATATTTAATTAAACACACATTTTGTTGCTACAGTACTACGTCTGGCAATTACTTAAATAGAAATATGGGTGGATACACAAACGTGGAATCAAAATAACTGAACCACGAGGCCGCCCCACATTCGTCGATCCAAATGAATTCGGTGGCAGATTTTCCTTCTTTGTCATAAGCTGTTTTTCTGAAAAACTCAACGAAAAATAAAGCAATCAATCCTCCACTTTTGAAAAGTAACTATTAAAAACAGAGTAATTTCGCTTAAATTCAACTGATGGCGGTTTGAAGCCTTTATGAAAATATGTAAATATATTTATTTATCAAAAATTCGCAGAAACGATTATACACTCGATTCAATTACGAAATTTTTGCAGCCAATTAAAAGCTGTTTACTTTTTAACCGCAAATACAATTATATTATTAATGATTAATTTGTAAATATCGAAGTCTAAATTCCAATTATTAAGAAATCTATCTATAAATGGAAAAATGTTTGTATATACATACATACAAATGTGCTTTAAAAGCTCTGAAACCACTAGACCGATTTAACATTACTTTTAAAGGTGAAGTGGTCAGAGATGTTTTTGGAAAAAGTGGTCGGGGCAAATGTGGGCGTGGCATTATTTAAAATACGAATATCTCAGAAAGTGTTGAGAGAAAAACGAAATTTGGCACACACGTTAGTGGAATTATTATCAATAAAATTTGTCGGGATCGGATTAGTGGGTGTGGCAAAAGTGGGCGTAGCATTAAAGTTAAACATTTATTATCTCAGGAACTATTGACCGTAGAAAAACGAAATTTGGATTGCAAGTTATTGGAGTCAATATTAGTAATTTCACCAAAAGTGGGCGGGACAGAGTAAGTGGGCGTGGCAATATTTACAATTCGAATATATCATAATATAATGATTGTAGAAGATCGAAATTTGGAACATATGTCAGTATAGTTATTACTTATATATAAAACCTCAACAAAAATGTGTTAAATCGGACAAGTGGGTGTGGCAAAAGTAGCCGTAGTATTAGTTAAATATGTATTATCTCAGAAACTATTGACCGTGAAAGAACAAAATTGTGACTGTATGTTATTGGAGTCAGAATTAGTATTTTCACTAAAAGTGGGTGGGATAAAAAAGTGGGAGTGGTAATATTTACAATTCGAATATCTCATAATACGTTGATCGTAGAAGATCGAAATTCGGAACATATGTTAGTACAGTTATTGTCTAAAACTTCAACAAAGACTGGCAGGATCGGATTAGTGGGTGTGGCAGAAGTGCTTGTACCATTAGTTAAACATTTATTATCTCAGAAACTATTGACCGTAGCAGAACGAAATTTGGACTGTAAGTTATTAGATTCAGTATTAGTATTTTCACATTATTTGCAATTCGAATGTCGCATAATATATTGATCGTAAAAGATCGAAATTTAGCAAAATATATTCCCAAATAAATTCGAAAATCCCCAAAAACGAAATTTTTTTTTTAGTATTTTCCCCAAAATATATTATACTAAAAACAGCGCTCAAAAATCCTTTTGCAGTTAACCGTGCAACACATTACTACATATAAAAATGGTAAAGGTTTTCATATTCATATAGTTTTGAAATTTTTTTAAAAATTCTCCAGGAAGTTTTCTTTAAGACGAATATAAATATGTTATACTTTCTTTTTATAATGACTTCTGTATATCCAAAATACTACATATACCTTTTCGATAATTGATATGGTCATAACTCTCGATGGGCACATCTGACCGAAATTTATTACATCGTATAGCAAATTTTGTTTTCAACTCAGAAAAGTTTATGTGAGAGAAATCAGTTTATATTCTGCACTGATATTAACTAAATGCTAGGACATGGTCAGGAAAAACAATTAAAAGCGTTAATTTCGGCTATGCCGAATCTTATATACCATCCACTATGGATTGCATTCAATTCTATTATTGGAAAATTTTTGGATATGAAGAAAACCATTGAACTATAATTTTTGTTTAAGAAAATTATTTAAAACCAGTAAGGAAAGGCTAAAGCCGGCCGGGGCCGACAATATAATACCCTACACCACTCTCGTAATATTGAATAACTCTGATATATAAATTTTGTAATTCATGTATAAATTGTTTACATAAATTTACTTTTGGGACATTTTATACTTAAATAATACCCTGTACCACAGTGTGGTGTAGGGTATAAACACGATTTGATTTAAAGAGCCAAATCGGATGAAACATATATATGGGAGCTATAGCTAAATCTTTACCGATTTTCTTCAAATTCGGCAATGTTGGTTCATGAATCAAGAAACTCTACCATTCTAAATTTCAAAACGATTGGATGTAAAATATAGCTTCTATAGTACTAAAGGGCCAAATCGGACGAAACATATATATGGAAGCTATAGCTAAATCTTAACCGATTTTCTTCAAATTCGGTAGTGTTGGTTCATGGATCAAGAAACTCTACCATTCTAAATTTTAAAATGATTGGATGTAAAATACAGCTTCTACGGGACTAAAGAGAAAAATCGGACGAAACATATATATGGGAGCTATAGCTAAATCTTAACCGATTTTCTTCAAATTCGTCAGTGTTGGTTCATGGATCAAGAAACTCTACCATTCTAAATTTCAAAACGATTGGATGTAAAATACAGCTTCTATAGAACTAAAGGGCCAAATCGGATGAAACATATATATGGGAGCTATAGCTAAATCTTAACCGATTTTCTTCAAATTCGGTAGTATTGGTTCATGGATCCAGAAACTCTACCATTCTAAATTTCAAAATGATTGGATGTAAAATACAGCTTCTACGGGACTAAAGAGAAAAATCGGACGAAACATATATATGGGAGCTATAGCTAAATCTTAACCGATTTTCTTCAAATTCGTCAGTGTTGGTTCATGGATCAAGAAACTCTACCATTCTAAATTTCAAAATGATTGGATATAAAATACAGCTTCTACAGGACTAAAGAGCAAAATCGGACGAAACATATATATGGGAGCTATAGCTAAATCTTAACCGATTTTCTTCAAATTCGGCAATGTTGGTTCATGGATCAAGAAACTCTACCATTCTAAATTTCAAAACGATTGGATGTAAAATACAGCTTCTATAGGACTAAAGGGCCAAATCGGACGAATGATATATATGGGAGCTATATCTAAATCTGAACCGATTTCAACCAAATTCAATAGGCTGCGAAATACTCTAAACTGCAAAATTTCAGAACGATCGGAGTGAAATTGCGACCTGTAGTCGACGAACAACTTTACATGGACAGACGGACGGACGGACAGACATGGTTAAATCGACTCAGCTAGTGATTCTGAGTCGATCGGTATACTTTAAGGTGGGTCTAGCTGTGTTATTTTCAGGTGTTACAAACATCTGCCGTGAAACAAACTTATAATACCCTGTACCACAGTGTAGGGTATAAAAACGAACGCAACAATTTTTAGCCAAAATTTTAGCCCTCAAACTCTTTAGCCAAACTCGTCATCTGAAAAATGTGGTATTTATTATTTATTTATATGAATTACAATATAAAGTAAATTTATATTATTAATTTATTGTCCAGGGAAATGGCGGGTTACAAAGAGCACTTGGCTAGATTTTTGCAGCGACAGACCAGAGCCTCTGGTGGGAATCGAACCCACGACCCCCTAACTCATAGGCGAGCCCGCAACCTACTCACCTACTGTGGCGCTCAAGGTGGTATTTATGGCTTAAATTATCATATTGGAGAACTACCTCTACACGGGGACTATAACAAAATATAAATTGATTTGTATAAATTTTATTGAGATTAATTCTTGCCAAAATAAAACACAAACGGCAAAGTTTCAGCTAAATTGCTTAGAAAAAGTGGTGTTTATAGCTTAAAACAGCCTTTTAGGGAGAGAATATACCAAATATAAAATGATTTATAAATTTTCAGTTAAAATGCTTAGGAAATGTATTATTTATGGCTTAAATAAGTGTATTTTGGAGCGACCTCTATGGGGTGACCATAACAAAATATGAACCAATTTGTAAATTGTTTGCTTTAATGAATTCTTGCCAAAATAGATACAAACATAAAAATTTCAGCTAAATTCCTTTAAAAATGTGCTATTTATGGCTTAAAAACCGTATTTTAGAGCGACCTCTATAGGGGAGCTATATCAAAACCTTGACCGATATGGCCCATTTGCAAACCCTAACTAATTGCAAAAGTATATATAAGAAGTATTTCTTTCAAGTTCGATCATCTTAGTTATATTATTATGTACTGTAGCGTGATTTATACAGACAGACGGACGTGGCTAAATCATCTTAGAATTTCATGACGATCAAGAATATATAGTTATGAGGAACACCATGACAAATCGACGGTTTCAAAAGTATTTCTGTTTTGATGTTTTCCTTTATAAAGGGTGGTTAAATTATAAGGGCCGATGTTGATTTTGAATAAAACACAAATTATTTAGGAAATTATTGTCATTTATTTTTATTATGATAATATTGGTATGGTTCAATTATATAAGGAACAAAATATCGGCCAAATGGCCGCCGCGACCTCGGCGTCACACCTCCATCCGATGGTCCAAATTTTCGATGACGCTGAGGCATAATTGAGGTTCCATGCCGTTAATGTGCCGAATTATCTCATCATTTAGCTCTTGAATTGTTGCTGACTTATCGACGTACACCTTTTTTTTCAAATAACCCCAAAGAAAGAAGTCCAACGGTCTCAAATCACATGATCTTGGCGGCCAATTGACATCGCCACGACGTGAGATAACACGGCCATTGAATTTGTTGCGCAAAAGAGCCATTGTTTCGTTAGCTGTGTGGCAAGTGGCACTATCCTGTTGAAACCACATATTGTCCACATCCATATCTTCCAATTAGGGCCATAAAAAGTTCGTTATCGTCTCACGATAGCGAACACCATTCACAGTAACTGCCTGACCAGCCTCATTTCGAAGAAGTATGGCCCGATGACGTCGCCAGCCCATAAGCCGCACCAAACGAACTGGGCGAACATTCACAGGTGTTTTCACATCTCCTACAGACCCGGTTTGCTGAAATTTGCGCACAATTCTTCCGATTGTGGACACATTTGGTCAATTATGCTGATCAAAAAAACATCACGAAGGGCACGAAATGCATTTTGATTTGAACGCCCATTTTCGTAAAAGGCTTAAAAAACTTTAACGCGTTGTACGATTGTGTAACTTTCCATGGTTCAAACTGAGTTGGACTGAAATTGAGAAATGCCAAATAAAACGCAGAAAAAAACTTGACGTTTAGGTGTGGTTCACATTCAACATCGGCCCTTACACTTTAACCACCCTTTTCATACTTAAATGGGGGATTTCATTTCAAGTGAGAGAATTTTTTAAAACCGATGTCTTCTGATCGGGATGAAACTTGCGCCAAGGGTAGTAGTTATGACACAAAATCTCAACCAAATCGGTTAAGGACTGTCCGAGTTGGATGATGTTGGATTTTGACATTTTGGTCAAACCGTTAGATTTTATTCATTGGATAGATTTATTCAATTCAAATATTAAGAAAGCAAAAAAAAACCCGAAAAATATTTTTTCTTAATTTTTTTGCGAAAACTTATTTTGACTTTTTGTAAAAATCAATATTATTATTTTTAATTTTTTTGCTCAAAAAAAAGCTTAGGTAATTTGTATGGTCTTTTAGTAGGATGGGGCCTGTTTATCTATCAAAATATAAAATAAACCTCTAGAAAAATGACTCAAACATACATTTTAGCATAACTGGAGAACTATTTATTGCAATTGCTTCAGGAAAGCTTTAAATAATCCCAAATTAAGTAGGCTTTATCTTCTTCTATTTGAATTTCTTCATCCCATCAGCGGTTTCGAAGATATCTTACAAGATATTCGCGATGCAGCATTTTTTTAAAAACGAAAAAAATTTAGCATTTTTTGGCACAAAAACCCCATTAGTATTACGCCTATAACTTTTACAAATATTGAGACTCCAATAGGATAATTCCAAAGAAAATCGAACCAAAAATTACGATTTGAAAATTTTACCTTTTTGATTTTGCACGCGCATACTTCAAGATGATACGAAATTTTTACAGTTTACGGTATGTCAAAATGTATAGCGGTTTAGATTTTATAGGGTGCCAAAGTGGGACATCTAAATTTTTTTTCTGAAAATTAAGCTATGTTCAAGTCGACATAACTTTAGAACGGAAGGTCAGATATTATTTAAAGATATTAATGTTCTTTCTACACGGAGAAAAAAAACAGGAAATAAAATATTTTTGCGAGCAAAATTTAAATAAAATATACTTTGGCGCAAATATTTGATATTTATATAGCGGAAAAAATGTTTGAATACTTCGTTTATCAATATTACTTTTTGGGAATTTTTTGTGCAGAATATCCTAAAAAACCGGGAAATATTTAAATAGGTTACAGAATTTGTTTTTCGACTTATAGGAAAAATGTTAATGTCCCCCAATATAATATGTTTCCAGAAAATATACTACTGAAGCGATTTTTTTCTTAGGGTAAGTATTATAAAAAAGGATCACTAAATGTATATTAAGGATACCAAATGACGAAAATATCCTTAATCCTTGATTATCCTGAAAAAAGTATTTTCAATATTTCTTATTTTACTTCTGAATATAACCCCCATATTTACCCATAAAATAAAAAAATTTAAGAATGGGTGCTTAGTGGGTTCGCAAGATATGACTTAATTAATGTCCGTCTGTCTGTCCGTTTGACTAAATTATGCGAACGATATCTCTGAAAAGGAGTGACCGAATGACTTACAAATTCGTATGTGGTATTATTTTCCTCAAATCTACTTAATGTTTTGAAGTGGCTCATGTTGGACCCCTCCTTGTAGTACCTCCCCCACTAAGGGTTAAAATTTTGTGACATGTCAAACTCTTATAACTTCTATACAGGGTGGCTGATATGTAATGCAACAAAGTAAAGCGCTAAATTTTTTTAATTTTTTTTAAATGTTATTGTTCAAAAGCAAAAAATGTCGGAAATAACATAAAATTAGAAACAGTTTAGATTTGTTCGAATTGGCCACCTTTGGCACGAATTATGGCCTTCAAACGGCCGACAAAGCCATCACACGCTGCACGAAAGTGGCTCTGCGGTATTTTGGCCCATTCCCGGCGAAGCGCCGTCTTGAGCTGATCGATACTTTGGTATTTTTTAGTGCGAACTTTACTCTCTAAAATGCCCCAGGCGCAAAAGTCCAACGGATTGAGATCCGGAGATCTTGGTGGCCATTGTGCGGAAGAAATGAAGCGAGGAACCTCCTTTTTAAGCCATTCTTGGTTGACCACACAAAATGACCAAATCAACCCAGAATTGTATGGATAATAACTTTAATAGAAATGCACATAAACACTTAACATTTGATGGCTTGGGAGCATTTACTGTTCAGCTTAAAATAGACATATTTGTCAAATCCATTCTGGTGACACCCAGCAACACAAATTGATAGATTCATTAAAGTTATTATCCGTACAATTCTGGGTTGATTTGGTCATTTTGTGTGGGAGGTGCAAAAAGGGGTGTGACGTTTTCGCCCATTTTGTTCAGCTCATAGATACGGTGAAATAATTACTATGTATGAAATCATCATTGGTTTCCCATGAGTAGTATAGAAGTTATAAGAGTTTTAACATGTCACAAAATGTTAACCCTTTGTGGGGGAGGTACTACAAGGAGGGGTCTGACATGAGCCACTTCAAAACATTAAGTAGATTTGAGGAAAATAATACCACATACGAATTTGTAAGTCATTCGGTCACTCCTTTTCAGAGATATCGTTCGCATAATCTAGTCAAACGGACAGACAGACGGACATTAATTAAGTCATATCTTGTGAACCCACTAAGCACCCATTCTGAAAATTTTGTATTTTATGGGTAAATATGGGGGTTATATTCAGAAGTAAAATAAAAAATATTGAAAATACTTTTTTCAGGATAATCAAGGATTAAGGAAATTTTCGTCCATCTGCTATCATTAATACACATTTACTTATCCTTTTGTGTATAATACTTAGAAAGGACGTTAATTTCTTTAAAATGGTACTTATTTCATTTAAATCTGACCTTCCGTTTTATAGTTATGTCGACTTGAACATAGCTTAATTTTCAAAAAAAAAAATGTGCCCCACTTTGGCACCATCTAAAATCTAAGCCGCCATAAATTTTGACAAACGGTAAACTGTCATTATTTCGTATCATCTTGCAGCATGCGCGTGCATAATATCAGCAATATCGAAGTTCATAAAAATTCAGAGTGGGTCGATTTTCTTTGAAATTACCCAATAGATGGGCAAACATTTGTATACCCTCCACCATAGGATGGGGGTATATTCATTTTGTCACTCCGTTTGTAACACCTAAATATTGATCTGAGACCCCATAAAGTATATAACTATATTCTTAATCGTCGTAAAATTGTAATACGATTTAGCCATGTCTCTCTGTCCGTCCGTCTGTTGTAATCACGCTACAGTCCGTAATAATAGAGCTAGGTTGATCAAATTTGGAAAAAATACTTCTTATAGTTGCAGTTTGTTTGGGATTGCAAATGGGCCATATCGGTCAATCTTTTGATATTGCTCCCCTATAGAGGTCCCTCCAAAATACGGCTATTGAGCCATATTTTTAAACCAATTTAGCTGAAACTTTGCAGTTTGTATTATATTTTGACAAGAATTCATCACAGGAAAATGTTTACAAATCGGTTCATATTTTGTTATAGTCAAATAAACACCACATTTTCGAAGCATTTTAACTGTATCTTTGCAGTTTGTATTTGATTAAGACATGAATTCATCACAGTAAATTTTTTTAAATCAGTTCATATTTTGTTATAGTCCACCTATAGATGTCGCTCCCAAAAAGGCTTATTTAAGCCATAAATACCACATTTTCTAAAAATTTTAACAGTTTGTATTCTATTTTGACAAGAATTCATCTCAATAAAATCTATACAAACCAAATTTTTTTGTTGTTGTACCCCCCGAGTAGATGTAACCTAAAATTTGACTAAAAATTGCAGCGTTTGTTTTTTTAATAATTTATTTAAACAACAATGATCATTTCATGATTTTCTCCATATCCAAAGATTTTTCCAGTAATAAAATTGAACGCAATCCATGGTGGAGGGCCGAATTTACCGCTTTTACTTGTTTTTAAATTAAGAACTTAAATTTTTTAAAACTCCATAAAAATTTGGGGAACAAAATGTTTTCAAATAATAAATGAAGCTAGATTTCTTTTCAACAGTTTGCTCCTTTTCATAAACTTTTTTAGGATAAATAAAATTTAAAAAAAAACTCTGACATATGCTAGCGATTCTGAGTCGATCGGAATACTTTAAGATGGGTCTATTTCCAATATTTAATGTCGTTACAAACATCTGGGCCAAAACAAACTTACTTATATAATACCCTTTACCAACGAGTGGCGGCGTAGGGTATTATTAATCATTATATAATTATAATGATTACAATTATAACAATGAGTTGCAAACAACATTCGTGGAATCAAAGAAATTGAACTGCTCTACCGCCGCCCTATTTCCCCCTGAAACTAATTCCATTTTAGAGACCATACAGATACGAATGAATGCGTATATCTCAATGGTACACACAAACAAATACAAACCTTTCCACATGAACGAAATTTTAGACAAAACTACACTCTACATATCCGGTAAACGAAATTTCCTTTGATGAAGTTGAAAATTATTTTCTCAAAAATAATTACCGACAAAAGAAATTTCTTTTGTCGAAAATACACATTGTAGTTGTCTACATACATGTCAAAATCTTTTTTCTTTGCGTGTATGTTTTTCTTTCTTGTATTGCGTATTTGTTCCCAGAACCGCTATCAAAATTTGAATACAAAACAAAAAGTGATGAGTACAAAAAATCAAAGGCACAAATCATTGAAGTTAAAGGGGGGGTTGGGAGGTTTTTCACAATAACATTGGGAATATTTCGTTCTCTCTTCAAATGCAGGGATTTTTACGTTCGAATGGTGAATTTACAATACATATTAAATTAACTTTTGTCATTTCAATAAGATTTAAATGAAATGGAATAAATATTGATCTGGGAATTTAGATTTATGGACTTTGAACTTGGTTTTGCCGATGGGGGGAAGGCGGATACCTGACAAAAGAAATTTAAAAGATATAAAAAAATGTCAGTCAAATAAAGAACCTTTAGGTAAATGTAATACGGTATTTTATGTGGGAGAAGTGATTTTGGGAGTGAAAAAAAATTTGTGGTTAAGTTTTTTTTTATGCAAGTTACCTTCAGTAATTGGTTTGGTTACAAAAAACAGAAAAAATATCATTTATCAAAAAGAAATCGCGAAAAAACATAGAAAAATAAACAAATGTCACAAGGCAAATGTCACGCCAGATCGTTTCCTCACCGCTGTCGGAAGCCTTCGCGGTAGGTTTAGGTATAGGCTAGAGTGCCGGCTTGAGTTACCAGCTCACATACAACCTATTGAGGTCCATAATACTACCACGAGCCCATTTGACCCTCATCGGAACCAATCTGTTTAATACACAAAATTATCAGTAATAGGAATATCGTTAATGAGCAAACTTCCTAGAAAGACCGACACCAGCATATCCAGACTTTGATTGCTCAACGCGAATCAGTAGCAAAGTAGGTGCCTATGCCCTTTACTTCTTTCTCATCTTCACAGCTTCTGCAGAACTGATTGGACTCAATTCCCAACCCACTCGCGATTTCGCCGAACCGGCAGGGTCCTGTCAGAACTGACCCCACGTAAACAGTTTTTTCTTTTCTAGGACGAGAAGATATTGCCACCTTCTTAGGTAGTATAGTGGACAGAATTGTCTAGCTACCCTACAAACAGACAAGTTTCTGTCCATCTCTCATTGAACAGCCTCACTGCATCTTGCCAAAGCCAAATCTTACATGTACGAGTAGCTATGGCTCTCCAATATACCCAAATTCTTCGAGAATTTGTAATGTCGTTCCTTTCCTAGCAAGTTAGTCGGGGTGCCAGGTACCCATATTCCATGAGGTACATGTTAGAATGCTCCGCCTTCTCATTAAGAGTTCTGCGGCCGACGAGGGCTGCTTGTGAATTTAGTGTGTGGCCTCCAGAGAATTTATGGTGTTGGCCACTCTTTAGCAACTCAGACACTTGGTGGCTTCTCTTTTTGTCATTACTTGTATTTCGGCTTGATCTAGTGTAAGTTCTGTAGAGTGTAATCCGAAGTCATCAAACTGCGAACCGTCTGTATTGAACTCCATTCCTCTCTGACAGGCATCTTATTGCTAAAGTTAATCTCGAAGATTACACCATTGGTATATAGTCCTCTCGGTCAGTTAACATTGCCCTAAAATGTTATATCCTCATGGGGTCATAGTTGTTGTACTTCTAGATTGATGCAACTTCTCACACAATATCAATCGACTGTAGATTGAGTATGACTTGCTAAGACTGTCGATGTAGTCCTTAAAGCTCCGTTGATGCTTAGGAAGCATTTTTTCGAACCTTGATAAATTGGCTGGTGATAAATAGCTAACAAAAACAAAGCATATATCGAACCCACCCCGAAGTAATGCGAAAGCGGTCCCGGGGTGATGGTTTTTGCGTAGGACCACTAGATGATAGCGCGCTATCACTACGCCCCATAAAAAAAAATAGCTCCACCATAGATCACATTTGTCACTCCGTTTGTAACACCTCTAAATATTGATCTGAGACCCCATAGCCATATCCGCCCGTCTGTTGTAATCACGCTACAATCCGTAATAATAGAGCTAGGTTGATCAAGTTTGGTAGAAATATTTTTTAAAGTTGCAGGTTGTTTGGGTTTGCAAATGGGCCATTTCGGTCAATGTTTTGATATAGCTCCCCTATAGATGTCGCTCCAAAATACGGGCTTTGAGCCATAGATACCATATTTTTTAAGCAATTTAGCAGAAACTTTGCAGTTTGTATTATATCTTGACAAGAATTCATCACAGCAACAATTTTACAAATCGGTGAATATATTGTTATAGTCACCCCATAGAGGTCGCTCCAAAATATACGAATTTAAGCCATAAATACCACATTTTCTAAGCATTTTAACTGAATCTTTGCAGTTTGTATTTAATTAAAACAAGAGCTGATCGCAGTAAAAATTTTTTAAATCAGTTCATATTTTGTTATAGTCCACCTATAGATGTCGCTCCCAAAAAGGCTTATTTAAGCCATAAACACCACATTTTCTAAGAAATTTAGCTGACGCTTTGCAGTTTGTATTCTAAATCCAGAATTCATTTCAATAAAATGTATTCAAATCAAATTTTATTTTGTTGTAGTCTCCGTGTAGATGTAGCTCTCAAAGGTACTATTTTATGCCATAAATACTAAATTTTTTTAGGAGAAGAGTTTGGCAGAAGAATTCGCGGCCTAATATTTGGCTAAAAATTGCAGCGTTCCTTTTTTTGATAATTTACCTAAACAAAAACATGATTTGCTTCATATAAGATTGGTAATGGCCGAACTTAACGCTTTTACTTGTTATTATTTTGCAATGTTTACTATGTTTCTTCAACTAAAGAAATATAAATTAAAGTTTTGAGCTTAGGCCAAGAAAAGTGGTCTATGAGACCATAGTTCCACGGTCCGGAGCTTCTGCTAAAAGTCTGTCAACAAAGACAAATATATAGCTCAAGTCGTTCACTTCGGAGATTCCCTGCCAACAAAGACTTCAGCAGGTTCCGGTCCCTAAACGCGGTACGGGAGAAGATTTGTTTTCCCGCATCGTCCGATTTGAAGTCACCGTTTGCGTTTATCAACATAGTCCAATGACTGTTAACTTAGCTTATGACAATATTTCTGCAAAGAAGGGAAACATTTTCGTTGCTCTTTCCCCGAAAACTGTACTTTTGCAGCACATTTTGGAATTTTGAAATAGGAGCTAAGTTTAATTCGAGGATCTATATCAGTTCCACCTGAAAAGGGCTAATATTTTCCAGAATTTCACGTCGACGCATATTTTTACAATGGAAATCATTATTAGTTTGATTACAACACTTTCAAACGCCACCCGTTTTTTAATTCGAATAATATAACCGTCTACAAAGCTTTTACTAGTACAGCCAACAGCCGATTACATCCTAAAAGCTTTTATTGCATAAATGAAGCTCTTTATTGCATAAATGTTAAATGTTTATCCAACATAAACATGACCACAAAGGTTTCACATTATGTTTGCGGAGCTTTTTTCTCTCTGAAAAGCTTAATATGCTCAACATTCCCATTGCCATTATGTTATCCCATATGGTCTAGTGGCTAGGATATCTGGCTTTCACCCAGAAGGCCCGGGTTCGATTCCCGGTATGGGAAATATCTTTTTTTCAATAAACTACAGATTTTAAGGTGTAAATTCAAGTATTGCCAATTCTTTTATTAACCAATTTTAATAATAAAATTAATAGAAAAAATAAAACTTAATAGAATTTAGAGATTCTGGATTCAACATGAAAGTATTTATGGCACCATTCCAAAGCGTATTCATAACCCAAGAAAGTGGCGGCATTAAAAGGTATAGCCCGCACCACCAGCATCCAGCTGCCACGGAATAAACTACGCCAACCATAGCGCTGGAAAGAAAACAGAATAAATTTATTCGGATTTATTAAAATCTATGAATAAGTACAACAAAATATTGTCCTAATTTTAAAGATTTTACGCCAGAGCCGTCTTTCCCCGTTTTCGGTAAGCTCCGTTAACGCTAACGTGCCATTATAGATGTCAATCTCCACACAAACTGACAGCAATAACTGACGGTGAGCTCTAACGGAGTATTAAACAGAGGTTAATCTTTTAATTAAAGACATGTCATACTTAAAATTATGGCTATATTGTTAATACTAAGTAAATTGTCTTAATTTGAAGTATGAAATGCCCATATTTTAAAATTGAAGACATCTTTGGCACAAAATCTTTACAATTAAGTAAATTTTTCTTCAGCTTATAATGAGTTTAGTACCTGGAAATTCTTCGTCAAACAATGCGTTATAGAGTGATACTGCCGATTTTCTTCCGCCTGCATTATAGTCTTCACCACATCGAACGGTATGACACATACCCAAGATAATATCCCCGCCCAGGCTCCCGCCAGCGTGGTAACTACAAAATCAACTTTCGTTTCATCCTCGGTACGTAACCGCCGTCTTTGCTGAACAAAATCCGTCTCATCCAAATAAGTGGTGGTATACCGATAGGCCAACATATAGATGCCATATGGAAAGACATCCCTGCAGAAAGGGTACAGAAGAGAGAAAAATGTGAGAAGTGTTTTTACAAATTAACGACAACCATATTAAGAAAATGTACCGACACATCATAGGCACCAGTCCTCTAAATAAACCGGAGAGGCCATCTGTTTTCAAAATTCTCTTAAACATCCAAAAAGGCGTCATGCGATGGCCATAGATATATTTGTTGTAATCTGAAAGTAGTAAAAAAATGTAATGAACTAATAAAGGTATCTTTTTCGCCGGCAGAATTCTTTTTTTTAAGGAGATTATCTAGATTTTGAAGGAGATATTGGAACGATATGTATTACTTTATTACCGAAGTAATACATATCGTTCGTAGTTGAAATGTATTACTATATTACCGAAATATTAGTGTAATGTAGTATTACCGCAATATTCCGTAATGGAAAAGTAGTGTAATACTATGTTACCGTAACATTCCCTAGTCTAATACAACGTAACCATCATATTCCGCAGTGGTAACGTAGTGTATACATCGTTACTGTCATTTTCCGTAGAGGATGCGTAGTGTTATACTACGTTACCGCAATAGTGTAATACTATGTTATCGTTATATTAAGTAGTGTAATACATTACCGTCATATTCCGTAGTGGAAACGTAGTGTATTAATACGTTGCTGTCATTTTCTGTAGTGTAGTACTGCCGTCATATTCCGTGCTGGAAAGGTAGTGTAATACTACGTTACTGTTGTATTCAGTAGCGTAATACTACGTTACCGTTATATACATTAACGTAATACTACGTTACCGTCAAATTCAGTAGTGTAATACTACGTTACCGTCATATTCCCTACTTTAATACTACATTACCGTGGAAATACGTAGTGTATTATAGGCTATTATTATATTGAAGAGACGATATTCCGTAGACTTTATGAGATAATCTGCTTCGAAATCCAGTTGATTAATTTTATCGGTCGGCAATTACAGATTTATTCGTATTTCCAATCAATGGGTAAAATTATTTTCATTGCCAACTAATGGAAATATGAACCACAAATATAGGTTGGTTTTTGGAGGCGGAGAAGTTTAAACTGCAAATCTTTTCTTTTGTGAAGATTTGGCAGATCTCATTTGTTTTGGGGTAACACTATGTTCCACTATGGGATAATGTACTTCAATTAGAGTATCTATTCGGTTATTTACATCAGTTGGCAATGACAATTATTTTTATTCATTGAAATGGCGATCAAGTCTGTCGTTGTCATCTGACCCATTTGGGGAGCTTTATTGTTAAATGAAATTTCGCCATGTAAAAGCATATTTTAACATGAATGTCTTAAAATAATGTTTTAAATAAATCCATTAAAGTCACTTTTCTGTGTTTTAGCTCAAATTTAAAAATAACTCCTTTACTTACAATGATGGGTTTGTAGTCGAATTTTTATCAATTCTATGGGACATGCCACAAAGGATTGCACAAAACCAGCTATGGAACCGGCTATGAACATATTTTTGTATTCCAATTGTTCGCGCTGATAGTCACTGTGACACACGCGTCTCAGCTGCCGCAAATGATTGCCATATACTCCAAAAAGTACGGAATTGATGCCACCAGTTGTAATAAATGGAAAAAGCATTCCTCGGTAAAATCCATTGATCTGTAAATAAATTATTTTAAAATCACTCTTCATTAATCTCTAAAGACTACTTCCTACTATCTGACATTTGACAATACAGGCGGTTGTACAATTTTTTGTATGTATGGATTTTGACAGTGACAGGTTATGTCATATGTTTTTCTGAAAGTCATATGACAACGTCTTACACTATATTTCCACTATGAGATAATCTACTGCGAAATATATTATATTATTTTCATTAGTTGGCAACGATATACTTGTTCGGAATACATACTATGTTTCTACTATGAGATAATCTAGTCACTTATTTTCATTAGTTGGCAACATTAGAATTGTTGTAAGCCCAGATTTACACTAGGCAAATTTTTTTCAGAAGCTTATCATCCAATTTTCTTTTGAACTTAATCGAAGAACTTAAAACGTTCAGAGAGAGTTTTCTCCCCTCTTGCCGACCCTCTCTCTCCAACAAAACGCCGATAATCTGTTGACATTCAGACAGTGTAAATCGGGACATAATTTAATGCCAGTGGGTAACAAAGTTATCGTTGCCAACTAATGAAAAAACAGATTTTGGAGTAGATTATTTCGTAGTGTCACAGTTGGCAACAAAACTAATTTGCCCATTTAAATGAAATGCCGAAAAAGTCTGTCCTTGCAAACTGAGGAATATATGTTAATGACTAGATTTTTAGCTACAATATGTCATAATGGAAACGTATTATGTATTATTTGTATGTATATTTCTACTATGAGATAATCTACTACGAAATCTAGTCACTTATTTTCATCAGTTGGCAACATTAGAATCGCCCTAAATATAATGATAATTGGTAAAAAAGTTATCGTTGCCAACTAATGAAAAAAATCGATTTCGGAGTAGATTATTTTGTGGTGAAAACTTAGTGTCACAGTTGGCTACCACATCTCATCTGCTCATTTAAATGAAATGCCGAAAAAGACTGTCCTTGTCATCTGATGAAAATATGTAAATGACTAGATTTTTAGCTAGATTATGTTATAATGGAAACCTATTATATATTATAGAGGAAAGTGGGCTAAAACCGACTCACTCACCCCGTTGTTGCGTTTATAGATTTGTTGAATTGCTGTTGGTACCGATGTATTCGAAGCTTGTTGCCATGTCTTAATCGTGTCCAAGGGATGAGCCACAAATACTCCACAAGCACCTGTAAAGAAGAACATAAAAAGTAATTGAAAAGTTATGACTGCAGAAATGTAGAAATGTTGTAAGGACAACGGCGACATTGGCTTTCAAAGCTTTAGGAGACTGGCTCTAAAGGAGGCAATTGACTTCGATCTAGTTCAGTCGTGAAATATAGTAGGTAGGTACCAAAGGATCTGAATTTCTCTCAGTTCAAAATTATATTAATGTTTTAGGTCTCTAATCCTCGGGAAAGGTCTCAGACGTACTCTTTCTGTCAAATTGAGCGCAGCTCAGAGTACTGACTTAACTTTTACATTTCTCTGTCAGTACAAATACAAATGTCTGTGAATAACCATTCCCCAGTGAGCATTACCCCAGCAACTCTTCGTTACAATGTCAAAGCCGAAAACCGGTCCCCGTTTTTATACCCTACACCACACTGTGTTACAGGGTATTATAGCTTTGTGCATTTGTTTGTAACAACCAAAAGGAGAAGAAATAGACCCATCGTTTATTATACCGATCGACTTAGAATCACTTTCTGAGTTGATTTACCTATGTCCGTCTGTCTGTCCGTCTGACTGTCTGTGCATGTATTCTTGTAATGAAAGTAAAGGTCGCAATTATGGTCCGATCTCGACGAAACTTTACACATATCTTTTTTGGTCCAAGGACGATCCCTATTGAATTTGGTTAAAATCAGTTCAGAGTTAGATATAGCCCCCATATATATGTTAGCCCCGATTTGGCATGTAAGCGCTGTAAAAACTGTATTTTATATACGCTCAGTATGAAATTCGGCAGAATGTGGTTTCTTATTATATGAATGAACACTTTTAAATTTGGAAGAAATCGGTTCAGATTTAGATATAGCCCCCATATATACGTTACCCCCGATTTGACATGTAAGCGGTGTAAAAATGTTAGTTTATATCCGATCAGTGCGTCATTCGGCAAAATAGGTTTCTTTCTACATGAAGGAATACTGCCAAATTCGAAGAAAATCGGTTCAGATTTAGATATAACCCCCATATATATTTGACATGTAAGCGCTGTAGAAACTGTATTTTATATCCGATCAGTACGAAATTCCACAGAAAGAGTTATTTTTACATGAATTAGTATTCAGGGAAAATCGGTTCAGATTTATATATAACCTCCAGATATATGTTCCTCCAGATTTGTTATCAGAACGCTATAGAAGTTGTACTTTACTTTCGATGATTAAAATTTTCCACAAAGATGTTTCTTAACTTAGTAACGAATATTGCTTAATTTAGTGATTATCGGTTCAGAATTAGATAATATGTTCCTTCCCATTTACCAATTATTCCAAATTATTATCGCAATGACCCTTATCGCATTGTTAGGGAGGTGTAGGGTATTATATAGTCGGCCCCGCCCGACTTTCTGCCTTTCCTTACTGGTTTTACATGAAGACCAAAATCGAAAACCAGAAAAGCGAACAAAGTATTCTATTTCGGTTATTCGGTTTTTGGGTTTAAAAATATTCTTTCGATGAAAACGAAAAATATTTTATAGAAATTCTTCAATTTATGGCATTTATGAAATTTTGGAAAATATGGACTTTTCATAAATTTTTTTGAAAATAAAAATTATTAGAAATTTTATTTCTTTTTTAGTACAATAAATAAAGCAAATTTCGTTCAAATTGAAATTTCTACAAAATCGTTTTTAGAGTATTTATCAAAATTGCATTTTCCAAATTTGTATACCCTACACCACACTGTGGTACAGGGTATTATAAGTTTGTTTCACGGCAGATGTTTGTAACACCTTAAAATAACACAGCTAGACCCACCTTAAAGTATACCGATCGACTCAGAATCACTAGCTGAGTCGATTTAACGATGCCCGTCCGTCCGTCCGTCTGTCCATGTAAAGTTGTTCGTCGACTACAGGTCGCAATTTCACTCCGATCGTTCTGAAATTTTGCAGTTTAGAGTATTTCGCGGCTGTTAAGATCGCTATTGAATTTGGTTGAAATCGGTTTAGATTTAGATATAGCTCCCATATATATGTTTCGTCCGATTTGGCCCTTTAGTCCTATAGAAGCTGTATTTTACATCCGATCGTTTTGAAATTTAGAATGGTTGAGTTTCTTGATCCATGAACCAACATTGCCGAAGTTGAAGAAAATCGGTTAAGATTTAGCTATAGCTCCCATATATATGTTTCGTCCGATTTTGCTCTTTAGTCCTGTAGAAGCTGTATTTTACATCTAATCATTTTGAAATTTAGAATGGTAGAGTTTCTTGATCCATGAACCAACCCTACCAAATTTGAAGAAAATCGGTTAAGATTTAGCTATAGCTCCCATATATATGTTTCGTCCGATTTGGTCATTTAGTCCTATAAAAGCTGTATTTTACATCCAATCGTTTTGAAATTTAGAATGGTAGAGTTTATTGATCCATGAACCAACACTACCGAATTCGAAGAAAATCGGTTAAGATTAAGCTGTAGCTCCCATATACATGTTTCGTCCGATTTGGCCCTTTAGTCCTATAAAAGCTGTATTTTACATCCAATCGTTTTGAAATTTAGAATGGTAGAGTTTCTTGATCTATGAACCAACACTACCGAATTTGAAGAAAATCGGTTAAGATTTAGCTATAGCTCCCATACATATGTTTCGTCCGATTTGGCCCTTTAGTTCTATAGAAGCTGTATTTTACATCCAATCGTTTTGAAATTTAGAATGGTAGAGTTTATTGATCCATGAACCAACACTACCGAATTTGAAGAAAATCGGTTAAGATTTAGCTATAGCTCCCATATATATGTTTCGTCCGATTTGGCCCTTTAGTCCTGTAGAAGCTGTATTTTACATCCAATCATTTTGAAATTAAGAATGGTAGAGTTTCTTGATCCATGAACCAACACTGCCGAATTTGAAGAAAATCGGTTAAGATTTAGCTATAGCTCCCATATATATGTTTCGTCCGATTTGGCCCTTTAGTCCTATAAAAGCTGTATTTTACATCCAATCGTTTTGAAATTTAGAATGGTAGAGTTTCTTGATCCATGAACCAACACTACCGAATTTGAAGAAAATCGGTAAAGATTTAGCTATAGCTCCCATATATATGTTTCATCCGATTTGGCACTTTAGATCCGATCGTTTTTATACCCTACACCACACTGTGGCACAGGGTATTATTTAAGTATAAAATGTCCCAAAAGTAAATTTATGTAAACAATTTATACATGAATTACAAAATTTATATATCAGAGTTATTCAATATTACGAGAGTGGTGTAGGGTATTATATAGTCGGCCCCGCCTGACTATAGCCTTTCCTTACTGGTTTAGTTATGCTTTGGAGTAAAGAAAAATTCATCAACTAAAAATTTTAAAAAATTTAAAAATATGAATTCTTGCGTTTCACAGAATGTGTAATTGCTCTTGAACGGCTTATCAGCTTTTTACAAAGTTTACGTCGTTTGAAAGCGAACATAAAGAAGGAGAACTAGAAAACACGCGATATTTACAAACTTTCTATGTAACTCGTTCTTGACAATTGGAAATCAATGAGGCGAATCACAAAAGTGAATGGCCAGTGTGACCAAAAAAACTATGAGCCTTATTTATAAAAATTTAATGTAGGTTTGAGGAACGCTTCAACACTGCTAAAACGTTCTTCAAACCTTCATTAAATTTTATGAATAAATCCCTATTATTTTACAAAAATATTTCAGTTTCCTCAAAAAATAAATATTTTAGAAACCGATTCTGTGTTATATGTTTGAGAAAAAAAACGGTTAATCGATTTTTAATTTGCAGGTCATCACTTGCACTGACACTGTGCAACAAATAAACACCATCTGAAAAATCCACGTACTTGACAATATAGGTTCGATTCTACTATTAACGGTTTGGCGAAATTGGTGACCAATTTTGTTTAAGGGCCTCAAAGATTCTGAAATTCAGTGGTACCCTAGGAAAAGGTGTCATCAGTTTTTGTCCAACAGCTTATTAAGACTTGGTGATACCGCTTTACTACATTTGGCAATAATGTAGCTAAGAATATGCTGAACAAAAGTTTGTTGACATTTTATGCCAAAAAAATGTTCTTATACTTATTCGAATAAGTTCTCGTATTTACATATTTCACCTCTTTCTGCTAATAATCCATTTTCTCAGAAGAAGTCTCTAGGATACAATAAAGTTATTACATTGCAAATGTTGTTGTTATGTTGGCAAACCTATACGAATTGGTTAATCTATTTAATTAGATAAATGCAAGTGAATGTGCATACATACATACATAGTAGGATCTTATTTTTATCATTGGATGGGATTGCATACATGTTTTCATGTACATCAGGGTGAGTATTCTGTTTTGAGAAAATAAAAACTATATTTGGAATATACTCGTAATTTCAACTACTTTCTTCGATTAAATAATTAAACATGTATGTATAGTTCGATTTACATATGGATGTATGTCTGCGCACAATGGAGGAATTTACCATTACAACCGATTGCAAAAAAATAGGGCAACTTATAGAAAATCTATATGGGAGATTTACAATTAGTCATTGTACCCGTTATACACCATGTTACAATGTACAACACATGATTGGGATTTTTTGCGATTTTTAAGGCACTGGGTGCACTTTTTTCGGATAGGTTTGTTCCGCATTTTTCCTCTCCTATTCAATATCTACAACTTTGCTTCAGACACAAAAGAAATATTCCCTACGGTAGACCGAGAAAAAAAATAGAGAAAAAGTGCTAAAAATCCACCTAGAGCAAACCAATTCGTATGGCCATTAAATTATTATTATTGCTGTACTGTGTTATACATTGAAATTTCCAGAGTAATGAATTTCATAACACAAAAACAGCGCACCCTAATTCACAATAAACGTCAGACTCAGTTTTCAAGTTTTGCCAATTTTCAAGAAATTCCTTGCAAATGAGCCCATGTGAGTAAATATTTGAGTGGACACATAAGTGTCTACGTAATTACAGTTGTTACCCACTTACAAACATTGGCTACTGCCACTTGTTCGAGAAACATCTGTCAACACCATTTCCCATTGAAATAACTGAATCGTGGCAATATACGAGAAAAACGATTTCTAAATAAGTTTTTCTACATACGAGGTTTGTTCAAAAACGATGAATTTTTATTTTGCTAGAAAGTATATCTTTATTCATCAATATTAATGACGGTCGCGGGCAAAAAAGCATTAATTCATTGCATTATATTTAATTCAATTGTTTTGATTTTATTTAAAACAATTCTAAAAAAGGAATTGGTGTATGAAATATACTAAATAAATAACATGGTATATGGGTGTTTCCACGAACGTATGAAAATCCATTAACCGAGAGGACATTAAATACCAATAAAACGATTTAATTTAAGTAATGGGTGATCTAAGTAGAGATACTTTTTTCAGTAGCCTTTTTTGACAGATCACGTGTGAGTCGTGTGAGCCGGTGGGAACGTAACCGTCAATGGCGACCGTTATCGTGCCATGATAACCGACTATTTGATGCCTGAAATTAAAGCTCGTGATCTCGGCGACATTTGGTTTCAACAAGACGACGCCACTTCCCACACATCGCATCAATCAATGGATTCATTGAGAGAACACTTCGGTGAGTAGATAATTTCACGTTTTGGCCGGTCGATTGGCCACCAAGATCGTGTGATATCACACCGTTAAACGTTTTCCTGTGGGGATATGTAAAGTCTAAAGTTTATGCTGACAAACCCGCTTTGATTCAGGCCTTGGAGCAAATCATCACGTATGTAATTAGCCAGTTACCATTGGAAATGCTCGAACGAGTCATCGAAGATTGGACTCAACGGATGGACCATCTAAGACGTAGCCGCGGCCAACATTTAATAGACATAACCTTCAAAAAATAAATGCCAAAGAATGTCCTTTCAAATGATAATAAACATTCTTTAAAAAAGTAGGGAACCTCGAAATAGATCACCCTATATATAGCCTTATATATACCCTTACTCAGAAAAATATAGGGTATTCCAATATTTAAGCATGATTTGATTTAAATTGCAAACTCATTTCCATACCTCCATTCTAAACTATGCTAAGTGCAAAAAGGTAGTTTTTCAGGAGAGGCGATCAAAGTTTGATGATTTTTTTAAATTTGTGTGGAATTCCGTTATTATGCAAATCGAATGACGTGTACTGTTTTGCGAATAACTTTTGATTGGGTTTAGGGATTAACACCAAATTTTGACTGAATATAATCTGGAATATTTAGAAATTAAAAATGCAATTTCCCTAAAACTATGCTAAGTTGACTTAGCATGTTTTAGAATGGAGTTATCGATTTATTAATTTATTTATATTGCAAATTATATCGCATATGATTATTAATGGAAAATGAGCCGAAGACAAATTTATAAATTTTTATTTTAAACTAGCCGATTTGGTCCACTTCGTTACCCCAGATTTCCGATCCCGTCCATTTTTGGACCAATCACGTAGACAGCCACCAGTTACATATATACAAATTTACAGCACTCTCGCTGACAAATTGTGCAAGATATCTCAATTTCCAAATTTGGTTTATATGGATGGGGACACGCCCATCACACAGTGTGTCATTTCAGCAATCTAGGTGGACAAAAGTATTTTTTTTAGTTTTTTGTATAGAAAAAGCATATAATATATATTAATATTAACCTTAGTATTAGTCAAACAAACTAAAAACATTAAAAAAAATTAAATGAAAACACCACGTCATGGATATTTTTCAAGAGCATTTTTCTAGTTGTATATAAAATATATAAAATAAAATTATATAAAAAAAATATAAAATTAATTGGTTGCAGAATAATTTATCACGTCTAAAGTATATATTAACGATGTATTAGCTTTTTAGCCGCACTGTGTTACAATTCATAGATCAACAAAAGTTTTTAAGGTATTTCCAGGGTCATTCTTAAATTAAGGCAAATATTTTAAAACTGTGCAAATATGAGCAAAATATTTTTTGGTGTTTTTGTAGTATGCACACTATATTTAAAAACCTGAAAGTTTGGCCGAGGTGTTTTGAGGTGAAATTTTGTTATGTCCTTTTCTTTATAACAAATTGGATTTTATGAATGAGTGAATATGAATGAAAATCAACACTGTTTAAAATCAACAAAATAGCTCTAATTAAAATGATTCGAAGTAATGAAATGCACAACATTTATTAAAATAGAACTAATTTTTAAATTTCTAGCATTTTTTTCAATCGAGTTAAGAAAAATGTTCTCACACGCCACTGATCACTAACTAAAATGTATAGTTCCCACATTGCCTTTCTACCTACGACAATATTTCACTTTCATTTACCGTTATCTTAATAACAGTAAATTATTGTGTTTTCTTATAATTATTTCTGTAATAGTACACCTCTTTTTAATGACATATGGGCATTTCCAACGAGATGTCAACCACAGCCAAAAAATTGAAAGCCTATCAAAGTATGTTGTTTTACTATTTTTTTATAGGGAATCTATTAAATTAAACTAATTTTTCCAAAAACTACATTTATTCATAACATATTTTAAAATATTTGAAGCAAATTCGAATTAGTTATGTTCTGATTAATGGTCTCTCTTTTAAATCTTGATTTATATTTAAGGGATATAAGAAAAATAATTTTTGTTGTGGAAATAAATATATTGAATATATTAAAAATCATTTATAATCAACCTTTGGATGTCTAGTTGCATAAATAGTAAACCAGTAAGGAAAGACAGAAAGTCGGGCGGGGCCGACTATATAATACCCTACACCTACCTACCAATGCGAAAATGGGCATTGCGATAAGAATTTGGCAGTGTTCATACATGTAATAAGCAAACTCTCTCTGCCGATTTTCGTACTGATCGGATATAAAACACGGTTTCTACAGCGCTTACATGTCAAGTCGGGTGTAACATATATATTGGGACTATGTTAAAATCTGAACCGATTTTTCCCGAATTTGGCAGTGTTCATACATGTAATAAGACACCTCTCTCTGTTAAATTTCGTACTGATCGGATATAAAACATGATTTCTACAGCGCTTAAATGTTAAATCGGGTGAAACATATATATGGGGGCTATATCTAAATCTGAACCGATTTTCCCCGAATTTGGCAGTGTTCATACATGTAATAAGAAAACTCTCTCTGTTAAATTTCGTACGGATCGGATATAAAACACGATTTCTACAGCGCTTAAATGTTAAATCGGGCGAAACATATATATGGTGGCTATATCTAAATCTGAACCGATTTTCCCCGAATTTTCCAGTGTTTATTTATGTAATAAGAGAACTCTCTCTGTTAAATTTCGTACTGATCGGACATAAAAGACGATTTCTACAGCGCTTTTAATGTTAAATCGGGTGAAACATATATATGGTGGCTATATCTAAATCTGAACCGATTTTCCCCGAATTAGGCAGTGTTTATTCATGTAATAAGAGAACTCTCTCTGCCAAAATTCGTACTGATCTGATTTAAAATACAGTTCCTACAGCGCTTACATGCCAAATCGGGTGAAACATATATATGGGGGCTATATCTAAATCTGATCGGATTTTCTCCGAATTTGGTAGTGTTCATTCACGTAATAATAAAACTCTCTCTGCCGAATTTCATAAAGATCGGATGTAAAATGTGGTTTCTACGGCGCTTGCATGTCAAATCGGGTGAAACATATATATGGGGACTATATCCAAATCTGAACCGATTTTAACCAATTTCAATAGGGATCGTCCTTGGGCCAAAAAAGAGCACTATGCTAAATTTCATCACAATCGGACCATAAATGCGACCTGCACTTTGATTACAAGAATACATGGACACACTGACAGACAGACGGACAGACAGACGCACATGGCTAAATCGACTCAGAAAGTGATTCTGAGTCGATAGGTATAATAAACAATGGGTCTATCTCTTCTCCTTTTAGGTGTTACAAACAAATGCACAAAGTCATAATACCCTGTACCACAGTGTGGTGTAGGGTATAAAAAATGAACATAAAAAGAACGATGGAATAAAATGTCGCATGCGACATGTCTACCAATCACATAGATTCCCAGCAACTTTCAGTTGGACCCCAGAAAGCCCAGGATTGGTGGCCCATCTGGGATCACGGTCCAGTCCCATATAAGATTGGCTTATATGGGCGGTTCCACCCTCCCTCAATCAAGAACTTATATAGCCTATGTCACCCGCCAGGGTTATCTGAAGATTCCCTGAAAATTTCCATCCAGACATTTTGATACGGATGTCTGAATGGTATTTCGTCCATAACTTTTACAAATATTGAGTCTCACAAAATTTTTGTAATGTTCTGGGTTTGTGAGAGCGCGACAAATATTCTGTGAAAATTTGAAAAAAAATCGAGGGAATCAGTTTTATTCTACAAAGGTTTTTTTCAAAAAAAACATTCGTAAAAATTTTTTAAAAAAAAATCAAAAAAAAAGTACTAAAAAGGGCGCATTGTGTCTTCTTTAAAACAAAGTAAACTTTGCAAAAATCGGTTCAGCCGTTCGAGACCAGTTACAAATGTCGTAAAAAAACAAAAATTCATTTTTCATTTTTTTTAAATTTAAATGCACAAAAATTTTTTGGAATTTTTTTTACAAATAATAGCGAGACCTTATTTTACCTATTTGTAACTACTTATATATTTTAGCCATAAATAAACTACATAGGTCGATATTAAATATTCTGACCCATATATAGATAGTTTCCATAATAGCGAAAAATATAATTCTTTATATCGAAAATATATACGATTTCTAATCTGGTTATTTTCGGCAAAGGAATGTTTTTACTGATAATAAAAAATTATTTTAGCAAAAGTATGTTTTTGGGTTGCTCTGACCCATAGAAACAACCCGTAAGTGTAGAGAGCTCTGACCCATAGTACATACAAAATTCACTTAAATAAAAATAAGCCCAAAACATCAAGCTTGTATTAGGCTGATTCTGATGTTATGGGCCAATTTCGACATCGACATTTTTGGCATTATCTTTTTTTGCAGAATTCAGTATTTCAGGTAGGTAGATCTAATCCATTTAATCTATAGCTATTCTAATAACGAAGGTACGCATAATTTTTTTTAATTTTTAAACAAATTATACGAACTTTTGAAAATATGGCCTCCAAGGAGAGTATGAGGCCGAGGCCCTTCCATCTCATCATGTATTTGGACAGAGCATATCAAAATAAGAACAATTAAGCGGCATGTTATCGACATATCGCTTAGTTATCGAGTTATCGGATGATAAAGTTTGAAAAAATCGCTCTTTTCGTGGATTCAAAATCAAAAATTAGAAGGAAAAAAATTCGATAACTTTTTAGCTATCGATACCTTCCCTAATCGATAACTTCACACTCTAGAGGAGACAATTTTTAATTCCGGCCGAATATCGGCCACGTAGCCGAATGTTCCCGGGAATCAAATAATAAGAAGTAAAAAAAAATTTCAATTTCGATACCTTAAGTTATCGGAAAAAATTATAATTATAAAATTATAGTTATCGAAGAAATTATAGATTTTTTATTAACCTTATTTTACAAAAAAAAATTAAATTTTTAAACTTTATCGTCCGGTAACTCGATAACTTTGCAAGTTAGGGATAAAATGGCAGCTATTTTGTTATTCTTAACCATATATTCGGATAGAGCATATCAAAATAAGAAGAACAATTAACGGGACATGTTATCAGTATATCGGCTAGTTTTCGGAAGATAAAATTTTAAAAAATCTATTTTTTCCTTTCAATGGGCTCAAAATCGAAAATTAAAAGACAAAAATGGATAAAAAACTTTATATAATAACTTTAACTTTAGCTTTAAAATAACTTTAGCTCGAACTCAAAAGTTATCGAAAAATGTCATCCGACTTTTGGTTTTTTTTCATTTAAATGAGTTCAAAATATACAAAGTAAAAAAAATATTTTTTAATTTTCGATATTTCGATAAATATACCACTTATCGAAAAATATGATTATTTTATTTTAGGTTTTTTGATTTTTCTGTAACAAGTTATCGAAAAAAATATTAATTTTTTGCCTATTATTAGCTCATTTTATAAAAAAAAAATTGTTCAAACTTTATAGTCGGATAACACGATAACTAAGTATTGAGTCTCTGCTATTTTTCTTCTTGTCCTTATCAGCAGTTCGTCCAATACTGTGTAGTGGACGGCAAGTGATCCAAGCGATCCATTACATACCAATTATCTAAGGTTCAGAGAACTACCATGCATAAGCTGAGCTGTAACGACTACAGCAACTACCTTTGATATTGTGGCGAGAGAAGTTTCCACCAGAGCGGCATTACAATTAAACTGTTTATCAATGTGGAGGTACGGGGATAAGAACTATGGTCACATGAAGATATCACAACGTATTGCTATTGTAACCGGCCGGACTATATGTGTACCAATGGTGTACACCTTCGAGAGGAACTTCACCACTAATATACCTGCCATTTCCACTTCTGTACAGATGGTTCGAGGCTTGATGGTACGGTTGACTTCGGAGTACACTGTAAAGAACACAGTCTTGATATAGCTCACAGACTATCAGATACCTGACTGAGTCGCGACATAGTGATCAACACTGGCATCAATTCTCTGAAGGTCATATCCCTAAATTCACAAACAGCCCTCGACTGCCGTAGATTTTTTAACGGCTGAATAGTTTAACATACACCTCATAAGGTTTCCTGGCATACTCGTAGGTATATCCCTGAGAACAGTAAGCCGATGAACTTGCTAGGAAAGGGACGACATTACAAATTCTCGAAGAATTTTTAGCTTCGGCAAGAGACAATCAGACAGTCCATGACAGATGGACAGAAATCGGCACCTATAGGTTAGCTAGACAAATCTGGCCACAATACGAACTGAATAGGTCAAAATGTCTCTTCGCATTAGATAAGAACAAATTGTCTACATTAGTGTCAGTTCTAACGGGACACTGTCCGATCGACGAACACACCAAAAAAAGAAGATGTGGATAGACCCATAGTTTATTACAGCGATCGGAATAGAGTATAAAGGTTCCTCCCAACTCGATTCCTTGAACATTTTTTTCAATCGATTTAGCTTAAATATATAACCAATTAATCATCTCTAAAGAAAATGTAGTACATCAGTTCATGTTTTGAAAAAGCTCCACAAATAAAATGAAATTATCGACTTTGTTCGATTGTCCAGTTTTCGCTGTTTTTATGACTTAATATTTTTACAAAATATTAAAATTTTCTCAAAATATAGGATTCTTCCATATCTTCGAAACCGCTGAACTTGGAAATGAAAAAAATTAATTTGTTAAAGTTTATTTAATTTTCGATTCTATAAAACGTTTCTGAACCCATTCGGATAAATGGTTCCCAAGTTATTCTAAAATATGTGGTCCAACCTCACTATTTTTGCATATAACGATTTATCGAGAGAATTCAATGAAACCACCTATAGGCTCAGATATGAGTCAAAATTTTAAATATTAACCCATGAAATTATTTTTTTCCTAAAACTTTATAAAAAGTAGCTAAATGAAAAAATAAGACATCGCTATCATTTATTATTTGAAAGCATTTTTTTTTTCAAAATTTAAACATTTAAAAAAATTTAGAAAAGTGGAATTTTTGGTTTTACGAATTTTCTAATATCTTTTATAAATACTGAGTCCCCAAAAATCCAAATCCTGTTTGAATTTATCAGAGTCTGGTGCATATTCTGTGTAAATTTGAAAAAAAAAACAGAGGGGGTTGCAGAATTTTCGAAAAAAAAAATTTTTAAAAATCCATAAAAATCTCCGGTTAACTTTATAAAAATCAGTTCAGCCGTTCAAATTACAAATTTCGTAAAATCCATTTTTTTTTTTCAAAATATAAATAATACTAGCAGTGATATCTTATTTTAACATTTAGCCAAAAAATTTAGACCTATGTATATGTAGTATCGCATATATATAAATTGACAGCAAAATCATATGTTGGAAAAAAATGTTGGCCAGTGCTATTTACGTATATTAAATGAATAATTATTTTAATTGCTGTCTAGTTTCACATCCATTAGTCATTTGTAAGTACGCCGTCTTTACTATTTAGTATTTCTGAAATCATATGTTTCATGTTACCATCAGATACAGAGCAAGTTGCCAGATTTTGTTTGTTTTGGTTTTTAAACACAATGCGCATCATGTGGTAAAGAGTGACGTAAAATATACTATAAATGTTTACGAGTTTGACAAACTTGTTCAAAATGAATTTATGAATTAAAAGTATCGCCATTGTGTAGGGAAAAGCCTATATGTAAACATGCCAAAACGTGGGCTAGTAAAAGAGAGAGTGGTATGCTGCCGAGAGCGTCATTTAAAAATACAAAAAATATAAAAGATCACGGGCGCCAAACATGAACTTGGCCAACTGTTGCAATTTTGGGGGATAAGACTAACAATATGAAAAACGAAGAAGACGAAGTGTCAACAAACCATGTTTAAATGAGGTAGTCCCAAAGCCATAACAAATAAATGCACACACACATACACAAACAAAATCAATCATAGGGAAATCTCGTATTAAAAAATAATAAAAAAAATGCCGTTACATCACATTGAAAAAGTGCACATTCTATGTGAGTACTTGACAAATGACGCCGTTGTTTTTTTTTTGTGTGCAAAACTTACCACCAAAAGAACCCGCTAAAAAATCACAGTAAGTTTCTTTCATATTTCATTAAAAACGACTCTCTGCTATCCAATCCAAAAGGTAGTAAAAGGCATCCAAAGGCACTCACTCACACGCACACTTAAACACTTTTAATATGTGAATTTTTTGTTTCTTTTATTTAAATGAAATACATAACAGCTAATGAAACTAAGATCTCTAATTGCAAATAAATTGAAAATCTTTTATGACGAAATTCGCACTTGATGTGTGTGTTTTTGTTATTACTGTTGCTGTTGTTTTTTGCAATTGTACTTTCTATTTTGTATTCATACGCGTGCACACACACAACACTGCCGCAAGAAAACGCACACACACATGCACGAGTATAGAGGCGGGCGGCGGGCGTCTACCGACTGCAATGTTGTTGCACTGGCACTCGCACTGTTTGCCTAACGACTGTCGACTACCGACTTGCTTCTGACCAAATAATGAAATGGACTTGCTGCAGTGTTCTGTTCTCGTTTATCTTCTTTTCAGATGATTTTGCGAGGGAACAGAGAAAAGCTTTTACATTACAAGAAGCTTTCTCTTATCGTTTTGCTGTAATACGAGTATAATGCATTTGGAGGGGTGGTGGTTTGACTTACAATAAAGGACTCTATGGGTTGTTGGTGTAAGGGGGATGATATTGCAATAATATCGCCCAATTGGAGCAAGGGTTTTATAAAGAAACCAGTGTAGAGAGTAGGTTTACATTAAGATGTGGGATGTTTTCGCTCTACCACCTCAAATGTTAAGTATATTTGTTGTATTATACATTGAATAGCACAATTTGAGAAGCGTTGCGGCGTAACGTATGATGTATCAACAGATCGGTTTTATAAATCATAAGCCGAAGGGGTAAATCTCAGCAAAAAACACAGTTGGTGAATGCCACAATAAAACGACAACAAATTACAAAGTTTTTAAATAATAAATACATATGTATATTGCCTGTTTATGAGTATATTTACAAAGTTCAAATATTTTGTTATCGAAATGTTAAGTGATAATTTACACCATAAAGCTGGTCTTAGTATTACATGTTTTTCATTTTATATGTAAAGGAAAACCTACTCGTATATATACGTGAGTCAGAATTTTTATACCCTACACCACACTGTGGTACAGAGTATTATAAGTTTGTTTCACGGCAGATGTTTGTAACACCTGAAAATAACACAGCTACCCTACCTTAAAGTATACCGATCGACTCAGAATCACTAGCTGAGTCGATTTAAGCATGTCTGTCCATGTAAAGTCGTTCGTCGACTACAGGTCGCAATTTCACTCCGATCGTTCTGAAATTTTGCAGTTTAGAGTATTTCGCAGCTGTTAAGATCCCTATTGAATTTTGTTGAAATCGGTTCAGATTTAGATATAGCTCCCACATATATCTTTCGTCCGATTTGGCCCTTTAGTCCTATAGAACCTGTATTTTACATCCAATCGTTTTGAAATTTATAATGGTAGAGTTTCTTGATCCATGAACCAACACTACCGAATTTGAAGAAAATCGGTTAAGATTTAGCTATAGCTCCCATATATATGTTTCGTCCGATTTGGCCCTTTAGTCCTATAAAAGCTGTATTTTACATCCAATCATTTTGAAATTTAGAATGGTAGAGTTTCTTTTATCCACGAGCCAACACTACCGAATTTGAAGAAAATCGGTTAATATTTAGCTATAGCTTTCATATATATGTTTCGTCCGATTTGACCCTTTAGTCCTATAAAAGCTGTATTTTACATCCAATCGTTTTGAAATTGAGAATGGTAGAGTTTCTTGATCCATGAACCAACATTGCCGAATTTGAAGAAAATCGGTTAAGATTTAGCTATATCTCCCATATAAAGGGTCCGCCAAATAACTTTTTTTGTTGAAAATGCTATAAAAAAACTACTGAATATTTTCTCAAATTTCTTTTTTTACTTGAAAGTACAATCCTTCCGGTTAATATTGGAAAATAATTTCATTCAAATGGCTGCCTCGGGTGGCCATGCAGTAGCCTACACGATCGGTCCAATTTTTAAGCACATTATCGATTGTGTGCAGCTGTATTTCACCAATGGCTTCACGAATATTGTCCTTTAAAGCGTCAATTGTGTCCGGCTTGTCGGCGTAACACTTATCTTTGAGGGCACCCCACAAATAATAGTCCAACGGTGTCAAATCGCAGCTCCGAGGTGGCCAAACGACATCAGCTCTGCGGCTGATAACGCGATCTTCAAAAACAGGGCGCAAAACATCGAGTGTAGCTTCGGCTGTGTGGCACGTAGCGCTGTCCTGTTGAAACCAAATTTTGCCAATATCCTACTCATCAATTTTTGTGAACAAAAATTCGTTCAACATGGCCCGATAACGATCGCCATTGACTGTAACGGCCACTCCTTGCTCATTTTCGAAGAAAAATGGCCCAATTATGCCTCCGGACCATAATCCGCACCAAACAGTGACTCGTTTTGGGTGTATCGGCTTTTCAATGTATGCGTGTGGGTTTTCTGTGCCCCAAATGCGACAATTTTGCTTGTTTACATACCCGCCAAGATCAAAATGAACTTCATCTGAAAAGATGATTTTTTTGGCAAAATCGGCATATTTCCCAGCGTTGTTCAAGCGTATACACAACCATATTCGTTCAGCGGAAGGATAAAACTAATTATATGTCAAATCAGTCATGAGCTAAGTGTTACCATTCACGAAATAAGCACTACATAGTTGAAAAAAAAAGGTTGGATGGCGGACCCTTTATATGTTTCGTCCGATTTGGCCCTTTAGTTCTATAGAAGCTGTATTTTACATCCAATCGTTTTGAAATTTAGAATAAACAATTTATAAATGAATTACAAAATTTATATTTCAGAGTTATTCAATACTACGAGAGTGGTGTAGGGTATTATATAGTCGGCCCCGCCCGACTTTAGCCTTTCCTTACTGGATAACATTAAACTAAAAAATTTCCAACATTTTATGAGGATTTTAAATTTTAAAAAATTTAGACAAAAATATTTTTGGTTTTTAAGGCATATTTAATTGCTCCCAGCAAAGCTTCCCAGCAAAATTTCTCATTTCCAAATAATCCGACGAGTAAGCAAAGTTCGATAATGATAAGTACTTATTATTTAGCTACTTTTCTCATTATTTTAACATGGGAATGTCATTGGAGGAAAGTACTTCCCAAGATACTTCCCATTAATAAGCCGAAAGAATTGCAGCGAATAATTAGATGTCATTAAATTCTTAAAAGCTTTAATTTAAAATTGCGTTTTTTTCAACGAATAAATGATAGCAATGCACATTACTCTGTCCCGTTGAGAAAAATCGATAATAATGTATTGGCTGAATTAAAAGTAAAATTTGATTTAGCTCTTTTTGCAACCACAAAAGGGCGCCAAAGTCAATGGTTGTGCAAATCGACCAAAAAATAAACCACCTTGAATGTACTTTGTACTTTGTAAAAAAACCTGTGAATTAGCTTTAACCGGAGGTTAGAGCTAACTCACAGTTAAAAAATAAAAATTGCATACAATTTGACAGCTTTAACTATAGGTTAGCTCTAACTGTAGAATATCCGGAAATTGTGGAATTGGCCGTTAATCGAATTCCTAATAATACAAAAATGCCAAGTCAGCAGAAAATTTCCTTCATGCTATTCAAAATTGCTTTGGAAAAATCCTAATTTTTCTTAAAGTGAGAAAAGGTTGCAATTTTAATTGTAATGAAAAAAAAAGTTGGAACAGATCCCTAAAACGTTATTTTTCAAAAACAATATATGTATGTATAATAATATATATAATTAAATAAAAAATATAAAAACATAAAATATTTGGGCACAAACTTAAAAAAATATATATGGGCAATTATCAAAATTTTTTAATTTTGAAGTAATTTTTTTTCAAGATTTTTTTGGCGAGCACATCAACGGCACAACAGACGAAGATAAAAATATAAACATGCAAAAACCGTTGTTGTGAATAAATTTCATCAAAGGCCGCGAAAGTTATGGCGGTTCCAAATTGAAATTTAGAAAAATATTTATAAAATGCAATTTTTAGCGGAATTCGGAAAACTAAAATTACAATCATAGAACATTAGCATTTCTATCAGCCTATGACAAAATATTCGCTGTAGCTTCATAATTCGGATAAATATAGCGAATCAAAAAAATCCAAAAATCGACCAGTAAAATGTTCGTGCGAACATTATTTTTGTAGAAATATAATTTTTGCAATGTGCATAACTTGCACAATCATCAAAATAAAATGACGGCCCTCCGATTTCGGAATAGAGCGTTAAAAATCCTTTTATTTCATATACACCTCCGCCATATCTGTACCCCGTACTGGGTGTGCCTTGACGATCATTCCTGAGACAAAAGTGTCACGTTCTTCGCGTACAAGACTTCAATCTTCAAATAAGTATCCATGATTGTTAAGTGCACCACAGCAGTACGCCCGAAGAACATAGAAATGAATTTCAGACATTTATACTATTAAAAATGCCAAGGACAAAATTTGCAATTTTTGCAAAAATTTAAAAAAGTGAATAAAATTTCAGCGATTCGTTATTTTGTTACGGCCCCCTGATTTTTGGATTCACCAGGTCAAAAGCCATCTGGGATAATTAATTCAGCTCAACCTGTACATAACTGTCGATGTGCTCCGCGAAATACACTATCAAAAAAATCACGCAGGTTTAACAAAGGTTTGGTAAGCTATAGCGGTGGTTTCATTACGAGCACATCAACGACACCTATATAGATTTATATGTATTTCAAGCCGCCATAACCGCTTCTTTAGTGTTATTTCATTACATCGCAGGCCGCGCTGACCGCGGTCAAAAAACAAAAAACACTTGAAATCGCATTTCAAAAAGTTATGAGCTATAATTTTTTGCGGAAAGATCTCACATGAACAGTGCTCACGAAAAAGTCTTCCTCCATGTGTCCCTCGTGTTTTTTGTAACTGACCAGCAACTTCAAAATAAATAGTTTGGCTACAACTTATAAAAGAATGGATACAGATATGAACATTTCTAGGACTTTTTTCACAATTTTGAAATGAATGTGCTTATAACTTCTAAAGTTTTTTAGATAATAACAAACTTTTTTTGGGAAAAAACTTTATTGATAATTTTTTCAAATTACTGGTTTTATGGGAAAGGTTGAACTTAGTCATTTAATAGTGGAGCACAATATCATTCATATAACTACCACGACTGGCTCGGCTGTACCTCATTCGATCAACCCAATTTTTCAGTAAATTTTCACTTGTTTCGGGTCGAATCTCATCAATGGCAACTTTGATTTCATGTTTCAACGCTTCAATTGTCTCCGGATGCTTTGAATAATATTTATACCCTTCACCACACTGTGGTACAGGGTATTATAAGTTTGTTTCACGGCAGATGTTTGTAACACCTGAAAATAGCACAGCTAGACCCACCTTAAAGTATACCGATCGACTCAGAATCACTAGCTGAGTCGATTTAACTATGTCCGTCCGTCAGTCCGTCCGTCTGTCCATGTAAAGTTGTTAGTCGACTACAGGTCGCAATTTCACCCCGATCGTTCTGAAATTTTGCAGTTTGGAGTATTTCACGGCTGTTAAGATCGCTATTGAATTTGGTTGAAATCGGTTCAGATTTAGATATAGCTCCCATATATATCTTTCGTCCGATTTGGCCCTTTAGTCCTGTAGAAGCTGTATTTTACATCCAATCATTTTGAAATTTAGAATGGTAGAGTTTCTTGATCCATGAACCAACACTACCGAATTTGAAGAAAATCGGTTAAGATTTAGCTATAGCTATATATGTATAGCCATATATATGTTTCGTCCGATTTGGCCATTTAGTCCTATAAAAGCATCCAATCGCTTTGAAATTTAGAATGGTAGAGTTTCTTAATCCATGAACCAACATTGCAGAATTTGAAGAAAATCGGTTAAGATTTAGCTATAGCTCCCATATATATGTTTCGTCCGATTTTGCTCTTTAGTCCTGAAGAAGCTGTATTTTACATCCAATCATTTTGAAATTTAGAATGGTAGAGTTTCTTGATCCATGAACCAACACTACCGAATTTGAAGAAAATCGGTTAAGATTTAGCTATAGCTCCCATATATATGTTTCGTCCGATTTGGCCCTTTAGTTCTATAGAAGCTGTATTTTACATCCAATCGTTTTGAAATTTAAAATGGTAGAGTTTTTTGATCCATGAACCAACACTACCGAATTTGAAGAAAATCGGTTAAGATTTAGCTATAGCTCCCATATATGTACATGTTTCGTCCGATTTGGGCCTTTAGTCCTATAAAAGCTGTATTTTACATCCAATCGTTTTGAAATTTAGAATGTTAGAGTTTCTTGATTCATGAACCAACATTGCCGAATTTGAAGAAAATCGGTAAAGATTTAGCTATAGCTCCCATATATATGTTTCATCCGATTTGGCCCTTTAGTTCTATAGAAGCTATATTTTACATCCAATCGTTTTGAAATTTAGAATGTTAGAGTTTCTTGATTCATGAACCAACATTGCCGAATTTGAAGAAAATCGGTAAAGATTTAGCTATAGCTCCCATATATATGTTTCATCCGATTTGGCTCTTTAGATCCAATAAGCATATTTTAAATTTTAAATTTGTTTTCTCTTTTTTGCTTGATTTATACATGCATTACTTAATTTTTTCTTGTTTGTTTGTAGTTGTGGTTGAATACAATTATTTTTTATCGAGTCGTATTTTTCTTCTATACCAAATGATGATGAACATGTACAATGGATGTTGTTTTCTTTTAAATTGGTATGCAAATGTTTGTTTTTGTTTTTTATTAATTATGTTTGCGATACACAGTATTTCATCTCAGCTTTTTTTGTAGGTGATGTAGATTATCAAATGATTTGTTTGTTTTTGTTTTTGTTCTAGTAATAAATTTATTTTAATTTTCATTTGTATGTTTTTTTTTTGTTTCCCTAAATTCTTTTTATTTTATGTTTTTTTATTTGTATTTATAATTATTGTTAGTTGTTATATATTAACGATACTAAAAACACTGTTTTGTTTGGTAATTTTTTTTTGTATTTCTTACTCTATTTTATTGAATACATTAAAGCGCTTTTAACATATGAAATGAGAATTATTATACAATTAATTTAAGCCATTTAATTAAGATTTTTATTTCTTATTGTGTTTTAAAAAGGTGTTTTATTGTTAGTGTGGATACTGGAGTATTTATTTTTAATGTATTTTTTAAAATGATAAAAGAGAATTAAAAATAAAAAATGTTAAATACATTTAAATATGAACAAATAGTCTAAAACATTCACAATCGTATTAATTAATAAGTCTAGAAATGCTATAATTGTTTGCATCTACCAAAATACCGGAACATTTTTAACGAACAATTCATTAACTCGTTTAAAATAGTGATATGGAGTATCTTGTGTCGTATAAGTGGTTTTAGTATACGAGTATATCGCTCATGCAACCCATTGGACTAAGTGAGAACAGTGAGTATTGTACCAATTGAGAAATGGATTGATGAGAGTGAAATAACCTCGTATAAGCAATATATATTTTGAATTAATCATACAACACAAAGGCAGCAAGGGGAATTTAACAAGTATGAATATTGCTAAAGGAATAGCATTAAATACAGTACATACCAGGGATGGAAAAGTCAGTACTTTAGTACATTTTTCAGTATTTTTCTACTTCCAAATGTACCGAAGTACCCCCACGGCCATTTCAGTACCATTTTACTCCATCTATTTGTTCTTCAGATGTAAATCCAATATATGTCCTTATAGAAACAACTATTTTGAATTCAATAAGAATCAAACGAAATTTATGCTATAATTGTTTGCATCTACCAAAATACTGGAACATTTTTAACGAACAATTCATTAACTCGTTTAAAATAGTGATATGGAGTATCTTGTGTCGTATAAGTGGTTTTAGTATACGAGTATATCGCTCATGCAACCCATTGGACTAAGTGAGAACAGTGAGTATTGTACCAATTGAGAAATGGATTGATGAGAGTGAAATAACCTCGTATAAGCAATATATATTTTGAATTAATCATACAACACAAAGGCAACAAGGGGAATTTAACAAGTATGAATATTGCTAAAGGAATAGCATTAAATACAGTACATACCAGGGATGGAAAAGTCAGTACTTTAGTACATTTTTCAGTATTTTTCTACTTCCAAATGTACCGAAGTACCCCCACGGCCATTTCAGTACCATTTTACTCCATCTATTTGTTCTTCAGATGTAAATCCAATATATGTCCTTATAGAAACTACTATTTTGAATTCAATAAGAATCAAACGAAATTTAATTTCCTGAAACACAAACAACACGTACGAAAATGTAACCAAATATTTTTATGAAAATGGGACCAAAATAATCTCATGTCAAACAACATTATTTTCCGAGATTCATTTAATTTTTTGTCAGTGTATTGGGCTTATTTTAACCTATAAATTTAGAGACAGGAGAGGCGAAAATAGCCAACTTCTTTGCCAATTTTGGGTGGATTTTCTGGGGCCCAACTTCCTGTCAATGTCTTTACTTAAATCAGAAGAATATGTTTATTAAAGAAGTTATTAAAATGTTTGCGAATTTATGGTTTCTTTCAGAATAGAATAGCAAAAAAAATTCATAGCTCTATGTAATTTTAGGGAAGTGCTATAAGTGGAATGTCTACATAAAGACTTATTATATAAGTTTTTATAGTTATGGAGCAAAATCAAGTCCTATTTCCCATTAAGGATTCATCGATTTCATTATATTTGTATTGAATTAATATTATAAATGAAAAATACCTTTTTAGTTTAAAAAGTACCATTTTAGTACTTTTTGAGAAATCGAATTTTCCATCCCTGGTACATACATATGTATATCTCTCAAAATTACTCACCGCAACTAAATTAATTCAAATTCAACTTCAATCGATCTCGGGTTATAATTTCAGAAAGTCTTATTTAAATGTTGAATATTAGTCATTCCATGCCAAACGGGACGATTTTTGACATCACTATTTTTGATTGCTTCGAAATTGTGTGTATGCATGATTTACCTAAAAATATCTTATACGTAGTTCAAGAAAAAATTTAAAAAAAAATTTCTTTAAGAGTTATGAGCAATTTAAAGTTGACGAAATTACGTTTTTTTCTAAAAGGTGTGTTCATTCTTTTGCTTGTATCTCCTGAAATACGTGACCGATTTGAATGTGCTATACCTTGTTTTGAAGGTAATTTCAACTACTACAACTAACTTTTATACTTTCTATTGCGATTTTCAAAATGATTACACCCTTCGATTTTTTGAAATTTTAATGTCGTATTCTTAGATGTCTTTGTTAGCTACTGTATGAATTTGGAAGTGGTGAATTGATGGGAACTATTTTTTACGATTTTTTATAAAAAAAACCATTTGCATAATTTCTGTGAATGTGCTTTAAATAATTAACAGAATGATAATTTTTAGTCATTAGTTTATTAATATAACAATAACAACAATAAATATTATTAATTTTGTAGTAGTTGATGAAATTGCCTTTAAAACAAGGTATAGCACATTAAAATCGGTCACGTATTTTAGGAGATACAAGCTAAAGGATAAACACACCTTTTAGAAAAAAACTTAATTTCGTCAACTTTAAATTGCTCATAACTCTTAAAGAAATTTTTTTAAAATTTTTTCTTTAACTACGTATAAGATATTTTTAGGTAAATAATGCATACACAAAATTTCGAAGCAATCAAAAATAGTGATGTCAAAAATCGTCCCGTTTGGCGTGGATGACTCATATTCATAATAATTTTTAAGGAAAATCTGGAAATAATATGCAAAAAAAATAATAAAAATATAAGTACATTAATTTGTTTTCTTTCAAATGGAAAAAAATAAATAAGAAAATTGTCTGTTTGTCTGTCTGCTGGCTGGTGCGCATGGTAACTCTCGAAAGGAGTAACCGACTGACTTCAAATTATATGGTATGTGGAATTTTTTTCCATCTCAAGCCAATTTCGAAAATGGGCCATATTGGTCCATTCCTTCGAGTATCTCCCCCACAAAGGGTTAACACTTAATAAAATATCGATTCTTTTATAATTTCTATAATAAATACATACTTACCGGAATCTTCCGAAAGAATTAGTTCATGCAATATATCGTCGAAACCGTTGAACAAATAAAAAAATATATTAAAACTAGTAAGAAAGTTTCAGTCGGGTCAACCGACCAAGGCATACCCCCACTTTGTGATTAATGTTATATGGAATATTTCACGAATTACGGCCAATTCCACAATCCCCGGTTATCCTACAGTTAGAGCTAACCTTCAGTTACAGCAGTCAGATTGTATGACATTTTTATTTTTTAACTGTGAGTTAGATCTAACTAAAGATTGTGAAATTGGGGGTTAATGTGTCAATTTGTGTGGGAGGTACCAGAAGGGGGTTTATCAAATAAACTTATTTTTCGCTGAACAGTAGATACTTTAAAAACATTGCGCTGTGCCGAATTATAAGCGTTTATGTGCACTTATACATTTAAGTTATGAGCTCTTCAATTTTGATATAATTTGACCATTTTGTGTGGGAGGTGGTAACGCCCATGGGACTATAGGTACTTCAAAAGCTTTACACTGCGCAACATTTTGTAGTATTTTCGTGCATTGGTACTAACACTTGAAGCTTTTAACTTTTTGTACAAAATGTTACCTTTGTGTGGCCGGTACCAAAAGGGGCGTGGCAATAACGCCCGTTTTTCACTAGACTGTAGGCGCTATAAAAGCATTTCCCTGTGTACAATTTAATTTTTTTATGCGCTTATATTAATGTTATAAGCTGTTAACTTTTTGTAAAAAAATGGTCCCCTTGTGTGGGAGGTACCAAAAGGGGCGGGGCCATGTCACCCATTTTTCTCAAGTCAAATAACATAGTATTCGGATAAGTAGTATAGAAGTTATTGGAGAATCAATATTTCACTAAATTTTAACCCTTTGTGAGGGAGGTACTAGAATGAATGGTCCAATATGGCCCACCTTCGAACTTAGCCTGAGATAGAAAAAAATATTATCCCATACCAAATATGAAGTCAATCCTTTCGAGAGTTATCGTGCGCTCCAGCCAGACAGAGGGACGGACATTGCTCACATGACTTAAAATGGCTCAAAACGGATTTCCGTCGAACATACTTTGCGTCTTAGGTCACTGCTTCGATGTGTTACACTTTTTATCCGTAGCAAATGATATACACCATCGTCGCACTAAAGTGAGGGTATAAAAAGTGGAATGTTACTTAATTGTGGATTCGTTAAAATTTTTCTAAAACAATTTGGATAAATGGTTCTCCGGATATGTTAAAATATGTGATTCAAAATTTCTATTTTTGCAAATCGCGGTTTATTGCGTTAACTAGAGTTAATTCAAATAAACCACCGTTTAGGCTGAGAACTGTAAAATCGCATATAACCAAATCGGCTAAAAAAATCCTGCGCCACATGGTATTATAACTTTGTGCATTTGTTTGTAACGCTTACAAAACAAAGAGGGATAGACCCATAGTTTATTATACCGATCGGCATATAATCATTTTCTGAATCGATTTAGCCATGTCCGTATTTCTATCCAAGCATTATTGTTATCAATTTGTAGGTCGTAAATACGGGCGATCTCTATTGAAAATGGGACATATCGGTTCATGTTCTGATATAACCCCCATATAGAAGTAACCGCCGATGTCGCTTCTTGACACTCTAAAGGACAGATTTTTCAATTGATCTGGCTCAAATTTAAGAATTTATACAGGGTGGCTGATATGTAATGCAACAAAGTAAAGCGCTATATTTTTTTAAATTTTATTGTTCAAAAGCAAAAAATGTCGGAAATAACATAAAATTTTAGAAACAGTTTAGATTTGTTCGAATTGGCCACCTTTGGCACGAATTATGGCCTTCAAACGGCCGACAAAGCCATCACACGCTGCACGCAAGTGGCTCTGCGGTATTTTGGCCCATTCCCGGCGAAGCGCCGTCTTGAGATGATCGATACTTTGGTATTTTTTAGTGCGAACCTTACTCTCTAAAATGCCCCAGGCGTCCCCCAGTCCAACGGATTGAGATCCGGAGATCTTGGTGGCCATTGCACGGGGGAAAATCGTCATTTTTGATATGTTTGAATTGAAAGAAAATATATTTGGAAGCGATTTTTTCAAATACTATATTTTTGTTAACAAATAAATTTTATTTGAAAATCAAGAAATCTAGTTTGGAACGCATATATTAATATATTAGAACATAATATATTTGCTAACTGACTTTCACAAATAAAATATGTGTGTACCCACAAACAAAGTTATTGTTTAAGAAGTTTTCCAAACATATTTTATTTAAAAACATTTTTAAAACTTTGCTGATTTTTTCAATTTTAGTTAGTTTTTCCTCGTTTTCGTTTTAAACTTTATAGCTAAAAATGTCTTTTAATTTATAAATATTCCAATTCATCACTTTTTGTCAATCCATCAATTCAATTTATATTCACGAAAGATTATACGATTTAAGTTTTAATTAAATTTTAAAAAAACATTTAAAATTTATAAAAAAAAAATGATCTTTGAGCATCTGAAAAACAGAAAACTTGTCTTTAAATCAAGGCATTGATACATCGCCAAAATAATTAAATACAAATTAATCTTTGTTTCGGAAATACTAGTTTCAAATAAACAAATATTAGAATGGGAATAAATTTTTGTTTAGAACAATATTCTCCCAAACATAGTCCCTAGTAAAAATGGTATACATCGGATCATGTTTTGGTATATGAAGGTCCCAGAAGACACTTCTTGACGCTCTTGAGAATACATTTTTCAAAATTCAATATTAAGAACGCCTGCGACAACGATAGCTAATGAATTATGACTACGACAACCGTAATAAGACTGAATACTTCACTACATTTTAACATTTTTGGGGGAGTTACTACAAGGAGTCTAGTTCATCTTCGAAATTAGGCTGAGATAGAGAAAAATATAACCATATACCAAAAGAAGTCAATCAACGCATTTGCCTAACTAAACCTTGTTTGGAAATTGTCGAAACGTGGGATATGGCACCGCCCGATACCCTGTCTCTTCAAGTATTTGTCAACATATGCCTCCGCAGAATCTTACATGTGTACTGACCCTCAGTAATATCAAATACCCAACTTCAGCTACAACTTTCGGATACAAACCAGCAACCAGTTGAGATTGAAGTAAGAATACGCAAACGGCTCTGTATTGGACATACTCTTCGTAAGCCACGAGGTGATATCATCAAGAAGGCATAGAATGGAACCCACATGGAAGCCGGCGCATAGGACGGCCATCACGCACCTGGAAACGCGAAATCACAACCGAACTGTCCAAACTACAGTGGAACGAAGTCAAACACCACGATGATCGAATTCATTGGAATCAACTTTTTGCGTTCCTAAACATCCCAGTGGAGTAAAAGGAACATATATATATATATGTTCCCTTTACTATATAAATGAAATCAATCCACTACTATTAGAGAGTTATAGAAACACAACTCATGTCACATTGGAAATTCTGCAGTAGCGATTTGACTGCATGGTCATCTCACGTGTAGGTGACGTCATTTGACCCCGTTGGATCGCAGGTCTATGTCTATATTATTATTATTATTTCCTTTGTATCCTATTAGGATCATATGACCATTACAAATTGATTTCATTTAGATCAATCTAATGCTAATTGTTTGAGCTGGTTCCAACTTTTGCCTTGTGTAGCAGATTCCTTCTCAATCTGTCGTCGCCACGTGTGGGCCGGTCGACCTTAACGCCTGCTTCCTTGCGGATTCCATTGAATTGCTGTTTTGGTGATATTTCCGTCTGGTTTTCTTAGCGTGTGCCCAATTAATCTCCATTTTCTTCTTTGGATTTCGACTTTGATTTTGGTTTGATATGTTCTTTGCCATAGACAGTTGTTAGAAATTGTAGCTGGCCAAAATATCGTTAGTATTCTTCGCAAACAACAATTCGTAAAAGTCTGAACGCATCCATATAAAAGAGTAGATTTCACACATCGATACCTCCATTCTAAAACATGCTAAGTCGACTTGGCATAGTTTTATGGAAATTGCATTTTTAATTTCTAAATATTCCAAATTACATTCAGTCAACATTTGGTGTTTATCCGTCAACCCAATCAAAAGTTATTCACAAAACAGTACAGGTCATTCGATTTGAATTATAAAGGAATTCCACACAAAATTAAACAAATCATCAAAACTTTGATCGCTTCTCATGAAAAACAGCCTTTTTGCACTTAGCATAGTTTAGAATGGAGGTATCGACATGAATTGTCATCACAAATTCAGTTTTGTGATGACAGATATGTGTGAAGATCTCTATACGGAATTTAGTCGGCTGAAAGATTGTTTGTCAGCATTTATTTAGTTTTTTATATATGCGCTCGAACCACCGGATGTCAGAACGACCAATTTTTTAAAACAGTTGGTTGTGGCAACATACAAAAGATTTAGGTTTAAGTTTAGGTTAGGGTGGCAGCCGTATTTTTTTTTTATACAAGCTCACATAGATTAGTTTAGGTCCCTAGTGTTACCACGGGCTGAAATGCCCCTCATCGAAACCAACCTGTTTGATATACAAATTTGTCGATAGTACGGATATCGTTACTGGAAAGATCTGTTAGGCTGCCTAGAAAAGCCGACCCCAGTATGTACAGTTGTCGTTTACTCAGAGCGGGGCAGTCGCATAGCAAGTGCTCAATGCTCTCCACTTCTTCCTCATCTCCACAGCTTATCCAGAAGTCATTAGAGTCAATACCCAATCTTTTGGCGTGTTCGCCGATCAAGCAGTGTCCCGTCAGAACTGATACTAACGTAGACAAGATATATTGATCTTCTCAGGTCATACCTTGGCCAGATTTGTCTAGCTACCCTGCAGGTGCCGATTTCTGTCCATATTTCATACAAAAGATAATTTTATCTACCATTTTCGTAGTTGGCGCAACCAAATATGATTGTTGTCAACATGGAAGCAGAAGTATACCATAACCAAAATGTTGGTTGTCCTTATTGAATATTAAATATAAATACAAACGACACACGTTGTAGGCAATTTTTTTGTTGCTAGCATTATTTTTTTATTGTTACAATCGAATTCCAACCAATTATTTTCCTGGATGTATGCAAATACTTCCTGAAAAGGTACAAAGGCATGTTTTAGAATAGAGGTTTCGATATGAATATAAGAATATACTTACCGACTGGATGATGTTTAAGATATGTTTATCTACTCCATATACCTACCATATGATGACACAAAGATAAGCCTACTGGAAGAAGATTAATATAATTTAAAGTCAATGTTGAGCATATTATGCTTGAATGTTTTCAGTAAAGCTATATACAGTGGTCAAATCGTTCGAAATTGTCTTTAATAACACCATAAATTGTTAGCTTTTTGGAACCAGAGTAACGATTATATATATTTTCTTTATAAATTGCCCTCAAAACCCTCCAGGAACGAATATATAAAAAGAACTGAAAAGAAAATAATCAAGGTTGTCGTGACAAGAGTTCGACCGAAGGCGGGGTTTTTGGTCAGAGCCGGATAGATAATGACAAAATATATAGCCATTTGATTTAAAAAAAAAATTCTTTGTTAAAAATACAAAAAATATTTTTTATATTTTTTTCATAGGGTCCAAATTTAAAACATAAATTATCTAAATCCTCTTCTACAAGCTTTTCAAGTTTTGTATCAATCGGTTGTCTGAATAATACATGGCGGATTTATATTTCTTTTTTTTAAATGTTCCACTGTAAAAACCAGATGTTAAGTAAAGCTTCTATTTAAACTTTGATACAAAATCGGAAGGAATATAACGGGTTTTCCAATAGGGATGATATGATTTTGAAGTGAAGTTTCGGCCATTTGTAATATGTCATGATCTGTCATTTGTTTTTCATTGTTTTCAGCAGTGTTTACAATTTCATCATGGAGATACAGGGTGGCTGATATGTAATGCAACAAAGTAAAGCGCTATATTTTTTTATTTTTTTTTTAATTTTATTGTTCAAAAGCAAAAAATGTCGGAAATAACATAAATATTTAGAAACAGTTTAGATTTGTTCGAATTGGCCACCTTTGGCACGAATTATGGCCTTCAAACGGCCGACAAAGCCATCACACGCTGCACGAAAGTGGCTCTGCGGTATTTTGGCCCATTCCCGGCGAAGCGCCGTCTTGAGATGATCTATACTTTGGTATTTTTTAGTGCGAACCTTGCTCTCTAAAATGCCCCAGGCGCAAAAGTCCAACGGATTGAGATCCGGAGATCTTGGTGGCCCTTGTGCGGTAGAAATGAAGCGAAGAACCTCCCTTTTTAAGCCATTCTTGGTTGCCGCGTGCTGAGTGCGATGGTGCTGAGTCCTGTTGGAATGTCCATGGTCTGCGGCCGAAATGTTTGTCTGCCCAGGGCTTCAATACTGTCTTTAGGACATTTTCTCGATAATATTCGGCATTTATTTTGACCCCATGGTCGATGAATACGAGCGACCATCGGCCGTTACGGCGGCCCACACCATTACCATCGGCGGCGCTTGAGTTCTGGTGGCCAATCGAAGGTGTAAATTTTCAGCTGACCTCTTTGGCAAGCAAACCCGATCATTTTGTTTGTTCACAAACTGCTCAATTTGGAATGGCTTCTCATAGGAGAAAACCAAATTCAGTAACTGACCACTTTCATGCAAGCGAAGCGACTCCTTGGCTCTTTCCAGTCAAACTTTTTTTGTGCATCGGTGAGCTCTTGCACTTTTTGGAACATCAATGGCTTTAGTCCAAGCTCATTTTTTAATATGTGTTGTATCCGTTCTCGCGATATGTTCAGCTCACGAGCAATTTTTCTACCACTGCGGCGTGGATTTCGATCAAATCTAGCCTTCACTTTTCGGATCATTTCTGGTATTGTTACCGTTTTTTCCGTCCACTTTTTGGACGCGATGCAACACTGCCAGTATCACGGTAACGAGCAATGGTACGAGAAACAAAAGATTTATTCACATTTAAATGCTGGAGGGCTCTAACGATAGCCACTTGTGTTTTTCCACCCAAATATAAAGCAATCACACTATCACGCTTGAATTCCATCACGAATAACTTTTTTCTGAATGCAATAGATCAAAATGCTTTTGTAAGCTTGTAAACAATAAAATGAACTGTCACTGAAATAAATCTGTCAGCTATCAGACTAGCGGTTTAGAAATGATAGCAACCTGAAGTTGGTTGCAATACATATCAGCCACCCTGTATGTCTGCTTAGGCAACACTATGTGTTGTCTGCCCATCTGGCATCTGGCATTTCCATTGGAAAGTTTGACATTTTTTAGCATAAAAGAAACGTTTTGACGTACGACCATCATTTGTATTGTTTACAGTGACTTGAAAAAATCAATTTGGCAAAAAAATTTAATTAACTCGTGAACATTTTCGTTTTTCAAGATTATCAAGACAAGTGTGCATCGATGAACTTAAATCTTTGTATGGCGATGAAGCACCATCTTATAGCTTTGTGAAAAACTGGTTTAATGAATTCAATCGTGGTCGACGCTCGCTCAAAGACGAAGGTCGTGAAGGTCGTCCAAAAACGGCCGTTTTGCCAGGGTACATTGATGCCCTGCGTGAACTAATAATGCAAGATCGTCATGTGACATACCATGAGATAGAGGCGTCCTCGGGCATTTCTTCCACCAGCATACATTCGATATTGCATGAACACCTGGCCGTAAAAAATGTTGTTCTCGTTGGATCCCGCACAATTTGACAATCGCTCAAAAAAAAGGCTCGTGTCGATTGGTGCAAAGAAATTTTGAAAAAATTCGATCGTGGTGCTTCAAAAGACGTTTATATAGATCGTCACAGGTAATGAATCTTAGATCTATGCCTATGAGCCCGAAACAAAACAACAATCGACCGTGTGGGTCTTCGAAGACGAGCCAAATCCAACGAAAGTTGTTCGTGGAAGAAGCACTACGAAGCAAATGGTCGCCTGTTTCTTCGGCAAAACTGGTCATGTGGCGACCGCTCCGCTTGAGCAACTTAGGACGGTCAATTCTGAGTGGTACACTACAATTTGTTTGCCTGAAGTCTTCGGAGAAATTCGAAAAACGAACAAGAGAAGACGAATCATTGTGCACCATGACAATTCGAGCTCTCACACATCGGCTCAAACCAGCGCCCTTTTGACCGGCCAAAACGTCGAATTGATGGGTCATCCGTCGTACAGCCCTGATTTGACACCCAATGACTTATTCTTATTCACTCACATCAAGAAAAAGCTGCTTGGTCAACGTTTTTCGACGCCTGAAGCAGCTGTCGAAGCGTACAAAAACATTGTTTTGGAGGTGTCTCAATCGGAGTGGAAAAGTTCTTCGACAATTGGTTTGAGCGCATGCAAAAGTGTATAAATCATGCTGGAGAATACTTTGAAAAACAATAAAGCCATCTTCGCATTTTCATTATTAGGCCAGAAAAAACCTCGTACTTCGTAATAGAGGGTCAAACAACAGGGACGCTACAAAAGTAGACCCACAGGGACAGCAAACGACGCCATATTTTTTGCCGCTCTTTTGACATTTCTCTTCAGTAAGGTTTGCCATTTCATGATGGAAAGATATACGAGCCAACAACGAGTCGAAATGTTCGTGAATTGGGCTGAGCAACAGCTTGAAAATGATTCGGATTTTCATCGAAAAATCATCTTCAGCGATGAGGCTCATTTCTGGCTGAATGGCTTCGTCAATAAACAAAATATGCATCCCGAAAAAATTACGGTTTGTTGCGGTTTATGGGCCGGCGGCGTCATTGGGCCGTACTTCTTCCGTGATGATCAAGACCGGCACGTTACTGTGAATGGGAATCGCTACCGTTCTATGATAACCGAATATTTTTGGCCCCAATTGGATGATATGGACTTGGAGGACATGTGGTTCCAACAGGACGGCGCCACAAGCCACACAGCGTATGCCACGATCAATTTATAGGAAACCAAGTTTGGAGAACGTGTTATCTCATGAAATGGTCCAGTCGATTGGCCGCCTCGGTCGTGCGATTTGACGCCGTTAGACTATTTCCTGTGGGGCTACATTACGTCTATTAGGGCGGGTCGATTTAAAAATCGCCCATTGCTCAGTGAAGATCGTATTCTAGGGACCAAAATAAGAAACTTTGCGAAGGAACCATACCTCTAAAACGAATTCTGATGTCCCGGAAAAAATCCCACTTTGACCCATTTAGAGTGCTTCAATCGAGTCCAAATGTATGGAACCCCCAGGGGGTTCCAGGTGCTGTGCCACTGGCATGGGTGGGTCGGGCCTCCAAAGTTAGTGGGGGTCGGTCATACATTTGGACTCGATTGGAGCACTCTAAATGGGTCAAAGTGGGACTTTTCAAAATTTGCCCCTACCCAAAAGTTCGACCCAAATTCCGGGACATCAGAATTCGTTTTAGAGGTATGGTTCCTTCGGCAAAGTTTCTTATTTTGATCCCTAGACTACGATTTTCACTGAGCAATGGCGACTTTTTTTGCCTCCCCACAAATCGACCCGGCCTAACGTCTGTGGTCTATGCCAACAAGCCAGCGACGATTGATGAACGTGAAATTGCAGCAGTATCTGCCGATTTATGCTTGAAAATCCGTCGAAAATTGGTTTAGCGTCTGGACTTCTGCAAGCGTGCCCGTGGTGGCCATGCAAAATAAGTCGAGTTCCATACTTAATGGCATCGATCGTACTTTCACAGGAATAAAGAATTTCATTGATATCCAAAACCGTTTTTGTTTTATTTAAAAAAAACTTTTGTAGCTCTCTTATTGAAAAACCCGTTACATGTACAGGGTTATCCAACAAGAGGTGTTAGGTGAATCACCCGGTATTTCGGTAACTGTCACTTTTGAAGCTTTTATTTTTTTGTCATTTGACAAGTAGAAACTACGCCATTACTAAAAATGGAACGATCCATGATTCAAGAACGCACTGAAATTATTAAAATTCGAAAAATCGAAAATCATCGAAAAATCATCCTGACTTATGAGGCCCATTTCCACCTCGGTGGCTACGTCAACAAGCAAAATTGTCGCATCTGGGGCCCAGAAAACCCAAGAGTTGTTGTTGAGAAGCCTCTCCATCCTCAACGTGTGACTGTTTGGTGCGATTTATGGTCCGGCGGGGTCATTGGACCTTACTTTTTCGAAAATGAGGTTGGATCAACAGTTACGGTGAATGGATTGCGCTATCGAGAGATGATTAATGTTTTTTATGGTCGGAGTTGGATGGTATTGATCTGGACAACGTTTACTTTCAACAATACGGCGCCACACAAGCAACGAATCAATTGCTCTGTTACGGGAAAAGTTTCCGGACCGTGTTATCTCTCGAAGAGGTGATCACAATTGGCCACCGAGATCTTATGATTTCACACCTTACGACTTCGTCCTTTGGGGCCACGTGAAAGATAATGTCTACGCCAACAGCCCAGCGTCGATTCAAGACCTCAAATATAGAATTCGTGAGGCTACCGAGGACATAGGGCAGCCACTTTGCGATTTGGTTGTGGAAAATTTAATGAAAAGGATATGGTCCTGTAAGCGTGGTCGTGGTGGCCATTTGGCTGATGTTGTTTTTCATTATTAACGGCATCTTCCTCTTTATTATAAAATAAACATCCGGTGGTTTGCTTTATGGTTGCTTTAGCGGATATGACACTTCGAAGACCAAAAGTACTAACATTTTCGTACGAAAAGTTAAAATTTGAAACAGTTTTTCTGCTTGAAATTAATTCAAATGTTATTCATACTTAATCTTTAGTAGATTTTTTGAGTTTTCAGAAGTTAAAATTACTAAAAACATAAATTTCACCTCAGATTTTCGGGTCTGTTCTGTAATCACGGCGATTTGATATCACGGTGATTTTAAAATCACCGGCGACTTAACACCACTTTTGGAGTTCGAAATCACCCGAACATATTTCGAACAATCTTTTTTGGGAGGCTATGAATAATAAACCGGGCGATTTCGTACTCCAACAGTGATTGTAAGTCGCCGGTGATTTTAAAATCACCGTGATTTCAAATCACCTTGCTACAGAACAGACCCGTTTGTGAACGTTTCAAACCGACACTTATTTTTCGGTTTACGTTTTCTGTAGAAGATAAAAACGTGATCGTATTTAAAAAAATAAATTCTTGTACGATTTTGCACTCTGTGACATGCCTGATTGACGGATTAATTCGAACACAACTTCCCCATAACTTCTGTAGCAATCATCTAAATGTTTTCATTTTCTGAATTCTGAAAATGCTAAAAATATGAATAATTCAAAAAAATTTGTATTTTTTAAATTTACTTCCCCCTGTATTTTCGAAAATATTTTCAGTTTTCCTGTTTTTTATCTGACTCACCTTTTCACAATTCCAAACATAAAATTAACTTATTAACGACAATCTAAAGTCCAAATGTCCACTAAATTAAAAAATGAATCCGAAACAGCATATTTCATCCCAAAATAAATATACCATTTGTTGATCTTTCTTACTTGTTTGATTGCCTCTCGGACTGCCACGATTGCCTCTTTGCCTGATTGGAACGAATCGAATACAGATACGACGACGACGATTTGAAATATTATGTTTATACATTTCTCAATTTTATTTATTAGGCATTTATTGTTATTGTTTGTTTTTTTTTTCTTTTAATTTTTAATTTATTTGTATAGATGATTTTCTTTTGTTTTTTCGGTTTTTTCTTCTTCTTTTTGTTTATTATAAATTATTTTTCCCTTTACTACTAAAACGTTTGTTTTTAAATTTATTTTCATTTTTTGTTGTTGTTTTTTTGTCAAATGAGAGAGTGTGAGGGGTGGTGAGTTAGTGAGTGAGTGTGTGTATGACGTATGTGTAAATATTATAATTATTAGGTTTTTGTTTATTTTGTATTATTAGTATTATTTGTTTTGTTTTATTTTTAATTTTGTATCATATGTCAGCAAATTGTTCAAATTGTGGCTTGTTTTGTTTTTTTTTGTAATTACTTTTAATCCTGTTTTGTATTTTCATTTTCTTTACTATTAACAATTATTTGCAAAACAAATAGAATTTTTTAAAAGAATTAAAAGGAAACTGTAAATATAAAATTAGTTATAGTGGTTGTTGTTTGTTAAATTGAGTCAATGTGTGTGTGTGTGAAGCAGGGTGGAGAGAGAGAGAGAGCAGTAAAGAAGTTTGGGGGGAAACTTAAATAGTGAAAAACACAAAATATATTGAAAAAGTAAACTAAATCTATGTACAGTCATGGACATACATATAGGAGTCACTGCAACAAGAGTTTAGTTTAATACTGCGTATATTTCTAAAACCAAAAGTAATTGCTTGATGTGATATTAGGAAAAACTGTTCGTCACTCTCTTCTTAAAGAAATATATAAACAAGTTATGACCAAATGTATTACATGTAACAATAAAGTTGGAGTTCCGAATTTGATCAGAGCACAGAAGCATAAGCACATTCTGATTTTATAAAAGAAAGGAGAATAAATTAAATTTTTGATAAATTTTAATAACATTTTCCAATTTATTTTTTATTCCCAAATTAAGAGAATTAAAAAACAACTTGCCGACAAGTCCAATTTTAAATAATAAAACTGTTTCTGGACCAATGTTAACTTAAGATTTTTTTGTATTTTCAATATTTAAATAAAACCAATTGAGAATTTGTCCATTATAATTAAAAAATTTTAATTTGAAAATGAGATTTTGCACTTGAATTTGGCAAAAAAATTCATTTGAATTTAAGATTTTACACATTAAATTTACTATATTGGGATTTAAATTTGATTAAATTTCAATTTTAAATGAGATTTTCAGATTTGAAACTGGAAAAATTTCCCTTGAAATAGATATTTTTGAATTTAAATTGGAGAAATTTCAAATTAAATTGGGATCTTACAATCGAAATTGGCAAAATTTCAAAGGAAAATGAATTTTTACACTTGAAATTGGAAAAATTTCACATGAAATTGAAATTATATTGAAATTGACCAAATTTCAAATTAAATTATTTTACAATTGAAATTGTCAAAATTTCAAATAAAATTGAGATTTTACAATTGAAATTAGTATAATTTAAAATAAAATAGGGATTTTACAATTGAAATAGGCAAAATTTAAAATGAAACAGAGATTTTACAATTGAAATTGGCAAAATATAAAATGAAACTGGGATTTTACAATTGAAAAAGGCAGAATTTCACTTGAAATTGAGATTTTCGAATTGAAATTTGAATAAATTTCGATTGAAATTGGGATTTTAGATTGAAATTTTCAAATGAAATTCGGATTTTACAATTGAAATTACCAAAATTTCAAAAAAAAAAAGGAATTTTACAAATGAATTTGGCAACATTTCAATTTGAATTTGACAAAATTTCAAATGAAATTGAGATTCTACAATTGAAATTGGCAAAAATTCAAATTAAATAGGTACTTTACAATTGAAATTGTCAAAATTTCAAATTATATTGAGATTTTACAATTGAAATAGGCAAATTTCAATTGAGATTTTCGAACCGGTGGATTGGAATAAATTTCAAATGAACTTGAGATTTCAAATTGAAATTTTCAAATGAAATTGGGTTTTTACAATTGAAATTAGCAAAATTTCAAAAGAAATTGGGATTTTACAAATGAATTTGGCAAAACTTCAAACGAAGTTCAGATTTTAAAATTGAAATTGGCAAAATTTCAAATGAAATTGGGATTTTACAATTGAAATTTGTAACATTTCAAATGAAATTGAGATTTTACAAATTAAGTAGAGAAAATTACAAATAAAATTCACAAAATTTCAAATGAAATTAAAATTTTACAAATAAAATTGGCAAATTTCAAATGAATTTGAGATTCTACAATTGAAATTGGCAAAATTTCACTTGAAATTTTACAATTTAAGTTGGGAAAATTTCTAATGACATTGAGATTTTACAATTTAAAGTGGTAAAATTTCAATTAAAATTGATATTCTCCAATTCAAATTGACAACATTTCAAATTAAATTGAGACTTTAAAATTGAAATCGGCAAAATTTCACATGAGATTGCGATTTTCGAATGGAAATTGGCAAAATTTCAAATGAAATTGGGATTTTACAATTGAATTTGGAAACTTTCAAATGAAATTGGTATTTACACATGAAATTGGCAAAATTTCAAATAAAATTGACAAAATTTCAAATGAAATTTAGATTTTACAATTTAAATTGTCCAAATTTCAAATTATATTTATATTTAAAAATTTAAATTTGCAAAATTTAAAATGATATTTTATTTATTTATTCATTTGAATTTAAGATTTTACATTTAAAATTTACTATATTGAGATTTTCCATTTGAATTTGATTAATTTTCACATTTGGAATTGACTAAATTAAATTATCTAAATTTCATTTAGAATTACGATTTATACAATGAAAATAGATAACATTCCATTTATAATTGAGAATTTGACTTTGTAAAATATTTACGAAACGGCGAAAAATTCTAGTTAACATTGCAAAATTAACTGAAACAATTATGTGTGATACGGCTGGTTTCGATTGGGTCTCCGGCCTGTACACATAGAGAAAATTTCTGTACATTTAGACAATATTTCAAAATTCCGCAACGTCCTAGATTTGGAATTACCCAATATTTTTTCCTAGAATCCTAGTCTGTGCAATTATTTTGTTGTCCTTTTATCATTATTTAAATATTATACTAACTTATTAAAATTAAATAAATTTTATTGAATTTAATAAAGGAAATTGTACTATGCAATACATTTTTTCTGTCCGATATCTAGATACTTTTTTTTTGTGTCAATTGAGGCATACTACTTTATAAAATCAACACCAAAAAATTGTTCATGGTATTTTTTATTTAATTTTTTTTTATTCGATTAAAAGATTGTTCAAGCTCGAGGTCTGGTTTGTTTTTAAATTTTTATTTATTTATTTCCAATATTTCGGAATTATCTTTTGAATTCCGTCATCAGGGATCATGTTCTACAATAAATTAAATGATCCCTGATGACGGAATTCAAAAGATAATTCCGAAATATTGGAAATAAATAAATAAAAATTTAAAAACAAACCAGACCTCGAGCTTGAACAATCTTTTAATCGAATAATTTACAACAAAAAGGTCGAATAAAAACCAAAAATATTAATTCATTTTTTTTCTAAAATTCCAATTTTTCTGTAACTTACCTTTAGTATTTGGACCATATTTTATATACGAGTAATATAAGCCCGATATAGCCGTGATAGATAGACAGTGGTTTAGTAACTGTCGTTGAAACAATTAGAACAAATTAAATTTTTCAAAAAAAAGTTTTCATAGGCACGAAAAAAGCCATAAAGAAAATTTTGTCCAACTTTTGTTTGGGAGGTACTAAAAGAGGATGGCGGTAACGTCCATGAAAGCATTACACTGCACAAAATTGCAAGTCATGGTATGGACTGGAATCAAAGTTATAAGGCGTTAACTTTTTGTGCAAAATTATCTATTTTTGTATAGGAGGTACCAAAAGGGTCGTGGCAAAACGTGAATTTTCCACGGGAATATATGTATTGTAAAAGCATTACATTATCAAGTATTTGTATTTACTAGAATCAAAGTTATAAGGCGTTAATTTTTTGTGCAAAATGATCCATTTGTGTGGGATGTACCAAAGGGAGGGGATGGGCGGCAATTTTTCTCAAGGTAATAGCTGCGGAAGATTATGTTAAGTAGTATAGAAGTTATAAAAGAATCAAAATTTCACTAAATATTGACCCTTTGTGGGAGAGGTACTAGAAGGGAGTGGTCTTCGATCTTCGATCTGAAGTCTATCGGTTACTTCTATTGGAAGTTATCACCAGCCAGACAGGCAGGCGGATGGAAGAATATTGCTCAAATGACTTAAATTACCCAAACGGATTTCCGCCAAATATACTTATGTCACTCCTTCGATGTGTTAGACCTTTCGCCCGTAGCAAATTATATACGATCTTTCTATTCTTAATGGTCTTCTTTATGCCAGCAAAAAACATTTTTTTTGTAAAAAAAATGAAGTGTTTCTAATTTTTTAATGACTGTTACTAAACTACTGTGAGATATACATTTCAAACATGTGTAGCCCTCATAATTACCTTAAATTTAAATAATATCGCGGCACTATCAGGCTTATACTACAAAAATAAAACCAAAATATTAAATGTACCTTCAGCAATCAACATTTTTGGTTCCGATTTTATGTCAAATTTTCAAAACTTTTTTGATAAAATCACTACCTTTCAAATTAGATTTTTAAATGAAATTTGAATACGATTTCATAAAAAATCTAAAGGATAAAGTTTGAATTGATTAAAAGAAAGAACCAAAAAGTTATTGGAAGAAATGTTATGTTGAACGGCAATAGCAGGACTTTGACATTTCAGAAACTGTAACACATCGAAGGAGTGACCTAAGGCCCCAAATATTTTCGGCGGAAATCCGTTGTAGGACATTTTAAGTCATTTGAGCAATTTCAGTCCGTCCGTCTGTCTGGCTGGAGCGCACGACAACCCTCGAAAGAGTAACGAATTGACTTTTGGTACCTCTCACACAAATGGAACCATTTTGTACAAAAACTTTAATACCAGAGCATATAAATACTTGAAATTTTATGCAGTACAAAAATAATTCTATAGTGCCTTTAGTCCGGTAAAAAATTGGCATTTTGGTACCTCTCACACAAATGGAACCATTTTGTACAAAAACTTTAATACCAGAGCATATAAATACTTGAAATTTTATGCAGTACAAAAATAATTCTATAGTGCCTTTAGTCCGGTAAAAAATTGACATTTTGGTACCTCTCACACAAATGGAACCATTTTGTACAAAAACTTTAATACCAGAGCATATAAATACTTGAAATTTTATGCAGTACAAAAATAATTCTATAGTGCCTTTAGTCCGGTAAAAAATGGCATTATTGAAATGTTCCTTTTGTTACCTCCCACACAAAGAGACCATTTTGTACACTCAGTTAACTCCTAATAACTTTAATACAAGTGCATAAAAATACTTGAAATTTTGTTTAGTATAATACTTCTATAGTACCTACAGTCCGCTAAAAAAATGGAATTATTGCCACGCTCTTTTGGTACCTCCACACAAAATCATCAAATCGAACCAACATTGAATGGCTCGTAACGTTAATACCAGTTAAAATAAACGCTTACAGTTCGGTACGGTGCAATGTCTTTGAAATATCTACTGTTCAGCGCAAAATATGCGTATTTCTCCAGCCATTTCTGGTACCCCCAACACAAATTAACAGATTCATTCAAACACAACATGCACATAACTTCTGCAGCAATCATATACATGTTTTCATAGACTGGCAAAGAATGAAAATTTTTTTCAACGTTCTGGCATCTACCAGCCTTTTAACCATATTACATTACTCGAAAAGTGAGGTTATACCTTAGTCGGTTTACCCGATTACAATTTTCCTACCGCTTTTTTTTTGGATAATTTACTTTGGAGTTACCATTACCAGTTTGACTGTAGTAATTTCGATAAGAGATGTCCAATTTATTTACCCAATACATTCGGACTTGGGGCCAAATTATGACATTCGATATCAAGAACTTTTCGATCGAAAAGCTATTTTATGTTTTTTAATTAAAAACTATCCATGTAAGCTGTATAATAATGTATTTAAACAATCTACTTGATTTCGGCCAAAGGTTCGTTCGTAAAGTACTCGATATCGAATGTCGCGATTTGGCCCCAGGCCCGAATCGATTTCAAAATCATTTTTTTTGTTCGAAATCGCCCGATTTTTTGTTTAAAACAACCATCAATCAATTTAAACAAAAATCTATGGTGATATTCAATCACCGTGATAACAGAATATGCCCGAATGTATAAGGGGATTAAACTGGACGTTCGGAATTGTTACTACAAAATGAAATCTATTCCGAACGGAATCTGTAACATGCCTAGTATCCATATATCTATGTACTAGCCGATCTCTGCAGATGTTGTCTTGCCCTCCCGTTTGGCATATATTCATAATACATTTCATGTTTCGGGAAAAACGAACCATAAGAAGATGAGGAAGAAAAACATAAACAAGCTGTGAACGGCGTAACAAACAACTTAAAGAAATAAGAAAAATAAAAATAAATAAGAAACATAAAAAGAAATGAGAATAATGAAAAGAATTAAGAATAAAAAAATAAATTGTAATAAATTATATTTTAAACATTAAACATCAATTTCCTGAACTCGAGTAAGTACATCAAAAAATCAAATTTATGATTAAAAAAAATAAGTTTTCCAGACTTTATCTGAAATTAACTTCCCCGGCAACGACTGTTCTACCATTATTACAGGGTGGTCCAAAAATACCGAAGGGTTTTGTATGAATAACCTTTAGCCCCCTTTTAATTCCTTTAACTGTATTTGTTTACTATATATTTCGCTGCAATTTGTTGATATATTTCAGTTAAGAGAATAATGACAAACATCTCCCCCCTAATATCAGATTAGGCTATTGCCTTCAATTTCAGCAACATCTGAAGGCTTAAATTGAATTCTTATTGCTGTGAATTACTTATGTCCGACTCTGTATATGAAAATAAGCTTTACGTTGTTACTACTCGTATTAATAGTAGCAGTAGTAATAGTTCATAGTTTATAGGTTTGAGTGTGTGTGAGAGAGTGTTTGTTTTTCTTTGTGTGTGTTTTTGTATTAAGGTAGAGTAGTAGTAGAGATTTTCTTTTTTTTTTTTTTGCTTTTTTGTTTATTTTTTGTGTTAACAAATTAAATGGAAAACTTAAAACGTTAAACTAAACAAATTTACATACATTTATTTAAAAACTTATAAAAACACGCTTTTTGAAAGGAAAACACAGTAGGTTGTTTTTTGTTTTTCTTTTTTATGTTTATGTTTTTTTTACAAATAAACCATATTTATTAATAATAACCGGTGTGTGTTTTTTTATTCAAAAAATGTTCTTCATTCATCTTTTGTTTCTTACATTCATGGTTGTGGTTGGGGGAGGAGAGGGTTTGTTCTTCCTCTTTTTTTCAAGGGGAGGAGCGGATCTTTTCATTTTCTTTGCTTTTATTTTTTATATTTATAAATTAATTCTTATATAACAACTGTGGAAAATGTTTCATCTTTTTTTTTCTTTTTAATTTTATTATTATTATTTATAAATATTTTTTAATTCTTTTGTTTTTGAGTGACGTTTAATATTATGTATTTTTGTTATCTTCTCTGCTTTGTTGTTGTTGTTCTTCTTGTGTGATTTTTGTTGTTTTGTGGGATTTTTGAAATACTTTTCCTTTACACATCGTATATAATTCATTAATGAGTAGTAGATGATTAGAGTAGATGGGATAGGATAGTTAGGCTGGCTAGCAGGAGAGGTAGGGAGTTATTAGGATGAAAGGATAGTGAATAAGTGGGGTCGGAGGGAGGGAGAGGAAATGCTTGTTCATTTTTGTTAATTATTTTGGGGACTTGTTTTTGTTTGTGTTTAAGTGCCTTTATATAATAATAATTATTATTATTATTTTGTAGATTTTTTCCAGTATTTTCTTTTTTCTTTTCTTTTAAATTTAGGTTCTAAATTCTAGACCATGTCTACCATAATCCGTTCAATCAATCAATCATTCATTCATTCTTCATAATTAATTTTTTTTTTTGTATTTTGTAATCAATCGCTTTTTATTGTTGGTTTATTTTTTTGTTTTTTTTTATTATTTTTTCTTTTATATTTATTATATATATACTGCACTTATACAACAATTTTAGAATTTCCTTTTTTGTTTATATAATTATTATTCCGCTTAATTTGCTTTTGTTTTTTCTTTTTGTTTCAAAAATTTTTTATTATGGTATTATATAAAATAATAATTATAATAATAATAATAATAATTGTTATTATTATATTGTTGTTGTGTGGTTTTTATTTTTGTATGTAGCAAAAGCTGTCACAAGTCTGCTGTTAGACTCCAGACTCGCGAACATTTAATATTTTCCTTTACGGGGAGTTTTTGGCCTTGTCTACATTTTTTGTTTTGTTTTGTTGATGTTGTTGTGGGGGGGTTCTTCCTCTTCTCTGGTTGTCTGCTTCTTTTGTAACATAGTTTTCTTCTCATTTATATATAGTATCTATATACATATATAGATACATATATATATATAGTATATATATATATAGATGTGGATTTTGTTTTGCTTCCTCTAAAAATTATTCAGTTTTTCCATATATTTTGTTTTATTTTTTAAATGTAAATGAGTTTATTTTGTAGATTTTTTCTTTTAATTATTTTCATTTTTATTTTGTTGTTTTTTTGTTTTTAATTAATAATTAAATAGGCATAAGTTAAATCATATTAGAAGTTGCTTACACGACGATGATGACGACAACGACTACGATGACGACGACAACGTTAGTTCGTTAACGTCCGTCCATCCGTCCGCCTTTTGTCGGCTTCTTCTTCTCTTCCACCTCCTCGGTCTTCTACTCGGCTTCATTTTTCACTTCTTCTGCTCGTGAGTGTGTAGGGGGGGTTGGGCTGTTGTTGTTTTTGTTGTTATTAATCTTCTTTTCTGTATTTGTTGTTGTTGTATAGCTCGTTTCTTAATTAGATTTAGATTTTTTGTTTGTTTATATATATATAGATTTTAGGTTTCTCTGTAACAGGCGCTCTACGCTCTATTTATGATGTTTTGTTTGTTTGTTTTACTTTATTTTGTTTTTCTTTTTTGTTACCTAATAGGCTTATAACAGTTTGAATTAATACGATTTTTTTTATTTGAATATTTCCTGATGATCGTGTTTTGTTTTTTCTTCTTGTCTGCCGTAAGTTTTTTCTATTCTTATTTATTTTTCATTTATTTTTTGTGGTGTTGTGTTGCAGTTTGCATTTGTTTTGCAGTTTTTGTTGTTGTTATTTTTTGATGTTGTTTTGAGTGACGCGTCTTAATTCTCAACTTTTTCAGCCTTTATTTTGGCAAAGGGATTGACACCGGCGGCAGCGCCTTGCGCTGAGGCTCCACTTGACGCATTTATAGATTTATTGTCGCCCGAGGCGCCCAGGGCGTTGGCGGCACTGCTACTATTCGATTGTTGCGAATTTGTGTTCTGCTGCTGTTGACTGTTGGTATTGCCGCCGGCTGTTGTTGAGGCACCACTAGCGTTTGTTGATGGATTTGCTGCCTGAATGCTCTTTGTACGATTGAGCTCGAGTTCGTGTAGTTTCTTCCACAGTTCTTCACGGTCACGTTCACGTTTCTTTTCTCTGAAAATCATAGGAGATGTTATAAAAGGTTAGTATTAGTCCTGAATATAAATTAAAATGATTCTACTATAAACATATTATTATTAGTTTCTTTTCGATCCACCGAGGATCATGGAGTTATTCCAATAAACATATATGTAACAGGTTTTTAGTCTATAATATTGAAATCCTTTCTACTGATAACACTTTTTTCACGGCGATCTTATAATGCCTTTTTTCTTATGTAGATCGGTACCATTAACAAGAAAATTGAGGTACAATTATTATTAATTAACCAAAAAAAACAGTTAAATTCAAGTCAAAGCCCCATTTGTTTGGGAGGTACCAAAAGAGGCTTGGCAATAACTCCCATTTTTACTGGACTGTAGGTACTTTAACAACAGTACTGTACTGTACATAATTTTAAGTATTAGTATGCACTTGTATTAAAGTTATAAGCTATTAATTTTTGGTGAAAAAGGGTCCATTTGTGTGGGACGAACCAAAAGGGCTACTAATAAACTAATATACTATGTGTGGAATTTCAGAAGATTCGAATAAGTAGTATAGATGTTATTAAAGAATCAATATTTCACTAACTGTAAACGCTTTTTGGCGGAGTTACTAGAAGGAATGGACCAATACGGCCAATCTTTGAACTTAACCTGAGATGGAGAAAAATATTAACAAACATACCAAATGTGCAGTCAATCGCAGACAGACAGACCGCAAACATAGCTCAAATTACTTAAGGGGGGGTAATATTACCACATACCAAATGTAAAGTCAATCGCAGACAGACGGATGGATATTGGTCAAATTAATTAAGGGGGATAACGTTAATTTGTACAAAAAATCTACATTTTTGTGACGAATCTTTGGATTAAAACCATTGGTATATTATAGCATAACTTTTTAAGAATATTATCTAAAAATGTCATGAAGAAATATTAAAAAATATGGCAATGGCAGTAATTATTCGGAAGCGTCTCGGAAAAGTTGAATTTCGGTGTCCATCATAACGCGGTGATGGGTCATCTGAATCAGAAAAACCACAATTATTTAGTTAGATAATCGTTTTCCCCAGGTAGTGCTGGGAGGGTTTTTTGAAATTTCTATTTTTGGGAACACTTTGAAGCGAAAAAAAGGAATTTTTCCAAAAAAAAAATTGGCTAATTTGTTATTGTAAAATTAAACAATGAATTTATGATGGACACCGACTTTGAAAACGTGGGTTGTGGGAAAATAGCTTTAAAGTCTTTCTATTGTACTGAGTCACGTATGAGGCGCGGTTTCTGAGACTGTTGTATCTTCGTTAATTTTGCTCCAGTTCTTCTCAGATTTTCACACAATACTTTTAAGAGGTTTTCTTTCCATTAAAATTAAATTATAATAAAAAATGTTGCAAAAAAAATTTACAGCGTTACGGAAAAATACCCAAAATTATGAACAATGAACCACTTTTTGAACAATATGAATTTCATATGAAATAACTTTATGTATGTTGTTTTTTTGTGTAATTTCTTCAATATTTATTTTGACCCCTTAATCTTTGCACAATCCAATTTATATAAAATAAATAATAAAATTTGTTTATATGTACGTGATACTGAAGTTGTGTACCGCTTGCATTTATAAACTCTCTCTGAAGAAGAAAAACTGAGAACATACAAAAAAGTTTTATTTTCTTCGCCTAATCAATTTAAATCACCCCAAAGAGGAGGAGATATTGAAGATCTACATGAAACAAAGATGGACACATTGAAGACCTACGGGTCTTTGCATTCTCTATATTCTGACCCGTCCCATAGGAGAGTCTCTCAGTCCAGACGCGAGAATGTATCAACTTTTTTTGATAATTATGCAAACATGGATAATTTCAAAGTTTTTAGATAATATTTGAAGAATTTCCTGCTTGCATAATTCCAACTTAATCTTACTTATTACTTATATTTATCAATTTTGAATTATTTAATTAACAAAACATATCGTTTGATTACAAATGTAAGATCAGCGTCATTTTGTATAAAATCTTCGAACTTCTAAAAAATGTCAACATGCAAAACAGTGCATTTTCAATGCTAGTATTGGGCTAATTTTCCCCCTGTACAAATTAAAGTTATATACAAACAATCTGTAGAAAATTGGACAGTGAAAAATCAACGCAAAAAACTGGAAAATAGAGTAAAACAACATATTTTATAAAAAATTTGAGTGTCGATACATTTTAAAGTCTTTTGAAAATTTGTTATCTTTAGGATCGGATTTAAAATGGGATAAACTCCGGTAATGAAAGAAATGTTTATACATATATATATTTCCCAAGGGACAAATCTTTTACATTTTGAAGCCAAATAACAACGTTTAGTTTGAGTAGCTGATTTTGGACAATTCCCAGAGGGGAAATCTCAAAGTTCGACTATGTAGATCGAAAATGTAGTAAACTTTTCTTTGCATTACCGATTCGAGCCTGTCCCAAGTTTTTTTTATAATACTATGCTGCAAAACTGTTTTTTGTCCGATACCTAAAAACATATCTTTTTTTAAGTTTTTATAATCAATATTCATCGGAGTACCTTTATTATCGGAAGGACACGTCCAAATACATCTGAAAATGTGGGAAAGAACTTAAAAAATATTATGCTCACTTTCGGTGGGAGATTGTTAGAAAATTGTTGTTTATTCTTCTTCAAAGTACAGTCCTGAATTTGAAGATGCTTATCTGATTGTTCTAAATAAGTTATCGTATGAATTTGTCAGTTTGTTTGAGAGCTCCAAAAGCAGTGAAGAATACATCAATAAGAGAATAAACGATTAACTCAATCTTAACGCTTTTAGGCAGAGGTACTAGAAAGGGTGGACTAATGAAAACAGGTGAACAATGACTATGATAGTTGTCGTGCGCACCTGCTAAATCGTCAGAAAAAAAAAACAAACGATCGAAAAAAATATTCCATTCCAAAAATATTTCCTGTTTTAGTATAGAATGCTGCCCCGCCGAACCGGGATAACCCCGTTTATATATGTTTTCTTGTTGCATAAAGTGTTCATTCTTTTGTCATAGATATTTACTTACTTTTGCCTCTCCGCTTTGTAACTAGAGGTAAGTTCATCGAATAATTTCGAATTCATTTCCATAAAAGTCTTTAATACATTATAGACTAATGCCACAATTGTTTGATTCCAATGTTCTTTGCTAATGCGATACAATGCCGGAAACATAATGGGCATGATGACAGCATTGTTTTCTTCAATTAAGGACATAGCATATTCATTATTCCACAGATATAGAGCACGCTCGGCAACCTGTATGTGAATGTAACAGTAGGAAATATTATAGTCCGCACTCCTCTAAATTGTCGCTTCACAGGGACTTACCTGAAAATGAGGACTCGATACACATTTGGCGATTTGACGAAATAGTGGTTCTTGAATTTTGACAAACTGAGGTGGATCAATCACATCGAGTATTTCCTCAATTTCACCCAGAAACATTACTTCCTTTTGCGAACAAGTCTTTGGCCAGAATTTCAAAAGGCCTCGCACGACCGGCTCCGTTAGAAATGGATCCTTTTCGAGAAATTGTACAATACAGTAGGCCAACTGAGCATGATACAGCGACAGACATTTCACTTTGTGCAAAGGAAGCAACACCTTAACTAAAAACTGTTTATGTTCGGCTTTAAGCGGTAGAGCGAAACCATTAATAATGCTACGAAATAGAACAGAAATACATAATTTTAATTCAATTTAAAACTATTTTTAGATTTACAATAATTACCTTCCCAGAATTTCCAATAATTCACCGACACCATTAAAATGCTCCGTTTCATAAATAAAACGCAAAAATATATTATTGATTTGCTTCCTTATAAATGCTCGTAAACCTAAAAATTTGCCATAAATACGATGCAAAACAGTTTTCAAAAAATCACGTTCACGTGGATCTTCTGAATCGAACAGTTCCAAAAGCTAGAAAAAAAGGGATAGAGGAGAAAAAGTCATTAGAAATATATGTAATGCAAAAAAATAATAAAAGACGTCTTCTAAGGCCGAGAGTGTAAAGAACAAAGCCCATAGATATACGAAGCATACGTGACGACAGTTCTGGCGAACTAAACTTACCTGTAAAACAAACTTTTGATCAATAACACGTTTTCCTATGGTAGCCTGAAAATCTTGCGACTCCAGAAACCGCAAGAACACCTCATATACCAATTGTAGGTGCGGCCAAGAGGCCTCCAAAGTTGGATCATCCTCTTCGGGATCGAAATCTGGATTTTCACTTGGTGGCAATGTGCGAAACAAATTGCATGAAATCTGAAAAAGGTAAAATCAAAATTATTATTAGAAAATCACATTTTGTAATTATTTTTGAAAGATCTTTAGTCTAAAAAAATATGAGATTTTTCAAAAGCATTATTCTAAATATTTCCCTTCAAATGTACCCAGTTTCCCAGAACAATTAGGAGTGGGAAATTGCAAAGAAATGGACTGATCGTCTCCATACGGTTGAAACTAGAATCTGTCATGTTGATGTGGGGAAACATAGTCCCGGGATAAAGCAATAAAATAAAAAAATATGGTACCATGTACATACCGCCAGGAACGTAGTCCCTGGATAAGACAAGAATAAGTATAGAATATGTATATATTGCCAAATCCAAACGTCTAAAGCTACAGTAGTCAATTTTGGGGGACAATTATAGCATAAAGGGATACAAAATATAAATAAATAGTACCATCGTCAAATACAAACGGCTTGAGCTGGAAGCACGAGGTTTGGCCGATACCTCAATTCTAAAACATGCTAAGTAAAAAAGGTAGTTCTCCAGGAGAGGCGATCAAAGTTTTATGAAAATGTTTAAATTTGTAAGGAATTTCTTTATAAAGCAGCCCGGACGACCTGTACTGTTTTGTGAATAACTTTTGATTGGTCTGACGGATAAACACCAATTTTTGACTGAATATAATTTGGAATATATAAGTATACTAGCTGGACCCGGTCCACTTCGTTGCCCCAGACTTCAGATTTCCGATGCCGTCCATTTATCAAAACATGGTTCATGTTGTAGCGACAGTAGGAATCTCGTTAATCTATTCGTATGTACGGACAGAAGGAATCACTAAAAACATTGGCTTATATGGGCGGACCCACGCCCCCTCAATCAAGAACTTATAAAGCCTATGTCACACTCTAGGCTTATCTGAACATTCCCTGAAAATGTCATCAAAACCGATCCAGACGTTTTGGAGACCATACGTAACATACACACATCCATGTATATATATATAGCTGGACCCGGTCCACTTCGTTGCCCCAGATTTAGATTTCCGATTCCGTCCATTTTTGAACCAATCACGATTACTTCCACCAAAAACATCTCCATAAAATAAGAGCACTCTCGCTAAAAAATTTTGAAGATATCTCAATTTCACGCCCATTGATCCGATTCCTCCCTGTTTTTGACCAATCACGTAGACTACCACCAGATACATATGCACAAAATCACAGCACCCTCGCTAATAAATTGTGCAAGATATCTTAATTTTAAGATTTGGCTTATATGGGCCGGGCACGCCCTTTAGTCCGATCCCGGCCATTTTTGGACCAATCACGTAGACTACCACCAGATACATGTGCTCAAAATTACAGCACTCTCGATAAGAAATTGTGCAAGATATCTTAATTTCAAAATTTGGCTTATATGGGCGGTGCCACGCCCTTTGGTCCGATCCCGGCTATTTTTGGAACAATCACGTAGACTACCACCAGTCTACAAAATTACAGCACTCCCGCTACAAATTTGTGCAAGATATATCAATTATATGGGCGGGGCCTCGCCCAATGGTCCGCTTCCGCCCATTTTTGGATCAATTACGTAGACTACCACAAGATACATGTGCACAAAATTACAGCGCTCTCGACAACAAATTGTGCACGATATCTTAATTTCAAAATTTGACTTATATAGGCAGTGCCACGCCCTTTGGTCAGATCCCGGCTATTTTTGGAACAATCACGTAGACTACCACCAGATACATATGTACAAAATTACAGCACTCTCTCTAACAAAATGTGCAAGATTAGTCAATTTCAAAGTTTGGCTTATATGGGCGGTGCCACGCCCATTGACCTGATTCGGCCCATTTTTAGACCAGTCACGTAGACTGCCACCAGATACGTATACACAAAATTCCAGCACTCTCGCTAACAAATTGTGCAAGATATAACATTTTTTAAAATTGGCTTATATGGGCGGTGCCACGCCCATTGCTGCGATCCCGCCCATTTTTGGACCAATCATGTAGACTGCCACCAGATACATATGTACAAAATTACAGCACTCTCGCTAACAAATTGTGCAAGATATCTTAATTTCAAAATTTGGCTTATATGGGCGGTGCCACGCCCTTTGGTCCGATCCCGGCTATTTTTGGAACAATCACGTAGACTACCACCAGATATATATGTACAAAATTACAGCACTCTCGATAACAAATTGTGCAAGATATCTTAATTTCAAAATTTGACTTATATAGGCGGTGCCACGCCCATTGGTCCGATTCCGCCCATTTTTGGACCAATCACGTAGACTACCACCAGATGCATATGCACAAAATTACAGCACTCTCGCTAACAAAATGTGCAAGATAAGACAATTTGAAAATTTGGCTTATATGGGCGGTGCCACGCCCATTGACCCGATTCCGCCCATTTTTAGACAAGTTACGTAGACTGCCACCATATACCTATACACAAAATTCCAGCACTCTCGCTAACAAATTGTGCAAGATATAACATTTTTTAAATTTGGCTTGTATGGGCGGTGCCACTCCCATTGCTGCGATCCCGCCCATTTTTGGATCAATCACGTAGACTGCCACCAGATACATATGTCCAAAATTACAGCACTCTCGCTAACAAATTGTGCAAGATATCTCAATTTTAAAATTTGTCTTATGTGGGCGGGGCCACGCCCACTTGATATATCGAAAATTCAAGTACCCTATTTTCACCACGCCCCACACATGTACATTCTGTGAAAATTTCAAGAAGATCGGTCCAGCCGTTTAGACGTCTATACGGTACAAACAAACCAACAAACAAACCAACAAACAAACAAACAAACAAACACACATTCTTCTTTATATATATAGATATATAGAATTTAAAAATCAAATGTCCCTGAAAACATGCTACGTCGACTTAGCATTGTTTAGAATGAAGGTGTCGATATGTTTGTGTATAACCCAATTCTCATTTTTGGGGTTTACAAACTAATATCCAAATAATCTTAAACTATTATCCAATAAATCTGGATATAGCAATATTGTACCACCTCCCAAAGAAAAAATAATGTTGAATTTTCGAAAACCATTTACCAGAGATTAGTTAACATTTATCTTTTGAAATCTGTGCTTTTCGTGGATTTTCAAAATTCTGGGATAAAGGACAAAGGAACATACGTTACCACCTCTTAAAACCCTTAGTCCCATATATGGTGCTTCCTAATGGAGTTGAGCTAATAGTAAATCAGTTTTCGAAAATCGTGCTTTTTGACGTGAACATAACCAAAAATGTGTACCCAAAAATTTCGAAAATTCTCCACCACAAAAAAAAATAATATTTGAATTCCGAAAACCTTACATTTCGTGGATTTTTATAATTCGTACAGTTTGTGATAAAAGAAAAAAAATAAATGGCGAACATTGGATATCAAACCCTAAACGTTTTCTAAACAAAATGATTTCCAAAAAACTTATTTTCTCCTAGAGTTTAAGTAATAGTAAATAGGTTTTCCAAATTTATGCTTTTAAGTCAAAAAATATATTACAAATTAATGTATTTTTATACCTTTTCCCAAATATAAAATAATATATGATTTTCGAAACCCCTCTATAAGAGGTAAATTATCATTTGACCTTCGAAATCCCCGTACATATCGTGGATTTTCTTAATTCGTGCTTTTTGGGATAAAAAGAAATGAGGACGAAAATGCCTTATAACACCTTAAACGTAGAAGACCTAAATGTGGATCTTTCTTCTACAATTTACGTATGTTTGAGTAGCACCTGAAAATACCGTCAAAATAGACAAGTTACTACTGGCTCAATAGTCCATCATCGGAATCTGCAAGGGTGATATACATAGTTATCAATAATACCACCGTATATCCAGACGCAACTGTGGAAAAGAAGGGGATACCATGGAGGCCAAAGCCTAGAAGACCTGGACTATACAGACGACACAGTATTTGTCGCAGTTAAAGCGAAAAATATGGTAGAGAAGCTCGATATTACTATTACCAACCATAGAAAACGTGACAAAAATATGCTACTTTGGGAGCTCAATTACCTCAAATGGAGGCGCTGACAATGATGTAGAAAGCAGAATCCACAAGGCCAGGGTTACCTACATAAGGCTTCGCAATACATGGAGCTCCAGTGAACTTTCCCCAAAGACAAAAGTATCGGCCTATAATGCTTGCGTAAAATCCGTATGGATCTGAAACATAGCTCGTAAACACAACAATCAAACGAAAACTACAGAGCCCCACGAACAGGTAGTTACGAAATATATTTAAGATCTGATGGCCAAGGAGAATTTAAAATAATGAAAATTTAAGACTAGCTAACCTAGAGGATATCAACAATCAAATTAGAATACTGGGACACACCCTACGAAAGCCATACGATGAAACATGTCACGCTGCATTGGAATGTAATCCGCAGGGCAGCCGAATGCCCGGTAGACCCAAAGTAACATGAAGAAGAGCATTACTCAACGAAACTGGCCAATCTTTTAATTACGGTATTTATTATTGACAGACAATATTCTTGTTAAATAATCTATGTTCCTAATGGAATGGATAATAAAATAAATATAATATACTTTGTGCTGAGCACGAAAAAAAGCAAATGATTCAAATCTTCTTCACATACATTGTCCTGTGTTCGTTCTGTTATTCCAGTCTTCACTGGCAGATCGGTGTACTAATAGCAACGGTTTTGAAGGTTTTTGAAATACATAAATTTTTAGTTAAGTAAAAATATTGTACCCTCTTCGAAACCCGGTACTTTGGGAGAAAACTATATAGATAAACATTAAACATGTGCAGGTGGTGTTAAGTTCGCCCATGCCGAATGGACGATTAGGAATATATTTACCCAGCAAAAAATAAAAGAAGTACTTCCAAAGGAATAACATTAAAAGTACTTCAAAATCAGAAGTATGAACATATTTTCGGCATTTAATAAAGTTTAATAAAGAGTATTATTAGTTATTAACCATACAATCAAAACGATTAGATGTAAAATAAAGCTCCTGAAGTGATAAAAATTCGGCAATTTAGATCCTAGAATTAAGACTCTTATATCCTAGTATTAAGACACTCCACCCTGCTTAATTTTAATATGATTGAATGTGAAATACAGCTTCTATAGTGCTAAAGTAATTAATGAGTTTGTTCTTGGTAATCAGACAGATGTGGTTTATACAGATTTTAGTAGAGCTTTTGATAGAGTTAATCACAAACTCTTACTATATAAGTTGGATCGTATTGGTTTTAGTAGTAAGTTGTTAAATTGGATATCATCTTATCTTAATAACCGTATTCAAATTGTGAAATTTGGTAGGTTCTGCACTGACCCGATTCTGGTCCCATCTGGAGTGCCCCAAGGTAGTCATATTGGTCACGTTCTGTTTCTACTATTTATTAATGATTTGCCAGCTTCAATATCTAGATCTAATACACTAATGTATGCAGATGATGTTAAGATATTTTTCTCTTATAATACAACTGATAAATCAATATTGCTTCAAAATAATTTAGATAATTTTGGACATTGGTGCCATATTAATTGCATGGACCTTAATTTGAAGAAATGTAAACATATGTGTTTCTCTAGATCGAGGTCGATTCCATCTAGGTTTAGTCTTTGTGGTTCCTATTTAGATACTGTCGAATCCTTCGTGGATCTCGGTATATTGATGGACCCTAAGCTAAATTTCAATAATCACATAATTACGATGGTGAATAAGGCTTTTGGCGTTCTTGGTTTCATTAAGCGTTGGGCGAAAGAATTCTCAGACCCTTATGTAACAAAACAGTTGTATACTTCCCTAGTTAGACCTATTCTAGAATATGGGTCTGTAGTGTGGGACCCACAATACGGGACTTATGTCGATAAGATCGAATCTGTTCAAAAACAATTTTTATTGTTCGCTTTGAGGCATCTTCATTGGAATAATGATTTTGTTCTTCCACCCTACACTAGCAGGTTGTATGTTTGATAAAACTGCCTACTATTAAGAGCAGACGTATTATGCTGAACTCCACTATGGTACTGAAGGTGATAAATGGTGATGTCCCATCTACTTTCATAATTTCTAAGATCAGATTTAATGTTCCTTTCAGGTCTTCCCGATATTACCAATTACTGCATATTGATTTTCAGCGTACAAATTATGCATCTGCAGAACCTATTCGTAGAATGTGCATGGATTTTAACACTATATGCGAGGTTACTGAAATTGATGTACCAATTGATGTAGTAAGATCTCGAATTATCTCTTTTTTAAATGTGTAATATGTAATGCTATTGTATTCTTTGGATTTTTTTTTTGTATGTCTATATAACTAGAAATATTTTAATTGATGCATGTACCGGCTGTTGATACTTTTCTGTAGCTGGTATTTCCACCCTCTACTTTTAACCCGCCATGGTCCGGATCATGGTGTGTACGCAATCCCTACGATATGGGGATGTGGCCCCTCGGTCGGAAGGGGCGGGTAAGAGAGGCTGCGTTGGGACCGTTCGTAAAAAAGGACCAAATCGCATAAATCTAAACCGATGATCTTCAAATTTAGTATTTTCAGCTTGTTCATCAAGAACTTTTTTCTGCCAAATTTTATAAAGATCGGTTAAAAAATGTTGCTTATATATTCCAAATATGCCAAGTAGGAGGTAGATATATATGGGAGCTACATAAACGGGTTTTCCAATAGGAATGATATGATTTTGAAGTGACGTTTTGGCTATTTGTAATATGTCATGATCTGTCATTTGTTTTCCATTGTATTCAGTAGTGTTTACAATTTCATCATGGAGAGATATACGCAAGAACAGCGTTTACAAATTATTCAGTTTTATTATCAAAATAATCGTTCTCCAATTGCAACTTTTCGTGCGCAAGTCCATTTTTTTAAAATAAAAAAAACACTTTCCAGTCGACCTACGACCTTGGCCGATTCCCGATCCGACGTACCGTTAAGGAGCTAGAACAAAAATAAACTTTCCGTTCACATTTGAAAATCCTTTTTTTTTTTAAATCCAAAAAAAAAACACTTTCCAGTCGACCTACGGCCTTGACACCCATGAGCAATATTTCAGCTCTCGTTAAGAGCTATCTTTTTGCCATTGACCGATTGTGGCTACGTGCCACACAGCAAATGAAACAATTGAATTGTTGCGAGAAAAGTTTGGAGATTCGATTATTTCAAGAAATTGTGATATTGAATGGCCTCCAAGAAGTTGTGATTTAAAACCATTAGACTATTTCTTGTGGGGATATTTGAAGACATTGGTCTTTCGAAATAAACCAGACTCTCTTGAAGCTTTACAAGTCAATATTGAACGTGGCATTCATGACATACGACTTGATTTAGTGGAAAAAGTGCTCGAAAATTGGGTTCATCGAATTCGTTCCTGCAGAAGAAGTCGTGGAGGCCATTTGAATGACGTTTTATTTAGAACTTAATTGTATCGATTGTACTTCACATTAAATAAAAAACTTTTGAATTTCCTTAACAATAACTGTGGTTTTTTTTCAAAGAAATCATATCACTCTTATTGGAAAACCCTGTAGTTGAGAATAGAAACGGTAACACTCATATAACATTCATTTCCTGAAATTAACAGACAAATGTTAATTTACAACCAGACAACATTGAGTAGATGAAAACAACATAAGGTTCCCGCGATAATCGGATACGATGCCGGAACGAAGTCTGTAATAGAAATATACTTAAGGATTATCAACTCAGCGTCTCCAAGCTGCTACAGCAACAACATCTATATTACGACTTAAACCGTCTATAATTGCCTTTAATTGCGTTTTATAAACGCTACAAGAGTCTGTAAAGCAGTGAGCGACCTTCTCAGAGATACATTCGATGTTCTGCTGTTCCTAATGTCATTCCAGTTTTACTGGTAGGTATAATTCTGGTAAACTTAATCTAGAAGGCGCACATTGTCTGTTTTTTAAATACATACATACTTTTAGAGTTAAGTTAAAATATTGTACGAAACCCTGTCCTTGTCCAGAATGCTATTTAAAATCAAACGTCTTAAGTACAAGACAAACATTAAAACCCGAAAAAATAAAAATATTATCACTAAAAAGGAGACTTAATAAAGGATTATCTAGTTCGATTTATTGCCATAATTATTTTCCTAATATATCTTCCAATTTCCCTGTCCATCTTTCTGTTAAGAACCCCACAAGCAATTTCGAAACTCTAGCAATTCAAGATATAAATTTAATTATCGGAAATGTTTCAACTTACCATACGAATAATTTCAGGATACACTGCCTCTGTAAGTACGCCTCTACCATGTGTTATATAGGTGGATAAATCATTTAGGGCAGCACGTTTAATTTCTTTGCCCTTCAAGTCTGTCACAGGATCCATAAAATCAAACGAAACGCAACACTGGCGCAATTTGCGAATAAATAATTCTTCTTGCTCCAAACTTGAACAATCGGCTGTAATGGAAGAAACCACATATGTTTATTAAACCAAAAACCTTAATTTTTTAAGGTATTCCTTCTTCCGATAACCCACCTTTTAGTGCCGGCAATTGTTGTAGTTCCACATCCTGTGAATTTCTATAACGTGAGGAACCTTGACTCTTTTTGCTTTTCTTTTTCAATGAACGTTTGGCGAATGGATCGATTCGATCAACAAATGTTCCCGATGACATTTTTTCTCTGTTTTCTGCTTTTGTTTATTTGTGCTGATCGACTTTCAATTTGTAAGCTGTGGCGGCGACGGCGGCTGCTGCTGCTTCTCTCTAGTTGATGCTGCGGCTGCTGCTACTGCTCCGGCTACTGCTACTAACTACTGCCACTGTTTGTTGTTGGTTGGGGCTTTAAATTGTTTCTTCTTCTTTGTTGTTATTGTTATTTAAGCCCACAGTTGTTATCTTTGCAGTGTTATTTTGATATATGATAATTAATAATATTTCGTATAAATTATTTCTTTCTTCCTTTCTTCTTTTTGCGATATCTGAAACAAAAGATGCACAAGAAGAAACAAAAAAACGAAAACATTAATGATTCTAGTCGACGTCATAATAAAGCATGTGTTCGTTTGCTCATTTGTTCGCTCGGCGCCCCAAAGTTGAATGAAATATCCCACACTGCACCGTACCACCCCACACAGCACCGGACCGTATCTCGCACAACCCCACGAATGCTACAAAGACAATGTCCAATCGATGCGATGCGATGGCAAAGTGAAACAAAAATATTCGAAACAATTCAGAACAATTGATTATTATTATTTTTTAATCTGAATCTAAAAATATTTTTTTTTCGCCAGCAATGCTATGCGATATATTTATTATCTCTGAAACGGAAATAGGAAACATCTCTAGCGGGCGTAACATTTCTGACGCAATAATGACGTAAAAACTCGCCTTATGATTGTCATGAGAATATATGCATTATTGGAATTTGTAATGGAAATTTTAATATTGTCTAATTTCATTTGCGTTTCATAAGAAAGAAAAAAGAATCGCTAAATACTTGAAGACTTTTTTCTAATTAGAATCTGTTCGTGAAGGGCATATTCTAGTAGGAAATACAATTTCTGTAGGAGATTATCCTTGATTCATTTTTATATATCCCAAGGTGATCTTGATTCCAGCACACACACATACCATATTTGATTGCACTAAAGACGGCAGTGGCCGACATTGTCGAGACCTTCATTTTTGGGACTTTTCTTATTTGTTGACAAATCTTTCAACTACGTCAAAGACTAGAGAAAAAAACAATCGATTCATCGAGCTGCAATGTTTTGAGTCAAAATGTACATCACGGGTCTAAACAATGTATGACAAAACCGAATGACTTTTTTGTATGTACGTATTTATTGAGTCACCAGTAAATATTTCAGTATATAAAAATTTATTTCTATTAAAGATATAAACGGATGAGTACTGTCTATACGTATGCATTCAATATTAATCATACGCTGTTATATTAATACGAGTATGCAAGTCCCATTTGTATATAATTTGTCAATCAAATTTTATTTGAATGGGGAAACGATTGACACATTTTGGAATTACTATGAAACAGTTCTGCGAATTGGGGAAATGGATATTTGGTAGGCATTTTGGAATTCTATGAATAACAGCACAAATATGGTCTGTGAACGGATGGAAAATTGGTATATATAGGAAGGTTGCTATATATATTTCTGGCCTAGGCAACATTAAGTGTTGCCATTTCCATTGGAAAGTTGACATTTTTTTAGCATAAACATACTCAGAACGTTTTGACGTACGACCATCATTGTGTGAAAAAAATGAAATTAACTCGTGAACATTTTCGTGTGATCATTTTCCACAACTTTCGACGTGGATTATCACGACAGTAGTGCATCGATGAACATAAATCTTTGTATGGCGATGAAGCACCATCCTATAGTACTGTGAAAAACTGGTTTAATGAATTCAATCGCTCGCTCAGAGACGAAGATCGTGAAGGTCGCCCAAAACGGCAGTTGTGCCAGAGAACATTGATGCCGTGCGTGAACTGATAATGCAAGATCGTCATGTGACATACCGTGAGATAGAGGCATCCTTGGGCATTTCTTCCACCAGCATACATTCGATATTACATGAACACCTGGTCGTAAAAAAGGTTTGTTCTCGTTGGATCCCGCACAATTTGACAATCGCTCAAATAAAGGCTCGTGTCGATTGGTGCAAAGAAATTTTGAAAAAATACGATCGCGGTGCTTCAAATGACGTTTATAAGATCGTCACAGGTGACAAATCTTGGATCTATGCGTATGAGCCCGAAACAAAACAGCAATCGACCGTGTGGGTCTTCGAAGACGAGCCAAATCCAACGAAATTTGTTCGTGGAAGAAGCACTTCGAAGCAAATTGTCGCCTGTTTCTTCGGCAAAACTGGTCATGTGGCGACCGCTCCACTTGAGCAACGTAGGACGGTCAATTCTGAGTGGTACACCACAATTTGTTTGCCTGAAGTCTTCGGAGAAATTCGAAAAACGAACAAGAGAAGACGAATCATTGTGCACCATGACAATGCGATCTCTCACGCATCGGCACAAACCAGCGCCTTTTTGACCGGCCAAAACGTCGAATTGAGGGGTGATCCGCCGTACAGCCCTGATTTGACACCCAATGACTTATTCTTATTCACTCACATCAAGAAAAAACTGCTTGGTCAACGTTTTTCGACGCCTGAAGCAGCTGTCGATGCGTTCAAAAACCATGTTTTGGAGGTGAATTTTCAACACACTGTAACCAAAACAATTTGCGCTCAAATGACAAAAAGGGTTTGCGTGAAGTTATGCTAAAAAATTTCAAACTTTCCAATGGAAATGTCAGATGGCGCCCAGGCAACACTAAGTGTTGCCTGGGCCAGATATATATATATATATATCAATTCTCGTACAAACAAATGCACAAAATTATAATACCCTGTATCAAAATGTGGTGTAGGATATAAAAAGCATGAACTTCTTCTATCAGCCATATCCAACAGTAAACCTATTTTCTTAAAATTTGGTAGTGTTCGTTCAAGGATCTTAGAAATACCCTTCTGTCAACTTTTGTCATGAGCGAATGTACAATACTGCTTTTATAGCGCTAAAATGATAAATCGGAAGGAACGTTTACCCGGCTTTTATATTTAAATGAGAAACGATTTTCTTCACTCTGCCAACTTTCGTAATTATGGAATGTAAAATACGGCTTCTTTAGCGCTCAGATGATAAATCATTATAACACAGTACCGCATTTTTCAGCTCATTGATTGGGACTCAATTCTGAGAATTGGGCGTGAAAGTAGCCCCCAAAATAAGAACTTCTGCATCATTGGTTTTGTGAAATTGACTCAAGTAATAATTTAATGGCATTCGCTCAAGGTGGATTTTTAGCACTATATATATCTATCTCGGTATACCACACGTTATATCTCTTTTGTGACTGAAGCAAAGTTGTAGATATGGAATAGGAAAAAAATGCAGAACAAACCTACCCGAAGAATGTGCATCAAATTCTTGACTAAACGAATGATACAGAAGTTTTTTTTTTTTGGGCTACTTTCTCGTCCAATTCCCAGAATTGAGTCACAAAATCATTTGATGTACTGTGTAATGATCGTGTGTAAAATACAGTTGCTATATTTAAAGCAAATCAGTTGGAATAAAATCAGTAACTTCTGTAGGGCATGTATGCCGATTTTTCGCCAATTTCAATAGGGACACTCCTTTGGTCAAAAAAAAAATTTGTGCTAAATTTCATCACGTTCGTAAAATAAATACAACATGCACATTAATTACAAGAATACATCTATAGACGAACATGAATAATTTGACTCAGTAATTCCAAGTCGTTCGGTTCTCCTTTTAGGTGTTACAAACAAATGGACAAACTCAAAATACACGGTGTGGTGTAGCGTATGCAAACTGAGTACGCAGTTTTGCTGCTGACGAGTTTGGTTTCACTTGTAACGGGTCATTTAAAATTTTAAATTTGAATCGGCTATAAAAAAGTACTGATAATTTTTTCAAATTTCTGGTTTTATTGGAAAGGTTGAACTTTGTAATTTAACAATGGAAAACAATATCATTTATATGACTACCACGACTGGCTCGGCAGTACCTCATTCGATCAAACCAATTTTTCAGTACATTTTCGATTGTTTCGGGTGGAATCTTTTCAATGGCAACTTGGCTTCAATTGTCTCTGGATGCTTTGTGTAACATTTATCCTTAATGGCTCCCCACAGAATGTAGTCCAAAGAGCTCAAATCACAAGTAAAAGCAATCGGTAGTTGAAATTTAAAATTTTAAATGGCCCACCCTTTATATAGTTTCGTGTGGAACGATTTTATCGGGCAACAATCATGGCAATATCATTCTAAAGGTAAGTACACACGATTTGCAGATCGGACAACGTTGCCAGAAAAATGGCGGAAAAATGCAACCCTGTGAATTTACAACCGTGTGAAAACACAATTTTTGTTTTGCAACGTTAGCAGAAATGTCATTGCGAGATAATTTGCAGATTGTTATATGTGCGAAGTTTGTGCATGTGATGACAACGGCGCTATTGCCAGAAAAACATTTTATTTGCAACACCGTCTATAATGTATTTTTATTGGCAATCCTGCATATAAATATTTACAACATATATTAGGCGTGTTTTCGTTACACCATAGGTGCTTAATTTGTATGGGGAGCTAAGCACTTTTAAGCATTATTAGTTCCCGATGAAGTTTGGTGCTTGCGTTCGTGTCTTAATCGAGTATGGTGCTGCCAGATTGGGCAGCCTATATTTCGCAGTATGGCATCTCATTTTTGGAGAGATTGTTTTCAATTATTGTGAATAAATGGGAAGAAGAAGAACAAAAATGGAAAATTATTTCAATATTTGCAATAAGAGTGTAAACAATTGAACATAGAATAGTAAATTTATGTTTTATAAATACATTTCACGAATTTTTTGTCTGTTTCGCACTGTTCTTTCTTCGCAACTCATGACATGACACCATTGCTACCAGATAGTGGAAAACGCCACTTACTGCTTATGCGCCAGTTAGTGGAAGTCAGTTGTTTTCGTTGCAAAGTGCTAAACTAAAATCGCTAGCTTGTAACGAAAACAAGCCTATTGTAAATATATAAAATTGTAATGTTTTCTTGCAATCGTCTGAACTGTCAATTCACCTTTGCCTAACAATCTCTCATTGTCCGTATATTTGCAGCACTTTAGCAGGGTTGATAACGTTTGCCGATCTGGCAATCGTCTATACTCAGCTTAAATTATCAAATTTGCAAATGTACCGATCATAGTTTTAGAAATTATAGCAACAAAACAAGAGTGGATCAATCACTTTGGCATAGCAGATAAATAAACTCAATCAAATCTTGACAAAATCAGAGCCGTTGACATTACTGCTCTAACACAACAATAACCATATGTGTCTGCCCTGATTACAATTTTCTTTGTTTTTAACAAGGATACATACATATGTACATGTGATTCCTTTACAGGACAATAAAATGTCTACAATCGCATGTAAAGTCTCTCTAGAGACTTATCATACTGACATCGTAGGTAAAGAATCAAACATTTGAACACAGAACGGGCGATTGTGGCGAATGTGTGTTTGCGTGTGTGTCTGTGTGTTGTAATTGTAATGGGCAACAATTGCACAATTAGCTATGCATGCATACCTCTCTTTGCTGCTGTTGAATTTTGTTGTTGGCGTAGTTTATGATGAATAGTAGGGTTGTTGCTGTTGCAGTTGTTGCTGTTGTTGAAGTAGTAGTGTGCATTTAATGGAGGGATTGCATTTGATTACATGTGTTGCGTCGTCGTATGAGAGTGTGTGAGTGTATGTATGTTTGGATGTGTTTATATGATGGTTGCTGGTTGTTTGGCTGGCTGGCTGGTCGGTCGGTTTGTTGGTTGGCTGTTATTCCGCTCCTACTGCTGCTGCTGTTGATGATGGTTGTTGATTGTTGCTTTGATTCGTTTAATACTCCTCGCAGCGCTGCTAAGCTTCCATGATTTTGACTTTTGTCGTCTATTGAATTTGATTTGATGGATGATGGCACGTCGTTCGAACTTATTCTGCTTCCTCTTACTTTGTTTAGAGTTGTAGATAGTAGTAGTGGTGGTGGTGGTGTTGTTGTTGTTGTTAGTTCTCCCTTTCTTGCTTTATTACTTTATTTGTTTTTTACAAATTCCTAGCACATTAGCACCAAGAGAAACTTGCTACGCTCTTCTTATGATGGATGATGTTGTTGTGATTGCTGCTGCTGCTAACGCTGAGGCTGCCGGTAGATGTGGATAAATTATGTTATAATAATAATATACTTTGGTAGTGTGTGTATGTGTTTGTGTGGTGACAGACAACAACATCAATTGAATATATTATTCTTCCTCTTCTTCTTCCTCCACTTGGACTCTTTTTTTATTTCTTTTGTTTATTTCTGTAATTTATCTCCACTACTGCTATCTGCGCTTTATCACATCAGAAAATGATTTGTTACAGTATTGTCGTCGCAGCCAAATTCTGAAATTGGTAATAGGGAAAAAGGCAACAAAAATGCAAATTATTAGTATTGATTCGTTTTAATCTTAGTCTTAGAGAAAGAAAGTAAAAAAATCATTCATTTCACATAATAAAAAAAGATCGAAGATATGAATCAAATTCCCATAAAATCTTACATTCTAAATCAAAAGTCTATACAAAAAAAAAGCAAAAAGTTGGCGGACGTTGAAATGTGTGAACAACAGCAGCAACAATGGGGGATATAAACATGTTTGAAAACCTACACACACATCTAATATGAAATTAAAAAATATATACCGGTATATATGTACGTACATACACCACGGTTGGCGTGGACAATAAATTAACCCATTTTTATTAAAATATTAAACGAGGGCTATTGGGAAAGTTACAACGACATTCGAATTATCTTAAAAATAAACAAAAAACAAAGCCTATAGCGGCGAGAACAAATGTTATTAAAAAAATATAAAAATTTACATTAGCTTTAACGATATTCCGCTATAATAAAAGCTGTAATATACCGATTTCAATGGCTACTTTTCGAAACAATGAATATGGCACACTGGACAATGAACAACGTAAAGTAAAACTATCAGCTGATTTAAAATGTCCCTTGAGAGGAGAGCTCAGTAACCTGGGAAATTCGCTGATGACATTTAAATTTTTGTTTATTTTTGTTGTTGTACACAATTAAAAAAACAAAACAAAATTTTAATAAGCAATAAGCCAAAATTTAAATGGCGTCCGCGGGAGAATTTTCCGAAATCTTTTCAAATATGCAATCGCACATTTCGCAAAATGTGGCATCTTCGAAAAATCCCTTTGGGTATTTTTGCACAAAAACAAAATTTTATACCCCAACAATGCCGAAGGAGATGAATTAAAATATACTAAGCACACGTAATTCAGTAATTACACAATTTTTGTCCAAAAGATGTACAGGGTCTCCCATATTCGACGGACCCATCTGGCAACGCCATAACTTTTGACAGAGATGTCAGATCGCTTAATGACATACCGCGTTTGAAGCGTCAGTCCAAGCAGATTTTTACCATGGAACAATACACGCCACGCGAAATAGTTGAAATTTACATTCAACAGAAGAAGTCAATTGTGAAAACTCAACGTGCTTTTAAAATATTAAAAAATGTGAGAAGTGCGCCTTCTAAGAACACCATTAAGCGTTTATACGAAAAATTTTCGACTGGTGAGGCTCTTTCTAATCCGAAGAGGCCAAATAAAAGTCGACCAAGGCGATCGGCCGAGAATATCGCTGCCGTACGAGCCAGTGTTGAGAGGTCCCCAAGAACATCCCAAAAACGCCGTTCTCAGCAGTTGGGCATGGCTCGGTCCACTTTACAACGGATTATTCGCGTTGATTTGCATTTGTTCCCGTACAAAATTCAATTGACGCAAAGATTGTTGCCTGCGGACAAGCCTCGTCGATTGGAATGTGCCCAAAAAAAACATGGGTCCGTCGAATATGGGCAACCCTGTACATAACATTTTCTGGTGTAATTTAAAAAAAAAAAAACTAATCATGGAATGTGCCTCTAGTATTTGGACTATATTTCTTGAAAATTTTTAAAAAAAAATCCTAAAAGAACATTTTATTCTTAGTTGACAAAAACTATGGATAAATAAGTTATGACCCATGCCAATAAAAGTAAGGGAAATTCAAAAAATAATTTTGAAAATATTTTATTTGGGAAGTATTAAAAGGAGAGTGGCAATAACACCCATTTTTCACGGGACTATATTTATTCTCAAAGCATTACACTGTACAAAATTCCAAGTGTTTGTATGTGCTGCAACCGAATTTATAAGCCGTTAACTTTTGCTGCAAAATCATACATTTGTATCGGAGGTATCAAAATAGGTGTGGCAATAACGACAAGTTTTCACGGGACTATAGGTACTATAAAAGCATTACACTGCACATAATTGTATGGACCGGAATCAAAGTTATAAGCCGTTAACTTTTTGTTCAAAAAGGTCCCTTTGTGTGGGAGATATTAAAAGGTGCGGGACCATTTCGACAATTTTCCTCAAGGGGATGACGACAGATAAACAATTACTATGGGTGGAATTACGGGTGGGGCATTTAAAATTTGAATCGGCTATAAAAAAACGAAATTTTTTTCAAATTTAAGGTTTTATTGGAAAGTTTGAACTTTGTCATTTAATAATGAAACACATTGCCATTCATATGACTACCACGACTGGCTCGGCAGTACCTCATCCGATCAACCCAATTTTTCAGTACATTTTCGATTGTTTCGGGTCGAATCTCTTGAATGGCAACTTCGATTTCATGTTTCAACGCTTCAATTGTCTCTGGATACTTTGCGTAACATTTATCCTTAATGGATTCCCACAGAAAATAATCCAAAAGTCTCAAATCACAAGTCACAGAAATCGGTAGTTAAAATTTTAAATTTTAAATGGCGCACCCTTTAGAAGGATTGGTGCAATATGGCCCGTCTTCGAACATAGCCTCAGATGAAACAAAATTGTATCACATACCAAATTTAAATCCAATCGATCAGACAGATGGACAGTCGGACGGACATTGCTCAAAATTTCCTAAAACGTATTTCAGCCGAAAATGCTTGGGTCTTAGGTCACTCCTTCAATGTGTTAACTTTTATACCTTGTTAACTAAAGGGTATACAAATGTTGTTTAAAATGCGACTCTGGCGCATCTTGTGTTAGGCCAAAATGAACAATCTTAACTAGTTTGTTTAATTTTGAGAGAAGGGACATAAACTAAAGCCAAAAGAACCACATGCAACCAATTTTATAAATTTTAAATAATTTAAAATTTATCGAATTATTGATGTTATTTTCATTTTACATTTTTAAAATAAAAATAGAAAATAATCTAAAAAATAACTAGAATTGAAATACTAGAATTGAATAACTAGAATTTAATGTGATTTGTGTGCGTATAAGTGAATTGTGCCCAAATTTCAGCAAAGCGGGTCTGTAGGAGATGTGAAAACACCTGTACATGCTCGCCCAGTTCGTTTGGTACGGCTTATGGGCTGGCGACGTCATCGGGCCATACTTCTTCGAAATGAGGCCGATCAGATAGTTACTGTGAATGGTGTTCGCTATCGTGAGATGATAACGAACTTTTTATGGCCCGAATTGGAAGATATGAATGTGGATAATACAGGGTCTCCCATATTCGACGGACCCATCTGGCAACGCCATAACTTTTGACAGAGATGTCAGATCGCTTAATGACATACCGCGTTTGAAGCGTCAGTCCAAGCAGATTTTTACCATGGAACAATACACGCCACGCGAAATAGTTGAAATTTACATTCAACAGAAGAAGTCAATTGTGAAAACTCAACGTGCTTTTAAAATATTAAAAAATGTGAGAAGTGCGCCTTCTAAGAACACCATTAAGCGTTTATACGAAAAATTTTCGACTGGTGAGGCTTTTTCTAATCCGAAGAGGCCAAATAAAAGTCGACCAAGGCGATCGGCCGAGAATATCGCTGCCGTACGAGCCAGTGTTGAGAGGTCCCCAAGAACATCCCAAAAACGCCGTTCTCAGCAGTTGGGCATGGCTCGGTCCACTTTACAACGGATTATTCGCGTTGATTTGCATTTGTTCCCGTACAAAATTCAATTGACGCAAAGATTGTTGCCTGCGGACAAGCCTCGTCGATTGGAATGGGCCCAAAAAAAACATGGGTCCGTCGAATATGGGCAACCCTGTATGTGGTTTCAACAGGACGGTGCTTTTTATGTCCCGAATTGAACGATATGAATGTGGACAATATGTGGTTTCAACAGGACGGTGCCACTTACCACACAGCTAACGAAATAATGGTTCTTTTGCGCAACAAATTCAATGGCCGTGTTATCTCACGTCGTGGCGATGTCAATTGGCCGCCACGATCATGTGATTTGACACCGTTGTACTTCTTTCTTTGGGGTTATTTGAAAGAAAAGATGTACGTCGATAAACCAGCGACAATTCAACAGCTAAAGGATGAGATAATTCGGCACATTAACAGCGTCATCGAAAATTTGGACCATCGGATGGAGGCAGAGTTCGCGGCGGCCATCGGACGATATTTTTTCATACATAATTGAACCATACCAATATTATCATAATAAAAAGAAATGACAATAATTTCCTAAATAATTTGTGTTTTATTCAAAATCAACATCGGCCCTTAAAATTTAACCACCCTTTATTTAAATTTCGGCAAACAAAATACTGAAAAATGTAAGTAACTGATAAACAGAAAATGATTTCATATACAATGTATGTATTCAGTATCCACAATTTTGATATATATTTTTTTAAGAATAAACCTTATAGAGCCGGTTTATGCTTTAGATTTAAGGTATGGGCAACAAATGTTGGAAATATACCTTTAGCGTAGAAACAGTGATTTAGTAACAGTTAAAAATTAGAAAAACTTTTGATTTGACTTGCGAAACAGACGAAAATTTCGTGAAATGTATTATTTGTTATTCTTCTTCCCGTTGGAAGTATGGTGCCAACACTTATGATGTGCTTAGCTCCCCATACAAATTAAGCATGGTGTTACGAAAACACGTCTAATATTATTCATACGTCCAGGCTGTATTTCTTTCCTTTGTAAAAAAAACAGAACTCAAATAATTTTTATTAATAGTATGTAATATTTTATGAGGGTGCGTATGATTTACATAAAACTCAATAACAACATACTACCACTCATACGTCAAACTAATTCGATTCAGATATTTCGAATATTCCACCAGAAATTTGTATATCCTAATTTTTTGCGAAATTCTTAGTTTAAAATTCCTCATCACTTAACGTGGAGAAAAAATTGTTTTTAAATTTGTGAATATATTTATTTGAAAAAACCCTGAAGTTAACCTCAATTATATGCGGATAATAAAACGTCAGAATTTTAAATTAAATAACACATTTTGGTTACGGTCTTATCCAAAATAATACATATTCAAAATTTTTTTTGTCGGATATCATCCTGTCAAGTGACTGACTGACACACCGATTTGAAAGTATAATGTTGTAGACAGTGTCATCACATCGGGCGTCTAGTCTGTCGAGGAGTTTTGTTACGTCAACCAATCGTTTAAATTAAACCGGTATCGGAAGTGATTATAATACATTTATTCCTAACATGCATACATATGTGCACGATGTATGTAGCCCTGACAAATAGCATGTAATCTATTCGAAAGAGAGGTATCTTAAAAAACAATATTCGTATATGTCAGAAATATTTTAATAGAATAACACTGTTTTACAGAATTTAATCGCAATTATTATTCTTAGTAAATTAACTGAAGAATTTCCTAAAACCTACTTCAGAACTATTAGAATTTTTATTTTACATTTGACCAAAAAGATACCAATACTAGTTTAATGTATTCAGTTTGTGTGCCCAATGTTGCCATGTCTTTTTCTGAAATTCATATGACAAAGTCTTAGATGAATGGTGATGGGCTAATGTATGCGTCAGCCGGCGCGGTACGGCATCAGCATCCTTCTTCATTTATTTGCGGTATTCGGATATGAGCGATCATACAGTAAGTTACAAAACATTTTTGTGTTTGTTTTAAAACAATTGACGTTTTTATAAATATAGAATTTCTGCGTCAGCATTGCCAGTATAAAAACATGTATGTACAGGGTTTTCCAACAAGAGGTGTTATGTTGAATCACCCGGTATTTCGGTAGCTGTCACTTTTGAAGCTTTTACTCTTTGACATTTGACAAGTAGAAACTACGCCATTACTAAAAATGGAACGATACACGATTCAACAACGCATTGAAATTATTAAAATTCGAAAAATCGAAAATCATCGAAAAATGACTGATGAGGCCCATTTCCGCCTGGGTGGCTACGTCAACAAGCAAAATTGTCGCATCTGGGGCTCGGAAAATCCAAGAGTTATTGTTGAGAAGCCTCTCCATCCTCAACGTGTGACTGTTTGGTGTGGTTTATGGCCTGGAGGGGTCATTGGACCTTACTTTTTCGAAAATGACGTTGGATCAACAGTTATGTAATGGTGAATGGATTGCGCTATCGAGAGATGATTAATGATTTTTTATGGTCGGAGTTGGATGGTATTGATCTGGACAACGTTTACTTTCAACAAGACGGCGCCACACAAGCAACGAAACCATTTCTCTGTTACGGGAAAAGTTTCCGTGATCACCTCTTCGATAGATAACACGGTCATCTATCGAAGAGGTGATCACAATGGGCCACCGAGATCTTGGTGATTTAACACCTTGCGACTTCTTCCTTTGGGGCCACGTGAAAGATAAGGTCTACGCCAACAGCCTAGCGTCGATTCAAGACCTCAAAGATAGAATTCGTGAGGCTATCGAGGACATAGGGCAGCCACTTTGCGATTTGGTTATGGAAATTTCATGAAAAGGATATGGTCCTGTAAGTGTTGTCGTGGTGGCCATTTGGCTGATGTTGTTTTTCATTATTAACGGCATACCTTCCCCTTTATTATGAAATAAACACTTCTCCATCCCGCCGCATGATTTGGCATTTCCAGATGAAAATTAGTTGTAATATGTCACAATATTAGAGCCCGACCGAAGTCGGAAGCCGTAGCCGAACTTCGACTAAATTTACAACATTCGGCCGAAACCGTAGCCGAATGTTTTATATTTGTTAAAGAATTGTTTACTTTGCACCAAAAAATTGTGTTTTTAATCAGTTTATGTCTACGCTTACGTATTTATTCACTTAGCACATAAATTAAAAACCTTAATGTTATAATGACAAAGAAAGTAATACAGCTGCCCAGCAGCAAAACAACTGCTCTTTAGCACACTTGGGAACAAGTACTTTTCTGCCACCATTTCCAAATTTTTGAAACATCTCGAGTTACAGTATTAAAAAATTTTAATGATTCTTGTACTCAATGACTCATTATTATCTATTCGTACTACTTTTACAAGAATGCTTTCACTAGTTGGAGAGCTTTTAGGTGAGGAACTGAGTCAAGTTTTTCTTTGTCCTTCTTCCTTTGGTGTCCTTTCTCAAATTATGTTTGTAGTATTGTTGACTTCTATGAAGATTTCCATAATAGAATTTTCTTTAAAAAGTCATATAATTCTATTTTTTTGTACCTTTTGAACAAAAAATCGGCCTTCGGCCAACTTCGACTGATTTTGTGGCCGAACATTCGGTCAGGCTCGACACAATATGTACGCATCATCGCTAACAATGGCCTTTCACAATTACTGCTGTAAAAGTCAAATATGTCTTGTAGAAGATTGCGTTCTTTAGATCTGGTAACATTATTTTTCTAAACAGCTGATCTATAACAGCCAATCTGGAGTTACTTGGCACAAATAAATTATTTTTCCAAATAAAAAAACAATATAAATAGAAAATATAAATAACTAAAATATTTTGATAATTTCTGCAAAACAGTGTAACTTCTGCCGCAGATATTTCGAATATTTGAATATAAAGTTACAGCTTAAAGCCAGCGACACTAGGCGATGAAACTCAAGACACACACCGGTGGTGATATATTCGTCGCCTCTTCAGACGGCAAAAACATGTAAATTTATCTTGCTATTCTCCATTTCGTTGCACCATTGATGCGGCATGGAGGAGGAGGAGTACCAAGAAAAAATGATGAAGATAACACCATTCAACACAGCACCACAAACACACACACACAAAGAAATAAACAGCTGTAGAATAGACAAAACGCAGTGCAGAATACAATGTTAAATATTAACATTGAATTGTTTAATTTATCATAGGTTTGTTATAAAATTTACACAAAAAGCACATACATACTACATATGTTTATATATGTACATATGTATTTCAGCACTTGCTGCCGGTTGTTGCGGCAGCAGTAAAGGTGCCGGCGGTAATAGTGATGAAACAACAGACAGAAGCAGGCGACGAGGCAGATAGCAGTAGTATCTAAACAGATAATTATTTGTTATCCATTTGCACAGTTATCAGCGTTTTTTTCGTATTTCGTTAACATAGAAACGCAAAAATATAGAATATTTTTAAGATAAAATAAAATATGAAAAATGTGTTCTTTGTTGTATTGGAGATTTCATAGCAATAAGGCCTAAAGGTGTAAGAACAGATAACAACCAACAAATTCATTGTGCTAATATGTACACACACCGCTTCATAATAATAGATACACCTAAACGGTTAGTATGAATTACAAACCTTTAACTACTCTTCTGATATTTATGGAACATTTATTTTTAATAGTTAAATGTGGAAATAACTTTTACACGAAAAATATGACAAGAATGCCATGTGATATTTTTATTCTAGCTCGATTTTTTGTAAGCTATTTGCAATGATTGATCATAAATAACAGATACACTTGAAAAATGTATGATTTGTTTATAAATAAAAAATTTACGATAAGGGACCATTATCACCAATTTTAGTTATCCTACAACTATAGCTAACCCAAATTTATCTATAACGGCCTGATTGTATGGAATATAAACATTTTTATATTCCGTTAGTTCGAGCCAATCCTGGTTAGGTAAATGTTTGGGCAAATATCCAAATTTTTTAACACAGGGGTAATGTATGTTGTTTTACCCTTTTCTCGCTTTGTGTATAGATTTCGGTGCATAAGTTAATGGAATTAGATAAACCACAAACATAAAAGTTTTTTCCCAAAAAAGTTTGTTATTATCTAAAAAACTTTAGAAGTTATAAGCACATACATTTCAAAATTGTGTAAAAGTCCTAGAAATGTTCTGTATCCATTCTTTTATAAGTTGTGGCCAAACAGTTATGTTTAGGTTGAGCTGAATTAATTATCAGAGATGGCTTTTGACCTGGTGAATCAAAAAAATCAGGGGGCCGTAACAAAATAATGAATCGCTGAAATTTTATTCACTTTTTTCAATTTTTGCAAAAATTGCAAATTTTGTCCTTGGCATTTTTAATAGTATAAACGTCTGAAATTCATTTCTATGTTCTTCGGGAGTACTGCTGTGGTGCACTTAACAATCATGGATACTTATTTGAAGATTGAAGTCTTGTAAGAGAAGAACGTGACACTTTTGTCTCAGCAATGAACGTCAAGGCACCCGCAGTGCTGGGTACAGATATGACGGAAGTGTATATGAAATAAAAGGATTTTTATTTTGATGATATTGCAAATTATCCACATTGCTAAAATATGGATTTTTAAAAACTTTTCTATGTAGTATAAGTAAATCTGAATCAGGAATATTTTGTCATAGGCTGATAGAAATGCTAATGTTCTGTGATTGTAATTTTAGTTTTCCGAATTGCGCTGAAAATTGCATTTTGTACAATTTTTTTAGTTTCAATTTGGAACCGCAATAGCTTTCGCGGCCTTTGATGAAATTTATTCACAACAACGGTGTTTGCATATTTTATTATGTTTTATCTTCGTCTGTTGTAAAAGCCGTTGATGTGCTCGCCAAAAAAATCTTGGAAAAAAATTTACTTCAAAATTATTATGAACAAGTATGTATATATATAAATGGACGGTACAATATTTAATCTGTTTCTTGATAAAACTATTATACAGATACTCCAGTCGTGGTCGTCGTCTCAGTACTCCCCAATCCCCCTTTTGTTTGATAGTAAACATCGTTGTTGGGGTTGTGTTGAACTTTTATTTTCTATTCATTTTCCCCCATTATTTTCTCTGTTATTTTCAGTTTTGCAATAGTGGCCACACTATAATAACACTATTTATTCATGCGCTACATTAGTCGTACTCGCACTCGTAGTCGATGTCGTCGTCGTCGACGTCAACGACTATTGCTCTATGAATGACAATCCATAAGGGGAGACCTAGAGAATAATACTGCGAGAATTAGAGAGAGAGAACGCAGCAGACCCCATACGCTCACAATGAATGACATGTGAGTGAGTGCAAATCATTTTAATAGAAAGAAGACAAGTGCAAAGGCACGACAGAAAACAAGTGTTGAGACATGCGAATAATAATGCAAAGTTTTTGCACAGCCGTTATGTGCTTCCACTTTTGAAATTATGTTTGATTATTACAAGAAAATGCAATATGTACATACATTTAAATAGAATGACAATGTTTGTGAAATGTTATACTTTATAATTCATATCTTTGTAAAATATCAATAACGGATAATTCCAAGTAATCTATGGGTTTAAGCAAATTTACATGCTACATAAAATGACAAAAATGCAAGTAATATCAAATAAGAGATTTCCATATATAGAGCAAGAACATTTTTATAAAAAAAAACTCGAAATTACTTTGATTCCAATTTATAATCTGGATTTGGATGCGTATGAATAATACGTTGTAATAATATTAATCATACGTCAGAAAGCCATTTCTGTAATTCCTATAGCCTGCAATACAGCTGTTTTCCGTAGTAGGGAAATATGTTTTCATTTATAGAAAATTTTAAAATAGTAAATATGGGCTAATTTTAAACAGTTCATGTCCAAATAATCCAGCATAAGTCTAATTATTGACGTTTTTGCAAAGGTTTTGTAGGATTTTGTAAATATCTTTTATAATACAGACTAAACAATTTTTTTGGTTATTTGTTTATTGCAAAGAAATTTACATACATTTAGTTTTTAGCAATTTAACCATCTTCTTATTCCACTTTTTTTCATAAAAACCAAAAAAAATTTTCAAAATCCTTAGTAGTTTTAAAAAGACGGAAATCCCCAAAAATTTCCTGGAATCGGGAAGTGACAAATCTGCAACATTTCTGAAAATTTGTCCCCGACCTAAGTCAAACCACATTTGTGTTGGAATGAGTCTGCCAGTTTGTGCGGTGGGTACCAGAAAAGACATGACGAATGCCCCTATTTTGTTCTGAACAGTAGATATTTATTTAAAAGACATAGCACTGTACCGAATTGTAAATGTTTTTGTACTGGTATTAACGTTATGACCCATTCAGTTTTAAATTAAATTCTTAAACCCGATCTGATAACCAGATTTTTATAAACAGCTGATCAATAACAGACAGTCTGAAGTTTTTCTTATCTAGAATTATATACATATTTTAATATTTTCAGTAAAACTGTGTAATTTCTGCCGGAGATATTTCGAAGATGTAAATATAAAGATACAGCTTAAATCAGGTGACACTAGCCTATTAAACTCAGGTCACAAGTACCGCTAATCGGTGGTGATATATTCATCACCTCTTCTGACGTCAAAAATACTTCCTAGATATTGCACTGTACCGAATTGTAAATGTTTATATGCACTGGTGTTAACGTTATGAGCCATTCAATTTTTGTATGATTTTGAAAGCAATTAACTTTTTTACAAAATGGTTCCTTTGTGTGGGAGGCACCAAAAGGGGCTGGCACCACTTCCCTCAATATTTCTCAAGGTGATGGCAACATATAAACTGTTATTATTTCTGGAATTACAGTGGATTCGATTAGATAGCATACACATTATTTGAGAATCAATATTTCACTAAATTGTGCTCTTTGTGTACCAAATATAGTGAATCAATTCGACCGAACATTGCTTGGGATAGAAAAAATATTATCACATACCAATTTTGAAATCATGCGTGTACAGCAAGAACGTGTCTGCCGCGGTATATCGATCTATGTAACGAGTGACTCATCGTGAGGTTTGATTTTTAATATGCCTTTTTTTTAAAGATCAATCGTGGATCATATCAAACTGCTTTGACATTTTTGTTCCGTATCGTTTGGCAAGTCATCATGGAAAGACTCACACCACAACAGCATCTCCAAATTGTTCCAAATGAAAGTCCGCTGTTTTATCGTGGAATTTTGTTCAGTGATTAAGCACATTTCTGGCTCAATTGATACGTTAATAAACAAAATTGCCGTATTTGGGCTGATGAGCAACCCGAAGACTACCAAGAGCTACCATTACATACATTAAAAACAGCGGTATGATGTGGTTTTTGTTTATGGGTGGAATCATTGGTCCATATTTCTTCAAAAATGAGGAAAATCAGAATGTTATCGTTGATGGTAACCGTTATCGCACCATGTTAACTGACTTGGTGCTTCCAGCAATTCAAACGCATTTTAACAAGACGGCGCTACGATCGCGTGAAACGATGACCTTGTTGAGAAATAACTTTTGTGAGCACTTAGTTTCACGTTTTGCTACGGTAAATTTGCCACCCAGATCGTGCGATATCACACTCTTGGACTATTTTCTCTGGGGATATGTAAATTCTGAGGTCTTCATGAATAAGCCAGCTACTATTGACGTTTTTGAAGCAAACGCAAGATCTAGATACCAGTCGCTGTGCTCAAACGAGTCGCCCAAAATTAGACCTTCCGAATTAGCTAATATCACTTTCAAATAGTAAATGCCATAAATTGTTCTTTTGACCGATAATAAAAATGTTAATTTCACTTTCAAAGTTACGTGTTTTATTTTACATTATAAACAAAACTTTACGATGAATCACATGCATTCGCCTTTAAGAAAATGTTCACCGTGTATTAAAGAAACCATATGCACTCCTAGAAGAGAACAGGTTTTCGATAAATGAGAATCGATAAATTTCTCTCTGATACGCATATATTAAAATAAAATTTTGAAAAAACATAAAAACTAAATTTGATGTCATGAGGAAAATTTCCCTATGAAGGGATTGCTTGTAGGGGAAAATTAAAAGATTTTCTCCATATTGTATCACAAATAGTAGGAATTGTTCTTTACTTTCAAATACTAAGAAAATCCCTAAGAAATTTTCCAATAGGGATGATATGATTTTGAAGTGACATTTCTTCCATTTGTAATGTCATGATCTCTCATTTCTTTTTCATTGTATTCAGTAGTGTTTACAATTTCATCATGGAGAGATATACGCAAGAACAGCGTTTACAAATTATTCAGTTTTATTATCAAAATAATCGTTCTCCAATTGCAACTTTTCGTGCGCTAAGTCCATTTTTTAAAAAAATTCCAAAAAACACTTTCCAGTCGACCTACGTCCTTGACACCCATTAGCAATATTTTAGCTCTCGTTAAGAGCTATCTTTTTGCCGTTGACCTATTCCCGATCCTTTAAGGAGCTAGAGCAAAAATAAACTTTCCGTTCACATTTGAAAATTACGCTAAGTCCATTTTTTTTAAATCCAAAAAAACACTTTCCTGTCTTCCTTCAACACCCATGAGCAATATTTTTGCTCTCGTTAAGAGCTTTCTTTCAGCCATTGAACGATTGTGGCTACGTGCCACACAGCAAATGAAACAATTGAATTGTTGCGAGAAAAGTTTGGAGATTCGATTATTTCAAGAAATTTTGATATTGAATGGACTCCAAGAAGTTGTGATTTAACACCATTAGACTATTTCTTGTGGGGTTATTTGAAGTCATTGGTCTTTCGAAATAAACCAGACTCTCTTCAAGCTTTACAAGTCAATATTGAACGTGCCATTCATGATATACGACTTGATTTAGTGGAAAAAGTGCTCGAAAATTGGGTTCATCGAATTCGTTCCTGCAGAAGAAGTCGTGGAGGCCATTTGAATGACGTTTTATTTAGAACTTAATGTATCGATTGTACATCACATTAAATAAAAAACTTTTGAATTTCCTTAATAATAAGTGCGATTTTTTTAAAGAAATCATATTACTCTTATTGGAAAACCCTGTATATGCTGCATATATATACTGCATATTCCTGTTGGAATAATATCATATTGGCAATACCTAAATTTCCAAGTGTAAATAACATCCGAAATATTGGAATTTTTCTGCAAATTGTTGAAATTTCATGTATAATGAACAAAAGGCCCAAATCATATTTAAACATATTTAATCATTTTTAAACTTAAAATTGTCTACCCAATAAAGCCTGCTTTAAAATTCGTCAACGTTAAAAAACACCCGTTACATAAAATTCTATAAGCATATCAATAAAAAGTATTTATCAAGTATGTACAGTATAACTGACGGGTTCCATTTCAATAAATATTTTTATTGCAATTTCAATCCAAACTAACAGGTTTATTGAAATTTAATTTATACACTAATTTATATTAAATGAAAGAAAATGCTATAATGATATGATTTGATTTATGATATAATAATTTATCTAAAATGAACTTGAGAAGTTTATCCGGTTGCCGTTATGCGGTATGATTTTTAAAGCAAACCCATATTAATACAGTGTACCCCAGCTCAGGAGAAAGCCTGAAGTCTCCGCTACAGTCTGATAAGTTAATTCTCTAATAATAAGAACATTCCGAGTAATGATGAGTGTTTGTGTAATAAATTTAATTATCGTAAATTTTAAGTTATGATTTACACTAAAAATCGGCATTGTTATAACATGTTACTATACATTCAATTGATTGAAGTTTCAGCTGATATTTATTAATTTTGGTAAGTAAAGATGAAATGAGTAAAATATGTTTGGGTGCGTATGAATAATATGACGTAATAATATTACTCATACGTGCTAAATAATTTGTAATATTCACTAAAGTTTTTAATTCTGCGTATTTCGGAAGAAAAATAAATTTTCGTTCACAAAACATTTTATACTAGTCAAGATGGCCTAACTGCGAAAAAAAGCACCAATGATCCATTTACTAGTGACGAGCCCCCAAATTGTGTCTTAAATCTATTTTCAATAAAATTCAATTAAAAAATGGGTCCAACTTAAGCAAATTAAAGCAATTTTATCTTCTGTTAACGCTATATAAATATTATTAGCATAAATTTATCTAAATGCTAGCATTTTCCCCAACGGTATAATGCAAAATATACAATTTTCTGTCGCTATTACTGGAGAAAATGTATGGCTACATACTAGGAATGTATTGGTGCGACATACAATCAGATGACCACGAGAAAAACCGTTAAAAAAGCACACCCATCTGGCAACTGCATCCGGCATAAACATAAAAGACTTGACAAGAAGCGACGAAACAGCGTTTTCTTTTAACTGTTTATAACAAAACCGGGTGAATTAAAACGAACATAAATGACCAATAAAATAAAACGATTGGTCAGCAGACGAAGGTAGAATGGGGGCGATACGAGGTGGGGTGGAGGGGCCAACGAAACGACAGCATAAATACACTACTAAAGTGAATATTTATTTTTTTTTTTTTCATAAACGGCAATAGAACGCAGATACAATAACTAAACCTGACAGAGAGATAGAGAGAGTGGCAGAGTTAAAGAGCGTCGGAATGCTAGCTCTCAAGGAGATCAAAAAGGCAGCCAGCTCTTTGACAATTGTGAATTATGTGAAATATTAAAGTAAAACTATGGCTCAACACCTTTGTTGATTGTGGCTTCCTGCAGAGTTTAGTTAAAACCTTCTAATTCAATGTAGGACGTTGGACCTGACGTTCACATTTTTTTACTTGACACTTTGTTGTTGCTGTCAATGTTGTAAAAATGGTTTGCAAAAAAAAACAGAAAAAAATGTTAAGATACAAATGAAAACAAAAAGAAAACATGGAAGAGAGAAGAAAACACAAAAAATTTGTCATAACATATAGAAGGAGAAGATAGACATTTGGCCGCAGAACCGACCGTCCAAACGACCAAGTTGACGGAGACAAACAAAAAGTAATCAACTTTGACGTTGTTTTTATATTTGCTGTTGTTGTTGTGGTATAGTACAAAATGTATATATTCCAATGGTTGGTTGGGTTGGTTTTGGTGGTGTGGTTTGGTGCCAGAGCGTTGATGATGATTAGGTAATTTGTTTTTTTTTATTTTTCGTCTAATTTTCTTGAATATATTTCTCTATATTTTTGTTATTGTTTCATTATTAAATTCACTACTTTGAATGAGGTTGTGGTGGGGCAGGGTGAGGGGTATTTGTCGTTGAATGGCCGTCATTTTTTTTAAAGAGTGGCCACCTAATGCCTTTTCGGACTTAGTTTAAGTTTTTTCCCCCCATCTACTCCTCCACCATGCTTTGCAGCCCACCGGCTTCATAGGTTTATTCCTCATTTTTCAATATTCACTACACAATATACTCGTAAGTATATTTTTATAAATGTATGGTTTATATATCTATATAAAAAAATTATATATATTTATAAAGATGTGTTATATTGGGAGAGGAGGAAGGTACAATGTAGAATTGAGTTTATTCATCATTGCTGTGCTTTACGACACACCGATGATGTACACCGATGTATGTATGTATGCGTGTGTGTATATAACCCACATGAATATACCGATAGACGGAGGGACAGACGGACGGACAAACCGTCTTTAAGAGAATCCAATGGACAGGTATAATTTTGTTTAGTTTTATTTTTGTATATTTTTTTAATCATAATGAAATGAAACTGAAATTTCTTTACGTGATTTATTATTATTATTTTGATATTTTGTGATCGTGGTTGTTTGTTTCTGTGGCTTTTGTTATTGTTTCACTAAAATCGTGTGATTAAATTAGTAATTTTCACTTTCATAATTGGTGGGCTCATTTTGAGAGATGGATGATAATAATGATGATGGTTTGCACCGGGGGGATTTTAGCTACCGTTACTGGCTAGCTGGCAATGATGATAATGTTGTTTGTGAAAAGAGGGACGGGGGTGGTCTTAATACAGATTCTCATATGTGTATACACGTTACGTACGTAGTAAGTATGTAGTTAGTTGCTTGCTTGTTCTTGTTCTTCTTGTGGTAGTCACTGACTTTCGTTCGGTCGGTCATACAAAATAGTTGGTGGTGTTGTTGTTGTTATTGCTGCTGCTCAGTAAGGCTTTAGTTAAGGGACATATTTTTTGTCGTTTTTTCTCATCACTTTTCTACATATATTAGGTGTATATTTTATTTCTTGCTTTTCTCAAAAGTAGCAGCAACGCTTAGCACTATCACAATACGGCCGTGTCGTTTCAAAAAAAATCGATAAATCTAAAAATAATGACTTGAGACGTACCACCGCACAATTTACTGTAAATTTACCGAGATCACGGCCGATTTTCACTTTTTTTCACTTCAAAAATATATTTTTTCTTCTTTCTTCTCCACACTGCTTCTTCTTCATATGCTTCTTCTTCGTGGCCGTCGTCTTCGTCGTTTTCTTATTGTACTCAAATATATTTTTTCTACATTTTTTCACATAATAGGCAGACTCTTGTGTATTTCATAGCAAATCTGTGTTGTGTTCATTGAAAAATATTCTTCACATATTTTAGCACAAATAACGCAAAAAAACACAAGCAAATTGAAAAATTCTTGTGTTTTCTATATATACATATATGCATATATTTTTTACTTTTCACAATATTTTATTTGTTCCTGTTGTTTTTGGTTGAAAGTGGAAAAAAGGAAAAAAGTTCTTTTTGCCTCTATATTTTATTTTTTAACACACCATACAACGATGGTGGCGGCGGCGGCGACGAACAACGAGAGACGGGCAAAAGTTAAACGAATATTTTATATTTTTCGGTTTCTCGGATTCTCTGACACATACGCGACGACGACGACGTACTGCGTCTGAGCGACTAAATCTGCTCACCAAAGTCTAAGCAAAGAATAAAGCACAAAATTGCTGTGTTTTGCGTTACTTCATCTTCTCTATACTTGCTGCTCCTTCCTTTCACCTTCATTCGTGTGTTTCGTTTCATGAGAAATTTCTCACTCTCTCCCCACATTGGGGCTTCGCAAAACGTTAACGATGACGTCGCTGTCGCAGCAGCTAGCAGCTGGGGCAACTCGTCTGGCACTCGTTGTTGTTCTTCTTCTTCCTTTACTAATGTCTCCCCAGTCGTTGTCTTGTTTTGCTTTTGGTAGCAAGAAACCGTTCAGGCAGGTAGCGTCAAATCATCGACTCGGTCGACGAAGTATTAAAAATGTTGATCTCAATTTTATAATATATTTAAAATTATAATAAAAATAAATTTATTTTATAAATAATTATTAACAATATCCAGTCAGTCAGTCATATAAAAGTAAAACAGAGTACACAACCAAGCTCTTAGCCAACACAATATGGGAGAGAACAACTCAACATGTAAAAATAAAACTCGAGCATATGAGATACACTCTACCACGACAAGTGTTGCCGTATTTGTTTGCACTGCCGCTGTCGCCAGCGCCACCACCACTTCAAAAGGCAGACAACTATGGCCACATATTGCAAAATTCACGTAAAACAGGCAATTGCAAAATGAAACGACCATAAATAATAATATTATAAAGAATCAATTAAGTACATATTTATTTCCACGCCAATTTACCTATATGACTCTGATGGCTCCCCTGTCACCTTTCGCACAATCTTCGATTGATCTTGGCCTATTTCAAAGTACACCGATAGACGACTAAAGACAGTTTTACAGCAGTTATAATTGGTAATTAATATTAGCCACACTGGCCATAAAATTCCTATACAGTGTTGTCATTTAATTGTCAAAAAACGTTGTCTGTTGTAATGTCAATAAAAGAGAAATCTCGGAAATACTCACCAAACAGATGGTGGGGATGGATTTCGCTCTTCTTTTACAATTTGTGAGAGTCAAATAAGTCGGGGTTTGAGGATTTTATTCCAAAATCATTATTTACATTCAAAACACATCTCTTTAATGACCTACCGAACATTAATTAAAAAAATAAATTGAAAATGTAAATCTGTTTGTAAGAAAAGCAAAGTGCTTAAGAACTTTGTTGTATTTACTTATTTAAGCTTTTAAATTCTTAAAGAAATTGAGTAGATGTACTTATTAACACAATTACAGTAATTTATTACAGAAATTCAGAACAGAGTTTCAAACACATTAACGGCGATTATCACAATCTCCGGTTGTTCTACCGTAGAGGCTGCCTACATATAGTTATAGCTGTAAAAATACTCAGGAATTTAAAATTCTGAACTGTTGTTGTTGTAGCAGCTTAAATATCTGTCATGTTCGATTACGTCTAATCCGGCGCTGCTTCCAAATCCAGATCCATTAAGGAGGCAACCTGAGTGGGTTGCGCCCATAGATAATCTGGAGTATGGTGAGGGGCATGTTCTGAACTATAGGTTATCTCTAACTGAAGATTGGGGTTAGTTATTTAAATTATAGCCTTTGATTTAGATTAGATAAATGGGATTGGTTTTCACAAATTCCGGGACTTGGGATTTTTAAATTGCAAATCGCGGGATTTTTCAATCGTAATTTTTTCATTCTTTATAACGTGATATTTCCAAATGAAATACAAACATAGTAGTTCCGTTCTAATTTAATTTTAATTAATTTAAAAACGGTTAAAAACAGGTAAATCATAAATTTACTTTTGGTAAAAAGTTCTAACGTGATTTGGGGACTCAATTCTGAGAATTGGACGTGAAAGTAGCCCCAAAAATAAGAACTTCTGCATCATTCGTTTAGTCAAGTCGGCTCAATAATTTAAAGGCGATACGAATTTTTTTGCTCAAGGTGGATTTTGTGTACTTTTCTATATTTTTTTTTTCGTTATACCGTACGAAATGTCTCTTTTGTGTCGGAAGCAAAGTTGTAGATATTGAATAGGGGAAAAATGCGGAACAAACCTACCAGAAAAAATTGCATCCAGTGCCTTAAAAATCGCAAATATACCCACAAAGCCATAAAATATCAGTTAAAATACGTACGTATAAAACAGAACATTATAGGCCATAGATCTACATTTTTCTGTGCTCTACTGTGTTATTGACGTTATAATTTTCTATCATTTAACCACGAAAAATATTTTTTTTCAACTTGAGAAATCAGTTTGACGGAATTATCGTTTTTTATGGGAACCTCATTGAGTGTCGATCCAAATAATATTTTATGTTAGGATTTTTTCATAAATTTGAAAGAATTCCGTGTAATGTTGTATATGTTTTATAAATACTTTTCACGAATTTTTTGTCTGTTTGGCACTGTTCTTTCTTCGCAACTCATGACACCATTGCTACCAGATAGTGAAAATCCATTTTATACGAGACAGCTTCATATGTTATTATTATAATTCGGGATTTACCGTTTGGCACCACTAATTCACATTTGTAAACTGGATGCGTATGAATAATACGATGTGATAATATTACTCATACGTCTTAAAGCGTTTTTAATGTACATGGGAAGATAGAAGAAATACTTTTTCATTCAGAGAATATTTTTTAGTGACAAAGAAAGATATTTTATTTTTTGAAAATCAGATTAGGAAAATAAGTGCCTATATCAGAATATTATATATTAACATTTTAACGCCATTCCTACTAAACAAAAAAAAAGATATGTCAAATATCATTCTATTATTGTCAAAGCTAAAGTTATTAACATTTTAACGCATTCCAATGAAACAAAAAAAGATATGTCAAATATGTTTCTATTATTGTCAAAATTAAAGTTATTCTGTATGAAATAATTAATCAAATCGTTAATTTGTGCTAAACAAAATACAAGCGCTTAAAAGTCCTTTTCTGCTATATCATTTATTTATGCATTATAAAATAATTTACTAAACTTATCACCATAAAATCTGTCAGATACGTACTCGTATTTTGCAAACATTACAAAACGATACTGCACGCAATTTTACATTTGTTAGATTGGCAACACTTGTTCGATTGGCAAAGCAAAATCGACATTCCTATAACATTGCACTCTGTGTTCTCGTTTATACCCAAAGAGAACGAGGCCAAGAGAGCGATATTGAGTGAGAAAAGTCAAAAGAGAGAATATAAAATTAAATATCATGAATAGACTTCAAATGTGCGAATAAAAACATAAAATGTAATACGAAAACAAAATACTTATAAAGAAGACTGCAAAACATAAGAATCTTATAATAAAGAGGAGAGTGTGGCTATTAAGCCAAAATCTCACAAAGAAATAAACGGGTAAATATGGTGACGGGAAAAATAACAACATTTTGATTTAGACTCGGCTCGCACTGTGTAGCACCATCACCGCCACCACTACACCACCACCATCATCACTATTGTCAGAGTAATCAGAGTATCAACAGCTGTAGCCAAGAATCGGTGGCGTTGCGTCGCTATGTACTACTACTGTAATGACAACGAACGTCACTACTAATGAACGCAAATGCAGCTCGGGTAGAGCGAAAAAATGACGAAAAATAAACGATGGGCAAAAATACAATTGTTTAAATTTGCAAAAAAAAAATTAAAATGCAGAATGTTAGAAATATTTAAAATATGGTATATTGCAATTAAGACGTAAAAATACTTGCGTGTGTGTTTGTGAGCTTGAGGTCTAAAGATATGTACAAACATTTTTAAATATAAATATTTGTGTAAATATTAAAAGTAAAAATAGGCATGACTGTATAAAACTATAACCAAATTTAAAAAAACTACATTTCAATGTGGCTACTTTTCCATTGATATTTGATTGTATGTACATACGTCATTTTTCTTATCTCTGGAAAGTTGTATATTAGGCATGTGAAACTCGCGCTAAATTTCTTTCCCATCTGATCCATAACAAAATCAAATCTCAAATCCTCTCTCTGATAATTTATGTGTGTGTGAATCAATAATAAACCTTTTTCGTGCCCTACGTGACATTTGTGTCTATGGATGAGAAATGTGAACAAACTGTAATCTCATTTTTTTGCCATTCTTTCCACGAACAACAACATACATACATAACTTAAGCTGTTATCAACACAAAACAAGTGCACTACTTATTAGTCGAGGGGTGGGAGTGGGATTGGGCATCACCTGAACATTAGCGATCAGCGGCGTACATTAACGACGACGTATGTACGTGCAATGCAAAAATCTATATATTTTAGGATTATATATGCCGAGAATTTCTATGGAATTACTGATAAGCTCGTATCCAAACTAATTTGATTTGGCAGAGCTTATGTTTTTGCTTATTACGACTTTTTAGAAATGTTATTGAGTTTTAGATATACACAACTGCTCATGATAGTAGTAGCAGGCGTGTTTTTGTTACACAATAATTGTTTAATATGTATGAAGATCTGAGCAATTTTAAGCTGTCGATCTAGTTCCCCGCGTGCGGTCCTAATTTTGTCTATTGAATGCGGTGTTGCCAGTGTGGAAATTTATAGAAATTATATTCATGGAAATTTATAGAAATTATATACATGGAGAGACTGATGCCATTCATTTAATAAAAAGAAGAAAAATAAAATGATGTTGAAAATTGCAATAAGAGCTATCAAAATTAGAATATAAAATATGTATGTATATTATTTGTAATTTCATTTTAGGGGTAATCATTTTATCAAACTATTCTGCATTGTTTTTGCTTGCGGCTCAAGACATTATTGTTACCAATTAGTGAGCGATATTTTCGTCAGTTAGTGGAATTTCGACAGTCAGTGAAAATAAGTGTCTTCGTTGCAAATTAATCGCTAAAAAAACGACAAAATAACTAGCATTATAGTGATACGTAATATTCAACTATTTTTCCGAAATGTATGCATTTTTTTCACTTAACATTTCAATGTGGCAATGCCATTATTCACGTAGTATCACGTACTCTATGAAAAATAAGTTTTTTAGTGAAAAATAGTGAAAATTGTATAAATTTAAAAAAGTTTAAATTACACTATGCATCAAAAAATTTTTTTTGTAGACTGAGGCATACAATTTTATGAAAACAAAACAAAAAATGTTTTATGGTAATTCTTTTTTTTAATTCCGATTTTCTTGAAAGATGTCTGTAGTATTTAGACCATATTTTTTTAATACGAGCGATAAAGCCGGCGTACCGGCTTTCACGTGGAAACAGAAGTTTAATAACTGTCGTTGAAACAATTAGAAAATATTTGACTATTTTTCAAAAAAAAATCGTTATTTCGCAGGCACGCAGAAAACCATAAATAATAGAAAAAAAAAAAAGTTTGTTCCATTTTTGAAAGCTAACATCCTAGAGAAGAAAATATAACCTATTAGAAAAAATCTATGGATAAATGTAGGTATTAACAAACATGTTTTTATACCCCCACTATTGTTATTATAAAGGGTGGTCCAACCATAATGTACGATGCTAAATGCGAGTCACACGTAGCGAACCGAGGCGAGCATTTGGCCGATATTTTGTTTTACACCTAATTGTCATGGATCCTTCTATTAAAAAAAATATTAAAATAATTGTCTTAATACCTTTGGTTTTATTTACAATTAACGTGGTGCGTTTAATATGGAACAACGTGACAATTTTCAACCATAATGTACGATGTTAATTTTGATTCACACGTGATAGGCCGTGGCGAGCATTTGGCTGATATTTTGTTTAATATACATATATGTAAGTAGTTGTCATAGATCCTTCTATCACAATAAAAAATATTAAGATAATTCTCTGAAATTTTTTTTATTTACAATTATTACAATTATACGCTCGTTATATACAGGGTTTTCCAATAAGAGTGAAATGATTTCTTTGTAAAAAACACACTTATTGTTAAGGAAATTTTATGTAATGTGAAGTACAATCGATACAATTAAGTTCTAAATAAAACATCATTCAAATGGCCTCCACGACTTCTTCTGCAGGAATGTATTCGATGAACCCAATTTTCGACCACTTTTTCCACTAAATCAAGTCGTATGTCATGAATGGCCGTTCAATATCGACTTGTAAAGCTTAAAGAGAGTCTGGTTTATTTCGAAAGACTAATGATTTCAAATAACCCCACAAGAAAGTCTCATGGTGTTAAATCACAACTTCTTGGAGGCCACTCAATATCACAATTTCTTGAAATAATCGAATCTCCAAATTTTTCTCGCAACAATTCAATTGTTTCATTTGCTGTGTGGCACGTATCCACAATCGGTCAAGGGCAAAAAGATAGCTCTTAACTAGAGCTAAAATATTGCTCATGGGTGTCGAGCTCGTAGGTCAAATAGAAAGTGTTTGTTTTTGGATTTAAAAAAAATTGACTTTGCGCACGGAAAGTTGCAATTGGAAAACGATTACGTACTTTGATAATAAAACTGAATACATAATTTGAAAACGTTGTTTTTGCGTATATCTCTCCATGATGAAATTGTAAACACTACTGAATACAATGAAGAACAAATGACAGATCATGACATATTACAAATGGCCGAAAAGTCACTTCAAAATCATATCATCCCTATTGAAAAACCCGTTATAAGTTGATGCGGGACAAAGGTGTACCAAATCGAAGGAATGACCTGAGAGCCCCCCATAATATCTGACGGAAATCCATTTTGGGACATTATAACTCATTTGAGGTATATCCGTCCGTCTGTCTAGCTTGTGCAAAAGATAGCTTTCGATAGGAGTAAATGACTTATTACAAATTGGCATGTGTTCATTTTTCTTTCTATGTCAGGGTAAAGGCAAAGATGGATCATGTTGGTCCACTCCTTCGAGTATCTCCCTCACAAAGTATCAAAATTTAGTGAAATAACTCAGAATCTTTCACAATTCCACACACAGTATCAATTTCTTGGTCGCTATCATCCTGAGAATAATGGGCGGAGTTGCCACTCGCCTTTTGGTACCTCCCATACAAATCGATCATATTGGGCAAAAAGTTAACGACTTATAACATTGTCCAGTCCAAGGAAATATTGGACATTTTGTGGAGCTTTTATAGTATCTACAGTACAGTAAAAAAATTGAAGTTACTGCCACGCCACTTTGGTACTATACCAATGGACCATTCTACACACAAAATGTTAACGACTTATAACTACGATTCCTGCGCAAACACTTGCAATTGTGTACAGTGTAATGCTTTTATGGTACCCATAGTTTATTGAAAAATGGGCGTTATTGCCACGCCTCTATAAGTACTTCTCCAACAAAACATCAAAAAAATATAACACAAAATTATTTTTTTTAATTTACTTTATTTTTACAATATTGGTCATTGTTTATACATCTATCCATAATTTTTTTCAAATATGAATACTTTTCTTCCTTAATGTTGCTTTTTCAGCATATGTAACCTCATAATTTCCATTAATTTAATGCTGGCTTTCAAAAAGTGGAACAAACTATTGCAATTTTCTTCTATATTTTATGGCTTTTTAGTCCCAAAAAAAAAGTTTATAAAAAAATCATTTTTTTCCAATTGTTTTAATAACAATTACTAAAGTTCTGTTTCTACGTGCGTTGATGCTGCTTTTTCAGCATTTGTAGCCTTCATAATTAGCATAATTTAATGGTATCCCGAGCTACTACTTCAAAAACTATGGTCTAAATACTAAAGGCATCTTCCAAGAAAATGGGAATTTATACAAAAATAAGTAAAGATAATTTTCCATTAAATTTTTAAATTGAATTAAAATGTTTAATATTTTTTTTGTATTTAGGACAACATATTAATTACACCACATATTGTTATGCACAGCCCTCCGAGGGAGGCATCTAGGACAATAGACGTCATTAACATCTACTCGGCTTTATGTGAACAGGTTAAGTATGTTATAATCATTCATTGGTCAAAGCGTGATGAAGCGCCTAATTTTAATATTTACACAAAATATAATGCAGTTGCTTTGATACATTTTTGATGGCTAATCGACAAACAGACTAAACACATCTACTATTTATACCTCAATATATATTGGCGGAATTTGTACCAACATTTATTTACAATCTGTAGATGCTGATTAAAAATATTACATCCAACGATTCATACTTCTATTTTACATTTTTTTACCTAAATCGACGATTTTACTAAACGATTCTGTAATAACATGTAATGCTTATGGAATTATTTCCCAGGGGTTTTGGTAAAGGCGGTCAGTACATGCAATTGTAGGTGGTGCTTAGAGCTTTTAAGATCTTGGAAGTGGGCTATGACCCAAACGTTACCAAAATTTAAAAAAACGGGCCTATTACAGACGTATGTTAGTATTTTGATGGCTTATTCTTAGGTGGAGCGAAGCATATAAATAGCCTGCAGTGAGTAGATAGTCTGTAAAAAAGCAACATATGGCCAGCTCATCTAGGACCGGAGATATGTAGCATTTCAGATATAGGTTATATACATATATATATCATCACATATTTAAACTCTGAAATCATGAAAACCAGAATACAAGAATGGAACGACCGAGCAAACACAGGTAAATGTCAGCCTGTAGATAAACTGGAACAAATCCCATGTGGCCAGCTTATCTAGTATGGGAGATATATGGGTACTAAGATAACGACTATATATTTACACCATATATTGTAACGCCGGTATCTTGAAAACTAGATATCGGAGTTACAATATCTGAAATTTTTTAATTTCAAAATAATTTTTTTTTTAATTTTTTAATTTCAAAGTAAATATAAGATAATTTTGTAATTTATGTAGTTTTTAAAAATTGTGTTGTTTGTAGTTTCCTGAAGAAGACTAACGACGTTAGTCGAAATATCGGAAACGAAAATAAATTAATTAGAAAAACGTGAAAAAACGCATTTTAATTAAAAAGGACCTCAAGCCGAACAATATCAAAAATACATATCTGAAAACATTAATCAATCGACGAAAAGCACAAGTACCCACCTTCGGCCGGAAGATTCGCTGTATTCGCCATATGGTCATCTAGTACCAGAGATACAGATAGCGTCTATATATACCAGATATTATAACACCAATATCTTGAAAACTAGAATACAAAACTCGGCCTATCAAAAAACACCTTATTTCCTTACATAGTAAGAAAATCCCACATATTTCTCGCTAATAGATAATGTGTTGAAAGTCCATTGAGATTTTATTTTAGATTTTTGCGACAATAATTCAACTTAATGCGATTTCAATACGAATATAACAATTTTTAACTTTTATTATAACAGCCAATTTCTCCGTTTATTGTTATTTCTGTATTAAATCCCGCGGTTAATAACATATCTGATTTAATTCTGAGGCATCAGCATTTTCGACGTGACGTGTGTGTGTGTAAAACCTTATAATTACTCCTAAAATCGGTTTTAAGGCACTGCACTATAGCATATGCGAATATTGACGGAGTTACAAGCCGTTACATAAATAGTTTCCAAAATTTGTTTCGATGATCGAGTTATTCTAACAATTTTGGGACGTGCCAAAAGTTTTAGAAATGTTATCTGTTACCACTTTTTGAACCACCATTCAACTACTTCCCTTGAAACAGATTCAGTTCCAAAGATGCCTTCCTTGATCGCATTCAGCGATCAATCAATCATTCAATCATTGAAATTGCGTTATGTTGCAAAATCGGTAGAGAAAATGTTACTGACAATTTTTTAGCGAAGTAAGTACTATGATAATGACTATTCCTTACTCGGGTCAATGACTTTGGCAAAGTTAAGCGCCAATCATTCAATTTCAGTCTAACTCTGTAGACTGACTTTTTATCGTTCTATCTTTATCTATCGATCCATATATGGAAATCCAAGATATGTGCAATTTATTACTTTTTCCACTCTTCTGAACATTTTGATCTTTTGAGATGTGCTGTTAATCCGGAAAACCGCAGAATTGTGGTTTCTATGTGGTAAGTAAGTCATATCGGGGGCAAGATTTATCAAAATCCTTAGTACTAAAGTACTTGTTCAACGTAAAATAAACAAAACTTACTAAATTTCAGGCTAATCGGTTGGTACTTGTGGTTTCTAAGTGGTCAATAAGCCAAATCTAGTGGACCAAATCTATGGGATTTGTTGACGATTTCGAAAATTGATTTTGACAATTTCTGAGCCCTTTGACAATTTTCCGTGTGGTAACACTGTGTTTGGCCTATAATGCGCTTCTTACTTATGATATTTAAAACCTCAAAATTATAGAAATTGACACAAATTTCTCAGTGTTTTCCAGTCATATCCTCTAAGATAAGTAAGATCTGACAATGTGCCAAACCCCAAATATCAAGTTCCTGTATGTGCAAAAGTTTGGCATTTACATAGGAAATGTTACATTATTTCAACGTATGAAAGAATGTCATGAAGGCCTTTCTTGTTATCTGCATGTTCCCATCTGTTCTCTGACGACTTTGCCTAAGGAAAATGTGGTAGCTGAAAACTTTTCCTTAGGTATACATATATGAACTTGTAAGTTACAGAGTCCTGTCAGAATGCTCATCACCTTACTGATATCAGTTTGGCTAGCTTATTTTCCCACTTCTCCGTTATCTCACATTATTCTGTTGGCCAACACTGCCTAGAACTTTAACACATTTTGTCGCGTCGTCGAAAGTTTTTGCGAATTCCAATCATTCGCTCGATTATAAATCGCTTTTTTGGAGTCCCACATAATTCTGGATTTGACCTTTCCGGAAGTTATTGATGTCATCGTCATTTGACTATCTGGTGTAAACATCTATTGGCCTTGTGGTGCCACTGAGCCAGTTCACACTTTCCATGATGGGTCAAATATCCGCTTAAAAGAGTGTTAGCAAAATGTCGGTTATAATTTGTTATTATTGCTCACAGCATGCCTATTATTTGGAGAACAGATGGGAATTATGTATGGTGGTCAACTCGGGTTGAAAGTGCTTAACACGATTGCCATTTAATTTGAAAGTTTGCCACAACGTTCAATTTCTCCGAGCTTTTTAACAACGACAACAAATAATGTGAATGCACCAATGAATTTGACAGCTCAATGTGCTTTCACAACATAATTAAAAATCAGCTGGTCAATATTGCTACACCTGATCATTCAACGATGATCGGCTAGTTTTCATAGTCTGGTTTTGACTATCGAGTTCGAGATCGCTGCTCTTAATTTCTGCAAACAAAAAGAAACCTAGGAATAAATTTTTGAAATATATTAAGGCTGACCACTGGTTTGGTGGATGAAATCGTTCTAAAAGCCGCCAGGCTTTCTCATCGGCACAATTTCTAGCAATTAGTTAGTTTTTTTTTTCTAAAATTTTCACGCAATTAGGGAGTGGCATTTATTGCCAATTCCTCCCAAGTTCCAAAGTTCTCCCAGTTCAGTGGAATGTATGTAACTGCAAAGACTTGGTAGACAAGTCCACACAACCCAGCTTATTTGAATGAGTACGTCTAACAAACTGCGATCACATCTTTGTATTCCATACTTGTTGTGTTAATTGGTTCTATACTCATAGCTTACTTTTTTGTTTACTATTCACGCATATATTTATATTGTGATGTGCGAGAGCAACGTCTGGACAATGAAACTGAGGGAAACATTCACAACAATATAGACAGCGACCGACCCGACCAGGCGCATATAGTTGTAGACAGACAGGTGGGCTGCCTGGAATAAACAAAATGAGGGGAATTTATGATGTTTTCCTAAAGGAAAAAAATAAAGATAGATCTTGTCGAGAACAACAATATGTACATACGGAAATCTTGAAGTTCAACAACGCAGCAACAAAGAACACTAATGTGTGGGCGACAGATGAATGCAAATAAATGAGACATGCAAACAAAAATACTAACTGACTGGTTGTCTCTCTGTCTGTCCGTCTGTCTCAATGGCTGACGAACTTAATGGCAAAATGAGTGAGTCTAACACACTGCGCTTTTGTGTGGTCGCCAAAACGAAAATTTGTACTAAAAATATAAATGGCACGTTCTTAGCCATTTGCTGGTTTCACTATTTATTTGGATGAGATGAGGTGGTCGGTGGAACGGACTGTAGTGTTTCACCATTCATCAGCAGCAGCACAACCACCACCACCAAAGTCACTTAGCCAAGTGAGGAAGCGGGTGTCTGGCCAGAAAATGTTACATATGAGCGCATTCAAGGTCTTTTTATAGCCATTTAAGCCATACTAGCGGCTAACTGTTTCGCCTGTCTGTCTGACGGGAGTTTAGAGTATAAATGTTCATTCATTCATTCACTTTTGTTCTTTGGTGGAATTTTTCAGTCACTCTTTCGCACTTTCATTCATTCATCTATTTTGTCCATAAATTGTACTTGCACTTTTTTTGTTGTTCAGGCCCAACACATCATCGTCATGCGGTGGGGTGTATACGACGAACAAGGTGGCCGACGACGACAACGACGACGGGTATTCATATTCTTTTTTTCAGTTAATCGGTCAATGTTCGCTGGCTAACAACTTTTTTCTTTTATCTTTTTTTCTATACGACTTTCATTTCTATGAATTGTTGGAACATTTAAATTGCCTCCAACGGCGAGGAGGCGGAGTGGTTTTAGGCGTGGGGGCGGGCAGGAATTATAAATATTATAGAACAAAGAACACATATTTTTTCCTAAAAAATGCACACAACAACTAACTAATCAATCAAATCAAATCGATTGCCTTACTTACCAAATCATAGCGATCTTTAAGATCGAAGTAGATGATGTGTAGATAGATGTCAATGCGAAGAAGAATACCGCCGACTTCAGCAATTTGGGATTTAAGAACAGCTTTGCGTTTTTCTAAAAGTCTAAAATAATTTTCTTTTGTTATTGATTGACTTTTTTTGTTAACTCCCTTTGCTCTCGCTCTCTTATATGAGATCAGGCTAAGGAATATATATATATAAATAGGTATTTGTTTTAATTAATAACTGTTTTGTAATTTTTCATTTCTTTTTTATCCGTATTTGTGTATATCTAAAAGGTAAAAAGGTGTTTTCAAAAAAATATTTGCTATTTATTGAATTGTGAATTTTTTATTTCGCATGAGACATCAGGAAAATCGATTTTTTTTATTTTTCTTCCTCTTATTGTGCCTCAGTAGTTCTGCCTCTCATCCACACATCTATCCAAATTCAATCCCGCAAGTATGGAAGTGTGTTGTACACTGTGTATGTGTGATTTGGTTGATAGGTTTATGGGGGGATTGGTGGGAATCGCGATGGAGGAGGTGGAGTGTATAAGATTTTCACGATTATTTTTTTCAGCAGAATTAAAAGATAATTTTTCTTTTTTTGATCAATTGCCTTTTTCAATATACTGCTTTTTTGGTCACTTTTCTTTATCGAATTTATTTAATTTTTTCTCAAACGCGTCGTCGTTCAATGCGATTGCGAAATGCAGCTTTAGAGCTGGAAAATATTCGCATTTTTTCACTACACTCTTTTCTTCTTTTTCGTTTCGTTTTTTTCTGGGGCACACACACAAGTTTTCAATTGTGCCCGTTTTTCGCTAATAAATTGAGAAATTCTTTGCAGAATTTCTTTGGGAGGGGTTGCGTTACACTATTTGAAGCCAGTTTTCACAAATGTAATTGCATTTATAATAAAATTAAACGTTTTAAATTCTTTTTATTTTCTGCGTTTTACTCAGCTTCAGAATGGGCCAGAGTTGCCTACACCTGAAAGTGCATGAAGATGGTTGCCAGACCGCATGGCAGATTTTCTCTACGCGTGGTTACCAGATAGATAAGTAGAGGAATTTAAGCAGTTAATTCCAGATAATGATGTACAGATGGCAGCAGTTGGAATAATGATTGAACGATGAATATTAAGTTAGCTTCGCACTATATAACTTTTGTCGGTGCTAGACAAGTGAAATCGTAACCATCTTAGGGGTAACCTTAACTTCTCCCTCATGAGATTATTCCTAAAATATTGAAGACCCTGTCATGTGACTCGCACACTTACAACGGATAAGACAAACCCTCAATTTTATTTTGTACTAATTTCTTTCATATTAAAATTGACTTTTTCATTGAATTACAATGTTTTACATAAATTTCTACTTTTTCAAGGTTTTACTGATTCTATTGGCATCACAAACTCACTTTTTAATCAACTACTTTTTTAAATGCAGTTACTTCCGTCCGTCGGCTAATCGTTTGAACTGATTTCCATATTGATCAGCCAATTTGTTTATGTACTGCGACGTCGTGGTTACCCTTTCCTAAGTCCAGATTCACACTCGGCAATTTTTTCCAAGCAAGTGTCATAGTTTGTAGGAGAGAGAGGCAGATAGCTCTTTCCGCCTGCCTCTCCCATAAACTTTGACGTGTAAATCGGAACTAAGAAGTGGGCTTGGCTCATTTTGAGGCAAACCATTTTAAGATTTGTTGTACGATTTTTATCTGATTTGTGAACAATAAATTTGTTTGGCATTTGATTTAGGGTATCTCTTAAATAACGCCAAAAAGTAACATTTTGCGCCACAACAATTTAACGCCGTAACAAATTGACGACGCAACAAATTTAATGCCGCCACCGTAACACTCCCATTTGTTTATAAATTTATATTTATTTTTGTCCGCAAGAAACTCAAATGTTGTAAATATTAGAAATACATCTTCCTAATAAAGAATAATAAATTAAATTATCTTCCGAAATAAACCCCCCAGAACGGATTGAATCCGAATTTTTAATTCATAAAATTGTTCATAATTTCTGTTCGGGGGCAGACTACGAAGCCGAATCGGCACGACTCGGCGGCTAGCCGCCGCCGGTTATTTTTGTGGAGCAGAAGCCGCCGCCGGCATGAGCGGCTCAAGTCGGCTAAAAATCAGCCGCCGACATGATCGGCTCTCTTCGACTGGAACTCAGCCTCACAAAAATATTTTGCGTCACGCGAAACGAAGGAGATTTAGATTTCAATCCAACCATGAATCTGAAGAAGCCAAATTTAGTATCTTTGGATATGGCATCTAAAGTACACACGATTGCCAGATCGGACAACGTTATCAACCCTGTTAAGTGCTGCAAATGGACGGACAATGAAAGACTGTTAGCCAAAGGTGAATTTACAGTACAGACGATTGCAAGAAAACCTTACAATTTCATATACATATTTACAATATATTTTGTAAATCTTTAAATATGGAGGCCAATAAAATGTTTTTCTGACAATGGCACCGTTGTTACGTGCATAAACTTCGCACATCTAACAATCTGCAAAATATCTCACAATGACTTTTCTGTTAACGTTTCAAGTCAAAAATTGTATGTTCACACGGTTGTAAATGCATTACTCCGTCTTTTTCTGGCAATATTGTCCGATCAGCAAATGGCGTGTACTTAGCTTAACGAGTGGTATCCCTATTTTTCACACTTTTTCGTTGTAACTGCAAACAGTTTAATAAAGTCCAAAAATCTATTAAAAGTTGTTTTTTAAATGCGGATTCTGATGAAGAATTACAGACACAACGTACCAACAGCTGTGCATACGGCGTCCATCAACAAGTGGTACCCTTATTTTTACATTTTTCATTGAAAGCCCAAATTTTTTAACAAAGCAAGAAAATGACGCAGAAATCTATTAAAAGCTTTTTTCGAATACGGAATGCATTTTCGTTTCTATTATAAAAATTTTATTTTCAATTGGAAAAAAATTAATCTGTAAAGATTTTCATTTAATTTGAAAATATTTTCTTTTAATCCTAAAATAGATTCATTAGTTTTTTTAAAGCATTCACTTAATTTGAATTTGTTGATTCAGCTTAATTTTGTTAGTGTAGAAATCTACTTATGTATAGAGCCGCCGATGCGTCAAAGTTGAGTCGGCTAAGCCGACAAGCCGCCGCCGCCGACCAATAATTTCATCCACAAGCCGCCGCCGATCATTTTGGGTCGGCTTCGTTGCCTGTTCGGGGGCTTTTGAAAATTATCTGTAAGCGCAGATTGCCTTTATTTTTCCATTCGAACATAATTGATACATTCGAAACATATTTGGGTCCAAAGAAACAAATTTAGAAACTCGAATCCGAGCGGAAATTTCCGATTCAAGCCACATTCGGAATACAGAACAGGGGCGAAAGAAAAAGAATGCAAAGATGTGATAGGAAAAATAATTATGTTTATTTAATAAACCAGAAGAGCGAAATTCCAGTTGGATTGCAGTATAAAAGCAAACAAAATGTGCAAAACACTGGAAGGACATGTAACTAAATGTAACAATGTGGAATTTGTCTTGTAATTTGATATGTACATTTATGTTTGTATGTTTAGAACAATTGTGTACAAAAGCCAGGAGAAACCTTATGGACGGCTAACGCTACTAAAGCAGTAGGACAATGGAATTGGACATTGCCTGTGATCTCGATTTGGAATTGGTTGTAAAGAACATACATAGTTATTTCTTGCCAGCAATAGAAGTTGGAAGAAGATATTCCGTTTATGGATGGAAGTATAATTTATATATGTCAACAAATATAATGTAAATGCTTAAATATAATAATAAAACATATTTTTCGTTTAATCAAAACATCATTTTATTTATTTATATTCGTACAACAGTAGGAAATAATTTCGTTATTTATAACATTGTACTACCCTGACTTTGCATGTTTCACAAACATCGCCACCGCAAGAACATAAAATTAATAATTTATGTATAACATTAGCACAATGATCTCCAAGACTATTTCTTTCTGACATTTAAATTAACTATTTTCTAAGTCTGCATTATTCCAATTGTTTATTGATTCGAATTTTGTTTTTGTTTGTTTTCAAGAATGTTAGCAAAAAGAAAAAATGCACATGCATATACACACATACATACATATAAAAGTGACACTTTGACACACACGCTTCCAAATTGCAAAACGACTTTGTAAAAAAGCGTTCCATTTTTCAACTCGAAATAACATTTTGCGAAATTTTTTCGTGCCGAAAAAACATAGTTTCAACCTTTAGCAGAAAAGTCATTGCAAGATAATTTGCAGATTGTAAAGCTGAGTATAGACGATTACCAGATCGGCAAACGTTATCAACCCTGTTAAAGTGCTGCAAATATAAGGACAATGACAGATTGTTAGGCAAAGGTGAATTTACAGTTCAGACGATTGCAAGAAAACATTACAGTTTCATATAGTCATAATGTAAACATAGTACCATTGTATTTAATCGTCGATTATTCCTATTATATATTCGATATCGATTACATGCATATAGATTACTCATATTCATCACTAATAGGTGAATATCACCACTAACACTAAGAAATAAATTACCAATGACAATTGAATACTATAGACGTCGCATGGAGTTTGACAATTCGTTTAGTTTGTCTGCATATTGAAGATGGCGCTTTGTCTGGCTAAACTGTAAAGAGAGCGTTCGGCAAAGAGAGGAGATTTACTTTTATTTACTCTGCAAAGAGAGAAAAGATTTTCATCATTAATTTTGTTATATTCCAACTTCAAAACATTCAACTACAAAACAAACTGAACTTCAAAACATTCAACTACAAAACAAACTGAAAAACTCACTCCCTTCTCACTCACTCCTTTCATTATTTGAGAGTACAAAAAGTCTGCATGTTTTGAAAGAGAAATAATTGAGAGAGGAATTCGAGAATGAGAGAAAGGCTGCTCGGACGCCACCTGGCGGATGAAGTCTGTAAATACCATGCGACGTCTATAGTATTCAATTGTCATTGAAATTACTCTAATAATATTCTTCAACAAGAACGGTTGTTTTAGTTACAACAATTTTGGCGACGAGGATTACGAGGCGAATCTCACGTTATTCATTTGGAGATATACATTTTTTACAGTACAAGTGTACGGAAAGTGAATAAAATGGCAGATTCTGGCGTAAATTTCTTTAACTTTGATGCTTTTGATCCACAAAAGATTTCTTGGTGTCGTTGGGTGAAACGATTTGAGACGGCTATGAAGCTGTACGATTGTAAAGAGGACAAGAAACAGTCATTGTTGTTGCATTTCATCGGTACAGGCGCCTACAACGTATATGCGACAAATTGACACCTAAACAACCAGAGGAAGAAACATTCGCGGAAATAATCAAGGCGTTGGAAGAACACTTTGAGCCGAGGCCCAGTGAGTTGGTGGAATGTTTTCGGTTCAACATGCGCAGGCAACTAGAGTCTGAGTCAGCAGGTGACTTTGTGGTGTCATTGAAAAAGTTGGCGGTTGGTTGCGAGTTTGGTGATTATTTGGGTAAGGCTCTCAGAAATCAATTTGTATTTGGTCTATGTGATAGTAAATTGCAAAGTCGGTTGTTGGAAAGAAAGATCTGACTTTGGAGGATGCGTTAAGTGTGGTAACAGCGAGTGAATTGGCAGAAAAAGGCGGCATGGAGCTACAAAATGGCGGTGAGAAATCTAATGTGAATAAAATAAAGAAGAAGAACGATCTCAAAAGGAACGCAAAAAAGGCTGATGCAAACATAACCCATGAAAACAAAAAGTGTTTTAGATGTGGTAATACCTCGCATATGGCAAACCAATGCAAATACAAAAATTTTACATGTCATTTTTGTAACCAAAAGGGGCATTTGAGAAAAGTGTGTTTTAAAGAGAAAAAACAAATACAACAAGTTCATGAAAAAGAAACGACAGTTGAAGAATTGTTGTTGGTAAAAACTAAAGGCGAAGTAAATAAGTTAAGCAACAAAATCTTGCATAGTCTGCGGGTAAATGAAAAAATGATAACTTTCGAAATAGACACGGGATCACCGGTATCAATTATTAATTTGTCAGATGCCAAACGTTATTTCCCGACATTGAAAGTGTGTCATCCCGATGTGGAGCTTGTGAGTTATTGCGGTACAACTTTGCAATGTGTTGGATACATATGTGTCGCAGTGACAGGTAGCGATGAGGATAACAAATTCAAATTGTATATTGTGCGATCGAACCATAAACCAATTCTAGGAAGAGAATGGTTACAGAAAATTAAATTAAATTGGCAAAATATTTTTGGAGCAGAGGGCTACGGTTCAGTAAACGAAATTTGTTCAAGGAAGACCTTGGACAAGGAAATTGCAAGTGTAGAAAGCAAATGTGTAGAATGCCAAAATACGCGCCCAGATCCTAAGAAGATTACTACTACACACACGTGGATGCGCCCTAAAAAGCCATTTGAGAAAGTTCATGTTGATTATGCTGGACCAATATTTGGTAAATATCTGTTTGTTTTGGTAGATGCGTACACAAAATGGCCTGAGGTTCATATCTGCTCGAATATGAATACTGATACTACTATCCAAAAGTGTCGCGAAATTTTTTCCCAATTTGAGATTCCAAATATATTTGTTAGCGACCATGGGAGGCAATTTGACTCGAACGAGTTTCAACATTTTTTAAAACTAAATTTTTTTGTTTGTTCACAAACAAGGTGCACCAACAAACGGGCAAGCGGAACGTTATGTTCAAACAATCAAATCAAAGTTGATGGCATCCAAATGTACACCCGATACGATACATGCGGAATTGTCAAAGATACTGATGGCATACTCAACTACAGGGAAATCACCAGCAATTTTAATGTTTGGCAGACAAATTCAGTCGCGTTTAGATTTGTTGATTCCTAAAGCACGGTACTATGTTCCGGTTTCACGCTGAAATCCCATACAAAAATCAAAGTTGTGAAAAAATGAGTGAAATTTTTTCATTTGTGGTACTATGTTTTTTCAACGTGAGAAATTGACATTTTGCGCCGCTACAATTTAATTGAACGCCGCAACAAATTGAATGCCGCCAGCATTGTACTCCTATTTATTTATATTCACATTTTTCCGCGAGATATTAAACTGTTGTAAATATTAGCAATAAAATTTCCTAATAAAGAATACTAAATTAAATTATTTGAAAGAAAGAAAACTAATGCAAAGGATGGAAAATAATTATGTACAAGGAATAAGAGAGAAGAGTGACATTCCGATTGGATAGCAAAGCAAAAAATTTGCAAAACACTGGAAGGACATGTAATAATGTGGAATTTGTCTTTTAATTACATATGTACATTTACGTTTGTATGTTTAGAACAATCGTGACGAAAAGCCTTGAAAAACTTTGATGACGGCTAACGTTACCGAAGCAGGAGAACAATGGAATTGGACAGTGCCTGTGATCTCGTTTTTAAATGGTTATAAAGAAAATAGTGAGTTCTTGCCAGCCATAGGAGTTGGCAAAAGAAATTCCGTTTAATTTATATATGTCAACAAATATAATGTAAATCCTTAAAAATAATAATAAAACATCTTTTCGGTTCATCAAAACATCATTTTATTTATTTATATTCGTACAACAGTAGGAAAATATTTTGTTATTTGTAACCTGGCTTCTGATGCCTCACAAGCATCGCCATCGTATCAACACAAAATAAATAATTTATGTATAACAGCACAATGATCGTCAACAATATTTTCTTTCTGCAATTTAAATTAACTATTTTATAAGTCGGCATTATTTCATTTAACTGTTTATTGATTAGAATTTAAACTCCTGTTTGTTTTCAAGAAAAGCAAAAAGGAAAAAATGCACATGCTTATACATACACACATTCATATAAAAGTGACATCTCGACAGACACACTTCAAAAATGCAATGCGACTTTAGTAAAAAAGCGTTCTTTTTTTCAACTTGAAATAACATTTTGCGGAATTTTTTCAAGCTGAAAAAACACAGTACCCACCTTTACGAGGTAAATCAGGAGGCAGACCATCAATTACGCGCTGTCAAAGAAATTTTTTGAGGGAGAGAGAGTTGCAGTGCGAGACTACTTATCAAAGGTGAAGTGGCGATATGGAAATGTAGAGAAAATATGCGGCGAACTTCATTATGATGTCAGATTAGACGACGGTCGTATTTGGCGAAGACATGTAGATCAAATACGAAAATCAGCGGTAAATGAATGCGTGAATACGAACGTTGAAGATTCAAGACCGGTGCCAACTATAACAAACAACACATCAGCTGGAAGTTTACCTTTACCATTGATCCAACAAACTCGCAACCAACCATTCCGAATGTTCCTGGAAATCAAATACACTCAGACAACCAAGCAGACTCAAATCCAACTGATAAAAATGTTCATGTTCCCGACGAAACTCCGAGAACAGGAAATACCACGTCAACTCCTGACGAGCTACGCCGATCAACAAGGCAACGAAAAGTACCTCAACGTTTAGCAGATTCCTACCTTGAATTTGATTAAATTAAGGGGGGGAGAAATGTCAATGTAAACAGTACCATTGTATTTATTCGTCGATTATTCCTATTATATATTCGATATCGATTACATGCATATAGATTACTCATATTCATCACTAATATGTGAATATCACCACTAACACTAAGAAATAAATTACCAATGACAATTGAATACTATAGACGTCGCATGGTATTTACAGACTTCATCCGCCAGGTGGCGTCCGAGCAGCCTTTCTCTCATTCTCGAATTCCTCTCTCAATTATTTCTCTTTCAAAACATGCAGACTTTTTGTACTCTCAAATAATTTCTGAGAAGGGAGTGAGTTTTTCAGTTTGTTTTGTAGTTGAATGTTTTGAAGTTCAGTTTGTTTTGTAGTTGAATGTTTTGAAGTTGGAATATAACAAAATTAATGATGAAAATCTTTTCTCTCTTTGCAGAGTAAATAAAAGTAAATCTCCTCTCTTTGCCGAACGCTCTCTTTACAGTTTAGCCAGACAAAGCGCCATCTTCAATATGCAGACAAACTAAACGAATTGTCAAACTCCATGCGACGTCTATAGTATTCAATTGTCATTGAAATTACTCTAATAATATTCTTCAACAAGAACGGCTGTTTTAGTTACAACACATATATTTACAATATATTATTAAATATTTATATGCAGGATTGCCAATAAAAATACATTATAGACAGTGTTGCAAATAAAATGTTTTTCTGGCAATGGCGCCGTTGTCACATGCACAAACTTCGCACATATAACAATCTGCAAATTATCTCGCAATGACTTTTCTGCTAACGTTTCAAAACAAAAATTGTGTGTTCACACGGTTGTAAATTCACAGGGTTGCATTTTTCCGCCATTTTTCTGGCAATGTTGTCCGATCTGCAAATCGTGTGTAGTTACCTTTAGATGTGCGAAGTTCATGCATGCGACAACGGCGCCAAGGTCAGAAAAATATTTTATTAGCAACACTGTCTTTAAAATATTTTTATTGACAATCCTGCATATAAATATTTACAAAATATATGTAATTGTAAGGTTTTCTTGCAATCGTCTGAACTGTCAATTCACCTTTGCCAAACAATCTGTCATTGTCCGTACATTTGCAGCACTTTAACAGGGTGCAATCGTGTATACTTAGCTTAAGGCCCACACAGATAAAATTTTTTAGGACTGTATCACACGAGGAAACTTTTTTTCCAAGCAAGTGTCAAAATTTGTGTATGAGAGAGAGTCAGGCGGAAAGAGCTCTCTACCTCTCGTGTGGTTCGGGACTTACTTCGATTCTTTTTTTCAAGCTAGGTACACACGATTATCAGATCTAACAATATTGTCAGAAAAATGGCAACCCTGTGTACAAACAACCGTGTGAACATAAAATTTTTGCCTTGCAACGTTGGCAGAAAATCATTGTAAGACAATAAAATTGGTAGATATCTAGCAATCATTTTGTTGGCAACTCTTGCAATCGTCTGAACTGATAATTCACCTTTGCCTAACAATCTGTCATTGTCCGTACATTTGCAGCACCTTAACAGAGTTGATAACGTTGTCCGATCTGACAATCGTCTGTACATAGCTTCAGTCGTATATCAAACAAGTTAAATAGTCCAGATTCACACAAGATAATTTTTTCCAAGCAAGTGTCAAAGTTTGTAGGAGAGGGAGGCAGAGAGCTGTATCAACCTGCCTCTCTCTCCAACAAAATTGCCGAGTGTGAAGCAGCCCTTACATTTCCGAATTATTTTTCTCAAAAACCATTGCCTTTCAATAACAATACTAATGTTAACGGAATTCTTAAAATTTTGCAAAAATGTAAATAAAAAATAGTGGACTTTTTGATAATCGGGCTTGTTCTGAAATCACGCGATTTGATATCACGGTGGTTTAGTATTATCACCGATTTTAAAATTACTTTTGGAGAGTTCGGAAATCGTCCGATTTTGATATAGTTGGTTTAAATTGATTGTTGTTTACTTTATTGATTGTTGTTTTTACAATAAATCGTACTTTTTACAAACACAAATAATGATTTTAAAATTGATGGTGTTCACCGTGATATCCAATCGCGTGATTACAGAACAGGCCCGAATTTTTGTTTGTTTTTGGTGTTCAATTCGCGGGAGGTGGGAGTTGTGTGCAAAATTTCATAAAAATCGGGATTGCGCCCCATAAAGTGCATTTTTGCCACAAAAGTAATGGTTTAAGTCCTGATTCACAAGAGGCTATATTTTCCAAGCAAGTCTCAAAGTTTGTAGGAGAGAGAAGCAGGCGTTAAGGGCTCTCAGCCTTCCTCTCCTACAAACTTTGACACTTGCTTGGAAAATATAGCCACTTGTGAAACAGGACATGTCTCTGGTGAATCAGGCCTAAAATATTATTGCATTTTTACGCTCTAATGCTGTATTTATACGTTACATCTGATGTTTGGTCAAATTTGATTGTATTGGTTAAAATGAAATAAAAGAGCTTTCTACCTCTCTCTACTACAAACGTTGGCACTTGCTTGGAAAAAAATTGTTTCGTGTGAATCTAGTCTAAGCGCCATTCTACACGTACACGTATGACCATACATTAGATCTAACGTGTAAATACTACATAGTCCCTATTTACATTGGCTGAATGTTCAGCAGATTATCGGCGTTTTATGTCCAGATTTACACTAGTATGTCCCGATTTACACTGGCTGAATGTTCAGCAGATTATCGGCGTTTTGAGGAGAGGGAGGCAGTCGGCAAAAGGGGGGAAAAACTCTCCCTGAACGTTTTGAGTTAGTCGTGCAAGTTCAAAAGAGAATTTGATGATATGCTGCTGAAAAAACTTGCCCAGTGTAAATCCGGACTATATTTTTTTCAGCAGCTTATCCGCTAATTCTCTTTTAAACTTGCCTCTGCGTTTAGACACATAATTTTGTTTCGGATATTTCGCCTTTGTTGTTTCAAAGGCCGAGTGAAAAACACAAAACGTTCAGACCGATAAGCCCGAGTGCGGAAGAGTTTTTTTACCCCTCTTGCCGACTGCCTCTCACTCCTACAAAACGCCGATAATCTGCTGAACATTCAGCCAATGTAAATAGGGTCTATAGGAGAGAGAGGTAGTTGGCAAGAGGGGGGAAAAAGTCCCTATTTACATTGGCTGAATGATCAGCAGATTATCGGCGTTTTGTAGAAGAGAGAGGCAGTCGGCAAGAGGGGGGAAAAAAACTCCCGTACTCGGGCTTATCGGTCTGAACGTTTTGTGTTTTTCACTCGGCCTTTTAAACAACAACAATTCACACAGAAATATCCGAAACAAAATTATGTGTCTAAACGCAGAGGCAAGTTTAAAAGAGAATTAGCGGATAAGCTGCTGAAAAAAATATACTAGTGTAAATCTGCACATACGATTTCAATACCAACATTATTAGCATATGGCAACAGCGTTTGGTAACACCGCCGCCGTTTGCAAATTTTTATGCGCCGCCGTCGATAACATTTTTGACCAGCCTCTTATTTATTATTTGTGAATCACATCTCGATGCATTTATTTGCTTTTCTGTTGTTGTTAAAAAGAATTTGCTAATATTTTGTACAACGGGAACACAGACACAGGAACGAAAAATAAACATTGGAGTGTAAAGGAAATTTGTGTGAACTCACAGGTATATCATCAGCCAGACACGCATATACAACGTTCTTGAAAGAAATAAAGCGTAGAACGCAACAACAACAGCAACAGACAGCGATCTATATCTCAGACAATTTTCATGTATAATTAACGCAACAGTTCGAAAAAAAGAAGAACCCCGTGTAAGAGAGAGAGATAATTGTGGTGGTGGTGTGGTGGTAACGCGTCGCTGTCGGTTGTTTGAGATGTCGTCGTCATTGTCAGCATCAGCTGAAAATGTCTCGCTAGGAGCTGGTGGTGGTGGAAGTGGTGCGGCAAGTGGTGACAACTCCCAACAAGATGGAGGTGGTTCCAGCATGTGTCTGGAACTGGCCTTGGAGGGCGAACGTTTGTGTAAAGCTGGTGATTGTCCTGCAGGTGTGGCCTTCTTTCTGGCAGCCATTCGTGCGGGAACCGATGACATTCGCACCTTAAGCGCGATATACTCACAATTGGGAAACGCCTATTTCTATTTAGGCGACTACTCAAAGGCCATGGATTATCATAGATTGGATCTGACATTGGCACGTTCGATGAACGATAAACTGGGCGAGGCAAAGTCTTCAGGAAATTTGGGTAATACCTTCAAGGTAATGGGTCAATTTGACGAAGCGGTCATGTGTTGTGATCGTCACTTGACTTTGGCCCGACAATTGGGCGATAAACTGTCCGAGGGACGGGCCCTATACAATCTCGGAAATGTATATCATGCCAAAGGTAAACATATGGGCCAGAGAAACCCCGGTGATTTTGGTGATGATGTCAAAGAGGCTTTGACAAAAGCAGTTGAATATTATCAAGAAAATCTGAAGCTAATGCGGGAATTGGGTGATCGTGGGGCCCAAGGTCGAGCCTGTGGCAATTTGGGCAACACCTACTATCTTCTAGGTAAATTTTCTAGAGACGAAATTATTATTAAAACAAAATTAATGTTGTTTATCTTTTATTTAATGATATTTCAGGTGACTTTCAGGCTGCCATTGAACATCACCAGGAACGTTTACGCATAGCTCGCGAATTCGGTGACAAGGCAGCCGAGCGGCGTGCCAACAGTAACCTTGGCAATTCGCATATATTTCTGGGACAATTTGAGGAGGCCGCCGATCACTATAAACGCACCTTATCCTTGGCCATCGAATTAGGTGAACGTGAAGTTGAGGCTCAGTCTTGCTACAGTCTTGGCAATACCTATACTCTTTTGCGGGAGTTCGCCACCGCCATTGACTATCATCAACGTCATTTGGGTATAGCTCAGGAATTGGGTGATCGTGTGGGTGAAGCTCGTGCTTGCTGGTCTCTGGGAAATGCTCATTCGGCCATTGGCAATCACGAGAAAGCATTGAAGTATGCAGAATCGCATTTACAGTTGGCCAAAGAATTGCAAGATCCAGTGGGAGAAAGTACGGCGCGTGTGAACATTGGGGATCTGCGCAAGCTGCTGGGAATGCCCGAAGTGGCACCATCACCTGTCGAATGTGATGATCGTTCCAGCAACACAGATCTGTCACAGGGCAGTGATGTGCAATCGGATGCTTCAGAGAACTCACAAGGACGTATGGTAAGTCGTACTTTGTGGTATTTAATTATGTATTTACGGTACATTAAGTGGTCTATTTAATTCGATTTTCAAATACGGGTCTGTTCTGTAGCAAGGTGATTTGAAATCACGGTGATTTTAAAATCACCGGCGACTTACAATCACTGTGGGAGTTCGAAATCGCCCGGTTTATTATTCATAGCCTTCCAAAAAAGATGGTTCGAAATATGTTCGGGTGATTTCGAACTCCAAAAGTGATGTTAAGTCGCCGGTGATTTTAAAATCACCGTGATTACAGAACAGACCCGATAATTCCACATTGATATTTTGTGAGATGAATCATCGAAATGGGGAAAAACCACCAAAAGTATAACTGTTACTGAGCTATTATCTACGTATGGAAAGGGAAAAATTGAAGTTATTTAATTGTGACTAAATATTTGTGTCAGACTTAGTCAATTTTACGGAAAAGCTAATAAACGCAAAATTAGTAACTATACACACGTTCAACAAAAAGCTAAAAGAAAAAAAAGAATAACAAGTCTAACTAACAGAAGAGTTGAAAACTAGCTTAGGTACTAAGAAATAATGCCTGAAGCATTGAACAATTATAAAACGAAATTTCATGCATATGCGTATAGCAAATTAAAAAGAAAAGTAGAATAGAAGGGAATTAGGTTACCTTGTTTCTTATTTTGTTATTGGTATACATACATATATGTATTAAACCATTTTATTTTGGAAATGTTAGATATTCCATATAGTAAGAGAAACATAAACATATCTAGTCGTTCATAAAAAATGAAGTAGAGGAAATATGCGTTAGGGAGAGATAATATGATCTGCAGTCTGTTTTAGAGTGAGCAGATAAGAACGTTAGGCAAATACATTAAATAAAATAGCAATAGTGTGATGAATCAAATTGGTTCTATATTTTGATGCTACATTTATGTCGTTATATATGGAATATTATATCAATTAAATAACTGCATTGGCTTTGCGGACAGTTCTTCAAGCGAACGGTCCAATTTCGGATGAACCGGTTATTCCGGCAACATCATCTTAAGCTCGTCGAAATTGATATACACAGTAAGAATTTGACGTAGCTTCAGAGGAAATAATCGAGAAGTGCCAAGTTGATCGCTCGCCGTGAGATGATGAGTTGCCAAATTTTTCTTTCACAATTTTAAGCGTTGCGTCGCTTATATAGAACCGTCTTGTTGGAAAGTTCGGGAATATCAATGTTGTCAAGCTCTGACCACAGAAAGCCGGTTAGCATCGCTCTAAAGCGAGGATCATACAGCTGAAAGGCTGTTTCTACAAATTCTATCAAGAAAATGGTCTGCGTACATAGATTTTCCAGTTGCCTCTGTCCGTTGCTATTCCTGTGGGCAGGACCAAAATCGGGAATGCGAAGAAAATAATTTCTAGAATATTTAACTACAATATTTCCTTCAACAAATATTGGATCTTGTATAGCCGCTTACTGATCAGTATTAAAATTCCAAATGCAAAGAAAAGTTTTTCTTAATTGTTGATCTTCAAGATTTACTTTTTTGTGGTATGCCTTATATTAGTTACTTGGAGAAAAGTACAAAACATATAAAATATAACGAACGGTCTCCCGATTATGCACGGTCAATTTTGGGCGATTTTTCGTAGCTCCGGCGTCTTTGCAGTTTGCAAAGGCAACCCAAAATAGCTCAATACATTTAAAATGCCTGCAAGTTTTCCAGTCTTTGGAATATCAAGGTATTTGCCAAGATCAATGTACTAAAGCAATGGGTCCGAAATTTGTAGATAGTACTTACAAACTATACGAAGTTTGAACAGATCTGAGGATTGTAGTATATCGATATAATCGGTTGTAATAATCAGATAGGGTCTGCTATTCTCGATTTTATTAATAGTGATTCAAAAATGCAATGTACCTATACGCAGAATAGCTTGAGAAATCTTTCCGGAGAGCGGTATCATGTTTAAAATTTCTAATGTAAAAGATATGATCCCTACTGTTTTTACATAACTTTAGATTGGGTTTACGGATTAACGCCATTGTTTGACTGAATATAATTTTGAATCTTAAGAATTGAAATTGTTAAGTAATACCAAGAAAGGACCGGTATCAATGACGTTGTAAACATCCCAAGCGAATCGAGAAATAGAGAGACCTTTGCAGAAATAATTGTGTATAATGTGATATATTGGAATACTAATAAGAAAAACGAATAGGCAAATAAAGAAGAAGAAGAAAGTTTATTTATTTATACACATATACCAGAATGCTATTTACCATTTCTTCATTTGTTTCTCCTTCTTCCTCTCCCTTTAGGTTCGTGTACGTCGTCAGAGCATGGAACAATTGGATTTAATCAAAATCACTCCAGACGGTAAACGTCAACAAAAACAGGACGTCAATAAGTCCACACGTCCGCTCATCGTAAAAGCCCAAGATGATGATTTCTTTGAGCTGCTATCGCGTTCACAGTCAAAACGTATGGATGACCAACGTTGCTCCATTAAAATCAACAAACACAGTCAGGGTCCAAATGCCTCAACAGCATCCGTTGCCTCTGGAGCAACAGCTCGCAAGCCATTGCAACAACATAACTCAATACAAAACAATACAGCATTTGCCAATGGCGATGGCAGCAGCGTAGGTGGAGGTGGTGCTAATTGCCTGCCCGGTCTTAAAAATCAACCTAGTAATGTCTCCTCCAACTCGTCGTCGGCCCCTTCAGCGGGTCATCCACAATTGAGGCGTAGTGCCACGGAAACAGAAAAAGTTGACGATGACTTTTTGGATATGTTAATGCGCTGTCAGGGTTCACGCCTGGAAGAACAACGCTCCGAATTGCCCAGACCAAATGTACTCATCGATGCCGAAGCTCAGCCACGTAATCGACCAGCCGGTAGAGGTACTACCGTACCCGATGAGGATTTCTTTTCGTTGATTATGAAAGTGCAAAGCGGACGCATGGAGGACCAGAGAGCAGCTATACCCATCACGCGTCGTGATCCAGCCAACAGTGGTGGCGGCAGCGGCAGCGGCAGCTCAAACAAGTAAATTCGCTCGCTATTTAGATAGTTTTCTACGTAATCCTTCCTTCCTATTAGAAACCCTCACTCCCCCATTTCCAAAGTGATTCCATTTTATTGTCATATATTTTTAGCTTTACTCAGTCAAATTTTTCTACATTTATCTTATGTTTTATATAATTTTTAAACTTTTTTTAACAAGTTACATACTTTAAACATTCAATTGTCAAGCAAACAAAATTTTATATATTTTCTCAAATTTTCTAGTATTTATTAGAAAACAAAAGCGAAAGAACACTGTGAGTTCTTCAAAGTAATAAGTAACACATAACGATAAAATATTTATATACATTTTTGCACATTTTCTAAACAAATATGTGAAAAGCAACAAAGAAGGAATTTAACAATTTCAAATCCCAGCCCCCGCCCCAACATAAACAAGTAAACATAATTACTTTATATTTACCAAGCATCAAACCCTTCGACACAACCCCCCCCCCTATCTCCTAAATGCATTATTACTATTATTATTATGATTACAATTATAATACAAAGAAATATTTATATACTCCTTTTTAGAATTTATATAAAATTTACAACTTTTTCAAAACAAACAAAAAAAATCATAGAAAAACATATTATTTTTCTAGTTAAAAAAATAGCGTAACAAAATGATAAACTTACCACAAAATATCCAAGAAAATCATACATTTTTTCTACATAACACCTACTCTTCTACTCTTAATAAAAAAATTTACAAATTGAAATAAGCGAAAACCAAAAACAGGAAATGATGAAGCCAAGAAATTTAACTGATTGTCTTTATTATCCTCTCTACTCAAAAAGGTTATATCAATATGACTTCCATACGATTTTTTTCCACTTATTAAACAAAAACTCTTTCGTAAAATATTTTCTTATACATCTCAAAACCAAAAAGGAGGAAAAAAACATTTTTTTTACTATTTCTGTAACTTTACAATTACAATTAAACATGTGAATTTCTAGGGCATTTTATCTCAATTCTTATAGAATTGTTCAAAACAAAACTAAACGTATAAACAAACATCACTCTTTGTTCTACAATGGACACCACAGCACATCCTCAAACACATACTATATATGACCACAATTGACAGCTTTGTTTATGGAGATAATATAAACAGACGGTATGAAATGTATATTCTCTAGTTCTTATGTGTTTTCGTTCCTGTATCTACATATCTTTTCGTTTAGAATAAACCATTTATAGCAGAGGGCAAATAGTTGTTTTGGATTTTGAGCAATGAAAAGCAATTGTGTGTGAGAATTGGAATTTTGCAGAAAAATACTTAATTTAATTCCGTCTCATTTATAAAATCTTTTGCAAATCAGAAAAACAAAAATGACGAAAATAAAATATCAACTGCCAAGTGTGTGTTCTAGGAGAAAAATAACTCAAATCGGAGGGAATCTATATATATGGGCGCTAAATCAAAACTATGGCATCTTTAATTAATTCTTTATTTTGTCTAAAAAATGCTTTTTCGTAAGACCTTCTTAAGTCCTTTTTTACATTTTCAAAAGTCATAATCCCCTTAAATATTACCAATTAAAATATTTTATATGTAACATCCACAGAAAACTTATGGTGATTTCGTTTCTGAAAAATAATGTCACTACATCATGTTGCGACATTTTAAAAATTCTCCCTGCACCCTCTTCCAATGTCGCATTAATTTAGGTTTGGTTCTGAAATATGCTTTTTGACGGTGCAACACTCCACACTGTAAACTGGGCTGAGTGTAGAAAATGCGATATTTTCGCATTTCCTGAGTGTAATAATTGTACAAACGAAGTCAAAACCGCAACGAAAAAAAGGATGCACCATTTTTACAAACGAACTTAAAAATGCGTTTTCTGTGTAAAATGTAAAAAAAATTTAAATTTTTTTGCACAAACGGAATCACCATTAGTAATATAACTACGGTTTTACTGAGGAACCATAAATCGAATTTCGAATTACACTTTTTTATACAACAAAAATGTCAAAACATCCTTTTATATTGACAATTTCGCCAAAATTTGCATATTTACAATATATTTTGTAAATATTTATGGGCACGGTTACCAATAAAATTATTTTATAGGCAGTGTTGCCAATTAAATGTTTCTATGACAATGGCGCCGTTGTCATACTGTGTACTACTTTCACACGGTTGTAAGGCGTTTTTTTGGTATTTTGCTAACAATATTGTAAGATTGGCAACCTGTGTACATGGCCTAATAGGCATTTTTATTATAAATTTTGTCAAAATTTAATTTTTCTAGAAAATCTCGTCAAAAATCCATTTGTCTACAAAATGTTGAAATTGCATTTTTCTACAAAAATAAATGAATATATAAATATAATCTAGAAAATATTTAATTTTTCTAAAAAATTTCTTTAAAGTTGCATTTATCTAAAAAATTAATTAAATTTTTTTTCTACAAAATTTCATCATGTTTCAACAAAATGATTTTTTCCAATAATTTTCGTTAAAATTAAATTTTTCTTGAAAATTTTGTTCAATTTAAATTTTTTCTACAAAATTTAATTTCTCTGGAAAAGTTCGTTGAAGTTGTACTTTTCTCGAAAAAAAATTTTGTCATGTTGCATTTTTGTACAAATTTTGTTGAAATTAAATTTTCTTAAAAATGTTGTCGAATTTCATTTTCAACAAAATCTCGTTGAAATTACATTTTTCTACAAAATTTTCTGAATTTTTCTTGAAAATTAAATTTCGTCGAAATTAATTTTTGTTAGAAAATTTCATTGAAATTACATTTCTCATATTTCTACAAAATATCATTGAAATTGAATTTTTCTACAACATTTTGTTAAAATTGCATTTTTCTACAAAAATATTTGTTTTCAATTTACTTGAAATTTCGTAGAAATTTTCTTTAAAATTTAATTTTTCCTCAACAGTTTGTTAAAAAACATTTTTTTTTACAAAAATCTTTTTTTTTAATTTCGTTGAAATTTCATATTCCTAGAATTTTTTTTAAATTATATTTTCCACAACATTTTGTTGAAAAAAATTTTTTAAGAAAAATCATTTTATTAAATTTCGTCAAAATTGCATGTTTCTAGAAATTTTCTTTAAAATTTCATTTTTACAATAATTAAATTCAAGAAAATGTCATCAAATATACATTTTTCTACATGGTTTCCTTGAAATTGAATTTGTTGTTTTATTTCGTCGAAAATTCATATTTCTAGAATTTTTTAAAACTGCATTTTTCTTCAATATTTCGTTTCTGTATAAAAGTTCGCAAAATTAAATTTTTCGTAAAAATTTCATCCAAAATGCATTTATCTACACTATTTCGTAGATTCCAAAAATTATTTTAAAAAATAATTTTTTTTTTAATTTTGTTGAAATTGAATTTTTCTAGATTTCTAGAAAATTTCGATGAAACTGCATTTTTCTACAAAATTTCGTTGAATCTTTTTAGACAAGAATTAAATTTTTCTACAACATTTTATTGAAATTAAATTCTTTCAAGAAAATTTTACCAAAAAAAAAAATTTTATAGAAAATTTCGTTGAAATGGCATTTTTCTACAAATTTTTTGGCCAAATTGTTTGAATGAAACTCGAACTCAAGGTCTACGCCATTTTTGTATTTTTATACGTAGAATTCTACAAAATCTCGTTTAAATAACGTTTTTCTACAACGTTTTTTTAAAATCCGTTTTTGTCAATTTTTTTTAGAAAATTTCTTTGAAGTTACTTTTCTCTAGAAAATTACGTTGAAATTTCTTTGAAATTGAAATTTTCTAAAAGAATCAATGCAATTGAATTTTGTTGAAATTAAATTTTTTTTACAAAAATATTAATTTTTAATTCCGTCGAAATTTCATATTTCTATAAATTATCTTTAAAATTAAATTTTTCTACAAAATTTCATGAAATTAAATTTTTCTACAAAAAACTTTTTTTAAATTTCGTCGAAATTTCATATTTCTGGAAATTTTCTTTAAAATGACATATTTATTACTAAATTTAGTTGAAATTGTATTTTTCTAAGAATGTTCAGAAGAATTAAATTTTTCGAGAAAATTTCATAAAAAAATTACGTAGAAATTGCAATATTCTCATTTAAATACTTATTAATTTCTAAATTAAAAAATATTTCTTTTTTTAAATTTTGTTGAAATTATATTTTTCTGTAAATTTTCTTTCTACATTCTCTGACATTTTATAACAAAATTTCGTATTTCTTAAATAAGTTAAAATTTATTTTTTCTAGAAAATTTGTTGAAATTGCATTTTTCTCGAAAATTTCGTTGGATTTTGTATTTTTTTTAGAAAAGTTCGCAATAACTTAATTTTTCTAGAAAATTTTATTGAAATGCAAACTTTTTCAAGAAAGTTTGCATTTTTCAACAAAATTTCACCAAAATACATTTTTTTGGAAAATTTGATTGAAATAGCACTTTTCTATTTTTTTTTAATTTCCATAAAAATTTCTTTGAAATCGCATTTACCTAGAAAATTACGTAGAATGTTAGCTTTTTACAACACTTCATCAAATTGCATTTTTCTACCAATCTCGTTAAAATAAATTTTTTTTCAAAATGTTGCTAAAATCAAGTTTTCTTGAAAATTTAATTTTGTAAATTTCATAAAATTTTTTTTTTACAATATTTCTTTGAAATTACATTTCTCTAGAAAATTACATTGAAATTTAATTTTCTACAAAATTTCATGGAAAATTTTATCCAAATTGCTTTTTCCAACAAAATTTTGTTGAATTATTAAATTTTTCTAGATTTTTTTTTGAATTTGAAGTTTCCTTTTTCTACAAAATGTTGAAATCGTATTTCTCTAAATTCCAAAATTTTATCAGAAAGTATTTTTAAAAAAAAAATTTTTTAAGTTACTCTTTGTAGAAAATTTTTCTGAAATTGCAATTTATGTAAAATTTGCGAAATCTTTATGTCTTTAGTAAATTCCGTTGAAATTTAATTTTTCTACAAAATTATTTTTAGAAAATTAGGCTGAAATTTGTTTTTTTTTAGAAAGTTCTGTTGTCAAAAAGGAGTTTTTCTAAATTTGTTTTTAAGAAAAATTTACTGAATTTTTTTTTTGTAAATTTTGTCGAAATTAAATTTCTTTAGTAAATTCCGTGGAAATTTTATTTTGCTAAAATGTTGTTGACAAAATTTTGCATTTTTTTAGAAATCTTGTATTAATCATTGGTAGTCTTACTATACTGTATTAAAGATCGGTAAAGGAAATTTTTTGAAATAATGAAATTTCGAAGAATTGTTGAAGAAAAATGCCGAAGAAAAAAAATTTCGAAGACATTTTTTGGAAAACTTAATTTTCTAGAAATATTTTTTTTTTACAAACTTCTAAAACCGCGATTTTGTTTTAAATTTTCAATAAAATGGTTTTGCAAGAAATTTTCTAAAAATTGCAAAGTTGATAAAAATATTATAAAAATACATTTTGTTGAATTTTTCTATAAAAATGCAATTTTAATGAAATTTGCAAGAAAATATTAAAGTTTTTCTAGAAAAATTTAATTTTGAATTATTTTCATTTAATTCAATTTTGACGAAATTTTTTGGAAAACTTAATTTTCGAAGAAATTTACTATAAAAAATTCAATTTCACAGAAATTTACTAGAATTATAATTTTTTTTATAAAATAAAAAAATATACAATTTTAAGGATTTTTTTAAATATTTTGTTTTAAAAATGTTAATTTTAAAATTTTCTATAAAACCGCGATTTTGTTTTCTATAAAATGCTTTTGCAAAAAATTTTCGAAAAATTGCAAAGTTGATAAAATGCATTTTTGTTGAATTTTTCTATAAAAATGCAATTTTAATGAATTTTTCTATAAAAATGCAATTTTAATGAATTTTTCTATAAAAATGCAATTTTAATGAATTTTTCTATAAAAATGCAATTTAATGAATTTTTCTATAAAAGTGCAATTTTAATGAATTTTTCTATAAAAATGCAATTATAATTTTCTAAAAATTAAAAGTTGACGAAAATTGTATGAAAATAAAGTTTTGTTGAATTTTTCTAAAAAATAAATTTTAATATTAAATTTGCAAGAAAATGCTGAAGTTTTTCTAGAAAATTTTAATTTCGCTAATTTTAAATTTTTTTAAAAATTTTCTATAAAACTACAATTTCTATGAAATTTTCAATAAAATACAATTTCGACGAAATTTGCAGTAGAGCAGGGCGTTCGGAACGGTCAATTTATTTATCATGATGCATTTATAAAATTAGAGATGTAATCCATAACCATTGGAACTTCCATGATAGTCTCCACGAACAAAAGAACTAGAGAACAATTTTGCATTTTATAAAATTCTCGCAAACCACAACATTTAAGTAATTTTGTTAAGGCGCGAAATATTTCACCTCCATGTCTGTCTGTACAATTTCTCCAACAAAAATATACACTCACACACACTGACCATGTTACACACACACACACTTCTTTCGTCTCTAAAACAAGAAACAGTGTCCATCCATCCATTTTGGATTTATTTCGTACAAATTTATTTATTTCAAATATACACAATCTTACATAACTAAATAAAACAAAAAATAAAATGTATTAAATAAAGCACAGACGTAATTTGTTGAAATGTTGAAATAATGAATGAAACAATAAACAAAACAAAAAGTAAAACATAAAAGTTAAAGTAAACAAAAAAAGTCAGAAGAACAAAAGATATTCCCAAGAAGTGCGTCGTGTGTGTGTTTTGTTGAATCTGCAACACGCTCTATTTCTCATCTATTGCAGAGGCAGACATTTAGAAATAGAATTCCAAATATTGCAAAAAACAGTGTACGATAATACACAAAAAATAATTTATTATTAGACGAGTATCCACACACACACAAACTCACATACAGAAGTACTATGCTGAACAACAATTTAAACGGATATTAGAGATTTATGGAGAATTTGAAAGAGCGAAAATTGCAAATAAATCTACATACATACAAATACAGATATATATATATATATATATATAATATTATAAAAAAATAAAAAAACCTAAAATTGAAAAATAAACAAATATAAAAATAAAATTATTTTTAAATAATAACATTAAAACAAGTTTAATTTATTTTATATTTATATTTTTCATAATCGAGACTAGTTTTGAAATTCCAAATACAAAACGACAACCGGAGAGAACAAACAGTTTCAGTTTATGGAACTAAAATTTGGAAATGGAAATTAAGAATTTTGCAAATACATATGTAGATACATTTGTGTGGAAAAAATCCATATGACAAAACAACAATCAATGAGTAAATGTTGGGAGATGAGTTGAAAATTTGGAAAAAGTGAATAAAGCAACCAAAACGAAGCTTTAAATTTCAAAAATACCCCTAAACATTATTTTCATTGAAAAAAGAAATGCTATGAAAACCACTGAAAATATTGAAAGCGGGAACCTGAATAGGTGGAAAAAACAAGCCTTTTAAGTTCGAAATACGATAATATCTAAAAATTATGTTCATAGAAAATGGTCTGGTCGATGTCAAGGAAATAAATAATACCGCTGAACAAGTAAAATAAATAATGCCAAGGAACATGAAGACGTGAAAATAACCTCTCCGAAGCCGTTGAAAAAATAATTTTCATTGAAAATGGTTCTTCCATGTCAAGAAAATGTTGAAAATTTAAATAGATAATACTAGAGGAATATCCTTACCGAAGTTTAAAGTTCGAAACACATCAAAACATTATTTTCGATGCCAAAGAAAGGCTTTGCAAACCACTGAACTAATTGAAGAGTGAAACCTGAATAGGTGGATAAACTATCTAACTGAAGTCGTTTAAGTTAGAAAATGTACGTAAAAATGATGTTCATTGAAAATGGTCCTTCGATGTCAAGAATAAGCTACTCAAACCGCAGAAAAGGGATTATGAAAAGATTATCCCTCAACAAACAAAGTTGCTGAAGTTCATAAAGTACACCTACAAATAATTTTCAATAAAAATGGTCCTTCGATGTCAAGAAAAAGTTACGCAAACTGCAAAAACCTTGGAAATATTTAAATAAACATTACCAGGGAACCTGAAGAGGTGAAGAAATCAACATAACCAAAGCCGTTAATGTTCGAAAATACACCTACAATTTTTTTTCATTGAAAATGGTCCTTCGGTGTTAAATAGAAGCTTCACAGACTACTGCAAACTGTTGAAAGTTATAAACCGGAATGTATAAAAACATCTAATACCAGGGAACCTGAAGAGGTGACGAACCCAATCCTACTGAAGTCTTTAAAGTTCGAAAATACTCCTAATTTTTTTTTCATTGAAAATGGTCTTTCGTTGCCAAAGAAAGGCTTTGAAAACCAGTGACCGTATTGAAAAGTGAAACCTGAATAGGTGGATAAACTATCTAACTGAAGTTTTTTAAGTACGTCAAAATTATTTTTATTGAAAATGGTTCTTCGATGTCAAGAATAAGCTACGCAAACCGCAGAAAAGGAATCATGAAGAGATGATCGCCAACCAAAGCCGCTAAAAATACACCTACAATTTATTTCCATTGAAAATGGCCCTTTGGAAAAAGTGAACTAAGCAATACCAGGGCATCTGGAGAGGTGATAAAACTAATCTAAAGTTCGAAAATACACCTAAAAATTATTTTCATTGAAAATGGTCCTTCGATATCAAAGAAAAGCCGTGCAAATTGTATTTAAAAGTGAAATATGAATAGGTGTAGAAAACAATCTAACCGAAGCCCTTTACATTTAGAATATACCCAAAAAATGCTTTTGATTGAAAATGGTCAATCGATATCAAGAACATAAATAATACTGCTGCAAAAAAACCTCACCAAAGTCGCTGAAGTTCAATAAGTACACCTAAAAATAATTTTCATTAAAAATGGTCCTTCGATGTCAAGAAAACGTTAAAAAGTTATAGCGGTTTACAAATTTGGAATAAGTGAAATAAACAATACCAGAGAACCTGAAGATATGAGAAAAGCAACCTAACCAAAGCCTTTGAAGTTTAAAAATCAACTACAAATTATTTTCATTGAAAATGGTCTTTCAGTGTCAAGAAAAAGCTACTAAATATCTAATATAAATTAACCAGAAGAGATGAAGTAAACAACATAATCGATGCACTTAAATACATCTGACAATTATTTCTACTGAAAATGGTCCTTCGTTGGCAATGGAAAGCTACGTCAACCGCTAAACCATTAATAGATGATAAGTCCAATATAACTGGAAGCCCTATAAGTTCGTAAATACTTCTATTTCCTGAATAAGAAAATCCCTTAAAGTTCGAAAATAGAAAGGAGCATGAATAGATAATGAAGCCAACATAACCAAAGCCCTCAAAGTTTGTCACTACTTCTATTTCCAAAAATGCAGAACTTCAGTCTGTCGGTCAGACGTGTGCACATGCATTGTGGCTAAGTTGATTAGGTCTAGATGTGAGCTTAGTAGGTCCTATTGAAAAAGTGAAGGATTCTGAATAGATGAAGAAATCAACTCAATTGAAGTCCTTTAATTTCGAAAATAAACCTAAACATAATGTCCAATGAAAAAAATAATTTCTTTCTGAAATGGTCCTTCGAGACGTCCCGACAATGAAAAGATTGATCTACTTAAGGAACAGAATGGTAATCGTATTTGAATATTTACCAACGAACTTTCCGAAGACTACTGAGGGAAACCTGCAGGTGCGATGTTAGTTCACATTCTAAAATAAATACACGTATATCCCTAGTTTTTGGAGAAATTTCTAATTGACTTGAAATATAGCCAAGAACAACTTCAAGACAACCAGATAATCAAAATGGAATAGAGAGAAAATGTAATGCTCGTAGAGTGAAGCTGAACCGAAGTCTTAATCAGATTCTTCGGGATATCTAAATAGTCCCGATTCACACGGGGCAAATAAGTTGCGGAAATTCTGCATATGAGAGGCAGGAGGAAAAGAAAGAGGCATACCTCCGTCTCTATTCTTCCTGCCTCTCTCTCTCCTAAGATATGCAAAATTGCCGCAACTAATGATGTCTTGTGTGAATCTGGGCTACGATTATTTTTGCTGCTCAAGGTTAGTTATTTGACCCAATTTGAACCATCGAGATACCCAAAGTGGTGCTAATTTTCCTAAATATAAAAATAATGTAAATAATATTCTTTATGTATCTAAATTGGGGTATTTTCGCTGTTCAAGGTTTGCTCTTGGTCTCAATTCGAAATACCCAGAGAAGCGCTACTCTACCTACAGATAAAAAAACAGAATTAATACTGAAAAAAATCGAATAAAGAAACGAAAACGAATGAATAAAGATATGAAGGACATGAATTAGCCATAAATACAAGAAAAAAATGATTTCCCTTGAAAATGGTCCTTCGATGTCTAACAAAATCCCCAAAATCTCCAAAATATTAACTCCAAAAACCTTTCGCTGCTCTCTGTAAGTGTTCAATTGCAATCCTTTCAAAACCAATCTCATAACGTACGCTTATAGAATATATATACGAGTATTTACAAAAATAAAAACAATCAGAACATAGCGTCGTAGAACCTGCAACGCCTCAATCAGCGCGTTCAATCAACACTTTCCTGACATATGTTTGCTCTCCAATGGAGGTCGAATACTTTCCAAATCATGTTCGGGGCTTAAGACAAAAATCGGCGAAGCAAAATCCGAATCATTTGTCAAACTGGATTTGCGCGATTGGTATGGTGGCGGTGGTGCTGCATTTTCGTAATAGGACGACTTCTCTTTACCCCTCTTCAGCATGATGTAAACCACGAATATACAAATTAACAATGTGGTGGTACTGGCGGTGATGAAGAGCACCAATTGAATGGTACCCTCATGCGAGGTTATCACTTTGGCATATGAGGGCAACTCCTCGCGTCGATGTATGAATTGAGTGCGGGTTATATCTGTGGTGTAGTGGCCAGCCGCCAGCTTAAAATCTCCACTGGTTATGGTAGTCTCAATGGCAAATGCCACATCGATTTTGTCCTCGCTGTGTAGCTCAAAGTGTATGGATGCTGTACCATCGGCAAATTCTTGAACCCGTAGGTTTTCAACCTGACGACCGAGTAGCTGTATGAGTTCACTGCGTATGATATCATAGGCATTATGCACAGTGGTTCCGGTGTTATTTTGCATATGCATCTCCACGATTACCGCCGATATGGGCGTTGGGGTACAGTTATGTTCACCCTTTTCGAACATGGGAGAGGAATCCAGCTGATTGCCGGCCGTATCTACACACCAACAGTACTTTTTGTTGCATTGTATGGGACTGAAGGCGCCGTTCTCATCACAAGACACGGGAAATGGGGCACTCTGGGCCAAAGAACGGCATCTGGTGGTTTTAACGTGTATAGGTTTTACGGAATCTACCACCAGTTGGGAATCCAGCAAAGAGTTTGCCAATTCCACTGAACGTTCTGTGGCCGAACGCTGAGGTTCTGAGTTCGCCTTTGTTGTGGTGGTTCTGATGGTCGTCGTTGTCGTCGCCGCTGTTGTTGAATCTGCATCTGTGAAATCCAAGAGAACAGCAGCCATTCTATGCTGCCTTCCCTCTACTTCAGGGGATTCATCCATTGCGTCCTGCTCCTCGGAATCCAAAAAGTTATCAAAATCTGTCAATACTGTCATTTGGCGTATTAGCTCTTCCATCACCAGAAATTCATCGCTATCCTGCTGCTTGAATTTCCTTCCCTGACGACTATTGCATACCGGTTCTATATCACGGGTGAGCGAACCTTTGAGAGGGGCTCCCTTTTTGTCGGCACACCAGCAGACACCATAGGGTGACGCGGCTTGATCCAGGGATACACTCAATCCGTTTAAGTCGGGTTGTTTTCCCAAGCACTGCACCGGACTCCAATGGCCGGTTATGGGATCACAACGGGGCTTAAACCAAACCGAGGAATGACCTGTCCTCTGTGCTGCCAAAGTATTTTTCAGCTTCAATCGTTCACATTGCGTCAAGGCGGGACAAACAGAATTACACGACAATTCATTGTGGAAGAGATTTTTGGTTTGGCAACTGCTGCCCTGCGAGTCAATGGTCACGGCCACACAACGATTGGCTTTGGGATTGAAACGATAACGCGTGACATTCTGAGCCGAATTGTCTCTGGCCAAGCAAGTGGGATCCATGGACTCAAAGCAGACATCTCCTAAAAGGCAACACACATAAAATAAAAAGAAAATCAAATCAACTTCCAAATTAAATCCTTACTTGTTTTAGTGCAGCACACTCCACGATTGGTCACCGGATTCAGTTGGCAAGTATGGGAACTGGGGCAGGATTCGTTTTCATTATGAGGACCGCAGCTAACTTCAACAGAACCTTGCTTCAAAGGACTTCCCTCCGGGCAAACGGACTCTCTTCTTGGCACACAAATGGGCATTTTGGGACACGGAGAGTCAACACACTCTACACTGATCAATTGACAATCTTCGCCAGCACCACAGTTGATTTCGGCACAAAAGTCCCGGCACTCGCAAGTCTGACAACCATTCTCATCCACCTTGTAGCCTGCCTCACATGCCGCAGTGGTGTTACATTCCAATTTCTTGCACTGGAAGGCGGAATTCTCTTCACACACCGGACTGGAACCTTTCACACGGGTGCCATTCAACTCCTGACCCTTTTCATTCACACACCAACAGTAGCCATTGGGTGAACATTGCACCTGTTTCCATTCACCCGTCTCCACATCACATAGAGAAATGTTCATTTTCATTACCGGTATACCCAATTCCGAAGATTGATGCATCTGAATGGCCTGCAAATGTTGACATGCGGTTTTCATTTGGGGCAAAACACACTGAGTGCCACAACCGTTAGAACAGCAGCGTTTAGCTCCATCACAATGGGAATCTGTGCGACATTCATAGGCACAGGCATTGGTATCCACATTATCGGGACCGGGAGGCACTAAATAGGGACATTGTCCTGGTTTTCTGGCCAGACATGCTGGTACCGGTGGACAATATTCCTCAGCGCAGGATACCTCAACAATGCGGCATTCTTCATTCTCACCACAGATAACATCTTGACATGGATCCCGGCACTGACAGGCAGGGCAGCGAGTCACAGTGTCCAAGGTAAAACCATATTCACAACCCATGCGACAGGTTAAATCCAAACAATCGATATCATCACGCATTTTATCACAAGACTCATCGGTAACATTGAAACCACGAGACCGGGGAATTTCTGTACCAAAATTGTCCACACACCAACATTCTTCGACATCCAATTCAATGACCTCCTCATCGTTGAGTTGCCGCTTGGGGGCGGGCACCACTTTCTTGAAGTCCGTTTCAAACAATTGACCCAAACTTTGTTCCCGATTCGAACCCATATCAATGACTTTAGCATTACGTCCCATTACCGGGGCTGCCACCTGCACTTTGAGTAGACTGTCATCCACGCGATAGAGTTTTAGACGTTCGGTATTACGTTTGCTACGTTTCGAGATTGGTGGAGCATTGCCGGCCAAAAGCATACGCATGCGTCGTATGGTATTCTCTTCTAAAATTTTACGTTGTTCGGCGCGTGTAACTTTGATTTTGCGATAGGCACATTGGCGACTTTGATAGTTGCCCTCTTCGGTACAGCGAGGAGTGGGAAGAGCCAATTTCATGCCTTCTTCGGTGCCTTCCATGCGTTGCGAAAAGTCGCGAAGGTATTCGCACACTAAAAGGAGAGGGAAGAAAGATAAGGAATTATACATATGTGTATTAAAGAGAGATAGAGATAAACAAGAAGAGGATTGAGATCTTTTGAAGAAGAATAACGTCTACAAACTACACGAATATCGTCCAGGGAAAATTGCAGGAGGGATGCAGCTTTGGACGTCTATAAGCACAATCCACACTACGCTAATATCGTCCATGCCACCACTCAGGAGGGATCAAATCCTGGAAGTCACTCTGTATAATCCGTACTATACAATTATCGGTTAGGGAGACTTATAGGAGATATCAAATTCTGGAAGTCCATTTCATTTTATACGTTGCTCAATATTTTATTTCACGCCATGTGTAGCCTGTTTCTTGGGCTTCCGCATCTACCATCCACGTATTTACTGGTCTCCAACTTCTACGAATAAAGTGCGGGTTCCAGTAGTGCTGTACGTGTGATATCATCATGCGGCTTCCTTAGGGTGTGTTTGTCCTTTGACATTTTTCAATTCTACCACAATCTGAATGCGTAGAACTGTACGTTTATCCGCGAGTGTACGATTCTTAGATTGGATCTGACCTTGCTAGTTTCTTCACGGCCCGTAGACATCTGCCCTCTAAATCATCAATCTGTTTACTACATAGAGGGGGATCTACGAATCCTATAGTTCCCATCTATTCCCAGGATGGGGACTGGACAGTGATCCCAGACTGGTCACCATTCCTAGATTTTCTGGAGTCTAACTGGTAGTATCTTCGGCTACGCAGTCTGACCAGAGCACTTAATCTGGTACCACGGGAGTCAGGAAAGCCCTCGGAACACAGGTTCCGGCCTGACTATTGGTGAGGACCCTATTGGGTGCAACGTGGTGGCTGTGGTTGAAACCAAAATCGCTGGGAGATAATATTCTCGTATGTGGAGTTGCAAACAAAACCGGATGTCATGACTCATAGAATGGCAAGGAGTTTTAGATGGGCTCCCCTCCTAACTAAGGAAATCCAGAATATCTACTGTTCACTACATGGACGACAGAAGTGCAGGTCGATGACATTTCAATACTGACCATCATCCCAAGATTCTAGGGTCTACGCTACAGCCTTCTTAGATCCTCTGCATATACTACCGTTATCTGTGATAAAGTGAGAATTTCGATCGCGCAACGGCCCTTTAGGGTAGGAAGCGTACCAAGAATGTCTTTCTGGGAGACCACTCTGCAGCATTGGCATCAGAAGACTAGGTTGCAGATCGCGAATTCTATTGGGAATCCATTTCAAGATTGCAAAAACAAATTATAATGCGTCTCAGGATGATGAACTGCCAACGAATTGAGCCATTTATGCCCTGACCACAGATATCTACGAAACAAGCAATGTAGTCTCTGTACTGAAACCAGACCATGATGTTATTAAAAGAGAATATTACAGACTAATTTCCTTTCTCTCGTTAGACTGTCGATCAGAATGGTTAGCAGTATGCTATGACTAGTCAAGATTTTAACCAGAACCCGCCGTGCGACAGAACAATCCTCGTGGCTGTTGATCTATTGAAGTCTTCTGGTCAACCACGTCACTTATTTTCGCCCATAATTCCCTCCAGCCAAGTTTGATACTTTTAATTGTCAGTTACACGTGAGCGCCAGTCGATAGTGGAATTCAGGAACCCCAAGAAACTGCCAGTCGATGACACTCCAATTCTGACCATCTTCCCGGTATTCTAGGGTCATTTTCTACAGCCTTCTCAGATATTCTGCATATACTAGCGTAATCTGTAATAAAATGAGAACGTCGCTCGCTGAATTCCAACGGCGCAACGGACCTTTAGATCAGGAAGCGTACCAAGAACTATATTCACTCTATTCATGCTGACGAAGGAACAACTAGAAATTGCAGGATGAATGTCATTCTGGGAGACCATCCTGGCATTAGAAGTAGACGTGGCCGGTCAAAATCCTACTGGTAATCCATTCCACGACATGAAAATCTATTTATAGAGATCTCGGGATGATGAACTGCCGACGAGTGGAGGAGATAGCACTACGATTTGCAGTCAGCTAACGTACTTGGTAAAAACAGAATATTAATGTTGATATTGGTTACTGCTAATTCCGTAACGGAATTCCGTTACATAATTCCGTAACGGAAGTCAGCCAATCCTACGATATACCGAGATTGGTGCAGAATTAGCTGAATGGTTGTACACGATTATATGCCGCGATTGCTTGATGCGCTATGACTCAATGGAACCCCTAAGATGAGAGACCAGCGCCCCCTTAGAATTGCAAAGGAATCCCTTATGGTTATTAAGGAATTCCTTAGGAAGGAATCAGATATCTATACAAAGGGTACAATTTCGAGGCTTTGTTGTATGGACGTCCATTCGACTTCTTAGTATGGCGTCGAGTACTATCATAAACTTCCGCTATTCTCTGGGTCTTAGCACCAGGTTGTTAGACAACTCTACCAGGAGCAAGCGCTCTACCCGAATAACGGAATAAACTGAATGGACTTTCTCTGGCCACGGTGATCTCGAAAATGATGCAGATAAAAGAGAATCTTACAGGCCGATTTTCCTTCTCTCGCCTGTAGTGAATACATTTTCCGATCAACTGTAAGCAGTACAGTAAGTAAGGTCTTAACCAGAACAGGCCGTATGACAGAAGGGTCTACGTGGATTTTTAGGTCAACAACGCCACCTTGTTGACAAGTTGGATAGTCAATTACATGAGTGGGCTCCAGACTGGAAGAATTCTGGAAGAGATCTTAACGATCTGCAGTGCGTATTTCAACGGTAGACAATAGATATACTATACGTCAGAGAGCTTACATTATATCCAGGCCGACGAAGTCACAGCAACAATTAACAGCTGTTAATGCTGTTCTGTGAGATCATCCTCCAACATTGGCTTCAGAAGGACAGACTTTTGCGAAAACAAGAGTATTGGTACAGATTGGATCTGTATGGTGTAGCCGTCTGAATTCATACTAGGTTCGATCGCAGACAGTACACCTATTCAGATACCCAGCCAATCCCCCTAGGTCTCTATGTACGAAACCAGTCGAGATTCCCAACTTCCGAAACCTGGAAGCCAACAAAGCAAATCACTGAGCCAGTGACAACATACTGCTACGTGGACTAGTATCAACAACATATTGTAGCTCTTTCCAGACTATTATCCAAAAAATCCTTTATTTGTTATATATAAACCCTCTGGATCTTAGCATCCGGTGGTCCGTAAGTACCGGACCGGGACTTCCGTAAGTTCCAATTCGTAGCTAAGTTGTATGGGCGTCCACTTGACCTCTTGGTAGGGAGTTGAAGACTATCTTAAACATCCGCTACTCTTTGCGTCTTAGCATTCGGTCGTTAGGTAATATTACCGGGAGCAATCGCTCTACCCGAATTCCAGAAAAACTGAAGGTTTTAGATGATTATACGACTGGTTGACTTAAACCATGTTGCGTAATTGCAGAGTAGAGCCGCTAAAATGCCACGACCAGAGTTAGATTGAAATTATTCAGTTAATTCCTTTAGAAAGTGTGCAACCACGATACAGTCCGATTCCTCTTCCGTCCCCAATAGAGATGACCCTTGAGAACCCTCTTCTTAGTAGTGTCACATTTAAGAGATACAGTTTCATTATAAATAGCTATGTGAAATATGGCAATAGCAAGTCCGGAAATGTTTTACACGAGTAATTCAATTTTCCTGAAGTTTCTATGCCAGTGGCGTCAGAAGAAGTAAGTCTGTCGCGCTTGATTAGCGTAGCAGAGCTATGGATCCAAGAAGGGTTGTAATGAGAACGATGATGCCAAGACATTCGTATTAAGTGACATCTAAACCATGCTCTCTAAGTCAAGGAATTTCCTCTTACTTCGGCCAGAAGTCTCAGACGAAGTAGATCTGACAGAAATTAGACTGTCATAGAGTTGCGCTACGCATAATAGCGGGCCGAAAGAGTTCTTAAAAACGAAAGGACATCGGAGTCCCCAGATATGTTCTATACCTAATGACAAATCTTGTATTTAACTTTAATGGCGATTTCGTTTCTAGTAAAAAAAAATTCCCCATCGATATGAAATATTAGAAAATATTTCCACCTTTTAAGTTGAAATGAAGTGATCCCACGATTTGCTCGAATATGCTGCACATTTTCACAGAATCGAAGTCGCTATAAGAAAAAAACTTACTTGTTTGTTGATGTCCTTCCGTTTGACCTGACTGATTCATTTCAATGGGACAGCAAACACTTTCCGTTTCTCCGCGCAACTTAGTACACTTGTAATCGCTGGGACATGTGATTTTGTTCGACATAGAACGCGATGATTTGTACTCCGGTTCGACATCAAAGAATGATTTGATTTCTCGGCCATACTCCTGACGTTCTAAAATGAACACGAAACCGAAAACAAAATATGAGAACCGAGGGTATCAAGAATAAACAACTGACTTGCCTTTGTAACAGTACATAATCTCACTGGTGGCGTTATCGGTTAATGGTGTACCTACATCACAAGGATTCGAGTAGGCCAACGAAGGTTTGCAGACCGGCCAAGAGGCACATAAAGCAGAGCCTGACTTACACATAGGATCTGAAGCAACTTCACATTGTGAACCCACGGGACATTGAAAACCATCACAGGGCTCGGAACATTCACAGGTCGGGCAGTTATTGTGATCATTCTGGAGAGAGGAAGAAAAAAGGTAAGAAATAAAAATTTATTACTTTATTGTTTTATTTCATTGTACATATTATAATTTAGATAGAGGCTACTTTAAATCGCTATAAACTTAAGAGATATGTATATACATATATAGATAAGGGGTAAATTAATCCATAGTGTGGCTATTTTCCTCATTCATAAATTAGCTTCTACATAGCTGCATGGCAACCTGCACATTCTTAACCTGACATTCTTGTATATTTGCGATATAATCAGTTTTCAAACCAATCCTAGAATATTTATGGCTTAATAGTTGTTGGTGCTATCGGTAAGAGAATATTTGGTCCATCGAAGTGCGACTACCAACGCCCTCTTTAAATTATCAAGGAAATTCATCTATCTATCTAAAGAGGAACCTCCCTCTTCGCAAGTGGCAGAGCTGCATCTGAAACCTGACAATGGACCGGATTCTACAGATAAGCCACCACCTTAAGGCTGCATCAGTCGACTGGCTGATCCGGTACGGATACGTATGTCCATAGCACAGCAGATCTTTGGCTAATTTAGGCGAATTAATGTGTATACGGCGACAGCGAATGGGAAACCTCCTTCCAGATTAATCGAATACACCTTTTCCAGAATATTTTTGGATTAACATTTGCATAAAAATTTCCAACAAGTAATATTTGATGTTTTCTTTAAGACAGTATTACTCCTTCGAAGTCAAACATTTTTCTTTTAAGCTGATAAATTGTAGTTGTGTCACTCTCGGTACGAAAAATTATAATTACTAAACAATTAGACTATTGCTTTCAGTAAGAAAATATTTGATCCTTCGATGAGGAATCGATTCGTTCAGGACGATTGAAATGCTTATTAGCATACAAGTTCCCCTTCCAATTGAAACATTATGTCATGGTGAGGTTTTTAAATATTAACCGATATCGAGTAGAGATATTTCTGTGTTAAAATGTGTAATGATGTAATCAGTGGTGTATACTTTTATGGTAACAACATGTATAACAAGAGCTGTAGTTAAATTTTAGAGATATCACACCATGTTTCTTAAATACTTCAGTGATAAGGAGAGTAAGGAACACCTCAAGGTGGTGTAACTTCACCACTTTTTTATCAAAATTGAAATTATTGGGATTTAGGGTGTGCGCCTATGTAGATGATATTGTAGCACTGTCCACAGTTAAATTCTTATCGTCAGTCGCGGAAATTTTGGAGGAAATTTTTGGATTTTGGGTTCTGTTTATTCGAAAATATAAAATACCGGATTTTAGATTAACGGAGCTTCAAGAACTACAATTCGACTGTCAAACTCTGCAAAAATTCTAGGTGTCACACTGGATTCTAAGTAAAATTGGAGCTTTCGAGGCCATGTGCTGGAAATATCTGGCAGCGGTTTAAATGTTAACCCCAAAAAGACCGAACTGGTTCTGTTTACTTGAAAATATAAAATACCGGATCTTAGATTAACGGAGCTTCAAGGATCTACAATTCAACTGTCCAACTCTGGAACAATTTTATGTGTCATACTGGATTGTAAGTTAAATTGGAGCTTTCGAGGCCATGTACTCATGTCAGAAGTTCATAGGACCCAGATGGATGCTAAAACCTAAACTCATTCTTTGGCTTTACTCAGCTATGGTAACTCCAGTCCTGGCCAATGGCAGTCATTCATGCTGGACTATTATAGAGTCAAAGATCTAAGTAAGGCAAATATAGTTGCACTTAGTTACCTAACAGAAGCGTTAAATCTACCTCCTCTAGATCCTTAAAGATTGTAATGGGTATTCAACCAATTGATTTATTTCTAAAAGAGTCTGCAGAACTTACATTGACTCGTCTAGCTCAGCAGAACCTTCTATTAGGTACCAACTATAGACATACTTGAATATGGGACTCGATTGGAGCACTCTAAATGGGTCAAAGTGTGATTTTTTCGTTTTAGAGGTATGGTTCCTTCGGCAAAGTTTCTTATTTTGATCCCTAGAATACGATTTTCACTGAGCAATGGGCGATTTTTAAATCGATCCGCCCTAATATACAGGGTTTTCCAACAAGAGGTGTTATTTTGAGTCACCCGGTATTTCGGTAGCTGTCACTTTTAAAGCTTTTATTCTTTGACATTTGACAAGTAGAAACTACGCCATTACTAAAAATGGAGCGATACACGATTCAACAGCGCATTGAAATTATTAAAATTCGAAAAATCGAAAATCATCGAAAAATCATCTTGACTGATGAGGCTCATTTCCACCTCGGTGGCTACGTCAACAAGAAAAATTGTCGCATCTGGGGCTCGGAAAACCCAAGAGTTATTGTTGAGAAGCCTCTCCATCCTCAACGTGTGACAGTTTGGTGCGGTTTACGGTCCGGCGGGGTCATTGGACCTTACGAGTACTTTTTCGAAAATGAGGTTGGATCAACAGTTACGGTGAATGGATTGCGCTATAAAGAGATGATTAATGATTTTTTATGATCGGAGTTGGATGGTATTGGTCTGGACAACGTTCACTTTCAACAAGACGGCGCTACGTGCCACACAAACAACGAAACCATTGCTCTGTTACGGGAAAAGTTTCCGGACCGTGTTATCTCTCAAAGAGGTGATCACAATTGGCCACCGAGATCTTGTGATTTTTGACCTTGCGACTTCTACCTTTGGGGCCACGCGAAAGATAATGTCTACGCCAACAGCCCAGCGTCGATTCAAGACCTCAAATATAGAATTCGTGAGGCTACCGAGGACATAGGGCAGCCACTTTGCGATTTGGTTGTGGAAAATTTCATGAAAAGGATATGGTCCTGTAAGCGTGGTCGTGGTGGCCATTTGGCTGATGTTGTTTTTCATTATTAACGGCATACCTTCCTCTTTATTATGAAATAAACTTCCGATCATTTATCTCAAAAAATGGCATTATTCTTTGAATGCCAAAATAATACCTCTTGTTGGAAAACCCTTTTACGATGAATACAGAGACACTGTTTAGCATGGACAAATCGTATCTACGATCGATTGTGGGTACTGGGTTCCTTTTTCTTTCAGGAACTAGACGAAACTCAGCAAAGCATCAGATCTGAGCTGTAGACTCAACTGAAACAGTGTATAAGAATAATTATGAGGAATCACAATAGATCGTGTAAGGTCTTAGTGGTCGCTTGGTTTCATTCGCCAGCAACCATCATCTGTCAACCTAACCTAATCAACTTTTAATCGATTCGCTTTGTCTTCTATGTATATGTCAATCGACATCAAGAGATCTGATTCATCTAAGATGTGACGTCTCCTTTTTTCAATCTAACCTAATCCAAGGCTATCAAGTCGAATAAATGGGAAAAAACTCAACATTAGGGAATCATAAATTTAAATAGGTCTTGTTATTTCTAGCCAGACAATAGTTGATCCTTCGAAGACTAATAAATTCCTTCGAAATGATTGAAAAGCGTTCTAGCCGATCTGTTAGGACATTCAGTAGGTTTTGAATATGCTTACAAGATACCTTTCTAATTCAAACACCGTGTCATGGTGAGGTGGATACTTCCGAACACCTTTATCTGCTGTGGATAAATAATTTATAAAAAACAATAAATAGACTTCTTTTGTCATTGCATTTCGGTAGGGTCGAAACAACAAATATACGAGTATATTTGTTGTTTCGATGTGTATTTGGCAAGACAACTCTTCGAAATGATTGTAGCAGATCTATAAGGGCATTCAGTAGGTCTTCGATGCGCATACAAAGTAACTTTCCAAATCAACCACCGTATCATGGGAAGGTTGATACTTCCGAACACCTTCACCTGCAGTGGAAGTTATTTTCGGACTGCATTTAAATTTATAATTAAGCAATAAATGCTGTGTACTTTTAATCGTCTTGCTTTGTCTTCGCTTTGGGTAAGACATAATTATTTATTTAATAGCTGACATGTATTCTTAAGTATTACGCTTTTCTTATATAATAAAAATCGAGAAAAATGTTTGTTAGTAGATAAGTCTGCTTCTCATTTTCCTCCCATTGACTTACCTTAAATCCATATTCGCAAACGGCCGCACAAATATTCGTATCACATTTTTTCTCACTGAAACTCCGACCCATTTCCGAACGGCTTATCATATTCTCCCAACCTTCACAATTGACGGCATTGGCAGCTCCCATAGAGCCACTGATCTTATGACCTGTACGAGGATCCACACACCAGCACACTAAGCCATTGCGGGAACATTGACGTGGGGCGAACATGCTATTCGGACCAGTACAGTCGGGAACATAACCGCGACCCTCGCGTTCGCTAATGCTCAAAATTTCCGACATGGCCTTCACCTGCTGACAGTTGGTAACGTTGTGGGGCTGCTGGCAATTGTATTGGCATCCTGTGGTAAAGCAGCACTTAGCCATATGAGGACATTCTAAGTCATGGGAGCAGGGTGTACCACACATGTGACCGGTTCTGGTCGAATAGTTCTCGGTCTCGGGGGCAGGACATATACCGGGTTTGCTAAATCTCAAGGCGCTGGGACAACAAACGCCATAATCGTTTCTGCCCTCCACCATACACTGATACAGTGGCGGGCACTGGGGTTTGCCTTCATCTAAACCGCAAAGGAAGGGTCTCATGCTATTGCTGCCATCCTCTATGGCTAAGGGTAACCCTGCCGGGCAGAAGTTGCTTAGGGAACGAGCCTTTTTGCATGTCGGTACCGGAGGACAGGGTTCAGTTTTACATTTTACTTCAATCAATTGACATGACTGCCCGTTGGGACAGTTAAGCCCGTCACAGGGATCGCGACAACGACATTGGGTACATCCCGTCTGTGGATCACGGGCAAATCCTGATGGACAAAACATGCGACATGCCGAGGCTGGACAATTGTCCGGTTCCTTGCATTGTACATCTTTTTTGCTAGCATTCCGAGTGCCGGGGATTTCCACGCCATACTCGTCGACACACCAGCAGTCTTCGCCCCGTTTGGCACTCATGCATTGTATGGGTTCGAAGCGTCCAGATTTATCACATCGGGGTACCCGAGTTCGCAGCGCCTTAGAGCGTCTGCCACCCGAACGTCGTAAATGTTGGCAAGCGGTTAAGTTAGCTGAAATTGACAAAAAGGTACACGATAAATAAATCACTGGCCAAACTAAGCATATGAATTTGGAGTGCATTAAACTTAATATAATGAATTGTCCTATATTTATTCTTAATCGTACATAGCGCACCTGTTAAAAAAAGGGTAACAACTCAAAATTAAAAAAATGTCAGTAGATATCAAAAAAAGCTTCCGTTAATATTATTGACATTTAAACAATTTGTCAAAAATTATGAAACTATCTTCTTAATTCGATACCTCCATTCTAAACTATGCTAAGTGCAAAATGTAGTTTCTCAGGAGAGACGATCAAAGTTTGATGAATTTTTTAAATTTATGTGGAATTCCTTTGTAATGGAAATCGAAAGTCCTGTACTGTTTTGTGAATAACTGTCGATTGGGCTGACGGATAAACACAAAATTTTGACTGAATATAATTTGGAATATTTAGAAGTTACAAATGCAATCTCACTAAAAACATGCTAAGTCGACTTAGCATGTTTTAGAATGGAGGTATCGAATTGTATTTTCTTGCAAGGACATATTTCCGTTAATATTATTTTTTTGGAATTAAAATTTACGGGAACAGTTTTTGGGTTCTAGTAAATTTCTTTCATTTTGAGTTGTTACCCTTTTGTTCAACAGGTGCAATATTATAGATGAGCAGTTTATTCTCAGTTCCAGAGTTTATGTTATAAAATAAACTAAACTTATTTATTATATTGATTTGGTAAACATACATATTATAAGAAATTGTTGTAAATTAGGAATTATTTTACAAAAGTCGGTGGCCACAACCTCTTCATAACAAAACATCTGTCCATAACTGCTTTTGAACAACTCATTCGCTTTCTCAGTGTATGAAACGATGCCTTAACGGACCGAAAGAACCGGCTGATATTTGATTTTGAGGCAATGTTGACATGACATTTGTAAACAGCTGATTTAGAAATTACGTTAAAATATCCCTATCCATTTCTTCTATATGCAAATATATACGTTTATCGGTCTACCCTAATGTACACACACGCAAACACATGCCTGTTAATATCGCAATATAGGCATTGTCGCTGTCAATTCGTTTGACTTTGTTTGTCCGACTCACAGTGCCTTGAATGACCCGCTAATTATAAATGCAAACGCCAGTGTATAAATAATAAGCAAATGAAAGCGAAAGCGAGAGTTCGCCGCCGCTGCCGCCGCAACCGTCAACGTTGCCGTTAATTCATGCTTTTTGTCCGTCCCAAATATGGTGTAATAAGAAATTCCAAGAAAACAATTCACGGTCTTTCTTGCTCGTCTTTCGTTTACGCACACTTACGATAATCACGATCCATCGATTGATGGATGGATGAATGACTAAAGAGAGATGAAAACGAAATTGAAATCCAGTTCTAGTACCATTTCCCCAGAGCGTATAACGGTTATGATGTAATCGAAAACAGACAGCATGTGTTTGCGTATGTGTAGAAATATATACAACTTGATAAACACACAATGATTACATACTCGTATACAGATATGTAGATAGATAGAGACCGATCAATTTACTTATGTACATACATGCATATTTAGCTGAGAGAGTTAATTCTAGTTGCAGCTGAAAGTCTCTACATTGAAATGCATGAATGAATGGATGAACGGACGGACCGACGACTGATTGCTAACAATTACCGAGAGTTACGGTGTTACACGTTGCAGAACTCCTGAGTTGTAATTTAATTCGTTGCTCTATAAACGCTAAGATCGAGGGAAGTATGTTAAGACAACTTAACTAAACATCGATTATGTCAAACAACAGCTGTAATTTTTATGGATCTGCGAAAATAAAAGAACTTTTTAAATTCTATATTATACAATTTTTCTACTAATACAATTTAAAATTTTATATTATTTTGTAGTAAAATTGAAATTTGCTGCACTTTTTTGATAATATTATTAATCTGTGCAATAATTTCGATGTCGAAAACATTTTTGGGGATCAACAATTAAATATTTTTCTTCGATTCCCGAAAAATCCATTGCTCTAGTACGTATGAGTTATGTAAATACATTTGCAAGATATTACTCATACGTACAATGAATACATAGAAAACGATTTCTAATTAAACATTTACAGCCTATTTCTGTAACTTGAAAAATTGCTTGCGTTCGCCTGCCAGACGGCAAACAGATGATTTGGGTTTCACCAACTATCATCAGAACGATAATGAACTCACACGAAAACGTAATCATTTCTCTATCTCTCTCTTTGCTGTCATCTGGGCGAACACAAATGACAAGTGTCAAAACAATGACAAAAAACCGTATTGAAAGCAAAAGTAAGTAGATATTAATATAATTATGGTACATAAAACCAATTAAGAATGAAGATGAATATAAGAAATTTGAAAAATAATTTATTTGCAGCACAAAAATGTTTGTCGTTTTTTATAAAAAGCCGTGAACTACGCACGCTATGTGACGCACGTTACATTTTTTATAGTTAATAAACAAAAATTTGCGTTTATTTTACGAAAATACTTTATATTATGTTTTAATAATTTGTTGTTGTAGTTTATTATTGGCCTGTTTTTTGTTATTCAGTCATAATTTATTTTGGTTTAAGGCCATACATTCTGCCTTTTGTAACAATTTTCAAGTTTCAATTGCTGGATAGAATTGACTGCAGCAATTGAAACTCGCTATATTTATTTAACCCTGGAAGGTTACTCTTCATTTTAGTACATTAAGGTTACTCTTCGTCGAATCGACGAACAATTAAAAAAAAAATTCTAGCGAAAATATTTTTAAAGTAAAAAATAAACAAAAATTTGTTTTAGTTAAGAATTTTATTATAAAATAAAGAAAAAAAATATAACATAAAAATACAAATTATTTTTCTCTCTTAAAATTCGATGCGAATTTGAACACTTTTTTTTGTTTTTTTTTTAAATTAATCAACTTTTTAAAACTACAAAAACTTAAAAAATAAAAATAAAAGTGACTTTTTTATGTACAGCCTTTAAAGATAATCAGTCAAACAATACGAAGGAAAAAACAAATTTTGTTTTTAGCCTTTTTTTACGCATGAGGCACAAAATTCAACTTTGTGTTCATCGCAGTGCTTTTCTTGCATATATAACATGTAGTTTTCGTCAATCTACGTTTGATATATGGACGGATGTGACAAATTTTACGCTTTTTCGGTCCTTTATCAACAAGCTCTGTTTTCGCCAACATCGTAGCAATCGTCATCGTCTTCCTCTGAAGCATACAAGAAATTGAAATCGTCATCACAATTTTGTAAAAATCTTTTGATGTCAGCTTTTGTTAGTGCTTTTTTAGAGTTCATTTTCTATTCTAAAGAAACAAATAAACTTACAATAATACAAATACTTACAATAAACAATAATAAATTGTTTAAAATAAAGTATTTTGTAATAATACTAACACAACTAATGCAAAACAATAAAACAACACAGCAAAATAAAGCAAAAAAATGTCTTACCTTATAAATGCAAAAAATCACCCTAAAGTTACTTTTCGTCGTTGCGACGAGTATACACTCCTGTGAACCTCTACTTAAAAAAAATTTGTATCCAGCGTACGCCAGTTCACTGCAAGCTTTCGTCGTCAATTAACGTTGTTGAGAAAAAGAGTGAAATTTGAGCACACACAAAAAAGTTATATGAGAAAGAGTAAATGATCTTCGTCGATTCGACGAAAAGTAACCGTCCAGGGTTAAAAATGAATTTATGAGTAAATACATCGAGCCCTAAGTGCCAAAAAAAAAAACTTAAGCGACAAAAAGTAAATGTTTCTGGAGACGGTTTTTTAGTTTTCTCTGTACTCAGTGCAGGTTTCAATATGAAACTTTAAATTTATGTTTTTTTTGAGTAATTAACTAATCTTAATAGTTGCATTAGTCATTTTTTAAATAAGAAGGATTTTGTGGCTTGAGTTTTTTTTCGCTGTCATTGTAGCAAGCTGAAACAATGATTTGTGTCGGTTATGTTAGAAAACACCACTGCATAGAAATATGCACCAGCATCTTTTTTTAAAATTTATTTTGGAAATGTGGACAACTCAAAACAAAGGAAACTAATATTAAATATAATAAAAACCAGTAAGGAAAGACTAAAGTCGGGTCGGGTCGGCTATATGATACCCCACACAATTTTGTTAGCAGAATAAGTACACTACTTTGCATAAGTGGTGGATATCGAAATGCGAACCCAAAAAATCCACTCTGCTAAATTTCATAACGGTCGGATTTTATATTAAAAGGCTATATACATATTAATCTCAACAGATTTTTATCAAACTTAGCTATCTTCGTTTCTGTGCCAAGAAACTCCTCTCGGCCAAAGTTTATGATAATCGGAAATAAAATGAAGGTTTTGTAGTACGTTGCGGCCAATCGGCAGGATTTATTAACAATTTTACAGTATTCATTATTGGACCAATGAACTCCTTTGTGCCAAATTTGGTAATGCTCAGATGTGAAATATGATTTTCTTCAAATAATCGCAATCTTCGTTTCTGTATTAAAAAATCTCCTCTCTGTCAAAACTTATAATGATCGGATGTAAAAAAAAAACTTCTCTGATACGTTATTCCAAATCGGAAGGAACTTATATATTGAGGTCAAAAAATAAAATAACTACTATAACCTCTAAATCTAAACCGGTTTCTCTCAAATTTGACAGTGTTCATTCTTGAAGCAATGAACTTCTTTATGCTAAATTTGATAATGATCAGATGTAAAAATTCGATATCTATTATATAGGGCCTATATCTAAATCTGAACCGGTTTTCACCTGTTCCAATAGGGATCATCCTTGAGCCTAAAAAGAGCACTGTGCCAAATTTTATCACGATCGGACCACTAATACGACCTGCTCTTTGACTACAACGATACATCGCCATACGGATATGGTTAATTCGAGTCAGGAAGTGATCCCAAGTCGATGGGTACAATAAACGATGGGTCTATCTCTTTACTTTTTGGTTGTTACAAACAAATTCAAAAATGCATAATACCCTGGATCACTAGTGGTGTAGGATGTAAAAATTTTTACACTGAAATTACATTTAGGAAAAAGCAGCTAAATTTGCATTTGTTTCTTATTGGACACATCACTAACATGTGTATTGCAAATCTGGCCAAACTTGATAAGAAGGAGTCGTTGGGTTTCAAATCAGGGCTGTACGGCGGATGACCGATCAATTCGACATCTTGAGTGCTAAAATATCCCATTGTTTCAACTGATGTGTGAGAGCTCACATTGTCGTGATGCAAAATTATCCGTCATCTCTTATAGTTTTTCCTTATTTCTTCGAACACTGTTGGCAAACAGATAGTTGTGTACCACTCATAATTGACCGCCCCACGTTCCACTAAAGGCACTGTGGCCACATGACCGGTTGTACCGAAAAAACGCGATCATTTGCTTCAAAGTGCTTCTTCAACGAACAACTTTCGTTGGATTTGGCTCGTCTTCGAAGACCCACACGGTCGATTGCTGTTTTGTTTCGGGCTCATACGCATAGATCCAAGATTCGTCACCTGTGACGATCTTATAAACGCCTTTTGAAGCACCGCGATCGTATTTTTTCAAAATTTCTTTGCACCAATCGACACGAGCCTTTTTTGAGCGATTGTCAAATTGTGCGGGATCCAACAAGAACAAACCTTTTTTACGGCCAGGTGTTCATGCAATATCGAATGTATGCTGGTGGAAGAAATGCCCAAGGATACCTCTATCTTACGGTATGTCACATGGCGATCTTGTATTATCATTATCAGTTCACGCACGGCATCAATGTTCTCTGGCACAACGGCCGTTGTTGGACGACCTTCGTCTTTGAGCGAGCGTCGGCCACGATTGAATTCATTAAACCAGTTTTTCACAGTGCTATCGAATGGCGCTTCATCGCCATACAAAGATTTAAGTTCATCGATGCACTCTTGTCGTGATAATCCATGTCGACAAAATGATCGCACGAAAATGTTCACGAGTTAATTCCATTTTTTTGCCAAATTGATTTTTCAAGTCACTGTAAACAAGCCAAATGATGGTCGTACGTCAAAACGTTCTGAGTACGTTTATGCCAAAAAATGTCAAACTTTCTAATGGAAATGTCAGAGAGCGCCAGGCAACACTTAGTGTTGCCTCGAAAAATATTTAGCAACCCTCGTATTGAAAATATATGAAATTGTAAGGTTTTCTTGCAATCATCTGAACTGTCAATTCACATATGCCTAACAATCTGTTATTGTCCGTACATTTCCAGCACAAATAACGTTTTTCGATTTGACTTTCGTCTATACATAGCTGAACGCATCTCAAATAAATTTCAGAATGAAAATTTTACTTAAGCGACACCACGCGGTCAGGAAATTTGTGCTTCTTAATCGATTTTCATTGAAACACGAAAATCGATAATATTGTCTCTTAAGTGATTCAATCGGGTCATTTATATTAACACTAAGTTAATAACCACCTAAAAATATTTTTTTATAAAACACTATACAAGCATTTTTTGTGCGAGACCAACAACTTTTTTATGTAGATTTTGAGATACTATTTTATGAAAATAAAAACAAAAAATGAGTGGAAGTTTTTTGATTTTTTTTTTCTAAAATTCCATTTTCCGTTTAAGGTACCTTAAGTATTTGGAACAAATTTTTTGAAGTTTAAGCTCGATAAAGACGGGATACAATTTAATTACAGGAAATTGTGAGGACTACAATAGTATGGGAGGTACCAAAGGGGCATGAAAACTTCGACCATTTTTTCTCAAGGTGGTAGCGACTAAGAAAATAACACTTTGTGTGAAATTGTGGAAGATCCGATTTTTAGTACCATCCGAACCGATATGTAAAGAATCAATATTTCACTAAATGTTGACCCATGGTCCAGCTTTGCTCTTAGCTTGAGATAGAAAACAATATGAACACATGGCAAATTTGAAGTCAATCGGTTACTCATATCGAGAGTTATCGTGCGAACCAGACGGACGGACATTCATAATGCAATGTAATGAAAAATAAGTAAGAAATTTCAATCGGGTAAACCGACATAAGAATCCCCTCACTTTCAGTCCCAAAAAAATATTCGTAAATATATTTATTGTTTTAACTTTTGGTGCAAAGTGGTACATTTGTGTGGTAGGTACCAAAAGGGGCTTGCCAGTAACGCCCACTTTTATCTGGACTCTAGGGTACTATAACTGGCTTTCAAAAATAGGAGCAAACAAAATTTTTGCGATATGTTTCAAATTTTTTATGGTTTCTTTCGTGCCTGCAAAAAACATTTTTTAAAAAAAAAAAATTTTTTTAGTTATTTAAACGACAGTTACTTAACTTTTGTCTGTACATGAAAGTGATATTTTTAACATTTGTAGCCCTTATAATTTACTTTAATTTAGATGGCTTTATCGAGTAATATTTGTATGGACTGGACTCAAAGTTATAAGCCGTTACATTTTTGTGCAATATGGTCCCTTTGTATTGGAGGTACCAAAAGGGGGCGGAAATGTCGCCCATTTTCCCCAAGGTGGTAGCGACTTAGAAATGTATACTATGTATGAAATTGTGGAAGATTCCAATAAGTAGTATATAGAAGATATTTAAGATTCAATATTTCACCAAATTTTGACCCTTTTGTGGGAAAGGAAAATATCAACACATACTAAATTTGAAGTAAATATGCCACTCCTATCGAGTTATCCTGCGCACAAGCAAGACAACCGAAGTACGGACGGACATTGATCAAATGACTTAGAATTGTCCAAAACGGATATTGGGGATATAAAAACACGATTTTGTTGAAATATTCGTACTTCTACCAAAGGGCTATAATGTCTACATTTGTCCATAGATTTTTCCAATTAGGCACTGTGTTCTTCGATAGCTGGCATTCAAAGATTGGCCAAACAAATTTTTGCGATATTTTTTTATTTTTTATTGTTTTTTCGTGCCAGCAAAAACTATTATTTTTTTCGAAAAACTCAAATTTTTTCTTATTGTTTCAACAACAGTTACTAAACTTTTGTCTCTACATGAATGTGATTTTTAAACATTTGTAGCCCTTATAATTTACTTTAATTTAGAGCTTATACTTAAAAAATATTATCAAAATACAATATGCAGCTTTCAAGAACAATTGAGTTAAAAAAATGTACCATACAATTTTATTTAAATATTTTTTCGTGTTTAGAACACCGCATTACACCAGAAAATATTATGTGCAGTCCTTCAGCAAAGATGTTGTTGCATAGTTACCAAAATTAAAACAAAAATTATCCATAGAATTTTAAAAATGGCTGATTTTATTATGTTTCCATTACACCATGAAATTCACTAGAATTGCCTGTGACAATTTTAGCGTATGAGTAACGAGTACATCGAGAATGTTAATCATACGTTCTTATTCGAACGACTTGAAATCACCTGGTTTTGTGGTAGGCCACGGGCACAAATGTCACATGACAACGATAATATTAATCTTACGTTTACATATTTCCGACATCGGGTTATGCCTACAGAATGTTTAGTGATAGATCACGAATACAAAAATATGTCACATATCAATTTTAATATTAAACTTAGGTGTACATACGTGTACTTCTGCCATATGGGAGTATGTACTTGTAAATGCTAAGTAATAAACTTAACATTATTTTAACCATAAAAAATGATTTAATATTTCTTAAGAATAATATTATCAGGGCATTTTAATTGAACGAGTTCGTGAACACCCCTTGTCCATCATACTACCCTCGTTCGTTGTTTTTATTCTTCATTCTGGCTAGACAACTTGGCGGAGTTGTTCTTTAACGAGTTTATTTCGTATCCAACTTCGTAGTCTAACTATCATGAATGAAAATGAAACTTTTTCTCACAGTCGTCTGTGGGACCAACACACATTCGTACATACACATATACACATTGTTGTCATTTGCCGGCGGCTAGATAAAGTCAAAAAATAGTTCTACTGACACACTTTTACTTCATACCGCACATGTTTGAAACGAACATAAATGGCGCTCTATGAATGTATGTATGTAGTAGGTATGTACAACATGTATGTCGCGCTAGTAATCAACAGTCTGTTGAAAAGACATGTCTCGCTGTCAGTCAGGGTTTTTTTTGCGGTTGTTTGTTTTTATTTTTGTTGTTCTTGTCTGTTTTCGAGTCTTCTCTTGGGGACCGACGGATGGACGGACGAACGGACTGACTGGTCTCAAGTATTGGGGGTCTTCTTTTGTGAATAAGCCCTCAATTTCGAAACATCAACGTACCGTTTGGTGTTCGGAGAAAACGTTAACAAAAACATCGCGGTCGTCGCTGCCGCCATCATACGGCGAACGCTGAACGCTGAGGTAGGAAATAGTTCACATTACAAAAATTTCGGTTATTTACAGTTGCCAGTGTTGTGTTTTGCTTATACAATCTCGGTACGTTTACACTTATTGTGCACTGGTTTTGTTGTTGGTACTTACGAGTATCTTGCCATGTCTTCTTCTTCTTCTCTTGTTAAAATTGCCCTAAATAATGCAAAGAAAACAAATATCTATCATTAACAACAACAAAAGGCATGTTTATGGACGGACGGACAGCGTTAAATAAAACAACATTTAGTGGAAGTGTTGATGTTGTTGTTGCTTCCATGGATGGATGAATGCTTGGGTGCTTTGTGTGTCGTCGTCGCCGCTGACCACACAAAACTGGAGGGAGGAACAACCTGAAATGCCAACAAAGGCAAACATAATATGCAACGACCGATCAAAGTTGTTTGGCGAAATCGAAAAACGTCGAACGAGCTGTGCCGCACCGCTTTGCGCGTTCATTGTATGCGCTGTTGTTTGTATGCGAAAGTGCACAAGTCATTGACATTTTATGTTGGGGCCGTTAAAATGCATTCCATGCCAACACACATTAACACAATCATAAAAGTAAACACACACACATACATATATACATACATATACTCTAAATACTCACCTCGTGAACGTCCTGCTTCGGATATTGCCACCAAACATGCCAAAACCAGAGCGCCAACAACAAAAAGCCTCAGCCACCGTTGATCATACCCGGCCATATCTTTCCGGCTATGATTTAAAGACAAACAGCATCAAAAATTTCCAACCGAGAGAGCTTTAAATGTCACCGCTGTTGTTGTTGTTGTTGCTGCTTTATTGTTTCTCTGAGTCAGAGATGTGTTGTATGTAGAAATGCTGCGATAAGTCGTCTTTTTTCGGGGTGGGTAACTATAACGGTTTAAAGGAAATGCATGAAAAGAGAAAACATTTACATTAGTACAGCCGTACATACAAACAGCATGTGTGCAGATAGACAGACAGATAAATATCAATAATTTTAAGATATAAAAAAAAAAACAAAAAAAAACCAACAACATCCCGGATGAAACCGTGGGGGAAAGCTTCTTGTAATCAACTACATATAATTAGGGCGCCATCTGAGAAATGCAAAATGTCTGAGCAATAAAGAATACAGCAAATCAACGATTTTTGGCAGCTGCAGTTTTAAACCCCAGCGTAATTTCGTTTCGAATCAAAATTAAATGCATATTTCGTAATTATACATAAGGAGCAAAATAAAAAATCGAACATAAGAAATTTATATTTTCGGCTGCTGGTACCCGGAATACAACCCTGTTCGATATAATTATTATACGGGGGGATTTAATGTCAAGTGAGCGATGTCTTCTGTTCGGGATGAAACTTGCACCAAGTTTAGTCCTACTACAGGGTTTTCCAAGAAGCGGTGTTATTTTGAATCATCCGGTATTCGGTAGCTGTCACCTTTGAAGCTTTTATTCTTTGGCATTTGACAGGTAGAAACTACGCCATTACTAAAAATGGAACGATAAACCATTCAACAACGCACTGAAATTATTAAAATTCGAAAATCATCGAAAAATCATCTTGACTGATGAGGCTCATTTCCACCTCGGTGGCTTCGTCACCAAGCAAAATTGTCGCATCTGCAGCTCGGAAACCCCAAGGGTTATTGTTGAGAAGCCTCTCCATCATCAACGTGTGACTGTTTGCTGCGGTTTATGGTCCGGCGGGGTCATTGGACCTTACTTTCTCGAAAATGAGTTTGGATCAACAGTTACGGTGAATGGATTGCGCTATCGAGAGATGATTAATAATTTTTTATGGTCGGAGTTGGATGGTATTGATCTATAGAACGTTTACTTTCAACAAGACGGCGCTACGTGCCACACAAGCAACGAAACCATTGCTCTGTTACAGGAAAAGTTTCCGGACCGTGTTATCTCTCGAAGAGGTGGTCACAATTGGCCACCGAGATCTTGTGATTTAACACCATGCGATTTCTTCCTTTGGGGCCACGTGAAAGATAAGGTCTAGGCCAACAGCCCAGCGTCGATTCAAGACCTCAAAGATAGAATTCGTGAGGATATCGAGGACATAGGGCAGCCACATTGCGATTTGGTTAGGGAAAATTTCATGAAAAAGATATGGTCCTGTAAGCGTGGTCGTGGTGGCCATTTGGCTGATGTTGTTTTTCATTGTTAACGGCATACCTTCCTCTTTATTATGAAATAAACATCCGATCATGTATGTCAAAAAAATGGCATTTTTCTTTGAATTCCAAAATAACACCTATTGTTGGAAAACCCTTTAAATAGTAGTTTGGCATAAAATTTCACCGAGATCGGTTAAGAACTGTCCGAGTTGGAGGGAGTTTAATTTTCAAATTTAGTTTTTTTCTAATTTGTTAGCGATTGTTAATAAATCACTTTTTCTAAGTGAAAAATGAATTCGTTGGAAATTTATTAGGCCTAAGCCTAATTTTGAAAATGGCACATATTCGTCCACTCCTTTAGGCACCCCCCACATAAAGGGTTAATTAGTTAAATATTGATTCTCTAATAACTGAAGCAATTGCTATGCGAATGTTCTGTATATCGATACATTGTAATAATGGGTTTTCCAATAGGGATGATATGATTTTGAAGTGACGTTTCGGCCATTTGTAATATATCATGATCTGTCATTTGTTTTTCATTGTATTCAGTAGTGTTTACAATTGCATCATGGAGAGATATACGCAAGGACAACGTTTACAAATTATTCAGTTTTATTATCAAAATAATCGTTCTCCAATTGCAACTTTTCGTGCGCTAAGTACATTTTTTTTGCAAATCCAAAAAAAACTCTTTCCAGTTGACCTAAGACCTTGACACCCATGAGCAATATTTTAGCTCCCGTAAAGAGCTATTTTTTTGCCATTGACTGATTGTGGCTACGAGAAAAGTTTGGAGATTCGATTATTTGAAGAAATTGTCATATTGAATGGCCTCCAAGAAGTTGTGATTTAACACCATTAGACTATTTATTGTAGGGTTAATTGAAGTCATTGGTCTTTCGAAATAAACCAGACTCTCTTCAAGCTTTACAAGTCAATATTGAACGTGCCATTCATGACATACGATTTGATTTAGTGGAAAAAGTGCTCGAAAATTGGGTTCATCGAATTCGTTCCTGCAAAAGAAGTCGTGGAGGCCATTTGAATGACGTTTTATTTAGAACTTAATTGTATCGATTGTACTTCACATTAAATAAAAAACTTTTGAATTTCCTTAACAATAAGTGTTTTTTTAAAGAAATCATATCACTCTTATTGTAAAACCCTTTGTACCAGACTCATAGTTTACGCTGACCATTGTGTTAAAGATGAGATTTACCAATCAGATCATTTTAAAACCCTCAAAACCTAAGGGGGATGGCAATGTGAGCCTAGGGTAGCCTATATCCATATATAGAGAGATAGCAGGTTAAACAAACAGAAGTTTCGATTCCTCCTCTCTCTGCAAAATTCAGCTTTTGTAAAAGCAATTTCTGAAGACTTTGAACGTCTCTATGTACGTCCAATTAATCCAGTGACTTAAAAGAACAGACACGATAAGTGAGACGTTGTTGTGCCTAGACAACAAAAGTAGGACATTGGTGCATTTCGACTTTAGGTAGAGCGACATTACCCTACAATGAACACAGTTTCTAACTAGTGACCATCTCCCGTTTCTTGTCAAAATGGCACTATCTTTTGCATATTGCTAAAAGCATACACATCTATTCCCTAGAGCATGTAAATCCTTATCTGCACTGTAGTTCCCTAGAAACTCCCTGTAGCCCGGCAGCCACATCTGCCAGATTTTGAACTGTCCAGCCATCTCGTTAAAGGGCAGCTGAATTCAGGAACACAAAATGCAAGGATCTAATTGCAGTCTGGCAATCTGAGAATACATATAATATTTATTTTAACCTTTGTCAGAACATACTTCTACCTCCCTAAAAACTAACCTTTCAGCCTGGCAAATACTGCAATGATTAGACTACGCGCTATATATGTATATAGTGATAGGTCAATCGCGTAGACGCCTAATCCAACCCTACCATTTATATTTTAACCAAAAGTATACAAGTCCATACATATCATACCACCCGAAATGCTGCCTTTCTATATATGTATATTAGGGCTGGTCGATTTAAAAATCGCCCATTGCTCAGTGAAAATCGTATTCTAGGGATCAAAATAAGAAACTTTGCCGAAGGAACCATACCTCTAAAACGAATTCTGATGTCCCGGAAAAAATCCCACTTTGACCCATTTAGAGTGCTCCAATCGAGTCCAAATGTATGGAACCCTCAGAGGGTTCCAGGGGGTGTGCCACTGGCATGGGTGGGTCGGGCCTCCAAAGTTAGTGGGGGTCGGTCATACATTTGGACTCGATTGGAGCACTCTAAATGGGTCAAAGTGGGATTTTTCAAAATTTGCCCCTATTTGCCCCTATGGTTCCTTCGGCAAAGTTTCTTATTTTGATCCCTAGAATACGATTTTCACTAAGCAATAGCGACTTGTTTTGCCTCCCCACAAATCGACCCGGCCTAATGTATATGTATATCTCTGTATGGCACGAGTGTGAACTATTGCCAGAAGAACTTTTTGTCAAAGAGAAGTTCAGATAGAGTGATGCCTGCAATTTCCGCCACCAATGTCCGTAGTAATTTCCTGACCATGGTGATAGTTCCCTCAAACGTACTGCTGTGACGTCGCGTCGGCAGGCTATTTACCCAGAATTTCCAGAGGTAGCAGTAGTAGTAATGTATTTAGTGCATCAGACGGTATTATTCTTAATCCATTCTAGTAATTGCCATTTTTGGAGCTTACTCAGTGTTTTATAGTAAGTAGACTTTTCGAGTGCCGTCCACCAAAGAAAAACTACCTAATAATCGCTTACTTTTCCCTCACAGGAGCAGTACTCGTACGTGTTCTGCCTATTGATTCTTAATGCATAAATTTTAAGCTTGAAATGCAGCTTCCTGTCTAGCAGAGAACCAACCTGGTTTTTATTGAACCTAGTCCATATTCCTCTTTCCACTTCGCAGTACTGTGAAGGTCTTTCTAAAGAATGTCCTTGAGTATTCTGTCTTGACCACATCGTCTGCATGTGCGACAACCTTCTATCCAATGAAAAAAGAATACTGTTCATGGCGAGGTTCCAAACTAGTGGATAGTTGATAGATCCCCGCTATGTTCCCCCACATACAAACCGTTTAAGGTATGCTGAACCTAGAGTAGTTGAGTTATTGCGCTCGGTTTAATGTTATCGAATGCTAACCAAAGACAATTGATGACACATTATCAAAGTTGATTATCAAAATAATAACAAAGCTTTCCGTATATGGCATTCGAAAATACTTTTGCTTTAAAAAGCTTGTGCAAATGGCTTAGGGTGTCTATGCCTTCCATTGCATAGATGGAAAAAGTGGTACAATTGTACCATTTCTGGTACAATTCGTTTTTGACTGGTACGTTGGTACACAAATGACGATTATGGTACAATTTAATTTTTGTAAAATTGTATGGTGGTACACTTTGCCAGATTTGGGTACAATATAACCTCTAAATTTGTATAAAATATTCGTATCGTTACTAAAATCACAGCCAAACTCGTTACCAAAATAGGCAGCCAATAAATATTATGGTCAGTACGCTGTAACTAGTGACTGACGATTCCCAATAATAGTTCGTAGTATATGAAAACAAGTCAGCTGACTTCCTACGATACTATATGAAAACAAATCAGCTGACTTCCTACAATACTATTTTAATAATTATCATTTTTTAAGATAAATAATTTCAAATGCTGTTTTTCTTCGATGGTAAACGATTAAGTTGTATACACCGTCATGTATAAAATACTTGTTTCTATAATAATATAGAAACAAAATGGTCTTGAAGCCGGGAGAGTATCCTAGTTTTACAAGAAAACTAGATAAAATGTAAAAATAATTGTGTTCGTATGATTTTTTAAAAGTTAGCATGCCAAATGGATATATTTTTGATTTTATAGCGAAAAACGAAATAGCCGATCTTACAAGTACAAAAACGTTTGGAACTGTAACGGAACAAAATTAACCATAAGATTTTTTATTTTTTAATAAAAATTTAATCGTTTTTTGAATATTTTTTTCCTTTGGTACAATTTACTTCAATTTGGTACATTTTTGTTGACGTCGTGGTACAATTCGATTTTTTTGAAATTCCATCAGTGTTCCATTGTCTTTGGGACTAACATCATATAAAATTGAAATTAATTGAAATCCATTCGCAAAAGCTAAGCCAACAACCAAACGAACAAATTATTTCTGTTATCAATCTATTTTTTAATCGCGTGAAAAATTTTTCTTAATATACAAACAATCTGGAAATCTCGGCGATTTCAATAACTTCTATGATTTTTAATGGACAATTTTTACTCTTTATTTTAATCTCAGCATTGAAAGACATAACAGGTGGCGCAAAAGTAACCTTTCGATGTTATGTTAGACGCGATTGGCGGTCAGCAGCTAACAGCTGATGCACCGTCTGGACTTTGTACGGAAACATCTTCAAATCTTGTACCAAAATTCGCTGTAGAGACCGTCGACTGATACCCGTTTGCGTAACACGTCGTCTGGTCGATGTCGACGGCGCTTCCATGACATCCTCGGCTACAGCAGCAATATTCTCTGCAGAACGGCTACTCCGGGGTCTGCTACGCCTGGCAGCATCTCGTGTTGTGCCAATCTTCGAGGCGAGCGGCTAAACGTCGCAGTGTTTCACCAGTAGGCGTTGGACGGCCAGGAAATCTGTGCCAAAGTCACCGACCGATTATTGGTCAAATAAATAGTCAGCAATATTCCGCGTTCTGGAGCAGTGTAGCGTAACATTGTTTATTAACGTGTATTTCGCATGTGTTTACTACACAAATGTCAAAACAGAACTGACATTAGGGGCCAATCGCAAAATTTATAGCATTTTCTGATAGGAGGATTACTTTTGCGCCACCTTGTATAATTGATTTGAGGATAAACCGATAAAATCTATTATTGGGCAAGAGTATGATATCGGATGCGCCAATATCTCACAAAATTTTTAGATTGAAGGCCATAAAATAAGAAGAAGCATTGGGAGGCCTGTTATCGATATCTCGCTTAGTTGTGGGTCGGAATTTTTATACCCTACACCACACTGTGGTACAGGGTATTATGACTTTGTGCATTTGTTTGTAACACCCAAAAGGAGAAGAGATAGACCCATTGTTTATTATACCGATCGACTTGTAATCACTTTCTGAGTCGATTTAGCTATGTCCGTCTGTCTGTCCGTCTGTCTGTAGACGTATTTTTGTAATCAAAGTACAGGTCGCAATTATGGTCCGATCTCAACGAAACTTTGCACATATCTTTTTTTAGGCCCAAGGACGATTCCTATTGAATTTGGTTAAAATCGGTTCAGATTTACATATAGCTCCCATATATATGTACGTCCGATTTGGCATATATGCACTGTATAAGCAACATTTTGTAACCGATTTGTACAAAAATTGACAGAGAGTAGTCTCATGATACACTTAGATACAATACAACATTTGGGGGAAATCGGTTCAGATGTATATATAGCCCCCATATATATGTTGCACCCGATTTGACATGCAAGCGCTGTAGAAACTGTATTTTATATCCAATCAGTACGAAATTCGGTAGAAAGAGGTTTCTTATTACATGAAGGAATACTGCCAAATTCGGAGAAAATCGGTTCAGATTTAGATATAGCCCCCATATATATGTTACCCCCGATTTGAAATTCAATAGCTGTAGAAACTGTATTTTATATCCGATTACTGCGAAATTCGGCAGAAAGAGGTTTCGTATTACACGAAGGAATACTGCCAAATTTGGAGAAAATCGGTTCAGATTTAGATATAGCCCTCATATATATGTTAGCACCGATTTGACATTCAAGCGCTGTAGAGACTGTATTTTATATCCGATCAGTACGAAATTCGACAGAAAGAGGTTTCTATTTTACATGAATGAGTGTTCAGGGAAAATCGATTCAGATTTATATATAAGCTCCATATATATGTTCCTCCTGATTTGGTTACAAAGCGCTATAGAAGTTGTACTTTACTTCCGATCATTACAAAATTCTCCAGAAAGATGTTTCTCAATTTAGGAACGAATATTGCTTAATTTAGCGATTATCGGTTCAGAAATAGATATATCCGCATATATATGTTCTTACCCATTTACAAATTATTTCAAATTATTATCGCAATAACCCTTATCGCATTGTTAGGGAGGTGTAGGGTATTATATAGTCGGCCCCGCCCGACTTTCTGCCTTTCCTTACTGGTTTATATTAACCTATGAATTCGATTGTTGGATGTTAAATTAATTGAACTCGATGTCAGTGGGTTTTGTTTTAATTTGTCTTCTTATTTTGAGGAATGTCTTCAAATCGAGAATCCTAGTGGTCGCCCTTAATAGTTCCCTAGTTAATCTCATTCTCTAGGTGTAGTTTTGACAGGGGAATGCAAGTGACTGAAAGGTAGTTATCGAAAAATTTGATTTTTTTTTTCGGTTACTTTTTTATATATAAGCAACTAGGATAGTTCTCGAAAAAATATTATTGATTTTTTTACATATTATTGATGTCATTTTACAAAAATTAAATTTTTTGCCGATTTTTTCAAACTTCATCGCCCGATAACTCGATTATCGATAAAATTCCCGTACATTTTACTTGTTTTTTTTTTAAGTTTTCTATCCAAATATGTCATCAGATCGAGGTGGTCACTCTTTACAAATAGTTCCCTTGCTAATGGTCATTCCCTTATAATTCTTTTGGCAGGAGAATGACGATTGACTACAAAAGTCTCTATAATTTTGCAAAAAGCACAAAAAAGTATTGAACTTTAAAAATAAAAGCATTACAGGGGAATGATGTACGTGAGTGTGGAAGCTCGTTTCGGAAGATAAAACGCGACTTACATAATTTTATTAATATTGTTGTCTAAAAACCAACCACAAGTACGAGTATATGTAGTAGATTTAAAACTCTTTATGATTTGAATTATAGGAAATCCAGAATGGTTTAGAAATTTTAATTTTACGGAATATAACATATGGCAGGGTAATATGATTTATGTTTTCTACTAATAGCTCTGTTCCTTTACCTAATACAAGTTACCAGTTACCACTTTTTATCATTTTTACAACAACAACATAGAACAAATGGTAAAAATTGTTGAAATAGTAAAATGTTGTAGGTAAAGGAACAGACATGATGTCTATAATTTTATCTATACTTTTACTTTTTTATGAATGATTATTTTTTGTAGATTGCATTTCGGGGACAAAAATAAAAACAGAGCCAAATTTTGGTTTCTTTCTTGTTACTAATAAAGGGAAAAATATTTTTTGTCAAAGGATATTTTTGTAGAAATAATAAGTAGAGTACATTTTCGAATTTCAAGAGAAGTGATTGGTTTCCTCGCTACAACCTTTTAAATTATTCATCGATTTTCTTCGGGATAGTTTAATTTTATTCCTGACCGATCGGACTTTACGATCAAATCATACAAATATAACAATTGTGCGGCTTTTATTTAAAAAATATTAACATTTTGTAAACCATGAAAGTTTTAAAACTTTCCTGAACCAATTCGGTAGACAATTTTTTAAAAAAAATATTTTAGTGACCGCGAATGACCTATAAAGCGTTGCAATAGAGTAAATAGCAAAGTGGAATATATTTTAAGTTAAGTTTAAAAATTCTGACCCTTATCGAAATTGTTTTTTTTTATAAACTCGGCTAAATATGAAAAAAAAAACGAAAGAAAAATAAAATATTACATCTATCTATATATATAAAAATGGAAAAATGTTTGTATGTATGTATGTATGTGTTTTATAGACGCTTAAACTACTGGACTGATTTTAAAATTTTTTCTTTTGTTTGAAAGCTATTTTGTCTGAGATGGTTTTGGAAAAAAAAATTTTGCAAAAAGTGGGCGTGGCAAATCGTTTGTTTGTCTGTCTGTTTATGTGTTTGTTCCAGCATAACGCCTAAACTACACATGCACACATTTGCCATATGCATATGATGGCAGTCTACGTAATTTGCCAAATAATGGGCTGGATCGGAAATCTGGGGCAACGAAGTGGACCGGGTCCAGCTAGTAAATAATAAAAATGAAAAAAAATATTTTTTATTTTTTTTATTGAAATTCCTAAATGTCTAAAGTCTGCCTTAGGCCGGAGTTAAAGATTTTCTCCTGTGCAGACCAAAGTGTATTTATAGATTTCTTTGAAGAGCATGTAATCATTTGTTATTTTTTTAATTTTGTGTTAGAAAAAACTACACATAATTTTGTATCGAAATTCCACAATCGATAACATGGAACATATGGATTACTAAAATGTTATCAACATTTGGTCTTCGATTTTTTGTATCTAATTTTTGATTTTGAGCCCATTGGAACAAGGGAATCGATTTTTTTATTTCGATAACTAAGCGAGATATCGATAACACGTCCACATGATCCCATTGGAACGAAATAAATCGATTTTTTATTTCGATAACTAAGCGAGATATCGAGATATATTTTTGTAAACTCAGCTGAATATGAAAAAATTTAAGAAAAAAATGTCGATAACATTAGATATAATTAATTAATTATAAATAATTTATTTATTTATTTTAATAAATTGAACCTAGCACAATGAGAATAAAAATTCGTATAAATTAGTGCTAGTTAGTTGATTTAAATTATACTAGGAAAAAAACATGTAACTATATTTTAACATTAAAAATTTTTTAAGTATGATATAAAAATATGTATTTATCTTATACAATTAGGTGCAATTAAGCAAGATAATTTTTTAACTCCTTTCTGAAATGCAGGTTGTTGCTTATTAATTGAATATTTGTCGGTAGACTATTCCAAAGGCGGTTTGTTGGTATAAAGAATTGTGTTTCCGATTTGGAGTATTTGAATCGTAATTGAATTATTTTCTTGCCACGATTTGACCGAGCGAAATTTATCCTCTCAAAGAGATAATCAGGTGTATTAGTTGATATAATTTTGTGTAAGAATATTAAACTTCTGTACTTAAGATAATTATCAAAAGTCATACTGGAAATCTGGTAAGTATAGCTGGATATACTGTCAGAATGTCGTTTATTAAAAACATATCTCGTGATATTGTTTTAGGTTATTTTCAGTTTTTGTTTGTCTGCATAATCACTGTTTGAATATACATATTTCAGAACCGTATAACAGTGTCGGTATTAGGTATGTTTTAGCAAGTAATAGCCGAATTTGAAATGGTGTAGAGTGTTGAGATTTCGCAGCATTCCATGGACTTTACCTGCAGCCATTGTTACATGATTAGACCAGGAAAGTTTTTCATTAAAAATTATTCCCAGATTTGAAGAAGAACTCACGTATGATATTTCGGAATTGTTTATTTTTATAATGTAGTCAATATCATGGGATCGTTTTTTCTTTGCCATATGTAGACACTTTGATTTTGAGGGATTTATACAAAGTTTGTTGTTAAGAGCCAATAGATTAATGTATTTCAGATCCTGGTTTATATTCAGTATACAGTTTTGTACATTTTCCGAAGCCGATCCTAGGTATAACTGTACATCATCGGCATATACATATATGCACTTGACAGTATCTCAACAGATCGAGTAGATCATTTATGTATACGATATGTATGTATATGTCGAAAAGTTTAACATTTTGTCAAGTTTCTGTATAAGGATTCTATGGTCAACGGTGTCGAAAGCCTTACTATGGTCTAGAAGTATCAGAAACGATTCCATGCTTTCATCCAAGTTAGATCTGAGATCTTCAATACCGTCAACCAGTGCTGTTATGCAACTTCTAGCCTTCCTAAAGCCTGGCTGTCTTTGGAATAACATATCGTTTTTGCAGAGATACTCATTTATTTGATTATATATTAAATTTTCCATTATCTTTGATATGTAAGGCAGTATAGCAATAGGACTAGTCATTATTCGATTTTGGAAGTGACACAATTTTTGCTTGCTTCCAAGCAGTTGATTTTGTGAGTACGGAGTTGAATATATGGGTTATGTAAGGTAGAATAAATTGAAAAAATTGATTTTTTTTATGAAATTTTGTATTGGAAATGAGAGCAAAATTCATATATGACCAAAGTCTGCTATTAGCCGGTGGGGAATATCCAAAAACGAAAATTTTTCTTCCTATTTTGAGGTACTCTATCCAAATATCTCCCAATACCCTCCCTCATTACTGATATTTATTTCTCGAAATTGTGCAGTAAATTGTTATATATCAATTATTATTTATAGTGGAGGATGCTTTTATAAATTAGTAAAGATCAAAGTAAATAAAAATTCAATGTTATCCCGGGATTTGTTCAGGTTATTATAATAGCCCTTTTATTTTCATTATGAAAATTTAGTCGATTTTTTTTTTATTTTATAACTACTTAGTCCATTTCATTCTATGGCGATGCGTACAGAAATTGCCAATCAAAACATTTTCACATTCTTGACGTAGAAAGAAATCAAAAGCGACAACCAAATTCAGTGATTATGCATTACACTACGGATTTGGATTGAGGTAGGTAAGAAACAACGTTGCCCTGGCCACAAACACACACCCCTCTTATGGTCAGCGACAGATTAACAAACTACAAACACATAAACATACCAACGAATGCGTCAAAAAGTATTTAAGGAAAAACTTTCACTATTATTTGAAATTTTATATCAAAGTTAAGCTGACTATCTGAGTATGAACGTTGTGCGATCAATTGCTGTATACATACGAACACACTCAGCTGTGCACATCTAAAGACATGTTTGTGTGTGTGTGTGTGTGTATAGCTAAATCTCGAAACAACAACAATGACGACGGCCGACAAAAGAGAGTCGGCAAAAAAGCACTTAACACATTCTTGACAATTAGTAAATGATGATTCTTTATGATCGTGTGAAAAGTGCTATCTACAGACACACACACGTGCACATAAATGGGTGCATTAAAAGAAGAGAAAATCGAGAGGAATATACATACATACATACAAACACATAAGTATAAACGTACTATCATCTCTAACTGAGTGTTTATAACTGTTACACATTGCAAAAATCTCTGATAGACAGACGCAAAGATAGACGGACAATATCTGGTGGGATGAGTAATAAGCTTAGTTTATATAACGACTAAGAAAAACCCACATACTTTAAAACAAACACTTATATATATAAGTATATATGTACATTCATAGAAATAAAATGTGCACTCATCATATCCATAATTATGGGAGTGATAGTGTAGTAGTCTTTCATGTGCGCAATTAAGGCCCAATGGTTGCCAATAAAATTGACCATTTTCTTCTTCCACTTTTAGTACCACCAACTAAATTTCAAAACAAAAAAAATTAAACCACTCATCTTGGCATTTGTTTTTGGAGAAAAAGTGGTTTGTTTTTACTTATCGTACTCTTTAGCCGCAGTATCAGAAGCAGGGAACAGCAGCAGTTAGTAATGGCAATGACGTTGTCTGTCAGTTGTTTTACTGATGGTGCTGTGGCTGCTGTTGCTGCTTCTGCTTACGGTGATGACGATGATCGTGATCATGATGTCGCTTTCACTTTAGCAAAGAGTCCGCCGCCGACAATGGCAAGCCTTAAGAAATGTTTAAGCCAGACAGATGTTGTAAATTTATCGTATGTTTGTATTTATGTGTTTGTAAGCATGCACCATATGTTTGTATGTACTAATGTAAGGTCCATAGAGTACATTTCACAAGATTGTAGTATTTATTTATTATTACAAGATGCATTCAATTTGAAATTGTTTAGTTAATTAGAGATATTGTTTTGAATCGGGTGAGCAAATAGAAGTTATACATATGTACATACGTATGTGAATAGTTTCGACATAGAAGTAGTCAAAGTTTCCAAGGCCACCCGCCTGTTAAATATTCAGTAAGGTGTTTAATTTCACCATGTATCGCTTTAAACCTGCCCTACGAGTGAAAATTATAAAAGATTATAGAAATATTAGCTGACTTGGGTCTTGGACCCTAATGGTCGCTTACTATAGAATAAATGACCCAATTGTTCGTCTACTATAGAGTAGATGACATTTACTACAGAGTAGATGATCTTGTGGTCTACTACAGAGTATATAACCCAATTGTCATTAATTCCGTAGAAGTCGATCAATTAGGATATCTCTCTATAGAAGGCGATCAATACTTCATATAACATAGGACGAATTGGGCCATCGAAACTGTAGTAGACGAGCAATTGGGTGATATTCTCTGTAGTAGACAACCAATTGGGTCATCTACTCTATAGTAGACACCTAATTGGGTCATATACTCTATAGTGTATAGCCAAATGGATCGTTTACTCTTAATAGACGACGAAGTAAATGACCTCATTGGTCTTCTACTACGAAGTATATAATCCAGTAAAACTTCTACTATACAGTAGATAACCCATTAGTCATCTACTATTGAGTAGATGATCTAATTGGTGTTCTATATAATTTAAACGATCCAGTCTACTATAGAATAGATGACCCAATTGATCGTATACTATAGAATAGATGACCAAATTAGTCGTCTACAATGGTTTTCTACTGTGGAGTAGATGAAGCAATTGATCGTCTAATATAGAATAAATGAAGCAATTTGTCGTCTATTAAAGAATAGATGACCCAATTGGTCGCCTACTATAGAATAGATGACCCAATTGGTCGTCTACTATAGAGTAGATGACCCAATTGGACATCCACTATAGAGTAGATTGCACAGTTGGTCGTATATTACAGTGTAGATGACCCAATTGGCCATCTTCCACCGAGTAGATGACCCAATAGGTAATCTACTACAAAGTAGATTACCATGTTGGCCGTCTACTGTAGAGTAGATGACATAAATGGTAATCTACTACAGAGTAGATGACCCAATTTGTCATCCACTATAGAGTAGATGACATAAATGGTCATCTACTATAGAGTAGATGACCCATTTGGTCGTATACTACAGTGTAGATGACCCAATAGGTCATCTGCTACCGAGTAGATGGCCCAATAGGTCATCTACTACAGAGTAGATGGCCCTGTTGGCCGTCTACTGTAGAGTAGATGACATAAATGGTAGTCTACTACAGAATAGATGACCCAATTTGTCATCCACTATAGAGTAGATGACCCAATTTGTCATCCACTATAGAGTAGATGACCCAATTGGTCATCCACTATAGAGTAGATGACCCAATTGGTCATCCACAGCAAGTAGATGACCCAATTTGTCATCCACTATAGAGTAGATGACATAAATGGTTCAGAGGTTTGAAGACAAGCCAACGGGCTTCGCAAGGTACTTTACAGTGTAACGTTAATTGTAAAATATATGAATTATCAATAAAAAATAATAAAAAATAAAAACAAAAAAAAATTGGGTGATCTACTATATAATAGAAGACAAATTGTTTCATCCATTTTAAAATAAAATACCAATCGGGTCGTCCTCTTCAAAGTAGAAGACCAATAAGGTAATATACTTTATAGACCAGTAGGGTCTTCTACTATATATTCGAGTAACAATTGGGTCATCTACTTTATATTTGATGACCAATTGGTTCATCTACTTTATTGTAGAATATCAATTGGGTCATCTACTATATAGTAGAAGGCCAATAGGGTCATCTACTTTATAGTATAAGGTCAATTGGGTCATTTACATTATAAACGAATATCATTTGGGTCATCTACTTTATATAAGAAGAACATTTCTGTAATCTACTCTATTGTAGAAGACCAATTGGGCCATCTGCTTTATAGTAGAATACCATTAGGGTCATCTACTTTTTAGTATAAGACCAATTGGGTCATCTACTTTATAGTAAAAGTTCAATTGAGTCATATACTTTATAGTAGAAGACCAATTGGGTCATCTACTTTATATTAGAAGATCTATTGGGTCTACTTTATAGTAGAATAACAATTGGGTCATCTACGCTATATTAGAAGACCAATTGGGTCATATACTTCATAGTAGAATATTGATTGGTTCATCTACTTTATATTAGAAGATCAATTGGGCCGTATTCTTCATAGTTGAAGACCAACTGAGTCACCTTATTTATAGTAGAAGACACAAAGGGTCTTCTTCATTATAGTGGAATAATAAATGGGTCATCAACGTTATAGTAGAATACCAATTGGGTCATCTACTTTATATTAGAATATCATTTGGGTCATCTAATTTATATTAGAAGATTATTTGTGTCATCTAATTTATATTAGAAGATCATTTGGGTCATCTAATTTATATAAGAAGTCCAATTGGGTCATCTACTTTATATTAGAAGATCATTTGAGTCATCTACTTTATAGTAAAAGCCCAATTGGGTCATCTACTTTATAGTGGACGACCAGCTGGGTCACCTACTTTATAGTAGACGACCAGCTGGGTCATATTCTTCATTGTAGAAGGTCAATTGGGTCTTTTACTTTACAGAAGAAGGTCAATTGGTCCATCCACTCTATAATGCGCTACCAGTTTGGTTAATTACTCTATAGTAGTCGACAAATTGGACAATTTGTTGTAAAATAGACGTCCAATTGGATCATCTACTCCATAGTAAACGGCCAATTTGGATCATCTACTTTATCTAAGATAATGAAGTGGTAATATACATTATCTAAGATAATGAAGTGGCAATCTACTCTACAGCGGACGATTAAAAGGGCCATCTACTCCAATGCAGATGACCAATTTGGTCATATATGTATTCTATAAGTCATCTACTCTATAGCAGACGACGAAATGGTTCATCTACTCTGTAGTAGAGCCGCTGATTAAGCCATCCAATCTGTAGTATACGATCAGTTGAATCATCTACTCTAGTAGACTACCAATTGAATCATCTTATCTACCGTAGGTGACTAATTGGGACATCTTCTCTATAGTAGACGTCCAACTGGGTCATCTGCTCTAGTCGGGTCATCTTTGTGATACAGTCTATAGCGTCTGTATCACAAACATTATGTTTTTTTATTTTCCCCAGGCTAAATCAGAAGTTGATCAATTAAATAATAAATATTCAAATCATCTCTAAAATCAAAAGACTTAAGACACAAACTCTAAGTTATGAAACATTTCAAACGAACAGCGGTAATATCTAATATCATCATTTAATGTCCCCGGAAGGTTTCCAATGAAAGTGAAACTATTAAACATTTCTCTGGAAAACAGCGAGAATACTATGATAAAGTGGTGAAATGAAAATAGAATTAATAGAAAGTAAATGAAAAAATCGATGAATAGTATGACTTCCGCATCATTACGATTTAATTCCTTTAAATTTACTAAACTATGATGACTTGATTTGATTCCCCAAAATTGACCAAACTGACCAAATTATGAGATAATTTTTTAATAATTTTGAAAATGATGAAATTTCTACATTTAAAAGACAAAGTGAAAAGGAAAGTGCAATTAAAAGTAAATAATAAATCACATTAAGTGGAATTCGATTGGACTCCTTGAGTGACAAATGACACAGTGACACTGACGTTCTTGTGTAAACCACTGTAAGTGGATTATGGAGATGCCAAAGACAAACAGCTCAACATGAACATTAACCATCAGCAGCTTACAAACGCACACACACACTCATAAATACACTCCCAATAAATTAACTGCCTTACATTTCCGTTTTATTCAAAGTTGTTTTTTCGAATTTCATTTCTTGTTGTCTTTTGTTTTGAAAGTTACAATGAGAAGAGAAAAAAAAAATTTGTGAAATATTGTTCGTCGTAATCAAACAAACACTATTTTTCATTTAACTTTTTGGGTCGATTTTATTTATTTTTTCGTCTTCTTTTTTTGCATTTGTTTAATTTCATTTTGGCAAAGTTTTGGCTTAAGTCATGCATTTCACATACTTGCACAAACACACACCCATTTTCACACTTGCCCACACGGAGCCACATACATATTATAAAATTGGTTGGTGGTACATTCACTCTTTTATAGTCATGCAGACATACGCACACATTCACAAATTCAACATTTTGGTGGGATTACAAAAAACAAAACACGAATAGTGTGAGTAACGCTTTTGTGTATTTTTTGCATTTTACAGTTTTTTCGTAGGGTACTTTGTGGCTACGAATGTACGAGTATAAGCATTGCTTTGGGAGAAATTCAAAATTCTCTACTTAAATTTTGGTGAAATTCAAAACATTATAATGACAGTTTTCCTTTTGTTTTTAGGATTCTATATGTGGGTTTGATTCATATAATTGTTTGGTATTTTTTGTGATTTTCTCACTGTGGAGTTGAGCTGAAGATCAAAGGGTTCCTTCCACATTTCATTACTAAAAGAGGAACGCTTTGATCTTTAGTTCAACTCCAGACTGGGAAAATCATACCGTTGTAAAACAAACTAATCAACGTAGAATGCTAAAATTTAAAAATGAATAGCATAACGGTAAGATCCGCAAAATAATTTTTTTCAGTAAGTGGATTATGGATTTTTCGGATATGGATATTTTGTAATTCCAGTTTCTAAGAACGAAATTCTTATTTAGATAGTACACGATATCCCTCTTCATTTGTTACCCATATCGCCTTACTAGGACTGGCAGAAAAATTAAACAAAAAAATTTGAATATTTATATTCTTAAAAATATAATCTAAATTTTAATTTCTATGGTTACATTTCTTCTTTTTTTTTCAGAAAATATTAAAAATATTCTACATAACTTGCGATTTGTCTGACTTGTATTACAAAAACTATTTACAACAATTTGTTATACGATTATTTCTTCCTTTCCATATCTAAAAATTTGTGGAGAAAGATTATTTCAAAATAAGACGGCCTAAAAATTACAATTTAAATATTTGACTCTTTAGATTTCAATGAAATTTTACAGGTATATACTCGAAGACCATGTATGTAGACTTACTACCTTCTACCGTTTGTCCAAATTCATAACGGTTTTGTTTTTATAAGGTGCCCAAGTTGGTCACCTACCTGCGAAATTCACACAATTGTTACCATTTGTGTGAGAGGTACTAGAAGGGGCGTGGAAATAACGCCGCTTTGTACTGGACTGTAGGTACTATAAAAATAGTACACTGCACAAAATTTCAAGTAATTGTATGCGCTAATATTAATGTTATAAGCTGTGAAAATGTTGAACAAATTGGTCCCATTGTGTGGGTACCAAAAGGGACGTGGCATTTTCGCCCATTTTTGTTCAGCCTATAGAGGCGGTAAAATGATTAGTATGTATGCAATTTTAACCATTTGTGGGGAAGGTACCACAAGGATTAGGCCGATATGGTTCTCCATCAAACATAAAGTGGGATTTAATAAAATATTATAACGAACGAAATTTTAAGTCATTCGGTCACTCCTTTTCAGAGTTATCGTTAGCACCATTCAGCCGAACTGACAGATAGACACTAATTAATTCATATTTTTTTAACCCATGGTTGACCCACGCTGAAATTTATACATTTTGTGGTAATATGTTGGTAATTTTTAAAAATAAAACGAAAAAAAAATTTGATATTCTTTTCGGGATAATCAAGGATTGAGAAAATTTTGGTCTTTTTGACGCCCTTAATAGACAAAAAATACTACTTAATTTATAATTCTTAGCGAGGATGTTAAATTCTTTCAAATGGCGCCTATATCATTCAAATCTGATATTCCGTTCAAAAGTTATGTAGAATTCAAAAAGGCTAAATTTTTAATAAAATGTTGTAGGCGACCAACTTGGGCACCCTATAAAATCAAAACCGTTATGAATTTGGACAATCGGTAAAAGAGAGTAAATCTACATGTTCTTCTAGTATATTCGTGTAAAATTTTACTGAAGTCAAAATCCATACATATTCGGACTGGGTCGGTTTCCTTTGGAATTACCCAGAACAAAGTTGTTCTGCAAATTCCTTTTTAAGGAATAAAATCATGTAAAATTTAAGGCTGTAAAAAATCTTATAATTTACCAATTTTTTCGTAAATCTATATCAATAGACGCAAACAATATCAAACAATAAGTTATAGACGAAGAAGACATATACGTTAAAAAGATATATCCATGTTTGAAACTCCTTCCCAACAAAAATTTTGCAATTGTTCCAGACTTTACAATGCAAAATTTCAGATGGTAGCTTTACTACTTTGGCATATTCGACCATTTAAAATTTTAAAAGATCTGCATCTTTGCTAAAATTTGATTCGGGAAGAATTGTTGAAATAGCTTTAACTTATTATACTTATCCATAGATTTCTTTCGGATATATCGATGCCTCCATTCCAAACTATGCTAAGTGCAAAAAGGTAGTTTTTCAGGAGAGGCGATCAAAGTTTTTTAATTTGTGTGGAATTCCTTTATAATGCAAATCGAATGACCTGTACTGTTTTGTGAATAACTTTTGATTGGGATGACGGATAAACACCAAATTTGGACTGAATATAATTTGGAATATTTAGAAATTAAAAATGCAATCTCCCTAAAACTGTGCTAAGTCGACTTAGAATGTTTTGGAATGAAGGTATCGATATGGCTCATTTACTCTGTGGCAGACGACCAATAGGACCACCTATTCTATAGTAGACGAGAAATTTGGAAATCCACTTTATAGTAGACTGCCAATTGGGACGTCTACTCTATAGCAGACAACAATATACTCTATTATAGACGATCACTTACTCTATAGTAGACGATAACCTACTCTATAGTAGACGATCATCTACTCTATAGTAGACGACCATATACGCAATAGTTGTGGACCAATTGGGCCCGTATAGTACCTGACCTATAGAGCAGTGGTCCGGACGACCATAGTAGAGGACCATTTGTTCTATACTACCCGATATATAGAGTAGATAGTGGACGACCATCTACTCTATAGTAGACGACCATATACTCTATAGTATACGACCATATACTCTATAGTAGACGACCATAAACTCTATAGTAGACGACCATAAACTCTATAGTAGACGACCATCTGCTCTATAGTAGACGACCATAAACTCTATAGTAGACGACCATCTACTCTATAGTAGATGCCATCTACTCTATAGTAGATGACCATCTACGCTACAGTTGTCGACCAATTGGTCCACCTATAGTCGATATCCAAAATGGCCAACTGCTCCATAGTAGGCGAACAATTTTGCCAACTAGTCTATAGCAGATGACCAAGGGGGTCATCTATTCTATACTAGACGACCATCTACTCTTTAATATACGACCAATTCTGCCACATTTGCTATTGTTGATGGCCAATTGGGTCGTCTACCCTTTAGTAGACGACCAATTTATTAAGACGTACATATCGCACTTTCCGATAAAAATGATAAACTAAATGTTTTTGACGTTTTATATATATACCCTACACCACACTGTGGTCCAGGATATTATGAATTTATGCATTTGGAAGGAGAAGTGATAGACCCATCGTTTATTATATGGATCGACTTGGAATCGCTTCCTCAGTCCGTCTGTACATGTATCGTTGTAATCAAAGTGCAGGTGGTATTTATTGTTGGATCGTGATGAAATTTAGCACATAACTCTTTTTTGATCCAATCGATAAATTTTTTAGTGAAACTCGGTTTAGGTTTAGATATAGCCCTCATATATATGTACATACCTTGGTATAACAGGCGCTGTATAATCCAATTTTTTCACCGATCTGTATGAAATTTAGGTGAAGCATATTCCTTGATACTGCAACAATCGCTAACAAATTTGGAGTAAAGCGATTAAGATTTAGATATGTATACTTTCCAATTTGTCATCTACGCCCCATAAAAGCTATATTTAACATTCGATCGTTAGGAAATATTAAAGGAGAGAGTCCCTGCCCTAGGCGAATACAACAATTTGAAGACAATTGGTTCAGATATATGTTTCTTCTGAATTCCTCCATATATATGTTTCTTCTGATTTCGCATCTGAACACTATTGTCAATAGATGATGTATTATCCAACTGATTATTATGAACATTGGTAAGCTAATGTGATTAGCTATGTTTGAAAATCGTTACAAAGAAAACGCTTTAGCCAAGCGGAGATGCTACAAAATTTCAAAACAATCGGTTTAGATTTAGATATAGATCCCATATATACAGGGGTTTCCAATAAGAGTGATATAATTTCTTTGAAAAAGAACACACTTATTGTTAAGGAAATTCAAAAGTTTTTTATTTAATGTGAAGTACAATCGATACAATTAAGTTCTAAATAAAACATCGTCAATCAAATGGCCTCCACGACTTCTTCTGAAGGAACGAATTCTATGAACCCAATTTTCGAGCACTTTTTCCACTAAATCAAGACGTATGTCATGAATGACACGTTCAATATTGACTTGTAAAGCTTGAAGAGAGTCTGTTTTATTTCGAAAGACCAATGACTTCAAATAGCCCCACAATAAATAGTCTACTGGCGTTAAATCACAACTTCTTAGACGCCATTCAATATCACAATTTCATGAAATAATCGAATCTCCAAACTTTTCTCGCAACAATTCATTTGTTTTATTTGCTGTGTGGCACGAAGCCACAATCGGTCAATGGCAAAAAGATAGCACTTAACGAGAGCTAAAATATTGCTCGTGGGTGTCAAGGTTGTAGGTCGACTGGAAAGTGTTTTTTGACTTGGGGAATTAATTATGAATCGAACAACGTACAAAAATAATTGCATTTTTCCGAAATTTTGCGAAAACTTATGGAAAATATGCTACAATGAGCACGTATGTGCGAAGCAGAAAATGGACATCACTTACAGGATATAATTTTCAAAACTAATTGTAAAAAATTCCCCAATAATATACTGTATTTTTTAAAAAAAAAATATTATATAATCACATAAATAAAAAAGTTATAAACCATTTAAACCATATAGCTCATTCTGCGCCACCCTGTACTTTTAAGATACAGCTTATATACTTACATCCCAAATTTGAATCAAAGCGCTATACAGTATGTTTAACAGATCGTTATCATTAGGGAACCAGTATTGCTAGTTCTTTACAACATTTCTACTTATTCTGCTCTGATTGGTCGGTGTAGGGTATCATATAGTCGGCTCCGCCCGATACTAGCTATTAGCTACAAATGTTGAAGTTATTGCGATATAATAATAAAAATACATGGTTTTCCAACAAGAGGTGTTATTTTGAATCACCCGGTATTTCGATTGCTGTCACTTCTGAAGCTTTTATTCTTTAACATTTGACAAGTAGAAACTACGCCATTACTAAAAATGGAACGATACACGATTCAACAACGCATTGAAATTATTAAAATTCGAAAATCATCTTGACTGATGAGGCCCATTTCCACCTCGGTGGCTACGTCAACAAACAAAATTGTCGCATCTGGGGCTCGGAAAACCCACGAGTTATTGTTGAGAAGCCTCTGCATCCTCAACGTGTGACTCTTTGGTGCGGTTTATGGTCCGGCGGGGTCATTGGACCTTACTTTTTGGAAAATGAGGTTGGATCAACAGTTACGGTGAATGGATTGCCCTATCGAGAGATGATTGATGATTTTTTATGGTCGGAGTTGGATGTTATTGATCTGGACAACGTTTACTTTCAACAAGACGGCGCTACGTGCCACACAAGCAACGAAACCATAGCTCTGTTACGGGAAAAGTTTCCGGACCGTGATATCTCTCGAAGAGGTGTTAAATCACAAGATCACCGAGATCTTGTGATTTAACACCTTGCGACTTCTTCCTTTGGGGCCACGTGAAAGATAAGTTCTACGCCAACAGTCCAGCGTCGATTCAAGACCTCAAAGATATAATTCGTGAGGCTATCGAGGACATAGGGCAGGTTGTGGTTGTGGAAAATTTCATGAAAAGGATATGGTCCTGTAAGCGTGGTCGTGGTGGCCATTTGGCTGATGTTGTTTTTCATTATTAACGGCATACCTTCCTCTATATTATGAAATAAACATCCCATCATTTATCTCAAAAAATGGCATTTTTCTTTGAATACCAAAATAATACCTCTTGTTGGAAAACCCTTTTTTAAAATTGTTAATTATTCGATTTTTTTAAGAGGTTTAATTAAACAAATTATTAAAATGTTCTCCAACAATTGATTCGTTTCCCAATAGCTTGTGAGATATCTTTGGAACCTCTGATGGGATGACAAAATTATATTTAAAGAAGCTGAAGGCTACTTAATTTAGTATAATTTACGACTTTCCTGAACTATTTACGTTACATGGTTCTCCAGTTAGGCTAAAATATATGGTTGAACTTTATTTTTTTTAAAGGTGTACATTTATTTTGATAGATGAACAAGTCCCATTTTACTGATATACCACAAAGCTCTTAAAGGAAATGACCTAAGCTTCATTTTGAGCAAAAACAATCAAAAACAAAAATATGAGTTTTTACAAAAATGACAAAACAAGTTTTAATTTCGCAAGCAAAAGTTTACAAACAACTTCTTTGTGATTATATTTTAATTTCTTAAAAAGATTGAAGAAAAAGCTATCTAAAACACTTTGGGCAACATTTTCTAAATACAATAGGTAATTAGTTATATGGATGGGGAAAAAGGACCGTTTGACCAAAATATCAAAATTCAACAACCTCCAACTTGGACAGTCCTTTACTGATCTGGTTGCAATTTTGTGTCATAACTACTATCCAATAGGGCTAAACTTGGTGCAAGTTTCATCCCGATCAGAAGACATCGCTTTTAAAAATTCACTCACTTGACATGAAATACCCCTTCTTCATTTTTCTTCAAACAAAATTTTTTAATTATTGTCCATTATTTTATTATATATGTATGTATGGGTGATTATTAGGCATTGTCTATTCAAGTCCATTTAAACTATTTTTTTTTAATATTTCATCCGACTTTAAGCACTAATTACTTAATTTGCAAACTGGTTTGCAATTTTATCTCAATTACAATTAATACTGTATATATGTATATATATATGTATGTAATTCTCTTTTTGGTGTCAAAATACCGCACACGAAGAGCTAAAATTTTGTGAAATTTTTGGAACTGCTTTCGCTGCTTTCAAAAAAAAAAATTAATGAAAAAACCAGTTGCACCGGCTTGGAGAAGTAAACTGTAAACGAAATAATGGAGGATTTTTTTCTTAAACCAAATGCTTTTTAATTGGAAAATTTGGGAAACATGTTGGTGAAATTTCATTAATAAAGTAGTTTTTATTTCATGTTTTTCTTTATTTAAACATAAAGTTGGTTTATTTTGCAATTTAACTTGGGCTTAGTGTTTTTACGATGTGTGTGTGTGCGCAGAGAAATGTTAGTTGTTCTGTTTGTTTAAGCGATAAATGTTTTCACTAAACAAATGAATTTCCATGGAAACAAACGGACAAACAAACCAACAAAAAGAAAAAAATACTTTAGAAAACACTCTTTTAGCACTTTTTTTGTCATTTCACGGTTTAAAGGTTTAAAATTGTTTTTGTTTTTTTTTTTAGTTATTTCATGATGTTTTGTTGGCCTAGGTGTGTGTAGTTGTTCGGTTTGTTGTTGTTGGTGGCGTAGTGAAAACTGTTAATAATGGCAAATGACCTCGTTTTGATTTTTTTCGCTTTTTATGTTTTGAAGTTTTTTAGTTTTGAAGGGGAGGGGGAGGGGGATTTGTCAAACACTAATGTTGGCGGCTATTGTTTTTCTGTTTTGCCAAAAAAAAAACAGCCATAAAACACCCGGACAATTGAAATGCTACTCAAAACCTGTGGACTTTTGATGATTTACATTTTTGTAGCGATTAAAATACATAAAAAAAATTACATAATCTCATGCGTTGTTGTAGCCATGTATCAATCACTCGGTGTATCACACTCACTCACTTTTTTCTTTTGGGTATATGGAGAAGGGGTTTCGTTATTGTTCGCGTTAAATTCGGTTTGTTCACTTTTTATTACAATATAAACCAATTTTCTGGTGATTAATTGTTCAAATTGCAATGAAATACACGGACAAAAATCAAAAGACTTAAGACACAAACACTGCACCAATCGATTGATTGATGGCAAAAGACTTAAGACACAAACATTGTTAAATCACAGAGACTAGAGATAGAGACCGAGAGAGACTGACTGATTGATTGTGTTGCTCGCCCGACGACGTACGTTTCGCTAATAAACCCAAGCGCCAAAGGTGTGGGGCTTACCACCACCAAAGTCATCAGACGAAACATTTGCAGCTTCGAACCAGTTGCCAACTGCGTCATTCGGCTCGAACGTGTTGCCTTTGCTTGGTTTGGCGGCTGGTTTGGAGTCTGAACGGGGCAACAAGTGGTGCTCGAAGTAAGTTTACAAAGATTGTGAGTCGGCGCTGAAACCAAAAAAAAAACAAAAACAATATTGCCAAAAAATCAACAACAAAAAACAATTGGTATTTCATATTTCAGACTAGCCAAACATTGGAACGATCGAGCAAATGAACTGCCATCCATTCATACGTTCATGCAGTCGTTCATAAGTTTTCAGCCAATTTATTTTTTATTATGATTATTTGTTTTTTTTTTTCTTATTAATGTATATATTTTCGGTTGGTTATTCATGGCATTTATGACCTTCTGTATGCCATACACACAAGTCTCCGCTACAACGTCGTTACCAAGTATATCTATGACTGATAGGTAATTCCAAAATTGTATTTTCCAAAAAAAAAATCATAAATAAAATAATGTGATTCTTCAAAAAGAAAAAAAAAACAAAACAAACAAACAAACTTGTCGGCTGCACTCATAAACCAGCTAATGACTACTATTACGAAATCAATTTAATGTCACACCTTCTTCAACATTGAGGTATTCCATCCATCCATTCATTCATTAATTTCTTCCCTGGTGTTCGTTTTTAATGAACGACATCTGCATCATTGTCATTATCATTATCAGGTTTTCCAGCAACTCTGGGCTTTTACATACAAAAGTCTACGCGATAAATTTTTGTAGACTGGTGATCAATAATGGTTCAATTTAAATCTGAATGCGGAACTTGTCAATTACAAATACCTTAAAAAACCCCACTCAGACAATATTCGGCAGCAGGTTAGGGATGCCATAATTAAAATAATTTTCGGGAAACAACTAAGAAAAAACTACCACTTTACATGAACAAAAATAATTACACAAAATGCATTTTTATACCCGATATTTTTATACCAGGGTAATATTAGTATTTGTTAGTAACGCCTCAAAAACAAAGAGATAGATCTATTGTTTATATATTTGCAGGTCGCAAATATGAAGCGATCTTTACGAAAATTGGTACTTAGGCATTTCTTAGACTAGGAACGATCCCTAGTACAAATGAAGTACATCTGTCTATGTTTTGGTATGTCGTAGAGAACACATTTCTCAATTGATCCGGCTGACATTTAAGAATTTAAACTTGATTGCACCTAATTGTCCATAGTAAAAATGCGGCACAACGGTCCAATGCTTGGTATAGCCCCCATATAAAGTTCCCCCCTGATGTCACTTCTAGAGGGGGAACATGTTTTTCAATTGTTCTATCTGAAATTTAAGAATTTATACTTTATATTGGACCTATTCGTCCCTAGTAAAAATGGGGTACATCGGTCCATGTTTTGGTATAGCCCCCATATTAGAGTCCCCACCAGGCTGTGAAGCCGACGCGGCGCGATTCGGCGGCGCGCCGTCACCGCTAATTTTTTCCCATCCGGCGCCGCCGCCGATTTAAGCGGCGCACATCGGCTGAAACTCAGCCGCTGAAGCTTTTTTTGGTGAGTCAAGAAAATTTGTTTTATGCAACCATGATAATTTAATAAGCGACTACTAAGTGATACCATAGGTTCGGAATTTGCAATATTAGTAGTTAATTTTAACGTACAAAGTTTATAAAAAGTTGCTAAATAGTAATATAAGACATGACTATCGTTTATTAAAAAAATATTCCAAAAATGTATGGAAGTTTTAAATAAAAAAGATTTTTGGGTTTTACGGAAATTACAGCTGAACCGACTTTTACAAAGTCTACGTCTAAAAAAAGCTTGAGTTTAAAAAAAAATTGTTTCCCTCGATTTTTTTTCAAATTTACACAGAATATTCGATGCACTCTCACAAATCCAAAACAGTTTTTGGATTTTTAGTGGCTAAATATTTGTTAAAGTTATGGGTGAAACACCAAAGCAGGTCTGGCATTTTTGAAATTTTTCTTCTGTTTCTGGAAAACAGTACATGCACAATTTCACGCAAGGGATTTTAAAATTCATATGTGCAAAAATAGAAGAAAAGCGTCCAAATAAACGGACCAATCCAAGTATTTCGTCCATAACTTTTACAAACACTGAGGCCCAAGACCATCGGATCAACCCAATTCCATTTGGCCAAGGATCGTCAACTCAATAACAAATGTATCAACCATTGAAAATGTATTAAAACGATTTTCAATATTACATCAAACTTCCATAACTTTGTGTTAATTTTAAGTTTTTTCCTCTAACGCTAAATATCTCAAAACGCCACTTTTGCCGAAGAGTTACATTCGCATTCGTGCACTTTCGAATGTGGGAAATTTATCGGCTCAGCCGATTGTTGAAATTTGATCGGCTCAGCCGATCAGCCACCGCCGCCGATCGATATTTTTCCTTGCGCCGCCGCCGCCTAAAATGTTGGTCGGCTTCATTGCCTGGTCCCCACCGATGTCACTTCTTGACGCTCTTTAATTTAAAAATTTTAATCTTTATATTCCACTTAATCGTTCCTAGCGGAAATGGGGAACATCAGTCCATCTTGTGATATTTAGAGTTGTGTAGTTCGTGAGCTAAATAGTTCATTTTTTTTTTTTTGGGTTGACCAGGTATGACCCTCACGAACTAAGTGAAATGTTCGATATAATGATTATGCTCGTAATAGTTTGTATGGTCACCCTAATTGAACGAGTTCGAGAACTAGTGAACTAGTTCGACACAAGTCTAGTGATATTGCTCCCATATAAAGGTTCCTTAAGACCTTTGTTATGATGTTCGTGTTGCGTACATGTCGACCAATGCTTTAGACTTCTTGGCGTTCTAGGGAAAACATTTTTAAACCATCATGCGGAAATTTAAGCTTCTGTACTTCAGATTGAATTTAATCGTTTCTTATTGACTATATCGGTCCATGTGTTGATAAGTATAAGCACCTCATGAAAGTCAAGTTTTTAACATCCCAGCAAAATTTCTCATTACCAAATAATCCGACGAGTAAGCAAAGTTCGATAATGGTAAGTACTTATTATTTAGCCACTTTTCTCATTATTTTAACATGGGGATGTCATTGGAGGAAAGTACTTCCAAAAGCATACAATAAAGTAGCATAATAAGTACTTATTTGTAGCATAGGCATGTCACTTAAATATGCGCTTATATTTTCACGATTTTAAGTACTTGAATAATGCATTACCAATACGTTATAAAATAAGTAATAGATATTTGGAAATGGCCATTTAAAGTGATTTTTTGCATATTGTCGCGCATTTTTCTGGAAACAAACAATTTCATCATGCCAGATTCGAATTTCTGAACCTTGTGAAAAATTCTTCAACGGTCTAACATTATACGATATACGTAAATATTTATGGTATTTTCATTCAAATCTGCACGTATTATTTGAAAACATGTTGAAAAAAAATAAATCTTGTACATATCTTGTATTGCCAAAATGATTTTGATGGCAAAAAATCACTTATTTCTGTTGTTATTGGTAAGTCATTATTAATAAGCCGAAAGTAATGTAAGTAAACAATGTTAAGCAAAAAGCTAGTTTTTCAAGAGAGGCGATCAAAGTTTGATGTTTTTTTTTAAATTTGTGTGGAATTTCTTAATAATGTAAATCGAATGACCTGTACGTTTTTGTGAATACCTTTTGATTGGGTTTACAAAGGATGAAATTTTCTGACGACTTATTTTTGGTCAAAATATTGAATTTATAGGTATATGGAGGTTTTTCATGCAAACACTTGAAATTTTGTACAATGTAATTAATGCTTTTATAGCGTTTATATTTATATTTAAATTTATATTTTTTAAAATGAAAATAAATATTTATCTAAACTTTTTAACGACTGATACTAAACTTACTTCCATTTTTTAGCTCATTGATTTGGGACTCAATTCTGAGAATTGGACGTGAAAGTAGCCCCAAAAATTAGAACTTATGCTTCATTCATTTAGTCATGTTGACCTAATTAATTACACTGTCCAACAAATTAAGACTTTTTGATTGGAACAGAATAGCGACCCTATAATTCTTAAGGGGCATGTTGAGTAGATAATTTTTGTAGAATAAACTTATGGTCAGACCAGCTGAGTTTTTTTTTACAGTGGGTCAAAGTTTTCATTTTTTGGCATTATACTAAATGAAAAAAATGATGTAAGTTAATGTCTGAGAGATTTCTCATTGTCAGAGTTACATAGTGGAATTTTATGAGGATCATTTTTGTGGAAGATCTTAACCCTCTAGCTCCCCTTTTAATGGGTCAATTTGGCCCTTTTTTCGAAAAATTAAAAAAAAGCCCTTTCAAAAAGGACATCAAAGGATTAAAATATTCTACGAAAATTTTTGCCGGAAAATTTCAGTAGGGGTCGCCAAGGACACCAAAGTTGTAATTATAGCTTTTTAGGTTTAATTAGCAAAATTACATGCCAACTAGAGTGCTCAAAACCGGTTTAAAATAAACCGGCCCACCGGTTTTTTGCTTCCACCGTCCCCGGTTTTTCTCAAAATCATGAATTTCGAACAACCGGTGCAACCGGTTTTTTTCGTTTGTTTCCACCGGTTTTCCGGTTTTTTTATTATCACTAAAATATTAAAAATTTTTTACAACTTTATATACAAAATATCACAAATTAAGATAATAATATGAAAGATCTCCTTATATGGCCTAAAAAGACTCGGCAACTTTGTTAGAATACGAAGCCATTCACCAATTTCTATACAAATTACAAAAATTAAAAGAAAATAAATGATTCATACGCGCAGAAGTTATGTGAAAAGTAAAACAAGTAAGAAAATTTCAATTGGGTAAACAGACTAGTCTATACTCTTATATATTTATATACTCGTATATACCCACCTGCACTAAAGTGTGTAATAGAATATATATGTATAAAGATTTAGTACCTCTATTAAATATTCTATTTAATACCCCGATATATTAATATTTTCTTGACTGAACTACATAAGGGGAATTTCATGTTAAGTGGGATGTCTTCTGTCGGGATGAAAATTGCACCAAGTAGCCCTATCAGATAGTAGTTATGAGACACAATTCCAGAGATAGGTTAAGGACTTCCCGAGTTGGAGGGTGTCAAATATTGAAATTTTTATCAAACAGTTGTTTTTCCCATCTGAAATGCTAAAATGTTTGGTTGAACGTTAATTTTTTTTCAGAGGTTTATATTTATTTTGATAGATCAACAGGTCCCATCCCATTAATAGGTCACAAAGCTTTTAAAGGAAATTTTCTAAGCTTTCTGTTGAGCAAAAAAATCAAAAATTAAAACATAGATTTTTACCAAAATTTCAAAAAAGTTTAATTTTGCAAAAAAGTAATGAAAATATATTTGCTAATTTTTTTAAAAGGTTTAAGAAAAGACTATCGATAACACTTTTGGAAAATGTTTCTAAATACAATAGCTAATTAGTTATAAGTATGAGATAAAAAGACCGTTTGACTCAAATGACAATATTCATCACACTCCAACTCATAACTACTATCCAACAGGACTAAATTTGGTGCAAGATTCCTGATCAGAAGACATCGCTTTTAAAAATTTAATATTAAAAAATCGTTTTTTTTGTTATTAAAAAGGAAAATGTTTTTCAAACGGCAATTTTCATACTGTTTTGTTAAGCAGAAAAAACCGGTTCTACCGGTTTCCCCGGTTTTCTTCAAAGAAAAAAACCGTCCACCGGTTTTTTTATAACTTAAATAAACCATCCACCGGTTTTTTATTTTTTCAAAAAAACCGGTTTTTTGATCACTCTAATGCCAACATATACAAAAAAATTCTATAATGTAAATTTAAAGCTATGATATCTGTGGAATTATTGGAGCAGAAGAGCGACCCTGTAATTCTGAAAGGGCGTTTTGAGTAGATCATTTTCTTAGAATAAACTTATGTCCCAGCTGGTCTGAGTTTTTTTACAGTGGGTCAAAGATTTCATTTTTTGGTCGAAGGTAGCATTATACTAAATGAAAAAAATGATGTATGTTAATGTGTGAGAGATTTCTTCTTTTCAGAGTTACACAGAGGAATTTTATGAGGATCGTTTTTGTGGAACATCTTAACCCTCTAGCTCCCCTCTTAATAAAATTGACAAGTTTATTCTAAGAAAATGATCTACTCAAAACGCCCTTTCAGAATTATAGGGTCTCTCTTCTGCTCCAATAATTCCACAGATATCACGGCTTTAAATTTAAATTATATTTAGAATTTTTTTTTTTAATTTTGCTAATTAAACCTAAAAAGCTATAATTACAGCTTTGGTGTCCTTTTCGTAGAATATTTTAATCCTTAAATGTCCTTTTTGAAAGGACTTTTTTTAATTTTTTCGAAAAAAGGGCCAAATTGACCCATTGAGAGGGGAGCTAGAGAGCTAGGTTAAGGTCTTCCACAAAAAATTCCACTGTGTTACAATGAGAAATCTCTCAGACATTAACTTACATCATTTTTTTCATTTAGTATACTGCTCTACCTTCGATCAAAAAATAAAAAGTTTGACCCACTGTAAAAAAAACTCAGACCAGCTGGACCATAAGTTTATTCTGCAAAAATGATCTACTCAACATGCCCTTACAGAATTATAGGGTCGCTATTCTGTTCCAAAAATGCTGTTGGACAGTGTAATTTAATAGTCATACGATTTTTTTTGCTCAAGGTGGATTTTGAGCATTTTTTTCTATATTTTAACACGGTTATATCTCGGTATTCCGTACGGAATATCTCTTTTGTGCCTGAAGCAAAGTTGCAGATATTGAATAGGAGAAAAATGCTGAACAAACCTACCCGAAAAAGTGCATCCAGTGCCTTAAAAATTGCAAAAATGTAATTTTTATTATAATTTGTTACCCATTTTACACTTTGGATTTAAAATCCATAATTATGGTGTTTTTTAAGTGCCTATTTACAATACCGTATGGACGTTTCTTTGATGTTCTACAGGAAACGGTATAATGAAAATGCAGAACGTAGAAATTCAGGTGCATAAATGCTCATAGATGTGCGTGGAGGCTGAATTGCTCTTCTTGTTCTTTCATGATACCTTTTCCGTTCACACTACATAATTAGCGGGAGAAAATGAAAGTGGACATTTTATTGATGTGTGTTTTCCTTTAGCTACCTGTAATGAATGAATTTTCTACAGAAATTCTACCCACATTTATGAGTCCTAATTTTTTTTTTTGAAAGATTTGAAAAATTTTAACGCACACTTGCGTGAACAAGTTCATAAATGATGATAAGTACCTGTCAGTAAAATATTGAAAAATACGTAGTATTTATAGGTGTTCATTGATCGATTTTTGTCATTCAACAAGTGCCGTCAACCGCAAAAAGTAAAATTTTTAAATTATAATTTAGAGAGAAAAACATTTGCCAAAATGCCAAAAATTAGATAATTTGTGCTACGTTTGTGAACATATAGGCAATCAGGAAACTAATAATAAATGAACCATATTTATTTAAGGAGGTATAGGTATTAATTTGGCTAGGGGCAAAATGTTTATCAAAAAATAAGTGATCATAAAAAATTAAAAATAATTTCCCTCCAGAAATCCTATTCAGGAGTTATATCCATATGAAAATCGTAAAAAATTTAATTTTCTTCGCCCTCTGCTGGATTTTAGTAGTTGTCTTACTGATGAATGGAAAGTTTATATTTTGTTTAGGAACTCTATAGGGTAAAGAAAATATTGCATTAAATAAATTGTCCCTTTTTTGTTTAAATTTACCATATGTCAGAGTTTTTATAAAAATCGGTATTTTTGCGTTAAGAAAATGTTAAATTTTATGCAATTTTTAATTTTCTTTAATAATGTCATATTTTAATATTTGTTTGCAACTTATGAATTTTATAAAAATTGTGTAAAACGATTATTTCCATTTTAATGATCTATACATTTTCTTAGTAATGCCAGCAATTTCGCAATAATCACTGACATGTGCCAGTCAATCGGTCTCAATATTGAATTAAAATAAATATAATCGATAAAAATGCAAATTTTCTATTGACCCCTGAAGTACCAACTAGCATTGGCAGCGACGTGACCATCCGGAATCAATCGATTTTTTCCAATTTTGGAATTTTTGTATACCCTCACTTTAGTGTGACGAGGGTATATATTAGGGCGGGTCGATTTAAAAGTCGCCCATTGCTCAGTGAAAATCGTATTCTAGGGATCAAAATAAGAAACTTTGCCCGAGGAACCATACCTCTAAAACGAATTCTGATATCCCCACTTTGACCCATTTGGAGGGCGCCAATCGAGTCCAAATGTATGACCGACCCCCACTAACATTGGAGGGCCGATCCACCCATGCCAGTGGCACACCCCCTGGAACTCACCTGGGGGGTTCCCCATACAAACATTTCAAAAAAATCACCATTTTTGGCACTTTACATGAGAAAATCAGCGAAATGGCTGTTTTTTCTTTATTTTTATTTATTTATTTATAATAATATTTATTTATAATAATATCTATTTTTTCTCTTAAGAAATTTATTTAGTCAGAACATATGTAAATTAAAAAGATTAATTTAAGTTAGTTATAGAAAAGAAAGTAAAAAAAATTATTGTTTGAAGTCTTTTTTACTTTCAAGTCTGGGCAATTTCGCACGGCTCTCTAATGTCGTCGCAATAACAGCCTCTACATTTTCCGGTATAACCCGTTTGGAAACGCTAACTAGCAATTGAACATGTCGTTCCGTTCCTTGTATGTGTGATGGAATTTTTGGATCATTAAACGGTGGATCATCTTGATTTAAATATTCTTTCAATGTATCGTACGGAATGCTTCGCGTGAATGGTGGTTCAAATACGTTATTTATGTCATTCATATTGATCATTTCCGTGTAACTTGTGCAATTAAAGTTTATATCTGGTTTTTTATAAGCTCTAAGTTGCTTTGGGTCGTCAACATCGGTTCGCTAGCGTAGAATTTTCTTGATAGCACAGTCGCGCTTTTCTTTGCTATCATCAAACAACATTGATAACAAGATATTTTCCGAATGCGCATAATATGAATTATCTTTAATTACTTGATTGACAATTTTGCGTAAACGAGGTTCTAGAAATCGTGACCAACTAATGAACTTGAAAAATAATGCACTGCCGTACACGACAGAGCTGTAATACTTGATATTGAAGTTCATTGACACATAACATTTAATTATAAATTCAACCAGAATTCTTAAATTTGCATCTGGATTTTCCGTTGTCACACATAATCGTAATAATCTAGCGGCCTTGGTGTGCCACCGAGAATGTACAATTTTCCCTGGTTTGATGTTAGCCAGATTCACCGAAACCACGCCGCTAGAAATTGCATGGGCCATGTCGTATAAGTACTTCGAATCGGTGGAAAATTCAATTTTTTCTGGAGCATATTTTGCAACTCAATTTTCTGGAAGCCGTCCACCAACTGAAAATATATAATAATAAAATAATTAAAAATGGTTGACAATTATAATAAATGAGTGATAGCAATAACTTACCGGAAGAGTTTCACAAGTTTCGATTTGACGGCTCAGTTTTCCGGTTGCCGATCTTGGTCCTGTGCTGGTTGATTTATCCAAAGCTTCAAACAAATGCCGAAACGGAAGTTCGTTGAAATGTAGAAGGCAAACGAACCAATGCAATTTTTTTAACAGCAATTCGAATCGTCGTATAATTCCACCGTGTGGGCCAGTGTTTGTTGGCTTACCGTCAGTGCATATTCCAATTAATGCATCCAGTGATATATTTTGATCGTTGAAAAAATCATTTAATTTGGTTGTTTTGTATTCAGCGGTTTCATGTTCCAGTCTTACGTAACCAATCAATTCAGAATTGGGTTCTCTCAAAATAACAAGATGAGGTTCTTTTACCATCCTAGTATGATACTTCTCATCAATTTTATCTATCGTTAAAGTATCATCTTTTCTGCCATCGAATGAAAACGCTAACAAATTGGTATCATCTAACCTTAGCGAAGCACTTCTTGTCTGCATTTCTCTTTTTCTCTGCGAACTTTCGATTTATCCATGATGAGAGGTTTCCCATGCTTTTCTTTAATTTTAAAATCTTGCAAAAGAGCGGTTCCCAATGCTGATGCTACTCTATCAGGCACACCAAATCTGTCACATACCAAGGCAAAGTTAAAACAATCGTATATCTCTGTGTATTGTGAACTTGTGCTTCTATCCATATCTTCTTAAACCGGTGGCGGTGCGTATGTTGAATCATCGGGATCTTGGTATGTTGGCATTGATGACATAGACGTTGCTCCTTGCTCTTCAATTTCCACCACAAATGCATCCATTGTTAGTCTTCTCTGATTATGTTGATCGTGCATAAACTCTTTAAGGCGTTCGGGAACCAAGCCGCATGCACATGGAGCTGCCTTCAAATCGCATTTACATGTTCCAATGTAAAAAATTGTTTCCAGAGATTTTACATACTGTGTAAATTGTTGGGTTTTGTTTCTTCTCTTGATTTGGTCTTGATATTTGTCAAGCAATCTATTCAATTTATTAAATACACTTTTTTCAGCATTATTTCCATACCAAGTTTTTCCCAAATTCCAATCAACTTATCTTGTACTTGAATAGTGAATGATTTATAGGAAAACTTTTTTTGTTCTGTTTTAGCACGTTCGCTTAAGTAACAATAATATCTCAAGATATCCAGATGGGTTGGTAAATTAAGATCAGTCAAATCAGTAGACACACCAAATACAGTAACATCATGCTTGGGTATATGACTCATTGGGTTTTCGATAGTTGTTGTTGCTTCATCTTGCGGTGTAGAGGATGGTGGATTCATTGTAAACTTTTTGATTTGGAATGGTCACTTCACTTATTATTTTTTTTAAATATTTTTTTATCTGAAATTAGCACTTCACACTTTGAGTTCTTCACAACGACTTAATGCATTCACAAAAACTGTTGCGTTATATATGGTCTACGAGACGAGGTAATAAGAATGAAATGGTAATTTCAATTCTACCTGATGTGTCTTGTGGTGGCTTAAAACCCCACACAAGCAATTTTACGATCTGCAATTGTGTCACAGTGATACGTTCATTTTGAAAAGGGCTGCGGTGCATCACAGTGATACCTTAATTGTTAAAATGGTTGCAAAAAAACGCGCATTTCTTAAAAAACCCACAAAAGGGTTGTAAAAACAAACTTCATTTCTTAAGTAGGTGCTATAAAAAACTCACACAAGCAATTTTACGACCTGTAATTGTGTCACAGTGATACCTTCATTTTTTAAAAGGGTTGAATAAAAACCCACACAACTACAGGGTGGCTGATATGTAATGCAACAAAGTAAAGCGCTATTTTTTTTTAAAATTTTATTGTTCAAAAGCAAAAATGTCGGAAATAACATAAAATTTTAGAAACAGTTTAGATTTGTTCGAGTTGGCCACCTTTGGCACGAATTATGGCCTTCAAACGGCCGACAAAGCCATCACACGCTGCACGAAAGTGGCTCTGCGGTATTTTGGCCCATTCCCGGCGAAGCGCCGTCTTGAGATGATCGATGCTTTGGTATTTTTTAGTGCGAACCTTACTCTCTAAAATGCCCAGTCCAACGAATTGAAATCCGGAGATCTTGGTGACCATTGTGCGGTAGAAATGAAGCGAGGAACCTCCTTTTTAAGCCATTCTTGGTTGACGCGTGCTGAGTGCGATGGTGCTGAGTCCTGTTGGAATGTTCATGGTCTGCGGCCGAAATGTTTGTCTGCCCAGGGCTTCAATACTGTCTTTGGGACATTTTCCCGATAATATTCGGCATTTATTTTGACCCCATGGTCGATGAATACGAGCGGGGAGCGAGCATCGGCCGTTACGGCGGCCCACACCATTACCATCGGCGGCGCTTGAGTTCTGGTGGCCATCGAAGTTGTAAATTTTCAGCTGACCTCTTTGGCAAGTAAACCCGATCATTTTGTTTGTTCACAAACTGCTCAATTTGGAATGGCTTCTCATCGGAGAAAACCAAATTCGGTAACTGGCCACTTTCGTGCAAGCGAAGCAACTCCTTGGCTCTTTCCAGTCTAACTTTTTTTTGTGCATCGGTGAGCTCTTGCACTTTTTGGAACTTCAATGGCTTTAGTCCAAGCTCATTTTTTAATATGTGTTGTAACCGTTCTCGCGATATGTTCAGCTAACGAGCAATTTTTCTACCACTGCGGCGTGGATTTCGATCAAATCTGGCCTTCACTTTTCGGATCATTTCTGGTGTTGTTACCGTTTTTTTTCGTCCACTTTTTGGACGCGATGCAACACTGCCAGTATCACGGCAACGAGCAATGATACGAGAAACAAACGATTTATTCACACCACTTGTGTTTTTCCACCCAAATATAAAGCAATCACACTATCACGCTTGAATTCCATCACGAATAATTTTTTTTCTGAATGCAATAGATCTGTAGTGGCCTATATGTGGACATAGTTTTCACTACCTTATTTGTGGATTATTTAAGACGTAGTTAGAAAGTACGAACTTTGTCAGCCATGTAAACTTATCATTCTTGTTCTTTACTCTCTTTTTGCGCAGTCATCGCATTGCATCTAAGATCTCACGATTTCATCATCATTTCATGTATATTATTAGAATTAGTTAAATAAAGTGTTTATTATATTAAACATTATATAGCCGGTTTATTCATTCATTAAACTAACCACGAACGGCTATAGTGGTGACCCCGACGTAATCGTAATACACACATGAGATGAACGAAGACACAGGCAACGAGAAGACAAGCACATCCGTGGGAGCAGGCCAGGCTCCGAACACTGCTGGACAAGGAGTGGCGACTTCCCCGATGTACGGACATTTTGTAAGCAGAGTTTCAGTGAAAGTACCGCCGTTTTGGTCTGATCACCCTGAAATCTGGTTCGCACAAATAGAGGCTCAGTTCGTCGTTTCAGGCATTGTGGCTGACGAAACGAAATACAGCACCGTCATAACAGCGATTGAATCACAGGTGTTGGTGTAGATTTCGGACGCTGTCCTCAAGCCGCCTGCAACAGGAAAATACGAATTTTTGAAAAAATGCTTCATCGAACGCTTCTGTGAAAGCGAACAGAAGAAAATACAGAAATTGCTGTCCGACATGCACCTTGGCGACAGGCGACCTACACAATTATTGAACGAGCTCCGTAGTCTTGCGAAGGATAGGGTAAGTGATGACTTCCTGGCATCATTGTGGCTTCAACGATTACCACAGAATGTTCGTGCCATTCTCCAAGCCTCCAACGCGGAGCTGTCCGAATTGGCGAAACTGGCGGATAAGATTTTGGAGGTGAGTGATTATCGACAACTCGCCGCTGTGTCCACATCCACGACACCTAACGAAGCCAACTTATTGCAAAGAATTGCGGTTTTGGAAGAACGTTTGGAGAAATTAGGCCGCTCTCGTTCATCCAGTCGCTCATCGAATCGTAAGAAGAGCCAACGTAGTGCTACACCATCTTCGGAGAAATTTTGTTGGTACCACTGGAAGTTCGGCGAGGCCGCTACAAAGTGCCGCCAGCCTTGCGAATTCCATTCAAAGCCAAAAAACTAGTTACCGTGGCTGGTGCATTGTCCAGCGCACCACGCCAAATTACAGTTGCACGTCTTACATTGCTGGACAACGATACAAAGGTGAAGTTTTTGATCGATACGGGGGCTGACGTTTCCGTTTTGCCACCGCGCTCATGTGACAGAAACGTCACATCGAATTCAGTAACATTATTTGCAGCTAATGGCACCCGTATTAAAACATATGGCGAACGTCGTCTCAAGTTATCTCTTTCATTAAGAAGAGTCTTCGAATGGAATTTTCTCGTGGCAGATGTTTCAACTGCCATAATAGGTTCTGATTTTCTCAAGCACTTCGATTTACTTGTGGATATTAAGCAGAATCGTCTCGTCGATCGCAGGACTTTGCTGCACGCTAAGGGTGACACAGTATATTCATGTGCACCCGTCATATCAACATTCAATGCCGACAACATATTTTCACGACTGCTATTTGAGTATAAAGACATCACCGTGTTAAGCAGCAACCGAGATCGAGAGTCATTGCAGACGGACGTTACACACCACATCGTTACTGGTGGCCCAGCGGTGTCTGCCCGACCACGAAGGCTGCCACCTGAGAAATTCGCTGCTGCCAAAAAGGGTTTGAGTTTTTGGTGGAGCAAGGTATTTGCAAGCCATCCAAAAGTAATTGGGCAAGCCCCCTTCATATGGTGAAAAAGACGAACGGGGAGTGGAGGCCGTGCGGTGATTACCGTGCGCTTAATGCGCAAACTTTACCAGATCGCTACCCTATTCCTTTTTTGCATGATTGTACTCACATGCTCCATGGCAAGTGTATATTTTCTGTGCTAGATTTGCAAAAGGCGTACCATCAAATACCCATAGAAACCTCCGACATACCTAAGACGGCGATAACAACACCATTTGGGTTGTTCGAGTTCAACTACATGACATTTGGATTGCGGAATGCTGCACAAACTTTTCAGCGCCACATCAATTCTGTTTTGCACGGCATCGATTTTACATTCGCTTACATCGATGACATTCTCATTTTCGATCGGCTACGTAAATCTGGTGTGGCAGTAAACGGCAGCAAATGTGTTTTGGGCAAGTCCGAAGTTAAATATTTGGGACACACTATAACACCAAACGGCATTAAACCACTAGAAGAGAAAGTGACAGCAATTCGTGATTATCCCAAACCTTAAGTGGCTAAAGAACTTAAGCGGTTTCTGGGGATGATTAATTTTTACCGCTCCTTTCTCAGGAATGCAACGCGCAATCAAGGAAAATTGCAGGCTTTCATTTCGGGCAACGTCAAAAACGACACGACGCCAGTTGTTTGGGACGATGAAGCCACAAACGCATTTGAGGCCTGTAAGGAGGAATTAGCAAACGCCACCATGCTTTGTCACCTGTCGCCCAACGCAAAATTGTCTTTGTATACAGATGCCTCTAGCGAAGCTGTTGGCGCAGTTTTACACCAGACTGTAAATGGTAAGGTCCAACCATTGGGATTTTATTTCAAGAAGTTAACAGCCGCACAAGCAAAGTACAGTACATACGATCGGGAGCTGTTGGCCATTTATCAGTCAATAAACCATTTCCGGCACTTGTTAGAGGGCAGACAATTCACGATATTGACCGACCACAAACCGTTGATATATGCTTTCGCCCAGAAAGGCGACAAGACACCACCAAGGAGAGCGCGCCAACTGGACTTTATTAGTCAGTTTTCGACCGACATACGACACTTGCGGGGAGATGAAAATGGCGTTGCCGATTTTTTGTCCCGAATAAGTTCGATAGACAGCCCGGATTTTGAGGCCTTGGCGAGAGAGCAAGATCGCGATTCGGAATTGAAGCAAATTATAGAAACCAATAGTTCAACGCTAAAACTGAAAAAGGTTGCTGTTCCGAATTCGACCGAGACGCTGTATTGCGATACCACTAACGACAAAATTCGACCATTCGTACCACGAACTTTTCGTCGTCAGGTAATTGCGAAACTACATGACCTGTCCCACCCTGGACGAAAGGGAACGCAACGAATAGTTGGAGAAAGGTATGTATGGCCTGGTATGATAAAGGATATAGCACGTTTCGTCAGAGAATGCATACCGTGTCAGCGAAGCAAAATTGGTAGACACACGAAAACACCTATTGGAAATTATGAGCCAGTCGAGGCCCGTTTTGATCATATCAACGTGGATATTATTGGACCACTTCCAGTCTCCAAGAACCAACGGTATTGCCTCACGATCATTGACAGATTCACGCGATTTCCAGTGGCCATACCAATTACTGATATAACTGCAGAGACTGTTGCTAGCGCTCTGATCGAGGGATGGATATCTTTGTTCGGCATACCTCTTCGTATATCCACCGACTTGGGACGACAATTTATATCATCCGTTTTTTCCGAATTGACAAATATTTTGGGAGTGCAGCATCTGAAGACCACTGCTTATCATCCGCAAGCCAATGGCATGCTCGAGCGATTCCACCGCACGTTGAAGGCTGCCATCAAGTGCTACAACACAGACGACTGGACGGCAGCGTTGCCATTGGTTATGCTTGGCCTACGCACTACTGTGAAAGAGGACATAAATGCGAACCCAGCGGAGATGTTGTTTGGTTCCCAACTACGAATACCTGGGGAATTTGTACATGCTGGTAAAGTCAAAGCTAGCGAATCTGACTTCATTAAAAACCTTCGTAGGCAGATGTCATCGTTGCGTCAGTATTCAACTTCACATCATGGCGAACCTAATGTGCACATCGATCGCAATTTGCAAAACTGTAAGTTTGTTTTTATACGCATTGATAGAGTTCGAACTCCTTTGGAAGCGCCATACGAGGGCCCCTTCGAGATATTGAAGAGGGGTGATAAATTTTGTAAAATCAAATTGGGACAACTTAATGTGAACGTATCTAATGACCGTCTCAAACCAGCATTTATCGATTTTAACGACACAACTCTAGCTGCTTCTAGGAACCCGGCCACTGAGGAAACGACATCTCTTGAAAGTAAATAAATTTCTAAAGAGAAAAATAAACTCCAAAAAGAAAAAAACATAGGCATTTCGGTGATATTGTCATGTAAAGTGCCAAAACTGGCGATTTTTTGAAATGTTTGTATGGTGAACCCCCAGGGGGTGTGCCACTGGCATGGGTGGGTCGGGCCTCCAAAGTTAGTGGGGGTCGGTCATACATTTGGACTCGATTGGAGCACTCTAAATGGGTCAAAGTGGGATTTTTCAAAATTTGCCCCTACCCAAAAGTTCGACCCAAATTCCGGGACATCAGAATTCGTTTTAGAGGTATGGTTCCTTCGGCAAAGTTTCTTATTTTGATCCCTAGAATACGATTTTCACTGAGCAATGGCGACTTTTTTTGCCTCTCCACAAATCGACCCGGCCTAGTATATATCATTTGCTACGAAAAAAGGGTAACACATCGAAGGAGTGATAATTACCATTTTTATACCCTACTCCACACTGTGGTACAGGGTATTATAAGTTTGTTTCACGGCAGATGTTTGTAACACAGCTAGACCCACCTTAAAGTATACCGATCGACTCAGAATCACTAGCTGAGTCGATTTAACGATGTCTGTCCGTCCGTCCGTCTGTCCATGTAAAGTTGTTCGTCGATTACAGGTCGCAATTTCACTCCGATCGCTCTGAAATTTTGCAGTTTAGAGTATTTCGCGGCTGTTAAGATCGCTATTGAATTTGGTGGAAATCGGTTCAGATTTAGCTATAGCTCCCATATATATGGTTCGTCCGATTTTGCTCTTTAGTCCTGAAGAAGCTGTATTTTACATCCAATCATTTTGAAATTTAGAATGGTAGAGTTTCTTGATCCATGAATCAACACTACCGAATTTGAAGAAAATCGGTTAAGATTTAGCTATAGCTCCCATATATATGTTTCGTCCGATTTGGCCCTTTAGTTCTATAGAAGCTGTATTTTACATCCAATCGTTTTGAAATTTAGAATGGTAGAGTTTATTGATCCCTGAACCAACACTACCGAATTTGAAGAAAATCGGTTAAGATTTAGCTATAGCTCCCATATACATGTTTCGTCCGATTTGGCCCTTTAGTCCTGTAGAAGCTGTATTTTACATCCAATAATTTTGAAATTTAGAATGGTAGAGTTTCTTAATCCATGAACCAACACTGCCGAATTTGAAGAAAATCGGTTAAGATTTAGCTATAGCTCCCATATATATGTTTCATCCGATTTGGCTCTTTAGATCCAATCGTTTTTATACCCTACACCACACTGTGGTACAGGGTATTATTTAAGTATAAAATGTCCCAAAAGTAAATTTATGTAAACAATTTATACATGAATTACAAAATTTATATATCAGAGTTATTCAATATTACGAGAGTGGTGTAGGGTATTATATAGTCGGCACCACCCGACTTTAGCCTTTCCTTACTGGTTTAACATTATTTTGTGCACAGTTTGCACTATTTTGTTTGTCGAATATTATGGCGCCTTATATAAACGCCATACCTCTACTTTAACAGACTTTGTGAAATTTTTGACAAGTTTCGAAAAAATTGGCAAAATCACCTGTTTCAGAATTTTTACGTCGGTTCGGTGGATGATAGATAGTGGGTACTTCAAGGGTGTGTAGACAATTTATATTTTTATCGAGAAATATTTTATGCATATTGCTTTTTTATGAAAATCCAATTTTCCTTTAAAATTGCATTGCGAATTGTACAAGTTTTAACAACATTTGCATCAAATATTGTATTATTAAGAAAATCGCAAGAATTGCCATATTATAACAAATTTTATGCAAATTTTGCTTCAATAAATTAGTAAATATTGCATTTTTTTCATTAATATTGCCATTTTGTAACAAAATGGTTGCCCATTTTACATTAAACTATTTCGTTTGACGAATATGATCGATTGACATGTATCATTTATCGAAATTTCAAACTTTGATTTTTTTAAATTTTTTGCATAATTTCAAAAATTTGAAAGCTTATTTCCTAAATGACATTTCAAGTTTTTCCTCATTCACGTTTTTCAAATTCCATGTTTTTACAAAATTTGAGGAACATTTTGCATCAATTTGATCCTTTTCAAAATTTGGAAAAAATTACCAAAATAAATGTTCCGCTAATCCATTACAATTTCCATGTTTTCACAAAATTTGCGAAAAATTTTGCTTCAGACGATTTCGTTTGACGAGTATAATCTCTTGGCATATACGAGTATATACCATATTTCCAAATTTCAAATTAGATTTTTTTGCATAAGTGAAAACCCCTTTCCAAAAATTAAAAAAAAATTACCCAAATACATTTTTACCTTCTTTCCACAAAGTTTCCAATTTTTCACAAAATTTTAGAAAAATTTTGCAAAATTTTACATTAAACGATTTTCTTGGACGTATAACATATTTCGAAATTCCAAACTTTGATTTTATGTGAAGTTTTTGGAAAATTTTCAAAATTTGTACAAAAAAAATTTAAATAAATTTCCCATTTTTTCCTCATAATTTTCATGTTTTTAAGAAATTTGAGGAAAATTTAGCATCAGCCGATTTGGTTTGACGATAATCGATTGGCATATAACATATTTCGAGGTTCCAAACTTTCGTTTTTTGTGAAATTTTTGACATAACGTCGGCCCAATGCTTTTTTTCATACGCCATTTTCCATGATCGAAGAAAAACGCAATTTATTGTTTGAGTAAAAACGGGACTTAAGAGTTACAGACTTTTTATATCATAGGGTTCCCAGCATTGTTTGTATGATTCTCATTCATTTCTAAGCCATTACAATCAAATATAAGCAAATTATAACAATTTTTGTACAGAGCATTTTGGTCCATATCCACTTTTGTTTTAATATTTTTTCGTATTTGTATTGCATGGACCACAAAGATGGTCGGTATGGAATGAGAGTAATTTACATATTGTGAGCGAAATAACGTAAAATACTGATAAAAAAATATATGGCGATAGAAAAATTTACACATAGAACAAAAATAAAAAAATTATTACCCGTTATTCAGAGTTAAATAGATTTACTCTACCAATATCTCAAAAACTGGACGAGATAGTAAAAAAATTATTGCAGATTCTGAAAGAGCACGATATAAACTAATAGGATCAACTAACTCAAAAAACACAAAAATGGCGTATGGACCGAAATAGCATTAAGCCGACAATAAGTGTAACCCGAGACCCTGTTCTGTAATCACGGCGATTTGATATCACGGTGATTTTAAAATCACCGGCGACTTCACATCATTTTTGGAGTTCGAAATCACCCGAAAATATTTTGAACAATCTTTTTTGGGATGCTATGAATAATAAACCGGGAGATTTCGAACTCCAGCAGTGACGGTAAGTCGCCGGTGATTTTAAAATCACCGTGATTTCAAATCACCTTGCTACAGAACAGAACCGACTATTCTAAAATTTGGGAAAAAAATGGTTTTGAAAAATTTTAAGAAATTTTTGCGCCAATGATTTCTTTTGACGAGTATAATAATAAATATAATAATTGGCATATGGGAAATTCCGCAACAAATCGAAGGTTTCAAAAAAATTTCGGTTTTGATTTTTCCCGTTTTTTAATATGTTTTAGTACACCTGAAGAAACGCTTTGTGGAATTTTTTGAGATTTTTCCGATAACTATGTTGCGTGCCCCTTATTGTTGGTGCTAAAGTGGCCTCCGGCAGCTCAGCGGTCAGAATTTCTCAGCCGGTTCCAACCCTCCACTTTAGCCCAGAGGAACGAACAATTAATGAGATCACTATTTCACATATCACAACAAAAAAAAACTATACAAACACTGGATACACCGTTTCTGACCAGGGAACTTGATTTCTGCTCCCGCACTTAGCCCGCCCAACCATGATCCTTAATGTTCCTTTTGCGATCTGTAAGGACCCCAATTACCACACACTTACCACACAAAACTCATGCCTTCATCATAACCCCCCCCCTTTTAGGAAACCTAACACATCATAATTTCGTTGAGAAACTTACAAATATCACATTTATTAACATAAAAGTTCTTAATCCTATACTTAAAAGCCTAAACGATTAACACTTAATCGTTTCACAATCACACAAAGTTAATCAATTATAAATCGCTAACACCTCAAATTTTAATATATCAGATTGTGAGCCATTAGCTCGAATTCAGTCAATAGAGAAATCTAGACGCTAATTTTCAGCCCGTTTTGGCTCGCACGAGGACAAAAAAACTATATGTATGTACTACCTAAACTAAAAGAGCTCTCTTAATTTGGCCAGGGACCTCACCAATAACAGATCCAACAGGAAAGACTAAAATCTAACGACGCAGTCTAGAGATTTCTATAGCAAATCCTACACTCACGATTAAAAATGCCCTGCACTGGTGTTAATGATTTTTACAAACATTAGAGTTGGGTTCCTTTACACTTAACACAAAACGAATACTAAACAACACAAAATTATTCTAATTTGCTAATATTTTTTTTCTTTGATTTATAACTTATCTCCTTTTTAATTTTAGATTTCTCTTTACGGATCTTCTGGTGCCTGACGTGTCATAGGCTGCTTCATTATGCTTTCCGGTATGTAAAAAAATGGCTTTTTTTGTTACCTTATATTCCGAGATTAAAAATTGTACTTCTCCTTCTCTTGATTGCAGACTATTCCAATTCATCTATGCCAGTGACGTTGGCTACGGTTGGAGATTTTCGATATAAATACCGTCCACGACGAATATCAACCCCCCAGGGAGTACCTGAGATGCGCCACAGAAGTCTCAGATCTTGTTCCGCAAAGAAAGAAAGAAAAATCGCTGGCCTCCTCTTGTTCGTGGAAATTCAGGAGGCCAGTAGCAGAATTACACTCTTATAAAAGGTTTCGATGTTAGAGCTTCAGAGAGAAAATAAAAAGGGAACACATACATCACAACCATTATTATGATTATACTACTAACACATCCCCTATAGACAAGGACACTCACAGCTTCAATAAACGTCAGAAAATTAAAATCTTTGAGCAGTAAAACTTTTAAATTTCTTTTAATTTTCGCCACACTAATTTTAAATTTTGTGTTTAAATATTGTGTTTCTTTTAAAACCAATTGGACGATGGTAACAATATGACCCGGAACACTGTGACTTGAAGGTAACGAGGTACTAATGACAATAAGCCGCCTTTGTTCAGAGCTGTCTTTTATATCCTGCCTGTCAAACCACTCCCGAATTTCCCACAATTTTCCTAGCTTTCCCTCTGAAAATATTGTTGTTATATGTTCCCCTATGTATTTCAAATTATAACAACAATTTGTATGGCCTTTTCGTTCAGTGTGGTATTCGGTGGCAACCCCATTCGCTGGGCACCACCTTTTACCATATGTTCGCATAGTACAGAGCCTCACGCACAGATTCTGGCTAAATCATACGTCGTTGCACATTTGCTCTAAATTGAAGCGGTTGTACAACGAATCGTACATGTCTATAAAATTCAAGTCGCCCAACGCCGAAGATTGTAGGGACAATCAATCAGTCGTCACGGCGTTCAGATATTGATGTGGCCTGGGTTTGTTGCGACCACGTTGTATTTTCTTTCCTCTTCTTGGTCGTGGCAGCTAAATTTTTCACTAAATATAGGAAAGCAGACAAAATATGAAAATTTCAGTCGGGCAAACTGACTAAGGCCCACTCACAGTCCGTGAGCAATGTTGCCGGTGCCCTGGGACGATGGCTCGTTGCCCCGCACGCAACAAAACTTCGAACTTTCGTCCATACAAAGAAAGGACGATGTGCGGGCGGTATTCATAGTGAGTCGCTACACGGGTATCTGGTGAGTATCGTGTACACTGTCTTTCTTTTCCCATATTTTTAATGTTCCTTTCTTGTAGGTACTGTAACATCCACATTGAGCTACATCCGCCTTTAAGGAATTTTTGATTCGCGAATCAAATTGTCATCAGACGGACGGACGGACCTCATGGCTAGAATCGAATCTGATGCGATTCGTTTATATATTTTGAATGTCAGGACGCTGCCCCCTTATAATACTCGATACTACAAGTAAAGGAATGAATAGGTTAGTATTATTAATATCTTCAGTGCTTATACAATTTATCCAAGAGGATGGTGACGTACAAATTGTTTTATTCCGTTCGGTACGCTTTGAATTACTCATCAGAGACTTATCTATATATGCACTTCTCTATATCGCATGAACACCGACAGAGTAAGAGGGATGAGGTAAAATTCGCGCCCATCTGTGTTTTCGTATACCTTTCAAAAGTGCTATGGGTGGAGTGGCCTAGCTATCTGCAAAATTTTTTTTTCCAACCGAATTCACTAAAGTATAAATTATATATGTGGCCACATTTTTCTCCGAAACTCGAAAGTAATGATTTTTTTTCTTTGAACCGAAAAATCTAAATACCATATAAATGAACATCAAACTATAACAGTCCCCAAACAAGATGTGCAGAAACTGTGCATACATATATAAAAAAAAAGTAGACAATTTCTTTGTGACGACATTAGCAATAACTTTTGGATTCATTTTAAAATTGCGTATAAGAAAACTTATTGGCCACAGATGATTCTTAAAAAAAATAAAAGAAATGGAAGTGACATTACTAAATCAGAGTATTTGGCAGTATCCCGATGTCGTTTGCCTTTGAAACTCGACAGCTGTTTTCTAGCTAAAATATGGCTGGATTTCTTTAGATGTATTATACTAGTCAAATACCACCGTAACGGTGCACAATACTATTTGAACAAACATAATATAAAGGATAACCAAAATGCATGACGCATCTAGTAGTATTAAAATAAATGATATTTAGGAATGTTCATATGCGAAGTAGCGGTTGCCTGTTAGTATATATACCAAATCATTGTTGGTTTGTTTGTAACACATGAACTCTGAAGCCGCCAGAAAGAAACAGAAAAACTGTATGTATATCATTAGTTCAGTTCGGGCTATATATGTTTTAGGGCTATTTCAACCGTAATAATCAATGTGTGGTTGTTTTTGGAAATAGTTCCAGCAGGTATGTGGAATTGTAGTGGACTATGCCCATTATACCTTTTGACTGGAGTATCAGTGAATATCTAACAAATACCTCGAAAGTGGACGGACAGGACTACACCTGCTGGGATCAGCTAGCCTTCTGTGTTGCTGTTGACATTTTTTTAAGGGTATAACACGACAAAGATCAATTTGGAATCAATCTGTTTGCCAAAAAAAATATTATTTTTAGAATGATTAGATAGATTTACGCCACACTTTATGTGGCGAGATATTGGGCGCCATACTGTTGCGTGCCCCTTATTGTTGGTGCTAAAGTGGCCTCCGGCAGCTCAGCGGTCAGAATTTCTCAGCCGGTTCCAACCCTCCACTTTAGCCCAGAGGAACGAACAATTAATGAGATCACTATTTCACATATCACAACAAAAAAAAACTATACAAACACTGGATACACCGTTTCTGACCAGGGAACTTGATTTCTGCTCCCGCACTTAGCCCGCCCAACCATGATCCTTAATGTTCCTTTTGCGATCTGTAAGGACCCCAATTACCACACACTTACCACACAAAACTCATGCCTTCATCATAACCCCCCCCCTTTTAGGAAACCTAACACATCATAATTTCGTTGAGAAACTTACAAATATCACATTTATTAACATAAAAGTTCTTAATCCTATACTTAAAAGCCTAAACGATTAACACTTAATCGTTTCACAATCACACAAAGTTAATCAATTATAAATCGCTAACACCTCAAATTTTAATATATCAGATTGTGAGCCATTAGCTCGAATTCAGTCAATAGAGAAATCTAGACGCTAATTTTCAGCCCGTTTTGGCTCGCACGAGGACAAAAAAACTATATGTATGTACTACCTAAACTAAAAGAGCTCTCTTAATTTGGCCAGGGACCTCACCAATAACAGATCCAACAGGAAAGACTAAAATCTAACGACGCAGTCTAGAGATTTCTATAGCAAATCCTACACTCACGATTAAAAATGCCCTGCACTGGTGTTAATGATTTTTACAAACATTAGAGTTGGGTTCCTTTACACTTAACACAAAACGAATACTAAACAACACAAAATTATTCTAATTTGCTAATATTTTTTTTCTTTGATTTATAACTTATCTCCTTTTTAATTTTAGATTTCTCTTTACGGATCTTCTGGTGCCTGACGTGTCATAGGCTGCTTCATTATGCTTTCCGGTATGTAAAAAAATGGCTTTTTTTGTTACCTTATATTCCGAGATTAAAAATTGTACTTCTCCTTCTCTTGATTGCAGACTATTCCAATTCATCTATGCCAGTGACGTTGGCTACGGTTGGAGATTTTCGATATAAATACCGTCCACGACGAATATCAACCCCCCAGGGAGTACCTGAGATGCGCCACAGAAGTCTCAGATCTTGTTCCGCAAAGAAAGAAAGAAAAATCGCTGGCCTCCTCTTGTTCGTGGAAATTCAGGAGGCCAGTAGCAGAATTACACTCTTATAAAAGGTTTCGATGTTAGAGCTTCAGAGAGAAAATAAAAAGGGAACACATACATCACAACCATTATTATGATTATACTACTAACACATCCCCTATAGACAAGGACACTCACAGCTTCAATAAACGTCAGAAAATTAAAATCTTTGAGCAGTAAAACTTTTAAATTTCTTTTAATTTTCGCCACACTAATTTTAAATTTTGTGTTTAAATATTGTGTTTCTTTTAAAACCAATTGGACGATGGTAACAATATGACCCGGAACACTGTGACTTGAAGGTAACGAGGTACTAATGACAATAAGCCGCCTTTGTTCAGAGCTGTCTTTTATATCCTGCCTGTCAAACCACTCCCGAATTTCCCACAATTTTCCTAGCTTTCCCTCTGAAAATATTGTTGTTATATGTTCCCCTATGTATTTCAAATTATAACAACAATTTGTATGGCCTTTTCGTTCAGTGTGGTATTCGGTGGCAACCCCATTCGCTGGGCACCACCTTTTACCATATGTTCGCATAGTACAGAGCCTCACGCACAGATTCTGGCTAAATCATACGTCGTTGCACATTTGCTCTAAATTGAAGCGGTTGTACAACGAATCGTACATGTCTATAAAATTCAAGTCGCCCAACGCCGAAGATTGTAGGGACAATCAATCAGTCGTCACGGCGTTCAGATATTGATGTGGCCTGGGTTTGTTGCGACCACGTTGTATTTTCTTTCCTCTTCTTGGTCGTGGCAGCTAAATTTTTCACTAAATATAGGAAAGCAGACAAAATATGAAAATTTCAGTCGGGCAAACTGACTAAGGCCCACTCACAGTCCGTGAGCAATGTTGCCGGTGCCCTGGGACGATGGCTCGTTGCCCCGCACGCAACAACTAGTTCAGATGTTATCGATATTTAAAAAATCATTAAGATATCACTCCGTGTATTGGTTTTTTGGTCATAACTTGTTAGGTTATGGTCCGATTTTAAAAAACTTTTTTTTAAAAATGTTTGTATTTTTCGATATACAAATATTGAAATACGATATATTAAAAAACCATTGAATTGCCATACAAGTGTATTGTGGGCACCTGTAGTGATTTTTTACAAGCAATGTTTGTCGAATACTTCACATAGTTCAGAAGTTATCGATATTTAAAAAATCGTTAAGATAATACTCTGTGTATCGTGTTATTCTTCTAATTAATTCTCTAACATATAAGCTTTGGATGAAAGTGGGCCTAAAATTATTCATATTTTGTTTCAATTTTATAAAATTAAAAAAAAAAGATTTTGCTGCTAGCCGCTATTCTTGTGGATTGAAGGCTTTGGAATATATGTTCCACGCCAAAGAACAAAATAAAGGAGACACTAAAGGAAGTATTTCTTCCAAAACACCCGCCACTCACGCGTATCCCCCTACCCCTGATAATCTCCCTACAAAAATAACTATATATCAAAAGTAGTAGAAATTAAGTAATGGACAAAAAATCCCCTTTGTGGGGGAGCTACTAGAAGGAGTGGACCAACATGGCCCATCTTTGAACTTAGCCGGAGATAGAAGAAAATATTACCATATACCAAATTTGAAGTCAATCGATTAATCCTTTCGAGTTATCGTGCGCACCAGCTAGCAGACAGACAGACGGACGGACATTGCTCATTCGACTTAAAATGACCCAAAACGGATATCTTAGGGTCTTAGGTCACTCATTCGATGTGTTACACTTTTGGCTCGTTGCAAATGATATATACCCTCCTCTCTATGGTGAGGGGATAAAAATGGGAAAAATCAAAACCGAAATTTTCTTGAAACCTTCGATTTGTCGTGGAATTCCCCAAATCAATTCCTTCATTCTAAAACATGCTAAGTTGACATTGCATGTTTTTAGGCCGATTGCATTTTTAATTTCTACATATTCCAAATTATATTCAGTCAAAATTTGGTGTTTATTCGTCAACCCAATCAAAAGTTATTCAAAAACAGTACAGCTCATTCTATATGTATCGTAAAGGAGTTCCACACAACTTTAAAACATTCATCAAGCTTTGATCGCCTCCCCTGAAAAACTACATTGCACTTAACATAGTTTAGAATGGTGGTATCGATATATACCATATTTCAAAATTCTAAACTTTGATTTTTTGTTTAATTTTTCTCACAACCAAAAATTTTTCCAAAATTTGAAAAAAAAAGACCGAAGTCTCCCCTTTTTCCTCATAATTTCCATTTTTTCACAAAATTTTAGAATTTTGCATCAAACAATTTCGTTTGAAGAGTATCTATTGGCATACACCAAATATTTTACAAAAAAACTATGCTAAATTTGCATCCATTTCAAGATTTTTATAAATTTTCCCTTTTCTTTAATATCATAAGAAAATACTTTTTTTGGAATTTCGAAAATAAGGAAAAACAAATGCAGAATGCCTAAAGAAGTATTTTAATGCACATTTTGTACATAACTAAATAAATAAAACAAAATGTTTGTGATTTTATATCTTTGTTTTTGTTTTGGAATCATTTAAGTTTTTCTTTGTTATATTTTGCCATTTTGTTTTCACGATTTACATTCTATGCATTCATTTTCTGTTGTTGTTTTTATAATATAATAATAATAATTATTTATTAATGTCTTAATCTCAAAGTAATATTTATGAATTTTGTAACTGTATATGTTGTTGGTTTTGTTCTGTCTTTTTGTTTTTTTTTTGTTTGTATATTTTTTAAATATGACAAATTTTGTTTTGTGGTTGTTTTTTTGTTTGTTTTCTTGTTGTTGGTATCACCTTAATACATAATGTCTTTAGTACAGTATTATCATTATAATTATTTAGTAGTATTAACAAAAATAAGTTACAATTTATGGTCTAAATAAATAAAATCATTTTGTAAAATAAAAATAAAAATTTAAAAAAAAAATAAAGTTAAAATAAAAAACACATGCGCTCCCCGCCGCTAAGCTTCGCTCGTCGTTCGTTCGTTTTTTATTATGTACAACTATCAGGGTGCTGACTTTGCTTACGCTTAGATTTTGGCTCTTTTGAATGATCGATTGATGGACGTCTGGGATTGCCAAGTGTAACTAGTGCACTGGCCACAGCCAGGCCAGCAGATTGACCGGCGGGCGCATGCTGGAGACCACCTAAAATGGAAAAGAAAGTAGTAAATGGCGTTAGAAGACCAAATGTGACTTGAGACGATTGAAAAATGTAATGCCTCACCTGTGGGCAAACGGACTAGAAGTGATAATACAGCAGCACGATTTCCACTGCATGGCTCTAAAGCTATGGGACTCGGACAATCCTGGAAAATTAAAAATATAATGCATTAATAAAACGCTGGGGAGTTTCTGCATTGTTTTTAAAGTAAACATTGTTGTTAAAATTACCTTTTTGCGTTTTTTACTCATATTGGCAATGCCTTCCATGGTTAGTGACAAATCGATATTTTCACGACTTTCAATTTCCACTAGCACCTATGGGGAAAGAGAAAAATATTAGATTATACTATGCAACAAAATTTATTTTTGTGTCTGAGACCCAAAAACATTTTTTATGTAGATTGCGCTATTACACTATTTTATGAAATCAAAACAAAAAATAGTTTTATGGTAAAGGTTTTTATACCCTACACCACACTGTGGTACAGGGTATTATAAGTTTGTTTCACGGCAGATGTTTGTAACACCTGAAAATAACACAGCTAGACCCACCTTAAAGTATACCGATCGACTCAGAATCACTAGCTGAGTCGATTTAACGATGTCTGTCCGTCCGTCCGTCTGTCCATGTAAAGTTGTTCGTCGACTACAGGTCGCAATTTCACTCTATAGCTCCCATATACATGTTTCGTCCGATTTGGCCCTTTAGTCCTGTAGAAGCTTTATTTTACATCCAATAATTTTGAAATTTAGAATGGTAGAGTTTCTTGATCCATGAACCAATATTGCCGAATTTGAAGAAAATCGGTTAAGATTTAGCTATAGCTCCCATATATATGTTTCGTCCGATTTGGCCCTTTAGTCCTATAGAAGCTGTATTTTACATCCGATCGTTTAGAATGGTAGAGTTTCTTGATCCATGAGCCAACATTGCCGAATTTGAAGAAAATCGGTTAAGATTTAGCTATAGCTACCATATATATGTTTCGTCCGATTTGACCATTTAGTCCTATAAAAGCTGTATTTTACATCCAATCGTCTTGAAATTTAGAATGGTAGAGTTTCTTGATCCACGAACCAACATTGCCGAATTTGAAGAAAATCAGTTAAGATTTAGCTATAGCTCCCATATATATGTTTCGTCCGATTTTGCTCTTTAGTCCTGAAGAAGCTGTATTTTACATCCAATAATTTCGAAATTTAGAATGGTAGAGTTTCTTGATCCATGAACCAACACTACCGAATTTGAAGAAAATTGGTTAAGATTTAGCTATAGCTCCCATATATATGTTTCGTCCGATTTGGCCCTTTAGATCCAATCGTTTTTATACCCTACAACACACTGTGGTACAGGGTATTATTTAAGTATAAAATGTCCCAAAAGTAAATTTATGTAAACAATTTATACATGAATTACAAAATTCATATATCAGAGTTATTCAATATTACGAGAGTGGTGTAGGGTATTATATAGTCGGCACCACCCGACTTTAGCCTTTCCTGACTGGTTTTAATTTAAGTATTTGGACCATATTTTTTTAATTATAAAAAAATAGAGCCTTGATACCATATGAATTAAAGAAAATTATAAAGGCTACAAACGTTAGAAATATCACTTTCAAGAAAAATTGTTTGTTGGCACGTAAAGATCTCAACAACATTTTTAGATAAATATAGAAATTACGACCCACATTGTATAAGTAATGGAAATTCGAAAAATAATTTTTCATATTTTTTATTTTGGATGCAATAACGCCTATTTTTAAGTAGACTATGGGTACTATAAAAATATTATAGTGTACAAAATGTCAAGTGTTTATATGTGCACGAACCAAATTTATAAGCCGTTAACCAAAAGGGGCTTGGCAATAACGCCAATTTTTCACGGGACTATAGGCAGTCTAAAAGCATTACACTGTACAAAATTTCAAGTATTTGTATAAACTGGAAGCAAAGTTTTAAGCTGTTATAGGCAGTCTAAAAGCATTACACTGTACAAAATTTCAAGTATTTGTATAAACTGGAAGCAAAGTTTTAAGCTGTTAACTTTTGGTGAAAAATGGTCAATTTCTATGGGAGGTACCAAAAGGAGCGTAGCAATTACGCCAATTTTTGTCAAGGTGATAGCGGCTAAGAAATTAATACTATGTGTTGAATTGCGGAAGATTCCGATAAGTACTGTAGAAGTTATTACAAAAACAATATTTTACTAAATGTTGACCCCTTTGTGGAGAAGGTACTCACAGGAGTGCAAAAACATGGTCCATCTTTGCTCTTAGTCTGAGATAGAAAAAATATTAACATATACCAACTTTGAAGTCAATCGGTTACCCTTATAGAAAGTTATCGTGCCCACCAGCCAGACAGATAGACGGACGGACATTACTCAAATGACTTAAAATGGCCTAAAACTGATTTCCGCTATTTCTGATTTCTTAGGTGACTCCTTCGATGTGTTACACTTTTGGCCGCAGCAACTGATATATCTGCGGTTTTCTGGAATACCAACCCATCTCAAAAAAGCAAAATTTTCAGGAAAACCAAAATACTTTTTCTCTCGCAATACATTTGATACTAAATGTACCTAGATGAAAGTTGAAAAAGTCTCCAAAAATTTGATATATCTAGGAGTGTCAAATATCCATAGATAGATAATGATTAGCTGAATACATTAATGTCTTCCTCTATAGTATAGTATAGTAGAGTCGAGCACTGAGGTCTTCTTCTATAGTAGAGTCGACCACTGAGGTCTTCCTCTATACCAGAGTCGACCACTAAGGTCTTCCTCTATAGTAGAGTCGATTACTGAGTACTTCCTCAATAGAAGAGTCGACCACTGAGGTCTTCCCCTATACTAGAGTCGACCATTGAGTTCATCCTCTATACTAAAGTCGACCACTGCGGACTTCCTCTATACTAGAGTCGACCACTGAGTCTTTCTTTATAAAAGAGGTCTTCATCAATAGTAGAGTAGACCACTAAGGTCTAGAGTCGAACACCTAGGTATTCATCTATAATAAGGTAGACCACCGAGGTCTTCCTTTATATTAGAGTCGACCACTGAGGTCTTCCTCTATAGTGAGTCGACCATTGAGGTCTTCCTCTATAGTGAGTCGACCATTGAGGTCTTCCTCCATACTAGAGTCCACTGAGGTCTTTCTGTATATTAGAGTCGACCACTGAGGTCTTCCTCTATACTAGTGTCGACCACTACGGACTTCCTCTATACTAGAGTCGACCACTGTGGTCTTCCTCTATACTAGAGTCGACAACTGAGGTCTTCCTCTATACTAGAGTCGACCACTGAGGTCTTTCTTTATAAAAGAGGTCTTCATCTATAGTAGAGTAGACCACCAAGAGTCGACCACTGTGGTCTTCCTCTATACTAGAGTCGACCACTGTGGTCTTCTTCTATACTAGAGTCGACCACTGTGGTCTTCCTCTATACTAGAGTCGACCACTGTGGTCTTCCTCTATACTAGAGTCGACCACTGTGGTCTTCCTCTATACTAGAGTCGACCACTGTGGTCTTCCTCTATACTAGAGTCGACCACTGTGGTCTTCCTCTATACTAGAGTCGACCACTGTGGTCTTCCTCTATACTAGAGTCGACCACTGTGGTCTTCCTCTATACTAGAGTCGACCACTGTGGTCTTCCTCTATACTAGAGTCGACCACTGTGGTCTTCCTCTATACTAGAGTCGACCACTGTGGTCTTCCTCTATACTAGAGTCGACCACTGTGGTCTTCCTCTATACTAGAGTCGACCCCTGCGGTCTTCCTCTATACTAGAGTCGACCACTGTGGTCTTCCTCTATACTAGAGTCGACCACTGTGGTCTTCCTCTATACTAGAGTCGACCACTGTGGTCTTCCTCTATACTAGAGTCGACCACTGTGGTCTTCCTCTATACTAGAGTCGACCACTGTGGTCTTCCTCTATACTAGAGTCGACCACTGTGGTCTTCCTCTATACTAGAGTCGACCACTGTGGTCTTCCTCTATACTAGAGTCGACCACTGTGGTCTTCCTCTATACTAGAGTCGACCACTGTGGTCTTCCTCTATACTAGAGTCGACCACTGTGGTCTTCCTCTATACTAGAGTCGACCACTGTGGTCTTCCTCTATACTAGAGTCGACCACTGTGGTCTTCCTCTATACTAGAGTCGACCACTGTGGTCTTCCTCTATACTAGAGTCGACCACTGTGGTCTTCCTCTATACTAGAGTCGACCACTGTGGTCTTCCTCTATACTAGAGTCGACCACTGTGGTCTTCCTCTATACTAGAGTCGACCACTGTGGTCTTCCTCTATACAAGAGTCGACCACTGTGGTCTTCCTCTATACTAGAGTCGACCACTGTGGTCTTCCTCTATACTAGAGTCGACCACTGTGGTCTTCCTCTATACTAGAGTCGACCACTGTGGTCTTCCTCTATACTAGAGTCGACCACTGTGGTCTTCCTCTATACTAGAGTCGACCACTGTGGTCTTCCTCTATACTAGAGTCGACCACTGTGGTCTTCCTCTATACTAGAGTCGACCACTGTGGTCTTCCTCTATACTAGAGTCGACCACTGTGGTCTTCCTCTATACTAGAGTCGACCACTGTGGTCTTCCTCTATACTAGAGTCGACCACTGTGGTCTTCCTCTATACTAGAGTCGACCACTGTGGTCTTCCTCTATACTAGAGTCGACCACTGTGGTCTTCCTCTATACTAGAGTCGACCACTGTGGTCTTCCTCTATACTAGAGTCGACCACTGTGGTCTTCATCTATACTAGAGTCGACCACTGAGATCTTCATCTATACTAAAGTCGACCACTGAGATCTTCATCTATACTAAAGTCAACCATTGAAGTCTTCCTCCACACTAGAGTCGACCACCGAGGTCTTCCTCTATACTAGAGTCGACCACTGAGATATTCATCTATACTAAAGTCAGCCATTGAAGTCTTCCTCCACACTAGAGTCGAAAAACAAGAGTGGTGAAATCGTCTTACTTCTACAAAAAGGGCTATAATTTCTACATTTATCCATAGATTTTTTCAAGAGGCATTGCTTTATTCGCTAAGATGTTAATTTTACTACTGTTATTTATTTATTTTCTTTTGAGAGCTAATCAAACCTTGGTTTCCCTATTCAAATTTCAAAGCTCAAACTTTTCGCGTTCCTCTGTCATAACTGCCAAATTTTATTACATTTCTCTCCCTCTCTTTTGATTTTGTTAGTGATACAATTTTTTATGATTTTTCTCACTGTTCTAATTTGAAGAGACATTTTGAAAACGGCGGATAAATAAAAGAAATGTCGGCTATTCTATTAGATTTCTCTCCCTCTGAGCGTGTGATCTTGTTAATGGTTTTATATTTTGTAAAAACGACGTCCAAATAAATGCATTATTGCATTCTAAAATATATAATTTTTATAACCTAATTTTTTCATATTATTCAATTTTTTATAACACCTACAAAGTTGTGAAAAGCATTCAAACATTAATATGTTGTCCCCATACACATACCTGTGAAAATGGTCGACTTGCCATTTGTTCCATTTCAACAAATAAACGCTGACGCCGCCTAAACATATCATACTTCTGTTTGATTTTCCACAAAATTGCCGCCATCAGCAGCAACAGGAGAAAACAGGTGGAAAATGTTATAAAGAACTGTTGTAAATTGAGCTTTGGATACTGTGAAAAGGCAATTTGTATCCAAATGGGTGGCTGGAAGTCATGCACGGACACATAGAATGTCGTCAACGAACTATTGTCCTCGGGCGAATGGCCAAAATTGTATTCTGTTTTGGGGAAGCGATGACGAAACGTCGAACAATTGATGCCAAGAAAAATTGATACCAGTGGGGCCCCAGCACGCCGCACCCAGATATCCATTTTGGCGGGAACGCTGCAGGTGATGGTGAAATCAGCATCAATTTCTGGCTTGACGGGCGAATTTCGAAAGTTAATCTGATTGAAATGACGATCCTCCTTTTTCGATAAGTTAAAGGTGAACTGATAATCGATGGTTAATTCATAATAGCAGGAGGTGGAAATGGGGTCACCATGGTAGTGATTCTGTGAATCACATTTCTCACAGTGGTCACCCACTATACCTTTGGTGTTGCAAAAGCATTTCCCATTGTCCGGATTGCAAAAGTCTCCCTGTTTATTGCACTCGCATTTCTGGCACTGACCGCCATTTATGGGATTCCCCCAGTAGCCGTTACTACACTTCTCACAGTGAGTTCCAACGGTTAAATTTGAACATGGTTGAACGCACAGGCTGGAGCCTTTGTCGCATTTCGAGTGGCCATTGCAGTTGCACTGGGGACACGAGGTGAAGAACCATTGACCGGTGGGACATTGCTTGGGTTCGTGGGCCATTAAGGCCCCACCCTCAATGCATTTACCTAGACCGGTATTGGTGCCATCGTCACACCAGCCACACGCCGGATCGTCCAGACACTGCGAACAACTGTTATAGAATCCGCATTGAGCTGTTGAAATATATGTCGATGAACTGTTGCTATTGCTGCTCAAAGCTAAGGGAGCGCTGCGGCATTTGTAAATATGTGTGGTCCATTCCCGACACTGTCCGTAGGGAAAACTGGCGGTGTAAGAATTGCGATCTACACAGCGCAACTCATTCTGACACCAAATGCAATCATTATCCGTGCAATTGTGGCAATTGGTTAATGAGGCACACGAGGGAGGACATATAATATCATCTATGGAGCGATTTCCCAGTGGACCACCACTTGTCCATTGACGACAACGATTGTGTTCGGCTTCCCACAGGCAAGCGGTGTTGGCAGCACAGGCGTGACACGTATGCAACTGCTCACAAATGGCGGCAACACGGAATTCCTCTGAACGCGGACAATTCTCCAACTGTCTGACATTCAGCGGCGGTATATTCGTGGCCACAACATACTGGGCCTTGGCCTGTTGACTGGCCTGATGTTGCGTTGAGGTCTCAAAGAATACCGAAGTCACGGGAGTCGTCTCACGGCAACGTTCTTTAGTGCAAACACCATTGCCGCAGTAGGTACAACCGTAGGAGTTAGACACACATGACTGACAGTTGTTCAATTCATTGCAACGCGCCACATCCTGCAAAAGTTCTGAAGTCATAGCCAGACGACTCTTTGAAGGGCAGCGTATATAATCGTATAGTTCGCGACCAAAAATTGCCGATTTCTGGATATGTTTGATTTGTATACATAAACCCTTTTGAACATCCCAAACACATTTAACTCCGGGGCGGGCGTTGGTACATTTCTCTTCTTTGGTGTAAATGTCACAGTGCCCCGGCGTAAAGCGTAGCATATCATTCAAAAGTTGTCCATTGAAACCGCCATATATATAGAGACTGCCATCAAAAACCACGGAACTATGACCAAACCTAAAAAAAAGAAGTCGATAGATAACAATTCAGGTTTAGCTTTAATTTTTGATAAATCTTACCTCGCCAAATCGGCCTGCAAATGTTGTGGAATATTTTGTTTATGCCACGAATCGCAGATAACATCATAGACCAATAAATCTTGACTGTAACATTTCGCTCCATAACTCTCCGCCGTATCATTGTGAGTATTGCCTCCGAAGACCATCATCAGACCCTCATTAACAAAGTTGGCTGTGTGCAGCAAGCGAGCGCTAGGAGCTGATGACAACAACGACCAAGTACGTGTTGACGGCGAATAGGCATACAATCGAGGCGTAATGTACTGATTTGCTTCCGACTCTGAGACAATACCACCATAAACATAAATCTTCTCCGTCAACATATCGTAGGCGGCACTATGACTGAAGCCTCCCTTAACCACATAGCCCGAAGTCTCTACAATATTCCATTCGCGGGTGCTAAAGTTATATTCTTGCACCGTATTCAAATATCCATATTGCGGTGAACGTCCAAAGATGACCACCATATAACGATAGCTATGCTTATCACCAAAACTAGGCACTAAAGTGGCAGAATGACCCGTAACGTGTAGGGGGCCACACATGGCATATGTCGTAGTGGGACAGGGTTCCGTAATCACAGTAATATTATCCCATGTTTTGGCCGACACATCATACGTCCAGAGTTCATTGGTTATGCCGGCGCCCTTTACAACACCGCCATACATATAGATCTTGTCGCCATGCATAACGGTTGACATACCATAACGTTGAGCCGGCACCAAACCACCCAGCACGGGGTGAACTATTTCCCACACATCACCGTTGAAATCATACGAAGTCATTAAACGTCCACGACCATAAGATTCACCCGAAATAACGTACATTGTATCATGCCAGACGGCCGCTGCATGTGACGCTGTACCATTGGGTGGCTGTTGGGCATTGACGCTGGACCAAATGCCATGAGCTCTCAGTTGTCCACAATCATTGCCGCCATATTCCTTCTTACAAATGCACCTGGAGAAAAAAATTAAGAAAATTAAGCGTTAGACAAATGCATATAGATATGTCTGCCTGCAAAACCTATAATTATGAAATGTGGATGGTAGTCCCTGGTACTTAAAACCAGGATAAAAAGTGATATATTGAAATTCAGAAAAATATGATAACACCGCCAAAGCAGAACTGTTAGAACCATGAAAGCTGAAATATGTATGTACTTTCACAATGGGCTGAAATCGGATGCTCTCTCTCTCAGAGATCTCTGGATTTTTCGAGGGAAATGGGGAAAACATGAGTTCAAATATGGTGTAATTTCCCAGAGATCAAATAATCGTGGACCGTCTTCATTGTAATTGACGTTTATAGATGTGATTTACGCGATTAATGTCATCACAGCGTTTTCTTGTTTTTCTACTTTTTGGAAATTCTCCTAGAATAGAATACAAGACAAACCAGTAAGGTAAGACAGAAAGTCGGCGGAGCCGACTATATAATACCGTATACCTCCTTAACAATGTGAATAGATGTAATAAGAAAACTCTCTGCCGAATTTCGTACTGATCGGATATAAAATACAGTTTCTACCGCGCTTACATGTCAAATCGGGGGTAACATATATATGGGGGCTATATCGATACCTGAACCGATTTTCCCCAAATTTGGTAGTGTTCATACATGTAATATGAAAACTATCTCTGTTGAATTTCGTACTGATCGGATATAAAATACGGTTTCTGCAGCGCTTACATGACAAATCGGGTGAAACATATATACGGGTGCTATATCTAAATCTGAACCGATTTTGACCAATTTTAATAGGGATCGTCCTTGGGCCAAAAAAAAGGAACCCTGTGCTAAATTTCATCAAAATCGGACCATAAATACGACCTGCACTTTGGTTACAAGAATACATGGACAGACAGATGACTAAATCGACTCAAAAAGTGATTCTATGTCGATCTGTATAATAAACTATGGTTCTACTTCTTCTCTTTTTGGGCTTTACAAACAAATGCACAAAGTCATAATACCCTGTACCACAGTGTGGTGTAGGGTATAAAAACGGGCCAAATGCGGTCTCATTCTTATATCAGAAAAATAAAATGGATTATGGAAATATGTACTATTGGTACCCTGTTATTGTACCCTGTTCCAGATAAGAAGTGATAATGCTGGGTTGTGGAGTCGGAGTCGGCGTTGTTTTTGCAAGTTTCATGAAATTATACTTTCAAATGAATACATTTTATTATTTTTTATACCCTACACCACACTGTGGTACAGGGTATTATAAGTTTGTTTCACGGCAGATGTTTGTAACACCTGAAAATAACACAGCTAGACCTTAAAGTATACCGATCGACTCAGAATCACTAGCTGAGTCGATTTAACGATGTCCGTCCGCCTGTCCATGTAAAGTTGTTCGTCGACTACAGGTCGCAATTTCACTCCGATCGTTCTGAAATTTTGCAGTTTAGGGTATTTCGCGGCTGTTAAGATCGCTATTGAATTTGGTTGAAATCGGTTCAGATTTAGATATAGCTCCCATATATATCTTTCGTCCGATTTGGCCCTTTAGACCTATAGAAGCTGTATTTTACATCCAATCGTTTTGAAATTTAGAATGGTAGAGTTTCTTGATCCATGAACCAATACTACCGAATTTGAAGAAAATCGGTTAAAATTTAGCTATAGCTCCCATATATATGTTTCGTCCGATTTGGCCATTTAGTCCTATAAAAGCTGTATTTTACATCCAATCGTTTTGAAATTTAGAATGGTAGAGTTTGTTGATCCATGAACCAACATTGCCGAATTTGAAGAAAATCGGTTAAGATTTAGATATAGCTACCATATATATGTTTCGTCCGATTTTGCTCTTTAGTCCTGTAGAAGCTGTATTTTACATCCAATCATTTTGAAATTTAGAATGGTAGAGTTTCTTGATCCATGAACCAACACTGCCGAATTTGAAGAAAATCGGTTAAGATTTAGCTATAGCTCCCATATATATGTTTCGTCCGATTTAGGCCTTTAGTCCTATAAAAGCTGTATTTTACATCCAATCGCTTTGAAATTTAGAATTGTAGAGTTTCTTGATTCATGAACCAATATTGCCGAATTTGACGAAAATCGGTAAAGATTTAGCTATAGCTCCCATATATACGTTTCATCCGATTTGGCCCTTTAGTCCTGTAGTAGCTGTATTTTACATCCAATCATTTTGAAATTTAGAATGGTAGAGTTTCTTGATCCATGAACCAACACCGCCGAATTTGAAGAAAATCGGTTAAGATTTAGCTATAGCTCCCATATATATGTTTCGTCCGATTTGGCCATTTAGTCCTATAAAAGCTGTATTTTACATCCAATCGTTTTGAAATTTAGAATGGTAGAGTTTCTTGATCCATGAACCAATATTGCCGAATTTGACGAAAATCGGTAAAGATTTAGCTATAGCTCCCATATATATGTTTCGTCCGATTTTGCTCTTTAGTCATGAAGAAGCTGTATTTTACATCCAATCATTTTGAAATTTAGAATGGTAGAGTTTCTTGATCCATGAACCAATACTACCGAATTTGAAGAAAATCGGTTAAAATTTAGCTATAGCTCCCATATATATGTTTCGTCCGATTTGGCCATTTAGTCCTATAAAAGCTGTATTTTACATCCAATCGCTCTGAAATTTAGAATGGTAGAGTTTCTTGATCCATGAACCAACATTGCCGAATTTGAAGAAAATCGGTTAAGATTTAGCTACAGCTCCCATATATATGTTTCGTCCGATTTTGCTCTTTAGTCATGAAGAAGCTGTATTTTACATCCAATCATTTTGAAATTTAGAATGGTAGAGTTTCTTGATCCATGAACCAACACTACCGAATTTGAAGAAAATCGGTTAAGATTTAGCTATAGCTCCCATATATATGTTTCGTCCGATTTGGTCCTTTAGTTCTTTAGAAGCTGTATTTTACATCCAATCGTTTTGAAATTTAGAATGGTAGAGTTTATTGTTCCATGAACCAACACTACCGAATTTGAAGAAAATCGGTTAAGATTTAGCTATAACTCCCATATACATGTTTCGTCCGATTTGGCCCTTTAGTCCTGTAGAAGCTGTATTTTACATCCAATCATTTTGAAATTTAGAATGGTAGAGTTTCTTGATCCATGAACCAACACTGCCCAATTTGAAGAAAATCGGTTAAGATTTAGCTATAGCTCCCACATATATGTTTCGTCCGATTTAGCCCTTTAGTCCTATAAAAGCTGTATTTTACATCCAATCGCTTTGAAATTTAGAATTGTAGAGTTTCTTGATTCATGAACCAATATTGCCGAATTTGACGAAAATCGGTAAAGATTTAGCTATAGCTCCCATATATACGTTTCATCCGATTTGGCTCGTTAGATCCAATAGTTTTTATACCCTACACCACACTGTGGTACAGGGTATTATTTAAGTATAAAGTGTCCCAAAACAATTTATACATGAATTGCAAAATTTATATATCAGAGTTATTCAATATTACGAGAGTGGTGTAGGGTATTATATAGTCGGCCCCGCCCGACTTTAGCCTTTCCTTACTGGTTTTTTACTTATTTTGTATAAATATGTTTTTGTACATACACACATATCAATCGAAATTTTGTATCGCGAAAATAGTTGAATTTGATAATTTTACAAAATTCATCTCGGAGTCGGCTCCGACTGCGACTCTGAGATCGATTTTATGAAATGTACTTAATCAATAGTGCCAGACCGAAGTCGGATTTTGAGGCCGAAGCCGTAGCCGAACTTCGGCTAAATTTACAACCTTCGGACGTAGCCGAATGCTTCGATATTTGTTAAAGAATTGTTTACATTGCACCAAAAATTTGTTTTTTTTAATCAGTTTATGTCTACTGCTTACGTATTAATTAGCGCATAAAATTAAAAGCCTAAATGTTATAATGACAAAAAAAATATTTTTTCTGCATCGATGTCTTGTATAACATTTAAATACAGCAAGCCAGCAGTAGTAGAATGGTTCACTTCTGTACACTTTGCTGCTCTTATTCTAGATTCCCATAATAGAATATTCTTTGAAAAGCCATATAATTCTATTTTTTTACTTTCTGAGCAAAAATTCGGCTGATTTTGCGGCCGAATGTCGCGTTTCGACCGAAGCCGTAGACGGGCTCTATTAATCAATTATATTCCGGACCAAACATATTCATTCATATACATATGTGTCCATTCATAAATGTATACAAAACTAGCGTAGTACCCGGTTCACTTCGTTGTGCCAGACTTCAGATTTCCGACAGTAGGAATCTCGTTAATCTATTATCTATTCGTAGGTACGGACAGTAGGAATCACTAAAGAAATGGTAACTCCATATTGGATTATAAGGGCGAGGCCACGCCCCCTTAATCAAGAATTTATATAGCCTATGTTACCCGCTAGGGTTATCAGACGATTCCCTGAAAATTTCATCAAAATCGGTCCAGCCGTTTTGGAGTCCATACGTAACATACACGCACATACACACATCCAATTTTATATATATAGATAGCGTACCACTTCGTTACCCCAGACTTCAGATCCCGTCCATTTTTGGACTGCTCTAGATGTATCAATTTCAAAAAATGGCTCATATAGATGGGGACAGTAGGAATCTCGTTAATCTATTTGTGTACGGTACGGACAGTAGGAATCTCTCAAAAAATCATAACTCCAAATTGGCTTATATGGGCGGGGCCACGCCCCCTCGATAAAGAACTTATATATCCTATGTCATCTGCTAGGCTTATCTGAAGATTCCCTGAAAATTTCATGAAAATCGGTCCAGCCGTTTTCGAATCCACACGGAAGACACACACATACACACATCCATCTTTATATATATATAGCTGGACCCGGTCCACTTCGTTGCCCCAGAGTGGATTTATGATTTCCAATCCCGCTCATTTTTGAACCAATTACGGTTCAAACGGGATCACGGCCCAGTCCCAATCATATAAGTAGATACATAACAGTAGGAATCTCGTAAAGCAATTCGTAGGTAGGGACAGGAGGAATCTCTCAAAAAATCATAACTCCAAATCGACTTATATGCATACATAATTTGGTCCACGCATAGTGGACCAAAGAAGTTCTACGAAGCCGTAGAAGTTCGGCTACGGCTTCGGCCCTAAAATCCGACTTCGGTCGGGCACTATTGATTAAGTACATTTTAAAAAATCGATCTCGGAGTCGTAGCCGGAGTCGCAGTCGGAGTCGACTCCGAGATGAATTTTGTAAAATTATCAAATTAAATGATATGTATGTACAAAAACATATATATACAAAATAAGTAAAAAAAATAATAAAATGTATTCATTTGAAAGTATAATTTCATGAAACTTGCAAAAACAACGCCGACTCCACAACCCAGCATTATCGCTTCTTATCTGGAACAGGGTACCAAAAGTACATATTTTCATAATCCATTCTATTTTTCTGGTATAAGAATGAGACCGCATTTGGCCCGTTTTTATACCCTACACCACACTGTGGTACAGGGTATTATGACTTTGTGCATTTTTTTGTAAAGCCCAAAAAGAGAAGAAATAGAACCATAGTTTATTATACCGATCGACATAGAATACATAATTTGGTCCTCATTTTCGTCTAAAAGAAGAAAAAAGAGTGTATCCTATTTAGCTTCAATTTTGAAAGTATTTTATTAGGTAATATCTGAATGATAGTACCATATTTAATTATGGTTTTTGATTGTCTTTATTGCAGGGCTGCGGAGTCAAAGTCGGCGTTGTTTTTGCTGCTTTCATGGAATTTTACTTTCCAATAAATACAGGGTGGGCCTAAAGAAACCAAGGGGTGTAAAAGTTTAATAACTTTTTCGTTTATTCATTTTTTTATTTTTTCTTTCAGATTATATAGACAACACTTGGAGAATTTATAATGGAGAGGTTCACAATTGAACAGAGAACCAGAACAATAGAATTTTATTATTTAAACCAGAGATCAATTATTTTAACGCAAAGAGCATATCGTCGACATTTTAACGTCAGAATTTCGCCATCTGAAGCAATGATTCGTTGCTTAGTTGATCGTCATCACCAACATGGCAGCGTAAGAGATTTGCCTCGAACCGGTAGACCACGTGTAAGTCGCACTGCGGAAAATATTGAACGAGTACAGCAAAGTGTTAACGAAGCACCAGAAACATCTGTCAGAAGGCGTTCTGCTCAGCTAGAAATGTCTCGTACGTCACTACGGCGCATTTTAAAAAAAGATTTACAGTTATACCCATATAAGGTCCAATTGGTGCAAGAATTAAAACCCCCAGATCATCAACAACGTCTAAATTTTGAGTTAAATTTCAAGAGTTGGCCAGAAATGAAATCAACTTTATTAAAAATTTGATTATGAGTGATAAAGCTCATTTTCATTTGAATGGCTTTGTTAATAAGCAGAACTGTAGGTTCTGGGGTTCTCAATATCTAAGAGCCATTCATCAACGCCAATTGCACCCCATCAGGTGTACAGTATGGTGTGGGATCACATCTGAAAATGTCATTGGGCCTTACTTCTTCGAGAATGAAGATGGAAGTGCTGTAACCGTAAATGGAGAGCGGTATCGGTTTATGATAGAAAATTGTTTACGTCCTACTCTTGAAAACAGACCTGGTATGTGGTTTCAGCAGGACGGAGCCACTGCCCATACTGCCCGAGACACAATGGCACTTTTAAGTCAAATTTTTGGAGAGCGAATAATTTCCAGAAATTCTGAAATTGTTTGGCCAGCGCAATCGCCAGATTTGACAGCACCCGACTATTTTCTTTGGGGTTATTTGAAGGAGCGAGTGTATGTGAACAAGCCAGAGACAATCCTTGAACTCAAGGCAAACATTGTTGCAGAAATTCGAACGCTACAGCCACAAGTTTTGAAAGTTGTTATGGAAAATGCTCTAAAAAATTTGCCTTTTGTATATTATATAATCTGGAAGAAAAAATAAAAAAAATTAATAAACGAAAAAGTTATTAAACTTTTACACCCCTTGGTTTCTTTAGGCCCACCCTGTACATTGTATATTTTTAAAATATTTTGTATATAAAAAGAAGTGTACATTTTGATTGTCACTCCATAACTCGACAACGGCTGCATAAAATAAAAAATGGCTGAATACGTTTCGTAGAACATGCAATGAGGATGGTTTTTAAAAAAAAATGTTTCAAAATATTTTCGTTTGGTCGAGATGTGGTGATTTTTCTCAACATTAGTCATCTATATACATATATAAAATTGGATGTGTGTATGTAACGTATGGACTCCAAAACGGCTGGGCAGGTTTTGATGAAATTTTCAGGGAATCTTCAGAATATTCAGGCAGGTGACATAGGCTATATTACTTCTCGATTAAGGGGGCGTGGCCCCGCCCATATAAGCCGATTTGGAGTTATGATTTTTTGAGAGATTTCTACTGTCCCTACCTACGAATTACATAACGAGATTCCTACTGTCCCCATCTATATGAGCCATGTTTTGAAATTGATATATCTAGAGCAGTCCAAAAATGGATGGGATCGGAAATCTGAAGTCTGGGGCAACGAAGTGGACCGGGTACGCTATCTATATATATAAAATTGGATGTGTGTATGTTACGTATGGACTCCAAATTGGCTGGACCGATTTTGATGCAATTTTCAGGGAATCGTCAGATAACCCTAGCGGGTAACACAGGCTATATAAATTCCCGATTGAGAAGGCGTGGCCTCGCCCATGTAATCCAATTTGGAGTTACCATTTCTTTAGTGATTCCTACTGTCCGTACCTACGAATAGATAATAGATTGACGCGATTCCTACTGTCGGAAATCTGAAGTCTGGCGCAACGAAGTGGACCGGGTACGCTAGTTTTATATAAAATAGATCACAAAATAATTTGATAAAATATGGCTATACAAATTCACAAAATAAATTGCTAAAATATAGGTATAAAAATTCCTTTATTTATTTACTAAATCTGTCAATATAAATTAGTGATATATTTATCGTGGAGATAATATGAAATCAAAACGTCCGTGGTTCGACCAATACTTCATATACTTCGAAGAGTAAATATTCGGGTAAGTATCATAATCACTCCTTAAGACATAGAATAATAGTTATATATGTATAATATAGGTGACATTTTTCTTTGGCACTGTAAAACTAAGAAGATGGTATATGATTTACGGGTATTTACAGAGATAACGACAAAGAAATTTGTGAGAAAGTTTCCTATTGTAAGGATACCTTTGTTTATTGATTATCTTCGCGTGGTGCCATACAGACTTAACTTGAAAAGAATCGGATCTCATTATTTCATATTGAAGTATTTTTTGTAATCCCGTGGTGTAGCTAACAGAGATGATTATTGTTGACTCTTGAATAAGAAAATAAATCTATGCCACGAGATAAAATTTGGGGCACACATCCTGGATCAGAATTTCAGGACCATAACATAAACTCAATGAAAGGAATAAACAGAGACTAAATGATTTCATAATTATGCGCAAGGATTTCTGAATACGACTTTTCCAGTCTTTAATCTTAAATTCTGGGTATTAAAGATTTCTCTTCTTTTGATAGGTACACTCGTGAGTGCGGTATGAAATTTGGCGAAGCCTCAACTGAGATGCCTTTATTCGACCAACATATATCCATTTGTAGCGCTTTTTCAATTCCTCCATAAGATAATGTATAATTACCTTTCTTTTTCTATGTTACAAACACCATGCTCCTTCTCCTCCCAGCAACGATTGGGACAGGCGGCAATATTGCAAGCTTCTCCGCTGTATAAAGCATCACATAAACAGAATCCACTGCGGCACATGCCATGGCCTGAACACTCCACATCTTCTGAGTCACTGGGACAAGCATTCATGCGATATGACAAATTAAAACCGGACATATTATAGGCATCATCGCTAAAGAAATGTAGCAAGGCGGCGCCTGAACGTGCTATGACTTGGGGTACACTGCGTATGGAAAAATTTCCCCGATACATGAGTCCACTGCGTAAACAACAAAGATAACATTAGAGCATTTCAATTATTATGGTATTTTTGTATTTATATTTAAACAAGTAGAGTATTTACGTAGTAATTGCTTACCTAAAAACCGCTAAAAGAGACGAATCAACACTATCGCCGTCGTATATATACAAATGATCCCAGCCACATTCGGTTGCAAATTCTCTGAGATGCATACGTATGGTGGGCGGCGGCGCGGATTGTTTGCCACCGTGTGTATGATTCGCATGTTGGGTACGGGCATCGATTAACCAACTGCACTTAACACTGACCGAATAATTGCCCCAACCATCGTGAATGACACCGCTGGGATGATGTAGTCTGTGTGCGATAAACAAAATGGATAAATAAATACAATTTAGATAATGTTAATCAGATGCAATGAAAGTAGAAAGATAAGCGAAAATTTATAAAAATAAATAAAAAATGTTGATAAGTTCTTGTCTGCTATTTATATACGTCTTTAAGAGAAGCATACTTATATATTTAGGTGCGGTATGAATTTATGGTTTCTAGGCGTATTAAAAAAATTGGCCTATAAATTAATTGTTCACAAGTGTAATCACTTTTCGAACAAGTAAATTGTCAACGTTCTAAATTTTCGAAAAAAATTGTTTACCTACCTCCAGACAAAGTAATTTGCAAAGTAGGTAAATCCGTTTTTTCAAATCACTAGTAATTAGTGTATATTATACTATTTCCATATGTGTGGTGTCTGTTTTTTTTTTCAAGTTTATCAGTAAAAGGTCATACACAAGTTATTGATTTTGCAAAATGTTTACTAGGTCTGACGCGAAAGGGTTTTCTGTTAGCCGCATAATCAGACAACCAGACATGGTTACAGTTCTTTTTTTTCTTTAAATATACGTGTGATTGTGTTAGCTGTACATTGATGACGTTTGGCCGTCTTACTACTTAGTGTTTTAGAAACGCAAAAAAGTCCTAATAATCCATTGACTGACTGTTCTTTTATTTTGGTACGTACGTATGTACCATCATTACACCAATAGTGCTTTCCATAATAGCGTGCCCTCGTTCGTTACAAAACCTTCAGTGCACAAAACATTCGTAATGAACCCCATGATATGGTATTGAATAATTATTTTAAGTGTGGTACGCTTTACGCTCTGTTGGATGTCAAATTCCAACAAGTTCATGACAATTTATGGTCAAGGCTTGGGGTTGAATAAAAAAAATTAATGAACCGACGAAATAGGAACTTCAACACAATGAAATAGTTGTTCTAAATATAACAATGTTCTAACATGGCTAATTTAAATCATATTTTCTAATTATTTAAGACCAACCAACATAAGCAAAATACTTGACAGTTTTGGCTGTTCTTTTTAATTTGATCAATAACAAACAAATTTCATTCAGAAAGATGCTTTCTTTGGTTTATAGTTGGACCAAAGTGAAGTGACCTAGAATCATATACATACGAGTACATATGTATGCGTTTTTGTGGAATATCATTCAGGAAAAACATTAGGATATTTGAAGTCGTTTGAACTATCCTTTCATCCGTCTGGCTGACTGATACGCACAATACTTTTCCCAAACTTATTTGAAGATCAAAGATGAACAATATTGTACAATTCCTTCTGGTCCTCCCAAAAAGGGTTAATAGTTTGTGAAATATTTAATCTCTTATAATTATTAAACTAATAATATTTTTGTTCGGATAATGTGCGTAATTCCCCCACACCCATTTTTGACACTTCCAACACAAAGGAACCATTTTACAAAAAAAAATAAACAGATCATAAAATTAATAGCAGTGTTCACAAACACATGGATTTTTGTACGGGTCAATGCATTTGTAGTACCTAGGGTTGGTTGAAAGAGAGACGACGTTTTAAAAGAAAAACGGTGCTTGAGACGAATTATTTCAGGACCATGCAGTCAGATCCTCAGAGATGGGTCAGATCTGGTAATGTGTCAGACCGAAGTATTGGGATTTTCTTATACCAAAGCTGGGCATTCATTTAGAAAATGTTCCATAGTTTCAATGTCTTCCTTAGGCAATTAGCACAATTTCAATGCAATCGATACCAGAAGCCTTCAGAAGGCTTCATTCAAACAACGGAAATCTCCGACTGTATTCTTGAATTATGGGCTGCAGCTATCTGTGAATCATTTGTACAAGACAGACATTACAGGTTGAAATGAACACTACGCATGTGTAAGTGCCCGTGGGAACTCATTACACGGATAGCTCCAAACTAGAGGGAAAAACTGAACAGCGATTTTTCATTGAGGAACCAAAGACCGAAATAGCATTTCCGTTTTCCAGACCGTCTTTCTAGAAGAAATTCGAGCAATTCTGAAGTGTGTGGACTGGCTCAGCAACACCACAAATCCTAAAGATCTTAAAATCTCCACATATAGCCAAATGGCAATCAAATCCCGAAAGAGCAACTAATCATTACTCAGCAGATGGTTAACTGCAAATCATTTGGACGGGACGGAGTGATTGGAAATAAAAGCGCAAATATCTTGGACTCAAACGGCAGAGAACTTCTTACAGTAAACTTTGAAACCTTTCGATTTCACGTAGGAAGAGTTAAATCACCGGTCAGTGATGGCTCACAAAATTATGTGAGACAGAGAAACAGTGTGAGAAACTATAAAAAAAAAAACATAGTTTCCTGAATTGCTGAAACTTAGCAAAACCGAGACCAGTAACATGATGAGTGTTGCAACAGGCATGTTTATAGATAAGGAAGATAATGTGGGAAACAGTTGTTGAAATTTCGATTTTCTCTAAAATTTAGTAAATTGCAACATAGTCTACAACATTTTTTTTTAATGGTTAATTACTTATACCTCGGAAACCTAGCCATTCAAAATATTTTCAAGCATAATATAGTATTAATAAATTTGAGTTAACATTTTAATGTAAACCACGAGGGTTGCTATTTATATTTCGATCCTGGCAATGCTGGTGTTGCCAGATGAAAACTGGAACTTCCATTAATGTATGAAGCAAAACTTCACTCAGACCGTTTTGTCATTTGAGCGCGAATTGTTTTGGTTACAGTGTGTTGAAAATTCACATCCAAAACATGGTTTTTGAACGCTTCCAAAGCTGCTTCAGGCGTCGAAAAACGTTGACCAAGCAGTTTTTTCTTGATGTGAGTGAATAAGAAGAAGTCATTGGGTGTCAAATCAGGGCTGTACGGCGGATGACCCATCAATTCGACGTTTTGGCCGGTCAAAAAGGCGCTGGTTTGAGCCGCTGTGTGAGAGCTTGCATTGTCATGGTGCACAATGATTCGTCTTCTCTTGTTCGTTTTTCGAATTTCTCCGAAGACTTCAGGCAAACGAATTGTGGTGTACCACCCAGAATTGACCGTCCTACGTTGCTCAAGCGGAGCAGTCGCCACATGACCAGTTTTGCCGAAGAAACAGGCGACAATTTGCTTCGAAGTGCTTCTTCCACGAGCTTTCGTTGGATTTGGCTCGTCTTCGAAGATCCACACGGTCGATTGCTGTTTTGCTTCGGGCTCATACGCATAGATCCAAGATTCGTCACCTGTGACTATCTTATAAACGTCATTTGAAGCACCGCGGTCGTATTTTTGCAAAATTTCTTTGCACCAATCGACACTAGGCTTTTTTGAGCGATTGTCAAATTGTGCGGGATCCAACGAGAACAAACATTTTTTACCGCCAGGTGTTAATGCAATATCTGTTGTTGTTGTTGTAGCAGCTTGGAGACGCTGAGTTGATAATCCTTAAGTCTATTTCTGTTACAGACTTCGTTCCGGCATATATCCGATTATTGCGGGAACCTTATGTTGTTTTCATCCACTCAATGTTGTCCGGTTGTAAATTATCATTCGTCTGTTTATTTCAGGGAATGGATGTTATTTGAGTGTTGCCGTTTCTATTCTCCACTAGAAGCGCTGCATTCTGTTAATAGTCGTCATGGTGTTATGTCTATTTTTAGCTTTTCTGTTGACTTGGGTGATCAGATGTTGTTGTAGTGGTAGTGCGCCCGGTGAGTTATTTTTAGCTGCAGAAACTCGAATTATGATGAAAACATGAAATGTTGATGTTAAATTTTTCCGGTGCCCTGGCTGGGAGTTGAACCCAGCACCTTCGGGATCCAAGTCTAATGCACTAACCACTAAGCTACCGAATGCCACCATGCAATATCTAATGTATGCTGGTGGAAGAAATGCCCAAGGATGCCTCTATCTTACGGTTTCTCACATGACGATCTTGCATTATCACGGCATCAATGTTCTCTGGCACAACAGCCGTTTTTGGACGACCTTCGCCTTTGAGCGAGCGTCGGCCACGATTGAATTCATTAAACCAGTTTTTCATAGTGCTATAGGATGGTGCTTCATCGCCATACAAAGATTTAAGTTCATCAATGCACTCTTGTCGTGATAATCCACGTATCAAATGTATTTACTGCGAGAGAAAAAGTATTTCGTCTTTCCTGGACATTTTGATTTTTTGAGATGTGCTGTTATGTTTGAAAACCACAGATATATGTATGGGTGCTATATCTAAATCTGTATCGTGTATTGTTAGTTCAAGAAACTTCCATAATAACAGAAGGAACATGTATGTATGGGTTATATCTAAATCTGAATCGATTTCCTTGGGTCCTTGCACGATGAAATTCTAGACTGCTAAATTTCTAAATGATTGAATATGCAGTGCAGCTTCTGTAGCGCTAAAAATCCAAATCGGAGAGAATATATAATGGGTTTTCCAATAGGGATGATATGATTTTGAAGTAAATTTTCGGCCATTTGCAATATGTCATGATCTGTAATTTGTTTTTCATTGTGTTCAGTAGTGTTTACAATTTCATCATTGAGAGATATATACAAGAACAACGTTTACAAATTATTCAGTTTTATTATCAAAATAATCGTTCTCCAATTGCAACTTTTCGTGCGCTAAGTCAATTTTTTTTTAATTTAAAAAAAAACACTTTCCAGTCGACCTAAGACTTTGACACCCATGAGCATTATTTTACCTCTAGTTAAGAGCTATCTTTTTGCCACTGACCGATTCCCGATCCGACGTACCGTTAAGGGGCTAGGTAAATAAACTTTCCATTCACATTTGATCTTGACACCCATGAGCAATATTTTAGCTCTCGTTAAGAGCTATCCTTTTGCCATTGACCGATTGTGGCTACGTGCCACACAGCCAGTGTTACCGTTGTGCGACTAAAGGGGCAGTTTTGCCCCTTTTTTCAGCCCCTTTTCTTTTGGGATACTAAATGTGCCACTTTTCACATTTTTGGTGCCACTTTTATACACTTCTGCCACTTTTGTAAAAAAATCATATTTTTGCACTATTTAAACAGCATTTTACGTACTAATGTACGTAAATAACGTTCGAAGACAATAAACTGCCAAAAAGTAATGATAAATAAAAAAATAAATGTAAAATATGTGATATTTCATATATTTACTTAGATAGTATACATCACAAAAAAGTCTTGTGTAGCTTTTTTAAATTTGTTTTAGAGTAAAACACAGGTACTATTATCGAAATATGTATATTGCATAACCCGATCACGTCCATTCCGATATATGGACATATCACAGATGCCGTTCGGAAATTCGTAGTTAAAAGCAAAAAATTATATATATCAGGTCCACATGAAAATTGCAGCAATTCAGCAATAAAAATAATTTAGCGCTTTGGATTTCATTATAATAAGCTCTGTGACAAGGCCCATAAAATGTAATGTCATGTACACATATAGTTTTTTTGCATAAATTTCTTTACAAATTTGTAGAAAATGTGTACAAGTTTTGATTTTATTGTATTTTGCCTTATATAAGAACCTTAAAAAGCATGCCACTTTATTTTATGAACGTGTGCCCCGTTTTTCGGAAAAATCCCCTTTTTGTGCCCCTTTCTGAAATTTTCCAACGGTAACACTGCACACAGCAAATAAAACAATTGAATTGTTGCGAGAAAAGTTTGGAGATTCGATTATTTCAAGAAATTGTGATATTGAATGGCCTCCAAGAAGTTGTGATTTAACACCATTAGACTATTTCTTGTGGGGTTATTTGAAGTCATTGGTCTTTCGAAATAAACCAGACTCTCTTCAAGCTTTACAAGTCAATATTGAACGTGCCATTCATGACATACGACTTGATTTAGTGGAAAAAGTGCTCAAAAATTGGGTTCATCGAATTCGTTCCTGCAGAAGTAGTCGTTGAGGCCATTTGAATGACGTTTTATTTATAACTTAATTGTATCGATTGTACTTCACATTAAATAAAAGACTTTTGAGTTTCCTTAACAATAATTGTGTTTTCTTCAAAGAAATCATTGCACTCTTATTGGAAAAACCTGTATATGGGGGGCTATATGTTAAAAATGTTGCTTATACAGGGCATATATGCCAAATCGGAGGTACATGTGTATGGGGGCTGTATGTAAATCTGAACCGATTTTAAATAAAGACATGTGCAAAGTTTCGTTGAGATCGGGCCATAAATGCGACCCGTGCTTTGATTACAAGAATACATGTACAGACAGACGGACATATCTAAATCAATTCTAATCCAATCGGTAAAATAAACTATGTGTCTATTTCCTCTCCTTTTGGGTGTTACAAACAACTGCACAAAGAACAAATGCAAACTGTACTACATTATGGTGTATGGTATAAAAAAGATGAAGTGTCTCATTTACATCTTTTGGGGTTTTATGTGGCGACAGATCTCCTTGTATGATTAGATGACATAAATTGGCGATACATATTCCCAAAAAGCTTTAAAGAAAGTGGAGACACGAAAACTGTAGACCACATTGCCAATGATCCACATGTATAGCTGCAAGCAACATGTCCCAAAATCAAACCTACCACCCACATATCAATCTCAGTAATTTCTGTAAAAAAATCATTAACAGACAAAATCTCCAAGAGCACCACAGGACTGGGGCAGCTATAGAGATCAGCATAAAACCAGCTTTGACTTCTGCAGAGATTGATCGACAGTTATTTCAAAACTAATATGGTTTCGATGGTTGAAAACTTGGGGAGATTTATCGACAGTTATCTCAAATCAAATATATGCAGATTAAAGAATACTGTCAGCCCGACAGCATGCATATTGTCACTTTGCTCGACCTGGTAAACTTTAATGATTGTTTATTGCAAAAAACAAACATGCTGTAAATAGGACATAAACAGAGAACGCGGGTTATTCCATCTCATATTGTAAACTGGCTGTATACTACGATTGTAGGACCCATACTGTTCTATGGAGTTATAATTTGGTGGACAACACTTGTAAACTAATTCTACCTACTGCAATAAACTGTGAATGGGCAGTCTGCGTATCACTGAAGCTTTAAGAACAACGATGCTGTCTTTGGATATTTTTGGTAAACTGTCTGCAGAAGCCTCGAGTGCATTGAAGGGAACAATCTCAAGGGTCTGAAAATGGTGTAGTTAGTCATAGTTCTCTTATGACAGTAAACGACAGGTTGTAACTCAGTATCATTCCAAGTATATTTATGCGTTGTTATCGAGACAGGACCTCCCACTTATCGTGTCTGTCATAAAGGATCACTGTTTTATTGGACGGCACACATTTAGTGTCTCTGTCCGTCTCACTCTGGAAGTTGGCAGGGTAAATGGCAAACTCATACTAGTGTCTGCCAACTCTTGGGCTTTTTAGGCAATCGGTTTGGGTAGCTTCATTTGCTTTAACGAACAATATTGATCTTGCACAGTATTGTCACACATAACATTGAAACCAAATCACAAAACGTTTTCTGTTTTGTCCGTAGCCTTTCACTTCGAAAGTATGTATATGATTAAAATATAAGGTAATTATTCAGTGTCGACACACCTTGAAATCACTTATCTACATGTAAGAAAGTTTCAGTCGAGTACAACAATTGGTCAATGCGGTCCATCTTCGATGTTAAACTAACTGTCTGTATCTGCTTTCGATAGCTATCACAGCCGCAAGTTTGAAGAACATAGCTTAAATAATTTAAATCGTCCTAAAACAGGTTCCCCTAATCATATACATATTTATGTATGTTGTCTTAGGTCGCTCTTCTGACATATTGCACTATTGTAGAACATCTATACATATCATATCCTCCTGTAAAGTGAGTGTATAAAAAATCATTAAGCCGACAGAGTCGATTAAGAATAAAATTGTAGGGGGTATTCCTAAGTTTCTAACGGAAGTTTTGTAAAAATTCTTCTAACATTATGCTATTTTGCATTACGTTTCCATGGATCTTATAATCTAAAATGTTCCAACACATCACTTTCCCAGTAAACTATGTACAAGTTTACTTAACGTATTCTAGTGACCATCCCAAAACAATCAACCCCCATAAAATATTAATGCATACTAACACTCCTCCCTTGAAGCAAATGTAAATCAGCCTATCTGTGTTGACATTAGTGTCTAGCATGAATCATAAACTTATCAGTTTTCCTAAATTTAACCTATCGACTTAATCATAACTAACTGTGGTTTATTAAAATATATAGCTAATTTCTGACACGTTTACTTACCTTACTTTTCCACCGCAAAACTGGCATTCGGGTCCCTGCCAACCATCGGCACAAATGCACTGACCCTCCTTGCAGCTGCCATTGTTTTGACATCCTCCGGCAGCGGTACAATTATAGGCGGTGACCCGAGCCAAGCTGCTGGAGCAAATATGGAACAACACCAAAATCAGCAATAGTAGATATTTTCGTCTATATTTGCTGTTGAAAGTCCGTGCCGTCGAAGCAGACACATACTGTTGCTGCTGCTGTTGTTGTTGTTCTTGTTCTCTTGTGTGCAGTACATAACAGCACTGGCTCTCGGATGTCGTCGTTGTTGCTGTGGTTGTTGTAGTCGTCGTTGTGGAACAGCGGCGGGTTCTATAATATTTAGTTCGATCTTCTTCCGTGTCCTCCAGCTTTATTAGTGTTGTGTTGTTCACACAACACATTTTTGTGAAAGCGTGTAAGCGCTTTATAGCGCGTATGGATGTGTGTTTGTGGCACTGCCTCTGCTGATGGATGGATGGTCGGTCCGTCTGGTCTTTCTTGTTATATTCCTTGGCACACACACACAAACCGCCTGCACAGTTGTTGTGTTACATACGTCGTTGGATGACACGGATGACACTAGTTTCTTTCATGCAAGCAAATTCATACAATTCTCCTCTGTCACCAGTCACCATACACACATTCACTTTGATGAAAATCGAAAATGGAAATGATTCAATAATGCAGCTGCAGCCGAGCTGAAGGAGGTGATTTGGTGGTAGTGGAGCACTTTAGTGATTTCAAGAACATTGCTTTGCTTCCTTTTGGCCAAGTTAAAACATATATTTTATTTATTGAATAGTGGATTTAATTGGTTGTGCTGGCTTGTGCCTGATGGCTTTCTTTTTTCTCTTCGTCCATTCACTGTCCGTTGTCGTCTTTCTCTTTTCGTTTGCTGGTGTTTACTTATTTTTTTCTTGTACTTTTTTTCTCTGACTCCACATTCACAAATAACTCATGCACTGCCACACTTGACTTTTATATTATTTCCTTTTTATATTGTGTAACATATAAATAACTATTATTTATTAATTAAATACTTTTGGATAATACTATGATTAATTAAATACCGCGACTATAATTTTTTCTTTCATTCACTAACGTTCTTATGTATTATTGCAAAAAAAAAACAACATATAATAGCTGGGATTAGTCGCACCACGTTACCGTTTATGAGTTCGCATTACGTTAAACATACCGTTGAGATCACGTCACTAATCGTTGTGATTACTTATGCCAGAAACTTGAAACGTACGTGTGATTGCGTGACGATCCATTTGTGTCACTAATCGCTGCAAATCACAAACGTAGTTGGCAACACACCCAAATTACATCTCTACGTATGTAGCTTATGGGCTGTTCACATTTAAAGATTGGTCGTACGACTTTCTGTTGTATTTTCAAAAACAATTTCGTTCGGCATTTACCAGGGGTTTGTTTACACAGGACAATTGAAAATATGCATTGAAAATTGTATTGATCACGCGTGATCTATAAAAAAGCATATTGAAAATCAAACCTCACGATGAAACACCTATAATCAGCGTTACCGTTGGGAAATTTCAAAAAGAGGCACAAAAAGGGGATTTTTTCGAAAAAAGGGGCAACCGATCATTAAAAAAGGGGATCAATTTTAAGGTTTTTATTTAAAGAAAAAAACAAAGCTTAACATAAAAAATATGTAGGTAACATTAAAAAATTCATTCATTTACACTAAAACTAAACAAAAAATACAATGTTATACAAAACTTCTTATGATGTATACTAAATATATTTTATCACATACATTTCTTTATTTTTAGTTACTTTTTTGTAACTTCTTTTTTTATACTTTCTTATTAGATCTGTGCTTGGGACAGATGTGTTTTGTATTGAGTTTTTTTTGATCTCACAATAAATCTGTTTAGAAAAAAGCTTATAATATTTATATACATCAACCGAATGAAAAATAAAAAATAAATTGGATTTTTTTATAGACACATATATTGTTACAATTAAGAAATCACTCAAATTAATTGTATTGTTGCATAGACGCCGACCTATTCGCAGAATTTTTACCAATATGATGAAACGGTGGAAATAGATTCTCATATGCTTACACATACAAAAGATAAATGTAAATCGTTTTAACATATGCGTATATCCCATTAAATAACCTAATTCAGAACTTCGCGCGTTAGGCATTTCCGTACGTTAGTACGAAAGTGTTGTCATAAGAGTATAAAAAGCAGATTATTTTACAAATGCCAAAAAGTAGCACAAAAAAGCGAAAAGGGGCACATTTAGTATCTAAAAATAAAAGGGGCGCAAAAGTAGCACGGCTGAAAAAAAGGGGCAAATATGCCACTTTAGTCGCACAACGGTAACGCTGCCTATAATATAGGTTTCACATGGCCTGATATTGGCGTCCAATTCATGCCGTTTCAGCGCATGCAGATTATTGATTTTACCTGTTGGCTTATAGATCTCCCGTTCGTATTTTGTACGTGGTGCTCAGTCATTTATGACTGGCCCCTGCGACATTTTCAATTCTCTTTTGAAATCCCTACGCTGGTGTTTTTAGTTTTAACAAATGTGAATTAATTTATTAACGAAATGCTTTAATCATCAAATGTATAAAGTAGCTTTCCTTTGTGTTCTTTCTAAAAACAGCTGTTTTTGATAGAAAAAACACAAACTATTGTGTGTGTCGTGTGTTAACATAAAATCGCATGACAGCGTGCGTCATTGTAAACCCCGCCTTCCGTAGTTGATATCGTTTAAATTGTCAAAAGAAATTTGTTTCCATTCATTTGTGGTGCTCTTCGTTGATGGTAAGTGCCGAATCACACGAGACTACAGTAGTTGCGTCTAATCGGAAGTTCGTTGGAGAGAGAGAGAGGCAAGAGGAAACGAAAGCGGAATTCCTCCCTTTCACTCTCTTACCAACGATCTTCAGATCTTGTGCGATGCGGCACTAATGAACTCACCAACGACGAGCAAATTGAGAACAAACGCCACAGTATCACAAAATGTGGTGATGTTTAACGGGGCCCGCAGACGATCAAATTGATTGATGTCAAACTCGTGTACGTGTTCACACCAGGGATTTAACGAATGTGGGTTTAGCGAAAGAGAATATTGAAAAATACATTTTTGCGAAAGCGAATGCGATAGCGAAACCGAATAATATTTGTTGTTTTTTTTTGCGAATGCGAAGCGAATATCAAAAACTGGTTTACGGAAGCGAACTATTTATGTAGATTCATTCCTACATACTGTCTTTTATTATTAGATCAACGAACTACTCTTGTTCAAGATTCATAAACATCGGTTGAAAATGTGGAATATGTATCACATAGCATAAATAATCATATCATATCATAAAAAGTCCGGCCCCGCTAAAAAACTTCCCTGGGGACAATTCCCGGGTTGTAGATTAAAACTGGCGTACAAAATCATATTATTTGTTTAAACATTTAGACTCTATATTTTTGATTGCGGAAGCGAATACTGCAATATATTTTTGCGAAAGCCAATATTTCATATTTGGTTATTGGGAATGCGAATATTTGTTACATCCCTGGTTCACACCTACGACACACACACCTGCGTCACACCGACGAAACACATCTTGACTTAAGATGTGACACTGATATTGCTTGTCAAGCAAATTTGATAGCCTTAGTCCCTATTTATACGGGCTGAATGTTCAGCACATTATCGTTGTTTTGTACGAGAGAGGCAGTCGGATATGGGGGAGAAAAAACTCTCCCGTACTCGGGCTTTCCGGGCTCAATGTTTTGTGTTTTTCATTCGCACTTTGAAACAACAACAATTCACAAAGAATAGCCGAAACAAAATTAGGTCGTGTAAACGCAAATGCAACTGCTGAAAAAGATCCTCGTGTAAACCTCAACTTGGTACGATTTTTCTCACCCGGTTGGCAAATTAACAAGTAAAAACGTTAAGTTCGGCCAAGCCGAATCTTATATACCTATAGCTGCCGACGTTCGTATTTACATTTAACAACTATATAATTCTATTTATTATTACTAAAACTAGTTCACAAAATCTTGCGAGGTATTACACCCAGCGAAAAACCAAGCACATACGTGCTTAATCTTTGCAAATTCGTTTATGATAATGAACCAACCCCGTATGTTACGAATTTAAGCAAGGCGGTGCATGAATAAAGCATCAAAAATCAACAACGCTTCGTTGCAAAATGAATACCAACTGGGGATAATTTAAATCAAGTGTTGGGGACAACTATAGAACGTGTGGGGGACGACTAAAGCACTTGCTGAGGACGAATAAAGTACGCGCTGGGATAACTTTCCATTCTAAATCCCCCACCCCCCTAACCACTCCCCATTTAAAACTATTTAAACAGCATTAGCGTTTCAATGCATTTATTAATGTTATAAGTAAATAAAACGTTAACACAACAAACATATAATTGTAAATTTGCATATTTATCACTAAGCAAATCACGTCTAAACAAAACACATTCGAATGTGCAGCAACACAGTACTACCTCTGTTTTTTCTCGGAATTCAGCTCGTAACCCTAATGGTGGCAGTCTCCTTCGCCTTTATGTACTGCAAAATTTAATTCCTGTGCTCTACAAAAAACATACACACTCATTATTAACTTTTCAAATTGAAATTTTATAAGATTAGGTTGTTAAATATTCGTAGGCCGACACCATTTCTATTGATTCTAGAAATTTCTGCAATAGGAAGATGTCACTGGATTTTGCAATTACCTTATCCTTCTCATTCCATAGCCCAGAGAATCATCCACAATATCAAACAGGTCATTAAATTCTATTTCTTCGTCAATAATTTTAATTTTTCACGTCTTTATAAATCCTCGTGGTTTCTTCTTCTAAGAACAGACAATAACAAATCCAATGAACAACACAAAGCCGAACAAATAATCATCAATCTTACGGCGACAATACATAACGCAACGCCGGTCAAAAAATCACCCCCCTTTTTGTTGATAATTAATGAACGAATCGGTGGCGATTTTTCATGCACGTTACGTTTATGAATTGGTACCAAACGGTGTTTATTTTGCAACGTCTTTTTTCCCTCAGTGTACTAATAATGCTACCGTTGACGGCGAAGACTTCTCGTGGAATCAGCTGTTGTTTTCTCCTCCTCTGATTCGTTAAAAGGTTGCCAGATTGTTTGTCATTCGAACACGGCGGTCTTGGTGCTGCCACATACCCTCCACCAAGGATTGCATTCAATTCTATCACTGGAAAAATCTTTGGATATGGAGCAAATCTTCAAACCATCCTTTTTGTTGAAGCAAATATTAAAAAAATTAACGCTGCAATTTTTAGAAAAATGTTAGACCCCAAATTCAACAAAATATAAATTGATTAAATTTTTGTAGACGAATTCTTGCCAAAAGCAAGCGTTTTTTGGGAGTGACATCAATAGGTGGTCTACAACAAAATGTGAACTGATTTAAAAAATGTTTATTGTGATGAATTCTTGTCTAAATAAAACACAAACTGCAAGGATTCGCTGAAAATACTTAAAAAATGTGGTATTTATGCTTAAACAAGCTTTTTTGGGAGCGACATCTATAGGTGGACTACAACAAAATATGAACTGATTTAAAAAATTTTTACTGTCATGAATTCTTGTCTAAAAATAAAATACAAACTGCAAAGATTCGCTGAAAATACATAAAAATGTGGTATTTATGTTTTAAATAGGCCTATTTCGGAGCGACCTCTATAGGGCGACTATAACAAAATATGAGCCGATTTGCAAAATTTTTACTCTGATGAATTCTAATCAAAATAGAATACAAACTGCAAAGTTTTAAAGAAATTTACTTTTAAAATGTGGAATCTATGGCTCAAAACCGTATTTTGGAGTGAAATCTATAGGGGCTATCAAAAGCTATAGCAAGGAGCTATATCAAAACATTGACCGATATTGCCCATTTGCAATCCAAAACGACCTGCAACTATAAGAAGTATTTCTACCAAATTTGATCAACCTAGCTCTATTATTACGGACTGTAACGTGATTTTAACAGACAGACAGACGAACATGGCTAAATCGTCTTAGAATTTCAGGACGATCATGAATATATATACTTTATGGGATCGCAGATCAGTATTTCAAGGTGTTGCAAACGGAATGACAATGTTAGTATACCCCCTCCTATGGTGGAGGGTATACAAATTGTATTGTCGTGTTTTATTTTGGCAAGCTAAAACATACATTTATTTTTTGCTTAAAAAACTTCTTATATTATTTGTATGAGTAAGCACATAGTTTATTAATCTTTATAAATAAAATCCTTTGTACGTTTGTTAGTAACGCATGATCTTCGAAACCATAAGAACGAATGGGCTAACAATTTAACAATATGTTAAGTTTGGGGTCATCTGTGTTTTAGAATTATTTTCACCGTGATAAGTTGGGGAGTTGTCAAGATATTTGCAAAATTCGCATTTCCAGAGCGATTTTACTGAAATTTAAAATGTTTGTGTGGTTTGTGTTGAAAATAGTTTGGATGTATGATTCTAACCGGTAGATGGCGCTGTAGTAGACTTATGGTCAATATATGTTTATTTAAGAGTTTTTCCTGATACTCGGGATGTATGATTTTTTTAATGAAATATTAATGAATAACAAACCAATACGTCCCAAACAGAACGGCCAGGACAACGTCTGCTGGGGTCAGCTAGAAAATAAACCAGAATTCTCAAAAATACCCTTTTGGTGCAGTCGTTCAATAAATCGTGTATGCAGAATATACAATTTCAAAGACAACGATATATGGGTTGTTGAATTAGCTATTAGTAGACATACCATTAAGGTTGCCAAACTTGTACTATAAATGTAGGTTTTGTTACATTCTGGTTGCAACCGTGGAAACGTTACTGTAATTCAATTAAAGTCTACACGTACCGGGGTTTTCAATAAGAGCGCTACAAAAGTTTTTTTTAAATAAAACAAAAACGGTTTTGGATATCAATGAAATTCTTTATTCCTGTGAAAGTACGTTCGATGCCATTATGTACGGAACTCGATTTCTTTTGCATGGCCACCACGGCACGCTTGCAGAAGTCCAGACGCTGAACCCAATTTTCGACGGTTTTCAAGCATAAATCGTCCGATACTGCTGCAATTTCACGTTCGATATTCGTACGAAGTTCATCAATCGTCGCTGGCTTGTTGTCATAGACCATAGACTTGACGTAGCCCCACAGGAAATAGTATAACGTCGTCAAATCGCACGACCGAGGCGGCCAATCGACTGGACCATTTCGTGAGATAACACGTTCTCCAAACTTGTTTTCCAATAAATTGATTGTGGCATTCGCTGTGTGGCTTGTGGCGCCGTCCTGTTGGAACCACATGTCCTCCAAGTCCATATCATCCAATTGGGGCCAAAAATATTCGGTTATCATTGAACGGTAGCGATTCCCATTCACAGTAACGTGCCGGTCTTGATCATCACGGAAGAAGTACGGCCCAATGACGCCGCCGGCCCATAAACCGCACCAAAACGTAATTGATTCATGGAGTACGTGTGGATTGCTGTCTGACCAATAACGCATATTTTGTTTATTGACAAAGCCATTTACCTAGAAATGAGCCTCTCGCTGAAGATGATTTTTCGACTTTTCGCGCTCTTAACGTTGAGGCCACTAACGCCGAATTTCGGTAAATTTTAATAACTTCGACTCGTTGTTGGCTCGTATATCTTTCCATCATGAAATGGCAAACCTTACTGAAGAGAAATGTCAAAAGAGCGGCAAAAAATATGGCTTCGTTTGCTGTCCCTGTCGGTCTACTTTTGTAGCGTCCCTGTTGAAAAACCCGTTAATAACTCTGTCCCTTTACCTACTACAAATTACTACTTTTTACTATTTTTACAACAACAACATAAACAAAATTGTAAACATAGTTGAAATAGTAAAATTTATTAGGTAAAGGAACAGACATATATGTTCTTCACATTTTCTGAAGTGTTATAACAAATTTTGAAGCAATTTTTATTTTGAAAAAATGAAAATATATTGTTATAATTTGAAAATGATCTTAAGAGTGTGAGGCACTCTATGGAAAAAATATACATATTTTTTCAGACTTGGTGTCAGCAAAAAGAAAGTATGTAATTCCATACAATTTGAGCCATATAAACTGTAGGTTAACTGTAGGATAATTAGACTTGGTGAAAATTATTGTACACTAAATTCATGATTTGCATATAATTATTTTTATTAAAACCTTTGAGAGAAACCAGACTCAAGAGTCAATAAAAATTGATGCCTTTCATATTCCATAACAATATTGCGTACAACTTTTTGAGATTATAATCTACATATGGGCATTTCCGCCGAATGGTCAACCAGGGCCGAAAAATAAAATGTTGGTAGTCATCGTATTTTATTGTGAATAATTATAAAAAATGAATACAAAATGTCTAAATTAATGGTTTCATAGCATATCTCAGTTGTTTTCATGAGAAAATTTGCCTAAAAACTGAAAAATTGTATTTTTTTCCATTTTAAGCTACTTTTACAGACAATTTTATATTTAATTATTTTACATATAAAAACATATGTTATGCTTGCACTCTTTCTACAAAATTTCTCTATTACAATCAATTAAGAAGAGAAAAATGTAAGGAGACCAAAAAAAAAAGTTCGATTAACGATTAATTTAACGGTTAAAACAGATGGAAAAATCGTACGTTCGCGACCGGCACCTAAGCCAATTAGAAAAAAAAAACAATAGAGATAATTCATTGTGCAAATACTCGATAGAAAGCTACATTAATCCTCTTTTAAAATAAATTAATAGCTTTAGAATATTCCGTTCCTTTTCGCAGATTTTTGCATGTTACTAGATTCAACCAAAGTTGACTTCTATTTCGCGTACGTTCGTGACCACATGTTTATTGCTATCATTATGAAAACTAAAACTCGATGAAACCCATCTTTTGCACCTAACATAGAGTTAAGCTGAGTTTAGACGATTGCCAAATCGGCAAACGTTATCAACCCTGTTAAAGTGTTGCAAATATACGGGCAATGTCAGATTGTTAGGCAAAGGTGAATTGACAGTTCAGACGATACAATACAATACAATATATTTTGTAAATATTTATATGCAGGATTGCCAATAAAAATACATTATAGACAGTGTTGCAAATAAAATGATTTTCTGGCAATGGCGCCGTTGTCACATGCATAAACTTCGAACATATAACAATCAGCAAATTATCTCGCAATGACTTTTCTGCTAACGTTGCAAAACAAAAATTGTATGTTCACACGGTTGTAAATTCACAGAGTTGCATTTTTCCGCCATTTTTCTGGCAATGTTGTCCGATCTGCAAATCGTCTGTACTTACCTTAACCAATATGCTATCAAATCACCAACAAAAATGCGGGACAATTTTTTGTTTTCTATATTTTTTGTACATCAAAAGCGTACGAACGTACGTTCGTGACCCGCGGAAATGCCCATATGTAAAGTATATTAATAAATAACTGCAAATTATACATACATACATACATACAATGTTTATATACTATCGTTAATTCAGCGAATATTATTTGCTTTTAAGAATGTATTCAGAAAATATATCAATACCTTAATTTTAAGACAAGTTTTCTGATTTTCAGTAATTCAACGATCATTTTTTCTGAAATTTTAAATATTCGTATGATTCTTTTACATATAATTAAACTGATACATTGCTCGATTGATTGAGAACAAATTACGACTTGGAATAAACATAAATATAAAATTAGTGCTTTAATCAATGAAATTCGAAAAATCTGCAACGTTTTGAAAAACTTGTTAAACAATGTATATTTGGAGAAATTCCTAAACAATCATTTTATTTTTATATAAATACATATTTTATTTGAGAAAATTAGTTTACAAATATATTTTGTTGTAATATATTAATATACATATCAGCGTGTACATATACAGCATTAACAATATAGCAGTGGTAGCCTAGCACCTTGTATAACGTGTCGTTAGACATAATTCAGAAATGAAGTAATATATATATACATCAGTTTCTGTCTGCTGAAAGCGGTCGGTTTCCTACACGGGGCAAAATCGCCTTTTTTTGATACGTTTGAATCGAAAGAAAATATACTTGGAACACAAATTTTTAAATATTATATATTTTCGAGCAAATACATTTTATTTGAAAATCAATAAAATGTATTTAGAACCGATATGTTAATATATTAGAATAAAATATATTTGCGAACTAATGTTCTCAAATAAAATATGTGTTTAAAACAAATAAAACCAGTAAGGAAAGGCCGAAAGTCGGGCGGGGCCGACTATATAATACCCTACACCTCCCTTACAATGCGATAAAGGTCATTGCGAAAATAATTTGGAATAATTGGTAAGTAGGCAGGAACATATTATCTAATTCTGAGCCGATAATCGCTAAATTAAGCAATATTCGTTCCTAAATTGAGAAACATTCTATAGCGCGTTGATACCAAATCAGGAGGAACATATGGAGGTTATATATAAATCTGAACCGATTTTCCCTGAATACTCATTCATGTAAAAAGACCTCTTTCTGTAGAATTTCGTACTGAACATATATATGTGGGCTATATCTAAATCTCAACCGATTTCCCTCAAATTTGGCAGTATTAATTCATGTAATAAGAAACCTCTTTCTGCCGAATTTCGTACTGATCGGATTAAAAAATACACTTTTTACAGCGCTTACATGTAAAATCGGGGGTAACATATATATGGGGGCTATATCTAAATCTGAACCGATTTTCTCCGAATTTGGCAGTATTCCTTCATGTAATAAGAAACCTCTTTCTGCCGAATTTTACACTGATCGGTTATAAAATAATTTTTTTTACGGCGCTTACATGTGAAATCGGGGGTAACGTATATATGGGGGCTATATCTAAATCTGAACCGATTTCTTCCAAATTTAACAGTGTTCATTCGCATAATAAGAGACCTCTTTCTGCTGCATTTCATACTGATCGGATATAAAATAAAGTTTTTACAGCGCTTACATGTCAAATCGGGGCTAACATATACATGGGGGCTATATCTAAATCTGAACCGATTTTAACCAAATTAAATAGGGATCGTCCTTGGGTAAAAAAAGATATCTGTAAAGTTTCGTCAAGATCGGGCCATAATTGCGACCTGTACTTTGATTACAAGAATACATCTACAGACAGACGGACAGACGGACATAGCTAAATCGACCCAGAAAGTGATTACAAGTCGATTGGTATAATAAACAATGGATCTATCTCTTCTCCTTTTGGGTGTTACAAACAAATGCACAAAGTCATAATACCCTGTACCACAGTGTGGTGTAGGGTATAATTATTGTTTATGAATATTTCCAAATATATTTTATTTAAAAAAAAAGATTTTCAAAACTTTGCTGAATTTTTCGAACTTTAGTTTTAATTTTTTCCATGTTTTGAAATTATGCATTCTTATTAAAAATGGCATACTTAGCATTAACTTCTATTTGAAACCACTTATTTTTATTTTCTAACTATTTCCAGTCATTATTTTCAATTATACACGGGGCAAAATCACCTTTTTTGATATGTTTGAATAGAAAGAAAATATATTTGGAACACAAATTTTGAAATATTATATATTTCTGAGGAAATAAATTTTATTTGAAAATCAATAAAATATATTTGGAACGCATATATTAATATATTACAACAAAATTTATTTGCAAACTAAATTTCTCAAATAAAATATGTGTTTAAATACCAATAAAATTATTATTTAGGAATTTCTCCAAATATATTTTATTTAAAAAAATGTTCAAAACATTTACTGACTTTTTCGAATTTCAGTTTTAATTTTTCCTTGTTTTCGAATTATACCTCCCAGTTACAATACCATATTAACTTCCGTTTTTAATTAATCATTTAAATTTTCTGAGTATTCCAAGCCATCTTTAGTTGTCAATCCTTCAGTAACTTATTTTGATCCAAGATTATACGATTTCAGTTATTATTATTTTACGAACATTTAACATTTCTAAAAAAATTAACTTTGAATTACTGAAAAATTTAATACAATTAATGTATTTTTCAAATACTTAAATGCAAATAAATATTTGTTTCGGAAATAATAGTCCCAAATAATAACCTATTGGGATGCAAACGAAAGATTTGTTTAGAAGGACATCTTCCCAAATATATAATTTTTGTATGTACCAAATACTATATGTTTAGAGTGTACCCTAAACATATATATGTTTCAAGCCGAATATGTTTGAGACAATATACTACAGAAGCGATTTTTTTTCAGCGTGTAAAGAAATTTTACTAAAATTAAAAATTTCTAAAAATTACCTTTTATTTGCTGAAAACTTAAAACAATTCGATACCTCCATTTTAAGACATGCTAAGTCGAGTTAGCATGTTTTTAGGGAGATTGCATTTTTAATTTCTAAATATTCCAAATTATATTCAGTCAAAATTTGGTATCTATCCGTCGACCCAATCAAAAGTTATTCACAAATCAGTACAGGTCATTCGAAATATTCATCAAACTCTCCTGAAAAACTACCTTTTTGCACTTAGCATAGTTTAGAATGGAGGTATCGAATTAAAGAATTGATATATATTCACGCAAATAGATCTTTGTTTGGAAAATAACATATCCAAATAAAAAATATTTGGATGTAAATATAGTTTTGTTTAAAACAACATCCTCCCAAACATATAATATTTGTAGGTGTCAAATATTATATATTTGGAGTGGACCCTAAAAATATATATGTTTCAAGCAGAATATGTTTGGGACAATATACTACAGAGGCGATTTTTTTCAGTGTGTATGGAGATCTCATACGCCATCCCCCATAAATGTTCTCTTGTGGGGTGGAGAAAGGTAAAATTTCGGGAGGTACAGATGGGTACAATTACACCACGCACAGGTTGCGGATAGTGTAAACAAACCCCTGTAGTATGCAGAACAGCCGGGAATAAAAAAACGATGTCGGATTATAGTTTCGGGTCACAGCGGAACGCTAATGGCAAAGTGTTATTTATATTCAAATTCGGAGTGCCCTACAAATATCGCAGTATCTCTACCCGTATTGAAGGCATCTTCCCATATTGAAGGCAACGGAAACAATACAAAACAGAACATAGGGCCCAAAGTATCTGGACAAAATAAGCTACTAAGAATCTCCAGTGGTAAAGTAATGGAACTTCGAATGTCACAAGCTTTTACGAAACTGTAAATCTGAATAACATCATCAGTGAATTGACCGGCTTCGATACGGCGCATTAGGTTTAGGTTAGGGTGGCAGCCGTTTGTTATAGAGTTGGGTCGTTCCGGAACGAACTCGTTCAATTGAACGATTCCCTTGAAGGAACGATTGGAACTGGTTCCTACTATGTTGTTCTTTTAGTTCCATCGTTCACTTAGGATCTTTTGCTGCCATTCATCTTTCGTTCATTCGCTCGTTCAGTTTACTATTCTTCTCTTTTGAATAGCTTTTTAATTGTTGGCAAATTTACCGAACAATGATTTCTCTAGTGCTATCACACTAAATGTATTACAAAATTAAATGCTGGTGTCGTTGGGAGCTATTACTTTTTTACCTTCATCAGTCTTTTTCACAGGGGTGCACAGAATTGCCACATTACATACACATCACATGTGTTTAACAATTGTTATTTGAATAAAATCAGCAGAACATAATTAAATAAATTAAAAATATATTTTCAATTTCCTTGTCTGTCAAAACTGTTTTTATCACGTTCATAAAAGAAGACTGAACGAGTAAACAAACAGCTGTTGTGATGTTTGACCGAATGAATGTCATTTGAATGAAGGAGCCAAAAGGAACGATGGAACGAAAAGACTGAACGAGTTCCTTTACCGGAATGGAACGAAAAGGACCGGTCCGTTCAGTGAACGATAATGCCCAACACTAGTTTGTTACCAGATCACATAGACTAGTTTAGGTCCCTAGTGTTACCACGGACAGGTTGATCGAAATCAACCTGTTGGATATATAAAGTTATCGATTGTACTAATATCGGTACCTGACGTCGTTTACTCAAAGCAGGATAGTAGTAAATGCTCTCCACAGCTTCTGTAGAAGTCATTGGAATCAATGACCACCCTACTGGTGTTATCACCGATCAGGCAGTCTCCCTTCAGAACTGATACTAACGTAGATAGTCTTTTCCTCTCGAGTGCGAGGAGACAGTTGCCGATTTCTGTACCTCTTTCGTTGGACTGCAAATTCTTCGAGAAAAAGTAATGACGTCCCTTTCCCTATGCACAGGCACCCATATGCAGTGTATGTTGAACTGCTCAGCCATCTTCTTAAAATATCGCGGCAGTCAAGGGGTGTTTGTGAGTTTAGGGACGTGGCATCCAGATAATTGGTGGCTGCCTGGCTATCCGAGTAAATGACTCCAGTGTTTGTCCCATACTGTCATTATTTTGGCTTGAGTGACTCTGCAGGTATCTGGCAGTCTGTGAGCTATATCAGGACTAAGTTCTTTAGTGTACTCTGAAGGCAACCTTAGAAATATAATGGTTCCTATTACCTGGTATTCTGCCAACCCATTCACCTCTGGCTGGTATCATAGTGATGTAGTTCCTATCGAAGGTGCACACCGTTGGTCCACTCGGTCGGTTACAATGACACTACACTTTGCTATCCTCATGTGGCCGTAGATTTTGTACCTTCGCATTGATAGGCAGTTTAATCTTAAAACCGCTCTGGTTGCAACTTCTCTCGCCACCATATTAATCGGCAGTATATGGAGTAGGGCTTGTAGAGTTGCTGTATTGGACGAATGTAGGAAAGGGGCCCCACCGCGACCTTACAGGGTTCCAGTACGTTAAGTCTGAATAATAGTTCCCTATGTAGAATTTTTGAAAGTTTGCACATTCAGAAGAGGCTAGATCTGTTCCATTTATACAAGGAAGAGGGTCCACATGTGGGACCTTATTCATTCTAGTAAAGAGAACCAATTCTGTCTTGTTTGGGTTAACGCCCAAACCGCCGCTTCTAGCCAATCTAACCAATTTGTTCAGAATCACCAGTAGGATGTCTCTGAGGACTTCGAGGAATTTACCAGTTACTGTGGTTGCCACGTCGTCCGCAAATGCCACGACCTTGCAGCCACAATGTTCTAGATCTAGCAGGATTTCATTCACAGCTGGTTCCAAATTAGTGGAGACAGTACTCCCCTTTGTGGGGTCCCTCTGTTTACAAACCTTGTGGACCCAAGCAGTCTTTGAATTAGTCTGATCAAGCTAGAGTTCACCTTTAGATGTGACAGCGCCGCAATTACCGCATCTGAGTGAATGTTATTGAAAGACTCTTCTATGTCAAGAAACGCGACCATAGTGAATTCCTTGAAATGTAGGGACGATTCGATAGTGCCACAAGTTCGCGCAAGGCAGATTCTGTAGACTTTCCCTTGTTGTAAGCATGTTGGTTCCCCGACAGGGGTTTTGTATCCAGTTTTTCCCTAATGATAAAATCTAAAAGTCTTTCCAGACCTTTCGGTAGGAAGGAGGATAGTGAGTCTGTTTTACATGCTGCCACTCAACCTAACCTAACTATATAGATAGATTATATATTCCTAAAATTTATTTTTCAATGCCTATTCCACAGACTTCACGAACCCAGTGGGATCATTCACGATGGTTGGAGAAATTATTCCGTCAATATGAAGTGCAGTTGGCTATCGATGCCCGAAGATGCGAGTGAATCTCAAACACAGGTGCCCAGCATACGAATAGATATGCGGGAGTTTGCAACAGAGTGTGGCTGGGACCATTTGTATATTTACGACGGCGACAGTGTGAAATCACCACTTCTAGGAGTTTTTAGGTAAGTATAACATTTAAATGAACAATGTAGGTTCGCAACATTATTCCATTCCTTCCATCTATTCCAGTGGAATTTTGATTGACAACAAATCTACGCGGCGGCATCGTCTTCCCCAAGTTATAGACCGTTCGGGTGCTGCATTGCTGCATTTTACTAGCGATGTCACCTACACCTTATCCGGTTTCAATTTATCATATCGCTTGAATGCCTGTCCTAGTAACTCCGAAGAGGCGGAGTGTTCAGGTCACGGCAGGTGTCACAATGGATTCTGTAGATGTGATGCATTTTATGGCGGAGAAGCTTGCAACATTGCCACTCGTTCCAATCCTTGTTATCAAGCAGAAGGAAATGGTATTTGTGACAATGAAAAGAAAAGGTAAGTGATTTATTATTTGTGTTAATAGTGCGAATTAATCCTTTATTTAAAATCTTTCTAATATATTTCAATAATAACAACAAAAAGCGGGAAACTGAAATATAATATGGTAAACTCAGCAAACTTATGTTTTGTAATTTTAGCAGTCATTTCCATCTGCTATTTTAGAAGAAAGGGTCTGATATTTTAGTATATACTTTATTTACTCTGCTGACAATGGGCAGGCAATGACGAAGTGATTTTTACTAAGGCAAAGGCTATGAGAGCTCCCCCACCTGGACTCATAAGCAAGAACTCAAGCAGTATAAAAGAGAAAGAGACAAAGGCACAATATAAATCCTAGATAGATTTCTGAAATCATACGCAAGAGTGTGATTTCAGAGGCCCCTCAATCTGATATTTGGATAGAGAACCTCAAACTAAAATGCTTAAAAAAAAAATTATATTTTTTGTAAAATGAGCTCAGTATAAAAAAAGTCAGATCGAAGGATTTTGACATCATACTCTCCCTCTTAGAAAGGTTATCAGAAGCCTGAAGACTGCGGACAGTTTTAGCCTCAAAAACTTGCACTACTGGGTACATCAAAGGGAGATGATAGTTTTTGGGAATGTCTACAGCAGGCTCAATTCCACCGTAGCACCCTGCATGATGTACTCAGCTCTATTGAAGCGTCTCTCCTTGTTAAGGGATATACTATGGCAGTTTTCTTATTACGGGAGCCTTTAACAATATACGAAATTTCATTCATAATCTTCTGCTTAAGAGTTGCATGTTTGCTAGCTTATGGTCAACTGACCTTCATCGATTTTTATGCTTAGGAATGAATAATATTCTGCATTCTCTGGAGAAGATAAGTGTCTACGTTATTACCTATGATGTGGCAATAGCGTTTAGTTTAGCGGGAAGTTTCAGAGTACTCTTAAAAACATCCTACAGCACGCCCTTCATCCTGGGGCTTCCGGTAATGGCCTTGCTGTAAACCCAAACAGAAGACAGAACAAGTTCTTTTCAGCAGGAGATATAAGGTACCAACTGATGCACCTATCTCTTTTGCGGATATTAAAATGTCATTCTCTGAAAACGCAAAATACTGAAGTATTTTACTAGACAGGAAGTTAAACTTCAGGCCCAACATTCTGGAAAGAGCAAAGACAAAGGGTGTGGCAACGTTATATACCTGTACACGGGGTAAGGGTCCGATCCCACGTATAGTTCATTGGTTGTATGCGGCAGTATGCAGAACGATAATGTTGTGAGGCATTGTCGTCTAAATAGAGTTCAAGGAAAACTACATCAACAACTACCGACAATTGCATCTGCCTTCATGGGGAGTATTGGAATTCCCTTCTCTGAAACTCGATATACTGAGGTATTTTGCTAGACAGGAGGAACATTCTGGAAAGAGTAATTATAAGACGATGGTAGCGCTAAATACCTTTAAAATGGCAATAGAAAAACGCTATGTTCTGAATCTGCGTATATTTTATTGGTTTTATACGGCAGTAGTCAGACCGATAATACTGTACGGCATTGTCGATACTAAACAAAGTGCACCTGATAGATCACAATGGAATGGTAGCCAAGGACATAGGAGATTCGTGGACTTCTATACCGACGGTTCCAATGTTAACAACCAAGTGGGCTTTGGTGTCTTTAGCTATAGATTGAGAAAAAATCACTGTAGCGTTTACCAGGCAGATATCTTAGCTATTATAGAGCAAAATGGTTAAAAATTAATGATCTGACTAAAGTCCTTATCAATATATTGGCCGATATTCAGGCTGTCATAATGTCCTTGGAAACTGTATTCCTAAATTTAAAAGCTGCTCTCGACTGTCGCAGATCTCTTAACGAGATGACTGAACACTTCAATATTCACCTGATATGGGTGCCGGGCCACAGGGATATATCAGGGAACTTCAAGGCAGACGAACTTGCATGACTAGGAACTACCTTACGCGCTCCCGGGGGAACTGAAGTGTGTGCATGCATCTACCGACCTGTAAGCTTTTCTTAAGAGAAATAAATGACAAGTGGTCACTAGTTGGGAACTGCATAAATTCCGGGTTGATGTGCCCAGCCCACACTTCAAACGCACCAACGACCTGCTGTTATTATCGAGAGCGGACGTCTTACTTATCGTGTTTGTTCTGACGGGTCATTGGCCTATTGGGCGGCACGCAGAAAGATTGAAGGTCTTGCCAAATGAATTTTGGCTATGCTATGAACAGAAGATGAAGAACAGGAGGAATCAATATAACATGCCTGTGACCCGCTTTCTCTAGAATGCTGCATGATATCTACCCTAGGCTCTCATTGTTTTGGAGAGTTAGCAAACATGCGAGAAGTTAAAAATCGCTAACTTTTCACGTTTCGAGTGATTGAACAAATTCCCCAACGCCCTGCTGTCGTTATCGAGACGGGACGTCTGGCTTATCGTGTCTGTTCTGACGGGCGACTGTCTTATTGGGCGGCGCGCAGAGAGATTGAAGGTCTTTCCAAATGAATTTTGCAGAAGCCGTGGCGATGTAGAAGAGGTGAAATAAATAGAACATGTCTGAGACCCGCTTTATCTAGAATGCGGCATGCTACTACTAATCGTACTGCAGATAGCTGTGACATGCGCGTTAGACTTGAAGAGGCTATCAAATGTGACACCATGTATCTTGGGTAATTGGAGGTAGGAATTCTTGTGGCATCGACTATCACCTTGAGTTGTTCCTTCACATGTGCTGTCCCATGCAGTGTGGCTGACGATTTGGTGGTGGATATCTTCAGGTTCCTTGCAGCGAAAAATTGTCAGTCTCAGTCACCTGACTTTCATTCAGCCTTCCACATATGTCATCGATCGAGGGGCCAGACGCCAGAATCGTACAGTCATCAGTACGTGGTTGTTGTTGTTGTTGTAGCAGCTTGGAGACGCTGAGTTGATAATCCTTAAGTCTATTTATATTACAGACTTCGTTCCGGCATATTATCGCGGGAACCTTATGTTGTTTTCATCGACTCAATGTTGTCCGGTTGTAAATTAACATTCGTCTGTTAATATCAAGGAATGGATGTTATTTGAGTGTTGCCGTTTCTATTCTCCACTAGAAGCGCTGCATACCTGTTAATAGTCGTCATGGTGTTATATCTATTTTTAGCTTCCCTGTTGACTTGTGTGACAGGTTGTTGTTGTAGTGGTAGTGCTCCCGGTGCGTTATTTATAGCTGCAGAAACTCGAATTATGATGAAAACATGAAATGTTGATGTTAAATTTTTCCGGTGCCATGGCTGCGAGTTGAACCCAGCACCTTCGGGATCCAAGTCTAACGCACTAACCACTAATCTACCGAAGGCCACCAGTACGTGGTTCGATTTAAATGCCGTCAGGTAATGGTGGAATTGCAGAAAGGCAGTGGTTAAACCGTGACGGAGCTATCACCGCACTTTGGGATACTCGCTGCTTCACCCTATGGGGTTTAGACTTCTTGTTCCTGAATTCCAGATACGACTGGCTCCAACACTTATAATTAACGATCCAGCTTTTTAAACTGTTCGGGAGGGAAGTGTTGGCGATTTTCTCAAAAGGCGTCGCTTGATTGACAAAATCGAAGGAGTTCGAAAGGTCAACCGACACGAGGACAATAGGAGTCGAGTGTTTAGAGTGCGTACCCGCCGCAATGGCCTTACCGCGCTGTGCTCTTAACACAGGGTGAAATACAATGCGTCTACCAACGCCCCCACACACAAGTGTATGAGTACCAATTCGACTTCATGTTTTTGGCATGTCGTCCCCTTTGGTTAAGGGCAGAGCCTACCTAAAACTCCTTCCATTCTATGGGTCATGGCACCCGGTTGAGAATGCAACTCCACATCGAGCTTGCGCTCTCCCCGCGAATTGGGTCTAAACCCAAGGGGCCACACCAACAGCCAGGCTGGAACCGAAGTTCCAGGGGCTCCTGGCTCCCGTGTTACCAGATTATAGTCTCCGGTCGGACTTCGTAGCCGAAGCTACTACCAGTTGGTCCACCAAAAAAGGTCTTAGTCGTCTCCTATTAAATACAATACGAGCAAAAATGCCCATCGCCCTTAACTTTCGGTCGTCCTCTACAACCCTACTGAAATCCCACACCCCCTGGGAGTGGAAGATTCCCATGCTAGCTAAATCCCTAACATCATCGTAGTGCGAGCATTCCGTCAGTATATGCCGCCAGTCCTCAGGTTCCCTCCCACAACCACAGTCCGGACTATCGGACAGACCTCTCGCATGCAAAAATGCACTGAGAGAGCCGTGTCCCGTCAGTAAAAAGCCGAGACTCAGACCGAAGCCAAAGTCTGGCCGCTCCCTAACAAACGTCGCGTCACGAATAAAAGCGTACGTCGCCCGCCCCTTATCGCTTTCGGGCTTGTTTTGTTTAAGACCGCGGCTTATGCGTTTGGTAACGGCGTGTAAAGCAGTAGTCGCATATGCGAACGCGAAATATTCGCATAATTTTAACATTCGCTTTCGCATTCGCAAAAACCATTTTTGGATTATTCGCTTTCGCAAAGATATATTTCAGTATTCGCTTCCTTCTTTAAAAGTGTTATATCTTCTTATTCGCTTCACACATTTTGAAGATATTAATAACAATGAAAACCTCTGCCACTTCTCTTCAAAGCAGTTGAAAAAATATGTTTGTCCTTGTGGTAACAGGAGGTAAGAATATGGAAAACATTCTTAATACTTGAATATCCTGGATATTCTTTAATTTTTTTGGTACTAAAGGGTCAAATTATTATTCGCATTCGCTTTCGCAAAAATGCATACTACACTATTCGCTTTCGCATTCACAAGAAATTTATTTCAATATTGGCTTTCGCATTCGCTAAAGTCGCTTTCGTTACATCCATAGTATCGATATAGTAAACAATTGTTGCGTGACTGGCTGATTGACTGACTGACTGATTGACAGACTGATCTTCGCTCAGGTCAAACGGCTGAAGCTAGCTGATGGGAGGGTAGCCCTTGGGATGTAGACGTGCAATAAGACGGGATTTTTCGAAATTCGTACTATTACCCGCACAATGGGGCAAAAAGGGATAAATATGGTACCACCGCCAAATCTAAACGGAATGAGCTAGAATCGTGAAGTTTGGTGTAAGGGTAGCCCTTATGAGGTAGAACCCGAATTTTTTTTAAAATCCGAACATTTACGCGCACAGTGGGGTAAAAAGGGATAAATGTGGCACAACGGCCAAATCCAAATGGTAAGAGCTAGAATCGTGAAATTTGCTATGAGAGTAGCTCTTGGGACGTAAACCAGAACAATGAGCAATTTTTTTTTTTAATTTTACAGAAAGTGATAAATGTGGTACCACCGCCAACTTTAATGCCTAGAATAAGATTGGTGATCGGGTGGGGTAGTCAGTTTTTTTTTAATCGCACTATTCGGGACACATTGGGGCCAAACGTTTAAAATAGGGTAGTGTGGTTTCAAAATGCTAAATATGGTCCCATGGTTCTAGGGTAGATTTTGTAACATAAACTACAGATCGGAAGTGGTTTTTAGAAAATCTAACTTTAAGAGGCACAGTGAGGCAAAACGGGTTAATTGTGGTGTATTGGGGCAAAAATCCACCATAATTAACACCATAATTAAAAAACATGAGTATGAAGAGTTTATATGCTTTTAGGAGCACACTGGGTCAACAACATTACATAATGTATAGAGGGCAAAAATGGTACAGTGGATAAAATGTGGTTAACTATGATACAATGGAGGAAAGGGTTAAATATGGTACAGTGGGCACAAATAGTTATATATGGTAAAGGGGGACAAAAATGTATTAACTATGATACAGTGGGACAAAATGGGTTAAATATGGTACAGTGTGACAAAATTGTTTAACTATACAGTACAGTGGGGGCATAAATGTGTAAAATATTGTACAGTGGAGCAAAGAGGGTTACATATGGTACAGTGTGGCAACAAGTATTACATATAGTACAGTGAGACAAAGGGTTGAATATGGCACAGGTTAAAGGGTTAACTATGGTACAGTGTTAAATGTGGTAACGTGTGACAAAATGGGTTAAATATGGCACAGTGGGGCAGAAAACGTTAACTATGGAACAGTGGGACAAAAAGGGATAAATAGAGTACAGTGTGACAAAAATGGTTAACTATGGAACAGTGGGACAAAGGGGGTTAAATATGGTACAGTGTGGCAAAAATGGTTAACTATGCAGTACAACGGGGGCATAAATGTCTTAAATATTGCACAGTGGAGCAAACAGGGTTAAATATGGTACAATGGAGAAAATAGTGTAAAATATATAGTACTTTGAAACAAAGGGTTGAATATGGCACAGCTTAAAGGGTTATAATGTGTTAACTATGGTACAGTGGGACAAAAATGGTTAACTATACAGTACAGTGGGGGCATAAATGTGTAAAATATTGTACAGTGGAGCAAAGAGGGATACATATGGTACAGTGGGGCAACAAGTATTACATATAGTACAGTGAGACAAAGGGTTGAATATGGCACAGGTTAAAGGGTTAACTATGGTACAGTGGGTCACAAATAGTTAAATGTGGTAACGTGTGACAAAATGGGTTAAATATAGGACAGTGGGGCAAAAAGCGTTTACTTTGGAACAGTGGGACAAAAAGGGTTAAATATGGAACAGTGAGACAAAAATGGTTAACTATGCAGTACAGCGGGGGCATAAATGTGTTAAATACTGCACAGTGGAGCAAACAGTGTTAAATATGGTGTAGTGGACCAAAAAGTGTTAAATATAGTACTGTGAGACAAAGGGTTGAATATGGCGCATGTTAACAGGTTAAAGGGTCATCTATGGTACAGTGGGGCACAAATAGTTAAATGTGGTAACGTGGCACAAAATGCGTTAAATATGGTAGAGTAGGACAACTATGGAACAGTGGCAAAATGTACTAACTATAATACAGTGGGCCAAAAAGGGTTAATGAATGTACAGTGTGACAAAAATGGTTAACTATACAGTACAGTGGAGCAAACAGGGTTAAATATGGTACAATGGGGCAAACAGTGTTACATATAGTACAGTGAGACAAGGGTTTGGATATTGCACAGGTTAACAGGTTAAAGAGTCAACTATGATATAGTTAAATATAATGCAGTGGGTCACAAAGTACAGTGGGCAAAAATATGTATGCGGACAGAGGGTAACAACTGTAATTTAAGCATTTAGTAGCACAGTGGTGCATACTATCTTGCAGTTGGGACAAGAAAAAATTGTTCAATATGTTACAGAGGCGGAAAAGGTGTTAAATATGGTTGAGTGGAGCAAAAAGGGGTAACTATGGTACGGTGAAAAGTTATATGGTACAATGGGGCAAAAGTGTTAAATAGGTAAAATGTGGCGAAATAGTTAAATGTGGGGAAAAAGTGGGTAAAAAGAAAAAAAAAACAAGTAAGAAAGTTCAGTCGGGTGAACCGACTTATGAATCCCCTCACCTTGAGTCCAAAAAAATATTAGTAAATTTATTGCATTCAAAAACTTTAAAGTATGTACTGGTATGAAGTTATACGCTGTTAACTTTTGGTGTAAAATGGTCCATTTGTGTGGGAGGTACCAAAAGGGGCGTGCCAATTACGGCCACTTTTCTCTAGACTTTAGGTACTATAAAAGCATTACACTGTACGAAATATCAAGTATTTGGCTCTGGTATTAACGTTAAAAGCTGTTAACTTTTGGTACAAAAAGGTCCATTTGTGTGGGAGGTACCAAACGGGGCATTCCAATAATGCCCACTTTTCTCTGGACTAACAAACTAATACCATGTGTGAAATTTCAGAAGATTCGAGTAAGTAGTATATAAGGCATTAAAGAATCAATATTTCACTAAAAGTTAACCCTTTGTGGGGGAGGTACTAGAAGGAGTGGACCAATATGGCCCATCTTCGAACTTAGCCGGAAATAGAGAAAAATATTACCGCATACTAAATTTGAAGTCAATCGGTTACTCCTTTCGAGGGTTATCGTGCGCACCAGCCGGCAGACAGACAGACGGACATTGCTCAAATGACATAGAATGAACCAAAACGGATTTCCGCCGAACATACTTAGGGTCTTAGGTCACTCCTTAGATGTGTTACACTTTTGGCTCGTAGCAAATGATATATACCCTCCTCTCTAAGGTGAGGGGATACAAATGTTGTCCTGTTTCCGTTAGATTTTGAAATTACAGTTACAGACTTTAACATATTTTTTAAGTTTTTTTAAAATTTCCTACTTAAATTGAAAGCAAATATGTCATTGTCAAGAACTCCAAGAATTTCTAAACGGTTTTCAACGGTTTGGCTCCACTCCTAAAAAAAGAACAAAACAAACAGAAAGACAATCAACATTCCATAAAAGGAAACAGAAGGAACAAAGCGAGAGAGAGAGAGTGTGAAAACAGCAAAAGCTTTCTTGTCATCCTAACAGTAGAAGGGCTTACACAGCGAATACATGGAGCAGCAAATGTCAGTGTAATTCTAAGTTTAGCAAAAGACAGACACACTACAATACGCGACGTTACAGAAAATAGAAAAATAATCATTGTAGAAGAAGAAAAGAAAAAAACCAACAAAAAAGAATATTTGTTTTAATTACTAGTTTCTAAATAAAACATACATATTATGTAAAGTTAATGAAAAAAAACTACGATTTAGTTGTGCGCTTAATTAAAATGATATACAACATATATATAAACAACAAAATTAAATTAAAATAAAGCAAAGCCAAAAAAACCGTCCTAATGTATAACAAGCAAAATACGACATGAATTTTATTTAGTCTGTATTTTTTAATAAAGTGTTAAAATAAAAGCCACTGCCCCGTAACACAGAGTACTACTACCTACATACATACATATGTACATACATACAATAACATATGTACATTTGGAAAATCGATTTTCCTTTTAGCCACACATAAATACGTACTTATACTCTACGACGAAAATATAAGCAAAACAAAGCCAACAATAATAAAAGCAAGAAGAATAAGAGAGGAAGAAGAAAACGAGCATAGAACAAAAATAATCATTCTCAAGCACCAAACATTGTAAAAGCCAAAAAATTCCTTTAGTTGTTAATGAAAAGTGACGGATGGTCACGGAAGTGTGTGTGCGTGTGTGCAAAACAATACCAAACGAATGAACGAACGTCGAGGAGAGACCAAGAAAAGCTTCAGTGATATAATTACGCTCTTGTTGTCTCTGAGCTCTTTGGCTTTCCGCATTCGCTCTCGCTCTTGCTTTCGGTATGTGTGTTGCTTAGTGCTTGGTGTTTTGTGCTGCTCAGTTTGTTGTAGCCTGGTGACATTTTTGTAGTAGTTTCCTTTTGGACGTCGTCGTCGTGGGTACGTGAAGTGAAATTATTAGACGTGTCTGGTCGGCAGTTCCTTCCTTTCCATATTTTGTTCTGTGGCCAAATGTGGTGTTGTTAAGTTATATACAACAAATTGGATTGCGAAACAAGACAACAAACACACTTAGAACATTTAAAAACATCCATCCAAACAAAAAACCGTCAGCTCCCCAGTCAGCCAGTCCGTCATTCGGTTTGTCTGTCTTTCTGCCAAGCAGAGTGTTGTGCGTGAGTGTGTTTTTAACAAAATATTACATTAGCAATTTAACGGTATACTTTTACATATTCGTTACGTGTCCGTGTGTGAGTGTTTTTTTACCAAAAACAAAAAAAAGAAAACCTTAAAATAAAATTTCATTGTTTAACCTGTTATGTCTTAATTTTTTTCAAAGAATTTTATGCTTTGAAATCGTGTCGTCGGTCAATTATTTACCATGGTTTATGATTGTGTTGGTTTTTCTTCGCCAGTAGTTACGCCCCAAGTTTTACCAGTCCACAACACTTTGGAATAAGGTAAGTCGAGCGAGGGTTTTTCCTCAAATTTACTTTATTTTATTTTTTTGCCTTGATTCTCTTCTTTTTTCCTCGTTTTTGTATTCGTTTTATTACATCCAACTACTTTTTTGTTTTACTTACGTACGTATACGAAATGTCTACACCAGGCTCCATCGTTACTTTTAAAAAGCATGTCACCACCCCATCATCATCCCCCCAAATACCCGTACATGCCAGCACACACGCACAGCACAACACACCCAAACATGCCGAGCCAGGCACACACCGAGACACACACATACGACGAAGACAAGTACAGTGGTATTTACCGTTACTACGAGAGCCTGAAAACTCTGCCTAGAGTGGCGGCGGAGTAGGGAGGGTGGCGACGACGACAACGACAACTGTGGCGGCGGCGGCATTCTGTTCTTCTCTAACTGTCTAAATGGGTAACAACAACTACGATGGCGGTCGTGCTAAAGTATTGTTGGGGACTAACAATCGTAAAAATGTGTTGGTGGGTTTTGTTTGTGCCATTCTATTGTGCTGCTGCTCCCTGCTCCCTTTTGTGCACTGCAGTCGCGGTGTGTGTATGTACCCATTGAGCCCAACAAAGTAAAGGGGCAAGGGGGTAGGGCATAAACTTGACGTTTTTTGTTTTTGGTATTGACAGCATTAATTTATCAAACAATTTTTCAATCAAACACATTTGTTGTAACAAGACATTGATCATTGCTCAGAGGAAGAAGAAGAAGAAAAAACAGGGAAGGTCGTTGTAGTAATAAATATTGCTCATACGTCATACGTCACATTGCACATATAGCCAAACAATGGCAACAAAAATCGAAAGAGTAAGAGTGAGAGGTAAAAAGAGTAAAACAAAAACCATCTCTGCCATACGTGGCTATCACCTTATTCAAATCCGAGGATAATATGCATATTCATTGCATTGTTTTATACAGTGAACAAACTTACATTCGTACTATTTTGCTTCCATTAACAAATTAAATTAACTGTTTCATTTCTGAAATAAAATATAGTTTAGATTTACTTTCAAACCAATTTGGTACTCCCTAACACTTTTGTGACAATATCGAGTATTTATCGATAATTTCGATAAAAAAAGAAGATTTATCTCCTGAATTTGAATCAGCTGATTTATGTTGTTTATTATTTCTGTGGGAAAGCGTTTTTACACCCTACACCGAATGTGGTTCAGGGAATTATGACGTTGTGTATTCGTACGTCGCACCTTTAAGGATAAGAGAGAACGATTTATTATACCGATTGACTTGGAAACACTTCCTCATAGATATATTCATAGAAGCAAACTGCACGTCTTATTTATGGATCGATCGTGATGTTGAATTGAAGTTGGCTCTCTAATGGAATAAGATTGATATAGCCGCAATTTATAAGCATATTAAACTCTGATTTGGCATCTATGCGCTATTTAAAAAAATGATTCAGATTTATATATGGGCAAATCCTGTGTTGTGATCTTTACATTTGTACGCATTATTTACTAATATTTATCCCGTTGGCGTACTGAATGCAAAAATTTCATATAACCTTCAGCAAAAACAATTATTTGACAGTACATAATTTGAAATGACAATTAAATATTAACATACATAAATATTTTTGAGGAATGCAAAATTCACGGCGAAAGCTCCGTTCCGGACGCTACAAAATCTGGAAGTAGTTTTTGCTGTTAACGTGAATTTTCCTCTTTTTTAGCTAATTTTCATAGTAATCGAAATACATAAAAGAAAGAGGAATATTTAAGGATATAAAAAAGCTCTCATAAGAATTAAACATTTCTTGGTTCATCGAAACATTTTAAAATTCGTCTGTTGCGTCCATTTCAATGAAAAATTTGTTCGTTAGAAAAACCAGGGTTTCAGGACAATACCCAAGCATAATGATGTATATATTAATTATTATTAATTCACATAAATGGATTTGTTACTTGCTTTTGAAAATTGTGTGAAATAGGTATTTTTAAATTGCCTTGCCGAAAATATTTTTAAGTATAAGCTCGATTAAGCCGGCATACCATCTACGAGTATATTAAAGGAAGTTATGAGGTCTACAAATGTTTAAAACTTCACTTCACGTTGAAGTTTAGTAACTGTCGTTGAAACAATTAGAAAAAAATTAATTTTTTTCACAAAATATCGCCAGCACGGAAGGAACAATTAAAAATGGGTGATTCCAACAGAACGGGTGTGACATTGTTACGGAGTATTTTCCTGATTTTGATCAATATAATTTATAACGACAATTCACAACGGGTAATTTATGCAGATACCTAAGTGCTACCTACTGACATTCAAGGAAATTAAATAATATTTTAAATAAAAAAATATGGTTTATTATGGATATATCACCGTAAAGGGTGTGACCTTAGGATTTGATAAAATCTTGATCAGCCGCTTTCTTTATCGTATACTGTAAAATTGTTGTATGTACTGCTTACAAAAAAAATGTTCTTGGTATATTGAGAGTATAGTGTATATATTGTAGACTTCATTCCAAATAATTTCAATTATTATTTAATATGTAACGGTCGTGACATGCCAATGTAACGGGTGTGACATAGTTTCAATCTGGAGGAGTAATAAGTAGAACGAACTATTGTCCAGGAATTATTAGCCAACATGCATCTATTAAAGTTGAAGTCATTTTATTCACTAAATCATACTTATATTGCCGACTTTTTTTAACACATAGTTAAAATTTACAAATAAAAAATTCGTTGCCAGAAACAAGTTTCGACATCTTAAAAACTCTTTCTCTTTTTATCAATGTTTATGACAATGCTATTTTGTCATTTTTTACAAAGAATTTATTTCTAAATTAGAATACGCTGTGCGTTCTGCTAAAATATTATAAGCAGAACTCTTCTCAAAATTATGTTTAGGTCGGTTTTTTAGTTTCCACCTATTTTCTAAAATAAATTGATATTCTTTAACTCCATTTGAGAAATATACATATGGCTTTTATTCCAGAACCCATCAAAACCTTGTAACAATGAATAGACTGATTTAAAATGTCGTTATGGGCATTCACTGCCGCGTACATCGTTCTCCTAATGAATGTCCCTATACCATCTACTAATTTTTTAAAATTATACCGGAATTTCTCTTTTCTATTATTTAATTTCATGATTGAAATAAAATGTATAAATAGACAATATTTTTAAATCGATTAAAAATTATTTACGGTCTTTGCGTAACGGGTGTGACAAATCGTAGGATGCAAACTTTAGCGTTAATATTGTGCTGACACTGAAACATTTTGATTTACTTTATACTATATAACCTTTACCTAACTTACACAAAAGACGATATATATATCTTCATAAAAGGTATTATAACTATAACTTTTTGTATATTTTCCGTATCGGGTGTGACAAACAGAACACTCCATTTTTCAAAAGTTACGAATTTTGCACTCAACTACACTTAAGGATGTGTACTTTGTTGTAGTCAAAAGACAAATTTCAGAAATAAATAATATGTCGAAAAATAGTTAATGTCAGTTGAACAGTAAAAGTAGTTAGGTACATGCAACAATTTTATAATAACCTATAGAAACTCATTGGTAGGAAATAAACTATTCCTAAATTTCATCAACTCTTCATGAATTTCGAAAATTCAATTGTTCGTGATGTCCCTTGTGAAAAAATACTGCAGCTAGACCCACCTTAACATATACAGTTCTACTCAGAATCCCTGGCTGTCCGTCTGTCCATCTTAAGTTGTTCGTTAAGTACAAGTCGAAATTTCACTACGATCCTGCTAAAATTTGGCAATAAGGACTCTTTCACACCAGGGATTAAACCTATTGGAATTGGTCAAAATCGGTTTAGATCAAAATTGCCCCCATATATAAAAGTTTCTATAGAAAATTCAGTTTAGATTCAGATTTATAAGGTAATTATCTAATATTTATATTTACAACATCTGAGCTGCTCTAACAAGGTGTTGCACGGTATATAGTTGGCTTCGCCCCACCTTTTCTTAATTGTTTGGTACACGCTTAATAATATCGTATAGTCTTGCAAAAATACTTATTTTGTTAACTACATATAATCAGAGCTTTCCTAAAACTCGGAGTCGGAGTGGACCATAATTTTTCGACTCCACACTCCGACTCCGGGAAAATTTCCCGGACTCCGAATCCAAGACTCCGACTCCACAGCCCTGGTGATGGGTAAGTTTACGTGGAATCACCCAAATAAAAACAAGTAAGAAATTTCAGTCGGTTAAACCGACTAAGGTCTAATTAATACCCTCACTTTGTGAGCAATGTACATAATGCATTGGTATATGTACCCTGCCGGCAATTCAACTAACTTTTAACGCACTTTAATCTGACTATTTAGCAATTAGTTGTGGTTGATGCTGGGATTACTTTTAATGAAGCCAACTGACTATTTGAACATTGCAATGTCCTAGTCAAGTAGTCAATTGACTTATTGTCAAATGACTTTTCAACTAACTTAAAGTTAGTTGCTTTGAAGTTAGCTAAAAGTTATCTAACTTATAGCTAGCTATAAATTAATTATATTTTTCCTTGTGATGTATTTGGACGAAATAATTTAAACTTAAATGCAGTCACAATACTCGTATTTAAGGGTAGCTTTGAAACATGTTGATTTACTCCTTTGAGTACCTCCCCCACCAAGGGTCATCATTTAGTAAAATATATATTCTTTAATAACTTATAGAATCTTTTACAATTCCACACATAGTATTCGTTTCTTAATGGCATATAAATCTGATTCCAGTCCATAGAAATTCTTGAACATCTGTGAAATGTAATGCTTTTGTACTCGTAGTACCTAAAGACCCTTAAAAAATTCGTGTTATTTTCCACGCCCCTTTTGGTACCTCCCATACAAATGGACCAGTTTGCACAAAAGGTTAAGGGCTTATAACTTTGATTCCAGTCCATACAAGTACTAAACATTTTGTGGTGTGCAATTCTTTTCCATTACCTATAGTCTATAAAAAATGGGCGTTATTGCCATGCCTCTTTCGGTACCTCCCAAACAAAATGGCCAAAATAAAATATTATTTATTTATTTATATGAATTACAATACAAAGTAAAGAACACGTTACTTGTTATATTTTTGTAGCGACAGACCAATAATGAAGGACTAAAATTTGCAAGTCTATTTTTGCAACTTTTTAGTTCCACTTTATTAAAACAAAAATAGTATTTAGATAACCCAAAATGTACAAACAAATTTTAATAATTATATCCTTAAAAAATGACATGTTCTTTTAAACGCGAAACCTTGGAAACCTTTCGAAGCTACGAAGAATGAGTTGAAGCACTGGGCAGTGATGGCTCACAAAACTGTGTGGAATAGCGCAACAGTAGGAGCAACTACAAAGATACTGTGGGGTGAACTAAATGAAAAAAAACAAGAAGTTTTCTGAAACTAAACAAAATCGATATTAGTAAGATGATGAGTGTTCTTACGACGAATGCAGGGCATGCAGGGAAAACACGAAAACGATGGAACATTTTCTGTGTCACTACCCGGCTTTCACACATGCAAGGACCCAACATTTCGGGTCCGACCAGACTTGACTCATTTCAGAGGATATGACTGGAAGATACTGAGAAAATTCGTGTCTAGTACCGATTTTCTGTAATTCGTTAGGTATAAAAAGATCATAAATAAGGAGCGCACAACAGACCGAACCACTGGCTTAAGTGTATGTCCATGGACATGAGACGTTTAAACGTCTCCTCTCTTCAACCTAACCTAACCTTTAAACGCGAACTCGACCAGAAATAAACAACTGAGTACACAGTTTTGTTTCTAGTCAGCTTTCAGAATTTTATAGACATGTACATGGCCATTAATTTTTGTCGCACAGTGTCCAACTTCGTTGAACAATTAATTGTAATAGATTTATTATGTATTATTAATTTCCCAACCCTGACAAATACAAATGTAAACTTGGCTTAACTGTAATTGCTAATTTCTCTTTGTTATGCTCCATTTAAATTACCATCCGAGGTTTCTTCCCTTCAATAATCACAAATCTCGGCCTCTTTTATTCACGGCAGCCGAGGGAACCACTTATCTACTCAACTCTAAGAAAAGGTTAATAAAACTCTAACGCAATAAACTTACTTGGCTTTTCTTTTCTCCCGCTCTAGCTCAAAGGCAATCATTTGCTACATTTAGGATTTGTTAGCATTTGTAGTAGATCTTCTACTCTCTGAAGTCTACGCGCCTTTTGATGTATATTCTCTCACCAAGGTTTGAAGTTTAAAATAGCCGAAAAATGTCCTGCCATTTTTCTTCACACGGTATTTTGCTCGTATTTTCAACTTACCAGATCTCAGTGAATTCCATAATGGAAATCTCTTGCTTCCACAATTCGTGTCATTATACCCTCACTTTAGTGGAGAAGAGTAAACTCGTACATATATCATTTACTACGGGGCCCAGAGGTGTAACATATCAAAGGAGTGTCCTAAGACCCTAAGAATATTCGGAATATTCCGTTTTAGGACATTTTAAGTCATTAAGCAATGTCCGTCCGTTCATCTCGAAAGGTCTAAAGGATTGACTTCAAATGTGGTATTTGATAATATTGTACAGAATGGTACGTTTGTGTGGGTAGTACCAAAAGGGGCGTGTTAATAATGTAATGTTTTTATAGTACCAAGAGTTCAGAGTCACGCCCCTCTAAGCACCAAAAGATAACAGGTTATAACTTTAATACCAGTGCATACTTTAATGTTATTATTTAATTAAATTAAAGCAAACAACTAAATAAATTTACGAATATTTTTTTAACCCGACTGAACTTTCTTACATGTTGATTTTCTTTTTCTTAGCCGTTTCCGGCGTGGACACCAACATGTTTCGTCCACTACGGTGTTCGTCTCGGCCTCGATTATGCTCTGCCAACCAATATTTTATAGTCGTAAACGAATAAACAGACTCCCCCAGAGTAAAATATAGTTCGGCTTCAATATTGGTTGGATTGACATTTCAAATGAAAGTTTTCTATTACATATCGGTGATCAATTTTTCCCATATTTACAAATCCACTGAGATTTTACTTTTGAGTGCTCAAAAAAAAGAACGAAACAATGTGGCGACTTGAAATTTAAAACATATCGCTCACTCACTTCATGAGTGTCAAAATTTAAAATTTGTGTGGTAACCTTACAGAAATGCGAATTTTACAAATATCCCTAAATTAATCTCAACGAATTTTAGTGAACAATCTTATTTTATATTATTCCTCCTTTTATGAACGTCCTATTTCATCTTATTATCTTTTTAGAGGGACTAAAAGTTACACATCACGACAATTTTCAATTTAGAGCTATGACAGTCTTGAAGTAAGTGAGCGATATGTTTTAGAAGGTTGCCACTTTTCACGAAAGTATTCAAACTACTACCGCCATCTATATGTCATGTTGGCTAGTTTTGGGACCGCCTAAGAATTTGGAATTGATATAATAAGATCTAGGATTTTCCCCTTATTTAAACGTAATATAGGGGTTTCCAATAAGAGTGATATGATTTCTTTGAAAAAAAAAAAACACACTTATTGTTAAGGAAATTCAAAAGTTTATTATTTAAAGTGAAGTACAATCGATACAATTAAGTTCTAAATAAAACGTCATTCAAATGGCCTCCACGACTTCTTCTGCAGGAACGAATTCGATGAACCCAATTTTCGAGCACTTTTTTCACTAAATCAAGTCGTATGTAATGAATGGCACGTTCAATATTGACTTGTAAAGCTTGAAGAGAGTCTGGTTTATTTCGAAAGACCAATGACTTCAAATAATCCCACAAGAAATAGTCTAATGGTGTTAAATCACAACTTCTTGGAGGCCATTCAATATCACAATTTCTTGAAATAATCGAATCTTCAAACTTTTCTCGCAACAATTCAATTGTTTCATTTGCTGTGTGGCACGTAGCCACAATCGGTCAATGGCAAAAAGATAGCTCTTAATGAGAGCTAAAATATTGCTCATGGGTGTCAAGGTCGTAGGTCGACTGGAAAGTGATTTTTTGGATTTTAAAAAAACATAGACTTAGCATAATTTTCAAATGTGAACGGAAAGTTTCTAGCTCCTTAACGGTACATCGAATCGGGAATCAGTTAATGGCAAACAGATAGCTCTTAACGAGAGCTAAAATATTGCTCATTGGTGTCAAGGTCGTAGGTCGACTGGATTTAAAAAAAATTGACTTAGCGCACGAAAAGTTGCAATTGGAGAACGATTTTTTTGATAATAAAACTGAATAATTTGTAAACGTTGTTCTTGCTTGTATCTCTCCATGATGAAATTGTAAACACTACTGAATACAATGAAAAACAAATGACAGATCACGACATATTACAAATGGCCGAAACGTCACTTCAAAATCATATCATCCCTATTGGAAAACCCGATACCTTATATTAGTTACTGGACATAAGGATATCCCGGGGAACTGCAAAACCAATGAACTTGCAAGGGGAGGTGTAGGTATTGAGGCGTCACTGTTCACATGTAAAATGAATGATGGATAGAAAATCTTACACATATCTGGCCGCGGTATGACCTGAGGTGTCAAAAACAAAACTGTCTATATCAGCTTCAGTTCTGCCGGGACACTGTCTGAATTGGAATTGACATGCCCGTAGATTGGAAATTGAGTCCAATGACTACTGCAGAACCGGTAGAGATGAGGAAGAAGTGGAGAGCACTGAGCACTCTACCGTTATTTTTCAAATAAAGGGCCAATCTGAGTACCAGTCCCTATTATTAAGGGACCTTTCACGAATGCGATTTTGTATCTTGTTATTGTTTTTATTTTGTAGTTATTATGGCCCTTATTCATACAAATTTAATGAAGGTTTGAAGAACGTTTAAACACTGCTAAAGCGTTCCTCAAACCTTCATTAAGTTTTTATGAATAAGGCCTTATAATGTTAAGGACCTCTTTGACTTAAATATCACTAAAATAAGAACCGTTTTTAATTCGCTGACATTTTCTTACATGTTTTAATTATTTCCTTCAGTGTAGACCACGATCTCGAATATGTACATTCATCTATTTCCTACTCCTTGCCGTATAACATATGCAATTGTATTCTACATTCTTTAGTGTAAAACTTTTTTGTGTCACTGTAGGTATATCCACAGAATTCACCTGAAGACTTCACTCGACACTCACCAGTCACCCAGTCTGACTGTCTGCCAATGCCATTTACACCTGTGTTTTACCATCGCATCACAAGACATTCGTACATATTAAATATGTAAATAGATGAATAGATGCACCTTCCCCAAAATATTTCACAGTTTATTCCCAGGACAGAGGACGACAGGGCAGACAAATACCATTCACTTTATTTCTTTCGTTTTTTTTAATAAATAATGCAACTCAAGAGAGCAGAGCAGAGCACAAATAAAATTGCATTTGTATTAGAGGGGATGGATGGACGGAGGGAAGGGCAGTCGGTCGTAGAGAAATGAATTCCAAAGCCTAGGAAAAGATAAATCCGTTTGGACTGTTCGTTTTCGCCCTCAAGCAGACCAAAGGGAACATTTGTTGAATTGGAATGCAGAGGCAGATACGAGTAGATATACACGAATACCCCATCAACCATCAACCACCGACACCACAAAGCAATAGATACATCGAGTAAGACAAGAACTGATTGCATACAATTCAGGGGCATTGACTGAAACAAAATATGTACCCGTATCTCGTACGAGTATATGTAGAAGGATGTAGTATACTCGAATTTATCCCGTGGTTAAATACAAATTATGATGATGGCTATATGCTTCACAACTATTGAATAAATATGAAACATCTGCAAAAAAAGAGGGTATGCTAGATTTAATCAAGCTGTCGGTGCAGACAAGATTGCCTAAGGATATTTTTTGTTTTTTTTTCTCTCTTAAATATTCCCACTGTGATAAATAGATTGTAGTATTTGTTTATCCACCCCCACTGTGAAAAGTAGGATGTAATATATACATATGAATCTGATTCTGATATAATGATGATATTAATACAACTTCAATTACACTTAGAACAAATTGTTTTTCATTTTAAGATTTTTGCTCCAAAGACGTCACAATCTTTTAAGAAAACATTTGCAGGTAGGCAAACTTATTCTAAGCCAATAGCAGTCCGAATTTTTAATATTAACCTAATAGAAGTTTGTAAAAAGTTACTAAATGGTAAAATAAGATATCGATGTCATTAATTTTTTCCAAAATTTTATGTTGATCTGTAATTTTAAAATTAAAAAAAAAGAATTTTTGAGTTTTACGAAATTTTTACACTTACAATTTTTAAAAACTTTATTTAAAAAAAGGTTTTTTCACTCAATTGTGGCGACTGAACACTTGTAAAAGTTTTGGGCGAAATACTAAGGCAGGTCTGGAATTTATTGAATTATTTTCTGTCAATAGAAATTCAATAAAAACCATTAGAAATCCAATACAAATCAATTAAAATTAAAAAATAATTTGAAATTCAATAGACATAATTTGTAGTTCAAAAAACTTTATTTGAAATATCAAATAAGTTCAATTGAAATTCAAAAATTCCCTTTAAAATTAAAATAAAATATTTGGGATTATAAAGAATACATTTGGTATTCAAAATTCGTCAATTGAAGTTCAAAATTCAAAAATTTCCATTTAAAATTCAAAAATTTCCAAAATATCCATTTTAAATTCAAAAATATTCAACGTCAAATATGATCAATTGAAATTAAAAAATCCATTTAAAATTCAAAATAAAATAATTGAAATTCAAAAATATCCATTAAAACTCGTCAAATAAATCAATTAAAATGTATAAAACTACTCTTAAAATTAGATCTCTCAAAATTAAGTCACATATTTTTAATATTTTGGTTTTGATGACTCGAAAAGGTATTTTTTTGCATCAGAATATTGGTTCAATAAGATTCTGTGCTGGTTTTGTATGGCATGTCGGGAGTTTCTGCAATATACTTTTTAGTTAACTGCCTTTGAGCGAAATGTGTAAACCTTCTCAAGCTTTTCGATATGTCTTTCAATGATTATCCGTGATTGGTATTCAAAATGAAATATATTAAAGATCACAAAGTCAAAATATAAAAAAATCGTTTGATTTAATAAGCAGTAAATTATTCAATTGTATCTATTATTATGATCAAGAATGTTTGGTAGTTCAGACAAACTTGGCCTAGAATAATACTTATACTATCAGAACACATCATTGCCCAAGTGTACTTATAAAGAAGATAAAATATGTCAATTCACCTGAAATGAAGTGCCAATTCACCTGAGTCTACTCATCTCAACACTGGTTAAATTGGGACCTATCGCTGATCTGATGATGTAGGTAGTGATTTTGATCAGTGAATTAGAGCTAAATGTACCAATCAAAGTTTCTGGATGTGATGACTAGACCAGAAAAAACTACTACTTAGTATTTTAATAGAGGACTAGCTGGGTTATCAACTCCTTAGTCGAAGACCAGTTTGGTTATAAACTACTTAGTAGTCGATTTAGGTTGGGTTTTCTACTCTTTAGTAGTTGGGTCATTTACTCCTAACTAAAATATCACTGTTTTATCTACTTTTTATCCGACGAGTTGGGTTATTAATGCTTTAGAAGAGGACCAGTTGGGTTGTCGACATTTTAATAGAGGCCTAGCTGTGTTATCAACTCCTTAGATGATGACCAGTTTGGTTATAAACTACTTAGTAGACGACTATATGGGTTTACTACTCTTTAGTAAAGGACCACTTGGGTTATCTACACTTTACTAGCGTAACACTTGGGTTATCTATTCGTTAGTCGACGAGCAGTTGAGCTATCAAATATTTACTAGAGGAACGGTTATCTATTTCAGTTGGGTTAGCTTTACTTTAGTATTGGACCATTTGGATTATCTACACTTTCGTAAAGGACCAGTTGGGTTATCTACTCCTTAATAGGCGATCAGTTGTGTCATCTACTACACCGTTTTCAATTGTGATTCGAAAAAAGTCAATTGAAATTCGAAGATTCCATTTGAAATTCGAAAAATATCGATTGAAATTCGGATATTCCATTTGAAAATCGGAAAAGGTCAATAGAAATTCGAAAAACATCAATTGAAATTAGAAAAACATCAATTGAAATTCGAAAAACATCAATTGAAATTCGAAACACATCATTTGAAATTCGAAACACATCAATTGGAATTCAAAACACGTTAATTGAAAATCGAAACAAATCAATTGAAAATCGAAACACATCATTTGAATTTCAAAACACTTGGACTTGAATTTCGAAACACATCAAATGATGAGTTTCGAATTTTAATTGATGTTATTCGAATTTCAATTGGTGTACTACGAATTTTAAATGGAAAAATTCGAATTTCAATCGACCTATTCCGAATTTCAATTGATATTTTTCGAATTTCAAATGATGTGTTTCGAATTTTAATTGATGTGTTTCGAATTTCAATTGATGTTTTTCGAATTTCAATTGATGTGTTCCGAATTTCAATTGACCTTTTTCGAATTTCAAATGGAATCTTCGAATTTCAATTGATCTTATTCGAAATTGATTAGATTTTTTTCCAATTACAGTTAAATATGGTGTAGTTGGGTTATCTACACTTAAGTAGAGGACCAGTTGGGTTATCTACTGTATAGTGGAGGACCAGTTGGGTTATCTACTCTATAGTAGAGGACCAGTTGGGTTATCTACTCTTTTAGATAGGACGAGTTGGGTTATCTATTCTTTAGTAGAGGATCAGTTGGGTTATCTTCACTTTAGTAGAGGTCCAGCTGGGTTATTTACTCCATAGAAAATTACCAGTTGGGTTATCTACTTCTTAGTCGACGTCCAGATGGTTTATCTACTATTTACCAGAGGATCAGTTTGGTTATCTATTCTTTAGTAGAAAATCAGTTGGGTTATCTTCAATTTAGTAGAGCACCAGTTGGATTATCTACACTTTAATAGAGAACTAACTGGGTTATCAACTCCTTTGTCGAAGACCAGTTGGGTTATAAACTACTTAGAAGTAGATTAGTTGGATTTCTACTTTTTAGTAGAAGACCAGTTGGGTTGTTTGTATAATCGTAAATAAAATTCCAATTGTGTTATCTACTTTTTAGTTGACGACCAGTTAGGCTATCTACTCTTTATTATAGGATCAGTTGTGTTATTTACTCTTTCGTAGAGGACCAGTTGGATTATATACTCTTTAGTATGCGACCAGTTGGATCATCTACTCTTTAGTTGATGACATGTTGGGGTATATACTGTTGAGAAAATAACCACATCTGGGTTATCTACACCTTTTTAGAAGACCAGTTGGGTTACCTACTATGTATATATACTACTATATACTTATATACTCTACTATATACTCATCTACTATATATACTCCTAGAAGCAGTTTTATAATTTCATCCATTAAATAATAAAGAAAAATTAGCTCATGATGGAAATTCAACACCTCCTATGATAAAGCCATATTAAAGTCACCGGTTGTTTTCATATAAAAAAAACTATCTGTGAACCGTTCCCTATTTTCAGATGACCTATCACGCGTTTGGTTTTGTACCGGTTACATTTCCCGCCGGAGAATTGGCTCAAAAATGCTTAATTAAAGTATAGGGTCTTCCAAGAGGGAATTCTGAACTTTGACAGTTGATTGCGGCCAGATTGTTGAAGCTACATCAGTCGTATTGGCTGTCATTTATTCAGTCTGGTTTTGCCAAACCTATGGACTGATATAGCGTTCAGCAACACGTGGAAATTATGAAATTGTTTTATCGAAATAATTAGTTTTGGCAACCTACCGAGCTTTTGGAGGTGGCCCATTTCTTGATGAATGAGTAGTTCAACAAACAAAAATGTCGAATTTGGGACGTTACCAATCCACATGAGTTCCAAGAGGCGGCTGGCGGCGTCATCGGTCTACATTTCTTTGCGAAAGACGTTGTTCGGGCCATCATCGTCAACGGCGAGCGTTATAGGTCGATGATAAGCAACATCTTTTGATCTGAATTGGATGATATGGCCATAAACGACATGTGGTTTCAGCTGGATGACGCTACGTGCCACACAGCTCATGTTACATAGGACATTCTGCACGAGTGATTAAAGGTCATGTACATCCCATATGGAGACGATGTGATCTGACCACCGAGATCGTGCGTTTTGACCCCGTTAGACTTTTTCTTGTGAGGTTTTCTTAGGTCCCAAGTCTATGTGAATAAGCTACAAGCCACAGTGGCCCTTAAAGCCAACATAACCCATGTTATCGGCCTGATTTATGCGGCAGAGCCATGGAAAACTTGACGTTTCGTATGCGCGACAACCAGCGAAGCCGCGGACATTTTAATGATATGAAGCGCTTAATTAAAGATCATATAAAGGGTCCGGCAAATAACTTTTTTTTTTGAAAATGCTATAAAAAAAACTACTGAAAACGCATTGGATGGTCAGTTGGCTTAAACTCCTGAACCAATTGGACTTTGTATGTCGTCATACCAAGGTCTTTATACAAAATTCGTCTCAATGATGTCTCCGAAATGTTCAATTGTTGAGAACGACGGTGAATTGATGTTGATGGCGCTTCACGCACACTTTCTGCCACAGCAGCAATATTCTCTGGTGTACGCACTGTTTTTGGCTTTTCACGCTTTGGTTTATCGATGAGGATGCCAGTTTCTTTCACTTTTTTCACAAGATAACGAAAGGAGCTGACGGTGCTTCTCTTCTTCCAAAATCCGTACGCAATTTTCGCACACATTCTGCAACATTACCATGATTTTCAAAGTAATGTCGCAATATACACATATTCGTTCAGCGGAAGGATAAAACTAATTATCTGTCAAATCAGACATGAGCTAAGTGTTACCATTCACGAAATAAGCACTAGTTGAAAAAAACGTTAGATGGCGGACCCTTTATAAAATTCAGGGATTGGAGCCCTTATTTAAAATCCGCTTAACTTCGGTTGCGGATTTTTTTTTGGAAAATCCTATTAACCTGTCCCAGGTTTGGGTATCCTAATTTTATTACTAAAATTAAATTAATTTTTGTTCTTCACCATGACTCAAGTTAACATGAGATTAACTTCAATTTCGTCATTTTCCGCGACTTCAGTAAGTTCGCTAAGATGTTGCAACCACTCGACATGGGGTGTGGGAAACCAAATGGCTGGACTGCATCCTGACACTTATGTACATATATATATATACATATTTTATTAACAGTTTCCAAGGAAAATGTTATAACTTAAATTGCGGATATCCTTGATTATTAGCAAGGCCACGAACAAACTTTTTTTAAAAGATGACTTTAGAATTTATTTCCTTCCCTTTTGCGATTTATTACAACAACATTTGTAGATAGGTGCTATATAAATGTATACATGCACCTACCTACCTCCTAAAGCCCATTCGTATATAGTATGTAGTTGCTTATATCTCGCATCTCGATTAATATTAAGTCATCCATCCATAACTAAATCGTTGCTCCGGCACCTCTGACCTCTTCCCTCCCACACATATTCTCATTTGCATCGCAAGCTCTGAAGTGTGATTAAATTTTTGTGATTCCATAATGGCGATGACAACGACAAACGATGACGATGACGATGGCGGCGACGACGACGACAACACCGACAAGGATAATGTTGGTGGCTGACTGACTGACTGGATAGTTGCATGGATGGATGGGTGGCCGGGTGATTGTGTTGGTTGGCATTCATCACATATTGACAAAGATGATATCTTCTGGCCATTACTCATCAAACCGGTATATAATGACATCGACAAACGACATAATGACAAATGTCGTTGTTCAGCAAATAGGACATTTGCATTCCCCACATCCACACACACACATATGAATATAAGGTCCCTACACTGAACAAATGTTATTAAATGATTCTAAGAAAAATGCTTCAGTAAGCATTCTTTATATCATAAAAATTATCTATTTATATCTTCTTCATTTAATGATTATTGTAAAAACAAAGAAGATAAGATTATGAAAAATTCTTCTATATTTTTAAGATAGTTGTCAAGCTTTGTCACGCCAGCAAACTATTGTTGTATCAACTGAATGTCGCAGTGTTCGTCTTTATTCCTCGATGTAAAAATCTCCAGGTTGAGGAAGGCCTGCCACCCGTTTAGGGAGTGTCCATAGAGACATGGGATGATCTGCGTCTGTTTTGCTCGACGGTTAAAAATTCGCCAGGTATTCTCAATTTCATACCCTGAAATTGAGGATACGGCATCATTCAGAACTAACCTCTGTCAGAATATATCTGGTTTGCCGCGGCAGACACTCTTCATCAGATGTTACTGGTGTAGGATTTTTTCCTAAGGGCTACATTCACTGTAAGGGTTTTATTGCTGCTGTTACTTCATCTATGGGAATGCCACTCATAACTAACACGGTTGTCCTGAGAGACTCTCTTTAAAATCGTTAGAACTTTTACTCTAGACTTGCAGATCTCTCCTTATCTGAAGGGCCGAACGGAGACTTCCTTTCTTAGTGGTTTGGATGGCTGCAACGGTAATACCAGAATAGGTACTGTTTGTAAGACATATGATTCGACTGTTGATCTGGGGACTAAAGATATTTTCCTAAGAGCCTTGACGCAGGGAGCCTGTTCAATAGATAGTGGGTGGTACGTACAGTAGCGACGACAATATACAAAAAGGTACTATTAAGAAAGCATAAAAGTCTGATCCTGCACGGAGATCATCTTTGCCTCCGTATGGAGATTTACCCCTGAGAACATGTCTGCAATCTCTGAAGCTGAGGTTTTAAGACAGAATTGGTTCTCTTAACTAGGATGAGTAATGTCCCACATATTGACCCTTCTAGGATAAATGAAATAGATCTAGCCTTTTCTGAAAGTGCTTAATATCTAGGAAATCTAGATAGGGAACTGTTATTCAGACTTAACCTACTGGAACGCGTAAGGAAGGTCAAAGTCGCCTAACCATCGCCAACCTTCTATAAAAGGTTCAGGTTGGTAACCAACGGTGTACACCTACGAAAGGGAACTACATCACTATGAGACCAGCCATAAATGAATGGTTTGGCTGAATACCAGGCAATAGAAACCATCTCATCTTCTATACCGATGGTTCGAAGCTTGATGAAAATGTTGGCTTAGGAGTACACTCTCAAGAACTTAGTCTGGATATAGCTCACAGACTACAAGATACCTGCAGTGCATGTCATGCTGAAATTATGGCAATATGGAAAGTCACAACATAGTAACCAACGCTGGTGTTGTCATTTACTCGGACAGCCAGGCTGCCATCAATTCTCTGGAGGCCAAATCCCTGATCAGATTTCTCAACTGCAAAGCCGATGAACTTGCTAGGAAAGGGGCGACATTACAAATGCACTGCGACACTATTTACATGCAAGCTTTGGCTTAGGCGAGAGGCAATCCAATAAAAGCTGGGCAGAAATCGGCACCTGTAGAGTTGCTAGACAAGATACGAATTGAGATGGTCAAAATGTCTCCTCGCACTACAGAGAGAAGAAGACTGTCTACATTAGTGTCAGTTCTGACGGAGCACTGTCAGATCGGCGATCGCCAGTAGATTGATTCTGCAGAAGCTTTGGAGATGAGATAGAAGTGGAAAGCCTTAAGCACTTGCTAAGTATGCTACTGTCCCGCTTTGAGCAAACGACACTGGACATACTGAGGTCGGCCTTCCAAGTAATTTAACAGAAATGTCCGGTACCGGTATGCGTAATACCGATAACTTTGTATATCAAACAGGTTGGTTTCAATGATGGGCATTTCAACACGTGGTAACACTAGGAAAACTGGTCTATGTGAGCTGGTAAAAAATGGCAGCCACCCTAACCTAAACCTTTCCTCTAGGAAGGAAAGGATGTTAGTGTCACAGCTGCTGTGACACTAACATCCAAACTGGTAATGTCTCATCATGAATGTGTTACTCTGAGAACATGACGTTTTGACACATGTTCCTCCAATTCATATATCATTAGTTGACCAGACTAGTGCTGGCCGGCATATCGCATGGCCAACAAGGTAACTTGGCCTATCTCCAAGTGGACAAAGTGAATTCTGGACTTTGTTCCTATTATAAATATTTTATTCAGATAGCAAGTACCGACGTATTGAATAGGATGTCGAATATAACCGCAAGGATTTTGGAATTGTATTATTTCATCGTTGACTCGCAGTCCCGTTAATGTCGTAAAAATAGATGGAGATTGACAATCTGGAGCCGGAAGTTTTTATATTCCACGTTGCAAATAAAGTCGAAAGTCCATTATCATTTTACAAGTGTCATCTGTTTCGGGGGACGGCAGCAAGAATCGTATTGTCATCTCCATAGGTTGGTGGTCAAGGTGATCATGTGGGCATGGAATTCCGGAGCGGTAGAGGTTAAACAGCACCAGAACTTTGACCACCTTGGGGAACATTCTATTAAACCCTATCGGGCATTTATAACAACCTAACATTTAACAATCGATGGTGTGATCGCACCGAAGGCCATATGTATGTTGATAACTACGAGGATCCTCCTGTCGACCTGTTCTAATTAAGAACGCATTGTGTAAAGCAGAATTCGTAGGATTGATACTTTCGCACTGGCCTTTAATACTGGCTGGGGAAGATAAATCTTCCGAACTGATTTGTCTTTACTGGCATTCCGATACCTAAGAGACCATGCGGTTAAGGCATACAAAGCAATAGCAGAACTATGCCGCTCCGTAGTCCGTAACGATTATCCACTCTTGGGAAATGTCCATTGAGACTTCAGTACCTTCGCTACTGGTGAGAGAGAGGCTACAGTAGCAGTAGCACTCTTACCATTTTCCAAGTATCGGGTATATTACGAGGACCAGGAGGTACATGCAGAGGACTCTTGTCAGGTATTCGGTCACAGGTTCAATCAAGTGTTTCAGCATCAGCATCAAATTTCCATTTGGGCCTAGTTATTTAGGCAACCCTGCGCTACTAATGATATCTACAAAGTCATCTGCAATATACTATGGTAGTTATCCTCTATTGTATGGATACGATGTGTGACTCTCCTTCTCGCCTTGTCGCTCTTGGGGTGCTCAATAAACTGCATTTTTGGGATCTGCTGCAACCCTATCTCCAAATGAGATCGAACCGTTTTGTCTACCTTTTCTGGTTGTAGCCGTATTGTGGCGCTTCCGTAACCCGCGCTGATTATCCACACTTGAAAAATTTCCATTGAGTGTATTTGCTACTGGCGAGAGAAAATAAACCATCCTGTACGATCAACAATTACTCGCAGATTTGCCAGGTTGTAGTAGCGTTACAACTCCTACCATTTTCCAGGCATCGGGTATACTAAGAGTAACCAGGTACAAGTGGAGAATGTCTGGTCAAGTACTAGTCCACAGGATCATTCTAGTGTTTCAACACTAGGCCTGGGCCTACCACTTAGGTTCTAGATGCGCTACGAACAGCATCTGCGACCTCGTCAACAATAAACTGTGGTGGTCCTCGTCGACCCGGATACCGTGAAAACGATGCGACTCTTTTTCTCCCACGTGGGGTGCTAAAAAACTAGCCGTTTTTATAACACATGTACCTTTTTGAACCTGCCGCAGCCCCGTCTCTGAGTAAGACTGCAGTACCAACATTTTTCTTGGCTGGATTAGAGAGTAACTTAACCATTGCTCATTATCTATAAGTACGTAACCGAACATTGGTTGCAGTGATTCCAGTGTTATAACCATTTATCGCTCTTGTAGTCATCCACCCATTGATTTTTAGGTTCAGTTCCCCTGATTCTATGATCTGACGGATTAGCTCGACAATGTCCTCACAGTCTTTGTACAAGTTCCATTGCTTCTGTTGGAAAATTAGGTGAAAGACATTTCGGTTATGTAGACAGCGGCAATTGCGTTGATGATGTCCCGGAGTATACTTCGATTGGTATTTCAGAATATATCCGAATGGGTGGATAGCTCACTGAAGCGGTAATTGCTAAATGCTCTGTCCGTCCCAAGCTGCTTTCCTTTGGCTGGGGAAATTGTGGCTAACAGAAAATATGGAGTAGGGGAGACAAGCGAGGGAGACTACTTTATCGACTCGAAGAGCAGGAATACGAATCAACACAAATTTTCTCGGCTTTTGGCTTTCTGGGTGCTCAATGAACTGCCGTTTAAAATAACACGCACACTACTCCAAATCTGTTACAATACTGTCTCCAATGTGATTGCAGTTCAATCATCCTTCTTTGCCGCTTTCAACCCCATTGATTCAAATGTTCTAACCATTATTGCGGTTTCCCTGTTTCTATGATCTCCAGGAGTGGTTCGCGGGTCGTTTGCAAGACCCGCTGCTTCTGCAGGGAAACATGGTCGATTTTCGGGTAATCTTGTCATTCATTGAAATGACGATTGGTGAATGCTCAAAACCCAAATCCGATGAAGGTTAAGAAAATTAATTATGAAGTCGGGGGTCTTACGATAGAGAGAAATTAGGGGGAGGTGAACTGATAACAATGACAGACCCACGCAATTATGATATTTGACGAATTGTAGCAACATCCATTAACTGAGCAGAACATTCTGTTGTCTAACCGTTCCCTCTGATCATTATCTAGGAGAAAATTGCACAAATGATGAGTATCCAAACATGTCCTCGAATTAGATGGCATGGTTGACCGTACCGAAGGGCATCGAAAGGCCAATAACCATAAAGACCATTCTGTGAAAGGACCTGTTCTGCGAGAGGCAGTAGACGTACTATGATGTGTCCGGAACACTTGCTGATGATCCGCACTTGGGAAATATCTATTCGGACTCGGGAGGAGTAATGCTGAAGTGTCTTCATTACTGTGGAGAGAATAGAAATCGTTCTGTACGATTGACGTTCTACAATTCTAATTTTCAGACTTCGGGTATACTACGAATAAGCAGGGCTATTTCCGATATTTAACAAGAATCGAACGGTTTCCAATCTTACATTCGAAGAAGTTGGTAGTTCACTGAAGCAGCGATTTATGAATGCTTTGAAAGTTTCCCAACCAAATTTTCCTTTGGTTGAGAACATTACGGTGTTAACAAGTTATGAAGTTATGACTCCTGTGGTAATTACCCAGAAGATAACTCAACAACTCTTGATGGATATTAAAGTGCCTTGGAATATCGTCGAATAAAATGACATTGTTGCCATTAGAATCGTTCTGTCGCAGAGCTGATATGTTAGGCCACGACTTATATGGTTGGTAATACTCGTATGGCGTTCAATGCAATAGTAGAATAGTGCTGATTCCGGAATCTGTGCTAATGATACGCACTTGGGAAATTTCGGTTGAGGTTCGGTAAGAGTAATGCCTCAAGGGTCTTAGCTACTGACAAGCTAATTCGAACTGTACGATTCTTCTTTACCTTCATCTTAGCAAGGATTCTGTTCAGGGGCTACATTTCCCCTTTTTACAAGCATCTGGAATTAAAAGCATGACCCTGGCAATTTCGAATATTTGATAAGAATTAAATTAAGAAGAAGATGGTGGTGGTTCATTGAAGCGGTGATTGGTGAATTTTTTGAAGCCTACGCAATCAGTTTTCCTCTTCACATGTTATGAAGTTATGTCGCTGTGGCCATCACCCAGACGAGAAATCATAAACTATTGATGGGTATTAAAGTCCTCTAAAATTTCATTGAATAAAAAGGAATTGTTGACCCTATCGAAAGCCTTTGAAACGCCAATAGCTACGGGAATCGTCCTGTCACAGGGGCCGTTCTATTGAGGCCGTGATTTATTTGACGAGAAATCATACACTATTGATGGGTATTAAAGTCCCCTAGAATTTCATAAAATAAAAAGGCATTGTTGGCCCCTATCGAAAGCCTTTAAAACGCCAATAGCTACGGGAATCGTCCAGTCACAGGGCCTGTTCTGTTGAGGCCGTGGTTTATTTGGTTGATAACGACTTGCAATACAATATTCGAAAAGTGCTGCTTCCGAAATGCGTTCTGATGATCCGCACGCGGAAAATTTCTATTCCGGCTCGGGAGGAGTATTGTCTTCACGATTCGCCTTTACTTACAACTGAGAATGGATTTAGTTAAGGGATGATCGGGTATGCTATGAATGATTTGAGGGCTCTGACTAGGTACTCGGTTACAGGTTTATCTCATTGTTTTAACATCATCGTTTCGTATGAATACGAAACATAACTTTGGTTCACCACTTGTCGCTCTCGGGATGCCCAATAAAGTGCCGAGTAAAATAACACGCGTACCTTATCGCATATATTACCAAATATGACTGCAGTCCCGTCATCGCACCTTCGAACATAGGTTGAATTTCTTCGGATCAAAGAACTTGTTTCTTTCTTTTAATGTACAGATTTGTTTCAGTGTATACATTGCATGTAAAGACCTAAACCAAGCAATCGAAGTCCAATGGATTTTTGTCTTTATTTCTCAACTTATATACGTACATACATCTATATCATTTCCCTCGCCCCACCCCTACATCACTGCTAACAAATATACATATGTATTCTACAAATAATTTCCTTTGACTTTCTTTCATTTTCTCAACTACTCTCCCTCTTTTTACTTGCAGGAACCGAATGTTGCCCCCAGGTAACAACTTTTAGATGCTGATGAAGTTCGTTGTTGCCAATGGGATGCCAATGCCGATGATGCTGGTGATGATAATGACGACAATGTTCGTTATTTATAGCAAACGGAAATAATTGCAAGAGTAGTTAGTTTAGCAACAAATATTAGTAGGAATATTGCAATTTTAACAACACACACACACATCCTCCCGCAATAGTAACAACAACAAGAACAGTAGCAGCAGCATCAATAGCAACAGGAACATCTGAACATTGGAGCATCGGTACATCGGAATATCAGCAGCAACAGTAGCAGTTGGAGTAGGAAGAACAGCAGAAATCAACCAACCAAAAACGGAAGGCAAACAATCAAATTCACTCCAACTCACTCACTCAGCCACACACGTACAGAGAGGGAGAGAGAGACACGCTTACAACAAACACACACCCAACACAGATACGAGTGTTTATAGGAAACTGTAAAGAATGCATCTTCATTTTGAACGCAATACGAATACAAAATGCGATTGCACAATATTATCGTTATCCTGGATGGGAAAAGTTCCCGATGATATACCAGAGGTAAGTTCAAATCATCATAGAAATTGAAGTGTTCACAATAAGGTTTAAATATTTCGATCAGATACAGCTGTTGCTATTTTTCTTTGTTTCCTTTGAGGAATACATTTCAGGTAGAACACTTCAGAGAACGAAATGAAGAACGAATATTTTCGTGGGTTTACTTGATTCACTTACTCGTATCCTTGACATGTTCATGGGAACCAATTACGGGAAACATTTTAAATTACGCATTACCACAAGTGTTCTTCGTAATATATTTGTACTATAGATCAAACCAGCTATTCCACGGGTCAAAAGAAAAATTTTCTATTTTGTATTATGAGTTTTTAATATAATCCAATATATAAGAAAAAACATGTTACATCCCTACGGGAAATTAGATCCACTGAGATCTAATTTCCCTTTAAAATACCATTAGGTGTTGTTTTATTCGCCTTGCATTGTGATTTCCGCTATATTGGTTTCCAGACCAAGGAAAATGGCTGCTTCCACTGGGTGGGTCCAAAGAGACCTGGGAACAAGTTGAGTAGGTTTGGCAGTGCAGTCGAACAGGTGTACTGTAGTGTGGTCTCTGGCTACATGCGGGACAGGTGTTCGTTGTGTTGCCATCAATCCTTGGCCAATACGAATTGAGGCGGCTACACCAGTCTCCGCTCATATCGGACTTCTGGGTTAAGGAAACATTGTCGTTTGTACTAATTGAAGGATTCATAACTCTTCTGCCGTAGAAAGGTAACCTCTCTGACTGCAAAAATTGAAGAGGAATTATCAATAAGCGACTGTCAGACCATGTATAACTTAGCCTGAGAAACGAGCAGGCTGGGTTTAGAGCGCATCGATCCTGCGTCGACCATGTCAACACGTTGGCGTTTCTTATATACCATACACCTGTAATTAAACGAAGAATATTCGATTGTCTTCTTTGTAATTTGCATACATTTCAAGCGCACGCTGCACCCCAGAGCTGGATACCATATGTCCAAATGGGCTTCAATACCGTTTTGTATAAAAGAACTGTATACTCTTGATCTAGGGCAGGTCTTTGGCTGATAAGCCACTGAAGTTGATTAGTTTTGAGTTTTATTTGAGTTACTTTACAGTCTATGTGGCGCGACCACGTCAAACGCCGATCTAAATGGATTCCAAGATATTTTACATGATCCTTTTGGGGAATCTGTGAATTGAAAACAGAAATTGGAGGACTTGTATCCCTTCGTAGGGTACAAGTAACATGAGTAAAATTTGAGGCATTCACCATTATTTTCCATTTTTTAACCATTCATCTAGGATTCGGACATGAGACTGCAGTTGATCGGACGCAACTGAAGGGTTTTTGTGAGTACTGACGACAGCAGTATCGTCCGCAAAAGTAGAAGTGTGCGTAAAATTGGTTATGGGCATATCTGCCGTAAAAATAACGTACAATATAGGGCCAAGAATGCTCCCCTGTGGGACACCGGCATTTATTTTCTTAGGGCTAGAAAAAATGCCATTTGATTTAACTTCAAAAGACCCGTTAGTCAAATAACTCCTGAACAGTTTATGCGTGTTGATTGGCAGAAGGTCGCATATTTTGTACAAAAGTCCTTCGTGCCAGACTTTGTCAAATGCTTGGGAAATATCTATGAATAACGCCGAACAGTATTCTTTATTCTCAAAAGCTCTTTTGATGCAGGTTACGATACGGTGTACCCGTCTATAGTATTATGACTTTTTCTAAAACCAAATTGATGGTCAGGTATAATATTGTGAGAAATTATATCAGGTGTGATTTTCTTCATGAGAATGGACTCAAACATTTTTGAAAGTCTTGAGTTGGATCTTTGCCTGGTTTCGGTATCATTACGATTTCTGACCTCTTCCAAGATAGGGAGATGTAACTTACACGGAGAATTGTTTTGAATAAAAATAACACCATTTTCAAGGCTGGAAAGGGAAGTTCTTTAATCATTTTCGCTGTTATACCATCTCCTCCGGGCGATTTCTTTAATTTTAGATCTTTGACATACTTTTCAACATCCTTTATTCTAAGCTTGATTGGGCCAGGAATTATATCATCTATCACGGGCTGATAGATTGGACGAGGAATTAAATCATCTATCATGGGTGAATAGATTGGGCGTGGAGTTATGTCGTCTATCACGGGCGGATAGATTGGACGAGAAGTTATGTCATCTATCACGGGCTGATAGATTGGGAGAGGAATTGAGTCATTTATCCCGGGCGTATAGATTGAGTGAGAAATTATATCATCTATCACGGGCGGATAGATTGGGCGAGAAATTTTGTCGTTTATCACGAGCGGATATTGTGGGCGAGGAATTATATCTATGACGAGCGGATAGATTTCAGATGTATTACTGTTGGGTGTAAAAATGATATGGAGGTCCATAAGATATGGAGGTCCACATATATCACAAGAAACACCAAAATTAAAATATTTAATCTGTGGTACTCTACGGCTGCAAGCAAAGAATTGAAGGCACTACAAACCTTTATCAATCGCTGCTTAAGAAAAATCATGCCAATTTTTCTGCCCGAAAGCAACAGCCTCAGAAATCCGACGCTAAGAAAATCCCAATACGATATTGCACGCTGAGCTCTTGATTGGAATCCACAGGGTAGTCGCAGAAGAAGAAGACCGGCTAATACGAGGAGACGATCGGTAGATACAGTAGCACAAGAAGCAGGCGAGAAATTAAAAACATGTTCCTCCTAGGAGTTTCGGGAAATATAGATATATACACCAACCTGATCCAGGTGGTCAGAAACTACTCTTGCCTGTCGTGGTAATTACGCTTCTTCCGAAGCTACTGATAGTGGGTGATCTCGTGCACGACATTCAATCCGTAGTTATTCACGGCTTAATCGACTGCTTTAGAGTGTATGTCGGCAAGGGATCTACCTTGTATGTTCTTTTATATAGAGGTTCTCCCTTGTAGCGTTGGACCTCACGCTCTAGATAATGAAGGTCTTTTCTGAGCTGCCAGGGAAGTGGATTTCATCCACATGATGATGGTTGGGATGGCTGGGAAGGTAGCAACCAATCAGATACTGTTTCGACAGCAAAAATTGTGTCCGGGCGTCTCCTCATGTAGATGGTCTACAGAAGACATGAAGAGACACCCTTTGGCAGTTCTTAGGACGGCATTTTACCAAGTCTGCAGGTTTTTCCACTGCATAGTTTAACACTGACCAGGTCGGTCGTCGCTTTGTAAGAAGTCAACAAGGTTTCTTCGTCTGTTCCCCAAGTGCTGCTGGCTAGCGACTTGAGGACCTTGTTCCTACTTCTCATTTTATGGCACATACGCGCTAGAACTGAAGAGGCTAATAAATGTGACACCAAGAACCTTAGGGTAGTTGGTGGTCTGAATTCTTGTGCCATCGATTATCATATTGAGTTGCTCCTTCACTTGCGCTGTCCATGCAGTAAACAGTGTGGCCGTTGGTTCAGGTTCCTCGCAGCGAAGAAATTGTCAACCTCAGCCTTCCACATAGTCATCGATCAAGGGGCCCGACGCCAGAATAGTACAGTCATTGACATATCATACTATTTAAACGCCGTCAAGTGGTGGTGGAATTGCAGAAAAGTAGAGGTTAAACAGTGACGGCGATATCACCCCACCTTGGGGAACTCCCTGTTTCACTCTACGGGGTTTGGACTTCTTATTTCTGAATTCCACATACGACCGGCGAATACATTCAGCCTTCCACATAGTCATCGATCAAGGGGCCCGATTAAACTCTGCCGGAGATATCACCCCACCTTGGGGACTCCCTGTTTCACACTACGAGGTTTGGACTCCTTGTTTCTGAATTCCACATACGAGTGGCGCCCATACATGTAATTAACGATCCAACGTTTCAAACTATTCGCGAGAGACGTGTTGGCGTTATCCTTAAAAAGCGTGTCGTGGCTGATAGTATCGAAGGCCTTCGATAGGTCAAGCGCCACGAGGGCATGGGTACGGCGAGTAAAGTAGTCGTACTATGCTGCTTACGTAATCCTTGCTGATGATCCGCAATTGGAAAATGTCCATCTGGATCGGGAGGAGTGTCATTGCTAATGGCGATTGAAGAGAAATAGGCCTGTATGGTTCTACCCTACTCTTTGCCCGGTTTCAGTAGCGGGATCCAACTGTTGTGTCCAACTGCTTCAGCATCAACATTGATATTTCGTCGGGGCCAAGCGCTGCAACTTCTCCAAATGTAAAATGCGGTACTTCTTCAGCTCGGAAAACATGAATACGGCCCATGACTCTAATTTCCGCCCTATCACTCTCGGGGTGCTGAATGAATTGTCGGTAAAATAACAGTGGATCAGTAACAGTGGTAGCACCCATGAGCACTCCCCTGCCAGGATTCGATAGTGACTTAACCGTTGACCACAATTTACCGATATAGGATCTTAAGTTACATTGCTTCATATGATCCAGCCATTTGTTTCGCTTATATTGTTCATATAAAGTGTGACGTGGCAGACAGTATCGAACAGCGCCTTCGATAGGTCCAGCGCCACGAGGGCGGTACTGTCATCGGGCTTATTCTGGTCAAGTCCGTGGCCTATGTGCGTAGTTATGGCGTGTAAAGTAGTCGTACAATGCGGTATACGGAATCCGTGTTGATGATCCGCAATTGGAAAATGTCCATCAGGCTCGGGAGGATCGGAAGGACTGTATTTGCTAATGGCGATTCTACCGAAAAAGGCCTGTATGATTCTCTCCTACTCGCATCTTTGACCGGTTTCAGTAGCGGGACCACTCTGCCCATTTTCCAGGTTTCGGGTACTATTAGTGTGATCAGGGACGTTAGTCAGGTGCTCGACTCCCGTAGTATCCAACTGCTTCAGCATCAACATTGATATTTCGTCGGAGCCAAGCGCTGCAACTTCTCCAACTGTAAATTGTGGTGGTACTTCTCGGGCCTTTCTCGCCCTATCACTCTCGGGTACTCAATGAATTGCTGGTTAAAATAACACGCGCACCTCTTTGGGTTAGCCAGCCTTTTGTTCCGCATATATTCGTCGACTTTCCTACTGATTTCTAGATTCAGATCTCTGATTCTAGAATCAGCAGGGTTAGACGAGGAATTTCATCACGCTTGTCTGCGAGTCCCGCTGCTTCTGCTGGGAAATTAGGTCGTATTTCGGGTATTCGAGCAGCAGGGATAAAGCGAGCGGCTGCTGCGTTGATGATGTCTCGGAATTTCTTTCAGATACCCGAACATCTGAGGGAATGGGTAGTTCATTAAAGCCGCTGTTGGTGAATGCTCTGAACGCGTCTCAGTCCGCTTTCATTTGATTCAGAATAGTTCGGAGATGATGAAATCGGCTGGTCTATCAATGGAGAGGATTATATGAGGGTAACGATGATGATATCGGGGAGCTGCTACAATTACCCATAATATTTGTGGGGGCGCTCTCATCCACTGTGCGAAACGAAGAGTCATTTATATGTTCAGTCAAAGCTATGCCTCTCTGGTCATTAGCTAGGAGAGAATGCCAAAGCTCGTGATGGTCATTAACGTCACATAGGACCACGCGTTTATTGCCTTGGAGTAGAGGACTAATTTCCGGCAAATAACGCGGAGAACAGCTACCAATCGCCGAAATATATACGTTTTACAGCTCTATCTCGGTAGTCCCGGACTCAAATGCTACCACCATACATTCAATGCCTCTAGAATCAGGCTCAGGCGAGATAGTTCTGTAGTGCACAGAATGGTGCAATCCTCACGTAGCACAGTACTACTAAAAGGGCTTTCTCATTGGAGGTGGTGAATTGGCACTTTGTGGCATATCCAAGTACTTGTAAAGAACGCCTTTAGTATCTGAACCTTCAATACCGGACACATCATAAATTAATGGTTCAACTTCGAAAACTGGTTATAGAATACCCAAAAATACTGGAAAAGATAACCCAAAAGGACGCCAACTAAGGAGTAAATAACCCAACTCGTCATATAAACATAGGGTGATCCATATCGATACATCTCTACTTGGATCACCCTATACTAAGGAATAGGTATCCCGCCGGTCGTCTACTAATCAGCATATAATCCAACACGGAAATAAAATTCTTGTTTTCAAATTAAAGATTTGTGCCAAAGACGCCATTTATCTTTGAAATAAATAGGTTTTGTACTTAAAATTAAGAAAATGTACGTTATATTAATGAAATTATCTATATTTTAAGTACAAAATGTACTTATTTTAATGATAAAGAGCGTTTTTGACGCAATTCTTAAATTTAAAGACAAAAATTTTTTTCAGTGAAGATGTAAACTATGAAGTAGATAACCCAAACTGCACTTATCTATGGAGTAAATAACCCAACTAAGAAGTTAATAACCCAACTGGTGCTCTACTAAGGAGTATATTACCCAACTGGCTGCCTAATGAGGAGTAGATAACTGCACCTATGCTCCTTAATCCAACTGATCATCAACTGATTCTCTAATAAGTAGTAGATAACCCAACTGACTGCACTGGTCCTCCACTAAAAAGTAGATAACTCAGCTAGTCGACTCCTAACATCCTCTGCTAAATAAGATCCTCTGCTAGATAATGCTAAGAAGTTGTTGACCCAATTGGTCTTCAATTAAGGAGTAGATAAACCAACTGGTCCTCTACTAAGGAGTATACGTATTACCCAACTGGTTGCCTAATAAGGAGTAGATAACTGCTTCTCTGCTCCTTAAACAAACTGATCATCAACTGATTCTTTAATAAGTAATAGATAACCCAACTGACTGCACTGGTCCTCCACAAAAAGTAGATAACTCAGCTCGTCGACTTCTAAGATCCTCTGCTTGATAATGCTAAGAAGTTGTTGACCCAATTGATCGGCATTTAAGGAGCAGATAACCCAATTGGTCCTCTACTAAGCATTAGATAACCCAATTTATATATTAAGAAGTAGATAACCCAAATGGTCGTCTGCTAAGTAGTACTTGTCTCTGATGTAGTCGAATGATGATATACCTATACCACATCCAGCAATATTGTTTGGTGTCTTTAACCCTAATTGATACAAATGCATGCCTATGTCATCAGATGATATACCCAATTGAACCAGTACTGGGATCGGTAGACTCAAGTAAATTGGCTCTTAATTAATATTTCTTGAATACCCAGAAATCTAATTTAACTAATTGATTTTGATACGAGGGCGGTCTCAAAATTAGCTGACGTAACAAAGAAAACACAACAAATATGAGAAAATTTTTATCCACGTAATAACCTTTTAGCTCGATATGCTTTTCCCAGCGATTTTCAATAGTTTCGATACCCTGTGTATATTGTAAAAACTCCTAAAAATAGCCACCAACCGCAACCTCCACCTCGACACTGCTGGCAAATCCTTTTCCGCCGAGTCATTTTTTCAAGTATGGACACAAAAATTAATCCATTGCTGAAGCAATTCATACTTTAATTTATTGATTTTGGCCATCGCACTAGTCGATGTGTGAACTGGTTCATTGTGAGCAAACGCGGCACCCATCTTGCGCACAGCTTTCAATATGCGATGTATAGAACTTTTTGAAATGCCTATGACTTTAGCTAGCTCAGGAACCTGCAACCGACGGTCATCCAAAGCATTTTGTGGATTTTTTAACCATATCTGGCGTGGGCACCTCAATTGGTCGAGCACTACGATGTTCGTCTTGGCAGCTCGTAAGGCCCCGTTCAAACTCTGCCACTCAATATTTTATTTTATAGTAGACAGACGGACATGACATCTGCGTTCAAAACATATTTTTAATTGCCAAAAATTAACTGATTCGCTGGTAGACCTTTGATGTGATTAAGTTTCATTGCAATCGAGTGATTGTTTAGGAAGTTATAGATTTACTACGAAATTACTCCATTGTGTATTGCGTCCTTTAATTTTCGAATATTATTTTATCTACTCTAATTCTACTAAATGTTAATCTACTTACTCAGGAACTCTATAAAAACTACTATTAAATTTATAGATCGGTTTAGTAATAAATAATATATATTTTCTATATTGTTATACACATACGAGTAATAATATTAATTCTACATTCATAATATTTACTTAATAAACACTTAAAAGTACCTTTGGTCTCCTTCATCCATCCGCCCCTTTCATCATTCATCCTGCCATTCACGCAAAACACAACAATAGAAAAAACACAAACAAATTTGTCTACGCTTTCAATAATTCAAAAGGACCCAATGATATGTCTCCAAATCACTGTAACTGACGCACCACCCGTCATCACAGCGATCAACCAATTATTACTTATGACCAAATGTCCAACGCCATCGTAACCTCCGCTGCCGCCACCGCTGCAGTCGGTAGTAGTATCCTCCTCTGGTCCATCATTTGGAATTTTATTGAATTGCACACGTGTGCGTCTCTTGGCCGTCAATGGCAGTTCTATACGGACCTGCTCCAAATCCTCCTCAAAAGCATCATGCTCGTCGTCGGCTGCCGTTGTGGATGAGGGGGATGCTTGGGCACTTGTCAAATAGGATTGAAAGGCAACAGGTTTGTCATTTGGCTCATAGCCATAGATTTGCATTTGGACAAACAGACCGGTTGTGTGTTGATCTGTGACAATTGCCTTTAGGGTGTGCGGTGATATTTTCTCAAATACCACAGTTGGCGGCTTGTAGTCCGGCGTCAATGGACGTTCCAAATAATGCTAAATGGGCAAAAGAGAAAATAATACAATAGTCAACAAATTAGCGCAAATAAAGATGGGGGCGAGGAAAGGAAGCAATTAACAAATAATTATTTGTTTGTTAGTGTGATAATTTGAGAAAGGGAAATGGGATAAAGAATTTTTGAAATAGATAATCAAAAATAATGAATAATAAATAATAAACACTAGTATGCAAAAAAGGATGCAGTTAGAAACTTTATTTTTCTACCCTTACTTTAGTGTGACGAGGGTATATATCATTTGCTGCGGGCCAAAAGAGTAACACATCGAAGGAGTGACTTAAGATCCCAAGTATGTTCGGCGGAAATCCTTTTTGGGTCATTTTAAGTCCATCCGTCCGTCTTTCTGTCTGCTGGCTGGTGCGCACGATAACTCACGAAAGGAGTAACCGATTGACCTCGAATTGGGTACGTGGTAATATTTTTTCTATTTCCGGCTAATATCGGCCCACACCTTCTAGTACCTCCCCCACAGAGGGTTCCAATTTAATGAAATATTGATTGTCTAATAAATTCTATATTACTTATTCGAATCTTCTAAAATTTCACACATGGTATGCTCATTAGTCGCTATCACAAATGGACAATTTTGCACCAAAAGTGAACAAAACACTTCAAATTTTGTACAGTGCAATGTTTTTATAGTGCCTACTGTCCAGTGAAAAATGGGGGCTAAAATATACGGGGGTCAAAAAATAGTGAAATATTGATTGTCTCATAACTTCTATACTACTATTCAGAATCTTTGAGAAAAATGGGTGAAGTTGTCACGCCTCTTTTGGTACCTCCCATGCAAATGGACCATTTTGCACAAAATGTTAAGGGCTTATAACTTGGATTGCTGCACATACAAACACTTGAAGTTGTGAAGTTGCCACGCCCCTTTTGGTACCTCCAATACAAATGTATCATTTTGTACAAAATGTTAACGGCTTATAACATGGATTCCAGTCCATACATATACTTAAAATTTTGTACAGTGTAATGTATTTATAGTACCCATAGTATATTACAAAATGGGCGTTTTTGCCACACTCCTTTTGGTAACTCCCAAACAAACAGGCCAAAATAAAATATATGAAAAATAATTTTTTTTAATTTCGCTATTTTCACAATATATTCCTCATAATTTATTCATTTATCCATATATTTTTTTCAAATAGGCACTGTTTTCTTCGTTAGGATGCTAGCTTTCAGAAAATAGAACAAACAATTCTTTTAAATTTTTTTTTTACAATTTTTGCTGATATTGTTCGCAAATGCAAGTAAACGTACCGTCCAAATCAAATTTCAGCAGATTCAGCCGGGCGTTTACGTTGGCTAATCGTTTTCACTGATTTCCATATGTCTCTATTTACATTGGCTGAATGTTCAGCAGATTATCGGCGTTTTGTAGGAGAGAGAGAGACAGTCGGCAAGAGGGGGAAAAAATTCTCCTGTACTCGGGCTTATCGGACTGAACGTTTTTTGTTTTTCACTCGGACTTTGAAACAACAACAATTCACACAGAAATATCCGAAACAAAATTACGTGTCTAAACGCAGAGGCAAGTTTAAAAGAGAATTAGCGGATAAATTGCTGAAAAAAATATACTAGTGTAAATCCGGACTATCTCAGATCGAACCAGCTGATTCGTTACGCTACGGGGTGTTACGGTTACGTTTGCATAACCAAGCCTTTACTCTCACAATGCGCTGCGTATACTCGGAGGGCCTGTTTTGTAGGAGTACAAAGAGTAATTGAGGACTGCCTCTAACCGCAATTGCCACGTCATATGCATAGGCAATGACTCTGGAGAGGAAGCAGCATACTGTTCATAGCTAGATTCCATAGCAGAGGAGACGACAGAACGCAACCTTGGGTGTCCCCCGGCTGACAAATCGTGCAAGTATCTAAAATACCTAAGTATTTTGCGCTTTCAGAGAAGATAATTTCAATACCACCGAGAAGACAGGTACAAGAAGTAGTTCTGTCTTGTTGGGGTTCACACATCTTGCGTTGGTGTGTTTTGTAGGATGTTTCTAAGAGTACTTGGAGAATCCCTCTAACGACTATTGCCACTTATAGTCCAGAGCACTGTAACACGACCCGCCTAACGATTTAGCACTTCAGATATTATTACAACAACTTTTAGTGTTGTAGTATCTTAAATACTCTTACCAGAATATTTCACCTGAACTTACATCGATAATATTGAATTCCACAAATGTTATAAAATTGTTGTCTATGTAATAGAAAATCACTGTGTGATTTGAAGGGGTTTCCGTCTCCTCCGGTGAAGTCTGATCAGCGTGATACAATAAACGATCACCTGAAAAACAAATTAAATTTCAATTTATTCAATAGACCACAAAGACCAACAAACTTAGATAGACTCACTCACCTTCCTGTCGATTTCCCAACTGAATAATTTTATTCATCGAATTGAAGAGAAAATCATCACCTTCATCATCATCGACATGATTATAGTTTACGGGCGCATCAATATCTATATCATTATCCTCCTCTTCATCTAAATGCTCCAGAATCTCACTGTCCTCGTTTCTTAAACTTAAGGTCTCTTGTGGTTTACCATGTGGTTGTGCTGCTGCTGCCGGTGATTTCACAAAGCCATCAAATTGTTGTCCTCGGTTTAGTATATAACGCAGATCAAGATTTTGTGGCGGTTCATTGTAGCCATAGATTTGTATGAGCACTTCAAAGGGTTCGTGATTTTTTCCTGAGCCTACAGTGACCCCGGGCACCTCTTTGCGGATGGTGCCATTGACAAGATCATTTTCATAACTGAAATCCACGGAGGCATAGATATCCTGGAAAATAGAAAAAAATGAGTTTCACATAACCTTAGAACGAGTTTGTTTATAAAAATATTAATTGTACGGTACAGGGAATACCGGTGGGAATCGAACCCACGAGTTCATTTACCGTGGCGTTGCTATCCTTTGTTTATTTTCTGTTTAGGGTAATGTAAAATAGTTATACTTGTTTTTCGTTCAAAAGTCCATGATGTTTCCATATGGGGGGAAATTAAGTACATTTGCTTATTTTTATACAATAAAATGCAAAATGCGAAAAATTCGTGGAAACTTGCACCAAGTTTAGTCCTATTGGATAGTAGTTATGACAAAAATTTCAACGAGATCGGTAAAGAACTGTCCGAGTTGGATTGTGTTGAATTTTGAGGTTTTGGTTAAACGGCCCTTTTTTCACATCCATATAACTAATTACCTATTGTATTTAGAAAACTTTGCCCAAATTTTTTTCGATAGAATTTTCTTAAACTTTTTAAAAAAATTAAAAAAAAACTGCAAAAATATTATTTGGTCATTTTTTTTGCGAAATTAAAACTTGTGTTTTTTATTTTTTTAATTTCTTTGCTCAAACAAAAACTGAGGTAATTTCCTTTAAGATCTTCATGGTCTATTACTGGGATGGGACCTGTGTATCTATAGAAATAAAAACAATGGAGGTTCAACCATATGTTTTAGCATAACTGTAGAACCATTTAAAGTAATTGGTTCAAGAAATCTTGTAATAATCCTATGTTAAGTAGCCTTCTTAACATAGGCGGTTTCAAAGAAATCGGCTCATAATTTAAATAGTTGTAGCCATTTGGATTTGGTGGTGGTGGTACTCGTAGCATATTTATCTCTTTGAACCCACTGTGCGCATAAATATTCGAAAAATGGCGTCTTATCCCGACTTTACGCCGTATGGGCTACTCTCGCTCTAAATTTCACGACTCCAGCTCTGTCCGTTAGAATAAACAGAATGCTTTCAACGTTCTGGCATCTACACCCGAAATACCACTCACACAGCCGGTTTATTCGACTGACACTTTCTTCGTTGTTTTTCTCCTCATTTTGAGGCGCTCTATTCAAAAATGGGTCAAATTGCGGGACCTCGGATATCAGACTCTCTCCAGCTCTTATTTTAAATCCTGATGAACAAATTTTGGGAGGTTAAGGTTTCCAAATTTCAAAAGTAACAGCAACTTAAATTAATTTTAATTGATAAGTAAATTTTTTAAAGAACAAACTTAATGTTATTGTAAATAAAGGGTGGTTAAATTTTAAGTGCCGATGTTGATTTTGAATAAAACACAAATTATTTAGGAAATTATTGTCATTTCTTTTTATTATGATAATATTGGTATGGTTCAATTATGTATGGAACAAAATATCGGCCAAATGGCCGCCGGGACCTCGTCGGCACACCTCCATCCGATGGTCCAAATTTTCAATGACGCTGAGGCATAATTGAGGTTCTATGCCGTTAATGTGCCGAATAATCTCATCCTTTAGCTCTTGAATTGTTGCTGGCTTATCGACGTACACCTTTTCTTTCAAATAACCCCAAAGAAAGAAGTCCAACGGTGTCAAATCACATGATCTTGGCGGCCAATTGACATCGCCACGACGTGAGATAACACGGCCATTGAATTTGTTGCGCAAAAGAGCCATTGTTTCGTTAGTTGTGTGGTAAGTAGCACGGTCCTGTTGAAACCACATATTGTCCACATCCATATCTTCCAATTCGGGCCATAAAAAGTTCGTTATCATCTCACGATAGCGAACACCATTAACAGTAACTGCCTAACCGGCCTCATTTCGAAGAAGTATGGCCCGATGACGTCGCCAGCCCATAAGCCGCACCAAACGAACTGGGCGAGCATGCACATGTGTTTTCACATCTCCTACAGACCCGGTTTGCTGAAATTTGCGCACAATTCTCCCGATTGTGGACACATTTGGTCGATTATGCTGATCAAAAAAAACATCACGAAGTACACGAAATGCATTTTGATTTGAACGACCATTTTCGTAAAAGCTTAAAAAACTTTAACGCGTTGCTCGATTGTGTATCTTTCCATGGTTCAAATTGAGTTAGCCTGAAATTGAGAAATGTCAAATGAAATGCAGAAAAAAAACTTGACGTTTAGGTGTGGTTCACATTCAACATCGGCCCTTACAATTTAACCACCCTTTATAAGGAATCTTTTTATTCTGACTTAAAGTTACTCGTCTTGAAAATTTTAAATTTAGAGTTATATAGATTACACTAGTTAACACAATTTTTGTCGAAGGTCTGTGCATATAATTTACAGTGTAATATGGAGTACAAAAATCGAAAAAAATAATGTTGTTTAAGTCCGCGCCCCGTAGGCAGAACTTAAAATAAAAACAAGAACAAATTAACTTTATATTAAGTATTATAAATTATTTTATTTGGACGGTGTGGTTTGATGTATTGAGAGTAATTAGTGAAGTAGGCGCAAGTGTGATGGTCACCTGTTTGTAAAAACAGATGACATCTTATTCACAATAGCGCTACGAACAACAGAGTTGTTCCAACGCTGTTCCTAGTGTTGCTCTCTGCTCACGTAGAAACAGACATTAAATAACTGTCCTTAAAATAATTAGAACAAATTAGATTTTTTTTTAAAAAATAGTTTAGTTGATACAAAAAAAAACAAAAACAAGTAAGAAAGTTCAGTCGTGTAAACCGACTTACAAATCCCCTCACCGTCAGTCCGAAAAATATTCGTAAATTTATTTATATTTTTTCTTCTTTTAATTAAATTATTATTAATTTAAATTTAAATTAATATCTTAAAAGGGTGCACTGGTATTAAAATTATAAGCTGATAAGCTGATTTGGTGCAAAATAGTCCATTTGTGTGGAAGGTACAAAAAGGGGACCAGCCAATAACGCCTACTTTTTACTGAACTGTAGGTACTATAAAACATTACACTATACACTGATAGAAAAACCGTTCGTCACCATGACGAATCAGTTTCGTCAATATATCTTCGTACTGGTGACGAAAAGTTTCGTACATGCGATGTTTTTGTACGTCAATAGAACGAACACGATCATCAAGTCATGAATTCCCACGACGAAAAGATTTATTTGGCCATTTTGCTGAAAATATGATAATTATAGTTTCTGCTTAAATGTACTGTTCTGGGATTCGTCGTGATAATGAATGGGATTCGTCGTGGTGACGAATGGAATTCGTCGTGACGATGAATGGGATTCGTCGTGGTGACGAATGGAATTCGTCGTGGTGATGAATGGAGTTCATCATGGTGATGAATAGAGTTCGTCGTGGTGATGAATGCTATTCGTCGTGATGATGAATGGGGTTCGTCGTGGTGATGAATGGATCATCCTGAGGACGAAAGTTTTTGGAAACAGAAATTCGTCATGGTGACGAACAAATTCATCAAGAGGATTATTCCGTACGTTAGCTGACTTTTGACGAAAAAATAATCGTGATGATGTACAGATTCGTCATCATGACGAAGCTTTTTCTATCAGTGTACAAAATTTTAAGTATTTGTATGAACTGATTACAGCTATAAGCAGTCAACTTTTGGTACTTCCCACAAATAATGTGTAGAATTTCAGAAGATTCGAGTAAGTAGTGTAGAAGTTATTAAATAATCAACATTTCCCAAAATTTAAAACCTTTGTGTGGGAGTACTAAAAGGCGTGAACCAATATAGCCCATCTTCGTACTTAACCGGAGATAAAGAAAAATATTACCGCATACCAAATTTGAAGTCAACCGGTCAATCGTTTCGAGAGTTATCGTGGACACCAGCCAGCAGGCATACATACGGACGGACATTGACCATTCGACTTAAAATGGACCAAACCGAATATCCGCCAAACCTTTTAGCCCCCACATATATGTTACACCCGATTTGACATTCAAGCTCTGTAGAAACTGTTTTTTATATTCAATCAGTACGAAATTTAGCAAAACGAGGTTTCTTGTTACTTCAATGAACTCTGTCCAATTCGGGAAAAATCGGTTCTGATTTTGTTGTAGCACCCATATATATGGTCCTCCCTATAGAATTTATACTTTACTTCCGACCACTAAAAAAATTGGCAAAAAGAAGTTTCTTAATTTAGGAACGAATACTGCTAAATTTGGGGAAAATCGGTTTAGATATATGTAGCTTCAATATATATGTTCATGGCATGAATGAACTTCATGCCTACTTAATACTTAAGCGCTATTGAAACCGTATTTTACGTCCGATCTGTATATATTTTATCAGAAATGGGGTTTTTGATCCATGTTGATAAAAATCTGTTTAGATTATGTATAGTCACATCTACTTGTGCCTTCAGATTCTTGAACTATGAAAGAATACTGAGCATTTCAAATGAAACGACACCAATTATTTCAAAAAGTATTATCGCACTGCCCCTTTTTGGATTGTTAGGGAGGTGTAGGGTTTTATGTAGTCGGCCCCGCCCGATTTTCTGTTTTTCCTTATTGGTTTAATTTCTGCCGATCGCAGATTTTTTTACTTTTTGCATCCTAAAAGTCACACTGTGCTCTCACACCAAATTTCGAGATTCTAGCTATAGCCGTTTGGATTTGGCTGGGATACCAAATTGTTATACCCTCCACCATAGGATGGGGTATACTAACTTTGTCATTCCATTTGCAACACCTTGAAATATTGATCTGCGACCCCACAAAGTATATATATTCATGGTCGTCGTGAAATTCTAAGACGATTTAGCCATGTCCGTCTGTCTGTCTGTAGAAATCATGCTACAGTCCGTAATAATAGAGCTAGGTTGATCAAATTTGGTAGAAATACTTATTAGATGCAGTTCGTTTGGGATTGCAAATGTGCCATTTCGGTCAATGTTTTGATATAGCTCCCCTATAGAGGTCACCTCAAAATACGGGTTTTGAGCCATAGATGCCAGGTTTTTAAAGCATATTTGCTGAAGCTATGTAGTTTGCATTCTATTTTGACTGTAATTTATCACAGTAAAAATTTTGCAAATCGGTTCATATTTTGTTATAGTCACCCTATAGAGGTCGCTCCAAAATAGGCTTACTTATATCATAAATACCACATTTCCTAGGCATTTTAAGCGAATCTTTGCAGTTTGTGTTTCATTTAGACCAGAATTCATCACAGCAAATACTTTTTCTTAAATCAGTTAATTTTTTGTCGCTCCCAAAAAGGTTTGTTTAAGCCATAAACACCACATTTTCTAAGCAATTTAGCTGAAACTTTGCAGTTTGTATTCTTTTTTGGCAAGAAAATGCAGTCAGTTTATATTTTGTTGTAGTGCCCGTGTAGAGGTAGCCCTCAAATATGCTTATTTAAGCCATAAATACCAAAATTTTTCAGATGAAGAGTTTGGCTAAAGAATTTGAGACCTAAAATTTTGCTAAAAATTGCAGCGTTCTTTTTTCAATGTTTGCTTCAACCAAAGATTTTTCCAATAATAGAACGTTTTTACTTGTTTTCTGACACATTGCCCAAAAGTGTGAATTTCGCGTTTATTGCACGTCAATGTACCAAGGACTTCTATCCTACCAAATTTCATGATTCTACTTTCAGCCGTTTGGGCTGGGCGGTTATCTGTCAGTCACGCAACAATTATATATATATAGATTTTAGACAACATATCCAATGACTACACGGGGCAAAATCGCCCTTTTTGATATGTTTGAATCGAAAGGAAATATATTTGTAACACACATTTTTAAATATAATATATTTCTGAGCAAATAACTTTTATTTGAAAATCAATAAAATATATTTGGAACGCATATGTTAATATATATCAACAAAATATATTTGCAAACTAAGTTTCTCAATAAAAAATGTGTTTAAATACAAATAAAATTATTGTTTAGGAATTTATCCAAATATATTTTATTTAAAAAAGATTTTCAAGACTTTTGCTGACTTTTTAGAATTTCAGTTTAAATTTTTCCTTAGCTTCGAATTGTACCTCCCACACTGAAAAAAAATTTGTCTTGGATCAAAATGAATTACTTGGAGGATTGACAAGAAATGAAACTCGGAAATTTGAAATTATTGATTTAAATAGAAGTTATTGCTGCATATGGTATTACAACTGCACTGAAAAAAAAATCATAAAATTAAAGAAATGCACCAAAGACGTCCTTAGTCTTCATAATAAGTACATTTTGTACTTAAAATTAAGTAAATTACCTAATATTATTGAAATTATCTATATTTTAAGTAAAAAATGTACTTATTTTAAAATCTAATGACGTCTTTGGAGCATTTTCATATTCACTAGCAGAATCAATATCACCATGTCCGTCCATCTTAAGTACGCAAAGTACAGGTCGCAATTTAATTCCGATCTTGATGAAATTTGGTACATTCTAATTTATTGCACCAATGACGAAGCCTCTTGAAATTGGGCAAACCCTGTTCAGATATAGATATAGCTCCCATATACATATCGATACCTCCATTCTAAAACATGCAAAGTCAAATTAGCATGATTTTTGGGAGATTGCGTTTTTAAATTTCTAACAGCTATAACCGGTAGTTAGCTCTTAAACCTAGTTTATTTACTTATTGTTGATGGCCCTAAATATTCCAAATTATATTCAGTCAAAACTTGGGATTTATCCGTCAACCCAATCAAAAGTTATTCACAAAACAGTACAGGTCATTCGAATTCATTATAAAGGAATTCCATCAACAAAAATCATCAATCTTTGATCACCTCTCCTGAAAAGCGACCTTGTTAAGAAATGTCCGCACGATAACTCTTAAAAGGATTAACAGATTGACTTCGAAAAATTTTTGGGACTGAAAGTGAGGGAATTCCTGGTGGTAGTATAACCCTATACTCGGTTTGGCGAAATGGGCGACACATTTTTTTATGGGCCTCTAAAGTTTCTGAAAATCAGCAGACCCCTCGAAAAATGTGTCATCACTGTTTGTTTAACAGCTAATTCAGATTTCGTGATACCGCTTAACTATATTTGGCAATAAGTTTATTAACCATTTTTCAGCATTACTTACAGGGACTCCTAATTTTTCACTAACAATATAGAGTGGGCTATTTAAAATTTGAATAAAAAAGTATAATTGAATAATAAAGTACCATTTACAAAGAAAAATCCCCAAATTGGGGATAAATCCCCTAAACTGGCAGCGCTGCCGTAGGGACGTTTCGCCGATGTTCTTTAGGAAATGGTATAATTAAAATGCAGAGCATAGGAACTCGGTGCATAAACGCTCATAAATGTGCGTGGACGCTAAATGATACGGTTCGCAGTCAATTAAAGGGAGAAAGGGAAGTGGACTTTTTTATTGATGTGTGTTTTTTCCCTTGGCTACCTGTAATGAATGATTTATCTACAGAAATTCCACCCACATTTACGAGTCCTAATTTTTGGAGTTTTAACAAATTTTTAACGCACGTGTGTGAACAATGTCATAATTGATTATAAGTACCTGACAGTAAAATATAGGAAAATACGTAGTATTTATAGGTGTTTTGCCATTCAACAAGTGCCGACGTACACAAAAAGTACAATTTTTAATTTATAATTTAGAGTGAAAAACATTATAAAAAGCCGAAAAGGATTCAAAATTTCAATATGGAAAATAACAAGTGCCCAAAATTGAATGATTTTTGCCACGTTTGTGGTCATATTGTCCCAAAAATAGGCTATCAGGACCGAAAAAACGAGTTTATTGCCGAATTCAAAACAGCGCATTGTCATTATTTCGATGAAACAGATTTAAGTGGTGCAAATTTTACGCCGAACACAGTGTGTAAAAGTTGTTATAATACCGTTATAATGTCGTTAGAAAAGGTGTACATTACAAATTATGCAGTTTGAAGATGAAATCACCGAAGATGAAGATGACAATGAAATTGGTGGACACACTGATCACAACATGCCCTTGAGTATTATATCTAACTCGGATGATGATGCAGACTCAGAACATGAATGTGAACAACCTACGAAGAAAACAAGATCGTCAGAACCACAAGCGTCAACTTCAACGATGGATATTGACAATAATTGTACTAGATTTTATTTCTCAAATTTTCTGTGTTAGAATAGCTTATAAAGTTTTTAAAGAAAAAAAAAACAGCATATTTGTGAATTTGTATTCCAGTTATTGATGGTCAAAAAATTTGAATTTTTGTGATTTTTAAGGCACTGGATTAACTTTTTTCTGGTAGGTTTGTTCCGCATTTTTTTCTCTTATTCAATATCTACACCTTTGCCTCAGACACAAAAGGGATATTGCGTACGGTATTCCAAGTAAAAAATATAGAATGTTTGGGCTACTTTCACGTCCAATTCTCAGAATCGAGACCCAAATCAATGAGCTGAAAAATACTGGGGCTAAATCATGGCATTCTATATCGAAAATTTCACGATCGAAAAGCCAATATAATTTTTGTTAATAAGAAAAAGTTAATAATGAATTATTGAACAAATTTATTAAAATTCGACGTAAGTTTATACTAAATATTTTAACGATAAAAAAACTCATATCGATAGAAAAGTACTCGATATCGAATGCCGTGATTTGGCCCCTCTACTGTGTGTAGTAAATATTAAGGGCAATATTTTTGTGAAACATATTAACCCTCTAGCTCCCCCACATAAAGAAAATTATCGGCCCTTTTTTAACAAATCATAAAAACCCTTAAAAATGGCGAGGGCAGGGATAAAATGTTCTAAAAAAGATTTAGCCATAACATTTTACGATAAATGTCAGAACACACCGAAAACAGCAAAATGCATTTTTCTACTTTTATTTTTGTTGTTCATACGGCCCAGTGGTCGAAGCAATATCAGGATTTTCCAACAAGAGGTGTTATTTTGAATCACCCGGTATTTCGGTAGCTTTCACTTCTGAAGCTTTTATTTTTTGACATTTGACAAATAGAAACTACGCCTTTACTAAAAATGGAACGATACACGATCATCGAACGATACAAAACGATCGAACAAAAAACGATACGAACCATACAAAATCATCTTGACTGATGAGGCCCATTTCCACCTCGGTGGCTACGTCAACAAGCAAAATTGTCGCATCTGGGGCTCGGAAAACCCAAGAGTTATTGTTGAGAAGCCTCTCCATCCTCAACGTGTGACTGTTTGGTGCGGTTTATGGTCCGGCGGGGTCACTGGACCTTACATTTTCGAAAATGAGGTTGGTTCAACAGTTACGGTGAATGGATTGCGCTATCGAGAGATGATTAATGATTTTTTATGGTCGGAGTTGGATGGTATTGATCGGGACAACGTTTACTTTCAACAAGACGGCGCTACGTGCCACACAAGCAACGAAACCATTGCTCTGTTACGGGAAAAGTTTCCGGACCGAGTTATCTCTCGAAGACGTGATCACAATTGGCCACCAAGATCTTGTGATTTAACACCTTGCGACTTCTTCCTTTGAGGCCACGTGAAATATATGGTCTACGCCAACAGCCCAGCGTCGATTCAAGACCTCAAAGATTGAATTCGTGAGGCTATCGGGGACATAGGGGCAGCCACTTTGCGATTTGGTTATGGAAAATTTCATGAAAAGGATATGGTCCTGTAAGCGTGGTCGTGGTGGCCATTTGGCTGATGTTGTTTTTCATTATTAACGGCATTCCTTCCTCTTTATTATAATATAAACATCCGATCATTTATCTCAAACAATTTCATTTTTCTTTGAATACCAAAATAACACCTCTTGTTGGAAAACCCTTTAGAATCGTTAATTGTTATTTTGTAATTTTCCGAAAATTTGGAATTAAACCATAACCACCCACTGTCCTTATACAGGGACACCTGTTTAAATATTTCTCACAATGTGTACTACTTAATATAGATTCAAAAAATTGTTCCCGTATGAGGACAATGGAGCTTCGAACCTTCAACCCAATCGCTCACGCAAACAACTCACCTCATCTGATAGCATTTCAATGTGGGTAATCGGCTGTGGGATGGCATAATTAAAGGTAATGACTGTCTCTTCAGTCAAAGTGATGGATGGCGTCTTTACAATATCTCTCATCAGTAATTGATCTCCATAGAGACGAGCTCCAAACCCAAAAACCGATGCATTGGCCACTTGAGGCGAAAGCACGGCCGCCAACACAACTATCAGCAAAAACTTGCTGACCAAGGAACAAAACATGATGATGCCGCCAATGCCACCGATGAGGATGCTAATACTAATGCGAGTAATTGTTGTTTTTGGCTTATCAAATATCAAATGGAAACAGTTTCTTCACTTCACTTCAAAAAACACGACAGGGCGATTTGTTTATGATGCCGCGCCGAGACGCCGACTATCTGTCTGTCTGTTTGCTTTTATGCCACTTCTACTCGAGATATGTACATATGTAATGTTTGTGGTGAAATGAATTTTGAAATAAGCAAAAAAAAAAACACACACACAATCGGAAAATATGAAAATTTCGTTTATTCCGAAAAACGGTGAATTCGAAACATTTGTTGTTTGAATGTTTTGCGAGAACTGATTTTCAAAAATTATACAAATCTCTAGGAAGGCAAATAGAAATCATCGGGTTCTTTGTATATATGTCCATATCGTACAAATTGTTTGTAGGTGTTTTGTATTGTTTTGGAACGCATCGCACAGTGGGGTCAAATGGTAAAAAACGTGATTATACCTATACATATTTGGAGAAGAATTCTCATTTATATTGGAAAATAAACATGTTAAAGCGTTAAGTTCGGCCAAGCCGAATATTATATACCCCCCCCCCCCACCATGGATTGATTGCATTAAATTTTGTTACTGCAAAAATCTTTGGATATGAAGCAAATCATGAAACGATGCTTTTTATACCCTCACTTTAGTGTGACGAGGGTATATATCATTTGCTACGGAAAAAAGTGTAACACATCGAAGGAGTGACCTAAGACCCCAAGTATGTTCGGCGGAAATCCGTTTTGGGTCATTTTAAGTCGAATGAGCAATGTCCGTCCGTCTGTCTGTCTGTGTGTCTGCTGGCTGGTGCGCACGATAACTCTCGAAAGGAGTAACCGATTGACTTCAAATTTCGTATGTGGTAATATTTTTTTCTATCTCCGGCTAAGTTCGAAGATGGGCCATATTGGTCCACTCCTTCTGGTACCTCCCCCACAAAGGGTTAAAATGTTGTGAAATATTGATTCTTTAATAACTGCTATTATACGTATTCGAATCTTCTGAAATTCCACACATAGTATTAGTTTGTTAGTCGCTATCAACTCGAGGAAAATGGGCGAAATTGCCACGCCCGTTTTGGTATCTCCCACACAAATGCACCATTTTGCACTAAAAGTTAAAAGCTTATAACATTAATACCAGTGTTTAGAAATACTTGAAATTTTGTACAGTGTAATGCTTCTATAGTGCCTACAGTCCAGTGAAAAATTGACGTTATTGCCGCTCCCCTTTTGTTACCTCTCCCACAAAGGCACCATTTTGCACCAAAAGTTAACAGTTTATAACATTAATATCAGTGTATACAATTGCTTGAAATTTTGTACAGTGTAATGCTTTTATAATGCCTAGCAGTGAAAAATGAGCGTTATCACCACGCCCCTTTTTGTACCTCCCACACACAATGGCCAAATTATACCACAATTTAATATATCAACGTTAATATACCAGTCCATATAAACGGTTACAATTCGGCACAGTGCAATGTATTTAAAGTATCTACTGTTCAGCGAAATATAGGTGTATTTCTTAAACCCCTTCTGGTACCTCCCACAAAAATTGACAGAATAATTTGTGTAATATTCAATATTACATTACTCACAAAGTGAGGGTATACCTTAGTCGGTTTACCCGACTGAAACTTTCTTACTTGTTGTTTAAGTAAATTATTACAAAAAAAAAGAAAGCTGCGGTTTTTAGCCAAACTCTTCATCTGAAATATGTGATATTTTTATATTTGAGACTACATCTACACGAGGACTACAGCAATTAAAATTTGGATTTGTATACATTTTATTGAGATGAATTCTTTCAAAAATAGAGTACAAACTGAGAAGTTTCAGCTAAATTTCTTAGAAAATGTCGTGATTATGACTTAAATAAGCCTTTTTGGGAGCGACATCTATAGGTGGACTATAACAAAATGTGAACTGATTTAAACATTTTTTACTACGATGAATTCTTGTCTTAATTAAATACAAACTGCAAAGATTCAGTTAAAACGTTTAGATACGGGTCTGTTCTGTAGCAAGGTGATTTGAAATCACGGTGATTTTAAAATCACCGGCGACTTACAATCACTGTTGGAGTTCGAAATCGACAGGTTTATTATTCATAGCCTCCCAAAAATGATTGTTCGAAATATGTTCGGGTGATTTCGAACTCCAAAAGTGATGTTAAGTCGCCGGTGATTTTAAAATCACCGTGATTTCAAATCGCCGGGATTACAGAACAGACCCGATAATGTGGATTTTATGGCTTAAATACATATATTTCGGAGCGACCTCTATAGGGTGACTATAACAAAATATGAACCGATTTGTAAAATTTTTGCTGTGATAAATTCTTGTCAAAATAGAATACAAACTGCATAGTTTCTGCTAAATTTCTTTAAAAATGTGGTATCTATGGCTCAAAAACCGTGTTTTGGTGCGACCTCTATATCAAAACATGACCTGCAACTATAAGAAGTATTTCTACTAAATTTGATCAACCTTGCTCTTTTGTTACGGACTGTAGTGGGATTACAACAGATTAAAACGCACTGACGTAGAAACCTAAATCGTCTTAGAATTTTACGACGATTAATAATATATACTCGCATGCTTTATGGGGTCTCTGATCAAACGGAGTTATAAAATCAATATATATTCTATGGTAGAGGGTATAAAAATAGTTAAGATATCACTCTGTGCATTGGAGTTTGGGTCATAACTTCTTAAGTTATGGTCCGATTTTAAAATTATTTTGAAATTTTGGTACCTTTCAGAAAAGATATTAAAAAAATACTAAACGTTTTTGTGTGCGATTTTAAAATTTTAAATTTAATTTGAATTTTGAATAATTGGAATTTTTTGAGATTTTTCCGATAACTCGCTCAGAAGTTATCGATATTTAAATATATCACTCCGCGTATCTATCAGTATTTTTGCTCATAACTTCTTAAGATATGGTCCGACATAAAAATTTTTTTTTGAAATGTTGGTATTTTTCGGTACTTTTCAGAAAAAAATTTAGAAAAAATATTCAAAAAATGTTTGTGCGCGATTTTCAAGATTTACAATTTAAATGACATTTTTTAAATTGTATGTACTCTCCGATTTTTGCGAATTTTTTAAATTTTAAACTTTTATTAATTCTCTAACATATTAACTTTGGATGTAATTGGGCCTAAAATTATTTATATTTTTATTCCCTCACCTTGAGTCCCGAAACAATACTAGTAAATTTATTTATTTTTTTGTATTAATTAAATTATTATCAATTTAAATTGCCTTTAATATCTTTAAAGTATGTACTGGTATTAAAGATATAAGCTGTTATGTTTTGGTGTAAAATGGTCCATTTGTGTGGGGGGTATCAAAAGGGTCGCGCCAATAACGACAACTTTTCTCTGAACTCTAGGTACTATAAAAGCATTGCACTGTACGAAATTTCAACTATTTCTATGTACTGGTATTAAAGTACAAGTTGTTAACTTTTGGCACAACAATTTCCATTTGTGTGGGAGGTACTTTTGGTATTGGCGTGCCAATAACGCCCATTTCTCTCTAGGCTATTGGTACGATACTGTACAAAATTGCAAGTATTTATATGCACTGGTATTAAAGATATATGTTGTTAACTTTTGATGTAAAATGGACCATTTGTGAGGGAGGTACCAAAAGGGGCGTGCCAATAACGCCCTTATTACTCCGGACTATAGGTACTATAAAAGCATTACACTGTACAACATTTTAAGCGTTTGTATGCACTGGTATTAAGGTTATAAGCTGGTAACTTTTGGTACAAAATGTTCCATTTGTGTTGGATGTACCAAAAGAAGCGTGACAATAATGCCCATTTTTCACTGTATTGTAAAGGGGTTTCCAACAAGAGGTGTTATTTTGGTATTCAAAGAAAAATTCAATTTTTTGAGATAAATGATCGGATGTTTTGTTTCATAATTAAGAGGAAAGTATGCATGAAAAACAACATCAGCCAAATGGCCACCACGACCACGCTTACAGGACCATATCCTTTTCATGAAATTTTCCATAACCAAATCGCAAAGTGGCTGCCCTATGTCCTCGATAGCCTCACGAATTCTATCTTTGAGGTTTTGAATCGTTTGAATCTTTATCTTTTACGTGGCCCCAAAGGAAGAAGTCGCAAGGTGTTGAATCACAAGATCTCGGTGGCCAATTGTGATCACCTCTTCGAGAGATAACACGGTCCGGAAACTTTTCCCGTAACAGAGCAATGGTTTCGTTGCTTGTGTGGCATGTGGCGCCGTCTTGTTGAAAGTAAATGTTGTCCATATCAATACCATCCAACTCCGACCATAAAAAATCATTAATCATCTCTCGATAGCGCAATCCATTCACCGTAACTGTTGAACCCCGCCGGACCATAAACCGCACCAAACAGTTACACGTTGAGGATGGAGAGGCTTCTCAGAACAATAACTCTTGGGTTTTCCGAGTCCCAGATGCGACAATTTTGCTTGTTGACGTAGCCACCGAGGTGGAAATGAGCCTCATCAGTCAAGATGATTTTTCGATTTTAATAATTTCAATGCGTTGTTGAATCGTGTACCGTTTCATTTTTAGTAATGGCGTAGTTTCTACTTGTCAAATGTCAAAGAATAAAAACCTCAAAAGTGACAGCTACCGAAATACCGGGTGATTCAAAATAACACCTCTTGTTGGAAAACCCTGTACTTCACATTAAATACAAAACTTTTGAATTTCCTTAACAATAAGTGTTTTTTAAAGAAATCATATCACTCTTATTGGAAAACCCCGTATTTCCACTTTTTTATCCCCTCGCCGTACCTCTGTCCGTCTGTCTGAGTGTCAGTCTGCTGGCTGATGCGCGCGATAACTCTCGAAAGGAGTAACCGATTGACTTCAAATTTGGTATGTGGTAATTTTATTCTCCATCTCAGGCTATGTTCAAAGATGAACCATATTGGTCCACTCCTTCTAGTACCTCTCCCACAAAGGGTTAATATTTAGTTAAATGTTGATTTTTTAATAACTTCTGTACTTCTTATTCGAATCTTCTGAAATTCCACACATAGTTTTAGTTTATTAGTTGCTATAGCCTCGAGAAAATAGGTGAAGTTGCCATGAAAAAAATTATAAATTTAAAAAAAATTAAAAAAAATGGATCGTTAAGTTCTCTTTCAAACGTCTGAAACTTTTTAGATATGGGTTCAACTGCAGTTACAAATTTCGTAAAACAGAAAAATTATTTACAATTTAACAACTTTTTACAAACTTTTTAGTAAAAAATAAAATTCATCTGTAATATTAAAAGTTCTGACCTTGTATAAGATTTATTATTTAAAATATCAAAAGATGTTAATAAGGACTTTAAATTTTTGATTATAAACTTCAACCATTTGTTACTATAACATTCACTTCTACCATAAGAAAAAAATCACTTCTGTAGTATATTTGCTAGAAACCTATAATTTTTGGGAAAATTACATTTTTTTCTACAAGCCAAAAAAAAAATTTTAGGAAAAAATATCATTGATAATGAAATATTCATTAATTTTTTTCCGTATCTAAATATAAAATATTTGCACAAAAATATGCATTTACATTACATTTTGTTCTCAAATATATTTTATTTACATTTTATTTTCCAATATATTTTTTTCTGATGATTTCTCCGTGTAGACTCAATATTTTTGCATTTGCATTTTTGTTCATTGCTCTTGAAAAATGCATAAATTAGCGGTCTGTTGCAGCGTCATCTACATGTGAAATTTTCCTTATTTTATGCTAATTTTATTGTTCTTAGGCCTTTGCATTCATAAATTCTCAAATGATTAGCTCCTACTGTGCTTGGCAATTGTGAATCTTATTTATTTCGCGAAATCGTTTCATTTCGACACATTCGTCGGAGAGTTCATTGAGAAGAATTTTCGGGGTAATATCAAAGAGAGCACAAAAGTACCGCTAGCTAATGCATAAACATCTCACAGTAATTTGAAATTCTAAAAAAAACAACAAATATGTACATATTTACATACTTATTAATTAAGTTGCGCATTTTTAAAAGAGAAATTTAATTAATTGTATTGTTGTTTTTTTGTTATTTTTTTTATTTGAGAAAACCATGTCATCGCCCAGTCGTGCCTCATCCATCCTCCGAGTCATGCAAACTGCATCCATCAAACAATCGATGTCGTTCGTGCCTTCGGTTTTAAGTGAATTTCGCATTTCCTGCAATCGGCCTTTCTCATCGATTTGGAAGATTTGCAGAGGCCGAGTTGGGCATAGCGCCTTTTATCGCTCGACTAGTTAATTGCTACTTGCTTACAAAACATCCAACGCCACTTAGCCAGATGGACAGCGGTGGGAGAAGAGGGGGGCGTAGCGGTCTATTATAAGTAATTCGCTTCGCTGACATTGACCTTATTAGTTATTAATCATTGTGTTATTTTTACAAAGAAAATAAAGAAAATAAACTTGAACGTGTATTATTTTGAAAAAAACAATACAAAACACACAACGAAAATAACGGAAAATTAATCTATTTTTAAAGTTGAAATTTTTTGTTAAAGTTCCACATTTTGAAAATAAATTTATGCACATGCGGACGAACAAACAAATAAACATAAATTGTATATGTATATACTCGTATAGACAGACATACATTCAAACTCAGACAATGTCAGTCCGATGACTTTCAATATATATGTTCAATATTTATGCACTAAAATTGTATGGATCGTTTCTTCTTTAAAATTCCAATTTTCTTGGAAGGTGCCTTAAATATATGGACCATATTTTTGGAAGTATATGCTCCATAATGCTGGGATACACGTTAAATTAAAGGAGGACTACAAATGTTAGTAATGACACTTACATGTGGAAACCGAAATTTAGTAACTGTCGTTAAAACAACTAGAAAAAATTAGATTTTTTTTAAAAAATCGTTTTTTGCTGGCAAGAAAAAAACCGTAAAATTCCGATTCTTAAATAACTTATATTCTTATACACTTATCGGAATTTTCTGCAGTTTCATACATAGTATTAGTTTCTAAGTCGCTACCACATTTGGAAAATGGTACCATCCTTTTGGTACCATCCATACAAATGGACCATTTTGACCAAAAAATTAACGGCTTTTAACTTTCATTCCATTCCATACAAATATTTGTCATTTTGTGAAGTGAAATGCATTTATAGAACCTACAGTCCTGTGAAATATGGGCTTTATTGTCCTGCCCCTTTTGGTACCTACCATACAAATGGACCATTTTGCTATTTTGCCATTAACGGCTTATAAAAAAGTACCATAAACAAATTTTTTGTTCTCATAAAATAGTATGCCTCAATCTACGCCAAAAAGTTTTTTAGATCTCGGACACAAACATTTTTCGTTACATAGTGTTACCTTTTAAACATTTTTTTACATTTTTGAAAAATGTTAACTTCTTAAGATCTTTTTCCACAAAAATGTTAGTCGGCCTTATAACTGAGAACGGTTTTTTTGAAGTCCAGACATGATGGCGTATGAGTATTACAAACATTCGAAGAATACTTATGATACGCACCGTTAGCATTAGCCATTACGATGTACCAGGGATTCCAAATTGCTGTTGTCGCCAAATAATCACAAGAAAATCCCCAACTTAAGCCCACATACAAGTATTTTCATTGAAAACCAGTCAAACATATAAAAAACTGCAGACTCGAAATGAAATCAAAAACAAACATTTTAAAAATTACTCTTTTGATTATAATAAACTTTAAACATTCCTCTACCAGCGACGATTTTTGTGGCGTTTTTAGGTTTTCAAAATTTTATGTAGTTTTTATGGCCATTTGTTAAAATTGTCCTATATTCTTAACCGCTTCACGTATATTTTTGTGGTGACAGGAGGTCAGAATATAGAAACATCCTTATAAATAATTTTTCAGATATTCATTTGATGGCAATTTATACCTAATAGTGCAAAGTCTTGTACTATTTTTAAATACGAAGTTCAGATTTGGTAAGATAATTTTAAAAATACTCGTTAAAAAATGGTACAAAAAATGAAAGTGTTTCGTGTTGTCATGCGTGACAAGAGACAACAACGTAGGGAGTCCATACTAATCCATACGGATAAATTTAAAGTTTTTCGCAGTTATATTTTCTGATCCTGAATTAATATAAAAAAAACACAAAAAAAAACATAATAGATAGACCTCGAGCTCATTTTTTGGATAAATATCATACAAGATTAAAAAAATCTTTATATTCGGGCCTGTTCTGTAATCACGCGATTTGATATCACTGTGATTTAAAAGCACCATCGATTTTAAAATCATTATTGGTGCTCCGAAATGGTACGATTTAATCTTTATTCAATTTTGTGTGAATGTTGTACATTCGAATCGTTCAGATTTCAGAACTTTTCTCTGTGAAAAAGAGGTTATAAAGTTGAGACACTGCGCTATATATGGGTGGTTGTGACATCACGGGCCAATTTCGACATAATGTTTGGCATTGAAGTTCTTTGCAGAATTCAATATTTCGGATAAATAGATAGATATAATCCATTTAAGAATAGCTACTCTATTATAGAACGTACACACTGGAGAGTATTATACTCGATTTGATGACATATTTGGATAGAGCACCTCAAAATAAGAAGAAAAAATCAGGTGCATTTTTTTCGATATTTCGCTTAGTTATCGTGTTATCGAATGTTTATGTTAAAAAAAATAGTTTTTTCACAATTTATGGTCCGATAACTCGATGACTAAGCAAGATATCGATAAAATGTCATTTCATTTTTCTTCTTATTTTGAGGTGCTCGATACAAATATGGTATAAAATCGAGAATCCTAGTGGTAACTCTTAATACATAGTAACAAATCGTCTATATGACATGGCTGCACGGAATATTGGAAGTGCATCAGTTTGCCACATCGATCTTGAGAGCTGCATAGTATTATGACTGACACCAAAAGCCAATAGTATCCCAATAAAAGCGTCAAGCTCAACACTTGTCATATCAACCCATACTCGTGTTGTTCAGTTTGCATGTTCGGCGTTCCATTTGCGTGTAACTTTTGCTCCATATAGATTTGTTTGTGTTACGATGATGAACGTAATATTCGGTGAAAAGAAAAGCTTGAACACCTCAAGCGGAGTGGTCAGGTTTGTTTTTGGTCCACCTCCGAAACGCATGATGTTGTGCTAGCGGAATCTCACTGTAGCGGGTTCAGCTATACTCCACTTGGTACCATCTATTCAAAGCAAAAACCCGTCTGCAGCTTGAGTTGGTGCATTCTCATTTTCTTCTTCGGATTCTTCATCGCTGTCGAATAATTCAATTGCTTCAATTTCCAATTCATATTCAATGTCCCAGGCGTCATCTTCGGGCACAAAATCTGTGCTTTCACCACTTTTGTCTTCAAATAAATCTAGTTTTTCGTCTGCTTCTGTGTGAAGTGCGAAATCACGCTGTAACGCTGATAATAGGTGTTGTTGGAAATTATCAGTAAGGCTGCATGTACGCAAGCGCGTATTGTACACAAATTCTAAATCCTCTGCCATAATAATAGTAATAATTTCACTTTAGTTTCCGCACACAAAATTTATATTTCGGACTGTCGATGTTATTGTTCAGCATTCAATAAAAAACTAACTGAACTCAAAACCAAAATCACAAACGAAAGAAAGAAATAAGAGAAACATTAACACAGAAACTACCTGGAAGTAAACATCTGCATTGAATTCACAGAAAAACAACCCAAAATGTGTATAATAATTTATTTCATACAAATTGTATGGTTCCATTATAATAAAACTTTTTGTTTATTTATAGTACCGAATGAATTCTTGAATAAAATAAAATAAACACAATAAAAAACATAAATCAGTAAATATTATATTTTACATTGAAACAAATTTATTAAATAAATATTTACTATTTTCATAAAAAAAAATTAAAAAATTAAATGAAAGTTGAATTAGGGGCAGCCAGGGGTGCATCCAGTGGCTTAAAAATCGTCACTCCAAAATATACATATCGCACCTGTTCCACAAAAGGGTAACAACTCCAAATTTAAAAATTTTCCAAATTTAACCAGTAAGGAAAGGCAGAAAGTCGGGCGGGGCCGACTATATAATACCCTACACCTCCCTAACAATGCGATAAGGGTCATTGCCATAATAATTGGTAAATGGGTAGAAACTAGAGATGTCAAACGGGATTAGTTTTCACAAATCCCGGGATTCGGGATTTTTAAATTGCAAATCCCCGGATTTTTTCGGGATTTTTCGGGATCCCGAAACTGTTCGATATTCCGGGATTTTCGGGATAAATCGGGATTTTCGGAATCCCGAAATTGTTCGATATCCCGGTATTTTCGGGGGTTTAGGGATAAATCGGGATTTTTTCATTCTTAATAATGTGATATTTCGAAATGGAAAACAAGCATTTTAGTTCAGTTTTAATTTAATTAAACGCATACATTAACATTTGTTGAAAAATACTAACTTTTACTAAAATATTTCACAACATTGATGTTATAATTTTCTTTTATTATCAGCACGAAAAATATTTTTTTCAACTTGAGAAATCAGTTTGAAATTCCGTTTTTATGGGACCAAATCGATTTGTCGATCCATATCAGATTTTATATTAGGATTTTTTCATAAATTTGAAAGAATAGAATACAATGATCTTCGTTTGTGCGAAACAAACTCTATTTGTGTTCTTGTTTTAAGTTTACTTATTTATAATTACGTTTGTGACATATTTTGTAATTCTTCTCCAAATTTCTAAATTTTTCACCGGATTATGTCAATGTTTTTTGATGGTAACAATTTGATTCTTAGTTTACATTTTCGACAGAGATTATCTATCTTTCATTATTCATTATTATTAAAATATCCCGGGATTCATTTAAAAAAATCCCGGGATTCGGGATTTTTCGGGATCGGGATTTCCCGGGATTTTCGGCATCGGGATTTCCCGTTTGACATCACTAGTAGAAACGTATTATCTAATTCTGAAACGATAATCGCTAAATTAAGCAATATTCGTTCCTAAAGTGAGAAACATCTTTCTGGAAAATTTTAATGATCGGAAGTAAAATACAAATTCTATAGCGGTTTGATACCAAATCAGGAGGAACATATATATGGAGCTTTAATGTAAATCTGAACCGATCTTCCCTGAATACTTATTCATGTAAAAAGACCTCCTTCTGTCGAATTTCATACTGATCGGATATAAAATAAAGTTTTTACAGCGCTTACATGTCAAATCGGGGGTAACGTATATATGGGGGCTATATCTAAATCTGAACCGATTTATTCCGAATTTAATAGTGTTCATCCATATAATAAGAAACCTCTTTCTGCCGAATTTCATACTGATCGGATATAAAATAAAGTTTTTACAGCGCTTACATGTCAAATCGGGGGTAACGTATATATGGGGGCTATATCTAAATCTGAACCGATTTCTTCCAAATTTAATAGTGTTCATCCATATAATAAGAAACCTCTTTCTGCCGAATTTCATACTGATCGGATATAAAATAAAGTTTTTACAGCGCTTACATGTCAAATCGGGGGTAACGTATATATGGGGGCTATATCTAAATCTGAACCGATTTATTCCGAATTTAATAGTGTTCATCCATATAATAAGAAACCTCTTTCTGCCGAATTTCATACTGATCGGATATAAAATAAAGTTTTTACAGCGCTTACATGTTAAATCGGGGCTAACATATATATGGGGGCTATATCTAAATCTGAACCGATTTTAACCAAATTCAATAGGGATCGTCCTTGGGCCAAAAAAAATGATATGTGTAAAGTTTCGTCGAGATCGGACCATAATTGCGACCTGTACTTTGATTACAAGAATACATGCACAGACGGACAGACGGACATAGCTAAATCAACTCAGAAAGTGATTCTAAGTCGATCGGTATAATAAACCATGGGTCTATTTCTTCTCCTTTGTGTTACAAACAAATGCACAAAGTTATAATACCCTGTACCACAGTGTGGTGTAGGGTATAAAAATTGTCAGTAGAGGCCAAAAACTGTTTCCGTTAATATTAATGTTATATTACAAAAAATGAATATGTCGTTGCATGAAAATATCATAGAAAAAATAATAACGCTAGTTTATTTTTGTTTTTTTTTTTTGATTATAGAAAAATAACAACTTTTTTAAGTTGTTACTCTTTTTCTGAAAAAAGTTTGTATATTAATAGTGGTATTATTTTGAGTTGTAGCTTTTTAACTGAAAAATCGTACTCGGATTATAACTTGAAAAGGGCACAACTAAAAATATTACTCTTTAGATGATAAATCAACGTTCCCATTTGCTTAAACACTTGGAGACAATTCAAAATGTAACTCTTTAGTTGAATCTAAAGATGTTATCCTGAAAACACAGAGTGAGTCATAAGGGTTTTTTATTATGAAAAAGGAGAAAAATCAATGGACATTTTTTGCAGTGGGTACAAATTGGCATTGTACGTTGTTTTCTTGCAAAAAAAAAACAAAATTTATAAATTTTGAGTTGTTACCCTTTTGTGGAACAGGTGCGATATTTAAGCCATAAATATCACATTTTCTAAGCATTTTAATTAAATTTTTGCAGTTTGTATTTAATTAAGATAAGAATTTATAGCAGTAAAAAAAATTTAAATCAGTTGATATTTTGTTATAGTCCACCTATAGATGTCGTTCCCAAAAAGGGTTATTGAAGTCAAAAACACCACATTTTCTAAGAAATTTAACTGAAACCGTGCTGTCTCTATTCTCTTTTGTTAAGAATTTATCTCAATCAAATTTATACAAATCAAATTTTATTTTGCTGTAGTCTCCGTGTAGATGTAGCTCCCAAATATGCTATTTTAAGCCATAAAGACCACACTTTTCAGATGAAGAGTTTGGCTAAAAATTTGCACCCTAAAATTTTGCTAAAAATTGCATTGTTCGTTTTTTTAATAATTTGCATAAACAAAAATTATCGTTTCATGATTTGCTCCATATCTAAAGATTTTGCCAGTAATAAAGTGGAATGCAATCCATGTTGGAGGGTACATAAGATTTGGCATGGCCGAACTTTACGCATTTACATGTTTGATATAACTCCCATATATAGCATCTCTCGATTTGACCTCTTAACGTCATAGAGGGTATGTAAGATTCGGCATGGCCGAACTTAATCCGTCGTTACTTGTCTTAACTCTACACTGTGGTAGAGGGTATTATAAGTTTTGACCCAGATGATTGTGTCGCCTAAAAGTACTGGAGGTAGCCTTACCTTAAAGTATACGGATCGACTCAGAATCATCAGCTGATTCGATATTGCGATGTCTGTCCATCCATTCGTCCGTCTGGTGTCAAAGTACTGGTCGCAATTCCGAACCAATTCTGACGAAATTTATAGCAAATCAGATTTAGATATAGCCCTCATATATATTTACCTCCGATTTGGCATCTAAGCGCTATAGACATTTCATTTAACATCTGAGCATTAGCAAATTTGGCACAAAGGAGTTTAATAGTTTAGGAATAAAACTGTCAAATTTGAGAGAAATTGGTTCAGATTTATATTGTATAAGTATAGCCCCCATATACCCGTATATGTTCCTTCCGATTTGGTATCAAATTTCTACAGACGCTTTATTTTACATCAGATCATTATTAAATTTGTCAGAGAGGAGTTTCTTAAGACTGAAAAGGAGATGGCTAAGCTTGAAAAAAATCTGTTCTGATTTAGAAATAAATTCACTACAGATATAACGGGTGATCCTCGTAGAGATACTTTTTTCAATAGCTTTTTTTTGACAGATCACAGATGTTATTTTTGTTAAGTATTGTTTGGCATTTCATCATGGAAAGACTTACGCCTGACCAACGTTTACAAATTATTCAGTTTTATTATCAAAATAATCGTTCGCCAATTGCGCTAAGACCATTTTTTTTAAATCCAAAAAAACACTTTCCAGTCGACCCACGACCTTGACACCCATGAGCAATATTTTAGCTCTCGTTAAGAGCTATCTTTTTGCCATTGACCGATTCCCGATCCGACGTACCGGAATCATCGGTCCATATGCCTTCAAAAATGATGCCGGTGAGAACGTAACCGTCAATGGCGACCGTTATCGTGTCATGATAATCGACTATTTGATGCCTGAAATTGAAGCTCGTGATCTCGGCGACATTTGGTTTCAACAAGACGGCGCCACTTCCCACACATCGCATCAATCAATGGATTTATTGAGAGAACACTTCGGTGAGCAGATAATTTCACGTTTTGGGCCGGTCGATTGGCCACCAAGATCGTGTGATATCACACCGTTAGGCTTTTTCCTGTGGGGATATGTAAAGTCTAAAGTTTACGCGGACAAAGCCGCTTCGATTCAGACCTTGGAGCAAAACATCACGCGTGTCATTCGCCAGTTACCAGTCGAAATGCTCGAACGAGTCATCGAAAATTGGACTCAGCGGATGGACCATCTGAGACGTAGCCGCGGCCAACATTTGATAGACATAATCTTCAAAAAATAAATGCCAAAGAATGTTCTTTCAAATGATAATAAACATTCCCCATTCAATTTGCATTTTCTGTTTTTTTCTTTAAAAACGTAGGGAACCTCGAAATGGATCACCCTTTATATCTGAACATTGCCAAATTCGGCTAACGGAGTTCATTTGTCCAGAATTAACATTGTGAAATTTGAAAGAAATCAGTTCAGATTCGGATATAGCCCCCATATGTAGGTTCATTCCGATTTGGCATCAATGTGCTACGGAAGCTTTACATCCCATAAATAACCCAGGGTTTATACCTATATATGTAAAATCGGTTCAGATTTAGATATAGTCCCCATACAACAGGTGGCGCAAAAGTAACCTTTCGATGTTATGTTAGACGCGATTGGCGGTCAGCAGCTAACAGTTGATGCACCGTCTGGACTTTGTACGGAAACATCTTCAAATCTTGCACCAAAATTCCGCGTTCTGGAGCAGTGTAGCGTAACATTGTTTATTAACGTGTATTTCGCATGTGTTTACTACACAAATGTCAAAACAGAACTGACATTAGGGGCCAATCGCAAAATTTATAGCATTTTCTGATAGGAGGATTAGTTTTGCGCCACCTGTTATATTTACCCCCAAAACGGTGAATATCGAACACAATGGCGTATACGGATTTTAGACATACGAATATTAATCATACGCTACGCTATCTACGTTATTTCTTTGGTCAAATTTAAAACATTTCTTTGGATCAAATAACGTTTTCTTTGTTGCAATAAACAATATTTTGTAAATGTAGGAGCGTCGTGTTCTTTAAGAAACTAGTTTACTAAGGGTAATCGCTATTTCTATGCTGGACATAATGCATTTTTGTGCACAACCCGTGTTTTCAATCGAAAAAAAAGTTCTGCACACTTTCCACATTTATATTTATGCCTTCGCTGAGACTGTTTGAAATAATATTGACAAAAATTGCATTAAATTTATTCTGAAAGAAAAGATAAATAAATGCATATGGAATTGATTACATGCTAAGGTCATTATTTGTCGATCCAACCTCACTTATGTGACTGAATTTTGGACAAATCGACAAAAAAATCACAAATATTGAACACACATCGCACATGCCACACACAGACAACAGCGACTGACAGAAGATAAAACACGAATAAATTTAAATATTCATTCAAATTTGGTGTTGTACTTTTTTGTTGTTTTGTTATTTGCCTCATATGTACGTACTCGGACATCTGTACATATTAGTTGCAATAAAAGTAACAAATAATAAAATTTGGAAATTGGCAAAATGCCTAACAAATACGTATACAATTGCGGATGTCCATCAGTCTGTCCACTCATCCGGCCGTCCGTCCGTCCGTCCATCCTTTAAACTATCCATTCATTTAGATTCGGCCGCCGGATACTACTTTACATAACACACATCGTGGGTTATGTGTATGGGACGGGGCGAGGGGGTGCCTCTAAATGACTTTCGAGTATTATCCAAAATAAAAAAGGGTTACGGAGATACGCCCACACAAACATATTATCTATACTACATTAGATTTTCCAGTGTATTCGTACTACTTAGTGGGAGGTTGGTTATGAACAACTAACTACTACTGTTCGTTGTGGTAGGCAGACTTTTGCAGAGGTTGACAGTCTACCCTAATTGGTATAAGCAGATTGTTATTGTAGTTTGTTTGGATTTTTTTTTGGTTGAATGGTTGGTTGGTTGACTAGCTCGTGTCTCTCTCTCCCTGGCCTTCCCAAAGGGAAAAGGCCTGTTTGTTGGTTTATTCTTTATTGCAGTCGGATGTGGATTAATCGTTTTAGTGGCTACAAAACAATTACAACGGTCGCGAATAGTAGTGATTACTTTGCCAAAAGTGTTAAAGGCACAACCACCATTCCCAGTGCCGTGGGGCGGCTTACAATCAATGTTGGTCGAGTGGATTTTTTTTAAATCGAATTTTGTTTTGTTGTTTCAAGTGGAAATGCAATATTTGAAAAAGGGCAAATATAATATTATTGGGGAATTTAATGATTTGAATAAAATAAATTTAATACTACCAAGAAGGAAATCATCATTAAAAAATAATTGAAATTTTAGTTCTCTTTAATAAAAAAAATTAAAAACTTCTTTCAGTTCATTCAGATCAGTATGTATATCATTCGGTTTGTTTCAAATTAAAAAAAAATTAACGATTTTTTTTAAAACCTTTTATTTTTTCAAATTTGCATATTCTGTGTAAATTTAAAAAGTAATGATAAAACTCATTTTTGGGGTTTACGAAATTTTTAAATGCTCTTGAACGGCTGGACCAATTTTTACAAAGCTTACTTCGTTTGAAAGAGAACATAGCGGTCCATTTATTGTGGATTTTTTTTAAATGCATAAAATTGTTTTCAATTAAAAAAAATATAAAATTTCTTCGGATACTTTTTTTTTAAAAACTTTTATTTAAAAAAATGCAGCCCCTTCGATTTATTTCGATTTCAAAATAAATTAAAAAAATATATATACATTTGTTGAAAAAAATTTTAAAAACTTTTATTTAAAAAAATTTCCCCCTAAGATTTTTTTTAAATTTTCATATTCTGCGTAAATTTCTTAAGTTGATTTTGGGACTTAAAATTTAAAATTATGATAAAAATGTTATTTTATTTAAAAAAAATTCAAATATCAAATTTAATTTCAATTTAAAAAAATATTAATATTTTTTCAGACATTTTTTTAAAGACTAATTTAAAAATAAATTATTAAATTTAAGTAAATTGATAAAAATAAATTGTGGATTTTCAGAAAATTCGTTAATGTTACTTATATTTTTTTTCGAATATTTTTTAAAAACTTTAATTTAAAAAGAAATTGTTCCACCTTCGATTTCTTTAAATTTTTTTGGGATTTTAAATTAAAATAAATTTATAAAAATGAATTTAGGTTTTTAGGAAATTTAAAAAAAAACAAAAACGAGAAGTTATTTATTATTTTTTCGAACATTTTTTAAAAAACTAATCTAAAAAGAAATTGTTCCACCTCCGATTACTTTTAATTTTTTTTTTTCAATTAAAAAAAAAAAAAATTTCGATACTTTTTTTAAAAACATTAATTTAAAAAAAATTGCTTTCAAATTCAATTTAATTTAAAAAATATAAATATAATATCTCGATTTTTCGAACTTTTATTTAACAAAATTCTACTCTTCGATTTTTTCAAATTTTCACATTTTGCGTAAATTTCTTGAAATTTTTTTGGGGTGTCAAAATTTATAAATGTGATAAAAATTTTATTTTATTTAAAAAAAATCAAATATCAAATTTAAATTCAATTTAAAAAAAATTATAAATTTATAATTTTTTTTCGAACCTATTAATTTTAATTAAAAAAAAAATTGTTCCACCTTCGATTTCTTTTAATTTTTTTGGGTATTTTAAATAAAATAAAAAGATGAAAATGTATTTTGGTTTTTACGAAATTTTAAAATGTTATTAGAACTTTTTATTTAAAAAAAATATATAATTTTTTTCGAAATTTTTTTAAAAACTTAATAAATTGTTAATTTCTTTAATTTTTTTTGCATTTAATGTTGTTGTTGTTTTTATTTAAAAAAAAATCAAATAACTAATTTTAATTCAAAATAAAAAAAATTGTTGAACATTTTTGTAAAAAATTTTAATTTAAAAAATTTTCCACCTTCGACACCTTTAAAAAATTAAATCAAATTTAAAAAAAAATTAAATTTAAAAAAATGTATCCCCTTCGATTTTTTTTAAATTTTCATATTCTGTTAATTTTTTTGATTTTTTTGGGATTTAAAATTTTAAATTATGATAGAAATGTTTTTTTTATTTAAAAAAATTCAGATATCAAATTTAAATTCAATTTAAAAAAAAAATAAAAAAAAATTTTAAATTTTTTTAAAAAAAATGTTCCACCTTCGTTTTTTTCAAAACGTACGAACTTTTTTCAGAAAATTTAAAGAAAAATTCTCCCCTTCGATTTCTTTCAAATTTAAATTAAGATTTAAAAAAAAAATATATTTTTAAAAAAAATTATATTTTTGTTATGGATTTTTTTTAAAAACTATTTAGTCAGAATTTAATTGGTTCGAGACCATATGTTTCAGTTACTTTATGGCTATTGCAAAAAAATAATAGAAACAAATATGAAAATTGGTAGAGTTTTAGTTGCTTGGTAGAATTGACTGCAGTTTCGATAGACACCACTCTATCATCTTCTGAATTCAATAGCAATAATGTATGTTTTAACTTAAATCAGCTGAAATGCTTATGGAAGTAGTAAATTATATTTAATAAGAACTACTAACCAAACCCGTATTTTGCCGAACTAAGTCAACATACTAAAAGTCTCATACAAATACATGTTTTAAAAAATTTTAAAAAAATGCTCCCCCTCGTTTTTTTCAAATTTGCATATTATTTGTAATTGTATTAAATATTTTTTTGGGATTTTAAATTTAAATAAATTGGCGAAAATTAATTTTGGATTTTACGAAATTTTTAAATGTTCTTCGACGACTGAACCGAGTTTTTACATAGTTTACGTCGATTAAAAGAAAAATATGCTCCCCTTTCGATTTTTTCTAATTTGCATATTCTATGTAATTTTTTTAATTTTGGGAATTTACAATTTAAAAAGAGATCGATAAAAATGTATTTTTTTTATTAAAAAAAATTCCCCCTTCGATTTCTTTCAAGTTAAAATTCAATTTTAAAAGTTTTAATTGGTATTGTTTTATTGTAGACCTGTAGAATTTTATTTGATTTTCGAATAGCCCGGCTTGAGGTTCTTTGTTACGAATTAAAAAATCGTTAATTTTCGATTTTTAATTTATTTATTTTTATCCAATATTTCGAGTAAAATCTTAAGTCATTTAACCATATTCGTCAACTGACGAATTACATCCTAGAAGACAGTAGAACTTTGTAATTTGTCATAATTTTCATATCCCTGAAAATGACTAATGAGTTTAGTCAAAATATTGGATACAAATAAATAAATTAAAAACCGAAAATTAACGAGTTTTAATTCCCAAGAAAGGACCTCAAGCCGAACTATTCGAAAATCATTTATAATTTTTTTTTTCGATTTTTTTACCCCTCACCTCATTTGCTACGAGCCAAAAGTGTTACACATCGAAGGAGTGACCTAAGACCTTAAGTATGTTCAGCGGAAATCCGTTTAGGGTAATTTTAAGTCATTTGAGCAATGTCCGTCCGTCTGGCTGGTGCGCACGATAACTCTCGAAAGGAGTAACCGATTGACTTCAAATTTGGTATGCGGTAATATTTTTCTCTATCTCCAGCTTAGTTTGAAGATGGGTCCACTCCTTCTAGTACCTCCCCCACAGAGGGTTAATATTTAATGAAATATTAGTTCTCTAATGACTTCTATACTACTTATTAAAATCTTATGAAGTTCAACACATAGTATTAGTTTATTAGTCACTATCACTACGAGAAAAATGGGCGAAGCTCCCGTGCGCTTTTTGGTACCTCCCACACAAATGGACCAAAGAGTAATAGAGGTAACAGTCTGTGATTTCAAATAATTATATATATATGCTTGGTATTTTCGGTGTAGATTTACTTGAAAAACTTAAACTGGGAACCTTTAAATGAGTGACATGATTTGTTCCGACTTACCCCTGTTTTCAGTTTCTGCTGTCTGTTAGTATTGTTTTGCACCTATAACGGTGTCAAACTCCAAGACTCGAATACGGGGTTAATAGAAAAAAAAATAATGTTCCCAAATTTTCATAGGGCGTGTGAAGTTCCATTGTAATCCTTTGACTAATTATGAAATGGCAAAATTACTTACTTTTTGTTTCGAAATCCCCCACAGTGTTTCCGGCGAAAATATGAAAATCAATATGTACTTATTTCTGATTCCCATTGTATAATATTTACTTTGTCCTTCAAAAAATCATTATTATATATTTCTTTGTTTTTGTATATTTCAAGGATGATGGATGGAAATTGAATCGTACCAATTACTATCAGGAAGGTTGGCTGGCAACTGGCAATGTACGTGGCATAGTGGGGGTGACATTTACCACGTCTCACTGTCGCAAAAACGTCGAATATCCTTTACGTACAAATTACAATTTAAGAGGGCACAGATCTGATGTAAGTAAATATTAAAGGCAAACGACGAAATTAACAATTAAATAATAATTCCAAACCACCCATTCCAGGTTATCCTAGTCAAATGGAATGAACCATATCAAAAACTGGCATCCTGTGATAGTTCCGGCATAATATTCGTATGGATCAAATACGAAGGTCGATGGTCAATAGAATTGATAAATGATCGGAATACACCGGTAACCCACTTCTCGTGGTCACATGATGGCCGCATGGCCCTGATCTGTTATCAGGATGGCTTTGTGCTGGTCGGTTCGGTGGCGGGTCAACGTTACTGGTCGTCTATGTTAAATCTCGAATCGACCATAACATGTGGCATATGGACGCCGGACGATCAACAGGTGTATTTTGGTACCACCCAGGGTCAGGTCATTGTTATGGATGTACATGGGGCTATGGTGTCACAGGTGCAGCTGTGCAATGATGTGGGCATTACATCGATGTCGTGGTCCTGTGAGAAATTCAAAATGGAGGAAGGTGAAGAATCAGAGCCGGGTGTAACCAATGCAGGTGAATTTAAAACTCAATCTATCCCCAATTATTTTACTAATATTCGATGGTTTTATTCCAGCCAAACGTTCATTTGTTTTAGCGGTTAGTTTTCAAAATGGTTTTATATATCTACTAAAATCGTTTGACGATGTTTCACCATCACATATCAATACGGGCCTAGATGGAGCTCTGGGCATGGTCATGGAATGGAGCAACTCCCGCGAGCTATTAGCCGTTGCCGGAACCTCACAGAAAGTCACCTCCATTAGCGATGCCACCGCCAATGGGGGTTTGGTTTATAATAATCTACTCAAGTTCTATACGGAAACGGGGGCGTTGCTTTATCAAGCACATATACCGAACTCCAATGCACCGGTGTCGGCTTTAACGTGGGGCCACAACGATAAACGTCTCTTCATAGCCACCGGTACACAGGTCCACATAGCCTGGGTCTCGCGGCGGGTGGCTTCGTTGCAGTTGCTGTGTCGTCTGCAGATACAGGCCAGTATAGGATCGGAAACTTTATTGCCATTGTTGCCTTTGCCGTCAAGGATTAAAACTCTTATCGGCAATCTTTTTGCTCAAACAATTCGAGTAAGTTTAAATAAAACACTTTAAAATAAGAACATATCACACTTAAGCCAAATAGTAGGGAAATTGTTTTAATTTTAGGTATGAAATGAGCAAAATCTTTAAAAGTAGGACATATTTATTTCAGTTGGTTATAAAAATAAAACAAATTTACTTAATATTAAGGAAATTTATCTTTATTTTAGGTATGAAATATCCTTATTTTAAAGATTAGGATCTCATAATTTTTGTATGATTTGTCCTAATTTTAAGTATGAAATGTCCTTATTTTGAAAAATTAAAACAATTTTCTTTATATAAATAGGATGTCTTTAGAGCAATATCTTTAAAATTTGGAAATTTTATTCTGATCGTACCATAAAAATTAAGATAATTTAGTTAATAATTAGGAAATTTTCATAATTTTAAGTATGATATCTTTATTTTAAATATGACGTCTTCAAAGCAAAATCTTCAAAAAATCTGAAAAATTAAAATATTTTACTTTATATGAACGAAATTGCTCCACTTTTAAGGATGAAATGTCCTAATTTTCAAGATTAATACGTCTTTAGAGCAATATCTTTAGAATTAGGAAATAGTTTCTTCCGTGTATCATAAACATTACGAGAATTTACTTAATATTGAAGAAATTGTCCTATTTTTAGGTATGAAATGTCATTATTTTAAATATTGGGTCGTCTTTCGAGAAAAATCTTCGAAATTAGGAGTTTTATAAATATAAAGACAATTGTCCCAATTTTATGTACGAAATTTGAAGATTAGGACAATTAGGTCTAAAAAAAAAAAAGATTAATTTTTTCTCAAAGTACCTAATAGTAAGGAAATTGTCCTAATTTTAAATAGGAAATGTCCTTATTTTGAAGATTATGACGTCTTTAGGACATTATCTTTAAACGTAGGAAATAATATTCTCAGAGTATCATACAAAATTAAGATAACTTAGTTAATAATTAGGAAATTGTCATAACTTTAAGAATGACATGTTTTTATTTTAAACATTGCGACGACTTTGTTGCAAATTACTTAAAAGTATGATTTTTTCTCAATGTCATTAAACATTTTACTTTATATGGACTAAATTGTCCTAATTTTAAGTATGAAATGTCCTTATTTTCAAGATTAGGATATCTTTCTTTAAAATTAGGAAATTGCTTCTTTCTTAGGAAATTGCGACGTCTTTGAAGCCAAATCTTTAAAATTAGGATGTTTCTCAGTCTAACATAAAAATGAAAGAAATTTACATAATTTTAAGTGTTAAATATCCTTATTTTAAATATTGCGACGTCTTTGGAGAAAATTCTTTCAAATTAGAATTTTTGTCAGCCTATTATAAATATAAAGACAATTTACTTTATATGAAGGAAATTGTCCCAATTGTATGTTTGAGATTCGAATATTAGGAAAACTTTTGAAATTTTTCATAATATCATAAAAATTGATAGAATTTATTTAATATTGAACAAATACCTTAAATTAGACAGATGTGCCGTCCAACAGAAACGTCAAAATCTTTCAGTTACGAACGAATAGGAATGAACTGTCACACGCGAAAAAACACTTTTCCGCGAACATGTTTGAACTTTTTTTGCACTAATCGATTAATATTATTTTTATTTAATTGTGACAATTACAAAAAAATAGGTCCAAAATACTTGTTGAAATTTCTATTCGTTCGTACCTGACAACGTTATCGCTCCGGGATGAAATATCTTACTTACTATTTATTATTTTTGGTCCGGACTTCTTTCTTTTGAGTATTCTCTATTTCACATTTTAATCACATGAACAGGCAACCGCGATTAGTGTTACAAACGACCCAACGTATAAGTCGGGGGTGATGCAAAGGTGCACAAACGATTAGTGACAAATCCACCGTTACGTTAAAGGTATACCAAAACGTTGCCGTGATGCGACTAATCGTTACGTTGAACACACAGTAAAGGCTGGGCTTAGCAAACGAAACTGTAACGTAATGTTACAATAAAGGTATTGTTGCCCCCATGAGCAATTACGCAAGACTTGACTCAGAGATTCACAACAAATATATCAATTAATTTTATTAATTTCTCTATTAATTACTTCTCTCATTTTGAAGTATTATTTTTTATTTTCCCTTGCATTACAAAAATTATGCGGACATGTCTTCTTTGTTTACTGTTATATTGATTTTATATTGGTGTGATTTTATATTGATTGTTTGCAAATAAATGTAAACGTACCGTCCTAAGCAAATTTCAGCGGGTTCTTTTGTTTGTTTATGCTTCGTTTTCGTTATCTAATCGTTATACCGATTTCCATATGACAGATCAGTTATTTCTTTACACTACGGGACGTTGCGATTTAGTTTCCTGTACGTTTGCCTAATATGACAGATCAGCTGTTTCTTAAATCGTCGACGTAACTCTCGCTCCCTCTGTTTAGAGATAAACGTCTTGGTTTAAACATTAAACAAACAGAGACAATGAGCCTTATTCATAAAAATTATATGAAGATTTGAGGAACATTTTAACACTGCTAACACGTTGCTCAAACCTTCATTAAATTTGTATGAATAAGGCTCAATGAGTTTAGATTATTTTCAATAGAAAGTCAGTTGGATTTTATTAAATTTTTAATTTACTCTGAATATAAATAAAGCACACTATTACTTAGTAATTTATTTGTATCTAACATTTAAAATAATGTTCCTTTCTCTCTTCCAGTGTTGTGTACCTGATTTAAAATCTCTAAGAGAATTCGTTTCGCGTCCGCCAATATGTTCGACGCGTTTACACTGTACCATGATAAGACACGATGATGATTCCAACATTAGCTCTGGTACTTGCTATACATTATATTTAGAATATTTGGGTGGTCTGGTGCCACTGTTAAAGGGGAAACGTACATCTAAAATACGTCCGGAATTTGTAATATTTGATCCACAAGTGAATGGTAAGTTTTGTTAAATAATACATATCATTCCAACTTGCACTGGGGGATTTTAGAGGGAAAGGATAGAAGCTTAAATATATAACGTTACTGAGTAGAAAAGGCGGACATTTTCTCGATCCGACAGAGAAGAGGAGAAAATGGAAAACGTAGTTTTCAAAGCATTTTCCCTAATGTCGCCAACATGAATGAATTAATAACGACCGTGGTCGAATAAACTCAAATGGTCTTGTCGAGATTTGAACCAGGTCTCTCTGAATTATAGGTATAGATAATAGGTTTATGCTACCTACTACACTACGACGGATTTTGATATTTCGGGTCCTAGCAATACTAGTGCTGCTGCAAACTGGAACTTCCATTGGAAAGTTTGACATTTTTTAGCATTACTTCACCCAGAACTTTTTTTGCTGAAAAACATTGAACATTTCCGTGCGATGATTTTTAACGATTTTCGGCGTCGATTGTCGACACAAGAGTGTCTCAATAAACTTGTTTCGACTTTTGGCGATGAAGCACCATCAAAAACCAAATAAATCGCTGGTACCAAGAATTCAGTCTCGAACGCCGTTCGCACCATGATGAATTTCGTCAAAGTCGTCCAGCTTCGGTCCTTTGGCAGGACCGTTGCTGTGCGTGAACTGATAAAGCAAGTGACAAACCGTAAGATCGAGGCATTCTTGGGCATTAGTATGACAAGCATCAATAAGATATTGCATGTTCATTTGGCCGTGAAAAAGATCTGTTTTCGTTGGATCCCACATAATTTGAATAATTCTCAAAAAAGGCTCGTTTCGATTGGAGCAAAGCAATGTTGAAAAAATACAACCGCGGAAGCTCAAATGTAGTGTATAACATCGCCACAGGTGACAAATCATCTATCTAAGAGCCCGAAACTAAACACCAATCGACCGTATGGGTCTTTCAAGACGAGCTAAATCCCACAAAAGTTGTTCGTGGAAGAAGCACATCGAAGCAAATTATCGAGGTTTTTTTTCGGTATAACCGGTCATGTGGCCACAGTGCATTTAGTGGAACGTAGGGCTGTCAACTATGAGGGGTAGACAACCATCTATTTACCAACAGTGTTCGAAGAAATAAGGAAAAACAATAAGAGAAGACGGGTCATTTTGCATTACGACAATTTGAGCTCTTTCACATCAGCTGTAACAATGTGCTATTTGTGCACTAAAGATGTCGAATTGATGGGTCATCCGCAGTACAGCCCTGATTTGACTCCCAATGGCTTCTTCTTATTCGCTCACATGAAGAAAAAACTGCTTGGTTCCAGTTTTCATCAGTATTGCCAGGACCCGAAATATAAATAGCAACCCTCGTACATACGTCAATTTATATTTTCATTATCTTCTGATTCTCATCGGATTCAGTTCATCTGATTCGGTTTACGAAATTGGTATTCTGTGTAAGAGACCTTACGCCTTTGATTTACTCCTGTAATTGACTGTAAGACTCCATAAGGTACGGTTTACACGTTTTGAAGAATTACTAACGGTACGGTTGGCCTAGGCGAGGGCCGTAGAGCCTAACGGTACGGTTGGGCCTTACATGACCAAGGGCCATGTAAGGCCCATAAATTCCTGATCAGCCTGAAATGGTATTAGAGAGCAGATTGACAAAGATATAATGTTCTGATAAAAATTTAAATAAATACATAAATATGAGGTTGGTTTTAAATTCCTGGAGACTGTATTCCTGAAGTCACAGCTAACTAAAGTGAGATGTTGACCTAGAGAGGCGGTGAACCAAAGAGATGTTGAACTAAAGATCTGTTGGACAATTGTAAGCTGGTGAACTAAATGAACGAACTACATCACTCAATTGAACTGTACTAAAATGAGCGATTACTTAAAAGAACAAAAGTGCCAACTCTACACTGGGGTTTTCTCTATACCAGAGTTGACCACCGAGGTCTTACTCTATACCAGAGTTGACCACTAACGTCTTCTATAGTCGGCCACTGAGATTTTCTTATATAACAGAGTTGACCACTGAGATCTTCCTATACAGCTGAGTCAACCACTGAGGTCTTCCTCTATACTAGAGTCGACCATTGAGGTCTTTTCTATGCTAGAGTCGACCATTGAGGTCTTCCTCTGTACTAGAGCCGACCATTGAGGTGTTTTTCTATGCTAGAGTCGACCATTGAGGTGTTTTTCTATGCTAGAGTCGACCACGAAGGTCTTCCTCTGTACTAGAGCCGACCACTGTGGTCATCCTCTATACTAGGTTTTCCTCTATTCCAGACGTATTCCTCTATACTAGAGTCGACCACAGAGGTATTTTTCTATTCCAGACGTATTCCTCTATACTAGAGTCGACCACAGAGGTATTTTTCTATTCCAGACGTATTCCTCTATACTATAGTCGACCACATACTCGTAGGTCTTCTATATTATAGTCGACCACTTAGATCTTCCACTGTGGTCTTTTTCTATACTAGAGTCGTCCAGTGAGATCTTCTTATATAGCAGAGTCGAACACTGAGGCCTTCCTTCATTCCAGACGTATTCCTCTATACTATAGTCGGACCACTTAGGTCTTCCTCTATACTAGAGTAGACCACTGAGATCTTATTCTATACTAGAGCCGACCATTAAGGTCTTCCTCTATACTAGAGTCAACCATTGAGGTGTTCTTCTATGCTAGAGTCGACCACAAAGGTCTTCCTCTGTACTAGAGCCGACAACTGTGGTCATCCTCTATACTAGAGTCGACCACTGAGGTTTTCCACTATTCCAGACGTATTCCTCTACACTAGAGTCGACCACTGAGGTCTTTTTCTATTCCAGACGTATTCCTCTATACTATAGTCGAGGTCTTCTTCTATACTAGAGTCGACCAGTGAGATCTTCTTATATAGCAGAGTCGACCCATGAGGCCTTCCTAAATTCCAGACGTATTTCTCTGTACTATAGTCGGACCACTTAGGTCTTCCTCTATACTATAAGTAGAGTCGACCACTGAGATCTTCCTCTATACTAGACTCGACCATTGAGGTCTTTTCTATGCTAGAGTCGACCATTGAGGTCTTCTTCTATGCTAGAGTCGACCACGGAGGTCTTTTCTATGCTAGAGTCAACCATTGAGGTCTTCTTCTATGCTAGAGTCGATCACGGAGGTCTTTCTCTATACTAGAGTCGACCACTGAGGTCATCCTCTATACTAGAGCCGACCTCTGAGGTCATTCTCTATTCCAGAACGCGTTACCGTTATCGTCGATAGCGGACGTCTCACTTGTCTTGTCTGTTATGACGGGTCAATGTCTTATTGCAGGACACGCAGATAGAATTGAATTCTTGAGTGAGGAAATATATAACATATTTACGGCCAATTCCACAATCTTCGGTTATCCTACAGGATTAGCCTACAGTTATAGCTGTCAAATTGTATTAAAGTTTTTATTTTTTAACTGTGAGTTGGCTCTAACCGAAGGTTGTGAAATTCGGGGTTAGTGTGAGTTTTTTAAAACAGTCTGTAAGAGCCCAAAAATGTTTTCTTTATCGCTTTCCACATGTGTTGCAGTAATGTGACTTAACAATCATGTCCAAAAATATCCTAGGTCCAAGGCCATCCCTGCAGGTACTGTTTCGCTGTTTTGACTGTCTGTCTGAAAATGCAAATGGTCATCCGAGGAGGACACCGGTCGTAATTTTCACAAGCGTGTAAATGACTCAATGGCGTCTAGCTCACATTCTATGCCACTCTTTATAGTTAGCCACGGATATACCTATTACTCTATAAAATTTGTCTGTCTGTCGGTTTTCCAAGTTCTGCCGCCGAGCAACTTCCTGATCAGCCATATGCTTTATGTAAGTTTATGTTAGCTGAAACTGCTGTTAGCGGAAAGTTTGCTAGTGATAGGGAAATGTAAATGTCTAGTCGGACTCGTGGTCGAGGATGAGTGTCCCACATGTCTTCTCTACGGACTAGAAAATGGATATTGACATGTGAGGTTTTCCCAACTGGATTTACTGTAAATCCAATCTTTCCAACATCACCATTGATGTTCCGTTTGCGCCAAGCGTCTTGGATGGCATTAAGTCTACCATCAACAGTAAATGATTACTGTGCAGCTTCCATTCGAAGTTCATGAATATAAAGCTTTACTCCTCTTTTGCTGTATCAATCTATGGACGTTTAAAATATATCCCGTCATCCGTTCGGATCAATCACTACCCTATCGCCAAATGTATCTTCAGGTGTAACCACACCTTTCGACAGGATTCGGACTGATTTAACCGTTTCCAACAATGTTCTGATACTAGAATGCTATTTATCAATTCAACTTGGCCTAACGTAGGATTGGTACAAAAAATATCATAACATTTGTCGGGTAATCCCTTAGCCTCTTAAATTAGTTCGCAAGTACAGATGACCCTTCCACGGTCGTTCTATAGATAGTATTTTTGAGTTAGTTCGAAAAATTAATCCGTCAGACCAGATGATGCGTTCGTAAGATGTGACAACCCATTATCCATTACGGAAATCCTTTAATCTATCAAAGTTATGTTCCACAGTACGTTATCTAAGACAAAACGGCATAGTTCGACGAATTTGCAGCAAATTATTTAATACCCAACTATTTCATCATGTGAAATGCAGGAAGTGGCTGACTGTTGTATTTAACACGACCAGGTTCTGTATATAAGAGAGTAGGTAGTTAGCTCATTGAACCTGTTGCTGAGACAGTTTGTGAACCTTTCCCACAAAAGTTTACCTGACACCCAAAATTACGTCGAAAGCTCAGTGTATGGAGAGGATTGTGTTCGGTACTCAGGAGAATAATACGATTTGTCAGAACAAGTTATACGTTAGTGAGCTCTGACTAACTGTGATAATTCATAACGCGTCGGTAATATTCATTAATCCAGTCAAAGGAATGTCTCACTGGTCGTTAGTTATTACGTTCACTTGACTACGGATATCAAGCAAGCATCTCGAAGAAATCCAAGATTTTGGCGATTCCACTAAATGCAGAACATAGAGTCGCTTTAGCAGGATTCATAGATGCAAAGATTTTCCCAATACGAATCAATGCAGAACATACTCATAGAGTCACTGTACCATGATTATACGGTCAGATACAATCAGAGAAAGTAGTTCGTGACTAGAAATAGGTTCTCGAGTTCGGTGGTGATTGGAATGTAGGTTCTTAGATGTATCCCATATGTCGAAATTATTCAGTCCACCCAATTTGGGATTATAAAGTTGTTTGATTAGAACTTATTACCGCTATATATATTCAGACAATGTATTTAGTGATTGCAAAATAGGTACTCAGGGTGAACGAGACGAGTAAATTACTTACGACAGAACTGCACAAAATGTAAATCTGAAATCTCCAAATGTCTGCCCTAACATCCATCTAACATTAATTGATGCAGCGAACTATTTTGAACTTTTAGAAGCCTCCGAATTCTTTCAACACTCACCAGGATCAAAAAGTTCATCATCGTCTAGTCAGTCGACCAGTACCACGGCCAATGGTCGAACAGATTCGTCGGATAGTGAATATGATGAACGGATACGTGGTTCACCACATACGCCACGTAAACGCAAAGTGCGGCAACAAAAACGTCATGGAAATGGCCACGATCGAAACACTTTGACAACGGGTAGCAATGATGGCAGTGATGCTTTGGATGAACTGGCCTATGTTGACACACTTCCCGAGGTCGGTTAATCGCAGAAATGTTTAATGCAAAATGTTCATATAATTTCTTAATTTATTTTGTAGGAAGTGAAACTAGTTGAGGTGACCTCCAATATTTGGGGCACCAAATTTAAGATGCATGGTCTTGCAAAAACCGTCCCCGCCAACTTGGGCCAAGTAACATATAAAACGTCCCTGCTGCACCTGCAACCCCGACAAATGACTCTGGTCATTACAGAGTTGAGAGATGATTTTCCTCTTGGTCCAGACCCGAACTTCAATCCGAATCTTTTTTCGGAAGACGAAGATGAAAATCACACTCAAGCTACTGCTGCAGTGGCCGAAGTGGCGACTATACCACCCGACTCGGGCGGCGCCGGTGGTGGTGGTGGTAGTGGTGTTGGTGGATTGCCCACAAGAAAACTTAATGAAATTGCACCTCCCATAGCACCAATGTCGCCTAGACCGAATCGCTTGTTGTCTCGTCATCGCAACTCTTCCAATGGCAACCAGATTCCTGGATCGCTGGGTAGAAGTCCGTTGGCTCGTGCCGAGTCTTACGATGACGACTCAACAAGTGAGTCCCCTGAAGCTGTTCCCTCCACATCTGCAGCTATGATGGCAGCAGCAGCAGCGGCCGCCCACAATAATTCACAACAAAGCAATCACAAAGTCTTGCGTCCAAAGAACATAACATCGAGTTTTGCTCGCTCCAACGGCAGTTCGTGTGGCCAGTCGCGTCATGCTATATCACCGCTTTTTAGCGATGGATCCGTCCCTACTTTACAATCTCCCAAGAATGCCGTTGCCCCCACTGATATTATCTTTGAACGTCCGGCCGTTGCGGCCAATGGCCAGACTACACTAATGTCCTACTCCAGCAATGCTGACTACACCAACAATGTCGTCCAAGTGAAGAATGCTTTAATGTCGGAAACCATTCGCTCCGCCAATAGTCATGTTAATCCAGTGCCTCTAAATTTAAGTTTGAATTTGGAAAGAATGGATGCAACCAACAAAGTAAGAACCGCCTGCGCCGCTGCCGCTCTACCTTCCACTTCGAAAAAGCGTGATATACTCTATATAGATGATGAGACGCAAAATACTTCGCAGCAGCAGCATCAACATCAACTGCAGCAGCAACAGCATACAGTCAATGCCATAGTCACCTGCTCACCACAAGCATCGTCGTCGGCGACGGCAGAATCCTCCAATCCCATGAAGAGAACTCCTACAGTGGTGTCGATAGCTCCGGTCGCCAACGATGTTATAACTCGGAGTTGTAGTGTGGGCTATTTGGATTCGGTGGCCATAACACCATCCGATGAGGCTCTCACCGCACTGCGAAGAGAGGCCCCTAACAAAAGGCTTATCCTGGTGGATAATCGCAAATGTCGCAAGAAACGTAATCAGCAAGGGGTTAGTGAATAAGTCGTCCTCATGTATTTATTATTTAATATTCCCAATCATTTTTTATTTCGTTCTGCAGGATTCGAGTAGACCTAAACTGGTGCTGACGGGCAAATCGAAAAGTCTAGATTCTTGCGATTTACTTTCCACCCAAACCAAATTGAGCAGCAAACAATTGGAGAAGTTACACGAAGAGTCGTCCGGGGCCGGTGGCAAGAAATCCTCATGTTCCTCCTCCTGCCCAGCGACCAGTAGTGAAGAATGTAAACGTTGTACGGCGACTGCGAAAAGTTCCACCGCCGCCAGCGATGACATTATTCGAGCGGATGTGGACACACCCACCACACACGTAAGGGAACAGCAGCCCAGTGAAAATGAGAGTCAACACAACAACAAACCTGCGAGTGGCAGTGAAACTATACCCAAACGACGAATCGATGTCATTACCAGTTTCACCGACAGTCCGTTATTTACACGCAAACATCGATTTGGCAATAGAAATAATGGCGACACAGCGTCGCCGACCTTAGCTAGAAGAAATGAGAATGGTTTCAGTTTAGTGAAACAATTGACCGAAGGACGCTGGAGGCGTAAAGATCCTAAACAAAACGCCTCCACGACGGCGGCTCCAGGTGCTGCATCGCAAAATGTTAACGGGGAGCAGCAACAGCGTAATGGCGAAAATAGGAACAGTGATAGTACCATAGAGGCCACGCCTGTAGAATCGAGAGCTTCAGTTTCATTACATACTCAGGTGAGACCAAGTGAAGGCGCCCTTGCTTTAACATCAATCCCATTAATTTTTCCTTCTTTGCAGGCCCTTACCACCTTAGAAAATATTATCAGTAGGTTAAGAGATTTAGATGAAGGTCGTCTAACACCGCCCTCTACACCACAACGTTTACCGCGAAGTTCACCTGCCTCGCCGGCCGCCAGTAAAAAGAACAAACGCTATCAGAGCAGTTCGCCCATACGTAACATTTTGAATTCCCCGCTTCTCAATAGACGTCAGAGGAAAAAACAAAATATCATTGATAGTTCGGATGATGAGGCAAATGGTACGAATGGTTCGGGCGAGGAGAATGCCTATAGCAATGGCAATGGTTGTAGCAAACAATATCGTGATTTGGAGACATTCCAGAAAGCCCAACTGCGACAAAAGGTAAGTAATAGACGTTATGGAATTTTATACAGAGAGCAACAAAATGTAAGGCATTTGAAGAACTTCAGTGCAATCAGCTATACTGTAAAAAGTACTAAGAGCTGATCTTTTCTAAAAGTGCAAACAAGCTGGGAATAATACTAGATAGGAAATTTTTATTCAGACCTAATGTACCCACAAAACGAAGAACATTGTATTTTATTCTTTCAAATTTATGAAAAAATCCTAATAACAGGTGGCGCAAAAGTAATCCTCCTATCAGAAAATGCTATAAATTTTGCGATTGGCCCCTAATGTCAGTTCTATTTTGACATTTGTGTAGTAAACACATGCGAAATACACGTTAATAAACCATGTTACGCTACACTGCTCCAGAACGCGGATCCACAAGAAGAATCAAAGTTTTTCATTTTTTTTTAAATTACAGCCAAAAAACATCGAAAAGTTACTTTTGCGCCACCTGTTATAAAATCTGATTTGGATCGACACATCGATTTGGTTCTCATAAAAACGGAACTAGTCAAGCTGATTTTTCAAGTTAAAAAAAATATTTTTCGTGTTTTAATGATAGAAAATTATAACGTCAATAATAATTCAGACGACGAACTGAAGTTGGACTAACATTATTAAATAGCTAAGATGTTGTGAAATATTTAACAAATGTTAGTATTTTTTAACAAAAGTTACTTTATGCATTAGCTGTTTTTATCCATTTTCAAATTAAATTAAAACTGAACTAACATTTTTGAATTCCATTTCGAAATAGCACATTATTAAGAATGAAAAATATTCCGATTTATCCCGAAAATCACAATTTACCAGAAAATCCCGGAATATCGAACAATTTCGGGATCCCGAAAAATCCCGAAAAAATCAAGGGAGCCCGGAATTTGCAATTTATAAATCCCGAATCCCGGGCTTTTTGAAAACCAATCCCGTTTGACATCTCTACATACAGCTCATATGGGTACCTGGGCATAGGGATATCCCGGGGAACTGCATAGCTGATTAATTTGGTAGGAAAGGGACGACATTACAAATTCTCGAAGATTTTGCATATAACGGAGGAGGCAGGCCAATGAAAGTTGATTAGAAATCGGCACATGTAGAGTAGCTACACAAATCTGGCCAATAAACAAACTAAGGAGGTCAAAATTTCTTCCTGCAGTAGAGAAGAAAAAAACTGTCTACGTTAGTGGCAGTTCTGACGGGACACTGCCTGATCTGCGAATACGCCAGAAGTTTATGCATTCAGTCGAATGACTTCTTCAGGAGCTGTGGTGATGAGGAAGAAGTGCAAAACATTGAACATCTGCTCGTCCCTCGTTAAGTAAACGACGTCTGGATATACAGGGGTCGGCCTTTTCTGATGGATCTTTCCGGTACCGATATTCGTGCTATTGCTAACTTTGTTTATCAAACAGGTTAGTTTCGATGAGGGGCATCTGAGGCCGTGGTGTCACTAGGGACCTCTATTGGTCTATGCGGGCTGGCAACTCCGGCTGACATCCTAACCTAAACCTAAGTATATTTATGTTAATTATACATCTTATTAGATCTTGAGATCCATATTAGGTTTAGTTTTGGGCAAAGAGTGCCAACCTATATGACATGCTCGCTTAGACTATCAATCCCGCTGAAACAATTTGATTGCTTTAAAAGGCTCAAAAGTTAGAGGATTTTGACATTAGCCATATCTATTGATTATCCTCCTATTCGTCTTCGCAGCTTCAGCAAAAGTAATTTATCTACACTCTCTGTGAATCGTCCATTAAATCAGTGACAGGTCGATACGATAAGTAAGACGTCTGGTGTCGATAACAACAGCAGGGCATTTGATGCGATTGGAGTTTATCCAGGGTCACATTTGCCTGGAATGTATGCATTTCCTGACTAGAGACCGCCTGCAATTGGTTGCCGTAGGTGCACTATCTCTAGAAGAGCTTGCAGGTCACTAGAGACATGCCCATTCCAGTTCCCCTGGAGCGTGTTAGGTAGTTTCAATTCTACCAAGTTCGTCTGATTTTGCAGTTCTCTGTATGTCTATGTGATCCTGCATCCAAATCAGGGAAAGAATTCTCTGACTATAGCCATCTCGTTAGAAGCCTGCGATAGTCAGAGAAAATATAGATTTCGACATTAGTCAGAACATTAATGTTGAGCCATTCTGCTACCTTTGTAATAGATTTTAGTCTGCTAAACACTCAGGTGGTCAGGAAGTCACTTGCAATGGAGCGCCGTAGTTCCTTGGGAACGACACCAAATCCCATTTGATTGTTAGTTTAAAACTATTTCTATAGAAGTTAACGAATCTCATGACCTGGGAGACTTCGAGTTTAACACATTACCAGATCTGACTCATTCCAGAGGATCTTACTGGAAGATTCTGAGGAAATTAGTGTCAAGTACCGATTTTCTATAATTCTAGAGGGCTTTTTGCGTGCTCTACAATAAGGCAGTGATCCGTCATGACCGAGGCGATCCGGTCCCTCACGACAGCAGAGCGTTGGTGTGTTCATCTTCGTTGTCATTAGGGCTCCATCTTTTCAGCAAGAGCTTCCAGGTCGCATGTAGGGTAGTTCCGGCCTCGGGCTTTAAGCTGGAACACCTCAGCTTGGAAAATATACAGTTTCTGCAGGTATACCATCATTCCATTTTGATCTATCATGAACAGCTCCTGGAAGGTCGGACATTGTGTCTACTATTAGACTATGTCCGTAACCATTTTTTGACTGGGTATAGATATACATATACGGGGGCTGTATCTAAATCCTATCCTATTTTTTTCAACTCAAAAAATTACACACCCCCGAGTTTCAAATTGGATTGGATGTAAAATATAGCTAACATAACGCTAAGAAGTTATAGTTGTTGGGGGTTGAATACAACACTCCAGTTAACTTAACAACTATTTGAAATATGTTTATTTAATATACATATTAAATACAATCAGAATGCCACAGTTGTTGTGTCGTAGATTTCACGAGCAATCAACTTCTGTTATCTCTTATGCTGTCGTTGAGTGATGATGCCAGATTTTGAATTAGATGTCATCTGCTGAGACGGTGTTGCCACAAAGTCAAATCGTAAGTATTTGAAGGCTATATATAAATCTGAACCGCTTTCCTTCGAATTTTGCAGGGGTTGTCCTTGAATCATGAAGCTGTACTCTGCCAAATTCCATAATTATCGAATATAATACAGCATATATATGACATAGGTAAGAAATCGGAATGAAAATACGGGCGGTCCCAAAGTTAGGTAAGCTGACGCACAGATGATAGCAGTAGTTTGAAAAAAATTACTTTGGTGAAAAATGGCAACCTTATAAAACATATGTTTTATGTTGAAAGTCGCCGCGTTGTCTATTTTTTTTTGAGCCGTTAAAAAAAGGTCTATTTGAACCGTTATTTAGTTCAATACATTCATTTCAAAGGGCTTAGCCCAACCCATACAAAAGGATGGCGGAGTTTAAACGTGGCCATACGATCAGCCAAGGCCAACATCGTAGTGGTCGACCAATGGAGGTTTTGTCCACGCCAGAAACTGTTGAGAAAATACATAAGATGGTTTTGTATTATCGTCGGCATTTCCAAAAGTACAGGGTTTTCCAAGAAGAGGTGTTATTTTGAATCTCCCGGTATTTCGGTAGCTGTCACTTTTGAAGCTTTTATTATTTGACAAGTAAGTATACGCCATTACTAAAAATGGAACGATACAAAACGATACGAACGATACAAAATCAACTTGACTGATGAGGCCCATTTCCACCTCGGTGGCTACATCAACAAGCAAAATAGTCGCATCTGGGGCTCGGAAACCCCAAGAGTTATTGTTGAGAAGCCTCTTCATCCTCAACGTGTGACTGTTTGGTGCGGTTTATAGTCCGGCGGGGTCATTGGACCTTACTTTTTCGAAAATGAAGTTGGATCAATAGTTACGGTGAATGGATTGCGCTATCGAGAGATGATTAATGACGGCGCTACGTGCCACACAAGCAACGAAATCATTGCACTGTTACGGGAAAATTTTCCGGACCGTGTTATCTCTCGAAGAGGTGATCACAATTGGCCACCGAGATCTTGTGATTTAACACCTTGCGACTTCTTCCTCTGGGGCCACGTGAAAGATAAGGTCTACGCCAACAGCCCAGTGTCGATTCAATACCTCAAAGATAGAATTCGTGAGGCTATCGAGGACATAGGGCAGCCACTTTGCGATTTGGTTATGGAAAATTTCATGAAAAGGATATGGTCCTGTAAGCGTGGTCGTGGTGGCCATTTGGCTGATGTTGTTTTTCATTATTAACGGCATACCTTCCTCTTTATTATGAAATAAACATCCGATCATTTATCTCAAAAATCTTTGAATACCAAAATAACACCTCTTGTTGGAAAACCCTTTATTATGATAAGAATTTCAAAAAGTGAGTGTACATCGCATCTTGACCGACAATTTGAAGATGAGACAGCTGTGCGCAAGATGGGTGCCACGTTTGCTCACAATAGAACAAAAACAGCGTCGTGAAGATGTTTCAATGGAGTGCTTGGCAATGTTTCACCGCAATAAAGCCGAGTTTTTGCGTCGATTCGTTACCGTGGGTTCACTCCTGAGACAAAGGTACAGTCAACGGCTATTATTACGCTAACTTATTGCAGCGTTTAAGTGATGCAATTTAGTAAAAAGGCCGCCTTTGGTGAAAACAGAATGTTGTTGTTTTATCAAGACATTGCACCAGTACACACATCCATCCAGCTCCCTCTGATTACATTATGCAAAAAATGAACAGTTTTTGAAAAATACCCGGACTAGACAGTATAGGTTCGATTCTACTGCCAAAGGGTAGTACAACCCTATTCTCGGTTTGGCGAAATTAGTGACCAATTTTTTTATGGGCCTCCAAAATTTCTGATAGTCAGTGGATCCCTCGAAAAAGGTGTCATCAGCTTTTGTCCAACAACTAATTCAGATTTGGTGATACCGCTTAACTATTTTTGGCAATAATGTTGCTAAGAATACGCTGAACAAAATCCTTACCTTTATGAAAAAGGGAAGTAAAAAAATATTTTTTTTTACTTTTTTCAGCACCACTCGGTCGGTTACCATAGCACTACACTTTGATATCCTCATGTGACCGTAGTTCTTGTACCTCCATATTGATAGGCCATGTCGTCCGCATATGCCACGACCTTGCAGCCACAACGTTCTAGATCCAGCAGGATTTCACCGCTAGGTTCCAAATCAGTGGAGACAGTAATCGATTCGATAGTGCTCACAAGTTCGTGCAGGGCTGATTCTGTAGACTTCCCCTTATTGTAAGCATGTTGGTTCACCGACAAGAGTTTTGTATCCAGGTTTTCCCTAATGAAATAATCTAAAAGTCTTTCCAGACCTTTCAATAGGAAGGAGGATAGGCTAATTGGTCTGAAGCCTTTTGGCCTAGTGTGTGATATCTTCCCCGCTTTAGGTATGAATACCACTTTGGTATCCCTCCATCGATTCGGGATGTATGAAAGCCTGATACAGCCTACATACATTTTCTCCAGCCAGGGGATAATGTACTTTAACATTTTCTGCATTTTTGCTGGAGTGATGCCATCTGGTCCAGGTGACTTGAAGGGCGCAAAGCTGTTAATAGCCGCCCAGCTTATTCTGGATCTCTCAGAAAACAAGCTAGCGACGCTCGCAGTCCACTCGCATTCTTGTTGGTCTTGCTGATCTTCGGGTTCTGTTGGTGAGTTCCCCGGGAAATGTGTGTCGAGCAGTACATTCAGCGACTGCTCGCTGTTTTTTGTCCAGTTGTTTGCCTCATCCTGCAAGTAACCCACTGTACAGGGTGAAACTGATAGTATTTTCCTCAGCCTTGCGGCGTCGGAGACCTTTTCCACTTCGCCACAGAAGGTATACCAAGAGCGTCGTCTTTGCACCTTTCTAAGCTCCTTCTTATAGATCTTGAGTTGCTCTTTATATACATTAGCGACCCCAGTAGATTTAGCTTTGTTGAATAGCTTGTTGCAGGTATTTTTCAAAGCCGTTAGCTCAGAAGTCCACCATTGGGGTTTAGTTTTACCCTTGTACCTTGTTTTTGGACAGGCTTCTTTAAGGGAACTATTGAATGATGTGGTGATATGCTCGACCAGATTATCCAGACCGGCTTTGTCATTCGGTTCGTACAGAAGTTTGGAGTTGAGGACTTTCTTGAAATTCTTCTCATACACCCTAAATAGCTCAAAAAGGACCACATTGTACCGCAAATATGTTAGTATTTCACTATTTTGTAACAAAAATATTTTTTGGTGTAGGGTATGTTTGTGGAACATATTAACCCTCTTCTCGCCCACATAACTATAATTTTTGGCCATATTTTAACAAATCGTAAAAACCACCCCTTAAAATGGGGAGCGTGGGGATTAAATGTTCTACAAAAATGTTGGCCATAAAATTGTACTATATGTGTCAGAACACACCAAAACCCAAAACTTAACACAAATACCAAAAAGGTCAAATTCAAGTCAAAACCCGTCTTGCCCGTGCAGCAATGTCAGTAATACGACCTGGTGTTCGAAGCAGTAACGAAACCAGTAAAGAACGTTTTTGAATGGAATTTGCTACACAAATGCAATTTCCACTAAATTTACAATATATATATACAATTTTGATGAAATTAGCAAATAAATATTATTTGGAAAAATACGATATGGTCAATTTTGAAGGACATATTTATAAAAGTGTAATTCTATGCAATTTTCTATAAAAATTGAATTTCTATGAAATTTATAATAAAATTTTAATTTCTATGAAATTATATTTCAATGAAATTTTCTAAAGCAGGACTTATCCCAGCAAAATGTGAGACAACGTATCGTTGGCAACCCTGTTCCAATAGTTTGCTTTTTGAGTTTGTGCTCCTGTGATAGTTTAATTAATTAATTTTAACCGATTTTAATAGTTTCTTGCATTTTTAAAATTGTGTTTAAGTACAGATAAGTGTATTTTTCAATAAGTGCACCTACTGTTTTTATTAATTATTTGCTCTCTGTGAAAATTCCTGTGTTTTAAGTTGGGATTTATTTGCTATTGCAATTAGATAACAACTGTTGTGTTCCATTTGTTGTTGTTATACTTACTCCCTCCTTTCGTGTGTGTGCTTTCACATTGTTTCATTTGTTCAAACAGAGTTGCCATCGAGCATTTTTTCTTTTGCCAAATATTCTCATCTTTAACTCCTTATAGTAGAGGGTGACATATTAAATCTAATTTTCGTGTATTATTGTTTGTACTTCTTATTCCTGTTTGTTAGTTCGTTTTACAATTAATTTACAATTAAAAAATGTCGTGTGTAAATGTAAACTGTAAGATTGTTTCGGAAACCGAACGATCTATAGAGTGTTGGCTTTGTACTAACATTTGGCATTCTAAGTGTGCAGGTTTATCTGCAAAGGTTGTAGATGTTATGTACGGAGATAGTGATAGTGGTCTTAAATGGTGTTGTAAGAACTGTAGGAAAATTAATGTAGAGTTCTACAAATTTGTTAAAGATTATTCTTCGGAAATCTTGAAATGTAATCTTGAAATGAACCCTAAACCTCCTGCAAATGTAGCATCACGAGCCGGTGGGAAATCGAAAACTCTGACTGTGGTCCCAGCCAAGAAAGTCGTTTTTGTTTCGCGCTTTGCTCCCGACACATCCTCCGAAGATATAGACTTTTATATTAGATCTAAGATTGAAGGTGACTTTTATCTTAAGACATTTAAGATTCGTTCGTCTTCCTCTAATTCTAGGTCATCATTTAAGATCATCGTGCAACCGAAGATCTTTGATAAACTGATATCTTCTGATTTTTGGCCGCCTAAGGCATTTGTTAAAGAATTTGTTGATAGGGTCGACAATTTAGCGCAATTGCCTTTGAGGCCTCCTAGCTCTAATTCATCAAAAAACTGAATAGCTCTTTGGTCATAGCTTATCAGAATGTAAGAGGGCTTAATACTAAATTAACCCGACTATTTACTGATAGCTTTGACTTTGATTTTTCAATTTTGTGTTTCACTGAGACCTGGTTAAAACCTTCAATATTTGATTCAGAGATACTGTCGAATGAATATGTTCTTTATAGAAAAGATCGCATTCAAAAAATTGGTGGTGGAGTTCTTATTGCTGTAAAAAGTTCGCTTTCTTCTGAGCGTGTCATTCTTGATGAGATTGAAGATATTGAACTTATTGTTGTCTCTATTAATTTAGGTAAAGCTAAATTATTGGTTTCATGTTCCTACATCCCACCAAACTCGGAATTATCTGTTTATGATGGCCACTTAAAGGCTATAGGCAGATTGGTTTTGATGTTGAGGGATGTGGACCATATCTTAGTCTTGGGAGATTTTAATTTACCCTCTGTTTCTTGGCTTTCATTGCCAGATACTGATGCATTTACTCCCTTGAATTCTTCTTCGATCACGTTCGAGTGGACTTATGATGTGGTAAGGTGGTTTTCCGATCTCGGACTATTGCAGATTAACGGGATTTCTAATTCGTCTGGAAAATTACTTGATTTAGTATTTGTGAATAACGCTCAGATTTTTGATATTCATAGAATTTCCCCGGTTTCTACCCCGGAAGATGGTTACCATCCTACGCTGGGTATTTCCATGATGTACGACATTTCGGACCCTTCTTCTATATACCCCCCACGTGAAGAGGGTACAGTCTTTTGTTTCAAAAGAACAAATTTTGAGTTGCTAAATTCTCTGCTCTTGAATACTAACTGGGATTTAGTTTGTTGTTGTAATCACCTGACTGATATTGATGTATCTATTGATAGATTTTACAATGTCTTGAATGAATGTTTGGTACAATCTGTACCAAAAATTCGTATTAAGAATACCAATAGACCACCGTGGTATTCTTCTAATATGACTGCTCTCAGGAACGTAAAGAGCAGACTATTTAAGAAATTCAAAAGGTCTGGATCCGATGTTGATTATGTCAGGTACTCTGTTTCCAGATCACAGTATAACATTGAATCACGTAAGTGCTATGAGCTCTACTTGGAGAAGTTAGCTCACAATTTTAAAATGAACCCTAGATCGTTCTATGATTTTGTCAATATGAAACGTAAGTCTAATCCAAGGCATTCAAGGGTTAGAATTGATGGTGAGGAATTTTGTGGTGATCAATCAATCGCCGATTGTTTTGCAAAGTTCTTTGCATCAACCTATTCTCGTCAACAGTGTCATCTAGTTTCCTATCCTTACAATATTCCATCATTGAATCATTTGAACATTCCTTATTTTGATTTATCTTTTGTATCGTCAAGTTTAGGCAAGCTTAAGACTTCTAACAGTGCTGGCCCAGATGGTATACCGAGTGTAATCCTGAAGCTATGTGCTCAGAGTATTGCTGTCCCGCTCACATTGCTTTTCAATAATTCGTTGAAGTTTGGATATTTCCCATTTATTTGGAGAAAATCTTTTATAACTCCACTTCATAAATCTGGGAGCTTGATTGATGTTATGAATTATCGTGGAATTGCGAAATTAAGTATAATTCCAAAACTTTTTGAAAAAATGATCACTGAGATTTTATCTCATAGTGTTTCACCTATTCTTAGTCCATTCCAACATGGATTTCGTAAGGGACTCTCGACTATGACAAATTTAGTTCAATTTACCTCCCAGGTAATTGATGAGTTTGTTCTTGGTAATCAGACAGATGTGGTTTATACTGATTTTAGTAAAGCTTTTGATAGAGTTAATCATAAGCTCTTACTGTATAAGCTGAATCGCATTGGTTTTAGTAATAACTTGTTGAGTTGGATATCCTCTTATCTTAACAGTCGTGTTCAGATTGTTAAATTTGGTAGTTACTTCTCAGGTCCGATTTTGGTTTCATCTGGGGTACCCCAAGGTAGTCATATTGGCCCTTTGCTGTTTCTACTATTTATAAATGACTTACCAGATTCAATTATTAGTTCTAGATTACTGATGTATGCAGATGATGTTAAGATATTTTATTCTCGTAACACATCTGATGATTCTTTGTTTCTTCAAAATGACTTAGACAACTTTGGTTATTGGTGTGAAATTAATTGCATGGACCTTAATTTGAAGAAGTGTAAACATATGTGTTTCTCTAGATCGAAATTGATTCCATCTAAATTCAGTCTTCTTGGTTCCAATTTAGAAACTGTTGAATCCTTTGTGGATCTTGGTATATTAATGGATCCTAAACTTAACTTCAATAATCACATAATTACAATGGTGAACAAAGCTTATGGTGTCCTTGGCTTCATTAAGCGATGGGCGAAAGAATTCTCGGATCCATATGTAACGAAACAGTTGTATACTACACTTGTTAGACCTATTCTAGAATATGGTTATGTTGTGTGGGACCCCCAATATGGGATTTATGTTGATAAAATTGAGTCCGTTCAGAAACAATTTTTATTATTTGCTTTGAGGCACCTGCATTGGAATAGTGATTTTGTTCTTCCACCCTATACTAATAGGTTGAGCTTGATAAGATTGCCTACTCTTAAGAGCAGACGTATTATGCTGAACACCACAATGATATTGAAGGTTATAAATTGTGATGTGCTTTCTGGATACATGCTTTCTAAGATAAGATTTAACGTACCATTCAGATCTTCCAGATATTACCAATTATTGCATATTGATTTTCAACGTACAAATTACGCATCTGCAGAGCCTATCCGTAGAATGTGCATAAACTTTAACACTTTATATGATATTATTGACTTTAATGTAGGAATAGATATAGTGAAATCTAGAATCATATGTTATTTAAATCAGTAGTGAAATTCTGTTTTATGTGTGTTCTTTATTTAACTAAACAAAGTTAACACTTTTTATGCATGTATGTATGTACATACCGGCTGTTGATATATATTCTGTAGCTGGTATTCCACCCTCTACTGTTAACCCGCCATGGTTCGGATCATGGTGTGTACGCAATCCCTACGTTATGGGGATGTGGCCCCCGCGGTCGGAAGGGGCGGGTAAGAGTGGCTGCGTTGGGAACGTTCGTAAAAAAAAAAAAAAAACGTAATCAAATTAGGTAGCGGAGAGCAAATATCGCTATCATTAAAATTGTTTTCAATATTCTATGGGGATTTGAAATTTAAAAACTTGAGAAAAATTCATTTTTGAATTTTACGAAATTTTTAATTGCTCTTGAACGGTTGAATCGATTTTTACAGTGTATGTCATTTGAAAAAGAAAGGGCAATTTTTATGGATTTTTAAAAAAAAAAATATTAATTTTTCTAAAAAAATGTTTAAACATTAGTTTAAAAAAAATACTTCCATAGGTACCTTAAATTCATACCCTTAATTCATTATTTTTTTTTTGTATGAACTCAAGTTATTTTTGTCACTTGTGGAGACCCGGATACCCCTTTGGGAAGGCCATAAAAAAGAATATTTTAAAAAGTAGTAAAGCAATTTGATATCAATATTATAAAGTGTTTTCCAACAAGAGGTGTTTTTTTGAAATTCAAAGAAAAAATGCAATTTTTTGAGATTAATGGTCGGATTAACAATGAAAAACAACATCAGCCAAATGGCCACCACGACCACGCTTACAGGACCATATCCTTTTCATGAAATTTTCCATAACCAAATCGCAAAGTGAATTCTATCTTTGAGGTCTTGAATCGAAGCTGGGCTGTTGTCTTTCACGTGGCCCCAAAGGAAGAAGTCGCAAGGTGTTGAATCACAAGATCTCGGTGGCCAATTGTGATCACCTCTTCGAGAGATAACACGATCCGGAAACTTTTCCCGTAACAGAGCAATGGGTTCGTTGTTGTGTGGCACGTAGCGCCATATGGTTGAAAGTAACCATCCAACTCCGACCATAAAAAATCATTAATCATCTCTCGATAGCGCAATCCATTCACCGTAACTATTGATCCAATCTTATTTTCGAAAAAGTAAGGTCCAATGACCCCGCCGGACCATAAACCGCACCAAACAGTCACACGTTGAGGATGGAGAGGCTTCTCCACACTAAATCTTTTGGTTTTTCCGAGCCCCAGATGTGACAATTTTGCTTGTTGACGTAGCCACCGTGGTGGAAATGGGCCTCATCAGTCAAGATGATTTGTCGATGGAATTCCGGATCATTTTCATGCATTTCAAGGACCCAATCAGCAAAGACACGACGTTGTTGATGATCGGCCGGCTTGAGTTCTTGTGTTAACTGAACTTTATTAGCAAGATACGGTGTAATGACGTTTGTGGAATGCCCAAATCCAAAGAAAGACGAGGAATAGACAAACCTGGGTTTTCTTCAACACTTTGGGCTACAGCAGCAATATTCTCAGTTGTTCTTGAGCGACGTGTACGGATTTTATTCTTCACATCACTAACTTGTCCCAACAGCTCGAATTTTTCCACCAATTTCTGTATTGCGGTCCGACAAGGTGCTTCACGACGACCCAAAAATGCTTTAGTTTTGCGAACTGTGACTGCAAGATATTCACCATTTTTGTAGTGAATTTTAATAATTGAATCGTGTATCGTTCCATTTTTAGTAATGGCGTAGTTTCTACTTATCAAATGTCAAAGAATAAAAGCTTCAAAAGTGACAGCTACCGAAATACCGGGTGATTCAAAATAACACCTCTTGTAGTTCGTACATTATTAGGCTCCCCACTAAAGCGATATTAAAATTTATTTACAGTTAAAACGTGGACGAATAGAACCGAATGGATCCTCTACTTGCAATAATCCAGCCCCGGTGCGTCGAGAATTCGTTATGCATAACAAGGCACCCATGTGGAATGAGATGAGTCAAGTGTATCAGCTTGACTTTGGGGGACGAGTAACGCAAGAATCGGCTAAAAATTTCCAAATTGAATTTCGAGGAAAACAGGTAAGACCAACACTATTTCCGGCATAAAAAATGTATATCAAAATTAATACTATTATTTTGTGTTCCAACAGGTAATGCAGTTTGGACGTATTGATGGAAATGCCTACACTTTGGATTTTCAATATCCATTCTCGGCATTGCAGGCTTTTGCTGTGGCTCTGGCCAATGTAACACAACGCTTAAAGTAAACTGGATGAACATACAAAACTACATACATACATATGTATTTATTTTAACTCTCTGATTTGTTCGAGAGAACGAACAACAATTTGAACAAAGAGAACAACAAAATTCCAATTTAGGTTGTAGAATACGGAACACTTTATAATTTCCGCGCGGGGAAAATGCCGTAGATTATACAAAACAAAACAAAACAAAAAAAGAAAGTACTTACAAAAAAAACAGGCAGACATAATAAATAACTTAATAGGTTAATAACACACAAATAAACAAAAAAGTAAAACTGCAACCACATCATCAAATACATAAATATAGTGAAATACAAACAAACACAACAATATTTTGTTGTTGTAAATTTACCACATTTTAAAAGAAAGAACAAACAAAAAATGGTGCAATGGTGCTTTGTACCCTACAACCGCCCGCCCCACTCAGAAATGTATAAATACCCCGCCCCGCCCACTTTTAACCCACAGCAAAATTACATACATACAAACATAAGTGCGAACTTGCTTACATACATACATACAACAAGGCATATACATACATCCATACAAACAAACAAAAACAAATATTTTCCGTAATTCAAAACATTTTATCGTAAATAAAACAAAACACGGCAAAAATGGAAATAATATCGATTAGGTGTGCAATACTTATTATATACATACATACATACAAAGAAACACACATACACGCCTTTGGGTGTTCTGTTGAAAGCAAATTTTGCCAGGGATCTCTACAATAGTGTTCGATTACAATAGATTCCAAAAATATGAAAATTTCTATTCGTTAGATAAATATACTCGTCTATTTATACCAGGACTTTCAAACCCTTTGAACTATAGGGCTGACCGCAACCATGTATAGAACCTTCATGCCACTTCTCGCAAAAATATTATTTATTTTTTAATATGATTAATACAGACATGTCACAGAGTGCAAAATCGTACAAGAATTTACGTTTTTGATATCGAAAACGTTTATAGTTTCTACAGAAAACGTAAACAAAAAAAACTTCGGTTTAAAACGTTCACAAAATCTGAAGTGAAATTTATGTTTTTAGTAATTTAAACTGCAGAAAAGTTGAAAAATCTACTAAGGATTAAGTATGAATAATACTTGTATTATTATTTCAATCAAAAAATAAACTTTTCGTACGAAAAATTTAATACTTTTGGTCTTCGAAGTGCTATACACTCTAAAGCAACCATAAAACAAACAAAAAATAAGAGAAAATGCAAGCCTAAAACTAAAAAAAGAAACAAAAATCAAAAAAGAAGATTCGACCAATGAAATGTAAGTTTTTATTTTAATGTTAAACTTAATTAATAATAATAATTGTTATATATTTAAAGGGGCAAACACAGAAACAGTAATCAAGCCATGATTTTGGTCAATTTTATGGAATGCCACCAAGACATGGCCAGGGCGTATGTTATAGGAGACAAGGTGGTTGTGCAGTCTTTGTGGAAAGAATTGTCAAACCATTTAAATTGTGCCGGACCACCAACAAAAAGTCTTTGTGAATGGAAAAAACTGGGCGGATTGGAAGGCTAATGTAAAGAAAAGGATGTATCACAACAAGAGAGAGAATAAAAATACTGATGGTGGAGAATATAATCAGTATGTTTTGTCTGATCAGGAGGAAACAATCGCCAGAATTTGTGCCTTTTACACTCCTGTAGACGGAATCGATGGTGGTAGAAGCTTTGGCGAGCTGGATTTCGAACAAAGTATGAAACATGGTTTGTAATTCGAATGATGGAGAATCAGATAGTGATAAAGAGAATGAAGAAATTGATTTTTCTGCGTGGGTTTCGAAATTTTTATGTGACTACCGTCTATGCATCCAATTATGCCGGGTATCTGGTATTTTGAAAAGAAGTGCAATTTTGAGTTCGTCTTCTCTTCAGGCGTCATTCTTAGTTTTATGAAATGTGGACATATCTTACTCTCGAGAGCTTTCATAACTCTCCATAGAATAAATGAAACGGTGCTTCTTCCCATACTTAGCTCTACGTCCTTGGCTATAACACCTTGGTACGATCCTGTAGCAAGAAAACGAAGAGTTGTTTGCCAATTGAATAATTCCCGGTATTGTAGAGCTCTTCTGGAGCGGTTCAATTTTTTCCAGTACCATTAAAAATGCCTCTTTATTCGAACGATAAAAGCTTATAAAACTAAACAAAAAAAAATGAAGCGAATATACAATTAAATGGATATACTTATTTACTTACACTCCATTTGTTGGGGACAATGGATCTGATGCATCTCTTATTTTTGGCTTTAACGTTTTATTTATTTTCAGTACCGCCAATCAGAATCTGGAGTCGAAACGATATTGTTGACGGCGGTTGCTGAAACAGCTGTTTCTGATTTCTATTCTGCCATATTTTTGATAGTGTTTTTCGGTTTTCATTTTCTTTCGATTTCATGAAAACGTACAAGAGCTGTAGAAGCAAAACTAAAACGATACGATTTTGAAAAACGAAAACGAACCAATTTCGTACAAAACCTGTAACATGCCTGATAAATAAAATAAAATTTCATTGAAATTGTATTTGCCTACAAAATTGTGTCGAAAAATTGAAATTTTATAGAAAATTGCCAAGAAATTTTCTACGCGGGGCAAAATCACCTTTTTTGATATGTTTGAATCGAAAGAAAATATTTTTGGAACACAAATTTTTAAATATTATATATTTCTGAGCAAATAAATTTTATTTGAAAATCAATAAAATGTATTTGGAACGCATATATTAATATATTACAACAAAATTTATTTGCAAACTAAATTTCTCAAATAAAATATGTGTTTAAATACAAATAAAATTATTGTTTAGGAATTTTTCCAAATATATTTTATTTAAAAAAATGTTCAAAACATTTACTGACTTTTTCGAAATTCAGTTTTAATTTTTCCTTGTTTTCGAATTAGACCTCCCAGTTATGATACCATATTAGCTTCCGTTTTAAATCAATCATTTAAATTTTCTGAGTATTCCAAGCCATCATTAGTTGTCAATCCTCTAAGTAATTTATTTTAATCCAAGATTTCAATTATTATTATTTTACGTACATTTAACATTTCTAAAAAATTAACTTTGAATTACTGAAAAATTTAACACAATTTATGTATTTTCCGAATACTTAAATGCAAATAAATATTTGTTTCGGAAATAATAGTCCCAAATAATAACATATTGGGATGTAAACAAAGATTTGTTTAGAACGACATAATCCCAAGTATATAATTTTTGTATATAGCAAATACTATATGTTTAGAGTGTACCCTGAATAAATATATGTTTCAAGCCGAATATGTTTGGGACAATATACTACAGAAGCGATTTTTTTCAGCGTGTAGGAGCTGAGCTGTCAAGCAATTGTGTTTGCTTCATCGTTTTTAAAAAACATTGCATTCTATAATATTTACATAATTAGACATCGGAATATATGCAATTGCATATTTTTATTGGATGGTTGTACGGCAAAACCGAAAACACACGAATTGTTTTTCGTCAAAAAATAATTAAATGTACACCTATTTATATATGCATATTTTAAGCAAGCTGCATATTTCCATATACATCGTGCATATGCCAAAAATATGCAAACATATCGCGACCTAAGAGTGTAAAGGCGCTAAGTCCAATATTAAAAATTGTACAGGAGAGGGAAAATACATACCGTATATTTATGTTTTTAACTGGTATATGGACTTTAAGCTTTTACGATTCAGATATTAAAGAGCATGATTTTTAAGACTTTTTGTTTCCAAATCGATGTATATTCAACTCATCTTGCATTTCGCTTCAATAAATACATTTAGGCAAAACGTGGACTTAGCGCCTTTTCTCTCTTAGGTCGCGACATTTATGTTTCAAATTTGCCGCAAATTCGATCGTTTGCTGTTCCATTTTGTACCGTCCATTATTTTTCTAAAAACGATTTTCATTTTTCTTTTAATTTTAATATGTCAGTGTTTGTCGCCTAAAATATGTAAATGATTACTTTAATTCTGAAACGGCGTAACAGACAAACGGCTGAAGATTTAATCTTGAAATTTGGTGCGAAGGTTGTTCTTGATAGTCTTGATAGTCCAAACAAAAAATATATATAGTATACATATTTATAATATATTGTAAATATATATGTATATATCAATTGTAAATATCATATCAAGTCAAGTTGGCTCAATTAATAATTAAATGGCCATACGAATTTTTGGGATCAAGGTGGATTTTTTGCACATTTTCTATATTTTTTCTCGGTATATTGTATATTTTTTCTAGGTATTGAATACGAGAAAAAAATGCCGAACAAATCTATCCGAAAAAAGTGCATCCAGTGCCTTAAAAGGCAATAAAAATACCGATTGTTTTTATTGGTTATACACAATTCTTAATTCCAACGACATTTAAAACGCAGAGTGAAATGAGGGAGACAAATATAACAAAATGGTACAATTTCTTTATGTTGTCAGTTTCGATCTGACAAATGTACTAAAAGCTTCAAAAGCACTAACAAAAAATATGAAAAGCGTACAGTTAGTGCTTTTTTTCCTTTGCACTAACTGAATACTTTTCGTGTATTGGGGGGTCGGAAAAGCACTAAATCTAGTGCGAAAAGCACTAAATTGGCATCCCTGATTATATTATGAAGGAAGCCAAACCATCCCCAGCAAAATCTTGGTATGTACCTGTCATTATTCCCTACATTACCAAATAATGTCATCTCATTATTCGCTTCATTACTTTCGGCTTATTAGTAATGATTTACCAATAATAACAAAAATAAGTGATTTTTTGTTATCAAAATCATGTTGGCAATTTTCAGTATAATGCAATTTTGGCTATATGCGGGTTATTGATGTTAGACCATTAAAGAATTTTTCACATGGGGGTTTAGGTTCAGAAATCTGCCATTATTTGTTTCGAGGAACATGCGCGATAAAAATCACTTTAAATGGTCATTTCTACGTATCTACCATATCTACTACTTATTTTATAACTTACTGGTAATGCATTATTCAATTACTTAAAATCGTGAAAATGTAAGCATATATTTATGTGGTATGAATATGCTACAAATAAGTACAAATTATGCTACTTTATTGTATGATTTTGGGAAGTACTTTCCTCCAATGACATCCCCATGTTAAAAAAAATGAGAAAAGTGATTAAATAATAAATACTTACCATTACCGAACGTTGCTTACTCGTCGGATTATTTGGTAATGAGAAATGTTGCTGGATCAATAACTTCAAAAAAGGTAATTTTCGATATAAATGAATATAAAGAAAGAATTTTTTTTAGAAAGAAATTTTTTAGAAAAATTTTCATAGATTTTTTTACAAAAAATAGAAGTTTCAACGATTTTTTTAAATGCAAGTTTGAAGTATTTTTTTAAAAATACCTATTTTGACAAAAAATTTTCTATATTTCTATTAAATTTTCCACGACAACCCATATTTAATAGACAATTGTGACATATAACTACTTCGTGAAAAAAATGTCGAAGAAATTTTCTAGAAATATGTCATATTGACGAAATTTTAAAGAAAAATTGAATTTTGACATCATTTTCTAGAATAAAAAAGGTTCGATAAAAATGTATGTACTTTCGATAAAAAATTCCAAAAAAATCAATTCGTACCAAATTTTCTAGAAATAACAATTTTCAACGTTTTTTTTTACAAAAATAAAATTTTCAACGAATTTTATTACAAAAATGCAATTTAGAGCGAATTTTTTAAAATACCAGCATTAAGAAAATTTTCTAAAAAAATACAATTTTGCTGGAATTTTGTGGAATTTTAACATTAGGGGGGTAACGTTGGTAAACTTTTTTGGAAATTTTTTATTTTAATTTTTGAATGGAGAACTTCTTAATATAGATTGTATAGGATCAGAATTTTTAACATTAAGAGGGGTAAAGTTGGTAAACTTTTTTTTGGAAATTTTTTATTTTAATTTTTGAATGGAGAACTTCTTAATAATATTGTGTGAAAAATTGAGATGAATCGGAGCAAAACTAACGAAGATACAGCAGTCTAAGGAACCGCGTCTCATACCTGACTCAGTACATCAGAAGAACTTTAAAGCGCTTTTCCCACAACTCACGTTTTCAAAATCAGCGTCCATCATAACATCAAAACTACTGCAACGATCGTTTTGAAATTTTGAACACTATTTCTGTAGATAATTCACAAGGCAGAGAGAGATTTTTTCAAATTAGTAAATATTTATTTATTTTACAAAAATAAATTAGCCGATTTTTTTTTTTGCAAAAATCGCGTTTTTCACTTCAATGTATTCCCACTTTAATTTATTTTAACTTTTTGTTTTAGAATAAAAGTGCGTACACCCAAAGCAAAATGTTCATGGTTTTTAAAGCTCTTTAATCCTATGGAAGAATATTTTTAAATTTTAGCGGTAGAAACTGCAGTAAGTGAAGTCTGCATTAGAAAATGACTTTGTATATCAGCGTCCTCTACGAGGGAAATGTAGTACTTATCGAGACCAATACATTGATGTATCGCATGTGAATATCGAACTACAAACAAAAAAGTTACGATAAAATAACGAATTTGGGCAGATTCCGCGGGCTCGGAAAAAATTGAAAAAAATGTTTTTGCGATTGTCTCGACGTGAGCTTTCATATTCCACCTCGCATTCGGGAACTTTTTTTACATGGAGGCCAACCCGGTTTAATGTACATATATTGAGTTGGCATCTTTAAAAGATTATAATGGATAATACCATACAAATATGAAATTTTAATTTTGAAAAATTTTAATTGCCTTTTCAGAAAAATTAGCATACTTTAGAAAGGAACTATCGATATGATGACGAAATATTATATTTTCCTTGTAATCAAGAAATTTGCAAAATTTACCTTCAGCAGGACTCCACAAAAAAACACACACACACACATAGATATACAATATAGTTATACATATACATACAGATATATTTTTTATTTGTGTTGTATTGATAATTTAAGCTTATTAAAAAAAACGCTGTGCTTTTAACGTGTCTCTGTCTCTCACTCACTCGCTCGCTCTCTCTCTGTCTGTCTGAGTGTATTATTGATTGATCGATTGTATTTTTGTGAATGTATTATTATAAGGAGCAGAGTGTTAACGAGACAAACTAAATATGTAATTGAATATTGAAAATCAACATACACACACACACAAAGAACACAACACTGTCAGTGGGTGTGTGTGTACGTGTTTCTGTATTTTGATAAATTGAATTTCGTATTAAAATTATTATTATATATCTAAGATATTTTAGCCATTTCTTTCTTTTTAGCTCAGAGTAATTTTTAAGTAAGACAAAGAAAACAACAAGAACAACAACAACAAAAAACGTAATTAACAAGTCTCCGTTCCATTTTTTCTTCTTATTTCTAATTTTACTTTTTAAACTCAAGTGCAATATTGAATTAAAAACAAACAACAACAAAGAAAAACAACAACAAAATACTTATATCAATAAATAGTCAAAATGATTTATATCCTTTGAAAAAGATAACTTGGTTTTATTTAACTTAAAATTTAGGTAAGTAGTCATTAAGTACTCGTACGAATATCAACTAAACCATATGAAAACCAGTAAGGAAAGGCTAAAGTCGGGCGGAGCCGACTATATATGATACCCTACACCACCGCATCAAAGAACAAAATAAAGAAGACACTTCAGGAAGTATTTCTTCCAAAACACCCGCCAGCCCCGCTGATCCCCTTAACCCTGATAATCTCCCTACAAATATAACTATATATCAAAAGTAGTAGAATCTTTTTGTCGAATACATCCCTAAAAAATACATAGATTTCTACTATTTTTGATATATAGTTATATTTGTAGGGATATTATCAGGGGTAATGGGGTCAGCGCGGGTGGCGGTTGTTTTAGAAGAAATACTTCCTGAAGTGTCTCCTTTATTTTGAAAAGCCTTTCCCAATCGCTGATTACAATAGTTTAAGATCGTTTGTCCAAAGGATGTATACAATATTTCTGACGTATTTTTACATTCTGATCTCTATAAAATATTTGTTCATAAAATCTCTTTGTATTTTGTTTTTAAAATTGTTTCAAAACTTCAAAAAATCCGTAAAATTTAAAAAAATCCAAAATGTTATTAACAAACAAACAACTCAACAAAAAGAGTAAATTTCAGCTATAAAGATTTTATTTTCGGAATCTTCCGGACCCAGAGTGGCAGTAAGCCATTGCAACGGGTACTGGCATTCTGCAAAATCGTTTTCTCTCTCTCATTCATCTCGGCCACACTTAATCCGTAGTGTCTTTGGATTTACCAAAAACCTCACACCGCGAACTACAGGGTTTTCCAACAAGAGGTGTTATTTTGAATCACCCAGTTTTCGGTAGCTGTAACTTTTGAAGCTTTTATTCTTTGACATTTGACAAGTAGAAACTACGGCATTACTAACCAGTAAGGAAAGGCAGAAAGTCGGGCGGGGCCGACTATATAATACCCTACACCTCCCTAACAATGCGATAAGGGTCATTGCCATAATAATTTGGAATAATTGGTAAATGAGTAGAAACATATTATCTAATTCTGAAACGATAATCGCTAAATTAAGCACTATTCGTTCCTAAATTGAGAAACATCTTTCTGGAAAATTTCATGAAAATTAATGATCGGAAGTAAAATACAACTTCTATAGCGGTTTGATACCAAATCAGGAGGAACATATATATGGAGCTTTAATATAAATCTGAACCGATCTTCCCTGAATACCCATTCATGTAAAAAGACCTCCTTCTGTCGAATTTCGTACTGATCGGATATAAAATACAGTCTCTACAGCGCTTACATGTCAAATCGGGGTAACATATATATGGGAGCTATATCTAAATCTGAACCGATTTTCTCCGAATTTGGCAGTATTCCTTCATGTAATAAGAAACCTCTTTCTGCCGACTTTCGCACTGATCGGATATAAAATAACATTTTTACAGCGCTTACATGTCAAATCGGGGGTAACGTATATACGGGGGATATATCTAAATCTGAACCAATTTTCTCCGAATTTGGCAGTATTCCTTCATGTAATAAGAAACCTCTTTCTGCCGACTTTCGCACTGATCGGATATAAAATAACATTTTTACAGCGCTTACATGTCAAATCGGGGGTAACGTATATATGGGGGCTATATCTAAATCTGAACCGATTTTCTCCGAATTTGGCAGTGTTCATTCATATAATATGAAACCTCTTTCTGCCGAATTTCATACTGATCGGATATAAAATAAAGTTTTTACAGCGCTTACATGTCAAATCGGGGCTAACATATATATGGGGGCTATATCTAAATCTGAACCGATTTTAACCAAATTCAATAGGGATCGTCCTTGGGCCAAAAAAAAGATATGTGTAAAGTTTCGTCGAGATCGGACCATAATTGCGACCTGTACTTTGATTACAAGAATACATGCACAGACGGACAGACAGACAGACAGACAGACGGACAGACAGACAGACGGACATTGCTAAATCAACTCAGAAAGTGATTCTAAGTCGATCGGTATAATAAACGATGGGTCTATTTCTTCTCCTTTTGGGTGTTACAAACAAATGCACAAAGTTATAATACCCTGTACCACAGTGTGGTGTAGGGTATAAAAATGGAATGATACACGATTCAACAAAGCATTGAAATTATTAAAATTTGAAAAATCGAAAAATCATCGACAAATCATCTTGACTGATGAGGCCCATTTCCACCTCGGTGGCTACGTCAACAAGCAAAATTGTCGCATCAGGGACTCGGAAAACCCAAGAGTTATTGTTGAGAAGCCTCTCCATCGTCACCGTGTGACTGTTTGGTGCGGTTTATGGTCCGGCGGGGTCATTGGACCTTACTTTTTCGAAAATGAGGTTGGATCAACAGTTACGGTGAATGGATTGCGCTATCGAGAGATGATTAATGATTTTTTATGGTCGGAGTTGGATGGTATTGATCTGGACAACGTTTGCTTTCAACAAGGCGGCGATACGTGCCACACAAGCAACGAAACCATTGCTCTGTTCCGGGAAAAGTTTCCCGACCGTGTTATATCTCGAAGAGGTGATCACAATTGGCCACCGAGATCTTGTGATTTAACACCTTGCGACTTCTTCCTTTAGGGCCACGTGAAAGATAAGATCGATTCAAGACTTCAAAGATAGAATTCGTGAGGCTATCGAGGACATAAGGCAGCCATTTTGCGATTTGGTTATGGAAAATTTCATGAAAAGGATATGGTCCTGTAAGCGTGGTCGTTGGTGGCCATTTGACTGATGTTGTTTTCATTATTAACGGCATACCTTCCTCTTTATTATGAAATAAACATCCGATCATTTATCTCAAAAAATTGAATTTTTCTTTGAATGCCAAAATAACAACCCTTTAGGCTTAGCTTCCATTTTCTCTGTTAACATCTCAAATTGTTTTTTTGTAGCGATTTTAACCATCATAGAGCCTAGAGTAATGTTGAAAATATGATGAAAATTACCCTGTACCCTGGATGCCGAAAAATGCCCCATAACAACTGAAATTGTCGGCTATTGCCATCCCTAATGTCATTTCGGCAATTGACAACGCAATTAAACTTTGGTTGCAATCCATAATCGACCCATAAGTACGACCTTGCCGACCGTATATACATAAATATACGCTCTACCCATTAGCTATGTCCCCCTTGTAACATGTATTGCCTAGGGCATAAAAAAAGTGAATTCGGATTTATATCAAACTCATAATAATAGGAATTTTTACATTTCTAAAATATCTGCTAGAGGGTCAAGAAGTCAACTCGCAAGAGACATTTATATGCGGGTTATACAAAATCGTGAAACAGTTTATTCTCTAGAGCAGGTCTTCTCAGTATCCTAAATATCACATAGATCGAGAAGTCTAATCGCGACCAATATAAAAAGATGAACCAAATCAAATGTGGTATCGAAGACATCGCTATGTCAAATTCGAAGGTATGTTCATATGGGGCTACATCAAGACCGTCCATTTTTGCTAGAATTTCCCAATAAACTATAAATTTTCAGCTTTAAAAAGTTGTTTCTATGCAAGAATTACTCAAAATAACTTACGTAATGGCAAATTTTCATTACGGTTCGTCCCCAATGTAAGAAATATTCAGTTGTGGGTCAGAATTTTTAATATTAACATATGAATTTTTGTTTTTGACTCAAATGTTGCTAAATGGTAAAATAAGTTTTAGCTCTCCTTTATTTTTGGAAAAAAATCCAGAATTTTATGGGATTTGAAATTTTAAAAAAATAATTTTTGCGTTTTACGAACAGCTGAGCCGATTTTGCAAACTATACGACATTCGAAAGAGAACATAATTTTTTTGTGGATTTTTTAAAAATTTATTATTTTTTTTATTACAAATTTTATTTTATAAAAAAAAATCGTTTTCCCTTCCATGTTTCTACATATTACAAAGGAGCATACCCCAGATTTTTGCAATCCAAAAAAATAATCGGATTTTTGGGTCAGGTCTGTAAATTTTTGACATGTTCTTCCGTAAGAGTGATCGTATAATTTCATTGGATTTTTACGAAAAATTTAAATAATTATTTTGGGTCCTGGATTGTGTAACACTTTCGATTAAAAATTCTGATAATGATTATTGTAATTTTGTAAAAAATTTTACATTTTACTCACAAATAATTTTCGATGAATTTGCGCAATTTGTTGCCGCCATTTTGTGATCGACTTCTTAAAAGTGATTTAGTAAAATAGTCAAAGTAGGTCCATTTTTTGATATAGCAAACATATAAAGCTCCACAAATTTCAACGGATTGGTCTGAAATTTGGTAATTTGAGATGCACATTGAACCAACATCCTGACTTCATCTATTATACCGAAGGTAAGATATTTGCATATAATTGCACTTAAATATATGTATTTGTATAGGCACCAAAGTTTCAAAATCGTAAAATAAAAAAGCCCGCATACAAAGGACCCAACCGACTTGCAACTTAAAATCAGTAATTTCCGCTGATTAGTCTGAAATTTGACAGTTCACGTTTTGTTATAGCTACTATAACATAATTTTCCCTAATTTGAATATTTCATATAAAATTTTTAAATTTCGTTACAATACTTTTCGGGTATTACGCCAATCTTTCATTTTTAATTATTGTTGTGAATAAAAAATGATTTATTTCTTCACAAAGAGTTAATTCAAAATATTTATCTTTCGTTTTTTGTGTGGTTAGAAAGCTCCCATTCCACAAAGTTTATTCAAATTCTACATATTTATGGGGAAAGAAATTGTATACTTATTTTAAATTTATTGATATCAAATATCATAACTACATTAATGTCTTAATCAAAAACAACAAGCATTTACCTTGGACACTGTACATGTAGACACACAAACACACACATATTCTAAAATTGATAATTTCTTTACGGCTTTGTCTTTGCCTCATTCTCTTTAGCAATTTCGACCTTTTCCCAATCTGGTATAGGTTTTTCTTTGACATGCCAAGTTTCTGTCTTGGGCTGAGTTGGATCAACTGAAATGAGAAAAATTCAAATTAGACAACATAGAAAGTTTAAATACATATAAAACGGTAATGACTTACCTTTTTTAAAACGCTGAACACCTTCCTTCAGTTCAGCCAATACTTCACGTGATGTGTTCATTATTTCTGTTTGCACAGAGGCGCGGAAACCATGGCGGGTGTATGCATTTGTATACATTGAACTTCTATCACGTATTAGCGAAGCCTGGGGAAACTTGGCTATAGAGAAGGCCAAATTTACAGCTTGTCCCAAGGCCGTGCCTGTTGCTACTAAACGATTAACTAGACCTATTCTTAAAGCTTCTGTGCCTTGCACTCGCCGGCCACTTTCCAGCAGTTCCAAGGCTCTTGAATATCCCACCATAGAGGCTAATCGTACCGTACCTCCATCACTGGCTGGTACCCCGAAACGTCTATTGAAAAATCCCAAAATTGCTGTATCTTCCATTACCCTCAAATCACACATTAAGGCCAATTCCAAACCACTGGCCACACAAAATCCACTAATACCACAGACAATTGGCTTCGTGGTATGACGACGTGTGGGACCTACAGAACCTTCATGACGCAAAAGAAAATCTAAACTGCCTCTCTCACATTGCGTCTCGAGTTCCTGGATATCATAGCCGGCAGAGAATGAACCACCCACACCGTAGAGTACAGCAATTGGTGAAGTATCATCAGCCTCGAAGGCGCATATAGCATTCGACAGTTCTTCGGCTGTTTCATGAGTAATAGCATTACGTTGCTTGGGTCGATTTAAGCCAATCAATGTAATTGATTCATCTTTGTCGACTATAATAGTATCTTCGGAAGATTCTGTAACGATAAATGTAAAATTGAACAATAAATGTTGTCAATGTAAATTGTTTTCTGATGATTCCCTATGAGGGGTTAATCTGTTATTGATGTTATTTTTTTCTCACTGTGGAGTTAAGCTCAAGTTGAGATGATTTCCTTTTTAAGAAATATTATTGTGTATTTATATTAGATAGTAGAATTCCCACTAGATTTAGAGAGCTGACTCATCTACAAATGAACAAGTAAGAAAGTTTCAGTCGGGTAAACCGACTAAGGTATACCCTCACTTTGTGAGTAATGTAATATTGAATATTACTCGAATTATTCTGTCAATTTGTGTGGGAGGTACCAGAAGGGGTTTATCAAATACACCTTTTTTTTGCTGAACATTAGATACTTTAAATTCATTGCACTGTGCCGACTTATAAGCATTTATGTGCACTGGTATAAGCGTTATGAGACATTAAATTGTGGTATGAATTGGGCATTTTGTGTGGGAGGTACAAAGAGGGGCGTGGCAATAACGCCCATTTTTTACAGGGCTATAGACACTATAAAAACATTACACTGTACAAAATTTCAAGTATTTTTATACACTGGTTTTAATGTTATAAGCTGTTAACTTTTGGTGCAAAAAGGTACCGTTGTGTGGGAGGTACCAAAAGGGGCGTGACAACAACACCCATTTTTCCCTGGACTGTAGGCAATATAAAAGCATAATACTGTACAAAATTTCAAGTATTTTTATACACTGTTATTAATGTTATAAGCTGTTAACTTTTGGTGCAAAATGGTGCATTTGTGTGGGAGGTACCAAAAGGGACGTGGCGACTTTGCCCATTTTTCTCGAGTTGATAACGACTAATAAGCTAATACTATGTGTGGAATTTCAAAAGATTCGAATAAGTAGTATAGCAGTTATTAAAGAATCAATATTTCACAACATTTTAACCCTTTGTGGGGGAGGTACTAGAAGGAGTGGACCAATATGGCCCATCTTCGAACTTAGCCGGAGATAGAAAAAAATATTACCACATACCAAATTTCAGGTCAATCGGTTACTCCTTTCGAGAGTTATCGTGCTCACCAGCCAGCAGACACACAGACAGACAGACAGACAGACGGACGGTCATTGCTCATTCGACTTAAAATATCCCAAAACGGATTTCCTCCGAACATACTTGGGGTCTTAGGTCACTCCTTCGACGTGTTACACTTTTTTCCGTAGCAAATGATATATACCCTCGTCACACTAAAGTGAGGGTATAAAAATACCGGCTTTTATTACCCTTGACACAACATAATTTAACAAGACTTTAAATTGTATATAGGAGCTCTATATTCTACACTAGAACAAATGTAAACGATCTGGATGAAGGAACTACTATGTTTATTTCATCTTTTCGCTTCATCCTTTTTAGGGACGCAGTGAAATAAAATTTTATTTTTACGTCTTGTCATGCTGTGTAATTATAATGTTATATTAAATTTGGACATACCTTGCTGTTTCCTTAATGCACTATTAGAGAAATTTCTCTGTTTTATTACAAAGGATGCTACATTTTTAATATAATTTCTAGGATTCATAATTTTTCCCCGTCTTTAATTAAACATGACAACAAAAGCACTAACGATAAGCACTAAATTTCTGTATTAAAATAATCACATCCAAAATGTGTCGCATACAAGTTTTTTCAATAAAACGAGGAAATAACTATAAACACAGATAAAAACTTGATGCCAGATTTATCAGAAATATCTTATTATTGACAAAATGCAGCCAAAATTTCTGTCAGCGAGCTGTCATGTTGCTAAAAATGCTGTCATGTTGCTAAAAATGCTGTCATGTTGCTAAAAATGCTGTCATGTTGCCAAAATACTTTTAGTGGAAACGTATCGTACGCAATAATATGGTTGGCAACTCCATCTTAACCACATACACAGTGGTTGAGTTGCTATTATAAACTATCCAAACAATTCGAAAAAAAATCAATTCAGCATTAAACAAGATCAATTTTAATTCAAATGAAATTTTAAATATGTCAACTAAAATTAAAAAATAGGTCAATTGAAATTAAAACCAGTAAGGAACGACTAACCACTATTGTTTACCAACAAATGTGTCAGAACCTTAAAATACATTAATTGAAATTTAAAATAAGTCAAATAAACTTAAAAAAATAGTTCAATTGAAATTGCATAATTGAAATTAAAACCAGTAAGGAACGACTTACCACCATTGTTTACCAACAAATGTACGAGCTCCTTTATTACAATGAACATTTGCAGGTTAAATAGAGTAAATTTCTAAATTGGGTATAGTATCATTTCCTGAGAAGCGGGATCTATTGTTAGCGAACGCTGAGTACTGGCAGAGGAAACGCTCCAACGTTTCGTCATCCTCCCCGCATGCCCTGCATACGCTGTGCTTGTAAGCATGTGTGTCCCGTAAGGACACCCATGGTCTTACTGGTTTCTACCTTGCTCAATCTCAGCAAAGTCGTGGTCTTGTCCTCGTTTGGGTCCGAAGGGTTTTGCGTTCTCTAGGGTTGTTGTTTGCAAGTATCTTCCTCTAGATGCCAAGGCATTTGCTTTCTCGTTACCCCTTACTCCGCAATGACCAGATGATGCATATAGTGCCGTGTTCGCAGTAGGCGTTAATCGCCATTTTACAATCTAAAACTGTCCTCGACTTCACCGTTCTAGACGTTATTGACCTGATAGCCATTTGTCTATCTGTGAATATATTCACATTTATTGGTCTCGTGTTAGCGCCAAGCCAGCTCACACATTCTGCAATTGCTCGGACTTCCGCCTGCAGGACTGTGTTATGGTGTGGCAGACGGAATAAGAGTTCGGTTTCCGGTTCCTCGATATAAAGTCCTAGCCCCGTTCTCTCCCCTAGTTTAGATCCATCTGTATAACTGCAAATTCCAGATGTTGTCTGCACTACGGTTCCATTAATCCAATATTGTCTGTCTGGTATCATGGTCTCACACTCAGCAACTATTGATGTTTCAGGTATTCTGTCGGATACTTTAGTCACTACCTCAGCTATCTTTTGATGATATAGCTGAGGTAGTGACGGTGGAGTTAACTGACATAGCATCAGCATCCGACAGATGGACTTATGTACCCCATTTCTACTAGGGACGATTAGGTCAAATATAAAGTATGAATTCTTAAATTTCTGCCAGATCATTTGAAGAATCTATTCTCTGGAGCGTCTAGCAATGGGCATCGGTGTGTGCCTTTATAAGGGGGATATACCAAAACACGTCCCCATTTTTACCAGGGAAGATAAATTGAAAAATGTATTCTCTAGAGCGTCAAGACACCATTGTATGTGGACTATACCAAAATATGGACCGATATGCCCCATTTTCAGTAGGGATCGTCCCTAGTCTAAGAAATGTTTCTGTACCAATTTTTGTTAGACCGCTTCATCTTTGTGACCTACACTTTGTTCACAAGAATACATGAACAGACAGACGGATATGGCTACATCAACTCAACAAGTGATTCTATGCCGATCGGTATAATAAAAATGGGTCTATTTCTCTGTTTTTAGGCGTTACAAACAAATGCACAAAGTCATAATACCATGTACCATACATAGTGAGGTGTCGGGTACAAATAAATACGTAAAAAAAATTGGTCAATTAAAATCCAAAGTAAAATGCAATATAGGCAATTACTGGCATTGTTCAGACTTAAGACAACACATTGAAAATTCTTGAATGTTAATGGCTGTGTGGCCACAATGACTTCCTGCTGTACTGGGAGAATTGTGTGTAACCATTGTGTATTTCCATTCTCTTCACTTTTTGCATCTACTTGTTGATGTTTAAGAAACTCTACAATTTTCTTGTGCAATGTATACTTCGTTCATGTTAAGAATTTATGATGAATCTTCACTTTCAACTACAACTGACCACCTAACTTACTAACCTAACACCTAAAATGTTTACTTCTCTTAACAAGGCATAATGGGTTACGCCCATTCAACGTTTAAATAGTCTCAAAATCTGACCGTTCAAAACAATTTAAATAATATTTAAAAATTTATGTAATTTCAATGAATCATATTTATTTACTATTTCATAGTTTTAGCTATATACCAATATTTTACCGCTTCACATACCATGTGAATAAGTACCCGTATTTTAAAATTTTTAGTACTACCGTAAACTAGTTGTAAATAAGAAGTGCAAAACCAAACTGCCGCCCGAACTCTTTAGTCAAACAAATCACGATTGCCTTTAGCGGCTGCCGAAGTATCCCATCCAATACTACGCTCTACGGCCATTTTCCATTTGTGATAACGCACATCTCTTTCGTTTTCCGTTATTTTTGGTTTATACTTGACACGATCTTCAAGCAGGGAGAGTCCATCTTCAATATTGAAAGTGGGTTCAATCGCACGATAGGCGGCTAAGGCCGCGCCCAAAGCTGTAGTTTCAGCAATTTTTGAACGTATCACACTGATGCCAACCAAATCGGATTGTAATTGCAGGAACAATGCATTCACAGTCATACCACCATCCACCATTAGTTTGGCCAAGGGTATGCCACAATCTTTTTTCATGGAATCTAAAATGTCACGAACTTGGAAGCAAATTGACTCCAAGGTAGCTCTAACAATGTGTTCACTGGTGGTTTCTTCACTCAAGCCACATATTACGCTAAAAATATATAGATATTTATTTAATATTACCTATGATATTACAGAATAAGGATATTATTCACAAAAAGTTGTGAGAAGTTTGAATTTCATTTTAACTTTAGAAATCAATAAATCTTCCAACCTTTTATGATTAAGGGCGTAAATCTTATTTCGTACTTACCCCCTAGCCTCTTGATTCCAATAGGGTGCATATAATCCGCTAAAAGCCGGCACAAAATATACATCTAAAGAATTATCCACCAAACGAGCCATAGCTTCCACTTGGCCAAGTGAGCCAAAAAGTCCCAAATTGTCTCTTAACCAGGTTAGTGCTACACCAGCAACGGCTACACTTCCTTCAAGGGCATAAACGGGATTCGAATCCTTGCCAAATTGATAACCCACCGTTGTTAACAAACCATGAGATGAAGTTACTATAACCGTTCCCGTATTGTATAACAGAAAACAACCGGTTCCAAAGGTTGCTTTTGCCTGACCCCTATGCAAACACTGCTGACCTACTAAGGCGGCCTGCTGATCTCCCAAACATGCTGTTATTGGTATACCCTTGAGGTCAGTGTCCTTAATAGCTCCATACAACTCCGAACTCGATAAAATTTTTGGCAAAATTGTTTTTGGCACACCAAAGAATTTCAATAAATGAGGATCCCATTGCAATGTTTCAATGTTCATTAACATGGTACGCGAGGCATTTGTAACGTCCGTTAAATGAAGACCACCGTTTTTAGCGCCACCGGTTAGGTTGTAAATCAGCCAAGAATCTAAAGAAAGTATGTAAGCATAAGATTTTACTTTGTCATTAATTTCCAAGTACTGAATTACAGACCAATTGTTCCGAACATGGCATTGTTCCGATCCATGGCTTTTTTGACCGCCGGTACATTGTCTCGCAGCCAACGTAATTTTAAAGCCGAAAAGTAAGGTGATAGTGGAAGGCCACATAATGGTTTCAAATAGTTTATATTCTTGGAATTGTTGGGTATGGAATCTATTAAGTCATCCACAGTTGTGGTGGTACGATTGTCCAGCCATATAATAGCATTGTGTAAAGGTTCACCGGTATCGCGATTCCATACTATGACCGATTCTCGTTGATTGGTAACACCAACGGCAATAATATCCTGCAAGATTTTCAAATAACGTTTAATTAATAAGATTCATGAGTCGTTGCTGATCAGTCGTAGTGAACGGCGTGTTTATCACAGAGCGTATAGTTAAACCCTAAAAAATAGTTTAAAAAATCTTTCTCTGGAGGGCCTACATCGTAGTACCTATTACGGGCTAATACAGACAAAAAATATATAAATTCTCTTGACGGGGATGCCTTTAAGCTCTACTCCATATACTACCGATAAATATTATGGCGAGAGAAGTTGCAACCAGATTAAGATTAAACTGCCTATCAATGTTGATGCACAAGAACTGCGGTCACATGAGGATATCAAAGTGTAGTGCTATGGTAACCGACCAAGTGGACTATATACCAACTGTGTACACCTTCGAGAGGAACTACATCACTATGATTCCAGCCAAAGATGAATGTGTTGGCAGAATACCAGCTAATAAAACATTCTCCACTTCTATACGGATGGTTCGAAGCTTGATGAAAAGGTTGGCTTCGGAATACACTGTGAAGTACTCACAGACTACCAGATACATGCAGTGTCTATCAAGCCGAAATAATGGCAATATGGGAAGTCGCCAGGTGGCTGAGTCGGAACATAGTAACCAACACTGGCGTTGTCATTTACTAGGACAGCCAGGCTGCCATCAATTCTCTGGAGGCCATATCCCTAAATTCACAAACAGCCCTCGACTGCCGCAGATCTCTTAACGACATTACAAAGAAGAAGAATTTGCATATATTGGCGCGCCATTATCCAAATGCAAGCTTTGGATAAGATAAGACACAATCAGGCAGTCCAACGAAAGATGGAAAGAAATCGGCACCTGCAGGGTAGCTAGACAAATCTGGCCATGGTATGACCTGAGATCTCCTCGCACTAGATAGGCAAAGATTGTCTACGTTAGTACGTGTTCTGACGGGACACTGCTTGATCGACGAACACGCCAAAAGATTGGTTATTGACTCTAATGACTTCTGCAGAAGCGGTGGAGATGAGGAAGAAGTGGAGAGCATTGAGCACTTGCTAAGCGACTGTCCCACTTTGAGTAAACGACGAGTGGACATACATGGGTCGGCCTTTCTAGGCAGTCTAACAGATCTTTCCGGTACCGATATTCGTACTATCGATAAATTTGTATATCATACAAGTTGGTTTCGATGAGGGGCATTTCAGTCCGTGGTAACACTAGGGACCTAAAGCGGTCTATGTGAGCTGGTAAAAAAAATGCGGCTGGCACCCTAACCTAAATCTAATAAGATTAATTAAAATCCGATAGATTTGCTACACACATATGCTACACACGTTTTCCCGACTAATGGCAATACATAGCGTGATCCATTTCGAGGTTCCCTACTTTTTTAAAGAAAAAACACAGAAAATTCAAATTGAATGGGGAATGTTTATTATCATTTGAAAGAACATTCTTTGGCATTTATTACTTGAAGATTATGTCTATCAAATGTTGGCCGCTGCTATGTCTCAGATGGTCCATCCGTAGAGTCCAATTTTCGATGACTCGGTCGAGCATTTCGACTGGTAAATGGCGAATGACCCGCGTAAACGTTGTTCAGGCGTAAGTCTTTCCATGATGAAATGCCAAACAATACTTAACAAAAATAACATGACAGCATGACACGACTCAAACGTGATCTGTCAAAAAAAGTCAATGAAAAAAGTATCTCTACGTGGATTACTAGTTACAACATTACACAAATTAATCTGTCAATTTGTTGTCAAAACGTTGTTCAGGCGTAAGTCTTTCCATGATGAAATGCCAAAGTATCTCTACTTGGATCACCCTATATTTCCACTATGATATAATCGGTTACAAAATCTAGTCAATTATTTTCAATGGATAAGGGCATTGTCGTTGCCAACCGCTAAAAATAATCGACTACTATTATATAAAATCTAGTTAATTATTTTCATCAGTTGGCAACGCATGTGTGTTGTTCGGAATTTCAATGGGAATGAATGAGAATTTTCATTGTCAACTGCTAAAAATAATCGATTAGATTTCGAAGTACATTATAGCATAGTAGAAAACCAGTTTTAAGCATAATGGCCGTCCCGTCATGTTGGGCATTTTAATTTTTCCTATTGCTATCAGAAAATGTCGATTTAACGCTACACACTATTTATTTTTTTTTTGTACAAGACATCTTATCATTACAAGTCTCCTTGCTGTCAGTTGTCACTTATCTTTCATTTGATGGATCGACACACGGCAACCCTATCAGTTGTTAATCAAAGGGGGGTCGAAAGAGAACTGAACAAGTGCAAAAAAAAAATAGCAAAACAATTGGAAAAACAACGAACGACAAGAAGGTGCAACGAAAGATACGGTGGTAGTAAATTTTCAATGTTGATCCAACGTTATTTAATCGGCGGCGGCTCATTTTTCCGAGTTAAACACAACTGCAAATACTTCATATCAAATTCTGTCAGACTACGGAAAATGTCGTCCTCATCTCCACCCCCAACGACGACGGCCTGCAAATCCATCGTAGCCATAACACAAATGCGTAGTACCAGTGATAAGGGTGAAAATATGCGGCAAGTTGAGTCTCTGTTGAAAGAGGCCAAAAAGCAGTCGGCCCAATTTGTATTTTTTCCCGAATGCTGTGACTTTGTGGGAGAAAATCGAAATCAAACACTGGAGTTGTCAGAACCCATTACCGGGCCTACAATGCAACAATATGCCGAATTGGCCAAGGAACATAACGTATGGCTGTCATTGGGAGGCATACATGAGTCTGTTTTGGATGAATATGAGCGCAAAACGGACAAGATTTATAATGCTCATGTGCTGGTGAATAACAAGGGGGAATTGGTGAAGATTTATCGCAAGTTGCACTTGTTCGATGTCGAGACACCAGAATTTTCCTTCCGAGAATCCAAGGTAGTTAAGGGAGGACATCGTTTAGTACCACCAGTGGATACTCCTATTGGGAAGGTGGGTCTTCAGATCTGCTATGATATGCGTTTTGCCGAAAGTAGTCTTATTTTAAGGAAGCAAGGAGCTGAGATATTAACATATCCCTCTGCATTTTCCTACCCCACTGGCAAGGCTCATTGGGAAATTCTTCTGAGGGCTCGTGCCATTGAAAATCAATGTTTTGTCTTGGCTCCAGCTCAAATTGGTTATCACAATGAGAAACGTCGCAGTTGGGGCCATGGCATGGCCGTTAACCCTTGGGGCAAAATTCTTGCAGATCTCGGGGAAACGGATGATCTGAAAGTAGCGGCAGTGGAAATTGATTTATCCGCCTTAGAGCCAATACGCGCTTCAATGCCCTGCTTCAGCCACAGGCGAGATGATATCTATAGTTTAACGGCCTATGGAAATGGCACCACCGAACCACAAGAGGATCGTACATTTGCCAAGAATGTCATTAATAAAGACACCATATTTTTTGAATCACCTTACTGTTTTGCATTTACAAATCTATGTTGTGTTGTAGAGGGACATGTTTTGGTTTCCACCAAACGATGTGTAACTCGTTTAAATGCCCTAAACTCAGCGGAGATGAGTGATCTTTTCAATGCCGTATGTCGTGTACAAAGAATGCTGGAGTCAATTTACGGAACCACCGCAGCTACTGTAACCGTGCAAGATGGGCCGGATGCCGGACAAACAGTTCCTCATGTTCACTTCCATGTTATGCCACGAAGACCGGGCGATTTCAGACATAATGACCAAATCTATGTTAAACTAGAGGATCAGGTGGAGAATAAAACACCACGTTCCATGGAGGAGCGTATACAAGAAGCTCAAAAATATCGAAAAGCTCTTAAAACGATGAAATTGTAGTATAATTAACCCTCGTCCCTTATGTACTCGTGTACGATAATAAACGATTGTGACTAGATTAAATTAACAAATTAAAAGCTATTTTGTTTTGTTTTACTCTTACCTTTATATTGCCTCCAAGTTTTTCCAATTTTGTGCAGCTCTCATCAATACAGGTCTTAACAATATCATAGATAATTACTGCATCCTGTTCCACCCACCCTTCTTGGGGATATATCGAAGGAACGTCAATTTGGTGGTAACACACGATTTCGTCTGTGCCAGCTTTGAAAATAATAAAGCGAGCTGATGACGTTCCCTCATCAATGGCGCCTACATATTTCACTTGACTCATTTTGACCGGTGTCTCTTGCTTTTCTTACCAACGTAACACTATTGGTATTCCAACGGTTGTAGATATTGTTTATTGTTATTTTTGATGCAATACTCTCCAAGAACTTTGATCCACGACGAGTCTGTACATAACCCAATGCTATGCTCAAGTGTTATGCATGATATAAAACAAAGTAACCAAATTTATGTATAATTATCGCTATCATTGATATTGATAGGTTGTTTGTTGCTTTCTTGTTTCTATCTTTTACGACGCGGCAATATAATGGAGCTGCGCGCTGTTTGTTTGCTCCGCCAACACAATTTGAGGAAGGTGAAAAGGGTTGGCTGTTATCTCCTTGTTTCGATATACCTATCTATATTCGACGTTCCTCACCCGATATTTATTATTTTTATTGTCATTGTTTTCTTTTTGTTTGGCTGACACAACAGTGTCAAATTCACAACAGATGTGATTTTGTGTCTGTGTTGCCACTTGTTTGATTCTTTATTTAAGCCCGCTTCAGACGATAAGACTGGAGAAAATGGGGAAGAGATGTAGTTTACGGGGATTTCTCAGAAACACAAATCACCCACCAAAAATTAAACCAGAAACCCAAAAAAGAAGCAAATGTCAATCATATTAGCACTCGACGGAAATTTTTTATAATTTTAGAATAATATGGACCACGTGCGGGTATGAGCCCTCAATTTCGAACTGAGATTAATTACTTTCGGATCAAAAGGAACAAGAAGTCCACTTGCAACACTTCTAGTCGAACGTGGATATTATCACTGACAAATGCATACCACCTATAAAATTTTAGTGTAAAATGCAGCATTTGGGACGAATTTATATTTTACGCATACGCATTTTCAACTACTGAACCCACAAACGTCCAGAAATGGGCCTGTTCCCAATATTGTACTCAAATTAATGGAAATTTTCCACAGATTGCAAATAAGAACCGTAAGAGGGGTCCACAAAATTGTTTTAGACGAGGTTCCCCATATGAGTAATATTATACGTAAATGAAGGGAAATGTTCATAGATTGCAAATATGAGTCGTAACAGGATTCAAGAAAATTATGATCAATATTATGTTAAAATGCAGGTCAGTTTATTAGATTGTAAATATGGGTCTTAAGAAGGTCGAAAAGGAGGGGTTTGAACCCGACATGGGTCTTAAGAGTTTGTGTGTCCAACTGTGTTTTGGACCCGGTACACATCGTGCTCAATATTATACTCTAATGGAAGGACATTTTCAACAGACTACAAATACGGGTCCCCATATGATCACTAAAAAAAATGCCGGAAAATTATGAACATTCCAAAATAAATTGAGCCTTCAATTTGTAATTTACTGGCGTAACAATCTGCATTAAAATTTATGTCCAGATTGGCTATGTTCTGCGAGAGAGGTCATCTAGGACGATAAGACTACAAAAGAGAAGACTACTAAGTGGTCGTCAAAATCGATTAGAGCACGTTTGGAAAACGGAGGTACCATAGAGGGAGTTTGGGTGATTTAAGAGGGGTTTTGATTACTATTCGTCGTGTCTGTGAAATCTGTTCCAATAATTGATAAACAGGTCCTTCCGGAAATTACCGTTATAAACAATTCTTTGAAAGCTTACAACTATCTAGAAGATTATGGATATGACTTAAAGAGCCAGATTCATACCAAATCAATTGAGGGTTCTTGGACTAGATGGATCGATCTATTATGACTGTCGGACGATGGAGGCCGTTCATGGTTATTTGGCTAAACTCATGTTTCAGAAGACGTGTGAAAACCTTCAAGTGTAGACCTCTTCATTAAACATTGCCTCTTCATTCATTAAACGTTGCTAGTATGAACTTTGAACCCAAGCAATGGGGAAGTAATTCCAAGGGCCAAATAACGACATTCGATATCGAGAACTTTTCCATATTAATTGTTTTTAATAAGAAAAATTAAACATTGGAACCAATTAAAAACTAACCAGACAAGCACTATATATACTTCTCTAGAATTTAGGAAAGCATCTACGAATTCGAGAGAAGTTTGTATGTAGCCTTTAAAAGATAATTAAAAAACACATTTTGATCGTAAAGAACTCGATATCAAATGCCGTGATAAGCCCCCAGCTGTGACCCCGGGATTACAAGAGTTAATCCCTGGGTAACAGCAACTATGGTTAGTAATGGTTGAAGAGAGGAGACGTTTCATGTCCATGGGCATACACCGAAGCCAGTGGTTCGGCCTGTTGTGTGCTACTTATTTATGATATTTTTAACACCTCATGGGTTACAGAAAAATGGGAATAAGACACGAATTTTCACATTATTTTTATATTTTCATATCCACTAAGTGGAGTCAAGTCTGGTAGTGTGTCGGACCCAAAATATCGGGATCTTGCATGTGTGAAAGCCTGTCAGTGGCACAGAAAATGTTACATCGTTTCGATGTTTTCCCTATTGTGTTTAAATATTTATTCAAACTGAAAAATGTATGTATATTAAATTTATACATACATACATATACGAATACAAATTCCAATGAATACTAGATAGAATAATACTATTGTCATAATATAAACATAGTATAATCAATGACAATTGAATACTATAGACGTCGCATGGAGTTTGACAATTCGTTTAGTTTGTCTGCATATTGAAGATGGCGCTTTGTCTGGCTAAACTGTAAAGAGAGCGTTCGGCAAAGAGAGGAGATTTACTTTTATTTACTCTGCAAAGAGAGAAAAGATTTTCATCATTAATTTTGTTATATTCCATCTTCAAAACATTCAACTACAAAACAAACTGAACTTCAAAACATTCAACTACAAAACAAACTGAAAAACTCACTCCCTTCTCAGAAATTATTTGAGAGTACAAAAAGTCTGCATGTTTTGAAAGAGAAATAATTGAGAGAGGAATTCGAGAATGAGAGAAAGGCTGCTCAGACGCCACCTGGCGGATGAAGTCTGTAAATACCATGCGACGTCTATAGTATTCAATTGTCATTGGTATAATTGTATTTATTCGTCGATTATTCCTATTATATATTCGATATCGATTACATGCATATGGATTATTCATATTCATCACTAATAGGTGAATATCACCACTAACCTAAGATATAAACCAGTAAGGAAAGGCTAAAGTCGGGCGGTGCCGACTATATAATACCCTACACCACTCTCGTAATATTGAATTACTCTGATATATACATTTTGTAATTCATGTATAAATTGTTTACATAAATTTACTTTTGGGACATTTTATACTTAAATAATGCCCTGTACCACAGTGTGGTGTAGGGTATAAAAACGATTGGATCTAAAGAGCCAAATCGGATGAAACATATATATGGGAGCTATAGCTAAATCTTAACCGATTTTCTTCAAATTCGGCAATGTTGGTTCATGGATCAAGAAACTCTACCATTCTAAATTTCAACACGATTGGATGTAAAATACAGCTTTTATAGGACTAAAGGGCCAAATCGGACGAAACATATATATGGGAGCTATAGCTAAATCTTAACCGATTTTCTACAAATTCGGCAATGTTGGTTCATGGATCAAGAAACTTTACCATTCTAAATTTCAAAACGATCGGATGTAAAATACAGCTTCTATAGGACTAAAGGGCCAAATCGGACGAAACATATATATGGGAGCTATAGCTAAATCTTAACCGATTTTCTTCAAATTTGGCAATGTTGGTTCATGGATCAAGAAACTCTACCATTCTAAATTTCAAAACGATCGGATGTAAAATACAGCTTCTATAGGACTAAAGGACCAAATCGGACGAAAGATATATATGGGAGCTATATCTAAATCTGCACCGATTTTCTTCAAATTCGGCAATGTTGGTCCATGGATCAAGAAACTCTACCATTCTAAATTTCAAAACGATCGGATGTAAAATATAGCTTCTATAGGTCTAAAGGGCCAAATCGGACGAAACATATATATGGGAGCTATAGCTAAATCTTAACCGATTTTCTTCAAATTCGGCAATGTTGGTTCATGGATCAAGAAACTCTACCATTCTAAATTTGAAAACGATTGGATGTAAAATACAGCTTCTATAGAACTAAAGGGCCAAATCGGACGAAACATATATATGGGAGCTATAGCTAAATCTGAACCGATTTTCTTCAAATTCGGCAATCTTGGTTCATGGATCAAGAAACTCTACCATTCTAAATTTCAAAACGATCGGATGTAAAATACAGCTTCTATAGGACTAAAGGGCCAAATCGGACGAAACATATATATGGGAGCTATAGCTAAATCTGAACCGATTTTCTTCAAATTCGGCAATCTTGGTTCATGGATCAAGAAACTCTACCATTCTAAATTTCAAAACGATTGGATGTAAAATACAGCTTCTATAGGACTAAAGGGCCAAATCGGACGAAAGATATATATGGGAGCTATATCTAAATCTGAACCGATTTCAACCAAATTCAATAGCGATCTTAACAGTCGCGAAATACTCTAAACTGCAAAATTTCAGAACGATCGGAGTGAAATTGCGACCTGTAGTCGACGAACAACTTTACATGGACGGACGGACGGACGGACGGACATCGTTAAATCGACTCAGCTAGTGATTCTGAGTCGATCGGTATACTTTAAGGTGGGTCTAGCTGTGTTATTTTAAGGTGTTACAAACATCTGCCGTGAAACAAACTTATAATACCCTGTACCACAGTGTGGTGTAGGGTATAATTACTCTAATAATATTCTTCAACAAGAACGGTTGTTTTAGTTACAAAAATTTTGGCGACGAGGATTACGAGACGAATCTCACGTTATCCATTTGGAGATATACATTTTTTACAGTACAAGTGTACGGAAAGTGAATAAAATGGCAGATTCTGGCGTAAATTTCTTTAACTTTGATGCTTTTGATCCACACACGATTTCTTGGTGTCGTTGGGTGAAACGATTTGAGACGGCTATGAAGCTGTACGATTGTAAAGAGGACAAGAGACAGTCATTGTTGTTGCATTTCGTCGGTACAGGCGCCTACAACGTCTTCTGCGATAAATTGACACCTAAACAACCAGAGGAAGAAACAATCAAGGTGTTGGAAGAGCACTTTGAGCCGAGACCCAGTGAGTTGGTGGAATGTTTTCGGTTCAACATGCGCAGGCAACAAGAGTCTGAGTCAGCAGGTGACTTTGTGGTGTCATTGAAAAAGTTGGCGGTTGGTTGCGAGTTTGGTGATTATTTGGGTAAGGCTCTCAAAATCAATTTGAATTTGGTCTATGTGATAGTAAATTGCAAAGTCGGTTGTTGGAAAAGAAAGATCTGACTTTGGAGGATGCGTTAAGTGTGGTAACAGCGAGTGAATTGGCAGAAAGCTACAAAATGGCGGTGAGAAATCGAATGTGAATAAAATAAAGAAGAAGAACGATCTCAAAAGCAATGCAAATAAGGCTGATGCAAACATAACCCATGAAAACAAAAAATGTTTTAGATGTGGTAATACCTCGCATATGGCAAACCAATGCAAATACAAAAATTTTACATGGCATTTTTGTAACCAAAAGGGGCATTTGAGAAAAGTGTGTTTTAAAGAGAAAAAACAAATACAACAAGTTCATGAAAAAGAAACGACAGTTGAAGAATTGTTGTTGGTGAAAACTAAAGGCGAAGTAAATAAGTTAAGCAACAAAATCATGCACAGTCTGCGGGTAAATGAAGAAATGATAACTTTCGAAATAGACACGGGATCACCGGTATCAATTATTAATTTGTCGGATGCCAAACGTTGTTTCCCGACATTGAAAGTGTGTCATCCCGATGTGGAGCTTGTGAGTTATTGCGGTACAACTTTGCAATGTGTTGGATACATATGTGTCGCTGTGACAGGTAGCGATGAGGATAACAAATTAAAATTGTATATTGTGCGATCGAACCAAAAACCAATTCTAGGAAGAGAATGGTTACAGAAAATTAAATTGGCAAATATTTTTGGAGCAGAGGGCTACGGTTCAGCAAACGAAATTTGTTCAAGGAAGGCTATACTTAGTACAGAGTGCCTAATAAGGAAATACCCAAACATATTTTCCAAGTCAATGGGTAAGATTGACAAATTACAAGTGCGGTTGTATTTGAAACCCGAAGCTACACCTAAGTTCGTGAAAGCGAGACGTGTGCCGTTTTCGATGATGGATGCTGTAGAGAAACAACTCAAAGAACATGTTGATCAGGGGCTGTTCGAAAAGAGCGAATGGGCGACACCTATAGTGGTGGTGCCGAAAAGGGACGGAGCCGTAAGATTGTGCGGTGATTATATAGTCACTTTAAACACGGTTTTGGTGGTCGATGAACATCCTCTGCCGACCATTGAGGAATTATTCAGCAAGATGGCTGGTGGGGAGAAGTTTTCCAAGATCGATTTGACCAAGGCTTACTTACAGTTGGAGGTCCACCCCGATGACCGTCATTTATTAACATTAAGCACGCACAAGGGACTTTATCAGCCTACGAGACTAATGTACGGAGCGTCCAGTGCTCCAGCAAAATTTCAGCGTATAATGGAGCAAATTCTCGGTGACATTGAGGGCGTCACGGTATTCATTGATGACATCAAGATTACAGCACCCAATGATGAAATACATATTCAACGCATAAATGAAGTATTGGGTCGTCTTGAAAAATACAATATGAGGGTGAACATCGAAAAATCTGAATTTATGAAGGATAATATAGAATACTGCGGGTACGTTATAAGTAAAAAGGGTATACAGCGGATGCAAAGTATGGTGGATGCAATAAGAAACATGAAGCGACCTAGTAATGTAGACGATGTACGTGTGTTCTTGGGCCTGATAAATTACTACGGAAGATTCATTCGGAATTTGAGCGATATCGTCTACCCTCTCAATAAACTTCTTTGTAAAGATGCTATATTTGTTTTCGATAAACGGTGTGAAAGGGCTTTTCAGGAAGTCAAACGGCAGATGCAGTCAGACACTGTTTTGTCGCACTATGACCCAAAATTGAAATTGGTCTTAGCGGTGGATGCCAGTCCGACGGGTGTTGGAGGTATTTTAAGTCAAATTGACAAGAATGGTGTGGAAAGACCCATTCGTTTCGCTTCACAAACATTAACTGATACACAGCAAAAATATTCGCAAGTGTACAAGGAGGCTTATGCAATAATCTATGGTGTACGTAAATTTTATGATTATTTATATGGAAATAGATTTTGTTTAATTACAGACAATCGTGCCGTGTCACAAATATTTTCACCACAAAAAGGTTTACCCATATACTCTGCTACAAGGATGCAGCACTACGCTATTTTTCTCCAGCAATTTAATTACGAAATAAAATGCAGAAGATCTAAAGAGAATGCGAACGCTGATGCATTGTCGCGATTACCAGACCGAGAAAAATATTCACATGTGGAGGAAGTTTTTGATATTCAGCAACAAATGATTGAAAATCTACCGGTAACTGCAGAAGAACTTAAAAATGAAACTGAGGCTGACAAAGAAGTTACGAAATTGTTGAAATGTTTGCAGTACGGACGTAAGTGTGACTCGAAAGATAGTTTTGGTGTGGAACAAACAGAATTTAGTCTTCAGGACGGTTGTATTTTTCGTGGAATACGAGTATAAATCCCACAAAAACTTCGTGAAAGGATTCTGAATGAATTGCACACTGCACATTTCGGTATTTCAAACATGAAAAACTTGGCAAGAGCTTATGTCTGGTGGAAGACCTTGGACAAGGAAATTGAAAGTGTAGTAGGAAAATGTGTAGAATGCCAAAATACGCGCCCAGATCCTAAGAAGATTACTACTACGCACACGTGGATGTGCCCTAAAAAGCCATTTGAGAGAGTTCATGCTGATTATGCTGGACCAATATTTGGTAAATATCTGTTTGTTTTGGTAGATGCGTACACAAAATGGCCTGACGTTCATATCTGCTCGAATATGAATACTGATACTACTATCCAGAAGTGTCGCGAAATTTTTTCTCAATTTGGGATTCCAAATATATTTGTTAGCGACCATGGGAGGCAATTTGACTCGAATGAGTTTTCAACATTTTTTAAAACTGAATGGAATTGTTCACAAACAAGGTGCACCATACCATCCTGCAACAAACGGGCAAGTGGAACGTTATGTTCAAACAATCAAATCAAAGTTGATGGCATCCAAATGTACACCCGATACGATACATGCGGAATTGTCAAAGATACTGATGGCATACAGACGGGCTATACACTCAACAACAGGGAAATTACAACAACTATGTTAAAAGTAGTAGAGTAATAAAAGGTTGTTTCAAATTCAATCCACAACACTCTCCCTGAATGTAAACTCTTTTCCATTAAATTTAAGATAATCATATAAATATCGTTTCGGATTTACAGAACTCCGAACTTATTACTAAAATATTGTAATTTCTGAGATGGTACAGCTTTGGTGTATACATCGGTTAACATTTCATTCGTAGAGATATATTCCAAGACTACTTCTTCCTCGTCGATTTTCTGTCTTATAAATTTCGCCTTTATGTCGACATGTTTAGTCCTATTAGAATAATTATTATTCAAAGCCACTTGTATTGCTCCTTTGTTATCACAGAATATTTTAATCGCCTTTTCGCAATCGGGATTGATTTCTTTTTCTATTCTCTTTAGCCATATTGACTCCTGTATAGCCGCTGTTATTGACATGAATTCCGCTTCAGTCGATGACAAAGCTACAGTCTTTTGTTTCTTAATTGACTACGATATGGCCGCAGATTGATATAAAAATACATATCCAGTGGTCGATTGCCGGTCATCTACATTTCCAGCCCAGTCAGCATCGCAGTAGCCAATAATAGGATTCTCCACATCAGATTTATAAACGAGACCTTTTGTTATCGTTCCTTTTAATTACCGCATGACACGCTTCGCTGCTTCCCAATGAGCTCTCCCTGGATTAGTACTGAATCGACTTAGCATGTTTACAGCATACGAAATGTCAGGACGTGACACCTGCGATGCTATTAACAAACATCCAATCGCTTGCAAATAGGGAACCTTCGACATTTACTGTCTTTCTTTCTCATTCCTTGGGCTCATAGAAATCGATAACTTCTGGTTATTATCAATAGGTGTTGAAACTGGATTGCAGTCGTTCATTTCAAACCGATTCAAAACATTATTAATATATTTTGATCTATTTTTATGCAATCACGACTTCGACTTATTCTCATTCCAAGAATTGTAGAAACCTCTCCCATGTCCTTCATTTTAAATATTTTGGAAAGCTTATTTTTTATATTTCCTATTATCTTCTTATTATCGCAGAATATAAGGACGTCATCAACGTAGATCGCAACATAAAGTTTATACCCATTGACCAAACTGTGGTAGTTATATGCATTGATCAACTTCACTGCGTACAAGTCCCAACTTAATGACTTCATTATTTATCGTCTCGTTCGAGACTCTTCCAGATTGCTTGAGACGGTATATTGATTTTTCCAGTTTGCAGACTTTTTTCGTTTCATCGGCGAATCCCTCAGGTTGTTTAGATATGCACTCACGGCATCCATTTGATGAATTTACATTTTATATCTTGCGGCCAGTGCAACAAAAAATCTTATAGTCATATCTGATTACCGACGAAAACGTTTCATTGAAGTCGATCCCTTGCCTTTGGCTAAATCCTTTGGCGACCAGTCTTGCTTTCCATCTTTTGGGATTTGCATAACCATCATTTTTCGTTTTGAAGACCCACTTGGATTTTATCGCTTTTTCTCCTGCTGGTAGTTCGGTCAATGTACAAGTATTATTCAACTTCAATGACTCCATTTCTTCTTCCATAGCAAGTTTCCAAATATTGGCATTTTTCGATGACATTGATTCTTTGTAACATGCAGGATCGTTGGAAACGAAGTCAATGTCACAGAATGTAGTTGAATTCTGGTTTCGATTTGCAATACGCTCGGATCTTCGAATAGTTGATCCCTCTACATGTTCTTGCCCAAAATTTATATTCGGTGACCATGTAACATCTTGCTGCCGGCTTGCCTCATCGCTATTTGCGGGCCAATCTGTATCTACATATTCACTGTCGGTATCCGATTCTTCATTAGGCGTTTCTTGTGGAGTTAGGGTTTCTTCAGATGAGTCGGTCATACAAGGATCTTCATTGAATGGTACCGAAGGTTCTGATTCACTAAAATTTGGCTGAGCATCATTCTCACTCTCCCCTGAATCTGCACCTTCGCATTGTACAATTTTCGGATAATATAAGTCTTCTATGCGTTGTTCTGTTGTGTTGACTTTGCCATTTTCCAAAAAGATCACATCACGACATATCACTATTTTGCCATTTTTCGGATTAAAAACTCGGTATGCTTTGCTTTCGGAACTTTATCCCACCATAATGCATTCGGTTGACTTCGGATCTAGTTTGGATCTTTGTTCCTTCGGTATGTGTGCAAATGCAGGACAGCCAAACACTCGTAAAAACTTTAAGTTGGATCGTCGACCACTCCATATCTCTTCTAGGCATTTATTTTGTGCTCGACAAGGTACTCGATTTATAAGGAAAGTTGCAGTAATTGCGGCCTCTGACCAGAAATGGTCTCAATGATCGTACGATTCATCCTCTCTGCCACCCCAATTTTTTGTGGTGTATAAGCGCACGTTTCTGATGTACAATACCGCTTTCTTTGCATAGCTTGGAAAATTGTCCATTTACATATTCTCCACCATTATCAGATCGGAGAATCTTTATCTTCTTTCCCGTCTGGGTTTCAGCCATATTTTTAAATTCAACGAATTTCGGGAATACCTCAGACTTGTTTTTAATCGGATAAGCAAATACTTTCCTCGAAAAGTCGTCAACAGATGTCACCAGAAACCGCTTCCCAGAACACGAAGGATTCAAGGGTCCAGTGTATAATTTTGCAAACATTCTGTGGCTCGTGTACCTTCTTCTTTATTCGGGTTTCGAGTCTGTTTTCCTTTTACGCATATAGTGCAAATGCCATCTTTTTTTCTGAAAAATTTAACCCAAAATTAGGATTTTTTACATCCTTGATTTTCACGTTACAAATATGTCCTAATCTGCGATGCCACAAATTGAAATTGCTTGAAACTGAAAACACGCTTCCGCTGGTATGATTCGTCTCACATTCTAACTGGTATAAATCATTGAACATCCTTGCCGACGCTACAATTCCTTCTTGCTTATCTCGGATTTTGCAAGAGTCCCCTTCGAAGATAACTGATTTATTACCTTTTGTTATTTGTCGTACGGACAACAAATTCGTACACAGCTTCGGAACATATTCCACGTCCTTTACGGTTACGCTTTTAAACACATTTTTAACAATAACGTTCAGGTCAATATCTCCAATGCATTCCACTTGAAGTTCTTCTCTATTTGCAACGATGACTTTTTTGTTTTCCACAAGCCGTTTGTTATACATCTTACCATTATCATTCGTCATGTCGTTACTTGCACCACTATCGATGTACCAAGAATTTGAATTTGAACGAATATCGCATGTGGCTTTTGCGTACGATATTTCTCCAGTCGTCGCAAATAGCACTTCAGACTTCTTACCATGCTTCCCTTGTCCGCTGCTACTCGTATTGTTTCTGCTTGGCCAATTCTTGGATATGTGGCCAATCTTCTTACAGTTGTAGCATGTAATTTGCTTCTTGTACTTCTTTGAAAATTTAGCTTGAAGAGCCGATTCATTTCCATTGACCTTGTCGAACTTCGCATCTTGAAGCAAGAGGTTTTTCACCATATCCACAGTCAGCTTCTCTTTGGAATTTTCTACGGCCATAACTAAGGGTTTGAAATCATCGCCCAGTCCAGCTAGCATCAATTCGTTATCAATTTTCAGTCCTGCATTCTTTACCTTCATTGCAATTATGACCAGGTCGTTTACATACTCTTGAATAGTCTTATAAATATGCATCTTGATGTTGACTAGTTGCTTCAACAATTCAACTTTCCGTGTAAGTCCTGTATCTTCATAGGCATTGATCAATGCATCCCATGCATCTTTTGCTGTAGTAACTGCAGCAATATGACCATAATTGTTCGGATCCACCATTTAACCTTTTTTTTCCATAACAAAGATAAACAATTAAAAAATTGCGTTTATTGTGTAGGTAATGGAAGTTAAGTTCCTTAGTTTTTTATTCGAATTATATTCCAAAATATAAATGTGTACTTTAGTACGAGATCAGTAAAAGTTTTTAAAATAAAATAAGTAAGAGTTAAAAATGTAATCCTCCATTTTTTGAAAGAAATATATCAATTATTTCATCGATTTTGACTTCATCTTTGTATATAGACATCAAAGCCAGATAAGATAGCCTTTCTCCTTCCATTCTGTTCCGGAGATAATAATAATCGAGCGTTAGAGCTAACGAAAGTTAAATTGTATGGAATTTGACAGCTATAACCGGTAGTTAGCTCTTAAACCTAGTTTATATTTTTTATTGTTAATGAATATTTCACAGAATATTATGAATATTTCACAGAATTAACATTTTTCAGAGTCCTGACACTTTCGTTTTACATTGGGATGGTAAACTACTTCCTGCCATGGCTGGAAAAGAAAAAGTTGACCGTTTTAACTGCAGAAAAAATTGAAAAGTTAATTGCCATTCCAATTATTGAAGTTGGATCTGGAGCAGCAATCGCACAATCAATATATGATTTTTTAACGAAAATGAACATGATAAATTCATTAGAAATGGTGTGCTTTGACACAACTGCTACCAACACTGATCAACATAATGGGGCAGCAATGTTGCTGGAGAAAAAATTCGATCGGAGTTTGATGTGGTTACCGTGCAGGCATCATATTGCAGAAATCTTTGTGCGAGCTGTTTTTGAAGTATATTTTGGAAAATCTAGTGGTCCAGAAGTTGGTATATTTGAACGTTTTTCACGGGAATGGAACACTTTTAAGTTGGAAGATTTCAAAGTTGGTATTATGGATGAAGAAGTGCAACGTGCTGTAAGTGTCGAAGAATGTAACTTCAGCAAAGAGTTTTGTATTAAACATTTAGAAAAAGACCATATTCGACATGATTATAAAGAGTTATTACAACTTACGTATATTTTTCTTGGTGGCAGCATCCCAAATTTCGCATTTCATGCACCTGGGGCAACATCCAATGCAATTTACATGTCGAAAGCCATATATGTTTTAAAAATACATATATGCTTTACAAAAACAGTTTCAAATGTCTTCCAGCCAGTTGAATGGTTTGCGAAATATTTGTATATTTCTGGTACGCCTGTATGTTCCGTACTGGTTCAGAACCACTTATGCTGTCGAAGCACCAAATAACGATATACAGCTGGTTATAAAGATTGCAAGTTATATTGACCCAAACATATCAATACCATTATTAGTAAAAATCCGAAACCACCTATGGTATTTATCGGAAGAGTTAGTTGCTCTTTCGTTTTTTGATTGCAACGTGGACTTTGACGTAAAAAGAAAAATGGTTGCGGCACTTGCAACTGAGATCGAAACTGAGGAAGACAATGTAATTTCACTGCCTAAAAAAGTTTGCGCTAGTGTAGAAGAATTAAAAGAATTCCAATCTAAAGATTTGAGTTGCTTTGTAACACATAAAACTAAAACTTTTTTTGCACGTTTGGAAATAGACACCAATTTTTTAAACTTTGATCTCTCAAATTGGCACGAAAGACCAGAATACATTAAAGGCGTTCAAATTCTGAAAAATATTAATGTTGTTAATGATGATGATGAGAGAAAAGTCAAACTTATTACAGAATTTAACCAGTACTTGCTTCATGTTGTTAAGAACTACCGAAAGGAATTCCCATCATATACTAAATCGTCGCACTTATAATAATTTAATAATATTATTTCTCTTCTTTTTTTTAATAAAATGTTTGAATACAAAAAAAATGCAAATTAAGAAAACATTATATGTATGAATTGCATGTTTTTTTTATCTAATAAATAAATGAAAAAACGATTGTTTTCTATATATTTTGAACTTTGACCTCATTGTGGCACGTGTTGGCACACTCTGATCGACTTCAAATTTTACCACATGAATTTTACACCAAATCGCATATTTAACCAATCCCCAAATGCAAAATTCGAAAAAAAATGTCCATATAAGTGAGGCGAGGTCTAATCTATACTATATATTCCCTAAAAATGTCCCTAGCGAAAATGCTCCAATAAAAAAGTAGTAAGAACACTTTAGTCGGGAAAATCGATTGAGATACACCTTCACTTCGTGTGAAGGTATGTGGTATACTTTGTGTCGTTGGCAGAAAGTTGGACACATTTTGCTCAGTCTATACTCGTTGCTACTAAAGTTATAAAGAAGTTGTGTTCGAATGAATCTGCCCTATTTTTGGCCGAACAGTAGATACTCCAAAAACACTACATTGTGCATAATTTTTAGTGTTATGTGCACTGGGATTAAAATTATAAGGGGATTATGGGAGTTACCAAAAGAGGAGTGGTCATAACGCCCATTTTTAACTGGAATTTCAAGTATTTCTATGCACTAATCATAAAGTAGGTAGAGTTACCAAAAGGGGTAACTTTTCACATTTTTTCTCAAGGTGATAAAATATCACTATGTGAGGGATTACAGAAGATTCGGATAATTAGTATAGATGTTATTAAAGAATCAATATTTCGCTAAATGTTAACCGTTTGTGATGGAGGTACTAGAAAGGGTGGTCCATCTCCGAATTAAGGCTGGGATTGAAACAAAATCTTACCACATACAAAATTTTAAGTGAATCGGTGACACCTTATGGTGCGCAACAGCCAGAAAGACGGACATTGCTCATATGAATTAAAATGTCTAACAATGGATTCCCGTCGAACATACTAAGGGTCTTAGGTCACTTAAAATGTCTAACAATGGATTCCCGCAGAACATACTTAGGGTCTTAGGTCATTCCTTCGATGTGTTACACTTTTGTCCAATAGCTAATGATATATACCCACCTCCACTAAAGTTAGGATAAACATTGTTTTCGATTTGACTTTCTAACGATCTAATTACTACAGTTTTAACCGATGTTATTTATATTTAAGAAATTATACCTTAGCTTGCATACAATAATTTTAATAATAATGGGTCATAAGATGCACGCTTCATCCCATATGAAAATCCTTTCGATTTGAATTTTTGAACTAAATTTATGACTATATTTTACTTTGATCCGTAACACTCCATATAAAAATAGGCCATATCGATTTCGCGTTTTGATTAAACACCCCATACGAAGGTTCCAGGCGATGGTGTAGATGACACGTTTTTTAGAGAATCTGCCTGGAATCTAGAGACATATGTTTTATTTAAACTATAACAAGACCTCGGATTTTTGCATATCTTTAATTTTTCATACGATTGGAAAAAAAATTAGCTTTTAGACGTTTTATCGTTCAAATATATTTTTTTGCATATATTCGATATGAACTAAAATTTTCTATATTTGGACGATGGAACGCCTAAATGCAAGATTGGTTCCAATCGGATGAAGAAAAAATAAAAATATGCAAAAATCTGCGTTCTAACTATAGCATTCTGTAGTAATAATGGTTTGATATAGCCCCATAACGATGGACGCTACTATACATTAAGCCCCGCCAGACTTTAGTATTTTCTAATGGGTTTTTTATAACGTACGCACAAACCTAGCTTTTGTATACATATTTTATGCGATTGTTTTCAAACGCATCTAAATTTTAGGTTGATTTTATAAAAACGTTCCTTTACTCGAAAAACTAGTAAAAATAGTACACAAATGTAAGAGAGAACTCAAAATGTCTTTCTCTTTTACTAGTTTTTTACTAGTGTTTACTCGACAAATTTTTCCGAGTAAAAGTAGTAGCTTTCAAAATACATTGAAAGTAATATAACAGAATCTGGCAACGTCGTTATGAGCAGCTGACTTAAATCTGAGCTCCTCGATAAATTAATTAAATAAATAAAAATAGTGTAGTTAAATGCTTTTATTTATAAAAGTATAAGCTTAAAGTAAATTGTTGCCTCAAGTATTGTGGTTCGTTGTCATTGCGCTGGAGTTCGAGTGATTTTAAACTTTTGGTTGCTTGAGTTGCTGTTTTTCACTGTGGCTGTTGTTATACATAGCAAATAGAACGTTGTACACACACACACACACACTTGGCAGAGTTTGGGTACTTTTCTGCTGCCTTCTTCCATTTGAAGTAAATTTGTGCCTCAAAATTATTGTGGTTGTTGTCATTCCTCTGGAGCCTGGAGTTCGATTGAATTTAAACTTTTGGTTGCTGCTTTTTCACTGTGGCTGTTTGGCTTTTAGCGAATAAAACGTTGTACACACATATACACAAATACACTTGGCATTGTTTTGTGTACTTTTATGCCGCCATCTGATACACCTATATATGTACATACCTCAGATCTGTTGTGCCTCGAAAATATGAGTCCTGGTCCTGTTACAAGATGCAACAGCAGTGCCAAAATTTGGAAGTGTCCAGTCTGTGAAAAAACTGTTGGAAAAAGTGTTTACAGTATTGGTTGCACTGCGTGCCCAAACTTTTTCCACCCAAAATGCATAAATGTCACTGTCAGCGAAATAAGGACAAACAAGTCTTTCCGTTTTACATGCAACAGTTGCACTGACTCTTCCCAAAAAGCTCTAAATCGTGCTAATGACAGTCGTGTAAAGCCGACAAGCAATATTAGCAATCGTACCCAAACCTTGAGGGGTAGCAATACTGGCTCATCCAAGAAAGCGGTGACTAACCAAGACATCTCACTTGCCAGTAAAGGTAGTCAATCATATAATGGCAGCAATACTGACATGTTAAGTGCCAGCAATAATTCTAAGCTGTCAAACAATGTGGGTCGTATCCAGCCATCTGTCAGTGAAGTGGCTGCAAGGGTCACTGACAACGCGTTTAGCAATCTTCAACATATGTTTGACGATTTTGCTGCGTCAATGAGGCAGAAACTTGATGAACAGATGAAGCAGTGTATAAATGAATTCCAAGCCATGATTGACGATGTTGTAAGCAGTTTTCGCACCGAATTTATTGAAGCCCTGCGCAAGGTCAAGTCTGATGTTGTGGTCTGTCAACAGAAAATATCTAGTGTCGAAAAGGATCTGAAAGATAAATTAAAGGACATTGAGTTTGAAAATTGTGTTCGCCAAAGGCGTCTTAACAGAGCAGATATATTAATAAATGGCTTGCCAAATGGCATTGTTGATCTTCGCGGACATGTTGTGAAAATAGCCAGGCTTTGCAATGTTCAAATTGTGCCTTCAGATGTCCAGCACTGTTGTTATATCTTTGGTGGTAAAACAGTTTTGGTTAAGTTTAATTCAGTGCACACAAGGGATCTAATTATGGCGAATTACTCCCGGTCAAGGCCTATGCGCCTAAATGATGTCATCGATTCGGAAGTGCAATCCCGGGTGTATTTAAATGACCACCTCACACCCCCTGCCACTAAGCTTGTTAATACTTGCCGTAAGTTGCGGGAGCAAAAGCGTATTCTAAAATTCGCCCTAATTAATGGAGATGTACCCAAAGCTCGTATTACTCTAATAAATGGCTTGGTAAAAATCTTTGATACCGATGAATGTAGTGCAGCGTTTGTGACATCTGAGTTGCGGACAGGTGACGGTGGCGTCACTTCTCAGGCGGCTAATGTGTAGGACACACTTATGGGCCTTACTTATATACATACTTAACTAAATTAATTTATCGATGAATCGTTTTACCATTATGAATAGCTGTAATCGAGGGTCTGTTGCCTGCGATAATTCTTTTTTACGTTCTTCGTTAAGTGCGATAAGCAATAATTTAAATATTGGACATTTTAATTGTCGAAGCTTCAATATTTCAGATAAGTCTTCAAAACTTTCTGAAATCAGAAATGTGGTGGAGAACAGTTTGTTGAAAGTTGTTGGGGTCAGCGAGACGTGGCTAAAGCCATCAGTTCCGTCCAGTAAAGTTGCTATATCTGGCTACTCTTGCTGTAGAAATGATCGCCCACATCAAAGAGGAGGGGGTGTAGCACTTTTCATTTCTAAGTCAATAGTGTATAATATTGTTTATAAGGGCTGTCGTTACGGTGTTTCCGAAAGTTTGTTTGTGGAGTTGTTGCTTGACGGGCGTAAAATTCTTGTTGGGGTTGTGTATCTTCCTCATGGTGATTTTCAAGCTTTTGAAAGTGATGTATCGGACCTGTTGGTGCGATATTCCGATGTGTTGATCATGGGGGATTTTAATAACGACCTCTTTGACTTTGCTACTTCAATGAATATTAGAGAATTGTGTGGGCGGCTGAATATGAAAATTCGTCACAATTCTATTCCTACACATTATAGTGTAGTACACAATACAACATCTCTATTGGACTATTTTCTTGTTAGTGATGAAGCGTCCGTGATTGCGTCAAACCAGTTTATCTGCCCTGGTATATCAGAACACTCATTCATTTTTTTGTCGCTGGATATTTCAGTCAGATGTCAGAATCAGTTCTATGAATATATAGACTATGATGCAGTAAGTAAGGAGACCTTGGAAGATACTGTTTCATCATTGGATTTTTCAATTTTGTACTCCACGAACGATGTGGATTTTCAATGGAGTAGTTTTGAGTCTTGCATTTCTTCAGTACTCTCCATTTTTCCTTTGAGGCGCAGAATGATACGTGAACGGGACGATAATTGGTATAAGTCTCCTCGAATCTCCTACTATATTTCCATTCGCAACTTAGCCTTTACAGCATATGTGGAAAATAGAACTAGAGCTAATTGGAGTATTTTTTGCAGAGCTAGAAATAAGGCGAAATCTGTTGTTCGACAAGCTAAAAAGCAAGCTCATGCATCCCTGTTTGAACTTAATAGGAGTAGTAAGGATTTGTGGAGATTGATTAAATCCAATGGATTGTCTGATTCGAAGTCTTACGACTGTAATTTAAATGTCGAAGATCTTAATATTGCGTTTCGTGGAAACCAATTAGAAGAACCTGGTAATATTTGTGATTTTAGAGCGCTGGGGAACAATAACGGGGATTTTTCTTTTCATTGCATAGATTTGTGGGAGTTGGATAAAGCTTTTCATGCCGTGAAGTCGAATGCTGCTGGTTTGGATGGATTTACCTTAAAATTTCTCAAAATTATATACCCACTTGTGTCTTGCCATTTTCTGAAACTTGTGAACACCATCTTGCTTACGTCGTCATTTCCTTCTGGTTGGAAAGAAGCAAAAATAGTACCTGTAAAAAAGAAAGACTCTACACAGGCTTTAGCTGATTACCGTCCCATATCGATTTTGCCTATTTTTTCAAAAGTAGTTGAGCACATTTTAAAGTCTCAAATGTCATTTTATTTGGAGGAAAATAATATGCTTCATGATGCTCAGTGTGGTTTTAGAGCCAAAAGAAGCACTTCTTCATTGTTGTTGGGTTTAACGGACTCCATTCGAGCCAATTTCGGTGGTGGTAGATTTGGAATTCTTTTGTCACTAGATCTTGAGAAAGCCTTTGATAGAGTGGACTACTCCACTTTGTTGCATAAATTGTATAACTTATATGGGTTCTCGAGTAGTGCGTGTGTTCTGTTGACTTCTTATCTTACTGGTAGACGCCAATTAGTTTGTATTGATGGTAGGAGTAGTAGTGTTCTGCCTGTTAAAAGTGGTGTACCGCAGGGGTCAGTACTGGGACCTCTACTTTTCATAATCTTTATTAATGACCTTTTCTCCCAGTTACAGGATTGGTGTGTACCATACGCCTTTGCTGATGATATTCAGCTGTTTTTTAAAGGTGACTGTCGGTGCTCAATGGTTCTGCAATCTAAAATTGACTTGGTTTTGGAAACTCTGCATGCGTGGATGTTGCTTAACATGCTTAATGTAAATCCATTAAAATCGAAAGCCCTCTTTTTTTCCTCCAGCGTCCATAACAATATCCACGTTAGATACAATGGTATAGATATTGAATTTGTCCGTGAGTTACAGTGCTTGGGTGTCAAGCTAGACGATAAATTGAGTTTTGGACAGCATATTAATATGCTAATTTCTAGAATAAATTTTTCGCTAAAAAATCTTTATGGTACCGATTTGTCTTTGCCTCTTTTTGTTAAAGAGAGGCTGGCACATGGTTTGCTATTACCCATAGTTCTATACTGTTTAGAAGTGTATTCTGGCACTATACAGGGTAACATGCATTTAGTACATCTGGCTGTAAATAGGGTGGCGAGGTATGTATATGGACTGAACCGGCGTGTTCATGTGACGCCCTATGTAACGAAATTGTTGGGCTGTAATTTTGATGCATTTGTAAATTTACGCTTACTTCTGTTTTTTTATAAACTGATTAAAAGTCGGTCTCCTCTTTTTTTGTGCCAATCGATGGTATTTTGCCATTCAACTAGGAGAAATCAATTGCTTATTCCTAGGGTTGTCCACCTAATGAATGAATCGTTTCTAGTAAGAGTAGCACGACTTTACAATTCATTACCCAATGACATGAAAAATTTTAGCATTTCGCTCCCTACACTCTTCAATAGGCTACTTCACCACTTTCAATAACATTTTTATTTGTTGTTATGCAAAATTGCGCTTAATTAAAGCTACGTAAAAAAATCTTTAAATTATGTTTCTATTTTATGGAACACTTTATACATTTTTCCTTATATTAGGATTTTACAAACTGAGTAGCTATTTAGTTATCCTAAATACTTTTCTGTATACCCAATCTGTATTTATATTATTTATTCCTTATATATTATTTAGGTTTAAACAAATCAACATACCATTATTTACCAATGAGTAGTTTTTTACCCTTGGTTAAAAAGCTTAGTTATATGCATATTGTAATTTATGTTTAATTGGCCAGACGGCTTTGAATTACAAGTTTGTACGAAATAAATGAAAAAAATGAAATGAAATGAAACTTCTAATAGAAGACATTTCTCTGTGCTTGCTATTTTTTAACAGATTTCCGTTCCCGAACTTTTTTAAAACATGTTTACTCAGAGAGAATTTTGAATTATTTCTCTTTTGCTAGTTTTACTATTAAAAAAATAAAGGAACAAATCTATTATGTAGAATATTTGAAATCAAATATACACCAAAAATACACTTAAATATCCGGTAAATAAGGTACACGTTCTTCCAAGAGTATTTTAATTTTGTTTTTTTTTATTATTTTTTGTTTGTTTTCAATTTTATAAAATAAAGTAATATTTATTAGAGAAAATTGCTTTATACTTAAATTACAAATAAAATGTTACACATTAAATTATATCTTTTTTTTTTATTTTCATATCCAGTTTACTTTTTTTTTTCATTCTGTTATTACTACATTATAATTATTATTATTTTTATTTAGCAAAAAAACATTTTTGTTTTTCATATTATAAATTACTAAAAATTTACTAAATTCATAATTTATTAGCAGAGAAAGCAGTGTATTAAACTAAAGTTTTGACGATTTGTAAAAATTACACAATAATAATAATAAGCATAAACGATTATAAATACAAAGAAATTCCGAGAAACGAGATACTATATAAGACAACGATGACGACGACGACCACAACGAATCTGTTAGAGTTTTCGTTTGATATTTAGATATCTAAGACGAAACAGGAAAATATAGACACTATGGGGGAGGGGAAGAGTGGTTGGAGGAGAGTGGATAATGTAGAGACATTGATCGATGTACACATATCATTATCTTCACTCAGAAAAGACGTAAATGCAACATTTATTTGGAAATCGCTTTTATATAAAGACTGAAATTACAACAGAATATGTTAAAAAAGTGATTTCCAAAAAAACATAACGACAATTTTTTGGAAGTCGCTTTTTTACATATGCTGAAAGTCGAACAAAATCTGTAGGTAAAAAACGCATGTTCAAAACAAATGTGAGTTATCGACCTTTCTGAATTAAGGTAACGTTATTTGTATGTTGTTTGCATATTTGTAGATAAAAATAGTTTTAGAATTGTGTCATTTGATTTGATGTTAGATTTTAAAAATTGTGACAACTTAATAGAGTAATTGTGAAACATTATTATCTTATATTAAAAAAAACATAACTAAACATTACACATACAATTAATTATAGTTGTTTTTATTGCTTTTTATTAGTCAGTTTCTATTTTTTTTGTTTATATTAAACATTTTTTTTACATATATTTCAGGTCATTGAAAAGGCACTGTTTCGTGTTCTAAAAAGGCTTTCATATAGTTTTTTTTTTTAATCGATTTGGGTTTAATTTTCATGCTATCATCATCAAACAGACATATTACACTTTTGAAATCATATGTTCTATTTTATAGTTGAAAACTTTATTGTGAATTCAAAATGTCTATTTGTATATTGGGATTGTAATTTTTTTGGGGTATATGAACCGGAATTCTAAGACTAGAACAATATTTATATTGCTGTCTCCTAAAAATATACATAGTAGTTAACATTGGTAAAACAACCAAGAAAGTTTCAGTCGAGTAAACTAAATAAGATCATACCGTCACTTGTGAGTAATGGAATATAGAGTAGGTACTTTGTGTTGAAGTCATATACGAGTAAATAAAATGTCAAGAAAGTGTTTTTACATCGCAAAGAAGAGAAACACCTCATAGGTCGACTTTGGTATACAGAAACCCTCAGAGGTCGACTCTAGCATAGAGGAAGACCTCAGAGGTCGACTTTAGCATAGAGGAAGACCTCATAGGTCGACTTTAGCATAGAGGAAGACCTCATAGGTCGACTCTAGTATCGATGAAGACCTCAAATGTCGACTCTTGTATAGAGGAAGACCTCAGAGGTCGACTCTAGTATGGAGGAAGACCTCAGAATTCGACTCTAGTACAGAGGAAGACCTCAGAGGTCGACTCTAGTATAGAGGCAGACCTCAGGAGTAGACTCTAGTATAAAGGAAGACCTCTGAGGTCGACTCTAGCATAGAGGAAGACTCCAGAGGTCGACACTAGCATAGAGGAAGACCTCAGAGGTAGACTCTAGAGTAGAGGAAGACCTCAGAGGTCGACTCTAGTATAGAGGAAGACCTCAGAGGTCGACTCTAGCATAGAGGAAGACTCCAGAGGTCGACACTAGCATAGAGGAAGACCTCAGAGGTAGACTCTAGAGTAGAGGAATACCTCAGAGGTCGACTCTAGTATAGAGGAAAAACTCAGAGGTCGACTCTAGTATAGATGAAGACATCAGAGGTCGACTCTAGTATAGAGGAAGACCTCAGAGGTCGACTCTAGTATAGAGGAAGACCTCAGAAGTCGACTCTAGTATAGAGGAAGACCTCAGAAGTCGACTAAAGAGGTAAATTAAAGAAAATTATGTCGTTTAAAAAATTGTATTTTATAAAATCGTTTCTTTTTTGCTGGCAGGAAAAAACCGTCAAAATAGCCAAAAAAAATGCCAAAAAAACCGTTTACTCCTAAAGCTAGCATCCTAACGAAGAAAACAATGACTATTTGAAAAAATCTATGGATAAATGTATAAATTACGACTCATATTGTAAAAGTAAGGGAAATTCAAACTGGGACTGCTGGTACTATGAAAGCATTACAGGACTGTTGGTATTGTAAAAGCATTATATTGCATAAAATTACAAGTTGTTGTGTGGACTGGAATAAATGTTATAAGCAGTTAACCTATTGTGCAAAATGATCCATTTGTATGAGAGGCACAAAAAGAAGCGGGGCAACTTTGCCCATTTTTCTCAAGGTGATAGGGACCAAAAAACTAATACTATGTGTCGAATTGTGAAAGATTCTGGTAAGTTGTAAGAATTTATTAAATACTCAATATTTCACAACATGTCGACTCTTGTGGGGAAAGTACTCGAAGGAGTGGACCAACATGGTCCATCTTTGATATTATCCAGTGATAGAAAAAAATATTGACACATGCCAAATTTGAAGTCAATCGGTTACTCCTATCGAAAGTTATTGCGCCCATCAGGCAGAGGGACGGAAATTGCTCTATTTGCTTATAATGACCCAAAACTGATTTCCGCCTAATATTCTTGGGGTCTATTAGGTAATTCCTTCGATGTGTTACACTTTTGGCCCACAGCAACTGATATATACCCCCGTCCACATTCTCTTGCTTCTACCAAAAGAGCTATAATATAATTTCTACATTTATTCATAGATTTTCTTTTCACATAGGCAATGTGAATCTTCGTTGGGATGCTAGCTTTCAAAAATTGCAACAAACTAATTTGTTGTGCCACCAAAAAACGATTTTTTAAATCAATTTTGTAATTGTTTTAACGACAGTTACTAAAGCACTGTCTCTACGTGAAAGTCATATTTTCAACATCTGTAGTCCTCATAATTTGTTTAAACGACAGTTACTAATACACAGTCTCTACGTGAAAGTGATATTTTCAACATCTGTAGTCCTCACAATGTTCTTTAATTTAAGGTAACTAAAAGGAAATTTGGAATTAAAAAAAAAATATTGACCTTAATTTTTTTAAAATTTTTTTTTCGAGTTTCGGAGCCATATTACAACAGCAAATGTTAAGCACAGCTCTTCGACAAAAAATTTTTAAACTACCCAGCCAGAAATTTATGACGGTACCACGAAAAAAGCGTTGTGAAAGCACTGTTTTGGGACGCTTTCACAACGCTTGCTTTAAATGTCTTTAAAGCGCTGGTTCATGATGGATTTACAATTCTTTGAGAACAAAAATTTGAGAAAAGAATCCTTTTTGTAAAGTAAGTCATTAAATCGATACCTCCATTCCAAAACATGCTAAGTCGAAACAGGAAGGTGGAAATTGTATTTTCTTTAAAAGACTGCAGGATTCGCTTTTACAGTACATTTTTGACATGCAAAAACCCAGTGCTACCTTTACAACATCTAAATAATGAACAATCTGACATGTTACAGGGATTCATTTAAATGAATACCTTAAAAACAATATATTTCATTTGATTCATTGATTTCTACTCGTAAATACGATTTTTTTGAGAATTATTACCTTCAAACCATCAGAAAAGAGTCATGAATTTTGTTTTTACAGCGTTTCAAAAGCGTTGTAAAATACCGCCGTCACACCGTATATCGGTGTTATCATTTTGACGCTTTGAGGATATCTTTCTGGCTGGGTAATATTACGGTTAGTTGTCGAGCTATCGAAAGTTGAAATTAATTTTTGTAGTTAAATGTCATTTTTTATAGCTACAGATACAAAAAAAAAAAATAAAACAAAAACACTTTACCGATAACTTCTATAATTATCGATTTTACGCAGACACCTTGGTCCGCGTATCCGTCTTTGAACTTTTATAAAAATCGAAAGTTATCGAAACTTTTAACCGGATTTTTTGCTATTTCCATTCAAATATTTTTTTAATTAAATTAAAATTTTATTTCATTTTTTCCGTTTTGAGCTTATTTTTCCGATTTTTCTCAAAAATTAACGTCCGATAACTAAGCGTCCTTATGTCCTTAATTTTGCTTCTTACTTTTGGGAGTTCTATGCAAATAAGGATCAAATCGCGGGTCTCGAATATAAAGTACAACATTTTCAAGGTCATAGAATGTTGGCTCCGTTTTGACTTCAGTTTCTCAAAGTGCTTACCGAAACAAAACAAAATGTCATTTGGTTTTTTTTTCGCGTTTAGCTTCAATTCGGTTTTTATCGTATCGTGAATATTTTGACTGAAACTTGATTTTGAACATTTTTTTCTGAGAAAATTTACTTTTTCCAACGGCTATAGCTAGTTAACCGATGAACATTTTGTTTTACCGTCATCAGCATAATTGTAGGAATAGACTAGAAGAAAAAAATATGTAAAACAGGTTTGAATAAACAGCATCGAATGCTTCAAAATCGCAAAATTGTCAAGAAATTATCAATTTTTTGAGACATTGCTGCACATAATTTATTATAACTCGGGAGGGCGGGTATGAAATGTTCCAAAAAAATGTTGGTCAGAACACACCAAAGCCCAAACAAAACACAAACGCCAACAGTCAAAACCCTCTTTACTGGTATCGTTATTGCTTCGACCACTTGATTACTAGATAGAGTATTAATAAATGTTATTTATACGACATAGTGGCCGTATAGATAACTTTGCTGCACGAAACGAAAGTGTTGACTGGAAATTGACTGTTTTTTTGGTATTTGTGGCAAGTTTTGGGTTTTGGTGTGTTTTGACATATAGTATCGGACAATATAATAATCAACCAAATCGCTTCCGAGTTTGGTCAGAATTTATAATACTAACGTATGATTTTTTTCTTGGCCTAAAAAGTTGCTAAATGGCAAAATAAGATCTCGCTATTATTAATTTTTTGATTTTTTTTTTCCAAAATTTTAAAATTCCAAATTTTTTAAAATTTTAAATCATAATTTTTTTTGGTTAATCATTTTGTGGTTTTACGATTTTTTATAATTTTTTTTTTATATTTGTTTTTTTTTATTTTTTTAACTTACATCGCTTTGAATATGCACCAGACTCTCACAAATCAAAAACAGTAATTGGATTATTCAGGACTCAATATTTGCAAAAGTTATAGACGAAATACTAAAGCAAGCCTGGCAATTTTGGAAATTTTTCTTCTGCTCGTTGGGCAAGCAAATTTTTCAAATTAAAGGTTAAAAAAATACAAATTAAAAAATCCCGTTATGTTCTCTTTCAAACGACGTAAACTTTGCAAAAACCGGTTCGTCCGTTCAAGAGCAATTACAAATTTCGTAAAACCCGAAAATGCATTTTTCCAATTTTTTTTAAATTTCAAATCCCTATAAAATTTTGGGATTTTTTTTTTCAGATATCTTATTTTTCATTTTAACAACTTTTTATAAAGTTTTTAGGCAAAAATATGAAAATTTTTCGACGTTTTATGACGCTTTTATTAATAACTACTAATTTTCCCAAAAATGTTTTTTTTTTTGATACGAGTATTTTGTAAGATATGGTCGAAAACTCTGAACGGATGGAAAAATGGTATTGTAAAAGTTGAAGACTACTTTATTTTGAATTCTTTAAAATTTACCTGAAACAATTCGGATACATTTTTACATCAGTTCAGCGGTTTCGGCGATACCGCCACTTCCCTTGAAATTCGAAAATTAGCTTTAATTTCTAAAGGGTTTTCCAACAAGAGGCGTTATTTGGGTATTCAAAGAAAAATGCCATTTTTTGAGATAAATGATCGGATGTTTATTTCATAATAAAGAGGAAGGTATGCCGTTAATAATGGAAAACAACATCAGCCAAATGGCCACCACGACCACGCTTACAGGACCATATCCTTTTCATGAAATTGTCCATAACCAAATCCTCACGAATTCTATCTTTGAGGTCTTGAATCGAAGCTGGGGTGTTGGCGTAGACCTTATCTTTCACGTGGCCCCAAAGGAAGAAGTCGCAAGGTGTTAAATCACAAGATCTCGATGGCCAATTGTGATCACCTCTTCGAGAGATAACACGGTCCGGAAACTTTTCCCGTAACAGAGCAACCATCCAACTCCGACCATAAAAAATCATTAATCGTCTGTTGATAGCGCAATCCATTCACCGTAACTGTTGATCCAACCTCATTTTCGAAAAAGTAAGGTCCAATGACCCCGCTGGACCATAAACCGCACCAAACAGTCACACGTTGATAATGAAGAGGCTTCTCAACAATAACTCTTGGGTTTTCCGAGCCCCAGATGCGACAATTTTGCTTGTTGACGTAGCCACCGAGGTGGAAATGGGCCTCATCAGTCAAGATGATTTCTCGATGATTTTCCAATTTTAATAATTTCAATGCGTTGTTGAATCTTGTATCGTTCCATTTTTAGTAATGTCGTACTTTCTACTTGTCAAATGTCAAAGAATAAAAGCTTCAGAAATGACAGCTACTGAAATACCGAGTGATTCAAAATAACACCTCTTGTTGGAAACCCTGTACAAAATTAACTTAAAAAAAATATTTCACTTTTTTAGTAGCAAAAAAGAAACCGAAATGAAACACTTAAAAGTCCGACCCAAAAATCTTATCGACCGGTGTTAAAAGCAGAAATATCTTAACAAATTGATAATTTCTCAACAATTTTGCGATTTTAAAGCACTAGATGCTGTTTTTTTTCAAATCTAGTCGAGACCTACAATCACGCTGAGGGCCGTAAAACAAAATTCCCATCGCTTAAATAGATATAGCCGTTGCAAACATTACAGTTTAAAAAAAATTCTCAAAATCATGTTACGGCCAAAATATTCACGATACGATAAAATCCGAATTGGAACAAAAACAGGAAAACCCAAATTACATTGGATAAGCATTTTTAGAAACTAATATCAAAACGGTGTCAGATTTCGATGACCTCGAAAATGTTGTACTGTATTATCCAATCGTTTCCATATACATACTCAAATCGGGTCTAAATTTTTATATTTTGTAGAAGCTGTTTAAAAAATGCTGCCTACAAAAATCTAAAAATCTTTCTCGAGTTATTCCAAAATCTGTGAAATAAGCTTATCTAAAATAGATAATATTATTAAAAGAAAAAATAGCATATTCCATAAAATAGAACAGAGATCATCATATCAATGCTTGTGTGCGTTATCTATCTGTCAATGACACTGTGATTTTTTAAAATTTAATTTTGTAGCATTTTGTGTGTGTGTTTCTTCAAAAGTATCAACAATTATCTGAATTAATTAATATTATTTTTATATATTTGCTTCTCTTAAGACCATTTATTTTATAAACAAGAGTTATATTACAAATTACAAATATACCTATACATGATGCATGTGTATATCTGTGTGTGTGTATAAACGATACATAGTTTAGTAAAATTAAAACATAAGACTAATTTGTTCTTTTAAAAAAGTTATACAGTTTAATAGTATTTAAAGTTATAGTAGAAATAAGTATGTAAATGATATGTGACAGGTGTGTGTGTGTGTGGGTGTATTTATGTATAGTATACATATATGTATGTATGTATATTGCTGATTTTGTGCAACAGCGTCACATCTCAAATTCAGAAAGACATTTATGTATATATACATATATGTACATAGAAAAATCGTCAGCGAAATATATCTACCTAATAGCTTCTAAAATACGCGTAATAGAGTTGCCATTTTCAAGAATCTCGCGACTTTCTAAGGAATCTGTTAACAGTCCCAATCCTCGATTAGTTTGTTGATCATATGTAGATATAGACGTAAGAGCTTGTTTTCTATGACGACCTCATTTCCAATTTTTTGTATGTAACAACGTTATTGCAAAAAATCAGCGGTATCGAATAAAAGTTTTACAAACCAAAATTTTGTTTTTAGTTTTCAATATAATCTATATGAGCAGAAGTTGTGAGACATCATAATTTTTTTTTTCATTTTTTAAAGTTATTTCTAACGATTTTTGGGTGAGAGAAATAGTTACTTTCTTGATTAATAAATCTAGAAACCAGAAACTTATATTTTCTCTTAGCCACGAGCGTTTAAATATGTTTGTATGTACGTATATAAGACCAGCTTAAATTTTAATTTTTACTTTTACAATTTTTTACTTCAAATTTATTATATTTTTACAAAAAAAAAGAATAATCACTGAAAGTTCCATTTGCATATAGTCAGCACAAAAAAAGCTTTATATTAATTGATTCAATTGCTGTGTATAATTGAAAATTTGTGTTAAAAACAATTGAATCCATTAATATATATTAATATTTTAATTGCACTATTTAACGAGATGACTAAAGTGCTTATTGAATAAATTAATTTTTTTATAAAACTATGCAACAAAATGAAAGCAATTACACTAGTAAACAAAAATTTTGTCCAAATGTAATTAATAAACGCAAAACAAATATTACAAACAAATTGTTATAAATAGTATTTTTTTGTTAGGACCAGTTTTCGTAGAATCGCTATCATTTATCGCTATAGATAAATTTTTTCTTGAACGGCTGAAACGATTTTTACAAAATTTCTTCGTTTGAAAGAGAACATAACGGACCATTCTTTATGATTTCTTTAAAAAATATACCTAATTTTTTATACCTAATTTTTTTAAAGAGAATATAAATGGCTTTTTCATGGATTTGTTTTTCGAAATATTTTTTTAAAAACTTTCAATTTAAAAAAAAGCTACCATTTTTTTTAAATTTGCACAGAATTTGCATTTACGACCACTCGATACACAGAATCTCACGAATCCAAAACAGTAATTGAATTTTTGGGGACTAAATATTTGTAAAAGTTAAGGACGAAATACTGGTAAATTTCGAAATTTTTCTTCTGTTTCTACAAATATGAATTTTAAAATTGCTTTGTATGAAATTTTACACGCAATGTGTTGCAGAAATAGAAGAAAAATTTCAAAAATTTGTTTGAGTCTGGTGGATATTCTGTGTATCGAGTTGTAGTAATATTTTTTAAATTAAAGCTTTTAACAACGTTTCGAACAAAAATTCCATAAAAAAAGCCCTTATGTTCTCTTTCAAACGACATGAACTTTGTAAAAATCGGTTCAGACGTTCAAGAATAATGACAAATTTCATAAACAAAAATTGCATTTTCCTAATATTTTTAAATTTCAAATCCCCATGAAGTAAATAAATGATGGCGATATATTATTTTTCCATTTAACAACTTGTAATAAAGTTTTTAATCAAAAATAAATTTCATAGGTTAATATTAAAATTTCAGACCCATATTTAGTAGTCGTATTTGGACTATATTTAAGTATAAGCCGAATAGGGCCGGGATACGCATTAAATTTAAGATAATTATGAGGGCTACAAATGTTACATCCTTCGCTTTTACGTAGAACAGCCATCAAAAATAATAATGAAAAAAAAAATTAAAAAAATGTGTTTTGCCGGCAAAGAAAGCACTGTCTATTTCAAAAAATCTGTGGATAAATGTATAAGTTAGGACACATATAAAAGTAAGGAAAATAAAAAAGAAATCATTTTTCATATTTTTTTCCATATTGTTTGGGAGGTACCAAAAGGGCTAATTGTACTATCTATTACACTCTGCAAAATTTCAAATGTTTGTGTGCGCTAGAATCGAAGTTACAAACATTTAACTTTTTGTGCAGAATGCTCCGTTTGTATGGGAGTTACCAAAAGGGATGAGGCAATAATGTCAATTTTTCAAGCAAATGTAGGTAATACAAAATCATTACACTGCACAACATGTCAAGTAATTGTATGAACTAGAATCAAAAGTTATAAGCCGTTAAATTTTTGTGCAAAATGGTCCATTTGTGTGGAAGGTACTAAAAGGTGCTTGTCAACTTCGCCCATTTTTCTGAAGGTGATAGCTACTAATAAACTAATGCTATGTGTGTAAATGCGAAAGATTATGATAAGTACTATAGATGTTATTAAAGAATCAATATTTCACTAAATTTTTACACTTTTTGGGGGAGGTACAAGAAGGAGGGGATCACCACGGTCTATCTTCGATCTTATACCAATTTTGAAGTCAATCGGTTACTCCTATCGAGAGTTATCGTGCGCACCATCCAGACAGACAGATGGACGCACATTGCTCAAATGGCATAAAATGGCCCAAAACTAATTTCCGCAAATATACCTGTGATCTTAGGTCACTTCTTCACAATATATTTTTTTAATTTTTATGCTATTTTTCCTGCCAGGCAAAAACTATTTTTTTTTTAATTTTTTAACGACTGTACTAAACCACTGTTTCTACGTGAAAGAGGTATTTCAACATTTGTAGCCCTCATAATTACAAATTAAATTTAAGGTATATCTCGGCTCTAACATGCTTATAATTCAAAATACTAAAGGTACCTTCTATGCAAATTGGAGTTTTAAGAAACAAATTTTAAGAAAAAAATTAAAAAAAAAATTTCACCATAATTTTTGGTTTTGATTTTATGGAATTGTACTCTTAAATCTACAGAAAAAAAGTTGTTTGTTGCATAGTGTTACATTATTAAAAACTGAGTATGCAGTCGTGGTACGGGTGGTCTATGGTTTCACTTCTATATATTCTCGTTCTTAGGAGGGAGAAAAAGTGGACATTTGTCGCGTGGTGTTATCAAACAAAATCCAACTACTTTAATACTAACCTATGAATTTTGTTTTTACTGAAAAGTTGCTAAAAGTTAAAAAAAGATCTCACTAAATTTTTTGGAAAAAAAATTTCCAGAATTGTATTGTGCATTTTTGGGTTTTACGGAATTTTTAAATGCTCTTGAAGGGCTAAACAGATTTTTACAAAGATTACGCCGTTTGAAAGGGAACATAACAGTATTTTTTTTAATTGAAGAATTTGGGATTTTTTTATATATTTTTTGATTTGTTTTATACAAAATTTAGTCCCCAAAATTCTAAAAATGTTTTGATTTGTGAGAGTGCTGCATACTCTGTGTAAATTTGAAAAAAATTGTAGGCGTAGCTTATCTTTTAAATAGTTTTTAAAAAAATTTATAAATTTAAAAAAAATCCAGAGAAAAAAGGCCCGTTATGTTATGTTCTCCTTCAAAAATTTCGTAAAACCCAAAAAAGTTTTTTTAAATTTAAAATCCACAAAAAATTTTGCAAATTTTTTTTAATAAATTTATTTTATTATTTAGCAAAATTTTACTCAAAAATAAAATTCGTAGGATAATATTAAAAATTCAGAATAATTCTGTTAATATTTCGTCTTCGTTTTAATTCAGATATCCAACAATACAATTTGTTTATGTATTTCAGATAAGAGAAGCGAGATGAACACATTCCCTTAATATTATATTGAGCTATTGCTTTTTTGCTGTGTGAATATTAGGGTGGAAAAAATTGGTCGGAGCAAAAATTGTTATAAGAATGTCGTACCCGGCATTCGAATTCTATGTGAAATTAAAAGAAAAAATGCTGAAAAAATCCATTAATTAATTTTTATTGAATTGAATTTAAAAATGTTAGAATTATCCATTTAGTTGACAATTTTAATATAGAAGACTTTGGAGGTGATGAAAAAATATCATTAATCCAACGGTCCGGGAAAGAAATGCAAAATACCCTCAAATAACTATTTTTCATGAAGTAGCCGAGGTCCCAGGTTACCTATTACCCCTTAAAAATCGTCATCAACTACACCATTTTCAATTGTAATTCGAAAAAAATCAATTGAAATTCGAAAATTCCATTTCGGAATTTCAATTGATATTTTTCGAATATCAATTGGTGTATTACGAATTTCAAATGAAAAAATTCGAAATTCAATTGATGTTTTTCGATTTTCATTTGATGTGTTTCGAATTTCAATTGATGTGTTTCGAATTTCAATTGATTTATTTCGAATTTCAATTGATGTATTTCGAAATGCAGCTGATTTTTTTCGAATTTCAATTGATGTTTTTCGAATTTGAAATGGAATCTTCGAATTTCAATTGACATTTTTCAAATATCGAATGGAATCTTCGAAGTTCAATTGATCTCATTTGAAATTGAATTGGTTTTTTTCGAATTACAGTTGAAAATGGTGTAGAATGATGCATCAAAACATTTTTGTGAAACATTTGAACCCTCTAGCTCCCCACATAACCGTATTTTTTTATATCTACAAGGTACATTGAATCCAATCCTAGACAAAATAAAATTAGAAGGAACATCACCATTTATAACTTTCAGCACCATGGTTGTGTTCAGCATAATACATCTACTCTTGAGAGTAGGCAGTCTTATCAAACTCAACCTGCTAGTATAGGGTGGAAGACTAAAATCACTATTCCAATGAAGATGTCTTAAAGCGAATAATAAAAATTGTTTTTGAACCGATTCAATCTTATCAACGTAAGTCCCGTACTGGGGGTCCCACACTACGGACCCATATTCTAGAATAGGTCTAACTAGTGACGTAAATCGTAAAAAACGCCCCTAAAATAGTAAGGGCGGGGATGCAATGTTCTAAAAAATGTTTGTCCATAAAATTTTACTATATGTGTCAAAAGACACCAAAGCCCAGAATTTAACACAAACACCAAAAAACAATCAAAATCTAGTCGATCTCTTCTTTACAGATATCGATATTGCTTCTAACATCATGTCGTATAAGTATAATTTATTTAACATCGTGTCTAGAATAGGCCAAAGAGGGTTTTTGCTGGATGTTGACTGTTTTTGGTGATTGTATTAAGTTGCGGTCTTTGGTGTGTTGTGACACATACAGTAAAATGTTTTGGCCAACATTATTGTAGAACATTTCATCTCCGCTCTCCCCCGTGTTTAGGGGCGGTTTTACGATTTAGTAAGATTGATCCAAAAATGTCCGTTATGTGGAGGAACTAGAGGGTTTAAATGTTCCCCGTAGTGTTTTAAGTAATATTGCTGAACATATCCTGTATATAAAAGAAATGATCACAAGGTTTCCTATGCCGATTCATCATAACAATGTGAAAAATGGGGAAATATTGACACCAATCTAACCTTTCCTCCAGACCTTTCCAAGCGCCGATACACGTACAAATATTCTGTTTTTAAACCCTCTATCGGAATCCGTTGCCAGAACCTTGTTATATTTTTTTGTGTTCCACAGTGTAATTGATTTTAGAGATAAGATACGTTCGTAATTTTTTTCAGAATTTCATGTAGAATCCGAATACAGGGTAAGCCTTGGTCGAAATTTTTGGTGAATATAACTCAGAACATTGAACAATCTGAAACATTAAATTTCCCACTGAACTATTTGAAGGACCTTTCCCCCTTAAAAACATTAATGGTTGAACCTAGTTGTGTTCTAATAATTTGCAAACTATAGTGACTTTCTATCCAGCCTGCTGAAAAAGATATAGCCAACTACAATTATTATTGCTTATTATTGGTCGATTTGATTTTTGATCATTTAATCATAACGTCTTCAATCGTGCTTATCCGCCACACAAAATCTGCAAAAGCACCAAAATTTATATTAATTTGTTACAGCAAAAAAATAAGTAGTTTTTTTATATGAAACAGAAGATAACATAATTAGTAGAAAGAAATAGTAATAGTTTATATTGTAAACTCATAGTTTAGATAACAATATATTTCGTTTATAAATTCATAATAATACCTAAATTAAAAATAAAAATAATTCAGTTCATTTCATTACAAAAAAAAATATAATTAGATGTTTTCAAACATTTGTAGAAACTTTGGTATTCTGTGTTTTAATAAAATAAACCTATTAAAGAACATAATTTTATCAATATAGTTTGTGAAATATAAATGATTATTCTGAAGACATGCCGCCGCCGTCTCTCTTCTCTATTTATTTCTGTTGCTCTACTCTCTCTCTCTCTTCAAATCTGATAATTATTTTGGTTAGAGCCCGAGATGAGAAAACTCAGGCCATCCATCAATACCCTTCCATCCATTCAAACTCATTTACATTGAAAATAAAGTTCTCAAGGACTATGTGTATTAGGGCGGAGCATTTTTTATTTTGACCAAAGCTTTGTAGCCATCATTCGTATTTGACATGAAAATCTAAGAAAAAAAAATGCCAAACAAACTATGTATGTATGTATATTAAACCGGGTTGGCCTCCATGTACCAAAAAAGTTGCCGAATGCGAGGTGGAATATGAAAACTTACCTCGAGACAATCGCAAAAACATTTTTTAAATTTTTTCCGAGCCCGCGGAATTGGCCAAAATCGTTTTTTTATCGTAACTTTTTTGTTTGTAGCTCGATTTTCACCTGCGATACATCAATGTGTTGGTCTCGATATGTACTACATTTGCCTCATAGAGGACGCTGATATTTTTCCATAGGATTAAAGCGCTTTAAAAACCATGAACATCTTGCTTTGGGTATACGCACTTTTATTCAAAAACAAAAAAGTTCTAAAAAAAATTTAAAAAAAATGTGTGCAATTGTCTCGAGGTAAGCTTTTAAATTCCGCTTCGCATTTGATAACTTTTTTTGGTGACCCGGTTTAATGTATATCAATAAAATCAATTGTGATTTTCGGGGACCTTTTTAAGTTATAAGGCTAAGGAAAATGTGAAACATATCAGAGAACGAAATGAAAAAGGCCCTTAAATAATGTATTTTCTTGAATAACCTGACCTACGCCCATGTTCTGTATTCCGAGAGCGGATTGAATCTGAATTTCTAATTCATAAAATAGTCCATAATTTTTGTTTGAGGACTTTTGAAGATTCTCCGTAAACGCAGATTGCTTTAATTTTGCTATTCGAACATATTTGATACATGGGTCCGAAGTAACTAATTTACAAACACGATTCCGAGCGAAATATTCTGATTCAAGCCACATTCGGAATACAGAACAGGGGGGCTAATCTGATTTTTTATATTACAGAAGTTGTCAAAAATTACCAATGAAACCCATCAATCTATTAATGGCGATTTCGTTTCTGGAAAAATGCTGCATTTTCTTTCCCATTTTCCACGAGAACTGTATTTTTCTAAAATAATTTTTTTGAAAATTAGAATTTAGTTAATTTAGAAGGTGCAACTATTTTCTAGTATTTCGTCGACGGGGCAGCATTTTTCCCAGAAACGAAATCACCGCAAGTAAAATTTGCCCTTTTCTTCAGGCACTGTTTGACGACTGCTGAACGTATAAAATTGTTACACCGGTCGACAATAAAAACATTCTTTTTTTGGTTTCTGTTTTAATGCATTGATTCTGAAGCTAGATCAAAAACGGCAATATAGCCTTTAAAGTTTGCTTTTGTCTGTTTTACAGCGATAAAAGTTACAGCGATGAAGTTAAATCCTAGCAAAATTTGCTACAATTTTTTAAACTATGAATCGAATTTCTTTAGCTTCATTTAATTCATGAACCATCAGACATTACAATAAAATCTTAAAAATATAAGAACTGTGCATTTTTCGATGGTTTTATAAGGCTTTTATTTAAAAATTCTTAAAATGTTATCAAAAAAATAAGCTTTTTTGCAATATTTTGTAAGATATCGTCAAAACCGATGAACTACAATTTTTTAAATTATGAATCGAATTTCTTTGGATTGGCTTTATTTAATTCATGACCGATCAGACATTACAATAAAATCTAAAAAATATAACAATTTGTGAATTTTTCGATGGTTTTATGAGGCTTTTATTTATAAGTTTGTTAAAAATTTATCAAAAATAGTAAAAATATATAAATTTTCTCAAAAAGTAGGATTTTTTTTTGCAATATTTTGTAAGATATCGTGGAAACCACTGAACGGATGGAAAATGGTATGGTAAGAATTTGAAGGCTACTTAATTTTGAATTCTTTAAAACATTCGTAAACCAATTCGGATAAATGGTTTCCGAGTTATGCCAAAATATGTGGTTCAACCTCCCAAAGCCTATAATGTGGTTTCTTGGAATTAACTTTAGTTCTCGCGATAAACCGTTGTATGGAAGGTTGAATCATATCATATCTTAGAATAACTCGAGAACCATTTACCCAAATTGGTTCGAGAGATTTTTAGAGAATCGAAAATTAAATAGCCTTCAATTTCTTACAACACCGTTTTTTCATCCATTCAGCAATTACGACGATATCTTACAAAATATTGCAAAAAAAAATCCTACTTTTTGAGAAAATTTTAATAATTTCAAAATAAAAACCTCATAAAAATATCGAAAAAAAAACACAATTATTATATTTTTATAGCGTTATAGTAAAGTATGATTGATCATAAATTAAATGAACCCATTCCGATGAAAATCGTTGCATAATTTAAAAAATTGTAGCGAGGAAAAGCGTCACTATCCTTGAAATTTGAAAATTTGCTCTCATTTCTGCAAAATCAAACTTTGATAAAAAATAGTTTTCCCTTTATTAGTAACAGAAAAGCAAAAAAATTGACACTTAAATCGTGTCGACTGGTGTAATAACATTATGCTAGTCCAAAAATGTAACAGAAACTGTGGATATACCTACTTTGACATTGCTGAATCTAGTGGTGCTAGTCGTTTTTCTAGGTTAGCTCTTGTTTTCGCGATATGCAATCGCAAAGTTTGCTAGGAAATCAAAGAGGTTTGTTAGTTTTGAGGTGGAAGACTTCGGAATACACGCTTCAGTCTAAAGACCGAAATAAAGAGAACATTTGGAGAATTATTTTTCTTATCACTCAAAAAATTGCAATCAAATCTTATCATATGTTAAAAGACGTACAAATTTTCGAAATTTTTAGTTGGTATCGTTAAGAAAAGGATTCCTCACGAAAAATACTATGAGACCCTTTTCAACGTTTTTATAAGAAATAAGCAGATTTCGAGTTATTAAATAATTTTTGTATTTTTCTACTCATAGCAGAAAATATTTCGAGCCATAACCGCCAAAATGACGTAAGCGCCACTCACAAAAATTTAGAGGAGAAGGTTTCTTTTGCGATTATTTTTTGTTTAAATGCATATGGTGTGCATATATCTTTATATATAAAATCCTTTGTACGTTTGTTAGTAACGCATGATCTCCGAAACCATAAAAACGAATGGGCTGAAAATTGAACAATATATGCAGATTGGGGTCATTTGTGTTTTAGAATTATTTTCACCGCGATAAATTGCGAAGTGGTCAAGTTATTTGAAAAATTCGCATTTCCAGAGCGATTTGACTGAAATTAAAAATGTATGTGTGGTTTGTCGTGATAATAGTTTGTTTGTATGATTCTAGCCGGTAGATGGCGCTGTAGGGGACATATGGTCAATATACATATTTTTGATGATTTTTTTCTGAATGAATAACAAGCCAATACATCCGAAACAAGACGGGCAGGACAACGTCTGCTGGGGTCAGCTAGTATGTTTATATAACTGTGAAACTTAGTATAACGGTAAATCGGTTAGGGCTCGATTTATTGATATTAGTTTTGACTTAAATTTGGTATATAATTTTTCGGTTAGTGTTTATGGAAATTACAAAGCTAACTACAAAAACTTGCTAAATTATGAAACTTGTTGATTGGTCATAAATATAATGAATGTAGACCTATAGTAATTTTTACCGAGGAATATTTTTCTCAAAGAAACAAACTAAAAATGTCGTCGATTTGTATGACTTTTGACATATGATAAGATTTGATCGCAATTTTATAGGGGTAAGGGGGTGAGAAACGGGTGTGACAGTTATGAGAGAAATAGTTCTCCAAGGGTTCCATCCATTTCGTTCTTTGGACTGAAGCGTGTATTCCGAAGTCTTCCACCTCAAAATCACCTCAGAGATAACACACCTCTCTGATTTCCTTGCAAGGGAAAATCTAACCTAGAAAAACGGCTACCACCACTGGATTCAGCAAGGTCCAAATAGGTATATCCATAGGGTCTCCTTTCTGTTACATTTTTAAAGTGTCCATTTCGAGTAAAGTGCAATTAGATTGTGGTTAGCTATTGAATTCAAATCATTTACACACAACTCTGGTGAATTCTGCTGCAAGTTGAGAGAAAACATGCAGAATTTGTAATGGGGTCCTTTTTCTCGAAGATTTTGAGGGGTGGGAAATGGTCTTAATGGTAGGATATTTCAAGAAAAATAATTATTTAAGAGCTTTCCTCGTCACCTCATCAACTGGCTAATCCTTTTCATTACGCAGCAAAGTTGGTTTTCAAAATTATTTATTTTTAAGTTATAGTTTCTTTGGCATTTTTTATTAGAATTTCATGCGATAAAAAGCGAATATAGGGTACCCGCTTTGGTTGATATTTTTGATCCGATCATTTTACTCTGCCCTAATGTTTATACGTAAAAAAACAAAACCTTATTGTATTTGAAAACATCTAAGACAATCTTTTCCTTCACTTTTCTTTGTGTATGTGTGTGTGTGTTTTGTTGTTGTTATTGTTGTTTTTTTTAAAGCCCACCAACAGCGAAGATATTAACATTAAATATTATGAAGTGTGGTGTTGTACATTTTTTACTTCATTTTCATTTTTTTGGCAAACATTCAACTAAATTTTATAAATTACTTCAGAACTTATTAATATGTATTTCTATATATGTATGTGTGTATATTACTGCGGGTCAGAAAAAAAATATCGCGGTTTTTCGCATCTCAAATGAAAGCTTGTTTTGTTTAGTGAATATCCCCAAAATATTTCGGCTAAATCTTTAGCCACCAGTGAGCTAGAGCGATATTACACAACCTCTAAAATGCATGTTTTTTTTTGCAAATATCGGACGATTTGAAGTCGTAATTTTACGAAATGTTTCATTTTTTATAAAGCACATTATTTAAGAACAGAATATCATTTACATACATATATATTTATATTGTTGATTATTGTCTAGGTATACTTTCACATTCTTAAGCTACTCGAGGTGCAATTATGCATAAAGTTTGCTGTGGTCAGGGGATTGTGGACATCGCTATTACACATTTTTAAATATAATTTCTAAGGTATGTCCACAACCAACTGACCACAGCTTTTTTCTATCAAAATGAGAATCACAATATTGGTACTGTTTTAAGCAGAATAGAGTCCAAGTCCAATTTAGTCCAAGGTCTTTAGTCCAAAGTGTCCGATATTTGCAAGAAAAACATGCATTTTAGAGGTTGTGTAATATCGCTCTAGTTAACTTTAGGCTCAAAATTTAGCCGAAATATTTTAGGGATATTCACTAGCTTTCATTTGAGATGCGGACAACCGCGATATATTTTTTCTGACCCGCCCTAGTGTATATGTGAGTAGCTCGACTTTTCTTCTTCCTTTAATTACTAGTATTATTAGTTTTTATTTTGTTTGTTTAAATACGATATGATGAGTTCTACCACCTACTCTTCGTTCTTTCTCGTTCTATCTCTCTCTCTTGAGTACAAATTAATATTACGGTGGGGTAATGGAGACAATGACTCAAAAATTCATACTTATATGTACATATGTATGAATGAATGCACGTATGTATGTAGTGTAGATTTATATGCTGTATATTTATGTATGTATTTATGTTACGTTCATAAAAATGGCTAACTACTCAAATGTATGTATGTATGTATTTATATGTGTATATACGTACGTATTACGCGTGTGTGTGTAATATTTATATAATTATTACAAAAAAAGAAAACTTGTTTTAAATTAAATTGACTATGCATTGTTTTGTTCTTTAACTATAATTTTCATAAAACATTACGATCGACGACGACGACGAGGAGGATACAAACGGCTTTCGCACCACACTCTCCCGAGAGAGCGAACGACGTTGCTGCAAATACAAAAGCAAAGCAAAAAACAACTCACATTTTGTATTCGTTGCGTTTTGTTCTCAAACATACACTGGTTGTGTGTCATCCATTACATCAGGATTGAGTTTATCATCAAAGAAACGACGGAACGTGAATTCGAAGAAGCCATGAAATGGTTTATCGGTATCATTGAACTCATCACCACTCATATTCGAATCTGAGCGCAACTTATCTGGATCGATTGGATCAAAATTTGAAGTATCAGTTGGATGTTCAATCTTTGGAATATATGGAGCAATTTGACGCCGCATATCGGCAAAGTCAACACCTTTGAAGTAATCGTGGGCCTTCACCTCATCGGCCTTTTTGCCCAAACGCTTGTCAGACGATGAACAAAGCCGTAAAATAAGATCGGTGGCTTCTCGCGATAATTTCGCTTGTGCCGGTATGTGTAGCGTTTTTTCCCAGTTTATAACCTGCAAAATAGATAACGAATTAAATCAACAACAAATACAGGAACATATTTAAAATAAAAGCAAATTACCTTTTGTTGAGTTTCAACCGGTGTATTGGCCAAGAATGGTGGTTGACCCACTAACATTTCATAGAGTATTACACCAACACTCCACCAATCACAAAGCTGTGTGTAGCCACTGCGTTCTAAAACTTCAGGGGCAATGTAATTCGGGGTACCTACCAGCGAATGAGCTAACACCCTTTGGTGATCGCGTAGTCGCCGTCTGAAATATTCCAAAAAGGAAAAAAACATTAAAGTACCAAAACGAGTGGATAATATGGCTCATCTTCAAATGTAGCCTGAGATTGGAGAATATATCACATACAAAATTTTAAGTCAATCGGTCATTCCTTTCGGATCAGCCGGACAGACAGGCCAATATAGTTCAAATAATTTAAAATATCCTGAAACGGATTTTCGCCAACATATGTATTAGCGTTGGACCGGTTGACTGGTGATAATCGGGCAAACTGGTCGATTAGCCGAAGCAGAACATTTTTCCTTCTATACTTAAAAAAATATTTTTTCGTAAGAACTATGTATAATTTATTACAAAAATGTTTTTACATATTTGGTGCTTAATTATTTTTAAATAAAACATCGAGTCTTCCCTCATACATGTACTCATACAGAGTGTTTTTTAAAGGTTGGTAGCAGTACCTTATTTGGCAACCGATTTGCAATGATTATAGGCCTTGTTGACATGCTACAATTAATTTACTCAAAGAAATTTTTCATGAACGAATAATTTCACGTAATGTTCATGATAATTGGCCACAAAGATCGAGTGATTTCATCCCATTTGATTATTTTCTTAGCGGTTATTTATAGTCGCTCGTGTACGCCGATACACTATATTTATCGCCCGGAATAAGCTAAATTACATCAATTTTGAAGCTATTCAAGATTTCGCAGGTATAAAATCTAGCATCAATGTGTTTTAGTGGGTCTAAATAGATTTAAAAAGAAAACCGCGGAGTTTATAGGAAAGCCAGAAAAAAATTATCAACAATTTGGCATAACTAGTATTGTCTTATATGGATCTATAGATAACACTGTACAACAATTTCGAACTTTTCCAAAATAACGGAGTTCCGACAATGGATTATGTTAGAGGAGACCAAAAAAAGATATACGTGTATGGGCGTTTTCAAAGATCACATCGGAATTTTATTTTAGGAGGGATTAAAGTTTCTCCCCTATTGTCTGTTTGTGCAGCATATCGGTATATGAAACTATGTGTTCTTTACACCTGAGGTGTGTAGTATGTCCAGCAACTTTGTAGAAAACATTAAGGCCAATATTTTTGTGAAACATGTTAACCATCTAGCCCAAATAACGATACATTTAGGCTCTATTTTAATAAATCGTAAAAATCGTTTTAATGTAAATTCTACTTAGCATGATTTGGAATGAATGTGTCGATATATTAAATTAAATTGTGTGAATTCATGGCTTGATCGAATCGAAATTGTGTTGGAAAATTGTGTCGGCACAGAATGGGCTACTGCAAGACCAGCCGCCGCAGCCATATGAATGAATTGGTGTTCAATCATTAACCGGAATGTTGAAGCTTTTCAATAAAGGCAAAATCATTGAAAACTATGTATTTATCCATCATTTTTATCCCCTCACCTTAGAGAGGAGGGTATATATCATTTGCTACGAACCAAAAGTGTAACCCATCGAATGAGTGACCTAAGACCCGTTTTGGGTCATTTTAAGTCGATTGACCAACGTCTGTCTGCCTGCTGGCTGGTGCGCACGATAACTCTCGAAAGGAGCAACCGATTGACTTCAAATTTGGTATGTGGTAATATTTTCTTCTATCTCCGGCTAAGTTCGAAGATGGGCCATATTGGTCCACTCCTTCTAAATTCTAAACATAGTATTAGTTTATTAGTCACTATTACCTCGAGAAAAATAGGCGAAGTTGCCACTCCCCTTTTGGTACCTGCCCCACATATGGACAATTTTGAACCGAAACTGAATAGCTTATAACTTTATTACCAGTGCATAAACTTTATTACCAGTGAAAAATGGGCATTATTGCCACGCTCCTTTTGGTACCTCCCACACAAATAGATCATTTTGTACCAAAAGTTTACAGCTTTTAACTTTAATACCAGTGCAAACAAATACTTGAAATTCCGTACAGTGTAATGCATTTATAGTACCTACAGTCTAGAGAAAATTGGCACGCCCCTGTTGGTACCTCCCACACAAATGGACCATTTTGTACGAAACGTTAACAGCTTATAACTTTAATACCAGTGCATATAAATACTTTCAATTTTGTACAGTGTAATGCTTTTATAGCACCTAGAGTCCACCGTCCAGTGACCGTAATTGGGACGCCCCTTTTGGTACCTCTCACACAAATGGACCATTTTGTACCATAACTTTAAAGTTATTAAATGCAATTTAAATTGATAATAATTTAAATAAAACAAAAAATAAATAAATTTACTAATATTTTTTGAGACTCAAGGTGAGGGGATTAATTAGTCGGTTTAACCGACTGAACTTTCTTACTTGTTTATAACAATTTTAAAACGCAACTTTTTCGTAAGACACCTTTATAACTCAAAATCATAATTATAAAGAGAACACGCGTTTTACTATGCTATTTACCTCTCCAATACAGTTGGTTTTTGTCCATTATCAGAAAAATCTTCCCATGGTTCCATAGAATCTTGTCTAGCATGGTTGCCTATGTGAAATATATAAAAGAGTATTAATTTCAATATTTATTAATTAATATATATATTTATTTTTTTACCATTCTCTTGATAATATTTGGAATTGTGGGTCCATCTGAAACCGGTGCATAAACCAAAATCGGTTAATTTTATATGGCCATCCCTGTCGATAAGTATATTATCAGGTTTTATATCCCTAAAAAAATAGACAAAGAGATAGAGAAGACAATAAAAAAATTAAATCCAAATTTTGCTGCAACAATTTTACACACCTATGAATGAAGCCCATTTTATGTACACTTTCTACGGCACACGTTAATTCGGCTATATAAAAACGGGCCAAGGGTTCTTCAAAGATACCCTTTTTGATTAGGAGCGACATAAGATCACCACCTGGAAGCAAAGAAGTATTTTTAATGGCTGTTTTGAAAATATGCGTTGTGTCCTCGAAAAAACAAATATTTAAAAAAAATAAAAACAAATATTTTAAAAAATTTAAATTAGAAGTTATCTAACCAATAGTTTTCTTTAACTGGACATAATTCAACATGTTTTTATAATAAGTAAAGACGGATTAAGTTCGGCTATGCCGATTCTTATATATCCTCCACCATGGATCGCGTGTGAAAGGTTTCGGGTACAAATAAACTAATTATACCAAATTTCAGCCCAATTCGATGTTTTTGTATGGGGGCTATATCAAAACATAGACCTATGACTACAGTTGTTCGTGTGAAGGATTCCGGGTACAAATAAACCCCAGTTACCAATTTTCAGCCCGATCAGTTGACATTTGTGGTCGTTATGACGTTAAGAATTCAAAGCGGGGAGATGCTATGTAGGGGGCTATATGAAAAAATTGACCAATATTGCTCATTTGTAATCCCAAGTTACCTGCAGCTATAAGAAGTATATATACCAAATTTCAGTAATCTAGCCCAATTATTTTAGACTGTAGCGTGATTACAACAGACGGACGGACAAACGGACATGGCTAAATTGTCTTAGAATTTACTTAATGGGGGCACTTAACATAGCACATAACTGGGCACTACCAAGGGGATTAAATGTCAACCCAGACAACCCAGTCTATTTACAAGGAAAAGGAAGATTCATCCTTTTACCGTGCCTCGATTCCTGGAATATAATCTTGGATCAGAAACTGTACTGGAAAGATCATATTGAAGAAAGAGTTACAAAGGCCCACAGATGTTGGTCGTCGTGCAGAAGAGCTATAGCTTCAAAATGGGGACTACGTCCAAATATGACACACGGGCTTTACATGAGCGTGATTAGACCAATAATAACCTACGCCTCTGTAGTGTGATGGACATCAATGGACAAAAAGTACAACGTAATACCATTGCAAAAAGTGCAACGTATGTGCTGTCTATGCATAAGCGGGGAAATTAAAACCGCACCAACAAGAGCGTTGGAGACTATACTACACATACAACCAATAGATATCTGTATAAAGTATGAGGCAGCCCTCACAGCAAGTGATGTGTGAATGGATAAATCGAGACTACAAGTCGTACCATCAGAAGATATTACAATCACTGGTCGGTCATATTCAAACAACGGAAATCTCCGACCGCATTCCTGAAGTGCGGCTTACAGCTACCTGTGATTCGTTCGTGCCAGACAGACGCTCCTGGGAAAACGGAACACTAGCTCATGCGCCAATGGGAACCAGCTGCTACACTGATGGGTCCAGGCTAGGACGAAGGACGGGTCTGGGACTTTTTATTGATGAACCAGAAGTCGAACTTTCCGCCTCCCAGACCATAACACAGTATTTCAAGCAGAAGTTCGAGCAATCACAGAGTGTGTTAACTGGCTCAGTAATACCACAAATCCTAAATATGCCAACATATTCACAGATAGCCAAATGGCGATCAAAGCAATAACATCGGAAAAGGTCAAATCCAGAACAGTGTTAGACTGTAAAAGAACGATAAATAATTACTCAGTCCATGGTCAACTGTGTGTTTTCTGGGTACCGGGACACAACGGAGTGATTGGAAATGAACGAGCAAACAGCTTGGCTTCAAAGGGCAGAGAAAATAAACTTGGAAAATTGGAAACCTTTCGAAGCCACGAAGTATGTGTTGAAGCACTGGGCAGTGATGGCTCACAAAACTGTGTGGAATAGAGCAACTGCAAAGATACTGTGGGGTGACCCAAATGAGAAGAAAACAAGTAGTTTTTTGAAACTAAACAAGATCGAGATTAGTAAGATGATGAGTGTTCTAACGGGACACTCAAGCTTACAGGCACATCTTCATCGCATAGGACTAGCAGAAAACGACGAGTGCAGGGCATGCAGGGAAAACATCGAAACGATGGAACATTTTCTGTGTCACTGCCCAGCTTTCACACATGCAAGATCCCGATATTTCGGTTCCGACATATTGCCAGACTTGACTCATCTCAGAGGATATGACTGGAAGATACTGAGATTTTCTGTAACCCGTGGGGTATAAAAATCATAAATAAGGAGCGCACAAGAGGCCGAACCACTGGCTTAAGTGTATGTCCATGGATATGAGACGTTTAAACGTCTCCTCTATTCAACCTAACCTAATGGGGTCTCAGATCAATATTGTTACAAACGGTTTCACAAACTGAATATACCCACCATCCAATGGTGGAGGGTATAACAAACAATAGAAAAGGAGAAATCACATTCTCCCCTCCCTGTTTGTTAAATGAGTGGAGTAGAGCACCTGATAGCTAAATTGATTTTTCTGTTTTTTTCTTTCGCTGATGGTTTTATAACTACTGCCACTAAGAGATATACCCATAGTTTATTATACCTATCCTCATAGAATCACTTTCTGAGTCGATTTATGAAATTTGGTTCAGATGCATTTCTTAGACTAGGGACGATCTCTATTGAAAATGTTTTGGTATGGCCCCCATTTAAGGTCCCCCCACTCATGTGACTTATTGACGCTCTAGAGAACACATTTTTTAATTGATCTGTATGAAATTTTAGAATATATACTTCATATTGTTCCTAATCATGGGGTACATCGGTCCATGTTATAAAGGTTAGACTTCGTGGCGTTTTAGGGGACACATTTTTTAACCCATCATGCATAAATTTAAAGTTTTCGTACTTATAATATTGCATTAAATGATATCTAATGAAAATGGAATATGGAAATGGTCCATGTTTTGATAGGTGTAAGCCCCTTATAAAGGTCGCGGTTTTTAGCCTATGTGCCTGGAATTTTGAAATGTACTCAATTTAATAATGGGTCTCCGTACATCCGTTGGCAAATAATGGCGGAGGGTATTATACAGTCGACCCCGCCCGACATAATTCTTTCCATACTGATTTAACTGTGGATTCCATCCCTTACTGGAATTGGGGTTATGGAAAAAGTTGACGATATTGCCAAGAAGGCTCTTAATTTATCACACCTTTCAGAACCGCACTGCTTTCCATATGTGATTAATTCACCATCTATTACGAACTTTAGCCACTCAAGCGTTTTTCTCGGACTTTGGATCCTTCGGGACATAGACCTAATTAATGAATAAAATATTAACTAGACGGGCCTATGAGTGAATAAAGCAATATTTAACACAAGACATTATTATGAAAAGTTTAATTAATGTTTAATAATATTCTATCAATGTATATCCCGCTGAGGGATTTTTTTGATTAATAAATAATAAAAAAAAGTTTGATCCTAATTAACCCTTGATATATATTCGATATTTGCCATAGTTTTAATTTCTCTTAACAAATATTCTTTATTATTATTGTAAAATTTATGGACTGATTCCTTGATTTTTGTTATAAAATCTTTTATACTACTACATTTTCAATTAATTGTTCCCTCTGTTCCTAAACGCCAGTTTTAATTGATTATTTATATATCATCTTTCAAAATTTTAATAAAAATATATAAAGATAAACAAATTTTCTGATTAATTTTAGGGACATACATATATAGCTTAAAATATATTTTTTAGGTACCAGAAAAAAACTTTTTGTATAGCTTATAATCTATATTCACTTACCAGGTATATAATCCATCACAAAATATAAATTATCCTTGTCCTGAAAACTATAGTAAAGTTTGACAACCCAATTATTGTCCGCCTCAGCCAAAATATCACGTTCTGCTTTCACATGGGCCACTTGATTGCGTTTTAGAACGTCCGCTTTGCGTAACGTTTTCATTGCATACAAATGATTGGTGGTATCGATTTTACGCACTAATGTCACCTCGCCGAATGCCCCCACGCCAATGGGTTTGATCTTCACAAACATACTCTTGTCCATTTTTGCCCGTTTGAGTCGTATGTAATTGCTTTCCTTCTGATTGAGCATTTTTCTCATCTCCACTTGCGTTTGGGTGGACAGTCCAATTTTCAACATTTCCTTTTCCAGTTGATTCTTGCGGAAGGTTCTCTGCTTGTAGGATTTGAGAACGTTTTCGATATGTTGTTCCATGTAGAATTTGAAGGCCTGCGGTGAATATTGTCGTATGCGACATTCTTTGCGTTCTTCTTCTTTTTCTTTGGAGACTTTCTTTCGTTCAGGTATTGGTGAGGCATGTTTGATTTTCTTAACATTTTCTGGAGGACTGGATTTTCCGGCACTGGAGGCGGCCGCGGCGGCTCCTCCCGAAGAGGATGACGCCACCGATTCACCACCGCTGCCAGAGTTATTTAGCGTGATTTTTGTTGGTGGTATTGGCGGTGTTGTGGCTAAATTATTATTCGTAATGGGAGGGTTATTATTTACTCCACCACCACCGCTATTGGATCTTGCATCCATGACAGCATTGTTGCTGTTCATGTCATGCGGTGAAGATGATGGTACAGGATGTGGAGGTTGGGGCACGGCAACCGCTGATCGTGCACTTTGATAGGGAGGGGGCGGCGGCAATTGCCGACCTGCTACGACTCCGGGCACCGCAGCCGGCGGCTTTTGCTGAGCAGCCGCTGCAATAACCGCTGCAGCTCTTAATTGAGCCTGTATTTGCTGCTGTTGTTGTTGCTGCAGGGCTGCTTGCTGGTGATGCTGCTGCTGGTGGTGTTGAGCAGCCTTAGCTTGCATACTTTTGGCATATGACGGTGGTTCGGCACATGGCGACTTGGTCATAACGGTACCATTAAGTGCATTGGCGATCAGAGGAGGAGTCGTTGGCGTCGGTGGTGTGGATTTACTAACTACAACAGGATGCGTTGTGGGCACACCGCCGGCCATCAGGGGCGACTGTTGTTGCTGCTGCTGTTGTTGCACAACAGCGGGACTTTTTTGCGGATAAGATGGCGGTGCTGGAAGTAAATGAACTGGAGAATTGCAAGCCGAGGCGGTAACTGGAGACTGTGGGGCAACAGCTGTTTGCAATACAGGCTTTTGGACTTGGGTTGACTTAACACTCTGCATTATTATTGGCTGCTGCGTTCGCGTGGGATACACCCTGGGCTGGGGTCGCGCAACTGATGATGATGGCTGCAGAGGTGGTGGAAGAATTGCACTGTTTGTTACCGTAATGGGACTGGGCGAGCCCGCCGATGTAGCCGAATAAATACCACTACTGGGGGACTTGCGATAGTCCGACTGAGACTGCGTAGGAGATTGCCTGGATTGGATAGAAGCATTATAACTGGGTGGCGGAGCAGACGTAGGAACAACCACCCCGGAAGTTAGCGGGTATGGAGGTGGTGGTTCTACGGCATTACCGCCACCTGATTGGTACAGGTTTAGCGCCTTCATCTGTTGCGTCAATTGCTGCTGTGCCTTGATGCCATTCTGAGGTATCACAGGCGATGTACCACGAGTTGGATTAGGCGTTATGGCTGCGGGACGGGTCGTCGCAGGGGAGCGACGTTTATAAAGTTGATTTGATGGTGGTGGAGGCGGAGGTGTGGCAGAATTGCCAGAAGTTGGATTTCGAGGCGGAGGAGCAGGCGGAGCCACATCGCTAAAGTTCGATGGGGATGGTGAATATTGTCCCGTACTTGCGCGGCTGGCACACGTCACCTGCTGATGCGAATGAGGACTGTCTGAACGTGAGCTGCCTGCCCCAGAATCCAAGGCAGGACTACAACGCAAGTAATTGATGGGCAGTTCACGTTCAATGCTAGCCTTCCGATTAAGTTTGGGTGGTATTATTGAAGGTGGCATTACTTTTGGAACGTGACCATTGAGCTGAGCCGACGTTGGTATCGCAGGTGAGGAGGTGGCCGATGAAGGCGGCTCCATCGGCGGCTTGGGATGATGGTAGTCGGGTGCATCTGATCGACCGTTGGCAGCAGAATATCGCAAATGACCAAAGTTCTAAAAAATATCAAGAAAAGTAGAAACGATTATTTAGAAGTGAGTTAGTTGTGTGCATTCATTCACACGCAGCATCGCGGTTCAGCGTGTTGCGCATTTGTTTGTAATGCCGAAAGGGAAAGGAAGTAGATTAATTATTTAGCTTCGATCACAAAGGAATTTGGCACAAATCTCATGATTTCCTCATAGAAGATGCCTATTGAAGTTGATCTTGAATGATCATGTTCCATAAATTTGGAATCTAATATATATTGTTTAAAAAATCTTGGCATCAACATTGGCATCGATACATGTACATTTACCATTACCAACACTGGTATCGTGATTTACTCCGACAACCAGTCTGCCTTTAAATCTCTGATAGCTACATCCCTAAATCCACAAACAGACCTCGACTGGCGTAGATCTCTCATTGCATAAATTTGGAATCTAATATATATTTTTTAAAAAATCTTGTTTTTAATTAATTTTTTTAAATTTGTTTGTGAAATTTGTTAGAGAAGAGTTTTTTTTTGGATCATTAATGAATTGCGGTATTGCTTAATTTGAAAGAAATCAAACCCGATTTAAATATAGTCTCCAGATATGTGATATGCAAAGATAGTCATTATACATTTACCATAACCAACATTGGCATCGATATGTAATATGCAAAGAAAGTCTTTATAGTTACATTTACCATTACCAACACTGGTATCGTGATTTACTCCGACAACCAGTCTGCCATTAAATCTCTGATAGCTACATCCCTAAATCCACAAACAGACCTCGACTGCCGTAGATCTCTCAACGAGGTGGCTGAGCAGTTTAACATATACCTCATATGTGTACCAGGGCATATGGAAATCCCGGGGAACTGCAAAGCGAATGAACTTGCTAAGAAAGGGGCATTACAAATTCTCGAAGATGCACGCTTTGGCTTAGGCAAGAGGCAGTCCAATAAGAGATGGACAGAAATCGATACATGCAGGCTAGCTATAGATATCTGGCCAAAATACGACCTAAGAATGTAAAAATATCACCTCGCACTAGAGGGGAAAATACTTCTACAGATATTGAATCATGGTTGTATTGTGGTGATACAACGCATGACTCTCCTCTTTTCGCTATGTCGCCCTAGGCTACCGCAGTGCTAGCACCAAAGGATGCTGCCGTCCGATCGTCTCTCTTGCCAGGATACGATTTACCGATACCGGAACTTAAAATGCATTGATTCAGATGATACAGCCATTTACTACGCATATATCCCTACTAAATTCTATATTTAGTTCAACGATTCTATGATCAGCAGTGTTAGGTTATGTTAAGGACGCGCGGCACACAACAATTGCTGGTGTGCACCACATCACTCGGAGACCATTTGGTCCATTATGTATGTCCTGAGAAGATGAAGATAAAATTACCAAAACCTCGCCTGTTGATGCAGATTTATGGGTTGTTGTCCATTCATCCATTCATCTCAAGCATCCTATTGAGCCCATAATTCTATCAATATCGTGTAATGACAGAGATTACAGATTTTGTATCGTGTCTTCGCCTTGATAGAGAAGGACATTGACAGAGAAGGTGTTAGATTGTCTCCAGTTCCTCTTCATCGTCACAGAGTCGACAGTAGGCGGCAGAATCACGCTGCCACCTTGATGTTAGAGATCTAACATTACAGTGACCAGTCAGCGTACTTATATTAAGCGAATGTCCATCTTTGTGAGGTTAAGAAGATCTTTGCTCCTAGATTTCGATATGGCTGGCCAGAGATTTAGGGATTTTACAGTTAGATCTGCTCGACCATTTCTGGTCTGCCAGATCTTTGTAGAAACACTCTATTTTACTGAAGAATTCGCAAAAGGGGGATATAGTGATGGCTCAATACTTGCAACGTCCATGGCTGATCCAAATCGCGCGAGTCCGTCAGCCTTCTCGTTCCCCGTGATGTCACAGTGTCCGGGGACCCAGCACAATCTGGTTCGGTCTGCCAATTGCAGTAGTTCCAATAGACACTCATTAACCACTGCATCTTCTATGAAATTTGTGGTATTCGAGAAGCAGAGATAAAGCGAGCAGCTTATGATGTATCGAAATTTCTTCTCAACTACCTGAACATCTGAAGGTATGGGCAGTTCACTGAGGCTGTGTATTGGTGAACTCTCTGAAACAGTTCCAGGAAAGTACGGCGTTTAAATATGATGCTATCTATCTGATGGAGAGGATTATGAGTAGTGCTCTGATCCCAGTGAAAAGACGGGCTTTAAAGTCTCCCAGCGATTATTTCCCTGCAGTAACGTACTAATCGGTGGTATATATACGTTATACATCTATCTATCTCAATTACCAAGGCAGCCGAGCCAAGGTACTGCATTGACCCGAAGTACCACGTTTTTTTATTACTCACTCTTCTATACCAGTGTCAATCACTATTGTCTTTCTTTTTACTAGAGTCAATCACTGAAATCATCGTCTATACTAGCCCGCCAATGACGACCTTAATTAAGGAACTATTTGCATTTTAAGTTTTGCTAAGAAAATTTAAAATTGTCATCAAAGTAAAATTTGCGTCACCATTGGACGGGCTAGAGTCAATCGCTGAGATCTTACTTACTAGAGTCAACCACTGATATACTCTATACTGGAATCGACCACTGATATGTTCCATACAATATTCAATCCTCTATACTAGAGGCAAGCACTTTGTTCTTTCCCTATACTAGAGTCAATCACGATAATTTTCGAATATTATTGTACATACTCGTACCACAAAAAGGCGGCGGTTGACTTAAAAATTCTCTCGGTTGCTCTCAAATTTACACAGAAGTTTGAAAACCCTTGGAAGTATTAAATCTTTCTGAGCACGAATGTCTTCAGTGATATTGGGTGAAACATATTTGTGTATTGATACTGTGCATTTTGGCCTCTTAGGCTATCTCTTTTCAAAGTTTCAGTATTTGATTTTTGATGTTTGACTAAACGGGATAACAAACAAAATAAAATTGCGTTTCACTTTTACATTCCCAAATTATTGCAATTTCCAAAATCCACAAGGTCAAAGTTATAGTTTATATTTTATCCTATCCATGCATACGATGTAAGTGTGAGAAGTAATACTAATTATTGGCATTGCTGTACAGGTGTTGACGGATGAAAATCAAATGTTTGCCATTAAACAAGTTCATTTAGTTTTGTTTAAACATTCTCGGAATAGTTTTACTTGCCGTAATTAATAAACAAGTGCATTTTGAAAAAAAAGTATTTATATGACCTATTTTCAATTTCAAGATTATTCTCAAGTGTTAATTCGACTGTCTTCTGTGGTTGAAATTAATTGATAGTTAATTTCCCCACAACTGTTTGTTTAACGCCTCATTAAATGAACCACAAAGCCAATTAAATTGTATGTATTCTATGGTGGGGGGTCAAATGTTTAACGATTAACCCAGAACGACAATGTCAATTGATTAATGAGTGAAGTTACATCTACACACTTATGCAACAATAGCTATGTACGTATATATGAATGTACATATGTAATGCTAAAATTTTTCATATCAATTACTATTTACCTGTACTCCATTATCCTTTTGAACTTGGAAGCGGGTTAAGTCCTGTTTTATAGTTTCAAGTGCTTCGGCTGTATATTTATTTTTGGGGCGACCACTTTTTCCGGCCGCTTGATTCATTCTTGCAATATTTAGCACTCATATCACAACCAATAAACTTAGAATTATAGTTTTTTTCTTTCGACGTTGTTGTTGTTTTTGTTTAGAGGCACGTGGGTGTTTGCTGTCCAAGCTTGGAAATTTATATTTTCTCTATCGAGTGAATGATTTGGTCATATTTTTGCACTAGTGTGTCTGAAATAAAAATAATAATAATACCCATATTAATTAGGTTAATAAATCATAGTTCAATAAATCACATTTCTTAACGATATACTTTAGAGGAAAATAAGTAAATAGCCAAAATACGCAATTTCAAAGTCGATTACGTTTCCTATCCATGTTTCGAAATAAGGGATTTGGTTAACTTTGAATTCCCACAGGCAAGAAACTACATATTAATGAGATATACTAAATATTAACAGGGTTCGGGAAAAAACACTAAGGAACGGTTCGTTAGCGTTCTGTACCGTTCTTTCGCCGCGAACCCTTACAAGAGAACAGAATACACTAAACATTTTTTTAGTGTTACTGTTCGCGAACGCTACCACTACGATAACGTACGGTTCTTAGAACACGAACATGTACGGTAGTGATAAGTTTTCTTTTGAAAAAAGTTGTAGTGAAAGTGTTCTCTTGAAAAGAACACTACCAGTATCACTACGTTTAGCGTTCTTTTGAACATAAGTCGTAGTGATAGTGTTCTTTTGAAAAGAACACTACCAGTATCACTACGTTTAGCGTTCTGTTTATCCATAACCAAATCGCAAAGTGGCTGCCCTATGTCCTCCATAGACCTTATCTTTCACATGGCCCCAAAGAAAGAAGTCGCAAGGTGTTAAATCACAAGATCTCGGTGGCAAATTGTGATCACCTCTTCGAGAGATAACACTGTCCGGAAACTTTTCCCGTAACAGAGCAATGGTTTCGTTGCTTGTGTGGCACGTAGCGCCGTCTTGTTGAAAGTAAACGTTGCCCAGATCAATACCATCCAACTCCGACCATAACAAATTATTAATCATCTCTCGATAGCGCAATCCATTCACCGTAACTGTTGATCCAACCTCATTTTCGAAAAAGTGAGGTCCAATGACCCCGCCGGACCATAAACTGCACCAAACAGTCACACGTTGAGGATGGAGAGGCTTCTCAACAATAACTCTTTGGTTTTCGATCACCAAATGTGACAATTTTGCTTGTTGACGTAGCCACCGAGGTGGAAGTGGGCCTCATCAGTCAAGATGATTTCTCGATGGAATTCCGGATTTCACCATTTCAGATTTTCATCATTTTTGTAGTGAATTTTGATAATTTTAATCCGTTGATGAATCGTGTATCGCTACATATAGCTACCGAAATACCGGGTGATTCAAAATAACACCTCTTGTTGGAAAACCCTGTATATTCGACACCACAGGTTGCACAATGAATCAATCATAATGAAAATTGGTACAGAGGCATTTCTTAACCCAAGGACGATCCCTATTTAAAATGGGACTTATCGGTCCATATTTTGATATAGCCCCCATACAAAGGTCCCTTTCGATAAGACATATTTACGCTCTAGAGGGGACATTTTCAACCGATCATGCTGAAATTTAAATATGTGTACTTTGTATTACATTCAATCGTACCCAGTGAAAATGAGGCTTACCGGTCCATAAAGTGACCTTTGTTTGGGGGCTATACAGTTCTATAAACCGTACGTTATCGTAGTGGTAACGTTAGCGAACAGTAACACTAAAAAAATAAATAACGCTTGTGTCCTCTGAAGGAACCGTTCGTATAACGTCCTTTTTTTCTAAACACTGAATATTAATAGACTTGCTAAGTATTAATATTGAGAAAGAAAGTTCCTAAGGTAGGATATCAAGTTTCTTCATAAGAAATATATTGAAGATTTTTGTGACATATTTTAATGATTTTTATAACCACTAAAGTTATTCATCTATACTATAGTCGACCACTGTTTTCTTCCTCTATACTACAGTCGACCACTGAGGTCTTTTCTATACTACAGTCGACCAATGAGGTCTTCCTCTATACTAGAGTCGACCACTGATGAATAACCACTAAAGTTATTCATCTATACTAGAGTTGACCACTGCTTTCTTCCTCTATACCACTGTCGACCACTGAGGACTTGCTCTATACTAGAGTCGACCACTGAGGTCTTCCCCTTTACTAGAGTCCACCACTGAGGTCTTCCTCTTTACTAGAGTCGACCACTGAGGTCTTCCTCTATTCCAGAGTCGACCACTGAGGCCTTCCTCTATACTAGAGTCGACCCCTGAGGGCTTCCTCTATACAAGAGTCGACCACTGACTCAATACTAGAGTCAACCGCAGACTCTATACTATAGTCGACCGCAGACTATATACTAGAGTCGACCGCAGACTCTACACTAGAGTCGACCGCATACTCTATACTAGAGTCGACGGCAGACTCTATACTAAAGTCGACCGCAGACTATACTAGAGTCGACCGCAGGCTCTGAGTTTATGATCGAAAGTGAAAAACTGGATCATATAGGTGCTGTCGAATGCCCCATATTCTAGAAATAGCCAAGAGTACGTTTAATAGATATAAAGGGTTTTCCAACAAGAGGTGTTATTTTGGTATTCCAAAAAATCCATTTTTTGAGATAAATGATCGGACGTTTATTTCATAATAAAGATGTAGTTATACCGTTCATAATGAAAAACAACATCAGCCAAATGTCCACCACGGCCACGCTTACAGGGCCATATCCTTATCATGAAATTTTCCATAACCAAATCGCAAAGTGGCTGCCCTATGTCCTCGATAGCCTCACGAATTCTGTCGTTGAGGTCTTGAATCGACGCTGGGCTGTTGGCGTAGACCTTATCTTTCACGTGGCCCCAAAGGAAGAAGTCGCAAGGTGTTAAATCACAAGATCTCGGTGGTTAATTGTGATCACCTCTTCGAGAGATAACACGGTCTGGAAACTTTTCCCGTAACAGAGCAATGGTACGTTGCACGTAGCGCCGTCTTGTTGAAAGTAAACGTTGTCCAGATCAATCCATCCAACTCCGACCATAAAAAATCATTAATCATCTCTCGACAGCGCAATCCATTCAACGTAACTGTTGATCCAACCTCATTTTCGAAAAAGTAAGGTCCAATGACCTCCCCCGGACCATAAACCGCACCAAACAGTCACACGTTGAGGATGGAGAGGCTTCTCAACAATAACTCTTTGGTTTTCCGAGCCCCAGATTCGACAATTTTGCTTGTTGACGTAGCCACCGAGGTGGAAATGGGCCTCATCAGTCAAGATGATTTTTCGAATTTTAATAATTTCAATGCGTTGTTGAATGGTGTATCGTTCCATTTTCAGTAATGACGTAGTTTCTACTTGTCAAATGTCAAAGAAAAAAGCTTGAAAAGTGACAGCTAACGAAATGATTCTTGTTGCAAACCCCTGTATATTTAGAGTCCAGTAGGTAGCCCATACATATCAACGTTTTACAAGATCCTCAAGAAAATATGTAGCTTTACATCAAAAACTTCTTGCTCATCCTACGATGCCTCTATGTATACATAATGCTAAAGTAAATGGTATATGCTTGGATGTGTTCAAATAGTTCTTCGAGTGTCGTACATATGTATATGTTAACTTAAGTTGTTTTTTTAGATGAGAATTCGTTATTTTGCGTTGGTTTAGTTTCAAAGCTGTTTATATTATGCAGTCTTCTCATGTGTACTTTTAGTTGTTGTAGCCTAGCAAAGGAGATTTCTTAAAAAGCCTTCTCTATTCCACATACAAATATATGTATGTATGTACGACAATGACGAACCGAACCTTGCCAAACTGAACGCATAATTTGTGTGGAGAGAAATGTTGTTGTATTACTCGTTCCTAGTTGGTTGCATTACGATTTCCACTAGCCACCATCACCATGATCATACTACATACCCCATCTATCTCTATCAAAGTTATGGTATAGTATGGTTGGTCGGTCGGTCGAATCGTTTGTACGAATAATAATTCGCTGTGCGGAATACCCAGTTTCTTATAGTCTTCGTCGTCCGTCGTACATTGTATGCCGCCTTTGTCGCTACTCACCCGCGGCATGTACCTATACTCGGTTGGATTGCATGCTGGAATGTGAATGGAATTCCAAATATTTCATCGTTTTACAGAAAAGCGGCGATCAATTTATACAAACAATAACAACATGTTTCTCTATGTACGAGTATGAATATACAATACATACATATACCTAGATGGCTACATATAAACATCCAATGGACAAGTATGCACATATGTATGTATCCTCCACACTCATACAAGTGCTGTAGCTGCTGCCTCTGAATGCAACACATTTCCACATACTTTACTGCGCCGATACTCCACTTCTACATACAGTGACTCACAATACTGAGCAAAAATTTGAGATATAGAACAAATCTTATAATGTTAAGAGTATTTCGGTTCTTTGGTAGTATCTGCGAGACTTGCTCGTCGTGTCACATTTGCAACTGTTGTTCGTCTTCTTCCTGCCACTATGAGGGCGATCAACGAAATGGACAACTATGCATGTATGTGGTGCAGCAGCTCATAATCGCAGCTGGGTAGTTGTTTTGGCTACAATATCCGATCTCAGCTGGGACACAACTTCTGGTTATCTTTGTATCAATTTTTTTCTTCCTTCTGGCCTAGGGCATTCAGATGTTGTTGTAGGGGTTAGTGCGTCCGAAAGAGTTTTTTTCTAACTTCAGAAACCGTGATTGATGATAAAACCAGTAAGGAAAGATAGAAAGTCGCGCGGGGTCGATCTTATAATGCCCTATAATGCTATAATAATTTGGAATAATTGTTTTCGTTTCAGTTAACAAAGTACTTAGCTCAATCTCCTCATAAAGATTTATTCAAAGGAGCTGTTGAAGATGTTGATCCCAATGAAGTAGATCTCAAACGATAATCTTAAAATGCGCAGTATTCTTCCATAGACCAAAAATCGGAAGGAACAAATAGATAAGACTATACATAATCTAAACAGATTTTCATCAACTTGGATCAAAAACCTAATTTCCGCCGAAAAGTATAAAGATCGGACGTAAAATACAGTTTCAATATTCGTTCCTAAACTAAGAAACTTCTCTCTGCCAAATGTTTCAATGATCGAAAGTAAAGTACAACTCCTATAGCGGCTTGATACCATATCGGGGGAACATATATATGGGGGCTATATCTAAATCTGAACCGATTTTCACCCATTTTGGCAGTGTTCATTCATGTAATAAGAAACCTATATCTGCCGAATATAGGAATATTTTTCCACAGTGCTTACATGTCAAATCGGGCGAAACATATATATATGGGGGCTATATCTAAATCTGAACGGATTTTCCCCGAATTTGGAATTGTTGATTCATGTGATAAGAAAACTCTCTGTCGAATTTCGTTCTTATCGGATTTTACAGCGCTTACATATATTAAATCGGGGATAACATATAAAGGGTGGTTAAATGGACTTTTTTCGGGTAGGGTTTTTCCGCATTTTTTCTCCTATTCAATATATACAAGAGATATTCCGTGCGGTATACCGAGAAAAAAATATAGAAAAAGTGCTAAAAATCCGCCTAGAGCAAAACAATTCGCGTGGCCATTAAATTATTAATTGATCCAACTTGACTAAACGATTGATGCAGAAGTTTCTATTATTGGGGATACTTTCACGCCCAATTCTCAGAATTGAGTCCCAAATCAATGACCTAAAAAATGCTGTACTGTGTTAGTGATGAATCCAGGGTGGGTGCCCCCTCCTTAGGGTGCTTTCAGGGAAGGGATTTATTATGTTATGTTATGTTGATCAATATCCATATTAAGTTCATACTACTTCCGAAAAACACGAATGTACACTAAAGAAAAGAATTCATATCAGCAATGTAATTCAGCTCGAAAAAAGCTTCGAAACTGTTTTCGCGCATTCATTCTGCTTTGCATGTTTTTAGGGACATTGAATTTTTAATTTATCAATATTCCAAATTATATTCAGTCAAAATTTGGCGTTTATCCGTCAACCCAATCAAAAGTTATTCACAAAACAGTACAGGTCAGTCGATTTGCATTATAAAGGAATTCCACACAAATTTAAAAAAATCGTCAAACTTAGATCGCCTCTCCTGAAAAACTACCTTTTTGCACTTAGCATAGTTTAGAATTTAGGTATCGATATTTAAAGTACAAAAATCTGCATTGTCGCAAATGCCGCAGATAAACTAAAGTAGCCCCAAAAATAAAAACTTCTGCATCATTCGTTTAGTCAAGTTGGCTTAATTAATTATTTAAAGACCATACGAATTGTTTTGCTCGAGGTGGATTTTTAGCACTGGCAATAATCCCACGTGATCCAAAAATGTTGTATATTCCATTTAGTTTGAAAAATTTTTTAAAAACAAAAAAACGATGTTTTTACTCTCAAATATCTCTTCATTAAAAACCCTCTTATACACAAAAATTAAGATGAATATAACCTTATTATATGATACAAGTCCGTCGCATTTTAGTACATACAGTATCGCAGTGTTATTTGCATTTATTAGAAAAAAGACAAACGTTGAATGTTCATAACACAAAATCGGCTGGAGATATTTTCATAATATTTGAAAAAGTTGTTATCAAATTTTCTGCACAATAAAATAAAAGAATCCCAAAAAACTGATATTTGAAAGTTGTTTTCATAGACCTATGCGCGCATATTTCATATTTTCCCACCGTGCCGGGAGACCGGGGGTCTTTTAATTGTGCAACCCCTTAAATTAAATTATGCGGGCCAAATTGTTTCTTAGTTGGAACTTTGGCCGGGGTAGGGATCTATAAATCGACTTTCGATTAATCGACTTTCGCACAGAACAATCTGCTTAAAATGATACTTAACCTCCCATGACACTATTCGACTAAAAGACTGGACGCGCTATCAGGGTTTGGGATCGTTGAAGACAAAATACAAAAAATCACTACAAACTATCAAGTAAGATATTTACCTTCGCGTTATAAGCATATAAATGATCTTATTTCGTAACTGTAGTTTTTAAATAAAAATCGAATCTAGTCATATTCATATATTTTTTCCTTTCCTTTTAAAATCAAAACTATAAATTTATTATTAAGTAGAAAAGGATTTTTTTCCTAAACTCTTTATGAATAACAAGAAAAACACACTTGTAACTCACTAACCCCCAATTTCACAACTTCCAGTTAGAGCTAACTCACAGTTCAAAAATAAAAATTTCATACAATTTGACAGGTATAACTGTAGGTTAGCTCTAACTGTAGGATAACCGGAGATTGTGGAATTGGCCGTAAATGCTTAAATAAACAAAACTGAAAAAAAATAAAAAAATTAATCGACTTTTGATAGGAAGAAGTCGAAATAGATTTTGCAAAACTTGAAAAATCGATTTTCATTTCCACTTTTACCCTTGCAAGAAGATATCAACGGAAAAATGATTTTCATTTCGACTTTTGTTGATTTTGACTACAAAATCGAAGCAATTTTTATTGAAAATTTAATTTTTGCTAGATAATTATGTCAAAATAACATATTTCGCTAAAATTAGATATATGTATCTAGAAAAAAACATTTTTCGAAAGATATTCTTCAAAAGTGAATTTTTCTAGAAAATTTAGTTGAAATAGTATTCTTGTTTAAAATTTCTTCGAAATAGCCAGAAAATGTCCTTCATCTGCCTTTAATAAAGCTAACGACCTTTAAACAGTGACCACTAAGTAGGGACCATTATCCTTTAAACTTAAGTCATCGATCCTTAACATGCTCCTTAATCTATAAAATTTTATTTCGTCGAATTAAGCAATGTTGTATAAAAATTATATTTAAAAAAAATGCAGTTTTTATGGTTCCGCAGGTTCCTTGCATGGTCACTGATTTTTTCTTTAATAGCTAAATGTAAGTTGTTTCTGTTGAATTCTGAGCTCAAAAGATGAAAAAAATAGAGAATTCGAAAAAATCGATTTTTAAGAGACGAAAATCGATTTTTGAAAGTCGAATATAGATTCTTCACTACATCGTGAAAATCGAAAAGTTCAAAAATCGATTTGTTGTCTCAACTATAGATCTCAAGCAGCGTTACCGTTGAGAAATTTCAAAAAGTGACACAAAAAGGGGATTATTTTTAAAAAAGTGGCTCAAAAAGTGTATTTTTCAAAAAAAAAGTCCCAAACTTTTCGTAAGTTCATTTTATTTATAGTTGCCGAAGTTATAATAAGACTTTCGTATTTACATTTAACAACTATTTAACTCTATTTATTATTACTAAAACTAGTTCACAAAATCTTTCGAAGTATTACTAAAAATGCTACCGTTGACGGCGAAGACCTCTCTTGGAATCAGCTGTTGTTTTCTCCTCCTCTGGTTCGTTACCAAGTTGCCAGATTGTCTGTCATTCGAACACGGCGGTCTTGGTGCTGCCACATATTTAAACAAAACAGTTAGATTGAATAATAAAGTAACTAAAAACAATGGAAAAAACTCAGTTCATTAAAAAGAGTTGAAATACACATTACAAAAAAAAACAATTCAATTTCATTTGAGCTGGAAATGGAATAAAAAATAACAAGAACACAGTTCGTTAAAATACCCACTAAAATCATTACAAGGCACATAAATATGGGTAGCTCTTTCTCAAGCGCAGAGTCGGAAGTCGAGGTCAAACTTCAGAAAATATATTTTTTCTTCTTTAACGTTTTTATACCCGACACCACACTATGGTACAGGGTATTATGACTTTGTGCATTTGTAACGTCTAAAAAACAAGAGATAGACCCATAGTTTATAATACCTATAGGGATATAATTACTAGGGACGATCGCTATTAAAAATGGGATATATCGGTCCATGTTTGGTATAGCCTCCATAAAATGGTCCTGGACGATCTGGAAAACGCATTTTCAATTTATTTGGCCAAAATTTAAGAATTTTTACGGGAATAAATATTTGACGTTCCTAAACCTAAAAAATAAGAGTAGTATATTTTAATAGGCATACAAACTTTTCCGATTGAGGAAAGTAGAAAAAAATCCAAAAAGGGACAAAAAGGGGGATTTCTGAAAAGGGGGCAGCAAAAGTGGCATGGTTTACAAAAAGGGTCAAAATGTCACTTTAGTCGCACAACGGTAACGCTGATCTCAAGGCCGGGGTTAACGATATTCTCCTCTGGGTTTTGTTCAAATATGGCTACACGGAAAAATGAGTTAAGACGAAAGGATTGTCTCCTCCGGGGTATACCTAAAGTCGATTTCCACCTCTGTGGTATAGCTTTTTAAGTTTATTTTCATATTTGGCGTCTATTTGACATTTCCTTTCATTTGAGAATAATATTGTGGATCCAAAGCTCAATTTTATTTAGCCCTTGGACAGGAGGATCTAAAGCTTCACGCAGTTTTCTTTATTTGTTATTAAACAATTGTATTGGTTCCACATAACTGCACCCCTATGTTTTTTAAAAAGTTTCTTGTTCTTCCATAGTCCCTATTTTAATACCTCCTTAATCCTTATTTTAAAATTGTAATTCTCTTATTGGATGGCTCTCTCTATTTTGATCAACTGAACCTTTTCTCGTATTCGAACACTGCATGTCATATTCTAAATATGCATCATATATGTACATATGTATGTACATTACATCGCATTTCATTATTTTCTACTGCACTTGTTCTTTGCTAATGATAATTATTTTCAGCGCATTTTCCAATTCCATAGTATGTGCGCGCACACACTCTCATTTTCAATATTTTTCGGTTCTCCTTGGTGATTTTATTCTTCTTCTTCTTGTTGATGTAGTAATTGTGTGTGTGTGTACCCACCTGACCAAAACTTCAAACAATTTGCGAATTCGTAAAATTCAAGAACTACTAATATTCTTGCGAATAACGAGAAATATTTGCAAAGAACACTTATTGCCTTCTTTGAAGCATAATTTGAGTTGTTTTGACACATTCCGTTACTGATTTGAGAGTGTTCTTCAAAATGCCATTACTCTGCTTTGTTTCTCCCAGTATTAAATGAAAGACGAATGAAACCAGTTGATTGGTAATCATATCCTTGAGGTAGGTTCGATAGTAATATCTATGCATAAACAATATTTGAGATAGAACAATACAATTTAGTTATGATTCATTTCCAACAGGCGTTTTCAAATCTTTGAGAACAATTTAGAAAGCGGTGGTCAAGTGGGTATTGATTGGCATGAAAATTTGTACATAAATAACGACACGAATTATTTGGACGCAACAACAAAACAACAAGAAAAAAAATATAGAAATTCTTTTCTATTGAGTGGCACAGAGCACAAAGTCAGTCTGTAAACAAAGAGGACCGCGCCGCCGTAGCCCTCCGTTTTAATCGGCTGTCAAGAAATTCATGAAAAAACGAAGTGCAACACCTTTACAAAATGCATAGAGAATTAAGAAAATCTCAGACGAGTAAACCCTCTGAAATATAAATTCTTTTTGTGCGAAATACAGGCTGACGCAAAGGAAAAAAGTGTTTTGAATGGTCTAAAACAGGGCTTACCAACCCTTCTAACTATACGGATCCCCCCCACAACAATGTAGAACATTTTCATGGCCCCCTTCACACAAAAAATATCTTAAATTACATTTCATTTTTTAATAGACTAACAAAATAAAATTTTGTCTAAATCGAATTTTTTTCGAAAATTTTCTAGAAATCTCTTATTTCATTTTTTTTAAATTTCATTGAAACTGAACTTTTTAGAAAATTTTGTTGTAATTGAATTTTTCTACCGAATTTCGTTGAAACTGCATAATTTTTGTCAATAAAATTTAATGAAAATGGCAGTATTATAGAACATTTAATAATTTTATTTTACAAAACTTCATGAAATATTTTTTTTAAAAAAACCCTTCATATTAACTTTATTCTTTAAAATTTATTGAAATTTGTATTTTTCTAGAAATTGGTGTTGATATCTAATTTTTCTACAACATTTCGTTGAAATTGCATTTTTTGATTTTGTCGAAATTGACTTTTTTTGCAAAATTTTGTTAAATTTCTCTACAAAACGTATTAAAATTGCATTTCTCTACAAAACTTTGTTAAAATTGCATTTCTCTAAAAAAAATTTCTAGAAAATAAATTTTTTTCTAGAAAATTTTGTTGAACAAATTTTCTAAAATTATTTCCTAGAAAAACGCTATCTAATCGCATATTGATGTTATTTTCTAAAAAAAATTTATTTTGGAAAAAAAATTTCTAGAAATATTCCATTTCAACCTATCGCAATTTTCTGGAAAAAATTGTTTCAAAATAATTTTACATTATCAAAAATTTAATTTTGACTTTTTAAGGATTAAATTTTGCTGAAATTTTCTTAAAAATTCAATCTTTACTAAATTTAAAATAAATATGCAATATTGTTGAACATAGAAAGAAAATAATAATTTAGAGAAGATTTTCAATTTTGACGGATATAATTATAAAAATGCAATTGGTGCATGAATTAGGCAGCAAAAGGTGAGACAAAGTATTCAAATTAAATAGTACGAGTCCATGCAAAAATCAAGAAGTTGAAGCGTTTCTGCAATGAATTTAATTACTAATATTTCTGTTTCGAAATAACGTAAACAAGATTTGAAGAATATTGTAAAACAATTTTAAAAACTATGTCTTAAAGTAATCACTAGTGTTGTCTAAAAATTTTACAAATTCCATTACAATCGAATCATTACTTTTCGTAAGACTTTCTCAAGTAGTTATTAAATATTTCAAAAGTCAAAATCCCCATGAATATATTTTAAATATAACATTCACAAAGTAGTAATAATACATTTAAAATTGTAGATGGCCCACCCTTTATTTATAAAAAGTACTCATGGATCCTCTGGAAGATCGCTAAGCCCCTGGGGGAAACAGCTTCCCGATTGGGAAAGCCTTGTCTATAACTTCATTTTTTATTGTTTTTCTTTTATTTTTCAGATTACGTTAAAGAAGTCTTGGAGAGTTGAGAAGGAAATGGTACACGTCTGAACAAAATGGAATTTTAAAGAAAATCATGGGAAAAGTCTTAGAAATAGGGCGACTATGCGAACCAGAGACTGGACACAACTTACGTTATTTTACACGTTTAATTTAACCAAAATCAACATTAATGAAATTTAACAACAAATAATTGAATTTCAATTACTTATAGACTAATCACCTCACCCTGTATAATGGACACATTTTGCTCATCATACTGAAGTCATTACAAAGTAATCTAAAGCCGAATTCTATTCTGAAAAAAAATGTTGCCCGTCGACGCGAAATTTGAAACATATTTGCCCTGATTAAGTGGAACTGATGTAGCCCCTCGAACTAAGCTTAGGTCCAATTTCAAAATTCCAAAATGTGGTATAAAAGTCCAGTTGTCGGAAAAAGGTCAACGAAAATGTCGCACTTTTTTGCAGAAACGAAAATTCGGATTAGACTAGATTTTATGAATATCAATAATTCACAAATTGTTAACCCTTTATGGATAAGTACCAGGCACCAGTACAGTGAGAAAACTCAAAAAACCACCTCTGTGGGAATGTGCTAGTTGTATATATTTCACTAAATTTTAACGTAAAAAGTGGTGGACCAATATGGTCCAATTTCGAACTAAGTCTTAGAAGAAACAAATTGGTAAATGCAATCAAATTAAACACGTCTTATGTTGGCGCCTAAAAGACGGAAACACTGAGCAATGTATCGTAAAGATTGATAGAAAAAATATGTATGCAAAAATTTACCAAGTATTGCAAGTCGCTATAGTAAACAATTTTGCAAAAAAAAATGTAAACCAAAAATTAATGAAAATTCACCCAAAACAAAAACTTCCCGAAATTATGTTTGAATTGAAAGTTTAATGGGTATGCCTAAAAGTATGCAGGTGTGTATTGAGAATCCTTTCGGCATGAAGGCTTTCTACCGGGTTTAAAGACCTTCTTTTAGGACACTTCCAAAATCTGGAATGCAAAGAAACAATGTTCTAAATTATCTCTCTTCCATATTAACAAATATGCAAAATATGCAAATATCACATATGCCTCCTTCGTTCACGCTTAAAGACGTTCTCCGTGGACATATGTATTTAAAATTAGGAATTCAATGGAACGTTTTTCTGAATTGTCAATTTTCAAAATTTGCTCTTTTGGGATATGCTTTAAATTAGTTACTTTGAGATGTTTTGGGTTGTTGTTGTTGTAGTAGCTTGGAGACGCCGAGTTGATAATCCTTAAATCTATTTATATTACAGACTTCGTTCCAGCATATATGCGATTATCGTGGGATCCTTATGTTGTTTTCATCTACTCCGGATGTTAATTTCAGGGAATAGACTTGACTGATCTGATGTCGATATAGTGGTAGAGTGTCCGGTGAGTTTTTTTAGCTGCAGAAATTCGAATTATTATGAAAACATGAAAATGTTGATGTTAAATTTTCAGCACCTTCGGAATCCAAGTCTAACTCACTAACTGAGCTTTAGGGAATTTCAGGGAATAGGTGTTATTTGAGGGTTTACCGTTTCTATTCTCCATTAGAAGCGCTGCGTTTCTGTTAATATTCGTCATGGTGTTATGTCTATTTTTAGCTTCCCTGTTGACTTGGCTGATCTGATGTTGATGTAGTGTGTCGGGTGCGTTTTTTAGCTGCATAAAGTCGAATTATAATGAAAACATGAAAATGTTGATGTTAAATTTTCCAGTGCTTTAGCTGGGAATCGAACCCAGCACCTTTGGCATCCAAGTCTAACACACTAACTGATCTACCGAAGGCCACAGATGTTTTGGGTGATTTGTAATAATGAATAATATATAATGATACATCGTCAAAATTTATCAATGTAATTTTCCAGTTTAAAAAACAGTGGAAAATTTTAAATTTGTCCACAGGAGTAAATCTTTGACTACGTCATTTTTTTTATGGATTTCGATAGTCTAGGTCTCAAGAACCAGTGTTCTTGTAAAAAAAATAGAACTTTGACAAGAGCTACTAAATAACAACTAAATAAAATAAAAACAAGTAAGAAAGTTTCAGTCGGGTAAACCGACTAAGATATACCCTCACTTTGTGAGTAATGTAATATGGAATATTAAACGAATTATTCTGTCAATTTGTATGGGAGGTACCAGAATGTTTTTAACAAATACACCTATTTTTCTCTGAATAGTAGATTCTTTAAATACATTGCACAGCGCCGAATTATAGTAACGTTATGAGATATTAAATTTGGTATGATTTGGCCATTTTGTGTGGGAGGTACAAAAAGGGGCGTGGTGATAACGTCCATTTTTTACAGGGCTATAGGGACTTCAAAAGCGTTACACTGTGCAAAATGTTGTTGCATTTTCGTGCATTGGTACTCATGCTGTGAGCTCTTAACTTTTTGTGCAAAATGGTACCTTTGTGTGGGAGGTACAAAAAGGGGCGTGGCAATAGCGCCCATTTTTCACAGTGCAAAAGACACTATAAAAGCATTACACTGTACAAAATTTCAAGTGCTTTTATACACTGGTATTAATGTTATAAGCTGTTATCTTTTGGTGCAAAATGGTATCTTTGTGTAAGAGGTACCAAAAGGGGCGTGAATATGACACCCATTTTTCACTGGACTGTAGGCACTATGAAAGCATTACACTGTACAAAATTTCAAGTATTTTTATGCACTGGTATTAATGTTATAAGCTGTTAACTTTTGGTGCAAAATGGTGCATTTGTGTGGGAAGTACCAAAAGGGGCGTAGCAACATGGCCCATTTTTCTCGAGTTGATAGCGACTAATAAACTAATGTTATGTGTGGAATTTCAGAAGATTCGAATAAGTAGTATAGCAGTTATTAAAGATTCAATATTTCACAACATTTTAACACTTTGTGGGGGAGGTACCAGAAGGAGTGGACCAATATGGCCCATCTTCGAACTTAGCCGGAGATAGAAAAAAATATTACCACGTACCAAATTTGAAGTCAATCGGTTACTCCTTTCGAGAGTTATCGTGCGCACCAGCCAGCAGACACACTGACAGACAGACAGACAGATAGACAGACAGACGGACGGACATTGCTCATTCGACTTAAAATGACCCAAAACGAATATCCGCCGAACATACTTAGGGTCTTAGATCACTCCTTCGATGTGTTACACTTTTTTTCGTAGCAAATGATATATACCCTCGTCACACTAAAGTGAGGGTATAAATATTGTCACTAGAAAAACGGGGTTTTCATAATAATAACTTTAATTCAAGTAATCCTGATTTAAAACTTGACTTGGCAAATTGTGTGAAAACCGCACTATAAAAAGAAATAATTTGTTGATATGCAATTTTGAATTTTGTCAATAATTTCGCCCTTTTTGATAGAAAGACCCTAAAAATTTTACAGGATTTATATTTGAAGGAATGTGCAATTAATTGTCTAATAATAACTCAATTTTGTATTTTCTGGTTTATTCGCAATTTTTGTTTCTGATGACGATATAATCAAATTAAAGGATTTTTTCCGTACATTAAAAACACCCAGTAGAGGGTCTTGAGACACTTGTTTCGGGTACTTGTATCGTGAAGCAAAGTTCCGTATGTAAAAATTCTGGTTGTCTCCAAAGCAATTACCAAAGTATTACTGCGTGGATAGGTCGGTATTACATTTATACCTCTGTGTGGTATATCCAAAGCCAATGTGTTTTTACGTGGCTCATCGACCAGGTTAAAGATTTTTAACTCTGTCGTATGTCCAAATCCTGTTAAGCGGACTAAAGTGTTCCTGGTTTCAAAATGTTCTCCTCTGTGGTAAGTCCAGCCATCTACGCGGATTATAGAGTTTCTGAGTAGTTATCCTTCGGGCGGGTTTCAAGATTTTCCACTGGGGAGTGTCCAAAGTAGGATACGCGGAACAAAATGATTTTGCATTTACTGCTGGGTGGCCGGACTTTTTTTTGTCCAAACCCACCATATGACACCATATGATTATTTATAAAAAAAATGTAATCATTTCGCAATGGGTTGGATTCGAGCGGGTTGGATTTAATCGGTCTATAACTATTTTCTTTCGTTTGAGTATAAATTCAATATAACGTGAACCGAGTCCATTTTTGGGTCCAGAGGACCCCATGGGTGCTAGCCCCAACTGCGCACATTATTTTCGTAACCTTTGGACCAAACCTACTACTATTTTTATTTTTCATGATGATCCCTTAAAGTGGATTTTGACGAAATATTACATTCTGTCGAGAAATCATCCTGGAATTAAATCATTTGAATTTGCCAGAAAAAAACAATCGCATGCAAGTAGTATGTAGCTTTACCTTGAAATTATACAATAGAGAGTTGACCTTGACAACATAACATCCCACAGGAGTTGTATGTGTGCTTTTGTTATTGGAAAAGTCATTTTGCCTTCTATACTTGCGCCGTGTCTTTCACATCATCTATATTCTAAGTTTACAAAAAAAATTAAGATCAGGAAATTTTTAACCACAAAATAAATATGTGTGCAGTTTTCCCAAACGATCTAAAATCGTGCCGTCGTCAAATAACGGCTTTTGACGCCGCTACAAAAAGCGACAAATTTTGTTCGCCGCCGTCTTCAACATTTTTGCAACTTTGTGCTCTGAAGGGGTTGATGGAGAGAAGGGAGAGAGGAACAGAACAAAACAGAACGGCTGCATACTATTCATTTATTTTTTAGCCATTCTTCTGCTTATTTTTTGTACAATTAAAAACAAATAAATGTATGGAACATTAGCAGGATTAAATTATAGAATATTGATAGATTCCTCTTCTGGTATTCACTCATTTATTTTTATCCATTGTGTTTTTGACACTACTTGTTGAACTGTTTTTACTTGTTGCAAGTTACTTGTTGCTTTTAATCGATAACTAACTTTTCTTACTTGTTTTCGTATTCTTGTTTTTTTTTGCTTCACTACAACTTTTTTTCCAACACACAATTTATTTTTATATTTTCTTATATCGTGTTTTTTCTCTTATGTTTATTATGTCAATTTACTTCGAATTTTTCTTTTTGGCGATTATCATCTACTCGTTGGTTTTTGATGAGTAGCGAACGATCTTTAAATTTCTTATTGCCTTGTGCACTCGTTACTTTTGGCATGTGAAGTTTTTATGAGAACAATCAGACAATTTCCACAATAAATTCGTTAATTTCATTTAAATTTTCACATTTCTCACACATTCCACTTGCAAGCGCGTACATATTTCACACTTTTAGCTAGATTAATGTTGTTTAAATGTACTAATTTTGTAAAAATTCGTAGCTTCTCTTCTCAATACGTCTCGTCTCGTTAGTTAGAAACCGATTTCGATTTTGCTTTTGGAATTCGATGTATGGCTAAATAAATCGATGAGTGGCGAGTCGACTACAACTACTCCCTACGGCCGATAGGGGCGCTGCGGTAACGATACAACCTGTACATTCACGGTACAATCAAACCGTGACTACCGTGAATGGACAGGGAAACAGCTTCATGTCATATCATTCAAAAATTATAAATTATGAAGATAAGTCATCCCGAGAACTGTCAAAATCTATCAGTTACGGACGAATAGGAATGAAATGTCACACGCGAAAAAACACTTTTCCGCGAAGGTAATTTCAACTATTTTTGCACTAATCGATTGATATTAATTTTTTAATTGTGACAATTACAAAAAATTCGGGAAAATCGGTCCGAAATCCGCGGAAAAACTCACTCTTTGAACACCAACTCGTTGAAATTTTTATTCGTTCGTATCTGATAACTTACTCGCTCCGGGATGACATATCTTATTATTCATTATTTTTGATATCATTTGCCCGCCCGAAAGTGAACGTGATGGACGAGCGACAAGAAAGTGAGAAAAATTCTAATAAGATTTATTCAAAATCTATTGAATTTAATACGACATTCCTTCCCATAGCGCGTAAATGTCAGTTACTAACGAATAGGGATATGATTTCAAAGAGAGAGTTTTTTCGCAGATCTTCAAACCGATTTCAATTAATGTATTAAGTGATTAATATTAATCGATAAGTGCATAAGAAGTTCAAGATATGTTCACGCAATACTGTTTCTTCGTGTGACAATTCATTCCTATTAGTTCGTTACTGACAGATTTTGACATTTCGGCCGGATGACTTGTCTTCGTAGTGAATTATTTTTGGTTTTGGATTGATTTTCTTCTTCCAATATTGCTCTTCCATTTATTTTTATATTTTTTATTGGTCTTACAATAAGAGTTTTCATTTAATTTTTTCATTGCATAATTCATTTTAAATGTCATTATTAATGGAAAACAATATTAATCAAATGGCCGCCACGGCTACGCTTGCAGGAACATATTCAATATTATCTGGAATTTTATCGAAAAATGTTCCTTTCGAAAATGAGGCTGTGAATAATAATTTTGTATAATTGGAATTAAAAGATATTTATATAGATGACTAAATCCAGTGGTGTAGCTGTTTTTCTAGGTTAGCTTTTATTTGTTGCGAAATCAGTAAGGTTAGTTATCCTGGTGGTGGATTTGAGGTGGTAGGCTCCTTTCGTTCCAAAGAACGAAAGAATTATTTTTCTTAATTCTTTCGTCCAAGCTTCTCAGCATCCAACACCTAAAAAATTGCAATCACATCTTATCATAGACGCTCCACACACGAGGCAATTTTCCAAGGAAATTCGGTGTTTGTAGAAGAGCGAGGCAGCAAAGTGCGAGTGAAGAAACAAAACGGATTGCCAGTACAAGTAACTTTGTTCCCCTCTATTCCTCCTGTCTGTCTAATATAAACACCAAATTGCCTCGTGTAACTCGGGAAACGACATACAAATCACAGTTGGTGTCTGAGCAAGATATTACTTGCGACAAAATAGTAATAGGTCCATCCATAGGGTCTCATTCTTTTACATTTTTGAACTGGCACAGTGCAATTATATTTGTTTTCCTAATTTTTTCTTCTACATATTATTCGCGAGAGGCAAAATAGTAACAGGTCCATCCATATGGCTCCTTTCGGTTACATTTTTGGACTGGCACAGTGTAAGTTCTGATTCACACTCCGCAAATTTTTCCAAACAAGTGTCAAAGTTTGTTGGAGAGATAGGCAGATAGCTCTTTCCGCCTGCCCCTTTCTCCCACAAACTTTGACACTTGCTTGGAAAAAATTGCCTCGTGTGTAGCACGACTAACACCCATTAACACAAAACAAAATAACCGAGTGTTAGAGCTAACGAAAGTTAAATTGTAAGGAATTTACCGGAAAGAGCTATCCGCCTGCCCCTTTCTCCCACAAACTTTGACACTTGCTTGGAAAAAATTGCCTCGTGTGTAGCACGACTAACCCCCATTAACACAAAACAAAATAACCGAGTGTTAGAGCTAACGAAAGTTAAATTGTAAGGAATTTACCCCCATTAACACAAAACAAAATAACCGAGTGTTAGAGCTAACGGAAGTTAAATTGTATGAAATTTGACAGCTATAACCGACAGTTAGCTCTTAACCCTAGTTTATTTATTATTACGGGCCTTTATATTGTAATATAACCGGTAGTTAATGACCATAAGTATTAGGACCTTATTCATAAAAAGTTAATGAAGGTTTGAGGAACGTTTTAGCAGTGTTAAAACGTTCTTCAAACTTTCATTAATTTTTTATGAATAAGGGCCTTATATTTTTCCTAATTTGCAACAACAAATTGGGCAATTTTTTTGTTGCATTAGCGACCTTACGCTAATCGTTACATTCAACGTTACGATACGTTCTACCACTAATACCGGTTTAATGGTTTTTCGACCTACGTTAGTGACTAATCGGGTTGTAAATCAGCTGATTTGTTGGGAATTAAAAAATAATAACAACAACACAAAGTCGTGGATTTAGTACATTGGTTAGGAGTTAGGATAATATAATAAAATAAAGATTCTTAATTAAAATGGGAAAAGTGTTGTCGGTAGTATCCCGCAAAATTAATCGTTTTAATGTTGAGAATCGGGCTCATCGAGTTTTGGAAAGAGACAAGCCCGTGCCGGCGCCTAAATATGAGTCCAATTTAAGGGATATGGAGCGCACAGCCGAATGTAAGCAAATTACGTCGAAATTCTCAATTAAAAGTAAATTCTGTACATAAATGCTTGTGTTATTTTCTTTGAAGTGGATCCCAAGTTTCTGGAAAACTTAAATAAGAAGGATGTAGGATTGGACCAACGACTGAAAAATGTTTATGTAACATCTGAGGACAGTTTTGTGAGTAAACATGTTTTGTTGGATGCAGTTTGATGATATTTTAAAACGTTTATCCCACATAGATAGATTATGGATTAAAGAACAAGCAAGGGGCGGCCGCAGAAAAGGCCTTGCCATTAGATCGCAAAACACCGGAAGATTTTGAATTTGGCTATATGGAACCCAAAAGAGCAACTCCCGGTCGCTGCACTTTGAGACAGGCCTTGAAATTTATAACCGATCATCAGTCAGAACCAGAGCATTGGACTGCGGCAAGAATAGCAGAAGAATACAAGTTAAAACCAGAATTGACAGGTACCCCAAAGAAAGACATCCATTTATATTATACTATAATTTATTTTTTTTTGCAGAGAATATTCTCAAGTACTTCCGCAGTTATAGTATTTATATACCCGATATTAAGCAGAAGGAATCTATACTAACACAAACCAAGCGAAAGTTATTGCCGGACAAAGATAAACCTAAGGAAGAGTAGATGTATACAAATGCTAAGCATTTCTCCAAAGTAATTTTTTCCTTGCATGAATTTCCTAGCTTGTTATATGCTTTATCAGATAGCGCCAAGGTAGATTCAAATATTTGTTGTAACGAAGATTAAAAAAAAATAATGATAAAGCTTTAAATTTTAGAAAACAAAGTCAATTACAAGGGTACGGGTTTGTTTATGTTTTATTGCGGGTAAATATTTGTATTGGCAATTGCTTTACACAACTACATTTGGGGGACAATTGTATAGATTGAGAGCCTTGTCCTCCGACACAGAAATGACTTTGTCATTCGATAGACCGTATTTAACACCCCACGCTTGATCGTTGTGTTCGGAGAAAGTATGCATGCATTTTCTTTCGGCGAAATCCCAAATCTTGACGGTAGTGTCACTGGAAGATGAAGCAAAATGTTTACCATCCTCAGAAAATGAAACACACACGACCCATGAGGCATGTCCGGATAAAGTGCCAGCAACATCAGTATGAGCACTTCAAGAAAAAAGTGTTAAATTGAAGAACAAATTTCGATATTCACATCGTATTACTTACACATCGTACAATTTCATATGACCATCATCTGAAGCTGTCAAGAGCATCTGAGAATTTGGTGAAAAGCATAAACTACGCACAGGCATAGCATGACCTTCCAATGTTTGGGCTACTTTACCGGCTGCTACATCAAAGATGGTAATAATTCCATCTATTGCACCACTCGCTATATATTTCCCGTCAGGACTCTAAAAAAATATTATTCCATTATTGATTTGTCACTAGGATATTCTCCTGGTTTTAGACCACCTTTGCATCTATTATGTATTATAGAATGCAAAGATTTTGAAAAGCGGTGAAGCAAAAACAATTACTTGTCAGCTCCTATTTCACACGGATGCTACTCTGACCATTCACCGGTGTTTAGCGATCATTCAGCAGGGTTTAGCTTATTATTTGTTGGAAAAGCTATGCGTCAGAAAATTGGATTTTTGACCGAATAATCACAGGTAAGCCTCGCTGAATTATCAGAGTAGCAGTAGGATCTGAGCTGAGCTGTCTGTTAAGTAATTGTATTTGCTTCACCATTTTTAAAAAACTTTGCATTCTATAATAAATAACAGAGGAAAATATGGTCAAAAGCCAGGAAATAAAAACAAACGAAAATACAAATATAATTTTCTCGAACTTATTTTCTAAGCTTACATATGCTATACTTAAGGTGAATTTTCCATTTTGGGGATCCAAAATTTGTTCCTGTTTACCAGACTCCACATTGTACATAGATATTTTGCCCTCGTTTGATCCAGAAACAACATATTTGTCGCAGGGCGAAAATGCCACCGTCCACAAATCTACTGGACCAAATGATAGCAAGTGTTGCCGCTGCCCACTTTCCGCGTCCCAAAAACATAGACTGGAGTCCAAAGAGCTGCTGGCAATAGCTGTTACAATAAGACGAATCGACTGTTATTTCATATCCATAAATTCTACATTAATCTGCATACTTTTTCCATCAGAACTCACTGCCACGGATACCACTCCCAAAGAGTGTCCCTTGAGTTGATGTCTCAATTTCAATGTATTGTCCTCACGTATATCCCACACTTTGACCAAATCATCTAATCCACCAGTGACTATGAAGTCTACCGGTTCTTTTGTTTTATTCTCTCCAATCATGGAATCCCTACTGGCATCTGGATCTTTTTCTGTAGTAGACTCGTCCGCCACAGACTTCTCAGGTTGTGTGCGGCCCCAAGAACACGACCAGATTCCATCCTCGTGCGCCGTCTCTTCTTTGTGTAGAAGCGAAAACTGTTGTGATATCACCAAATATTATTTTTCAAAATATTCTTATTCAGTTTTAATTAGTACATACCATTTTAGTGTGTTGAAGTATAAAGGATCAAAAGACAAAAAAACCACTAGTATTTTGCAAAATATCCGGTCCGGCCTTTCGCGTTTTGTTATTTACAGCAATTATTCACTAATGATTGATAACAAATGACAGTATTTTGCTCCATGTTAGGGCTGGTACTTAAATACGGGCAAAAGCGTATGATGTCTGTCAATCATGATAAGATGACATTGTTCTAGACGAAAAAAATTGAATTTGACGGATTGTACTGAAATGAAAATGCTTGTTTTCTGTTTGAGCAACGCCACAGCAAACGTAACCGTATAAAAAAGAAGTTAGTTTCAATTTTTGTTGTGAATGTCTGAAGGCCGGTTTTGGCAATCTTAACCGTAATTTAACTTTATCGCCGCCGTAACGTTGCCCGCTCGAGCGATTACCCAAAACTTGAAAAAACGTGCTGTATCACCCAGACATTCACAACAAAAATAGCAACAAAATAATTCTATTTTATATTTATTTGCTACTAATTTATCATTTTATTACCTATATATAATTACTTTTCAAAAGTTTCGCATAAATTTATTCTTTTTTCATTATTTTACTAATTTTGTTTGCAAATGCAAAACGTAAACGTACCGTCCAAATCAAATTTCAGCAGATTCAGCCGTCCGTTTACGTTTCGTTTCCGTTGGGTAATCGTTTACACTGACTTCCATATGTCAGATTGAATCAGCTGATTCGTTACGCTACGGGGGCGTTACGGTTACGTTTGCCTAACCCAGCCTTTAGTGCTATTACACGTTTTTCATGTTTTGGGTAATTACTCCAGCGTGCCGAATTATATAGGGTTCGCCAGATATAATTCGGCAGCTGCAGAACAATTCTTCGAAATTGAGTTTGTCAGACTGGTACATTTATTTAAAGTTGCATTAGACAAACGTCGCCGTAACGTAACGAATCAGCTGATCCAATCCGTGATAGATAAATCTGAGTGTACGATTAGCCTACGAACGGAAGAATCTGCTGAACTTTGATTTAGGTGCATTTGCTTTTACGTGCAAACAGCTGATTTGCCAATAAAATCAGTAAAAAAAGGAAAAAAGAAGAAATGTGTGTAAACTTTTTTGTTATGCAATAAGAAATACAATTTTAAGTTAAGAGACTTTCTTTGCTGAATAAAAAAATTAAAAATTACGTTACGGCTACGTTAAATTTATGTTTACCTTACGTAATTAAGTATTTTTTAGGTTTGCATGCCTCGTTTACATTAGGTGTGTTTTCGTTACACCAGGCGTGTTTTCGTTACACCATAAGTGCTTAATTTGTATGGTGAGCTAAGCTCTTTTAAGCACTATTAGTTCCCGATGAAGTTTGGTGCTTGTGTTCATGTCTTAATCGAGTATGATGTTGCCAGATTGGGCACCCTATATTTAGCAGTATGGCATCCCATTTTTGGAGAGATTTTATCAATTATTGTGAATTAACGGGAAGAAGAAGAACAAAAATGGGAAATTATTTTAATATTTGCAAAAGAGTGCAAACAATTGAACATAGAATAGTAAATATATGTTTTATAAATACTTTTCACGAATTTTTTGTCTGTTTCGCACTGTTCTTTCTTCGCAACTCATGACACCATTGCTACCAGATAGTGAAAATCCGCCACTTATTGCTTATGTGCCAGTTAGTGGAAGTCAGTTGTTTTCGTTGCAAAGTGCTAAACTAAAAGTGCTAGCTTGTAACGAAAACATGCCTATTAGGCGTGTTTTCGTTACACCATAAGTGCTTAATTTGTATGGGGAGCTAAGCACTTTTAAGCACTATTAGTTCCCGATGAAGTTTGGTGCTTGTGTTCCTGTCTTAAACGAGTATGATGTTGCCAGATTGGGCACCCTATATTTAGCAATATGGCATCCCATTTTTGGAGAGATTTTATCAATTATTGTGAATTAACGGGAAGAAGAAGAACAAAAATGGGAAATTATTTTAATATTTGCAAAAAGAGTGTAAACAATTGAACATAGAATAGTAAATATATGTTTCATAAATATTTTTCGCGAATTGTTTGTCTGTTTCGCTCTGTTCTTTCTTCGCAACTCATGACACCATTGCTACCAGATAGTGAAAATCATCCGCCACTTATTGCTTATGTGCCAGTTAGTGGAAGTCAGTTGTTTTCGTTGCAAAGTGCTAAACTAAAAGTGCTAGCTTGTAACGAAAACATGCCTATTGCGCGTTTTCGTCGCGCGTAAACCGACGTGTATATATATATATACATACGTTTTTTCCTTCGAATTACAATAGTCCCAACACCTTGGAAGACCTAATAATCAATATTGAGGCTGAAATTGGCAGAATACCAGTCGACATGCTTGTTAGAGTTCATGAAAACTTCAGAAAACGTATGCAGCAGTGTGTAGATAGCGAAGGTCGATATTTGACAGATACACTATTTAAAAATTCCCTTACTGTTCAATAGGCATGTTTTCGTTACAAGCTAGCACTTTTAGTTTAGCACTTTGCAACGAAAACAACTGACTTCCACTAACTGGCACATAAGCAATAAGTGGCGGATTTTCACTATCTGGTAGCAATGGTGTCATGAGTTGCGAAGAAAGAACAGTGCGAAACAGACAAAAAATTCGTGAAAAGTATTTATAAAACATATATTTACTATTCTATGTTCAATTGTTTACACTCTTTTGCAAATATTAAAATAATTTCCCATTTTTGTTCTTCTTCTTCCCGTTAATTTACAATAATTGATAAAATCTCTCCAAAAATGGGATGCCATATTGCTAAATATAGGGTGCCCAATCTGGCAACATCATACTCGATTAAGACATGAACACAAGCACCAAACTTCATCGGGAACTAATAGTGCTTAAAAGTGCTTAGCTCCCCATACAAATTAAGCACTTATGGTGTAACGAAAACACGCCTATTATAAATCAAGTCAAGCATTTCAAAAATAGAAAAACTATGTTTATTGGATATAAAACTAGAACTCCTACAGTTACGATAGGCATGTTTTCGTTACAAGCTAGCGATTTTAGTTTAGCACTTTGCAACGAAAACAACTGACTTCCACTAACTGGCGCATAAGCTGTTAGAAATGGTGTCATAAGTTGCGAAGAAAGAACAGTGCGAAACAGGCCAACAATTTGTGAAATGTTTTTATAAAACATAAATTTTCTATTCCATGTTCAATTGTTTACACTCGATTAAAAATATTAAAATTATTTTCAGATAACTATATTTCAAATAATTTTCAGTGTTTGTTCTTCTTCTTCCCGTTATTTCACAATAATCTCTCCAAAAATTAGATGCCATACTGCGAAATATAGGATGCTAAATCTGGCAACATCATACTCGATTAACACAGGAACACAAGCACCAAACTCCATCGGGAACTAATAGTGCTTAGCTCCCCATACAAATTAAGCACTTATGGTGTATCGAAAACACGCCTGATATGTTTATCGTTAACGTAACATATGCGAGTAATCAAACCCTGATATAAGGGCTCTAACTTAAATACGAGTGTAAGCGTACGACGTCTGCACAAAGCAGGAACACGAACAGAATGAGAGAACAAAGGCGGAATCCGAAAGGAATGAGAGAACAAAGACGGAATCGGAAAATATCGGATAATATCTATTTCTTTCCTTCAATTTTTTTAGTTTCATTTCAAATTTCAAACGACAAGCAAGGCACGCTCTGTAATTTTTTAAAAAGTACAAAAAGTACTTCTGTGCTGGCAACAACAACAATTAAACAAATTTGATCTGAAAAGTATCCGAAAAAAATAAAATCCTCAAAAAAATTATGTAAAAAAAGATGAAATTCTAATCATAGTGTCACAAAAGATACGCGCATAAAACTTATACAACAATTCACAATTCGTTCTGGTGTAAGATATTGCAAAAAATTTAAATTAAATGAAATAAATCTGATATTTATATGTGTATGTGTTAGTGTGTGTGTTAGAAAAATATCTAAATTTAACAACAAAAAGACAACATAATTGAATGTTTATAAGCTAATGGAAGCATGTAGCTTCAGCAGATTGAAAGAAAAGATGAAGTGAAAAATATTGTAAAGCAATATATATGTGGAAAAAGAAGAGAGAAACACGAAAAAAATGGAAAATGAAAATAATAAAAAATGCATGGCATGGAATGACGTGAATTCTATATTTTTTGTTGCTGATTGGAGACTCCACACTCACCGACGACATACCACTCTTTCTTTTTGGGGTTTTGGAGAGTGGGGTGTTTGTGTTGGTGTAAAGTAGTGTCTGTTCATGCTGCCGCGTTGCAATTAAATCATGCCGATTCCCAAAAAGGATTACGAATAGTTCCATTATTCCCAAATTTGATTTTTTTTCGTTGACTGTTGGTATTTGGAATGCAGATTGAAGAAAAGCCTTCAACTCTATGGATTTAACGTTCTTACAGATATAAATATTTACCCATTTTTTGTGATTATTATGTTATAGCTGTGGTGTTTTGCTTTATCGCCAAAGATAAATGTATAAATCAATGAAAATCTTATAGGATATTGATGAGTGACGTCAGAAAAGTTCAAATTAGAATGCTTGCTTATAGCAAAGGGTGGTCTAATCAAAATACACGAATTAATTGTAAATAAAACAAAAAGTTTTCAGAGAATTATCTTAATATTGTTTATTGTAATAGAAAGATCTATGACATGTGTGAAACAAAATATAGGCCAAATGTTCGCCACGGCTTCGGTGACACACCTCTATTCCATGGTCCATAAGTGAAGATACAAAAGACGGTAAAAACACGTTCTATATTTGCCTAAAATATTAATTAGATCAGAAATTGTTTCACTTTAATTGAAAAAAATGGCACATATTAGTATATCTTTATTGTTTATTGTGTAAAATTTTCATAAAAAATATGGCAACGACAAAAAAAAAATCAAGAATCAACTAATTGGTTATTGTTATACATATAAAAAAATTAGCAAGTTTAAAAGGAACCCGGCAGCGCTACCTCATAAAATACGTAAAGAAATGGTGTTAAAAATTTCAAAAGGATCCGTTCAGTAAATTTTGAGTTATGAGGGGCACCGTTTTTGAAATTTAAGGGGTTGAGGGAAAAACGTTTCAAAGTTTTTCTGATGTACTGAGTCACATATGAGGCGTGGTTGCTTAGACTGCTGTATCTTCGTTAGTTTTGCTCCGATTCACCTCAGAAAAATTAACAAACAAAAAAAAGTTTATAAACGTTACCACCAATTAAAATAAGAAGACAAAATAGGGAGCATGCTACCCATATCTCCCCTAGTTATCGAGTTATCGGACGTTAAAATTTGAAAAAAAATTTACTCAAAATATCAGAAGGAACATAGCGTCATCTGAAATCCAAGATAACGTAACCCACATGTTCATGCTTTTTCAGGAGAAGCTAAAAACTAATTAAAGTAATTTTAGTCTTTTGACAAGATTTATGGATTCCCTGGCTATTAAGGCGAAATCAAATAACAAATGTAGAGCAATTAGTTGTGGCGTACATTTTGAATAAAAAAAAAAATTTATGATTCTTTCCTCCTTTTTAATGACCTTGTATGCTGTGAAGTAATATATAGTAATATAATAGTAATATAAATAAGCCAATATGGCTTTTTGAATTTCACCCGTAAAATGGTCAATTCTAGATATTGAACTCCAAAAATTTGTAGAAATGTGTAGTTTAGTGTAATAGACTATAATCAATCATAAAATTAATTTTGATTTTTTTGATGTTACGTTATTTTGGATTTCAGTTGACGATATATATGGGGGCTATATCTAGAATCGATTTTCTTGAAATTTGGATATGTGGATCCTTGAACATGGAAAATATAATTTCAAAATGATTGAAGTTAATATGCAGCTTCTATAGCACTAAAAGTACAAATCGGAAGGAACATACATCCATACGGCAAATGTATCCAAATTTGAACCGATTTGGTCTCTAAGTGCATTAAACCATCAAAATCAGAGTAGTATACATGAGAGATACATATATGTAAATCTTGACCGATCTTTACTTAGTTTCGTTGACATCAGACCATAATTGCGACCTGTAATTTGATTACAAGAAAACATGCACAGACAGACAAGCGCTAAAAGTACAAATCGGAAGGAACATACATCCATACGGCAAATGTATCCAAATTTGAACCGATTTGGTCTCTAAGTGTATTAAACCATCAAAATCAGAGTAGTATACATGAGAGATACATATATGTAAATCTTGACCGATCTTTACTTAGTTTCGTTGACATCAGACCATAATTGCGACCTGTAATTTGATTACAAGAAAACATGCACAGACAGACAAACGGACGGACATAGCTGAATCAAATCAGAATGTTATTCTAAATCGACCACACCACTGTGTAAAGTCTCGTTGAGATCAGACCATAATTTCGACACGTAATTTGATTTGGACAGACATATCTGAATCAACTCAGAAATTGATTCTAAATCGATCTTAGCACTAATGGGGGGCTACATTTCTTCTCCTTTTGAAAGATCCGGGCGCTCGAAACTCGATTTTGAGGTATGGTTTCTTCAGCAATGTTTTTTTGGAATGACCCATAGAACAAGAATCGCTATGCGCATTTGTACATGTTTCAGTCCACCCCCTATACTTCGACCCACCCTAATGACTTTTGTTTAAAATTACCCCTCTACAATTCTTGATGATTTTTCCTGATGCTTACTTTTTCTATTCAACTATATATATAAAAGGTAGGCAAATCTCCAAGATTAGCAAAATACTGCACTGTGGCATCCCTGGCCATTGCATTTATTTATTCTGACCAGCGCAAACTTTTGCATTGAATCTACCAATTTTTGGGGGATGCTTCATGTATTCATGAATGTACGTACACATGTACTTATATGGAGAACATAGTACATACATAGTTGTCAAAAATAATAGTCTGGCTGTCTGGATCTAAAGATTTATGTATGTAAGTATATAAAAAATATATGTACATAGGTATGTACTTATGTTTAGATGTTGCATCTACTGTTTGTATGGTATCTACATACATATGTATGTACGTCATAGGGGACCATGTAAATACACATAGAAGGAGTAGTAAGATTTTAATGAAATTTGATACATGATGTTATTTCTCTCATCGTCTCCCCATCACCTCCCTCTTCCCTCTGCTGATGATGGATGCTCTCACTTGATATTTAATTTTGTTGTTGCCTAGTTTCATTCTTATCACCTCTCTACACATGTGTGCGTAATTCTCGATGTATTTTATTAGAACATAAACATTTATTTATTTTTCATTGTCTTTGTCGTCGCCGTCTTCTGCGCGCCTCTGGTTCTTTGCACCACGTTTTCTTCCTTTGTTCTTGCATCTTTTGCGTAAAGTTTGTGTGTACGTTCCGCGTGTATCTGTGCTGCTGCAACCAAGACGAGCCATTGTTGTGCGGTCGACGCTTGCCATTCTCATAGTGATGCCAGGAAGCAATCCCTTGTTGTAGGCATATTTTTTGGGGAAAATTTTACTTTCAGGAAAAAAGGACACTAGTTCTGAAATCTAAAACAAAAAAATTACTTCAATAAACAAATTGAGTGCAAAACTGGTTTGCATGCTTACATGTCTACATAGTGCAAAAAATTCGTTCGTTCATCTGTATCAGTGAGAAAATCTTCTCACTATCAGACATTTCTTTGAACATTTTGACAGAACTCTGTATGCGTGTATTTTGTAGGGGCTATCATCGGCGTTGCCATTGGTTTCTATCAAAGTCATATGACAAAGTCTTATAGTGGGATTATTTTCAAAATATTTTGCACAATTTTAATTGTGCAAACCAAATGACAATTGCAGGGATACATAGAAGTGAAAACAATCAGTCAAATAAATCCAATTAGAAAGAATACACATTTGTACATACATACATAGCTTCTATTTATATTTTTTCTATAAGATGGAGACAGTACACGTGAGACTGATGGTATCGGTTTTAGTTTAATTTCTAGAAAAATAAACGAAAACAAAGTGAAATCGGATTTTTTTTGTTATTATTGTTACAGTTATTTAATATTTTCGGGATTATATTCCACATTAATTTTAAGTACTTTTATAATAAAAACATTTTCAAAGTTGGATAAACAATTCAAGTGATAATGGATACATTTTCAATGCGGTAATAAAAGTAATGCTAGATGGATAATTTCTTCTTTCATATATCGTCACCTGAAATCCAAAATAACGTTACCCACATGTTCAGGATTTTTCAGAAGAACCAAAAAACAAAGTAAAGTAATTTTAAGCTTTTGACCAAATATAGGGATTTCAGACTATTAAGGCGAAATCAAATAACAAATCTAGCGCAATTAGTTGTGGCGTACATTATGAATAAAATAAAATAAAATTTTATTAATCTTTCCGCTTTTTTAATGACATTGTTTGCTGTAACATCATTTTGAATATCACTCATAAAATGGGAAATTTTTGATATTGAACTCCAAAATTTTGTAGGAATGTGTAGTTTAGCCTATAGAATATAATCAATCAATCAATAATCAATCATAAAATTAATTTTGATTTTTTTGATGTTACGTGATTTTTGATTTCAGATGACGATAAACTCGTATATATGTAGGTATCATGACTATCTCCCTCTTCTTCATTACAACGAAATTGACAACATAAATGAAATCACAAGATCGCAGAGAACATATATTCTCGGGAGTTTATATGCGACCGATATTTTCGAATGCATCTACGGATAGTCCTGTTGTTATTTTGACAGTCCACTCTAACAAGGTGTCTACACCTTCAATTTTTGTACCAAACTCAACACATTGTCCTCTCTAAAGTTATCGTCAATTTTAAGCAAATTTTTCGGCTTTTTCTTTTCAAAATAACAAAAAGGTAAAAACGATTCGATAACAAATTTATCGAAACAATTTTTTAAATGCAGAAACGCGTTAATACACTTCCAGCTTTGGACATTTCGATAACTCGATTTTTTTTTCGCTTTTTAGCTCAAATTAAAATAATCTATATTTTTACCTTCGACAAAAAAGATAAAATAGCTATCGAAAAATTGTATTTTATTTATAAAATTTTTTAATATTGTACAAAAAATCAATATTTTTCAATTTTTTCAAACTTTAACGTCCAACAACTCGGTAAGTCCCGATTCACACGAAGCGAATATTGTCAACACCATTCTGCCTATCATGGGATAGAGAGTCGGGAGGAATGGAAATAATTTCCTCACTGGCCTCTCTATCCTATGATTGGCAGAATTGTTTTAGCAATACTTGCCTTGTGTGAATCGGGACTAAGGTATCTGATTTTTATACCCGACACCACTGTGGCATAGGGCATTATGATTTAAAACTAAAACAATGAAATAGACCCCGAGTTTATAATACTGATCGGCATAACGTCGGCTTAATGCTATTTTGGTCCATACGCCATTTTTGTGTTTTTTTGAGTTAGGCGTTGATAATATGTGTTTCAAGCATGCTCTTTCAGAATCTGCAATATTTTTTTTCCATCCCGTTTTCGAGATATTGGTAACGTAAATCGATTTATCTCTAATTTACCGGAAATAATTTAATAATAATAATTTTTGTTCTATCGACCTATCTTGCTCACTATTTTACGTTCTTTCGATCACAACCGACCCTATTTGTAGTCCATGTAATACAAATACGAAAAAATATTAAAACTAAAGTGGATATGTACCAAAATGCCATGTACAAAAATTTGTATAACATGCTTATTTTTGAATGTAATGGCATAGAAATGCATGTGAATCATACAAACACTGTTATGGAATAAAAAGTGTGTAACTCTTCCGTCCCGTTTTTACTCAAACAATAAATTTCTTTTTTCTGCGATCATAAAAAATGGCATATGGACCAAATAGCATTAAGTCGACGATAAGTAGAATCACCTTTCAAGTCGATATAGCCATGTCCGTCTTGTTTTTCCTTGTGTTCAAAGTGCAGGAGGCAAAGTAAGCGATCTTTAAGAAAATTGGTTCAAGGCATTTCTTAAACTAGGGACGTTCCGTATTGAAACTGGGGCATATCGGTTCATGTTTTGATATAGTCCTTATATGAAGGTGACCACCGATTATACTTCTGGACGCACTAGAGAACAAATTTTTCAGTTGATCTGGCTGAAATTTAAGAATTCATTCATTATATTGGACATAATTGTCCCTTGTCTTTATATTCCGGGGAACACATATTTGAAGAATGTATACCCTTATTAAGGTTAAGTTTTTTAACATACCTATCGACCTATTCACCTTGAATTTAGAAATGTACTCTATTTAATAAGCAGTTTCGCCTGCCTTGAAACTTAGTTAAAAAACCAAAAATTTGTGATATCAAAAAATATTACCGTTTGGACAATTTCGTTGGATTAAGTTATTTTTTAAAAAGTTAAAAAAACAGCTTTCTGTTTTAAAGTCACATTATAATTTCAATGAAAATTCGTTCAGTGTAATGTAAACTAAAAATCAGCTGTTTACATATTGTATAGGTACTATTGAAAATTGTTTCTAGATGTCGTTCGTATACTGTGTGATATTTTTTTTCTCAAAGAGAGTGAAATCCATTTAATTCTCTTGAAATTTTTTACGTCACAATTAATTATTAATTAAATGTCAATTTAAATCATATTTTCTATAGTTTGTATTGCGTCATAAGTAGGTATTATAGAAAGGGCGTTGTCAGCTACATCAGTTTTTTTAAAATAGTATAAAAGATTAAGATTTGATTGTCATCGCTGCAGCTTGAATAGGAAGATACGGGCAGAGGGACAGACAAAACGGGCTGTTATCATATTCGAATCATGCACCAATGAAATCTCATAAATTTCCATTATCTTCTTCTTTTGTCTGCAAACAACGGCTGTAATCAATTATTTCTACTATTTTTTTATTTTGTTAAAAAACAGAAAAATTTTAATAAAAAATAACGCTACAAAATTAATCTGAGACCAAAAATAAAACATAGAGAATATTCGTCTGAACCATTTGGAAAGCCTTGTTGAACAGGTAAGTCTAAGAAACGAACGAAAAAACCGGTAAATTAATTCTAGTCACAACATTAACGCACTTTGTGTCTGTCAGCGACTTCTTTGTGTTCCCTCCCAAGTGCATAATGAACGCACGGACGGACGGACGGACGGCGCTTACTTTGTTCGCTAATGTCTATGGTATGGCATGGCATGCGTATGGATGGAATTGACGACGACAAAGGGATGTTGTCTCACGACAATTTTTAATAAGTTGTAACTTCCATTGTTTTTAGAAGGAAAAAAATACACCTATATTTACACTTTGCCTTTGTTGAAGAGGGCACATGCCACCACCAACAAAACATATTTTTCTTATTTGAATTTCTCAAAAATTATATATTCCACATTTACATATGTATATTTTTGGTTTACGTAGATGGTGGATGGTGAAGTGTAGGTAGATAGGTAGATTTTGTTTGAATAATTGTGCGCATATCATTGAATTTGACGTATTGCCGGACATTGATATCTTATCTGAAAATGTTATGCGGAGTTCAAAACAAAAATACGCAATCTTATCGATGTAAGTCTTTAAAATGTTCACTTTTTTTATAATTACTATTTCGAAATCAATAAGCGGTCTGGCTTTTAAAAAATAAATCGAGTAAAAACAAACGCAATGTGATGATATAAGGTTTGTTCGCGTACTCAAAAATTTGCAAAAGTTTTTACTGGTATTTGTTATATTACTCCCAAAAGCCAGAGATAGGATCTGATTTTTTGACAGTTCAATGACGGAGTATTTGCAATTTTTTCTGGAGTCATTTTGTCAGTAAGTACAATTTGACACTAAAATCATATTAGTCGATGACTATCGTAAAAAATATCTGTATTCAATTTTTTGTATTTATAAAGTAATTTTTTAAGAAGAATGACGTTATGTGAATGTATCCAGGCGTTATTGCTGGATACCCGACTTTTTTTAATTCGTGCAAATTTTTCACTGAATATTATTTCCGTTTACTTTTTTTTATAAATTTTTCAAAGAGATCCATCTTATTCTCTAAAATGTTTCGACTAGCTATTTTTTCACGCAAAAGTATGGGAACATACCTATGGTTGAATATTTCTCCATGAACTCAAAAGCAGACTTCTACCATTAAGTAGTCTATTTTCAATTTCGATTGAATAGACGTTTCCAATTATTGTCGAATAGAGACTATCGGAAAAAGAGAGGATAATATGATATCCAAGACGCAGCGATCTACATATTTCTGTAGAACAATTCAAAATAAGAAGATAAAGTAAGGGGCATGTTATCGATATCTCGCTTAGATATGGAGTTACGTAGGTTAAAGTCTGAAAACCGTATTTTTTCGTTCCATGGGTTCAAAATCGAAAATATTACGAAAAATCAAGACCTCGAGGTCGAATTTCATTTAGCAATTTTTTTCAAATAACAATACAGGTCGAATAAAAGAATATTACCAAAATTTATTACGAAAAAAATCCAAATAATATATTTTGATTACTTTTTAGTAATCGGTAACATTAATAGCTGTCGACAGTGGCCAAAGGCTAGCCACGCAATTGCACTTTAGCCGGCTTTGGACATTCCGATAAATGGAAAATTATCATAAATATTTAGCAAAAAAACATTATCATATGAGCAAAAAGTAATAGAATGTAAACAAATCAATTTTTTAATTTCGGCAACTAAGTTAGTTAACTAAAAAATGTAATTGTAAAGTGTGTTTAAACTTTAAGGGCCGATGTTGATTTTGAATAAAACACAAATTATTTAGGAAATTATTATCATTTCTTTTTATTATGATAATATTGGTATGGTTCAATTATGATTGGAACAAAATACCGGCCATATGGCCGCCGCGACCTCGGCGATACACCTCCGTTCGATGGTCGAAATTTTTGGATGACGCTGAGGCATAATTGAGGTTCTATGCCGTTAATGTGCCGAATTATCTCATTCTTTGGCTTTTGAATTGTTGCCGACTTATCGACGTACACATTTTCTTTCAAATAACCCAAAATAAAGAAGTCCAACGGTGTCAAATTACATGATCTTGGCGGCCAATTGACATCGCCACGACGTGAGATAACACGACCATTGAATTTGTTGTGCAAAAGAGCCATTGTTTCGTTAGCTGTGTGGCAAGTGGCACCGTCCTGTTGAAACCACATATTGTTTAAATCCATATCTTCCAATTCGGGCCATAAAAAGTTCGTTGTCATCTCACGATAGCGAACACCATTCACAGTAACTGCCTGAACGGCCTCATTTCGAAGAAGTATGGCCCGATGACGTCGCCAGCCCATAAGCCGCACCAAACGAACTAGGCGAGCACGCACAGGTGTTTTTGCATATCCTACAGACCCGGTTTGCTGAAATTTGCCCACAATTCTCCCGATTGTGGACACATTTGGTCGATTATGCTGATCAAAAAAACATCACGAAGTCACGAAACGCATTTTGATTTGGACGCCCATTTTTATAAAAGGCTTAAAAAACTTTAACGCGTTGCTGGTTTGTGTATCTTTCCATGGTCCAAATTGAGTTAGTCTGAAATTGAGAAATGTCAAATGAAATGCAGAAAAAAACTTGACGTTTAGGTTTGGTTTACATTCAACATCGGCCCTTACAATTTAACCACCCATTATTTTCAGAAGAAAAAAAATCGATAACTTTTTTAGTTATCATTCAGTCAGAGTTTCATTTACTTTGTGTCTATTGCAAACATGTAATAGAAACAAATACAAACATTGGCAGAGAGTTTTAATTGCTTGGTAGAATTGACTGCAGTTTCGATAGACACAACTACGTATATCATCTTCAGAATTAAATAGCAATAACGTATGTCTTTAACTTAAATCAGCTGAAATACTTATGGAAGCAGTAAATTGAATTTTACAAGAACTACTAACCAAACCCGTATTTTGCCGAAATATGTTAACATACTAAAACTCTCATACCAATAGTTTAGTTATCGATTTTAGTTATCGATAACTGCCTTAATCATCGACCCTACATAATATAACCCTACAGATAGGTTTGAAAAAGATGTACAACCTACCAAGCTGTAGAACCTCAAAAAGCACACAATTTCAGATATATGACCCCAAGAAGTATGTATAAACTTCCAGCTCTAGAATCCTTCTCATTGCGTTTGGGTAGGCATGATGCTCAACTTCAAACTCAAAATCCAGGATATTCAAAGAAAACTACCGAAAGCAATATGTATTTAAGCATGCAATAGACCAAATATGGTGTCTTTATCCTTGTATTGTATACTGGCTACCTCGCTACTGTACCTAAAAAAAGTCAACCTACTTCAAAATCCACTTGATATGTGTGCCGAGGCACAGTTACACAGCAGTGAACTATGAGTTTGTATGGCTCGAGGCTATAGCTCGTTGGTTGTCTGACGTAGGGATGTAACGAATATTCGCATTCGCATATGCGAACGCGAATTATTCGCATCATTTTAAAATTCGCTTTCGCATTCGCATTCGCAAAAACCACCTTTGGATTATTCGCTTTCGCAAAAGTATATTTCATAATTCGCTTCCATTTATTAAAGTGTTAAATCTCCTTATTCCCTTCACACAATTTGAAGATATGTGTGTGCTTGTGGTAACAGGAGGTAAAACTATGGAAAACAGTCTTAATACTTGAATATCCTGGAAAAGTATCAATTCAGTTCCTTTAATTTGTTGGTACGCAAAAATGCATGTTTCACTATTCGCTTTCGCATTCGCAAGAAATATATTTCAATATTCGCTTTCGCTTTCCTTTCGCTAAAGCCACGTTCGTTACATCCCTAGTCTGAAGACAGTGGTTGTTACCATGCTGACATGTTGGCTCTTATGGAGGAAGCTGATTGAGGCTCATTTATAATGGGAGAGAACCACTGCCAACCCTCAATCTCCTTAGACCTCTTTACAAGATGATTGAGCAGTTCAGAATCCACCAGAGATGGGTGTCAGGCCACAGATACATTCTGCAGATGTGTCTGCAATGCTAGGGACTACTGCAGTGGAGCTGGGTTGGCCTCTGTGTCTACTGGAAATACTTCGATTATTTGTATCTCGTTGATTGCGTGAACACTGTGGTTTTTACCAGTCTGACATGTTGACTGTTATAAGCTTCTGGCAAAATTGGGAAAATATTTATTCTCTGAGAGCCACTGCCATCAAAATCCTCAACCGCCTTAGATCTCTTAACAATATGGCTGGGCAGTTCAGAATGCATCAGAAATTGATGTCGGGTCACAAACATTCTGCCGATGTGCTAGTAAAGCTTAGGACTACCACAGTGGATCTGCAATATGGGTACATGCATCAAGCAACATGCAATATCTTCTTGATAGATAGTGTAAATATGGTAACCGACGTGAGTTGGGCAGTAGTCAGAAACTGTATACATCTGTGGACCTGCCAAAGACATGCTGTCGTTGTCGAGACATGGTTTATAGTTTCTATCAAAACATGTCGCTGTCATATTGGAAGCAAGATGAAGACTTGAGAAATTACTTTTTTAGATTTTGTGGTGACGAAGAGGAATCGGTAGAACATCCTTTGTGTAGAGTTGTGTAGTTCGTGAACGATTTAGTTCAATTGAACGGGTCACTATACTGAACTGAACGAACTAGTTCACACAACTCGTGAATTTCAGCTCAGTAGTTCACCATGTTTTTTCCATCAACCATGTCATTTTGTTCTCTCTTATCTGCTGTTATGTGTTGTTTTCATTTCTATGTCATCATCAATGTATGATTCTAACTATACAAACGCCTTTGTATTAGTTTTTCCAACTCTTCCATTCATATTCCAATCAGATTCCTTTAATAGCGGCTTTTTTGAAATGGTGATCTACTGAACGAAATGAACTGTTTGAGTAAAGTGAGCTAAAGAGCTGGTGTCCTAAAGAGCTGGTGTGCTAAAGTGAGCTGTTGAACTAAATGAACGAACTAGTTCACTCAATTGAACCGAACTAAAAAGAGCGATCACTTAAAAGAACTATAGTGCTCAACTCTACCTTTGTGTACATACCACGACCTCTTTACATGTTAAAATCTGCCAACTTTTGAGCTAGGGAAAGATTACAAATGTTTTTCCTGGGGTAGCACTATGAGTGTAGTAGCCTAAGTAAGCCTGTCATACAGGTTGCCACTTTTTATCTAAACTTAACATCTAAAGAAAAGTAGGAGTGATTACCACAACCTTTTTGGCACTTCCCATACGAATACTCAAAATGATATAACGTAATTACCTGCGAAAGTAAAAAATTATGTGTTCAATTCAGTGCTTTTGATAAACCTATTTTTCTGTGAAAACTGGACGTTTTGTCCAGTTCCACTAATTGATTCCTAAACAAGTAGACAACTTCACAAAATATCAATTCCCCATAACCTTAGAACTAAATAATCACAAAATCTTTCGTCTTCAAATTCTATGGTTTAGATGGTTCTATGGTTTAGAGGGCTTTTATGGTTTAGAAGGTTTTTATTTATGGTTTAGACTTTGGCAAAGTTTAGTGTCTGACAAAAAGTGGACAACATATTCCCTCCAGTTCCGGTATCTTCTATACAAAATTCAAAATTTCATGTTACATTTCTGACAAATTGAGTTTAATTGAGTGCTGTTTTTTTACAGTTTTCCACTAAACCAAAAATATTACCGCAAACGTGTTGTTCTCATGTACAGGGCTTACTTCACAAAATAATAGCTTTAGAATTGGCTAACTTTTAGTAACAATTTCGCCAACTGCATGACTCACCAAATTTTCTGTTGTGTGTGGTGATTTTTTCTTCTTTTTTTAGATATGAGAATTTTTTGGCTCGCATGACGGGGTCAATCTGGTTTATAGTTGCTCATTTTCATTACCATCCAAAAATTGCAAACAAAAGTCTGTAATAACATTCGTGGGTGAAAATGTAAAATCTGTACTAAAAATGAAACATGTTTACAAAAACACACATATGAGGTCATAAAACTATACAGTGGTCCCAAATGGGAAGTAAATGCTTACTTTCATTTTTTTAAACTTTGAGATAGATGTTTGTTTTTTATGTTTTAAAAAGGATGAAGGGGTATATAACGTTAGCCTTAGTTTAGTTACTTGGCTAGGATGAAGATGAACGCACAAGAAATAGTGCTGTGTCTTACTGTAACCAAATTTGATATATTTTCATTCCTCTGGCTTGTTGTTCTGATGCATATCCATCAACTGTTCCGCATATTCTTTTTCTCACCGTCAATTGTGCAGATATGTTCCTTCAAAAACCAAGTGCTACAGTTGCATTCTACCAACATGCTAACTTCCCTCCTTGAGAGATAGGGCCACTATGACAAAAGACGGCAGATAGGCACTAGTTAGTATATTCCATAATATTTAGCGGAGTTTAATTAAAATTATTATGCGTCTAGTGAATAAAGTAATTTTTTTCTTGGCATTAATCTTCAGTTGCATTCTCAAAATGCAAACCTTCCTCCTTGAGAGATAGTGCCATTATGGCAACAGGCGGCTAGATAAAAACTGTGAACATTCCAAGCTGATGTGGTCCTACCTTATCTTAAGACGCACTATGCCCTGCAGTCGTTATCGAGACGGGATGTCTTATCTATTGCGTCTGCCTTTCTCTTTCGTCTCTTTCTCTTAGGTTAGGGTGGTAGCCGTTTTCTTTTTTTATTTCTTCAGCTCACATAGACCAGTTTAGGTCCAGTTTAGTGGTACCACGGGCTAAAATGCCCTTCATCGAAACCAACCTGTTTCTTTCTTGAGAAAAGAATTTTGCATAAGCTGTGCTGACGCGGAAAAGGAGGAATAGGTAGAACAAGTAAACATTGCGCTTTTTCACACTTAGTCGCGATTTATATTCAATTTACTGTAGTAACAGGTGGCGCAAAAGTAATCCTCCTATCAGAAAATGCTATAAATTTTGCTATTGGCCCCTAATGCCTAATGTTGACATTTGTGTAGTAAACACATGCGAAATACACGTTAATAAACAATGTTACGCTACACTGCTCCAGAACGCGGAATATTGCTGACTATTTATTTGACCAATAATCGGTCGGTGACTTTGGCACAAAAAACATCGAAAGGTTACTTTTGCGCCACCTTGTATATTCCATATTACCAAGCTGAGTTTTATAAATTCAAAATTACTCTTCGTCTAGGGAATAAAGCCACTAACTTTTCTGGGGATTACAGTTCAGTTGCATTTTATAAACATGTAAGTCCTTTGTTAACACTAATTTCGAGACGAAAGTTTGAATTAACTGTTTCCTTACGCAACGGCGACGTTACGATTAGCCCAGACTGTGTTAGACAAACGTAACCGTAGCATAAGGGATCAGTTGATCCAACCCGTAATTTTGAAGTCAGTTTTAACGATTATCCAACGACGTTACGGTTATCCCAGGCTAGGTTAGACCAACGTAATTAAAGCGTAAGGGGTCAGATGATCTAACCTGTCATATTGAAATCAGTGTTAACGATTATCCAACTAAACGTAAGAGGACGGCATTGACTGCTGAAATTTCATGCGGACAGTAGGCTTAAACGTTGATTAACAAGTGATTTACGATGAAAAATATGAAACAAGATTAAAAATTAAAAGAAATGAATACAGTGTAAAATAAAAGGTCGATTTTGCTGTAGAGGCCTGAGTCAAAATGAGACTTTTTCAAGTTTTTGGTCGTAGCGTATCGAATCATTAGATTCAATCTGTTATATGGAAATTAGTGTAAACGGTTAGTACAATTTAAAAATAAGAGAAATTAATAGAAAATACATTTTTAATTTTTTGTGAATGTCTGTGTTATTCCGCACGTTTTTCAACATTTCGTCGGCTTAATGCTATTTTGGTCCATACGCCATTTTGTGTTTTTTGAGTTAGGAGTTGATACTATAGGTTTAAAGCATCCTCTTTCAGAATTTGCAATAATTTGTTCCTATCTCGTCTAGTTTTCCAGATATTGGTAGGGTAAATCGATTAAACTGTGATTTACGGGAAATACTTTTGATATTTTTGTTCTATGTCTCTATTTTTTTACAACCCTATATTTTATACTCACTATTTTACGTTCTTTCGATCACAATATGTAAATTACTTTCCTTCCACACCGACCTTCTTTGTGGTCCATGTAATACAAATACAAAAAAATATTAAACCAAAAGTGGATATGGAACAAAATGCCATGTACACAAATTGTTATAACTTGCTTATTTTTGAATGTAATGGCTTAGAAATGCATGAGAATCATACAAACACTGTTGGGAACACTATGGAATAAAAAGTGTGTAACTCTTCAGTCCCGTTTTTACACAAACAATAAATTGCGTTTTTCTCCGTTCATACAAAATGGCGTATGGAACAAAATACCATTAAGCCGACGATTTGGGAAGCTGCTCACGCGGGTAATGTTACGGCTATGCTAAATATAAGTTACGTTTACGTTTGACTATTTCCAGTCACCAATGTACCCTGAACAACGTTTACAAATTATTCAGTTTTATTATGAAAATAATCGTTCGCCAATTGCGCTAAGTTTAATTTTTTTTTAAATCCAAAAAAAACACTTTCCAGTCGACCCACGACATTTAGCTCTCGTTAAGAGCTATATTTTTGCCATTGACCGATTCCCAATCCGACGTACCGGAATCATCGGTCCATATTTCTTCAAAAATTATGCCGGTGAGAACGTAACCGTCAATGGCGACCGTTATCGTGCCATGATTACCGACTATTTGATGCCTGAAATTGAAGCTCGTGATCTCGGCGAAATTTGGTTTCAACAAGACGGCGCAACTTCCCACACATCGCATCAATCAATGGATTAATTGAGAGAACACTTCGGTGGGCAGATAATTTCACGTTTTGGGCCGGTCGATTGGCCACCAAGATCGTGTGATATCACACCGTTAGACTTTTTCCTGTGGGGATATGTGAAGTCTAAAGTTTATGCGAACAAACCCGCTTCGATTCAGGCCTTGGAGCAAAACATCACGCGTGTCATTCGCCAGTTACCAGTCGAAATGCTCGAACGAGTCATCGAAAATTGGACTCAACGGATGGACCATCTGAGACGTAGCCGCGGCCAACATTTGATTGACATAATCTTCAAAAAGTAAATGCCAAAGAATGTTCTTTCAAATGATAATAAACATTCCCCATTTAATTTGAATTTTCTGTTTTTTTTTTCTTTAAAAAAGTAGGGAACCTCGAAATGGATCACGCTTTATTTATAGCCCATTTCTCACTACTATCTGTCGTTAATTAAATAAAGTATATTCGTTTTCAAAATTTTACCATAGGCATAAATCGTAGATTTTTTGTTTAATGGTAAAATTTTTTCCTACCGCAAAACCTAATTTGTAGCTATCCGATTATTGCATGTGAAAAAGTGTAATCAGTTGTTTGTTTTTTAGCTCAGACCAAAAATTATCGAATACGAAAATATTCCTTCAGGCCGAAATGTCAAAATCCGTCTGTTACCAGCGAATATGAATGAACTGTCACACGTGAAAAAACAGTTTTCCGCGAACATTGTTTGAACATTTTTTTGCACCTATCGATTAATATTATTTTTTTAATTTTAACAATTAAAAAATATTCGTGAAAATCGGTCCGAAAATCCACGAAAAACCTCACTCGTTGGAATCAAATTCCTATTCGTTCGTAACCGACACATACTCGCTACGGGAAGGAATGTCTTCTTATTCTATTTGTCTTTGAGCTCAGTCCAGAGCTGTTGAAAATGACCGCTAAGTGTAAAGACATGAAATTTGTTATTCGTCTAAATTCAAAATACTATTTTTTACTATTTAGTGTCACTGTTTTTATATGTATGTCATGCGTTTTAACTATTTAAATTTTGAAGACTAACACAACAAACTTTATTGTGTCATATTCATGTGTCCTTATTATCGCTTCTGCTGGCATTAGTTGTTTTTTGTTTTCGTTACACCATTTAGCAGCAGCAGTGCTCTATGTCTGACGCTCCAGGGGCTGGTCATGGACATGTACATGGATGGATGGCAGGGGTAAATATAACTTTGAAGTCCTTTAGAGGAATGACTATTTGGCGACGCCACTTTGTCGTGCTGAATAGTTGTTATACACCAAGAAATGGCAAAACAAAACACTTTCATGATGTCATTTTCTATACACTCATATTCTCTTTACCCGTACATACATACATACATATGTATGTAATATATTGTATATAGGCACACGCATCCATCATAAAAATTCAATTGTAAATGTAGAACAAGAGAAAAACTTTTAGGTTTTCTTCTTTAAAAAAAACAGATTTATAGTTTTCGGTTAACGTTTCTGATATAAATTTGTTTTTAATGTAGTGGGCAGGCGGGCGCCTCTTTACCTCTTTAGCTGTAAGCGAAACATAAGGAAAGTTTTAAAATATTTTGCAGCATCCACCATTAAGCCCTCTGCTTCTCTCAATAATTTGTTTTCTTGTAATGTTGTTGTTACCGATTTGAAGTTTTTAATGCACATTTTCAAAAAAAGAGTACACATCACTTAACCGCCATAATCCATCCCTGTTTTCATTTCACTGCTTTAGTGCACTTCAGCATACGAGGAAAAAATGTTAAAACGTGGGAAGTGAGAACTATTTCTCCTAGCATGAGGAGGAGAATATATTTTTTTGCAACGATTCAAAAAAATGTAGTAGCCTCACGTTACCGCAATGTATCGTGAGCGTAAAGCAATGAACCAACTTTGAAAAACCTGCCATTTCTGGTATTCTCAGTAGTAAAAATAAACGAACAAAGAGACAAATGGATATTATATTGTAAAAAAGTTTATATAATTTTGATGTATTTCATTGTTTATAACCTCAATTTAGTGGAGGATGGTATGATTGGTTGGTTGACGTGGTAGCTAAATGTGACCTAAGCTACGATTGACATATCGGACAATATTATCAGAAAAATGGCGGAAAAATGCAACCCTATGAACGTACAACCGTGTGAACATACAATTTTGGTCTTACAACGTTGGCAGAAAAGTCATTGTGAGATAATTTGCAGATTGATAGATGTGCATAGTTTATACATGTCACATCGGCGCCATTGTCCGAAAAACATTTTATTGGCAACACTGTATATAAAATATTTTTATTGGCAATCCTGTATATATTTACAAAATATAATGTGCGAGTAAATATATGAAATTGTAAAGTTTTGTTACAATCGTCTGAACTGTCAATTCACCTTTGCCTAACAACATGTCATTGTCCGTACATTTGCAGCACTTTAACAGGGTTGATAAAGTTGTCCGATCTGACGATCGTCTATACAAAGCTTAAGCTTCAATTGGTATATTATACCGTATAGACAGCCACAACGTATCGTAAACACAAAAAAAAATAAAAAAAAGTGGTCCATTTTTTAAAATTTTTTCTTCCGATTTTCTTGGAATTTGCCTTTACAGTTTGAATCATATTTTTGGAAGTAACGATTTTCTTAAAGAGTTTGAGAACTTAAAATTGTAATACAGGACAGAAATTTTGTTGGAATGCATTTTTTTATTAAAATCTGGTAGATAATTTCAATACATTAATTTTTTAAATATGATTTCCTTCATATGTCCGCCGCGGTCCATTCGATCAGTCCAATTTTGGAAAGTTGCGCCGTCTTATCGGAACCAAATGTCGATGATGTTTAGCTGATTAATTTTTGGAAACAAAAAATCAGTCAGCATGGGCCGATAGCGCTCGCCATTCACCTTCATCTTTCAAAAGTCAGAGCTTCATCTTTCAAAAGCCATACTTTAATCTTTCAAAAGCCACCCTTTTATCTTCCAAAAGCCACACCTTCATCTTTCAGTGTCTTTTGACGTTTCCATTTAACCAGGAATGAGCTTCAGCACACAATTCTTTGATTTGAACATCGCGAACAGTTTTATTTTTTATTTCAAAGTAAATTTCTACAATTTGGAAGCGTTGTTCTGGTGTTAAACGATTCATGATGACTTGCCAAACCTTACTGAACAGAAATGTTAACACAGTAGGTAGGTTTGTTCCGCATTTTTTCTCCTATTCAATATCTACAAATTTGCTTCAAACACAAAAGAGATATTTCGTAAGGTATACCGAGAAAAATATAGAAGAATTGCGAAAAATCCAGCTTGAGCAAAAAATTCGTTTGGCCTTTAAATTATTAATTGAACCAACTCGACTAAACGAATGACGCAGAAGCTCTTATTTTTTAGGGCTACTTTCACGTCAAATTCTCAGAATTGAGTCCCAAAATCATTTGTTGTACTGTGCAAATTAACGGCTTATAACTTCCCATCCAGTCCATACAAGTACAAGGTTTTCCAATAAGAGTGATATGATTTCTTTGAAAAAACACTTATTGTTAAGGAAATTCAAAAGTTTTTATTTAAAGTGTAGTACAATCTATACAATTAAGTTCTAAATAAAACGTCATTCAAATGGCCTCCACGACTTCTTCTTCAGGAACGAATTCGATGAACGAGCACTTTTCCAATAAATAAAGTCGTATGTCATGAATGGCACGTTCAATATTGTAAAGTTTGAAGAGAGTCTGGTTTATTTCGAAACACCAATAACTTCAAATAACCCCACAAGAAATAGTCTAATGGTGCTAAATCACAACTTCTTAGAGGCCATTCAATATCACAATTTCTTGAAATAATCGAATCTCCAAACTTTTCTCGCAACAATACAATTGTTTCATACGCTGTGTGGCACGCAGCCACAATCGGTAAATGGCAAAAAGATAGCTCTTAACGAGAGCTAAAATATTGCTCATGGGTGTCAAGGTCGTACGTCGACTAGAAAGTGTTTTTTTTTTAGGATTTTTAAAAAAAGATGGACTTAGCATCATTTTCAAATGTTAACGGAAAGTGTATTAACGGTACTAGCTCCTTAACGGTACGTCGGATCGGTAAATAGCAAAAGATAGCTAAAATAGCTAAAATAGGACTGGAAAGTGTTTTTTTTTTATTAAAAAAATGGACTTAGCGCACCAATAGTTGCAATTGGAGAACGATTATTTTGAAAATAAAACTGAACAATTTGTAAACGTTGTTCTTGCGTATATCTCTCCATGATGAAATTGTAAACACTACTGTATACAATGAAAAACAAATGACAGATCATGACATATTACAAATGGCCGAAACGTCACTTCAAAATCAAATCATCCCTATTGGAAAACCCGTTACTTGAAATTTTTCAGTCCCGTTATGGCCACGGCCCTTTTGGTACCTCACATATAAGTGGACCATTTTGCACAAAAAGTTAATGTCTTATAACTTTGAATCCAGTCGATACAAATACTTAAAATTTTGTGGAGTGTAATGCTTTTACAGTACCTATAGTCCCGTGAAAAATGGGCGTTATTGCCAGGCCCTTTTTCGTACCTCCAATACACAGGGAAATTAGTCTATAGTCACAAAGTTAACGGAAAAGTTTGTACAGTTTAATGCTTTTCTAGTACCCATAGTCTATGAAATAATGGACGTTATTGCCAGTCCTCTTTTGATACCTGCCAAACAAAGTGGCCAAAATAAAATATACTATTCTTTCTATAAATACTAAAGGTGCCTTTCATGAAAATTGGAATATGTATCACCATCTAAAACCATTTTTTTTTTAAAAAATAGACGAGTTTTGACAATCTTTAAGCTTACAGCAAGATCAACGAAAAAATCACTTAAAACAGCTGATCAACAACTACACCAAATTCGTCAACACTCTTTTCTTCGTTCTTAAAATTAAAGAAGAACTTGTTCAAAGTTTCATAAAAGATTTTTCATAATGTGTAAAAATATGGATAAATTCTGAAAGTGTGAACGGTAAATCATTTCCTATGGATTATTAGATAAGTAAAAGAATAGGAATGAAAACATTGCTTTCAACACTTTGCACCACCGCTTCTTTCACTATATTCCGTTTGATGTCCGTTCGATTTCGACCAATCTTTGCACAGAATTCAATAATTCTTGTGATTGTTATGAGCCGAAACCCCCGAATGCATTATGAGGTGTTGAAAGTCTTATAAACTCAAGAAATTTAGAAAATCTTAGGTGTTATACAAACAAGTAGCGCGCATTACCACACGTACGTACACACATACATAGATATGTACATCCATACCATATAATTTTTAGGACAGAGGAAGTGAAGGAAAGTTCTCGCGAGAAGAAAACATATAAATCGCCAATAAATAAATTGTTTTACGTATTTTGCTTGCAATTATTTTATTTTTTTCCCACATCGAAGCAATTTGTGTTACGAATTTATTTAAATGATTTTTTTCTTTTCGTTTTCTTGCAGATTCATTAGTTGTTTAAAAATCGGAAAAGAGCAGCGACGATCACACGAGATAAGAAAAAAATCTTTAACACTTTGGTGTTATAGATGATTTCAAAAATAAATCATTCTATTTAAAGGTAAGTTACAGTCTCTGACCCTCAGAGAACCATATATAAAATGATAAGCACAACACACGCGTGTTCTCAGGCAAGTTCAAAACACAGCACCTGTGCCATGAGGAGTATTTCCAATGTGAGCTTTCAAGCCAAGTCGGATTTAGCCCTAATTGCGTTTTGGCCTAAACAACAAAAAATAACGCACATACACACATAAGTAACTGCATACGATTTGACTTTTTCTTCCAACAGCATTTGGTTTTTGGTGGTGTTGCATTGCATTGCACTTTTCTCTTATACTCTGTCTGGCTTTTGGCCAAATAGAAATTGAATTAAAACAACAAAAAGTCGTAAAAATCCCCAACACTACCAGCAGAGAGAGATAGAGAGAGCGAGCGAGCAAAACGAAAGAAACTCATACGAGAACGGGGAAAGTGCAAAGTTTATTCGGCCAAAAGCAATAGATAAATTTGTTACGATAAAAATGTTTGATTGAACGACACACACAGATAAAACGAAACGCGAATAGAAAAAAGTGGCTATTTTTAATTGCAACAGCCAATTGTCAAATAATTGTTCTTCATTCGTTCTCCCTTTTTAGAACATATCTACATACATACCTATCCCTCTCATTGTGACTCTCCCTCCCTCTCAATGTTTTTGTTGTCTGTCTCGCTGTCACACAACAGACAAGTCCATTCATCTTCGTTTGATTTTTTGTTTAGTTAATACGATGTCGATTGTGAGTACACTCACACTTATGTGTAGAATACACTCAGAGAAATTGAAAATGCAATATAAAAGTGTATAGGGTCCCCCAAATTACCAGCAAGCTTTGAAAAAATTTACAACTGTGTCATTAACATCTGTGAAGGGGGCATAATTTGGGTCGACGCTCGAAGTGTTAATGGCCGATTAGGAAAACGTTACCGCTCCCGTCGGGTAACGAATCAACTGATTTAATCTGTCATATAAAGGGTGGTTAAATTTGAAGGGCCGATATTGATTTTGAATAAACACAAATTATTTGGAAATTTTTGTCATTTCTTTTTATTTTGATAATATTGGTTTGGTTCAATTATGTATGTTTGGAACAAAATATCGGCCAAATGGTAGCCGCGACCTCCGCGGCACAGCTCCATTCGATGGTCCAAATTTTCGATGAACTGAGGCATAATTGAGGTTATATGCCGTTAATTTATTAATCTCATCCTTTAGCACTTGAATTGTTGCTGGCTTATCGACGTACACCTTTTCTTTTAAATAACCCCAAAGAAAGAAGTCCAACCGTGTCAAATCACATGATCTTGGCGGCCAACTGACATCGCCACGACGTGAGATAACACGGCCATTGAATTTGTTGCGCAAAAGAGCCATTGTTTCGTTAGCTGTGTGACAAGTGGCATCGTCCTGTTGAAACCACATAACTGCCTCACCGGCCTCATTTCGAAGAAGTATGGCCCGATGACGTCGCCAGTCCATAAGCCGCACCAAACGAACTGGGCGAGCATGCACAGGTGTTTTCACATCTTCTACAGACCCGGTTTGCTGAAATTTGCGCACAATTCTTCGGATTGTGGACACATTTGGCCCCTTTATAAAGGCTGGACTAGGCAAACGAAACTAGATTTCGACCGATTAATCGGCTTCGGCAAAAAATTAGTAATCGGTCCGCATTCGGCCTTCGGCTAAAAAAGGCCGATAAGTCCAAATCGAACATTTTTCCTTATTTACATAATTTTTTTTTTAAATATTTGCTTTTTTGTAGAGAAAATATTAAATAGTCTATGAAAAACTGTTTTTCATATGTTTGGACCTTTAAATTATAGTTTACACCTTTTGGAATTGTTTTCAAATTAAAATCTGCATGTTGAAATAAAGAGGTGCATTAATGCGTTTTAGTGGGTGTAAATGAAAAATTGAACACATTCGGCCGTCGGCATCAACCGAATGTTACAGCCTGTTTCTCTATTTCGAACGAAAGCGATGCGAACGAAAAATAGCTGATTTTAGACCTACTAAAAGGTATCAGAACGAATGAGCGAATGCAAACATACTGCCTGATGCCAGTTAGTAGGTCTAAAATCAGCTGTTTTACGTTCGCATCGCTTTCGTTCGAAGTAGAGAAACAGGCTGTTAATATTTTGATCGATGTTCGGATCCGACTACGGCAAAAAAAGGCTTCGGTCGAACTCTAAACACAACTGTAACTTAACTTTAGCGCAGTCGTAACGTTTCGTACAGGAGCAATAACCCAAAACGTAAAAAATGTCATATGCATAAGACATTCATATGCCTCACACAACAATAGGAACAACTTAAATTTATTTTACATTTATTTGCTCTAAAATAACAAGAGAACTCAACAATTTCCTTGATCAATTAACGTGATTCCCGTCTATATCAAAACGTGGATATCCGCCACATTTTCAATAGGGATCGTCCAAGAAATTGCTTCTGTGCCAATTTTCGTAAAGATAAGTTCATATTATCGACCTGCACTTTGATGACAAGATTATATGGATTACACGCAAAGAAAAGAATTCGTTTATGCGAAACGAGATTTTAGACAACTACTCCTTCAACATAAAATGACTGCGCAGCATCTGCTTTGTGCAGATTCATATCACAGCGACATAGCGCTTCCACAGTTAATATAATTCGGGATTTCACGGGATTGCTCTTCAGGACAAGGCTAAATCGACTTAAAAAGTAATTTTTTGGCTCTACATATAAATTCACTATGTCATAATTCCCAGTACCACAGAATGGTGTCGGGTATATCTGTCCAATATATTGAGTTCACACAAAGGTTAGTTATAGCGTCTAGTTTGTCTCTTGATGAAACTAAAAAAATAAACAGCTCAATAATGTGTTTTTGTCGGGAATTTTTTTATTTCTTTTTTTGTAGTGTAACCAAAAAACGAACCTAAATGTAATAAACTCGTCGTCCGTTGCAAAAAATTAAAAAGTTCAGCAGTATCGCGTAATCTAAAGTAATTTTTAGCATTCTACGATATTTCACTAAATTACATTTCTACCCACCCAAAAAAAAAACGAAGATATAAAAAAACACTAAACTAAAAAGCCAATCTATAAAATTATATACTTAATGAACATTTTGTTGTGGCATAATTTTTTTCACCCATTTCGTTTCGTGCGTTGTTTTGCCGATTTAGCATGTGCTGATATTTATGTGCTTCCTGCTTTTTTTGCGTCCAATATGGAAAACGGACTATTTTGGTACTGAGGAGAGTGGGAAAAAGCGTTTACAGTTTGTTTGTTATCCATTTTTGGCATATAAGTGTTTCATCGCAACATTTTTCAGTTGTTTGTATTTGGGGCTAAATTTAAGTTTATACATATATGCACATACATACATATGTGTAACTATTGTTGTTGGTTGGTCGTACATGCATTCATTGTATGTAATTGCAATTGATGAAATTTTTGTTCAATACTAAACAAACAAAAAATCCATAATGAGAGGTCTCTGGAGAAAAACACAAAATATACGAGGTCATTGAAAACAGTCTACATTGTATTCGAACTTGACATTTTAAACGTGTTTTCCGCTTTATATTTTTTTGTTTAGATTTGATTGATACTTTATGGCGTCAGGAAATGTACTTATGTCATAGAATGCGTTAGATCCTTAATTGAAGGTTCGATGCTTCATCATAGCAAGAAACAATACAACCTTGGCAGCAGGTTGGTATGGAAGATTTGTAGTATGTTCTTCTGAATCAGAGTTGTTTTTTTGGGAATGTCGCGATTTAGAACACATCATATCACCTATGATTTTTTATCTTTACTTCTGCACTGAAAAAAGGGCACCTTATACGACAATCTCATTCCTTACACGTAATGGTGAAGGACCAATGTACGCGTCATGTGGCGCATTTCTGCGTCAGCATTGCCAGTATAAAAACTTGTAAATGCTAGAGTGTATTGATTTTTAAAAGATATATATCGTGATCAGAAACGAAAAAGGGCCTATCATCATATTTGAAAATTTTACAGGAGAAGCAAAAAACTAAATAAAATAAAAAGTGATGTAATTAGAAAAGCGGGGTTTTCTGGATAATATCAAAACATAATGATGCATATATATATTAATCACACAAACATGATTTATAACTTGTTTGTGAAAATTGCGTGAAATATGATTTTTTAACTATGAAAAGAGATATAATTTGTTGTTAGGACCTTTTGAATTTCGTTAATAAATTTGCCATTTTTCATATTACGCTGCTAAAAATTTGTCAGGATGTGTATTTTGATGCAGTGTACCAAATCCCCTTTTCGTTTCTGATGACGATATATGCTTAAAATAGGCTCTCTGCAAAACGCCCTATTGAGAGAAATTTCACGTATTTGGCTTTCTACAGGGTTTTTCAACAAGAGGTGTTATTTTGTATCACCCGGTATTTCGGTAGCTGTCACTTTTGAAGCTTTTATTCTTTGTCACTTGACAAGTACAAACTACGCCATTACTAAAAATGGAACGATATATGATTCAACAGCTCATTGAAATTATTAAAATTCGAAAAATCATCTTGACTGATGAGGCCCATTTCCACCTCGGTGGCTACGTCAACAAGCTAAATTGTCCCATCTGGGGCTCGGAAAACCCAAGAGTTATTGTTGGGAAGCCTCTCTATCCTCAACGTGTGACTGTTTGGTTCGGTTTATGGTCCGGCGGGGTCAGTGGACCATACTTTTTCGAAAATGAGGTTCGATCAACAGTTACTGTGAATGGATTGCGATATCGAGAGATGATTAATGATTTTTTATGGTCGGAGTTGGATGGTATTGATCTGGACAACGTTTACTTACAACAAGACGGCGCTTCGTGCCACACAAGCAACGAAATCATTGCTCTGTTAGGGCATCTTTGAATACCGGTGAATTGCGTCCGGCGTTTTTCAAAGTGTTGTTGTATGCACAGAAAACAATAGGATGAGATTTGAGTTTGACAGACGCCGGACGCATTCACCGGTATTTAAGAGATACCCTTACGGGAAAAGTTTCCGGACCGTGTTATCTCTCGAAGAGGTGATCACAATTGGCCACCGAGATCTTGTGATTTAACACCTTGCGACTTCTTCCTTTGGGGCCACGTGAAAGATAAGGTCTACGCCAACAGACCAACGTCGATTCAAGACCTCAAAGAAAGAATTCGTGAGGCTATCGAGGACATAGGTCAGCCACTTTGCGATTTGGTTATTGAAAATTTAATGAAAAGGATATGGTCCTGTAAGCGTGGTCGTGGTGGCCATTTGGCTGATATTGTTTTTCATTATTAACGGCATACCTTCCTCTTTATTATGAAATAAACATCCGATCATTTATCTCCAAAAATTGCATTTTTCTTTGAATACCAAAATAACACCTCTTGTTGGAAAACCCTTTATATTTCGTGTATATCATGTAGAGTTTCAGAAATGCTTGAATTTGGGGGCTTTGCAGATCATTTTAGCGGCGATGTCTTCAGCTCAATCATGTTACCATTTTAATTCGGTGGGCGTAATTCTTTATAAATCAACGATTTGTTCTGTCTGCCGGAGATTTGTATTTCAACAAAGAGATACTCTTAACCACATAAGGAGGCTATTTAAAGGGCGCTACTTGTACAAGTCAAGATGTCTCTCCTTGTCGCTTAGGTTGGTCGAATAAACTGGTGCTGCATACAAGGTCTTCAACAAGGTCTCTGACTGCTACAAGCAAGTAACTTGATTACTTCCTTCTTACTACGCATTTTATCACAGATAACTGTGTCGTGTACAAACGACTTGGACATGCCACCGAATGTGACATCAAAGATCTGGGAGTAGTTGATGGCCAGAGTTATTTTGTCATCGACTCTTACATGCGAAGGCAGTTTCATTAGCAGACAGCATGGTGGCGGACGATTTTAAAGCTGATATTTCCATGTTCTGCTACCAAGATCTACGAAGATTGCATCTTTCGCATGTGATCCGTTTTAGGGTCAGAATCTAGACTTGTACAATTATTCTAACACGTTACGATTTCAACGTCATCAGAAAATCGTGAAATTTAACGTAACACAATATAACTAACGACCCAAAGTTTCAAACAAGGACGGACGTGTTTGTGGGATGATTGAGTGCAGCGAATACCTTCGAAATGTCATTAGCCACAAAGACCTTCTTGTCACACGGCCTATTCTGCAGTAGTAGTACTATTCTGCTTTCCCAAACCATGCTGATGATCAGCACTTGGGAAATTTGCAATATGTATCGGTAGTAGTATGTATTGCTTCGAGTGTTTTCGCTACTGGCAATAGACGGGAGATCGACCTGTAAGCAGTGTTGCCAGAAATGACGATTTATCGTCATTTTTACGATTTTTAGAGCCAACAAATAGAGCCCGACCGAAGTCGGATTTGAAGGCCGAAGCCGAAGCCGTAGCCGAACTTCGGCTAAATTTACAACCTTCGGAGCCGAATGTTTTATGTTTGTTAAAGAGTTGTTTACTTTGCACCAAAAAATTGTCTACTGCTTACGTATTTATTTACTTAAAATTAAAAACCTTAATGTTATAATGACAAAGAAAGTATTTGTTCTGCATTAAGACCTTGTATACTATTTCCTTAATTTGAATAAAGCTGCCCAGCAGCATAAACAACTGCTCTCTAGCACACAAGTACTTTTCTGCCACCATTTCCACATTTTTTAATCATCTCGAGTTACAGTATTAAAAAATGTTAATGATTCTTGGACACTCAAAAAAATGTATTTCCTAAATTTTAGTAAAATCCATACTCCAATTTAGTTCAATGTTTTTATTCATATTGAGTTAATTTTTTCTTAAAACTGGGAAATTTTATTAAGTACTACCAAATTTTATTTTTTTGGGGGATATGCAGAATAGTTCGTTAACTACAAATGAGGACATATTTTTACTAAAATAATATTTCTTGAAAAAAGTTCGAATATACATATATTTATCAAATTTAAACATATGCGGTGGACACCCAACATAGACATAAGGAAATTATGAACTAATAATGGAAAGCATGATTTTTAGGAAATTTTAACTAAAAATAATCATGAATCCTTATTTCGAGTCCATGAATTTGAACTCAAAATTAGGAAAACATACTAAAATCAAGGAAAAATTAACTATTTGCGGACTATGTTGTAGTGTTAAAAACACAAAAAATTCTGTTCTTTTTCGTTCCGCAATTTTTATTTTTTCGCAAATCGTTACTTGCAGAAACTTAAATTTATGGAGAAACATTAAAAATGTTACTCCCGGGACGAGAGTCGAACCGACAACCTTATGATAGTGAGCCAGACACACTATATATCGAGCTACGAACCTCTTTTGGGATTGATATGAAAATGTCATTCATAATAAAATTTCTTCGTCGCCTATAAATACAGTATATGGCAACTCTATTTATCATTCTATGATGGCAATCCTTCTATCAAATTCAAGTGTACACAAAAATACATTGTTTCGAAAATTTTGGGATATATACATAATTGTATTTAAAAACAAATTTTTCATAAAAATTTAAGTGTCTACGTAGCTCAGTTGGTAAACATGTGGTTCAGAAAACGGAAGGTTCTGGGATCGAATCGCATTCGGAGGTAAAATTTTATATACATAATGTTTAATGTTTAATAAAATAAATTTCAATTCCTAAAATAAAGCAGAAGAGAGAAATACAAAGAGGAAGTTGTAAGAGAGAGATTCCAACATATATATAAATGGAGGAGGAAAATGATTGAAGTAGGATCGAAAATCGCAAAAAAATCATGGACTAAAAAGTCGAAGAAAAATTTTAATTGTTCTTTTCTTTTTGCATAAATTTAATTAAATTTTCCTAAATTTGAGTAAAAATTTACTTGCAATAAGGACAAAAGTATGCTGAATTTGCATAATTTCAAGTCAGAATTTGCTAGTATTGAGGTAATTTTCCCTATTTTAATTCAATAGTTACATAAAGGAAGTACGAGTTAACTAGAAATAAGTTAAAAATATTTCATAATTGTGAGGAAATGTATGAACTTGATAAAAGGAAAAATAGCTTTAGCGAAATACGAAGTTCAATATTCCTACAGTTAAGTTAATTTTAACTGGCTCTAGGTTTCACTTTTTTTTGAGTGGACTCAATGGCTCCTTATTATCTATTCGTACTACCTTTACATGAATGCTTTCACTAGTTGGAAAGCTTTTAGGTGAAGAACTGAGTCATGTTTTTCTTTGTCGTTCTTCCTTTGGTGTCCTTCCATCCTTTGGTATCCTTTCTCAAATTATTTTTGTAGTATGGTTCACTTCTGTGCACTTCAATGAAGATTTCCATAATAGAATTTTCTTTAAAAACTCATATAATTCTATTTTTTTGTACTTTTTGAACAAAAAATTGGCCTTCGGCCAACGTCGGCTGATTTTGTGGCCGAATGCCGAATATTGGCCGAATGCCGAATATTGGCCGAATGTCGATCTTTGGCCGTAACCATAGCCGAAGCCGAACATTCGGTCGGTCTCTACCAACAAATAACACATGACGATTTGACGATTTTTGCCCCGGAACGACGTATATAAAAAAATCGACTGAGATCTTTCTATCAGAAGTATGTATATCGAAATATGGACAATTTTCAATACTAAGAACTTGATGTGTATAAATTATGTTTCCGCCAAATTTGATTATTATTGCAGTTCAAGAATGTGAGATCAAATCACAATTTTTTTTGTAAGCTCACTTTGAGGTTCCGCGTAATCATTTGAGAGTACCTATAAATGCGTATCTGTCCTTGAAACATGCCCTTCGACTGAAAAAAAATCAAAAGCTGTAGTAACTGGTAGATATATGCGTTGACGATTTCAAAAATTTATTTTGACGATTTTTCTTCCCCTATTTTGACGATTTTCTGTCAGATTCGTCTGGCAACACTGCCTGTAAGATTCTCCCCTACTAGCATATTTGCCTGCTGTGAGCAGCAGAACCCCTCCAGTCCGAGTGCTTCAAAATTAGCAGAGAAATTTCGTCTGAACTCGGTGATTTAAATGACTTTGCGCTCCGTGTGACATCTTCAACCACATCAACGGAAATGTATTCAGTATAACTCAAAATTCAGGTTCTACAGCATAAAGTGTTGAAAACCACTGTGAAAAATTTAATTTTAATGTAAATATCTATAAAATGTTGTATTAAAACTTTTATAATAAATAAATTGAAGAAAATTCCAACGAGGACATGACCTCATTAATCAGATAAACTTTGAGATATATTTTTCAAAAAATAAACATGGAGTGTGCGCTGTAATTTAATTTTCATAGATTGTTAAATACTATACTTTTTTATAATACCCGCATAAAGTTTGCTGATAAAAAATCAATTATTATTTTGATAAACAAATTTGTGAGCACCGTTATGGATCACTTTGGCTCTCTTTTTCTCAGATATCGCTTGCGAATACCCCACTTCACGAGGTTACCATTTACTGTTGTTTTTTATTTTCATAATATTAATAACTTTTCATTTTGTTTACGCTTGATTACAATATATAGAAAAGGGGTTTTTATTCACTTTGTAAGACAACAGCAAAAAACAATGAAAAGTTTTCGAATGCAGTTCATATTTAATATACTCTTACTTGTAAAATAATTAGAAGGGAAAGATAGGGAGAAGAGAGAGAGCAAATATAGAGGTGGGTGGGTGGTGTGTGGTGTGTGGTGTTTAGCAATATAGGAGTTAATAGCTTGATTCAATGTAGTGAGTAAGCATTGAGATGAGCGTTGGGGCACAATAATTGCAAGGTAATGTCATTTGTCCAACATCAAACTGCAGTCAAACTCAAAAGTATCAAACTTTTGTAATCACCTGAATTGCTTAGCAATACCTTTACATTACTGTGTCATGGTTGCGTATCGTGTACGTTAGCGAAAGGCAGAGCTTCGAGGGCACCTTGTTGTAAAAAACTTTTCACCGCGTTGGGCAAATGAAAAGAACAAAACAAAAACTGAAAAATGGTTCTCAGTGAGTATGACACCCTTTTCCGGTACAAAGTAAGCAAAACTAGACACAGCAATAACCCGCGAACAGAAAAAGAACTATAAAACTCAACAAACAATAACAACAACATTATGGCAAAGAGGAAATACAAATTACATTTACTATAATTGTACATACCCACACTGAAAAAAAATTTGACATGAAATGAAAAACAAGTTTGCCCTTAAATCAGAGATTAAATCCGTCATTGTTTGAAGAACAAATATCTTTGAATTTAAGAAAATTTACTTGATTTCAAAGAAATTTTCATTCGTTTAAAGTAAAATTTCTTACTTCTATGATAAGATGTCCATAACATTATGTCATGTTGACTTTAACGTTACGTCATAAAATTAAAGAAAAAATAATTGATTGTAGTGCAAATGCCATTAACTCAAGTACACATTTTAATAGTTTGTAAGATTTTTTCCTTAAAAATGTGGAAATTCTCATGTCATGTTTTTAAAAACAATTTACCCTTAACTTTCAGTCCACTTTTCTTTGATTTTTAAATTAAAGATTAGTTATCTTTTAAATTAAGAGATCGTTTTTATCTGCGAGAGGCCGATTTCCAAAGAATGTTTCCGTAATCCGAATCCAAAGAATGTTTCCGTAAATATTTATTTCCAAAAAATTAATATTGACGGAAATATGTCACTGCACTAAAAAAAAAGCGTACTGAAAATCAATGAATTTTTCGTAAAGTTTAAGATTTCGGCAATGATTTCGAGCTAAAGACAATCGCTATAAAAATAAGAAGGTTTTATAGTTAATTTAAAGACGTGAATAGTACTTATTTTGAGGATGCATTTCATAGAATTAAGAATTTTGGGTAATAAAACTAATTAAGTTTGATTTTAAAATAAACACATGTTTGCGTAAATGTAAGTATGGCGCGTGCTTATTTTTAGTAAAATATCATATAATTTAAAACATTATCGTAGTAAAATTTAAAATGTTTGTCCTTGATATAAGAATATACTGGTAATTAATTTAAGGCATACATGAATTTTAATACAGTTTTTTTAAATATGTACGGAAAATTCGTTACATTATATTGACCATTTACTACTCATAGAAAATTCAATAACAGAACACTTTATCTTTCTAAATAAATATTTTATTTGTTATATTTTATATTGGAATATACAAAAAAATATAATACTTATTACGGATAACATTGAACATTTTATAATTTAAAACAATATGTAATTGTATAAAGACAAATCGGCCAACACACTATGAAGTTTGACTTTTATTCGAATATTGTATTGTTATGTATCGATTCTATAGCGGGATTCGTTTCTCTATTTGTTGTCCATGAACAATTTTTATCGGAACCGACCTTAATGATTTTTAACCTAGAATTTAAATAGAAATTATATAAAACAAATATTATATTATTATATCATATAGTTTGGATGCTCACTCATTTCCTGCAATTTGTAAATTTTTACTTCCCCACCGCATTTTTCATATATCCAAATAAAGTTCAATTGCGCGAACTAAAATAAAAATAATTTGAATAGAAATCAAACAGAATGATTTATATACGATAAAGTGTTAAAATAAATTTTATCATATAACTGTCACAAAATGTTGAAAGATAAGAGATATTAAAATCTTTGGAATATACTTACTTACACTGAAATATTTAGTCACTCTTCTACGACACAAATTCTCATAATAGATCCATAAAAAATTTGCTTTACTAAAAGTTAAAAAAAATATTTATGTAAGATATTATTAATAATAGAAACTAATTGTTTTGAAAGTGGCGAAAGTGAAATTTTTCATATAAATTGAGTTATCAAAAATAATATTCTTAAAAAATCAATCGTGACTTAGATTTTAAAATCTTAAGTTTTGTTAGCAAACAAAACTACAAAAACTTATTAAAAATTACTTCTGTAAAACAAAAGCTAATGCTGCTTATGACATTATTAACCCTGGTGTTAGATTAGCAAATCTGCACGAATCCTAGATTAAGAGTCCATTTGGTCAACATTACATTTTTCATATAAAATAAATATGAAAGACAATATTTTACATTTATTTTTATTCAAATTCGTGAAAAGAAAGCAATTATTATTTTTGAGCAAAAACGCTTATTATTTTGGTTTTAGTAAAACAAAAATATCCCTTGGACCAATAAGGCAATATATATACATACGTATATTACCGTTTATAAAGGAAACGATACAAAAATTGGACCAAATGGTCCTAATCTAACAGCAGGTTTAATTATGAAGTACTTATGAAGCAATTATGAACACGAAATCAAGGAAAAATTTAAACTAAAATTCAAAAAAGGAAAAAATCTTTTTAAATAAATTATATTTGGAAAACTTTTTAACAATAACTTTGTTAGTGTGATAACACGTATTTTAAATGTGAACGTCAGTTCGCAAATATATTTTATTCTAATACATTAATACTCGTATATGCGTTCCAAATTAAATTTCTTGATTTTCAAATAAAATATATTTGTTCAGAAATACATAATACTTACAAATATTATTTCCAAATCTATTTCCTTTCAATCCAAACATTCCCATGTAGGGGAATGCTCACTTATTTATTGCAAGTTATAAATGGCATTCAGCACTGCATTTTTCATATCTCCATCACATTTATCTTCAAATATTGCGTGATCTAAAATTAAAATAATTCAATTTTTTTCTGAAAATAAATCAAATAAAATTATCTATTAACAAAAAAAAAATGAAAATAAATTTTATCATATCACAATTGGAAAATGCTGAAAACTAAGAGAAATATTTCAACCGGTCATATATAATACTTACGTTGAAATATTTTGTAAAATTTGCCACTCTTCTCACAAAAGACCCATTCTAAAATTGTTTTACTAAAAAAATTAAAAAAGATAGTTATATGTATAACATATTATTAATAATAAATTTCTATATTGCCACAAATAATTTTACATTTCTGCATTATGCGCTGGTATTTTTAATAAATAAATACTTTCAATTAAAATGTATTTTGTTCATTTTGTAATTGCCAATAAGATGTTTATTTCAGGATAATAATATTATTTTTCACGTACCTAAAAATTTTCCCATTGTCTCTTTCAGTATTACAAAATCTATTACTCACATTTTTGTCATCCATTTGGCACAAATCTCTTCACAGGACTTACAAACAAGATCTCCTTCAAAAACGCATGTACATCGCCATAAATAACATACAGCAAAAATAACTATGACACACGCACTCCCTTATCACAGAGATCGATGGTGACGCCGACGGCGTAACCACATGCATACACACATGTACACGACGGTTTCATTTGTTGTTGTTGCTATGCTTTAGCAAAAATAACTGCTAACAGCCCACATTAAAATTATTTTCGGTGCAATATGCACGTATGTATGCACGTATACTTACATATTCACAGCAATCAAATTTTTTCACAATCCGCGTTCCGAAAACAGACAACCGTTTCCTTCCATCGCTTGTAAATAACTGACGATTTAAAAGAAAACGAAGAACAGAACTGTTCTCTATTTTCTCTTCTAGCATTCCATAACAAATATTGATTAACACATTACCAAACAAAACTGATTCTCCGAGCGAGAGAGGGAGGGAGAGATTGTATAATTCTCTCGTATGTATTCTTAAAAATAATGACAATAGTCATAAAATTTATTACCAAGACAGCCTTTCCTTTAAGGGCAGCATAGCCTTAAATTTATTACTCAAATATCTCATACTGTTAATTAAGACCGATTCGGCATTAAAACTATGACATGTCTACGTCGTAGTGTTAATGTAGAAAATCCTTAAAAGTATTGAAATATTACTTAAAATAATGCGGATTGTCACAAAAATAATGATTTTTTTCTTTAATTTAAATGCGTACATTTAAAGAAGCGCGTACACAAAACTAATGATTGGATAGACATTAATTCAAATACAAAAAACTTTATATTAAGGAAAATTTCGTAAAAAACGTGTAAATTTTCATTATTTTAATGAAAATTGTCATTGAATTGATGCCGAGGCAGCATACTTAATATAAGAATGTGTCATCATTAGTTTTATTACTATTTTTTTTTTTCAGTGTGCAAGAAAATGTCATAAAAATATATTTATACCCTCACTTTAGTGTGACGAGGGTATATATAATTTGCTACGGAAAAAAGTGTAACACGTCGAAGGAGTGACCTAAGACCCCAAGTATGTTCGGAGGAAATCCGTTTTGGGTCATTTTAAGTCGAATTGATTGACCTCAAATTTGGTATGTGGTAATATTTTTGTCTATCTCCGGCTAAGTTCGAAGATGGGCCATATTGGTCCACTCCTTCTAGTACCTCCCCCACAAAGGGTTAAAATGTTGTGAAATATTGATTATTTAATAACTGCTATACTACTTATTCGAATTTTTTGAAATTCCACACATAGTATTAGCTTATTAGTCGTTATCAACTCGAGAAAAATGGGCGAAGTCGCCACGTCCCTTTTTGTACCTCCCACACAAATGCACCATTTTGCACCAAAAGTTAACAGCTTATAACATTAATAACAGTGTATAAAAATACTTGAAATTTTGTACAGTATTATGCTTTTATATTACCTACAGTCCAGGGAAAAAGGGGTGTTGTTGTCACGCCCCTTTTGGTACCTCCCACACAAAGGTACCTTTTTGCACCAAAAGTTAACAGCTTATAACATTAAAACCAGTGTATAAAAATACTTGAAATTTTGCACAGTGTAATGTTTTTATAGTGTCTATAGCCCTGTGAAAAATGGGCGTTATGGCCACGCCCCTCTTTGTACCTCCCACACAAAATGCCGAAATCATACCACAATTTAATGTCTCATAACGTTTATACCAGTGCACATAAATGCTTATAAGTCGGCACAGTGCAATGAATTTAAAGTATCTAATGTTCAGCAAAAAAAAAGGTGTTTTGATAAACCCCTTCTGGTACCTCCCACACAAATTGACAGAATAATTCGAGTAATATTCAATATTACATTACTCACAAAGTGAGGGTATACCTTAGTCGGTTTACCCGACTGAAACTTTCTTACTTGTTTTTTATATTTTCTGACATATTTTATTATATCATATTATATTATGAATAAAACATCACATATTGAATTGTCGTTAATTAAATAAATTAAAAAAATATATATTTTACCAAACATATTTTACACTTGTGGAAAGTACAGCATGTGCTTGGTTTAATTACAGAATGTACTTAATCTAAAGTAATTTCATGTATTTGATGTAAGCACAAGGCGTAATAGATTTAAAAATGTGAAGTCTTTCATCGAAGTATAAGGCGTAATTTTTTCAAAGACGTTTGATGTCCTGATTTAAAGATGATTTATGACTTTAATTGTAGTACAGGATATACTTATTTTAATAGTCTTTATCTTTGGAGCCAAATCAAAGAAAAAATCTTAAAAGTTAAGAAAATTTAAATGATTTTCAGTACACTTTTTTTTCAGTGCAGTGGCAGGCAGGCAGGCGGGCGACCAGTCTGTCAAAGATATGTATAAATAAATACAAATCTATACATGTTCTTAGGTATAGATAGTTACAATGTGACATTAATATTAATGAACGACTAAAATTCTGTAAACGAAGCTTCTTTAAGTTGTAGCTAGGATAAAATATCTTATTTATGAGTGTGTGTTTATTTGACAAACAGATTTTTTTTGTATGGAAAGTATTTTATTTAACGAACCAAAAATTTAGCTTATTTTTGATATGGAAATTATTTCTATTATAGTTTATCTTACCAGGGGTTTCCATCCTCTATTTTAGCGACTGTAAACCTATGTACACACGATTGCCAGATCGGACAATATTGTCAGAAAAATGGCGGAAAAATGCAACCCTGTGAACATACAATTTTTGTCTTGCAACGTTGACAGAAATGTCATTGTGAGATAATTTGCATAAACTTTTGATTGTCGATGTGCTAAGTTTATGCATGTAACAACGGTGCCATTGTCAGAGAAACTTTTTATTGGCAACACTGTCTATAAAACTTTTTTATTGGCAATCCTGCATATAAATATTTACAAAATATATTGTAAATATATGAAATTGTAAAGTTTTCTTGCAATTGTCTGAACTTTCAATTCACCTTTGCCTAACAATCTGTCATTGACCGTACATTTGCAGCACTTTAATAGGGTTGACATCGCTGGCCGATCTGACAACTGTCTGTACATAGCTCAAAAATTCGCGCATTGCCAACTACAAGCAACACATTTCGTTCATTACAAGCAAGAGTAGCAGCTCTAAAGAATAAATATTTCGCTAAATTAGAAAAATCAATTGATATAATGGAACAACTTTGGAATAACGTCCAAAATAAAAGAGTTTTTCCAATTAGAGGGCTCCATTTGACAGTCTGTGGCACAACCTCACTGTTTTGCAAAAGAATTTAAGACAACAGCGGTGATTCATCAAACAGTTCGTCAAATGGATTTAGCTTGAAGATATTTCGTTACCTCAATTCTAGAACATGCTAAGTCGACTAAGCATGTTTTTAGGGAGATTGCATTTTTAATTTCTAAATTTTCCAAACTATATTAAGTCAAAATTTGGTGTTTATCCGTGATCCCAATCAAAAGTTATTCACAAAACAGTACAGGTCAATCGATTTGCATTCCAAAGGAATTCCACACAAATTTAAAAAAATCATCAAACTTTGATCGCCTCTCCTGAAAACACACCTTTTTGTACTTACCATGTTTTATAATGGAGGTATCAATTTGAGTATGAATGTGAATAAAATATGGTTGATATCCTAATTTAGTATGGAATTTACAAATTTTAACCTAACCGCTGCTGTTTTTTACTCTTTATCAATCTAGATATTAAAATTTCGCAGCAAATTAAATTCTATTGTACAATAAAAAAAAAACAAAACAGCTGTAGCTATGGTACACCCCAATGTTCTGCAAAGACCACGTATCAACAAATATTACAACCTACAATAATTTACAATTTGTTTGTTGCGATTGTTTTTTTTTTTTGGGGACAAAATTTACATTTCATATTTAAACCATTCCAAGCGGAATATAATTATTATTTATGGATTGTATGATTGATTTTCTTCCTACTTTACTATCTTAACACATTCTGCACTCATGCGAATACATTCAGCTCACATACTAGGAGGTACTGGTACTCACTCAAATATACATACATATATTTGTCGATACTTTTATCAGCACTTAAGCACTTTTGGTTTTAATTCCTTAAGACCATGTTCCCAAAAATGGTGGGATTTGTGGTAGTACAGGTTCACCTACACCATTTTCATGAAATATGTTCGTATTTATTTAGAAAATGTGTGAGTTGGTTGGGTCGTTGCTACATACCAGATGTTATTGTATTTTTTTGTACCAGATTTCCATATTCATTTGGGGGATTATAATGTGAATTCTGGAAAATAAATAATTTTCCTGTAAATAACAACGCTCAATGCAAAAGACTGATAATATTGCGCTGCCCAACAGTGAAATTATTCTGAGGTTATAGTACTGTTCAACACTGGGGATTTTTATTCACGGTGGACAGGGTTGCCAGAAAAAAATTGCTGTTGTCCCTAAATAATCACAAGAAAATCCCCACATAAACCCACATACAATTATTTTTATGGAAAAGAAGTCAAACATATAAAAAACTTCAGAATCAAAATGAATCCAAAACCACACATTTAAAAAATTACCGCTTTTGATTTTAATAAACTTTTTTTTTGCATTTTTAGTTATTCAAAATTCGTTGTAGTTTTTATGGTACAGATCTCAGGATTTTTTCTAAAAATACAATTTATTAAAATTGTCATATCTTCTTAACGCTTCACGTATTTTTCTGTGGAAATAGGATTTTTTTTATTCCAATTTGTATTGGGGTCAGTCTTGCCACAACAATATTTTTTTTTCTACCAAAATTGTTCAATATTTCTACCAAAATCTTTTGAAATATTCCATTTTTTTTACGACAAACATATCCAAAATTGTTTCCTTTTTCTATATTTAAATAACATTTTTAATTCAATTTTTTCTCGTTTGATTTATTTTCTTACTCATGACTCGATTTTTATTTTCCGATTTCGATTGCTCTTTTGGTTAGAAATCTAAAAAAACAGTTTTTTTTATAAACTATTTGGTACAGGGTATTATAATTTTTTTTGGTCCAGATCTTTGTGACGCATTAAAATACTAGAGCTAGTGCCACCTTAAAGTATACGGATAGACTCCGAATCCTCAGCTGATTCGATCTAGCTGATTTAGATCTAGATGTCAGATTTATATTTGGAATCTAAGCGCGATAGAAGCAGCATTATTTTACGTGTACATCTGATGATTATTAGATTTGGCACAAGAAAGTTAAGTGAACCAGGAATGAACATTGTCAATTCCTTCCGATTTGGTATAAATGTTCAATTTCAGGCATCAAATAGTCGGTTATCATGACACGATAACGATCGCCATTGACGGTTACGTTCTCAAAACTGATGTTTTGAAGAAATATGGACCGATGATTCCGGTACGTCGGATCGGGAATCGGTCAATGGCAAAAATATAGCTCTTAACGAGAGCTAACATATTGCTCATGGGTGTCAAGGTCGTGGGTCGACAGGAAAGTGTTTTTTTGGATTTAAAAAAAAATATGGACTTAACGCAATTGGCGAACGATTATTTTGATAATAAAACTGAATAATTTACAAACGTTATTCAGGCGTAAGTCTTTCCATGATGAAATGCCAAACAATACTTAACAAAAATAACATGACAGCATGCACGACTCACACGTGATCTGTCAAAAAAAGGCTATTAAAAAAGTATATCTACTTGGATCACTCGTTATATGTATTTGCGGGAGATATAGAACTAGAGTTTGACATACGTCGTACGTTCTCACTTATATATATGTAGGTTTAGGTTAGATTAAAGATAACAGTGGCACTATTTTGTGGCACCTGTACTCCCGTTGAAACAATTTGATTGCTTTTGGAAGCTCAAAAGTTTGGCGGATTTTAATATAAGTCAAGTTTGCTAACTTCCCAAAGAAAAGGGAGCCTAGGGTAGCCTGCCGTCTTCTAACGATAGCGGGGCACAAACACAGAATGTGTTCTTTGACTCCTCTTCTTGTTCTCCACAGCTTCTGCAACAGTAATTTCGCAAAACCTTCAATCTCTCTGCGTGCCGGCCCAAAGACAGTGTCCTTGTCATTTGTAGTCGTAAGGACACTATATCTCAGAAAGAGCTTGCTTGCAGTACGCTAGAGGCATGCCCATATATTCCAGTTCGCCTGGAGCGTGTAAGGTAGTTTTGCATTTTTTTTGCTATGTAGTTCTGCAATAGGCAGACAGCAGACTATAAGTGAAACGTCTGCTCTAGAAAACGACGGCAGGGCCGACGTTCGTGCATCTGGAGTTTTTGCAGGGCCACATCAGCCTGAAATATAAACAGACCACTTGTAATTTTGTGCAGTGAAGGCACTGCAATAAGGTATACGCACTTATTCCAGTTCCCCTGGACAGGGATGCCAACTTAGTGCTTTTCGCACTAGATTTAATGCTTTTCAGACCCCCCAATACGCGAAAAGTATTCAGTTTGTGCCAAAGGAAAAGAAGCACTAACTGTACGCTTTTCATATTTTTTTAGTGCTTTTGACGCTTTTAGTACATATGACAGATCGAAATTGGAAACATAAAGAAATTGTACCTTTGTTACTGCATGGCAAAATCTTAATTCTATGCACTTACATTTGTCTCCCTCATTTCACTCTGCGTTTTAAATGGTGCTGAAATTAAGAATTGTGTACAGCCAATAACAACAATCGGTATTTTTAATAGCATACAAAAAAAAGTGTCAGAATAAACCAAATAGTACAGTGAAATTGTTAAAATTTTACTGAATTATTTCGAAAAAAATTTCGTTTTTTTAATTTCGTTTTTTAATTTGTTTAATTTCACCAAAAGGCTGCGCCCAACAAAAGAATTTTAAGGCACTGTATGCACTTTATCGGATAGATTTATTCGGCATTTTTTTCTCGTATTAAATACCTAATTTCCTTCAGACTCAAAAGACATAAACATATAGAAAATGTGCAAAAAAATCCAACTTGAGCCAAAAAATTCGTGTGACCATTTAATTATTAATTGAGCCAACTTGACTTGATATGTATATATATATATTAGGCCGGGTCGATTTGTGGGGAGGCAAAACAAGTTGTCATTGTTCAGTGAAAATCGTATTCCAGGGATCAAAATAAGAAACTTTGCCGAAGGAACCACACCTCTAAAACGAATTCTGATGTCCCGGAATTTGGGTCGGCAAATTTTGAAAAATCCCACTTTGACCCATTTAGAGTGCTCCAATCGAGTCCAAATGTTTGACCGACCCCTACTAACTTTGGAGGCCCGACCCACCCATGCCAGTGGCACACCCCCTGGAACCATTTCGCTGATTTTGTCATGTAAAGTGCCAAAAATGGTGTTTTTTTTTTAATGTTTGTATGGGGAACCCTCCAGGTGAGTTCCATGGGGTGAGCCACTGGCATGGGTGGATATGACAGATCGAAATTGGCAACATAAAGAAATTGTACCTTTGTTACTGCATGGCAAAATCTTAATTCTATGCACTTACATTTGTCTCCCTCATTTCACTCTGCGTTTTAAATCGTGCTGGAATTAGGAATTGTGTACAGCCAATAACAACAATCGGTATTTTTAATAGCATACAAAAAAAAGTGTCAAAATAAACCAAATAGTACAGTGAAATTGTTAAAATTTTACTGAATTATTTCGAAAAAATTTCGCTTTTTTTCATTTCGTTTTTTAATTTGTTTAATTTCACCAAAAGGCTGCGCCCAACAAAAGAATTTTAAGGCACTGTATGCACTTTTTCGGATATATTTATTCGGCATATTTTTCTCGTATTCAATACCTAATTTGCTTCAGACTCAAAAGAGATAAACATATAGAAAATGTGCAAAAAAATTCAACTTGAGCCACAAAATTCGTGTGACCATTTAATTATTAATTGAGCCAACTTGACTTGATATGTATATATATATATATTAGGCCGGGTCGATTTGTGGGGAGGCAAAAAAAGTTGCCATTGCTCAGTGAAAATCGTATTCCAGGGATCAAAATAAGAAACTTTGCCGAAGGAACCATACCTCTAAAACGAATTCTGATGTGGCGGAATTTGGGTCGGCAAATTTTGAAAAATCCCACTTTGACCCATTTAGAGTGCTCCAATCGAGTCCAAATGTATGACCGACCCCCACTAACTTTGGAGGCCCGACCCACCCATGCCAGTGGCACACCCCCTGGAACCATTTCGCTGATTTTGTCATGTAAAGTGCCAAAAATTGTGTTTTTTTTTAATATTTGTATGGGGAACCCTCCAGGTGAGTTTCATGGGGTGAGCCACTGGCATGGGTGGATATGACAGATCGAAATTGGCAACATAAAGAAATTGTACCTTTGTTACTGCATGGCAAAATCTTAATTCTATGCACTTACATTTGTCTCCCTCATTTCACTCTGCGTTTTAAATGGTGCTGGAATTAAGAATTGTGTACAGCCAATAACAACAATCGGTATTTTTAATAGCATACAAAAAAAAGTGTCAAAATAAACCAAATAGTACAGTGAAATTGTTAAAATTTTACTGAATTATTTCGAAAAAATGTCGTTTTTTTAATTTCGTTTTTTAATTTGTTTAATTTCACCAAAAGGCTGCGCCCAACAAAAGAATTTTAAGGCACTGTATGCACTTTTTTGGATAGATTTATTCGGCATTTTTTTCTCGTATTCAATACCTAATTTGCTTCAGACTCAAAAGAGATAAACATATAGAAAATGTGCAAAAAAATCCAACTTGAGCCACAAAATTCGTGTGACCATTTAATTATTAACTGAGCCAACTTGACTTGATATGTATATATATATATTAGGCCGGGTCGATTTGTGGGGAGGCAAAAAAAGTTGCCATTGCTCAGTGAAAGTCGTATTCTAGGGATCAAGATAAGAAACTTTGCCGAAGGAACCATACCTCTAAAACGAATTCTGATTTCCCGGAATTTGGGTCGGCAAATTTTGAAAAATCCCACTTTGACCCATTTAGAGTGCTCCAATCGAGTCCAAATGTATGACCGACCCCCACTAACTTTGGAGGCCCGACCCACCCATGCCAGTGGCACACCCCCTGGAACCATTTCGCTGATTTTGTCATGTAAAGTGCCAAAAATGGTGTTTTTTTTTAATGTTTGTATGGGGAACCCCCCAGGTGAGTTCCATGGGGTGTGCCACTGGCATGGGTGGATCGGCCCTCCAAAGTTAGTGGGGGTCGGTCATACATTTGGACTCGATTGGGTCAAAGTGGGATTTTTCAAAATTTCTCCCTACGGGTCAAAAGTGGGACATCAGAATTCGTTTTAGAGGTATGGTTCCTCGGGCAACGTTTCTTATTTTGATCCCTAGAACACGATTTTCACTGAGCAATGGGCGACTTTTAAATCGACCCCCCTAATATATATACAATATATTATAAATTAGTATACTATATATATATTTTTGTTTGGACTATCAATTTTTGTTTACTGTTATACCAAAGTGCCTTGAATAAAGCAATTCTTACATTAAAATAAGAAGTTTTCGAATTAAAAAAAATTTAGTGCTTTTTTACGCTTTTTAATTTTTTCTAAGTTGGCATCCCTGCCCCTGGAGCGTTATAATATAGTTCATAGTCTTGCAAGTTCACCTTGGTTTTCAGTTTCGTAGTAAGTGCTTTTTGCCCGGCACACAAATTATGTAAATTTTGAACCCATCTCGTTAAGAGATCTGCGACAGTCGAGGGCAGTTTTTCAATCCAGGAATCCATGGGCTTTATAGCAGCCTAACTATCAGAGAAAATATTGATACCGTCTTTATTCAGAACATTAATGTTCTGTCATTCTACTACCTCGTAACGTACGTAAGGTTCTGCCGGGTAACACTACAGTGATCAGGCAGTCTTTTTTGCAATTAATAGCTCAAGTTTCTTAAAAAGCAGCCTAACAATGCGAAACACTATCATTAGTTAGGAACGACAGACTTGTTCGACATTCGGTTTCAATAGGTAAACTAATCATTGTTGCCAACTATCTGTCACCCGGAACTTCGAAACCTATTCAATTATTTTCATAAGTTGGCAACGACAGACTTGTTCGGCATTTCGTTTCAATAGGTTAGGGAATTATTGTTGCCAACTCATGAAAATAATTGACTAGATTTGTGTGTGGTGCTGTTTTGTGCTACTAGTGTTGTACTCGTATTTTGTTTAAGCCAATTAATTTTCTGCTCACACCTCGCATAATTGTAGTATGTTGGTCTTGACCGATTATTATAAGTTGCAACTTTTTCAGCCACTTGTTAATTTAGTTTTCATTTTGATTTGCAAAGGAAACGCTATAATTAAGAGGTTTCCACACTTAGTCGTTGTTGTGGCTGTTGCTTAAATGAAGCTTTGCAAATTTTTTAATTGATTGCAACGAAATGCAGCAGCATATTTCTTCACAACAAAACAAACATTTTGCATGTTATGTAAGCAAAACAAAGAAAAAATAGTAAAAAGGCTAATTGCTATTAAGACAATTAAACGAGTATAGTCATAAATTAAACAATAAATTAAATTAACATTAACACGATGAAGATGTATTACAACAAGACAAGTAAAGTAATTTTCTCTGGTTTATATTTTTAAAATATATTAGGGAAAAAAGCCAGTAAAGCTATTGGAATATAAAATTTTCTATTGAATGTTATAATTACTCAAATTATATTTCTTTTTTCAATTCACAACGTCTTGAGATTTTAAAAATAAAAAAAACAATCATCAATTTGTTCATTTCTTGCTCTCTATTTTTTCACATTAATTTACTAAAATAATAAATAATGTATAAATTATTTAAAGATGATTTATAGTATTACCTCATACTCTTTTAAGAATTTTCTTTTGAAATCTTTTTGAAGAATACTTCAAATGCAAAGCTTCTTCTTCTACCCTTCATAGTCATATTCAATGGGATTTTCATCTCATCAAAAATGTGTGTGTTTACAAATCAAACATACATATGTACATATTTTCTCTATTTGGAATAAGTTGCGTGTATAAGCAAATCATAAGCATGCCCCACCCCCTTCCCCCTCCTCATAAGAGGAGAGAAAGATGCTGACGCTTGTGAACAAATATTCATTTTATTTCAATCGATTACGATTACCGGCATATCTGTTGTGACATATGTATGAGTAGTGGGGCGACGCATTTATGGCCACATAGAGATCGAGTAGTTAGTCAACAAAATACTACTACTATTCATACTAAATGAAATTCATGGAATATTTTTTTTTTATTTATAATTAATTGTTAACATTAATATAATTAGTATTAGTACTCAGCTTTTTGGGGAGTATTTATTTAATCCATAATCACGAAAACCACATTACAATTTAACAGGAGATTAATTACTATTGCACCGTATCCGTACATTATATACATTTTTCAAAATGAGTAGTTAATTACCGGCTACTGCATAAGTAAATCAAATCTGTTTTCGATAAATTTTGTTATCGACATTTAGAGTCATGACTCATGATTTAGACCACTAATCGGGTCATACTCGTATTATTAAAACAGTAAAAAAAAATTTTAAAGTATGTATAGCATTTTAAAAATGGTAATTAAAATTTCGGTAAAAAATACTTATCGAAATAAATTTGGTTAGCTTAACCTGTGTACCCTTGACATACTCTTTTAAAGTCGCCATTGCGAATAAACTGAGTAAGTACACTTCGATATTATATTTTATATTTTGTTAAAAATTTTACTCATTACATTGTTTTCTTCTAAATTTAAAAGAAGGTCATCTTCTATAAATTAGTAAGGAAAAAATTGATAAAAAATTGCTAAAATCAAAAAAGTCGAATTGAAATTTCGGTCCAAAATAAATTATCGAAATCTACATGGTCAACATATGCATTATATCCTCGACAAATAATGTTGAATAACCCCCATTAGCACAAAACAAAATAACCGAGCGTTAGAGCTAACGAAAGTTAAATTGTATGGAATTTGACAGCTATAACCGGTAGTTAGCTCTTAACCCTAGTTTATTTATATATTGTTAATGGCCCTAATTGGGATTAAACTGAGCAAGACAACTTCGATATTTTTAAATAACTTGTTTTATATTTTGTGAACTAAAGCGTGATCCATTTCGGGGTTCCCTACATTTTTAAAGAAAAAACACAGAAAAATCTAATTGAATGGGGAATATTTATTATCATTCGAAATAACATTCTTTGGCATTTATTTTTTTAAGATTATGTCTATCAAATGTTGGCCGCGGCTACGTCTCAGATGGTCCATCCGTTGAGTCCAATTTTCGATGACTTGTTCGAGTATTTCGAGTGGTAACTGGCGAATGGCACGTTGTTCAGGCGTACGTCTTTCTATGATGAAATGCCAAACAATACTTAACAAAATACATGACAATCACACATGATCTGCCAAAAAAGGCTATTGAAAAAAGTATTTCTACTTGGATCACCCGTTATTTCAGACCCGTTATTTAGACTATTTGCAAAACTGGTAACGTAAAAGTTGCATTTCTTCTTATCGAAATTTTCATTCCAATTTAATAAAAAATGTAACAGAAAGGAGACCATATGGATATACTATTTCGACATGCTGAGTCCAGTGGTATTAGCCGTTTTTCTAATTTAGCTCTTGATTTCCCGATATTCGACCACAAAGTTTGTTGGGAAATCAGAGAGGTTATTATTTCGGTGGTGTTTTTGAAGTGAAAGACTTCGGAAGGCACGCTCCAGTCCAAAGAACGAAATAAAGTGAACCCTTAGAGAATTATATTTCCCATAAAAATTGCAATCGAAGTTCATCATATGTCAAAAATTTTAGAAATCGTCGAGAAAATATTCCTCGCGAAAAAATGCTATGAGTCGCTTCTCAACATTTCAATGAGAATCAAGCAGATTTCGAATTATTACATAATTTGTATACTTTTCTGCTCAGAGCAGAAAATATTTATTGATATAACTATTTGACTTAAATTTTTGTAAATTATTTTTCGTTTAGTGTTTAGAAATTACGAAGCTAACCAACAAAACCTAGTAAATTATGAAACATGTTGACTTTGCATAAATACAGGGTTTTCCAACAAGAGGTGTTATTTTGAATGACCCGGTATTTCGGTAGCACTCACTTTTGAAGCTTTTATTCTTTGACATTTGAAAAGTAGAAACTACGCCATTACTAAAAATGTAGCGATACACGATTCAACAACGCATTGAAATTATTAAAATTCGAAAAATCATCTTGACTGATGAGGCCCATTTCCACCTCGGTGTCTACGTCAACAAGCAAAATTGTCGCATCTGGGGCTCGGAAAACACAAGAGGGGGTTATTGGACCTTACTTTTTCGAAAATGAGGATGGATCAATTATTCGCCAGACTTAGCTCCCTCGAATTATTATTTGTTTGCAAACTAGAAAAAATGGATCGGCGAAAGTTCTTACTATAAACAGGTTATCCAAGCTATTGATATCGCTGGAAAAAGTGTGTCTAGCTAAAAGGTAACTATGTTGAGAAATGAAGAAACATTTTCCAAATTTGTTATGTTTTCTTTATTAGGTCGGCTAATTTTGCACAATGCACTGCGAATGCGAATGTTTTTGTTTTTCACCTCCTAACCATTTTTATCACAATATTCATTGTCGAAAAATTTTGTTATCGAAATTATAGATTTCAAATTAAAGTAAGTTTTGAAAATCGCAAAAGTTATCTCTCAACTAAATCATTAGCAAACCGATACATTTCTTATCGAAATTTAAAGACATGATTTGCACAATAAATCGGGTTATATCTTTATCGTTTTCTTTCAATTTATGGAGGAAGACATCTTTCTTATATTAATCACTAAAGAAAACAAATGCATAAATAAATAAAGATTTAGATAAACATGTCAAAATTGGAATAAAATGTCGATAAACAAATATGTTTAGGCAATTTATGCAGTATACCCTCAAAATATATAGACTATAATACAAAAATCGTTTTTTCCATAACAAAGGTGCCATATTTTATCGATAACATTTCCCTATGCAAAGATGAGTTATTGTAAAAAAAGTTATTGAACTGTCATTGAAAAAAGATAATACCATTATTTAGAAACAATACAGTTTTGAGTTATTATGTGGACATCTGTCCCCAAAAACCTTATATCGGGACAAAGTAAACTGACCCGTTATAAAGCTATCAAATCAGCAAGCAAATAGCCACTAAACTCTACACAGCAGTTTATTGTTTCCCCAAACCATATTGATTTTTTCAGTTGACGTATATATGTGAATTGTTTGTCATCGTCACGGTCGTCGTAGTTGTTGTCATCTTTCATTGTGAATCATTTCACTACTATCTAATCTCTCAATATTTATACTATAAATTTTGAATACGCTAATATATCTATTTATTTGAAAATAAAAAACAAAACAAAAAAACGAACTAAAGTTAGCTGAGGTACTAAGCAACCGGCTGTATTGTTCACTCATGTGTGTGTGTGTGAATTTTTGAATGTGGAATTATTATGTAAAATTCGCAGTATTATCATTTTTTGTTATTATTGTTGTTGTCCTCTATAAGCATTAAGATGAAATAATTTCCATGAGTAAATACATATGCTGCTTGTTGGCGGCTGCAGCTGCTGCTTCTGCTTCCCCAGCTGGTTCATCATCATAATCTTACTCGTGTACTATGAAAGACTCTCACAATACTCGAGTATCATCCACAGAAATTTGTTTATGTCAATATTAGCTTGTTTTTTGTTTTTTCAAATATCGCAATTCCCTAAAAAACCTGAATTTCTGTTTCACATGTGTGTGTAATCTGTGAATGTTGACAATAATTTTATCTGAAAGTGTTTCAATGTATGTGTGTTAGTTTTTTTGTTTGTTATTTGTTTATATAAACGTTGACTTCAGTGTCAAATGACCAAATTTTTTTTAAATATGTACATCATCATCCTCATAATTATATTCGTATTAATAGTCCAGTATCTCCATTTTAAAAAATAAATACTTGTTATTGACCTTAGAATTGGGGGGGGGGGGGTTAACTTCCTCCTAAAAAATAATGATTCAATTTTAGAATGCAGGTGATGCCATATATGGCATCATTACCTAAATTACTAATAGAACTCTAATGGGTTATTAAATGGGACCTACAAGGTTTGTTTGCTGGTTTAACTGACCGAGACAAGTTTAGAAAAACAATTTAACAGAAGTTTCAATGAAATATCTTGGGCTACTGCATAAACTGAACAAGTCCATTTTAGATAAATTTCGTTATTGAAATTTTAAGTCATAAATTGTATTAGTCGTTTTATATTATAACTGATTTTTTTTTGCAATTTACGGAGAAAGGGACATCTATACATAAGTAAACATGTTTTATTTGCACGATAACAGTTATGTATCGAAATGGACTTGATCACACAAAGACAAAATTAACAAATTGTCATACAGAAGCTTAAACTGACCTTGTAAATGTCGATAAATTTTGTTATCGAAATTAAAAACCAGTATGTTATTACACAGTTTTAGTTCAATTTATAGGGGAGAACGTCTTGTATACCTTCGGCAATATGTAAAAATTCGAATCGAAATATCGATAACTAAATATTCGTCAATATGGCCATGAATTACATTATTACCTTTTTCAATCGCCTTTTTTTGACAGATCACGTGTGAGTCGTGTCATGCTGTCATGTTATTTTTGTTAAGTATTGTTTGGCATTTGGAAAGACTTACGCCTGAACAACGTTTACAAATTATTCAGTTTTATAATCAAAATAATCGTTCGCCAATTGCGCTGTCCATTTTTTTTAAATAAAAAAAAAACACTTTCCAGTCGGCCCACGACTTTGACACCCATGAGCAATTCTTTAGCTCTCGTTAAGAGCTATCGTTTTGCCATTCACCGATTCCCGATCCAACGTACCGGAATCATCGGTCCATATTTCTTCAAAAATGATGCCGGTGAGAAAGTAACCGTCAATGGCGATGATAACCGTAGTAACCGTCGTGCCATGATAACCGACTATTTGATGCCTGAAATCGAAGCTCGTGATCTCGGTGACATTTGGTTTCAACAAGACGGCGCCACTTCCCACACATCGCATCAATCAATGGATTTATTGAGAGAATACTTCGGTGAGCATATAATATCACTTTTGGCCGGTCGATTGGCCACCAAGATCGTGTGATATCACACCGTTAGACTTTTTCCTGTGGGAATATGTAAAGTCTAAAGTTTATGCGGACAAACCCCCTTCGATTCAGGCCTTGGAGCAAAACATCACGCGTGTCATTCGCCCGAAATGCTCGAACGAGTCATCGAAAATTGGACTTAACGGCATAATCTTCAAAAAAATGCCAAAGAATGTTCTTTCAAATGATAATAAACATTCCCCATTCAATTTGAATTGTCTGTGTTTTTTTTTTCTTTAAAAAAGTAGGGAACCTCGAAATGGATCACGCTATATATTAATAGGTCATTAAATAAGACCTACAATGTTTGTTTTACTGCCCAAAACAACTTTAGAAAAAAATTATATAAAAGTCTCAACCTAATTTCCTTAGTTATTGCATTAACTGAATAAGAATATTTTCGATATTTTTTTTATTGAAATTTAAAGCCATCATTTACATAGTATATCGTGTAAAATTGTAAAAAAAAATTAATAACCGTTCTTAATCGAAATTTCGATGAAAAAAATATATTTATCGAATTTAGTCTTTTCTTAGTGGTTATTATTATTTTTTCATAACTGATATATTGATACTACCCAATTTACCGGGTAAAGCAAGGCTTTACATTTCGATAACAAAATTGGTCGAAAATGTACTTGATCAGTTATTGCAGTGTACAGAGGATATTTATCGAAAATAGTTTAGTATCGAAAATAGTTAATTGTATTCTTTTCTAGTTTATAGTAGTTATTTATTCTATAATTTGGAACAAGAGAATCTAATGATATGACTTTAAATTTCGATAACAACATTTATCGAATAATATATACAAGTGCCTTTTGATAAATAGGTTTTAATTTATATGTAGTACATAGATATAAATCGAAGTAGGTGGTGAACGCAATCATGTTACTTTAAATTTCGATAACAATATTGATCAAAAATCGTAATTTTCAGTATACCGAGGGAATATTTAGTCAGTTTGACCAAGATAAAAAGTTGTTACCGAAATTTCGATATTTTAATTGTTTGCCGAAAATGTTACTATTTTTTCTTAACTGATATATTGATACCAACTAATTTACCGTGTAAACCAAGGCTTTCAATTTCGATTAAAAAACTGATCGAAAATTAACCTAACCAGTTACCAAGGAGATGTATTGAAAATGGTTAGAGTCAGCATATTTGTTGATAAAATTGTAATTAAAAATTTTAAATATTTGTCAAAATTTGTTTCATTTCCTAATTCGTAACAGGTATTTTCCTCTACAGCTTGAAAGAGAAGATGTAATGCTTTCAATTTCGATTTCGACAATGAAATTGCAATTCCCTAAGACTAATGACGTCTTTGGCGCCATTCCTTAATTGAATGACAAATTTTTTTCTGTTTAGGGACTCCTTCTGTTGCATTTTTGTAGAGTAATTGATGAATGGGAAATTTAACAATGGATCCTGAGAAATACATAGAACTAATTTTGGAACTCTCTATAAAAAAGAACTCGGGAGAATTAAAACTCGTCAACTGTCTTAGTCATTGCTCATTGTTTTTCTGTGAAGCTGTGGTGTATAGATACAAAAGTGTGGTGTGACTCGGTGCATGGCGCGGTGGTGCTGTGGATAGACATAGAACGACTGCAACAATTTTCATTCGGATTAGTTACTCATAATTATAGATTTAGACATGTCTCATGCGGTAAATAGGTCTACATCATTGTGCTGACCGGCCGACCGACCGACTGACTGCTGTTACTGGCAGCCCACATTCCATTCATTCATCCATCCATCCAACCCAACCATCTATTCGTTGTTGCTGGCCGGTCGTTGATATTTTGAAATTACACAATGGATAGCAAGAATTTAAGTGGAGGATGAATGAATGTTTGGTATGGCGATGGTGATGGATATATACATAGTACATATCACACATAGCATGCTTGACCCTTTTGTTCATAATTGTTTTACATGTTGTTGTCTCTCATGTATAGCATCTACATTGTTTTTAAACTACAAATAAATTGTTATATTTATTTATATTTATGTGATTAATAATTGCGATGTTGTTGTTGAGGCCATATAAACAATTTTGAATATACAATGAAAAAGATATTGCCTTAATTTTAAAGATTTGGCTCCAGTGGCGTCCTAATAGGGACAACATAAATAAAATTAGGATTATCGACACTAAACAAAAATTGTTTAGTGAGCCGTAAGCGTTGCGGGTAAGTTTAGAACTGACTCAGAAAAAAATGTGACGGCATTACCATCACAATGACGACGTTAACAGCACTGCATTTCAATAGTGTTGGGCATTATCGTTCACTGACCGGACCGGTCCTTTTCGTTCCGTTCCGATAAAGGAACTCGATCAGTCTTTTCGTTCCATCGTTCCTTTTGGCTCCTTCGTTCAAATGACATTCATTCGGTCAAACATCACAACAGATGTTTGTTTACTCGTTCAGTCTTCTTTTATGAACGTGATAAAACAATTTTGGCAGACAAGGAAATTGAAAATATATTTTTAATTTATTTAATTATGTTCTTTCTGCTGATTTCATTTAAATAACAATTGTTAAACGCATGTAATGTGGCACTGTGGAAAAGACTGATGAAGGTAAAAAATTAATACCTGCGAACGACACCAGCTTTTAATTTTGTAATACATTTAGTGTAGTAACTAGAGAAATCATTGTTCGGTAAATTTTGCAACAATTAAATAGCTGCGCAAAAGACAAGAATGGAAAGATGAACGAAAGATGAATAACAGCAAAAGATCCGAAGTGAACGATGGAACTAAATGAACGACATAGCAGGAACCAGTTCCAATCGTTCCTTCAAGGGAATCGTTCAATTGAACGAGTTCGTTCAGGAACGACCCAACTCTACATTTCAACAGCATCGCTGTGAGATAGGGGCGCAGCTGTTGTCGCTTCAACAAACATATAGTCCTAATTTTAAAGTCTTGCACCAATTATGTCCTAATCAGTAACAAAAAAAGGGACATTTTCACAAATAAAATTAAGAAAAAATCTTTAAAATTAGTAGATTATTTTTGTTCAGTGTATGTATTTATGCATTTACGCATTACAGAAAACCACATTTTTCATATAGATTTACAATCTCCCAAAAGAAATCGATACTTGTATATTGATAATTTAATTTAAACTAATAACAATCATTGCTGTGATAAGAAAACATGTGTCGCCCTGTGGCATTGTCTAACGTTGACGTTATCTCTTATTACGACTGGAACTGCGTATAGATATTGCTTTTGCAATATAAATTATGGGAGTTGTTTGCAAGAATTATGTTTCTGTGGAGAAAGAACGATATACAACATAAACTGACTAAGTACATTTCGATAATTCCATTGCGATTTTTACATGTTTATCGAAATTTCTACTACAGGGTTTTCCAAAAAGTGGTGTTATTTTGAATCACCCGGTATTTCGGTAGCTGTCACTTTTGAAGCTTTTATTCTTTGACATTTGACAAGTATAAACTACGCCATTACTAAAAATGGAGCGATACACGATTCAACAACGCATTGAAATTATTAAAATTCGAAAAATCGAAAATCATCGAAAAATCATCTTGACTGATGAAGTCCATTTCCACCTCGGTGGCAACGTCAACAAGCAAAGTTGTCGCATCTGGGTCTCGGAATACCCAAGAGTTATTGTTGAGAAGCCTATCCATCCTCAACGTGTGACTGTTTGGTGCGGTTTATGGTCCGGCGGTTCATTGGACCTTACTTTTTCGAAAATGAGGTTGGATCAACAGTTACGGTGAATGGATTGCGCTAACGAGGGATCATTAATGATTGTTTATGGTTGGAATTGGATGGTATTGATCTGGACAACGTTTACTTTCAACAAGACGGCGCTACGTGCCACACAAGCAACGAAACCACTGCTCTGTTACGGAAAAAGTTTCCGGACCGTGTTATCTCTCGAAGAGGTGATCACAATTGGCCACCGAGATCTTGCGATTTAACACCTTGCGACTTCTTCCTTTGGGGCCACGTGAAAGATAAGGTCTACGCCAACAGTCGATTCAAGACCTCAAAGATAGAATTCGTGAGGCTATAGAGGACATAGGGCCGCCACTTTGCGATTTGGTTATGGAAAATTTCATGAAAAGGATATGGTCCTGTAAGCGTGGTCGTGGTGGCCATTTGTCTGATGTTGTTTTTCATTATTAACGGCATACCTTCCTCTTTATTATGAAATATACATCCGATCATTTATCTCAAAAAATTGCATTTTTCTTTGAATACCAAAATAACACCTCCTGTTGGAAAACCCTTTAGTAATTGTTTTTCTTACCAAAAATTATAGAACAATTCTTAAATTGAAAGAAATTGCTGTAACGGTATGACCCGATTTACTGTATATCTAGTTTTTAATTTCGATAACAAAATTTATTGAAATGTCAACTATATTGAGCAATGACAATTGAATACTATAGACGTCGCATGGAGTTTGACAATTCGTTTAGTTTGTCTGCATATTGAAGATGGCGCTTTGTCTGGCTAAACTGTAAAGAGAGCATTCTGCAAAGAGAGGATAGATACTTTTATTTACTCTGCAAAGAGAGAAAATATTTTCATCATTAATTTTATTATATTCCAACTTCAAAACATTCAACAACAAAATAAAACTGAAAAACTCACTCCCTTCTCAGAAATTATTTGAGAGTACAAAAAAGTCTGTATGTTTTGATAGAGAAATAATTGAGAGAGGAATTTGAGAATGAGAGAAAGGCTGCTCGGACGCCACCTGGCGGATGAAGTCTGTAAATACCTTGCGACGTCTATAGTATTCAATTGTCATTGTATTGAGATGATGTGAAGATCCTGCTGCAGGATGTCCCTAAGAGTAATCGGAAAGTTCCCTCTAACCGTTACTGCCATATGATCTACATAGACAATAAACTTATCTTCCCCTGCGAAAGGTTTTTAGTTTTGTCGTGTTCGGGTTCACACCAATACCGTTATTGGATGCCCATCTTGATTCCCGTCTAGAGTTGCCTGCCAAAGCAGAAGGTGTTCTACGAGGAAATCAGTGACCTGTCATGACAGACACGATAAGGGAGACGTTGGTTCGTTAGGAGTTTATGCAGGGCCAAATCAGTCTGGAATGTATGCAGTTCCTGACTGGTGACCACCTGTCTTTGGTTGCCATAGGGTTAAGTAGTATATTTCAAAGAGTTTGCTGCTTGCTATAGGACTTAAGTTAATTTCCAGGGACTAAATCATTTCGAATTAATAGGTGCAAATATTTTGTAGAAACTAATTCTAAATATCCCGAAACGAAAAATGTATATCCCTTAACAGCGAAAGATATTGATCGGACCATAGCCTGTAATCAATTTTAGTTCCAGAGTGACTATCGAGCGATCTCTCCAAGGTTTATAGGGCAATTGACGGCATATTAGGTTTAGTCACAACAAGTGAGACGTTTGGCCTAGATAAAGCGTTTGGAGGTTACGTAGGGCCAACCCAAGACTATGGCGCATAAATTAGGCTGAACTTAACCGATGGCATGGATTAGTTTGCTTCGGCGTCCCTGTGGTTTATGGCTTACTCGCATAGACTTGCCCAGTGGCTTGTTTCCAGCTGATCCAGGGCCCATTCACGAGCACACGTCATTATATATGGACGTTTACCTTCAGCCCCTGTGTCAATTGAATTTTGTATGGTTGCAGGCTCAAGTCACGACGCAAAATTCTCCAAGTTGTGGTCTGCTAATGAGCGAGTTCTTGTTAGCGACTCGTAATCGATGGCCTCGGATTCTCCTACACACAATAACGGAATGCGTATATGTTTCGCCAGATTTTTCTTTTCGTCGACATACGAGTTTTGGTTGTTTACTGAATCAAGGCGTTGAGGCTAAAATTTTCCGTAGTCTTGATGAGCTTTCTACTCCGTTGCAAAAATCAAAGCAGCATTTATTTTGAACCTTTCTCAACACTCGTTTGTACTTTTTTGTACTATCTCAGCTCTTGTGTCGTTTGCCTTATTAAAGAGCCTCCTGCAACGGGCAACATGGCGGTCTTTGTTTTTCCCATTACTTAATTTTGAGACATTTAAGCCAACATAGGTTTGCAGTGACTCGTTCCTCCGTTTGTATATCCCAATAGTTCTCACCAATATTTCAGCCCTTTTTGAGAATGCCTCTAAATTTACCCCCAATCAGCTTTCCTAATAGGATGTAGAAAGACGTAGCTATGAGTATTCTTATTTATGCAAATATTTGGATATTTATTTGCAAATACAATTTATTTGTTCCTTGTGCGTTTTAAAGGAAAAAATCAATCTTCTTGCAGATTTCTCCCTCTAATCTTAAAGAAAGCAAAAAATCCCATAGTTAAATATTTGATTACGGAAGAAACAAGATAATGTAGTTTTTTTTGGTTTTGCTTCTAAGCACATGCTGTATTTATTTCCCTAATAAAATTCTTCTGGCTTTTATAATTTCCGCCAATTGAAGACGTTTATAAATAGATTATCTTCTATAGCAATTTGTTTATATTGAATTTATTCACACATTCACTACTCTACCACTACATACACACTAATTTGTATCCCGACATTAAATTTCCTCCTGAATAGAGCACAAAAAAAGTAAAAATAGCTTGAAACTGAAAATAGACAACAAAATTTTCTTCGCCGCAGTCGCGCAAGTGAAAGCGTTAAACATTTGCCGTTTTTGTTGAAGTCGATGCTGTTGTTGCTTGTTTTTCGCTGTTGTTTTATTTTCAAATTTCAATTTCAAATAGCAACGAACGACGGACTCCTCGCAATTTGTCCGGCGTTAGCTGTTGCAAGTACCTTTTTTGAGCATATAGATAGACCCCCAATACACTACGACTGCAGCGCAGTATTGAACTGCGCTCCTCAGGGGAGCTATCCATATGAATGTATTATGTATACGTCGTGCGACGTACAACCTTTCTAATGTCAGTTCAAAGCTACCATATGTACCAAAGGCGAAAACGGGAACGGGAGCGATTACGGGCATGCGGAGTGGAGTGTATGTCTATGACTGACTGACTCTTAAACGAGTTTGCTCCATCCAGCATTGCACTTGTCTTTGGCGCTGCTGTATATGATTTGTCTCCATCGGGGTAAATAGTAATGACAAAAACGACGAAAAGAGTTGCCACACCTGTCGCACTCAACATTAGACTGTAACTGTAACAATTTAAAACTACTTTGTCAATTATTCAAAACAGAAAACGACCACAGAGAACCACATAATTAGAAGATAATTTAAGTGTTATCGATATCTCACTTAGTTATCGGACATTTAAGTTTGAAAAAATCGAAAAAATATTGATTTTTGGTGTACATAATATGATTTAATAAACAAAAATATTTTTTTCGATAACTACGTTAGTAATTGAAATTGAAAAAAATCTTTTTTTTTTATTATTTTGATCTCATTTAATGAAAACCAAAAAATCGGGTGACATTTTTCGGTAACTTTCGAGTTTTCGATAACTTTCGAGTTAAAATTTTTCTTCTCATACGATCCCGCGAAACTTTGCGAGTGATCGATAACTATGAAAGTTGTCGATTACTAACTAGCGATTATCTATAACTAAAAAATTATCGAAATTTGTTTCTGTTTTTTTCTAATTTTCAATTTTCAGTCCATTGGAAACAAAAAATATTTTTTTAAACTTTATCGTTTGATAACTCGATAACCAAAAGAGTTATCGATAACATGACTCATAATTTTCTTCTTATTTTGATCCGATCCGGGCTTCGGGTATCTTTATACCCATAGAAATAAATTTCTAACAAGTCTGCAGTTGCCAAATAATGAAAATAATAGACTAGATTTCGTAGTAGATTATCTCATAATGAAAATATAGTGTTATCAACATTGTGCCATCAGCTGTTTGCTGTTTCTATTGGCAATATGTGATATTTCATTTTGTTTATAATAATTGGCAACACTTTCTGCGGCAGCAGACACTTGAACTAAGTACGACAACTCGACAAACTACTAAAATGATAAAAACCAAAACAAAACAAAAAATATTGTTACATTGTGATGCACATATCTTATATGTTGTATTTGTTGTCACTGCGATTTTGTCTCCATTCATTCAACGAATGACTGACGCTATCGGCGGATGGACAGACGGACGGACGTGCTTTCTTGGCTGAGAAGCATAAAACCAACATTTACGAGACGAGGTACATGCTACACATACTAATATGCATACATCAACTCGCTTTGCCCAAAAGCCAATTGAAAGTTGTTGCATACACTTAAAGAAAAAAGTCTTTGCAATTTATCGTTTGATTAGATAAGGGGACGTTCTGCAAAAGTAAGTACGTATGCTTTTGTGGAGACCCATGAATAAATATGTGTGTTATCTGTTGCAAAGCGATGATGTCATAGCAAAATTCTTTAAGTGAAATGGAGGAGGTCTGTCCCTCAAGTCCACTTTGAATTTAAATCTTATCAAATATCGCTTTCTTTATTTAAGCAAAGCACATTGTTTTAATTATTGCCAGTGGCCGAGTACACAAATTTGTAGGCCGGCCAAAAAGGAAATTTAATTGAGTGATTTTTTTACGAAAGTGGGCTAATCTTGAAATTGAGAAAAACATACACAGAAAGAAATATTTGCTGACAGTTTAAGAGATTTAAAAAAATTGTACATAAATTATATTAAGCAACAACAGACATTGTATAAGGATGCCTCAAATTTCTGGCTAGATTAAGTTTCCCATCATCTCTGCGGTATAGAGTTGCAACCAAAAAATGCCAGCCAACTTTTTAGGAATAATAACATTGGTCAATTATTTGCATCAGTTAGCAATGACAGACTTGTTAGGCATTTCATTTCAATGGGTAAAATAATTTGATGAGTATAACTCTTGTCTTTTAATTCAAATAACTTAATGAAATGTTCTCGTTTACCGACTTGAAAAATGTCAAAGAATTTTAAATGTGCAGTCTGAGTCCACAATAATAGTTTGCAAATATGTAGTTCCGAGTGGAAAATCCATAATATGAATATCAATGATATGAATAAATGGGTATCTGATTCTTTTGTGGTTATACATTTCTATTTTAAAGTTATTTATTAGAAAATGATGATTAAAAAAATAAAAAATAGCCTCAGATCCAAGACTCAATCAGACCTCTTCAGCAAGAGGTATAAGGTACCAACTGTTGTACCTCTAACTCAACATTGTGGAAATACAAAAAAAGGCTGGGGTAGCGCTATATACCTTTAAGAGGTCAATGCGAAAACGATGGGGTCTTAACTTGCGTATAGTTTATTGATTGTATACGGTAGTAGTTGGACCGATAATGTTGTATAGTATTGCCTGTCGGCTCTACAAAAAGCCACCTGTTGCGCGATAAGTTTAGAAATGACTGGAATACTTTATTTAATGCCGCTAGATATTTTACCTATTGCTATTAGACTCGGGCAGCTGTCGCTCTGGTATGGTAACGTCATAGAGGATATGCTTGACCTTCCACAAATAGTTGATAACCCTATGACTGAATCACTTTTTGACAAGAAGTATGTTAATCATACACGTTATAGATCGGAAGGGAATGGTCACATTCCTGGATATGGGTGATTTGTGAACATTTATACCCACGGATCCTAAACCTAATAACTTAGTGGAGTTTTGTTGATTTTCTAAGTAACTGGACTGCCTGGCCACTGTAGTGTTTAACAGATAGAAATTTTAGCTATTAGAAAGACATTTTAGCTAAAGTCGGTGTAAATATTTCCTCAGGTTGCTTTAAAGTCCCTCGAAATTGACTTGTTAAATTCCAAAACTATTCTCGACGGTCTCAGATCTTTTAACGAGATGGCTGAACAGTTCAATATTCAACTGGTTTGGGTGCTGAGCCACAGGGAGCTGCATAGCAGACGAACTTACAAGACTAGGAACTAAATTATATGACGGGTGCGAACTAGAACATGTATACATGCCTCTGGCGGTCTGCAAGCTATTCTTGAGTGCTAGTGCCCTTATGGCAAGGAGTGACAGTGGACCACTATTTAAGAACTACATAAATTCTAATATACCCTGTTAAAGCTACAAACGCTTTGAAACTCTGGTGTCGACACCGGACTGTGTCCTGTTATTGGGCGGCACGCATGTAGACTGAAGGTACTGCAAAATGACTTGTAGAAGCTGCGCTGAAGAAAAAGTGTTGGAATATGACAACTTGGAAGTTTTTCTGGAGTGACTATGATCTTATTGTAAAAAATGGCAGGTGGTCACTAGTCAGGAACTGCATAGATTCCAAGGATCTGTGAAGTGAATTGTAGAAGCTGCGCTGGCGAAAAAGAGTGGAGTGACAATGCTCTTATGACAAAAAATGGCAGGTGCTGTACCCTATTTAATCGCACGCTTAGAATTGATTACAAGTCAAAATCTGCATACCTTCCAAGCTGATCTGACCCTGCCTTAACTCCAAACGTACCAAAGCCCTTCTTTTGTTATTAAGTCTGGACAGGTCATTGTCGTTTTGAACGGCACATTAAAAACTTGCGTAATTGCCTTTTCAGAAGCTGCGCTTGCGAAAAAGAATTGGAATCACTACGCACCAAAGCCCTGATGTCGTTGTTGAGACCTAGTAGGTTACAGCCTTTTTAAAAGGCATGCAGATAGACTTGGGAAATGTATTCTGTAGAAGCTGCGTTGACGAAAAGATCTTGAATCAATAGAACACCTACTGTGCCTTTGACCTGCTCTCTCCCTCTAGAAGGCAGCAGGTTACCCTTGGCTCACATTTTGTTTTTATGATAGCAAACATGACTGGTGTTATTGGTTCAACAGTAGGGTCTTGAAAGAACTTATCTTTTCCCATATTCTATGTGTCTAAGAAATACGTATTAAAAATATCCCTAGTATCGGGAGAAATTGCAAAGAGAATGTGAAGTGATTAAAATGTTTACTGTAACTAAATAAGATAGAGACTAGAGGCACACCAGCACCGCATGGGACAAGAAGCTAACGTCGAATGTAGTCCATACAGGGAATACATCGAAACGATGGAATATTTTTGTGCCAATGTCCCATGTAAGATCCCGATACTTCTCACTCATCTCAGAGGATATATGTAACAGGAAGATACTGAGGAAAAATTATGTCTAGTACCGACTTTCTATAACTCGTAAGGGTAACAAAGGCATAACAGGCCGAACCACTGGATTAATTGTACGATTATGCCAATGGACATGATAGTTAAAACGTCTGCTTTCTTCAACCTAACCTCAATGTATTGCATTAGACAAAAAAAATACCATCAGTGTAGTCATAGATTTGATTTAATTTTTTGCAATGCAAAACACCCTTTGGGCTTTTACAATCTGAGACATACTGCTGCCACTTGTAGTACCGCGCGACAACAGGAGTTGCAGCTGAACAAACTTTGTGATTAACAGTATAAGAGTTATTGTCTGGTCGCCTAGTAGCTGCTCGTACCAACAACACATACATAGAAGCATGCTACTCTTGCTTAACAAAACGTTTGGCAACGAATATCCAGCAGTTCATTACCTACCTGATGTGGCCTTTAATTTGGTAGCCAGCAAACAACCTGCTCAGCGATGCAACACTGTAGCAATCAATTACTGCTGCTGCAGTGTGGCTGCTGTTGCCACAATTCCTCTAAACTTGTATGAGAAACACGTGATTTTCTCCCTAAGTTTTTTGTATTTTTTTTTAAAGAAAAACTGAATATCTCCGTCAGTGACTAACAGCGATTTTGTTTGTGCATTCAAATTGGTCGCTTGGCATTTATGTGAAGATTTTGCTTGTTTTTGTGTGCTCTGCTGCTGTTTTTTTTTCACTTGGATGGCTTTGTTTTCGCTTCATTTCGTATTACTGTAGTCGACGCCAGCCAGGGTTGCCAATTTTTTTGGTGGACCAAGTATTATTAATCGCTAGAATGTGACAGTATTCGTATATTAATTTGCGACAGTATCTCTTAAGCTAAGTGTTAATATTACGCGCGTAAAGCGTCTGTGCAAAAATTGGCCGACATTAACGTTTTGAAGCGTTAACGCGTTATGGCGGTCGATCAGCTAATGCTAGTTTGTTTTTGTTGATCATCTTGTTTGTCTCATTTGTGGATGCTTTAGATTTCGCTTTATTTCGGGACAGCATTGCTTAAGCCAAATGTAAAAATCACGCGCATAAAGCTTCTTTGCGAAAAATGGCCCGCATTCTACGTTTTTGAAGCGTTAACGCGTCATGACAGCCGATCAGCTGTTGTTAGTTTGTCTTTGTTCGACCATCTTATTTTTTTTCATGTTTATGGCTTAATTTTCGCTTCATTTCGTATAATTCGTCTCCAACCAGAGTTGCCAATTTTATGGTGGATTTTGGTGCAAAAATTAAAAATTGGCCGATATTCAACGTTTTGAAGTGTTAACCCGTCGTCGATCAGCTGAATTTATTTTGTCTTTGTTTTACCATCTTGTAAGGCTGCCACAGTTTTTTCACTTGGATGAATTAGATAATAATCTTACAATGTAGGATAAATCCATCCAACACCAACGTTAGATGGATTTGTATGATATTGTGAGGATCCCATTACCATTATCCGTTTGGTTGGTACAGTAGCGTGAAGTTTGTAACACTTCGATCTCCTCCAGGGGTCGGAAAACTATCAGCACATAAATACCCAAAATGTCTAATATTAAATCGTAGGTAAACTGACATTTCCATATAACGGGTGATCCAAGTAGAGTTAATTTTTTAATAGCCTTTTTTTAACAGATCACGTGGGAGTCGTGTCATGCTGTCATCTTATTTTTGTTAAGTATTGTTTGGCATTTCATCATGGAAAGACTTACGCCTGAACAACGTTTACAAATCGTTCAACTTTATTTCGAAAATTCACGTTCTGTGAGGAATGTGTTTCGTGCACTTCGATCAACTTATGGTCAACGTAATCGGCCTACTGAGCGTACTATTCGCAACACCATCACCCATCTTGAGACCCAGCATTCATTATTGGATAATATTCGACCGAATAGACCACATTCAGCACGCAGTGAAGAAATGAGCTGAGAGTGTACACGAAGACCGCGGAGAGTCGATTCGGCGCCGTTCGCAGCAACTCGGACTGACGTATGGAACGACTTGGCGCATTTTAGGTCGAGATCTTAAATTGAAAGCATACAAAATACAGCTTGTGCAAGAACTGAAGCCGCCCGACCTTCCCAAGCGACATCGCTTCGCTCTATGGGCTCTTGAAAAGTTCCAAGAAGATCCGACGTTTTCGAGCCAAATTTTGTTCAGCGATGAGGTACATTTCTGGCTCAATGGTAAACAAGCAAAATTGCCGCATTTGGGACGAAGAGCAACCTGAAGAGAATCAAGAGCTGCCACTTCATCCAGAAAAAACAAAGGTTTGGTGTGGTTTGTGGGCCGGTGGAATCATCGGTCCATATTTCTTCAAAAATGATGCCGGTGAGAACGTAACCGTCAATGGCGACCGTTATCGTGCCATGATAACCTACTATTTGATGCCGGAAATTGAAGCTCGTGATCTCGGCGACATTTGGTTTCAACAAGACGGCGCCACTTCCCACACATCGCATCAATCAATGGATTTATTGAGAGAACACTTCGGTGAGCAGATAATTTCACGTTTTGGACCGGTCGATTTGCCACCAGGATCGTGTGATATCACACCGTTAGACTTTTTCCTGTGGGGATATGTAAAGTCTAAAGTTTATGCGGACAAAGCAAAACGTCACGCGTGTCATTCGCCAGTTACCAGTCGAAATGCTCGAATGAGTCATCGAAAATTGGACTCAACGGATGGACCATCTGAGACGTAGCCGCGGCCAACATTTGATAGACATAATTTTCAAAAAATAAATGCCAATGAATGATCTTTCAAATGACCATTAAACCATTCCCCATTAAATTTGATTTTTCTGTGTTTTTTCTTTAAAAAAGTGGGGAACCTCGAAATGGATCACGAATTACATACAGACTTCTGTGTCCCTTCCTAAACTCCAAATGCACCAAGGTCCTAAAGTTGTTATAGAGTCCGGACGATGCACTTAACGTGTATGTCATGACGGATCACTGCCTTATTGGACGGCACGCAGAGAGATTAAAGGTCTTGCAAAATTACTTTTGCAGAAGCTGTGGAGACGAAGAGGAGGAATCAATAGAATACATTCTGTGTTTGTGCCCCGCTATCTTTAGAAGACGGCAGGCTACCCTAGGCTCCCATTTCCTTGGGAACTTAGCAAACTTGACTTATGTTAAAATCCGCCAAACTTTTGAGCTTCCAAAAGTAATCAAATTGTTTCAACGGGAGTACTGGTGCCACAAAACAGTGTCACTCTTATCATTAATCTAACCTAAACCTACATATATACAAGTGGGTATATAAATATACCCAATAGGTAAAGATATCTATTGTGTAATTTACACCCGTATTTACCTATGTGATGAAAATATGGGCATAACTGTAATTTCAAAAACGTCTCTCGTATAAGTAGTCGGTATAGCGAATTGGTGAAAACATTGTTCTTTTGTGTGTGTGTTGTCGTACCACATGTGGTGGTTAAGTCGTCGTTGGTAACATTGGTTTCTTTTCACGCTTGCAGCTACTTTTATACCGTTGTTTAGTTGTTTTTTTTTATTAATACCTTTCGTTTTGTGGTTGTTGTTAGATTTTCTTAAACCTTCATCAAAGCGCGCAAACCGTTTTGGTGTGGGGTTCCGTTAAACGTTTTCCCGCAATTTTCTTTTCTTTTTTTGATAAAGTTCTTGGGGTTTGTATCGACCTACCTTTACAGACATTTGGTTGTAACCACCACCACTACTACCGTCATCATCGCCATTTGGTTACAACGATGCGTTGTTTGTCTGCTTGAAATGAAGTATTCGTAATATTTCGAGCGAATTATTCTCTATGACTGCAATGCAATTATTTATATGAATGTGTGTTTACTGCAGAGAATTTAATTTATGTAGTTCTATGAATTTTTACTGTACATACATATATTTTTAACTTACATTTTCCTTTCTTTCTTTTTTCTATTTTTAGATAAAATCAGCCTATATGTGCTGCCTTTCAGATTTGGCATCGACAAATAAAAGTGAGTATTAATATGAGTACATTAACTGAGCGAATTATCAAAAGATAAATTTCAAAAGGCGAAGTTCCATAGAACTCCGTCGGGTATATAATTTCAAAGAGAATCATGGGAGTACTAGAGCGAACATTTGAATCAGCTGACTGAAAGGTGAACTTCATATCAAGTACAGATGTTGACAACGGCGAATTGGAAAAATTGTCGATTTTTCGGGGTTTTCTTAAATTTTTTACATTCATGAAATAATAAATACCACAATAAAAGAAAATTATTATACGTAAGGAAAAACACAAGGACATATACGATTTTAACCAGGGCTTCCCAACCATTTTACCCATACAGCCGATTATAAAGAATCAAACCATTTGACATTAGGAATCTGAGACACAGTAATCATTTCATATTTCAAATGGTTTATTTTAGAGAATTTTCAAAAGCATAAAGAAATATTTAATATCATAAAGGGAAAAAAAGAAGTTATTGTGATTATGCAATGGATCTACACTTGATTATTGTTTTAAAATTATTCAAAAATACATTTAAACAAAGTATGGAGAATATTTAAAAAATGTAAACCTATACTCGATCCACAAACATTCCTTTTTTTTTTAAAAAAATTACGTTTTCCTAAGACCTTCTTATGTTCTTTTTTGGCATTTTTAAAAGTCAAAATCTCCATAAAAATGTTAAATTTTTTTAAATTAGCGTAACATCCACAAATTATTTGTAATAAAGCGGTTTCCCGTATGGGAGGTCCTTTCAAATTGCAATTTTATAGAAAATTTCGTCAAATTGCTATTGTACAGAAAACCATTTTCGAAACAACATTTTACTGACAATTTCACTAAAATTGCATTTTTCTAGAACTAGCATTTTTCACAATTTCATCTTGTAGAAATTTTAATCGAAATTGCATTTTTATTAAAAATTTCTTCAAAAGTGAATTTTTCCAGAAAATTTCGCCAACATTTTATTTTTTTTCGAAATTTAATTTTTTTATTTCTAAAAATTGCATTTTATTTTAGAAAATTTCTTCAAATTCGAATTTGAAAATATTGTATCCGATCATCGGTTGAAGTGTTGATGTCGATCAGCGGTCATCGATCTTTAATCCGAGCTCATCGACATTTAATTCGATAAACGTCCTTTAATTCTGTGACCTTTAATTCGATAATTATTTAATTCTGTCACCTGATATTAATCCATCGGTCTTCGACCTTTAATCCGATTATCGTTCTTCAATCCGGTCAGTGACCCTTAAATCGGCCATCGGTCATAGACCTTTAACCCAGTTAAAGGTCCCGGATTAAAGACCACTGAACGTATTAAAGGTCTATGACCGGACTAAAGGTCTGATTAAAAGTCTATGACCGGATTAAAGGTCACTGATTGTATTAAATGTCAATTACCCATGACAGGAGTAATAGCCACGGATCGGATTAAAAGTCGTATCGTGATTAAGGTTCACTGGTGGGGTTAACGATCGGATTAAGGATTGATGTCCGATGGTCGGATTAATGGCCACAGATGGGATTAAAGGACGATGAAGGCCGGATTAAGTGTCGATGAACGGATTAAAATTCGAGAAAAATATAAATAATTAAATTTCAAGAAAAATTCAATTTAAAAAAAATTGTGTAGAAAATTAAATTTCAACAAAATTTTCTAAATTTTTATTGGATTTCAATAAATTTTACAGAAAAATTGAATTTCGGCGAAATTTTCAAGAAAAATTTAATTTCAACAATTTGGAAAGTGTTATTTTGATTAAATTAATATAATTAATTTTTATTTAAATTTGTGTCCTTTTCTTTTGTTCTGCCATTTTAATAGCCCTACGAGTACCTTTATTCTCTTTGCATAGTTTATACAAATATTCCCTTTACAAAAATAACCAGTCCATGGAGCAAAGTTATAAATACTAATAATATTAATAAAATAGTTATATTAATCAAACAATGCCCCATTGAACTCAGAGTAATTATTATTCCAATCATAACCATTCCATAGAGTAAAATTCGAAATATTTATATCCCCAATCTATTCTATATATATATAAATATATCTTTTGTGCTCTGATGACAATAATGTCTGCACGTCTAATCATAGCAAGACAATAACTAATGACTTCGAATACTATACTACTTCAATTGGTTGGTACATTATTCAAATGCAGTCCTTTTCATATTGCTTAGCACTTTTGATTAATATATATACATACATATCTGCTTTTGGCATTCTCCATTTTTTCCGCAACGTTTATGCATGTGTATGGCGAAAAATGCATAGTATATATAAAATTTTTCAGATTTGAGTTTTTGTGAACATAGTTTCTTTATTTAAAATGCTTACACTTACATTTGGAATCGGCAATAAATATCTATGGGGGTAGTACTACTCATTGTACTACTCGTCGTACTACGCGTAGTCAGTGCTATTCAACTCAATTTAACTCTTGATGAATATTTATAAAGTATGCTGGCAAATAGTTGCAATCATCAGCCGGTGCACAGTGGGAGAATCGATTTGACTATTTATAATTTCGAAAAAAAAATATCGAAAATAGACTTGATCAGTTTATCCGGTACATCGACGATATTTTAGGCGATGATAGAGTTATTACTTGAACTGCTGATACCATAATAGTGTAGAGTGATCAGCTGATTGACATATTTCCCTAAAAAATTTATATATTTTGAAGTTTCCAATTTGTACCGGATAAATTCAGCCAAATTTTATGAACATTTTGATTAAAATTTTCACAAATTTTTCAATATTTATAAATACAAAAATCTTTACTCTTTGATAAAAATTGTTCTGTTATTGAAAAAAGCTCCCTATTTATAGTCTAAGTCATTGCTTTCGATTTCGATAACAAAATTCATGCAAAATGGACTGGTCAGTGTATCCGGTTCACCGACGATATATTAGGCGATGACAGAGTAATTAGTTGAACTGCTGATTACCATAACAAAGTAGTGTACAGTGATCAGCTGATTGACAGTTGTTGTCGATGCCGTATTAAAGTGTCAAATTTATTGTCGTCATTCGGACGGTCTGTATATATTAAACAACGAAAAATTTAAAACATAGATACCTAATCAGAGCTCACTGTCAAAATAACAACAAAGCTTTCCGTAATTAGCTTCCAAAAATAAATTTCAGGCACATACAAACAAATTTTTGTTTTCTGCCAATTTGTGAAAACCTTGAGCAAATGTCATAAAGTGTTTATACATTAAATTGCCTTTGACATACGAGTACAGCATAAAGTGACCATTTCGATAAATATACTTGTTATCAACATTTTAATTTGCCTTTTTACATGTGTATCGAAATTTGTATTAATTAATTTCTTTATTATTTTGTTAACGTTTTTTCTCTTTTAATTAAAGAAAGTATGTAATGATATGAATCGATTTGCCGTGAAATGCATGGCTTTAAGATCGATAACAAAATCTATTGAAAATGAACTTGGTCCACTTGAGGATATATTTCGTTGATATATAGGGTGATTCATTTCGAGGTTCCCTACTTTTTTAAAGGAAAAACAGAAAATTCAAATTGGATGGGGAATGTTTATTATCATTTGAAAGAACATTCTTTCTATACTTCATAAACTGAAATAATGGATTTTCGATATATTCTGTTACCATCTGACCCCCAAAATAAAGGTTAAGTTGACCAGGACAAGGATTAAATTGACAAATCTACTGATCGAATCTTTAATTTTCGTTTTCAAATAAGGTTAATTGCTACGTTGCGTTTACGCTAATGTTACATTGTGCTTACGCTAATGTTACATTGCGCTTACGCTTATGTTACATTGCGCTTATGTGGCCGTAACTCTGTCTTAATGCAAACTACTAAGATAAAACAGACTATAAATTATCGAATAGGCATATTCCTTACGAAACAGATTGGATAGTGACCAAAAAGTAGATATAAAATCGATTTGTTTTATTAAAATAATGTAGCGTATGAGTTCTAATTCAATTAATAATACCCATTCGCACGTATGTCATCTTAATTTTCTTTATTTTTTGTGCAACACAACCACTCAATTGGCGGAAATTTTTAATTTTGCTTGTATTTTGAGACAACTGTGAACAACAGCTGTGAACAAAAACGGGTTGCCATATTTTAAACATCATAAAGGGTTTTTTCAACAAGAGGTGTTATTTTGGTATTCAAAGAAAAATGCAATTTTTTGAGATAAATGATCGGATGTTTATTTCATAATAAAGAGGAAGGTATGCCGTTAATAATGAAAAACAACATCAGCCAAATGGCCACCACGACCACGCTTACAGGACCATATCATTTTCATGGAATTTTCCATAACCAAATCGCCCTATGTCCTCGATAGCCTCACTAATTCTATCTTTGAGGTCATGAATCGACGCAGGCTGTTGGCGTAGACCTTATCTTTCACGTGGCCCCAAAGGAAGAAGTTGCAAGGTGTTAAATCACAAGATCCCGGTGGCCAATTGTGATCACCTCTTCGAGAGATAACACGGTCCATCCAACTCCGACCATAACAAATCATTAATCATCTCTCCATAGCGCAATCCATTCACCGTAACTGTTGATACAACCTCATTTTCGAAAAAGTAAGGTCCAATGACCCCGCCGACCCATAAACCGAGGATGGAGAGACTTCTCAACAATAACTCTTGGGTTTTCCGAGCCCCAGATGCGACAATTATGCTTGTTGACGTAGCCACCGAGTTGGAAATGGGCCTCATCAGTCAAGATGATTTTGTATCGTTCGTATCGTTTTTTTGTTCGATCGTTGGTTTGGTATGTTCGATGATCGTGTATCGTTCCATTTTTAGTAATGGCGTAGTTTCTACTTGTCAAATGTCAAAGAATAAAAGCTTCAAAAGTGACAGCTACCGAAATACCGGGTGATTCAAAATAACACCTCTTGCGGAAAATACTGCGAAAAGCAGCAGCAGTTGCGGCCGCATGGCCATAAACATATGTAAATTTAAATTATCTATCCAATAAAGTCAGCTTAATTGATATTCAAAATATTTGCCTTTGCTTTATTTTAATTTAAAGTTCTGTAACTCTAAAAAACACCTGATGGATCAATATTATTTTCATCTTTATAACAACAATATGGATAAATAAATTCAGCTGCAGTGATACGTCTACGCTTGAAAAGATTGGAAGTTGATCAACATTTCGCCGCAGACGCTTTACGCGCATTGTCTTGTAACTGTTTTAACTATTTTAACAGACTTATGAAAAGCGTGGTCTTCAGCCTTAATGCAATAAATTATTTTAAATACTAACTAAATCGTTCAATATCATGCATACAAAAGAATATTATCCCACTGTATCGCCCCAACATATTAGCTTCCGTTGTAGTCTGCACATAATTCGCATATTTTAATACAAATAAACATATGCAGTTAACAATTCAGATATAATTTATTCAAGTTTTTTTTTGTAAGTGACGAAGTGTTTGTAATTCATCTCCATACATCTTGACTGAGAACTAAACACAACAATGCAATAGTGCAGAGTAAGATAATTGAAGACTTGATTTGCAGAAAGTGTGTTGACACAACTTTTGCAGCTCTCTCGCCCTCACTCTCTCCTTCTCTGCGTTGTCGTCTAAATGGCTAAACGCCAAATAATCGACAATTAATTGTAATCGCACCGCCATTGCATTGTGAGCACCCCTAAATCGGCGGACAAGAGCATTTAAAATTGATGTTTTCTTTTGTATTTATGAATTTATCGATGCCGGGACAGGCAGACCAGACCACAGCAGACCCTAAAGAGGTGATCGCGGCGCGATGGTGGTGGGGTTGATCGCTTGAGTGCTGCCATGCCAAAACATTTTGTAATGATATACTTTTTCTCAAATTGTCTTCAATCGCACTCTTCTTTGTGCCTCAATATGTATTTGTGTGTGTATATTTTCGTACGTACAAACATATATATTTCTCAAACATAAAAAATTGGGTCACATCGTGAATGATATGTGTATGAACATCGGCCGGCCGGCCTAGCCTGGCCGCATGTCGCATATCGCATGTATATGTGTATGTGTGGGTATGTATGGTTGTAAATTGTTCTTGCTGCGACGACACCAACAATAGCAATCAACATCGCCAGAACTAATCACCGAAAGTCGAGAAGACCAACCCGGTTTTCTTAAATTGTTAGAAAATTTCAAAACATTTTGTAAAAAAAATGTCACAGTGAAACGTGGCTAAAAATATTCAATATGGGCAGCAAAAAATACAGTGAATGAGACGAAATCAGTGAATAATTATTATAATTTTATAATAATTATTTATACATACCCTCCACCATGGATCATAAATAAATATAAGGTAAACTAATTATCGTCGAGATAATCAAAACGTGGACCTATGATGATCATTGTATGTCAATGGTTCCGGGTACTAATAAGCAATCTTACCAAATTGCAGACCAATTCGTTGAAATATTTGGTTTTTGTATGGGAAAGCTATATAAAAAATGTACAGAGTGACCCAAAATTACCGAAGGGGTTTAAAAATTAAAATTACATATTTGTTCCAGAAGTTCGTCAAAGCGTGTCGTGGTGCAAGCGCGTCGTATTTTCGTCATGCAACCTACCTTCTCACTCGGATTAAAGTAGCAGCCTCATTCACTGTGGCCAAACTTGAGTTGCCAAACTCAATAAATTGGCATAGCTTTGTTGATGTTGTAGCAACATTGTTATGTTGGGTTATGTAAAGGGTTTTCCAACAAGAGGTGTTATTTTGGTATTCAAAGAAAAATTCCATTTTTTGAGATAAATGATCGGATGTTTATTTCATAATAAAGAGGAAGGTATGCCGTTAATAATGAAAAACAACATCAGCCAAATGGCCACCACGACCACGCTTACAGGACCATATCCTTTTCATGAAATTTTCCATAACCAAATCGCAAAGTGGCAGCCCTATGTTCTCGATAGCCTCACGAATTCTATCTTTGAGGTCTTGAATCGACGCTGGGCTGTTGCGTAGACCTTATATTTCACGTGGCCCCAAAGAAAGAAGTCGCAAGGTGTTAAATCACAAGATCTCGGTGGCCAATTGTGATCACCGGATAACACGGTCCGGAAACTTTTCCCGTAACAGAGCAATGGTTTCGTTGCTTGTCCAGATCAATACCATCCAACTCCGACCATAAAAAATCATTAATCATCTCTCGATAGCGCAATCCATTCACCGTAACTGTTGATCAAACCTCATTTTCGAAAAAGTAAGGTCCAATGACCCCGCCGGACCAGAAACCGCACCAAACAGTCACACGTTGAGGATGGAGAGGCTTCTCAACAATAACTCTTGGGTTTTCCGAGCCCCAGATGCGACAATTTTGCTTGTTGACGTAGCCACCGAGGTGGAAATGGGCCTCATCAGTCAAGATGATTTTTCGATCATTTTCGATTTTTCGAATTTTAATAATTTCAATGCGTTGTTGAATCGTGTATCGTTCCATTTTTAGTTAATTGGGACTTATCTCGTATTTTTGTTGGGAGTTATTTCATTATAAAAAAGCTCAGTATGAAATAATTTCCAAATATTGGGACTTATTTAATTTGGAGTTATTTCTCTTATTTCATTTTTGTTGGGACTTATTTTATTTGGGAGTTATTTCACGGTACCGCCGGGAACAGGCTACTTCAACCTGATATCAGCTGTCGCGGCAGTCTCTCTTCCGCAAGGTGGTTGGGATCCTTATTCCGAGAGCAACCAAGCTGGTACTGCTTCGACAACATAACGTTGTGTCTTCGCTCGGGAGGACACGAGGAGGCACCTTGTCACTGTTCTTATGACGGCATTTTGGCATGTTTGTTTGTTCTTCCACTGCGACTCGCTAATATTCGGTGATAACACTGAAGCAGCATAGGTTGCCACGGACCAGCCTATCGCTTTGTAAGGGGTCAACAAGGTTTCTTATTCGGTTCCCAAAGTGCTGCCTGCAAGACCTTGTTCCTATTTCTCTTTTCATAGCAGATAGCGGTGGTATGCGCAGCAGATCTAAAAAGGCTGTCGAACATGACCCCGATGCTCATGGGGTAGTTCCTGGTCGGAATTGGTGTGTCATCGACCTTCACGTCCAAATACAGCCGCAATTCTGCAGTCCATGTAGTGAATAGTTTTGCGGCTGACTTGGTGACGGAAATCTGCATGTTTCTCGCAGTGAAGACGCTGGTGGTGGTGGTGTAATTGCGGAAAGGTATAGGTTAAACAGAGCTGTAGAATTCACCCCACCTTTTGAAAATCAACGGGGTTTAACTTTTGTTCCTGAATTACACATGCGACTGGCGCCCAAACATATCGAGCCCAAACCGCTAAAAAGTAAGCGCCACCATGATTTAATTTTTTGATGGAAATCGTTTATTTATGACAAATGGCATCAGCGGAGTTAGGTGCTGTGCTTGCGGATGTTGCAGCTAGAAACATTGTGGGTGTGTTCCATAAACGGAAACTGTCCCTCTACTAAGGAGTAGATAACTCAATATGTCCTCTACTGAGCACCCAGTTGGTCGTCAACTAAGGAATATATGAACCAATTCTACGTCCACTAAGGAGTCATCTGGAATCATCTGGTATTCTTAGAATACCAGATGGGTAGTAAATACCCAAATTGGTCCTTTACTAAGAAGTAAATGTTTCTGATGCATTAGTATGATGCCATATCACATATATCATTCAAACCTAATTAATTGATAGCAATCAATTCCTGTTTGATCATTTCAGTGATTAGTCCTAATTTAATCAATAGAGGGTTCAGTAGGCTAAGGATAGTTGGCACTTCATTTCCATAGGGATATGCTCCCCAGAACATTGCTTTTTTGTGCTTAGTGGGTTTGGATAACCAGTAGAATCCAAATAAGTAGAATACTTTTCGTCAGTTGTCAACATTTTTTCTTTTTAATTGGCAACACTTTAATCGAATAATTCAAACGTGAATTTTGGGACATTCCATAAAAATTGCTTGTTAGGCATTTGTTGTTGTGGGCTCCGGCTGGTTGTGGGCTTCATTTGGAATAAAGCACTTTCCTGCACAAATGAGGGAATATTCAAATCTTGAGTTCATTTTGTTATGGCTCTTCTGAAAAATCGATAATAAAAAACAACCCAAACTCTTCCATACAAAAACTCGATGGAATTTCATATGAAACTGTGTTCAAAAATTGGGTCATTCATTCTGCACATTTTTGGGCGATTTTCCAATTACATTTTTCGGCCAAATATTAAATCGATTCATTCAAATGAATCGACTTCTAAGTTGATCTTTGTAGAATTTCCAGTTAAGGCGAATTATACCCTAAGCATGAAAAACAAGGCTACCGTTTTTTATATTTCCAACACTTTATTGAATTTTATTAATATCTCAATAATAATGCTTTGAATAATTTAATAACATTCACACAAATAATTCAATAAAATACATTGATAATTTTTAAATCTAAAGGGTTTATAGGGTATATTTCAACTCTTAGCAGATAATCCCAGACAATCCCCACATCTGACATTTCTAATGCAAACATATGGCAAATTTAAAGATTTCGCCCCCCAGCCCACAAGGCGAGCGGACAAATGTTTGATCACATAATCATTCCAATTTTTCCTTGACAACCATGTGTTTATTTTCCACTTCGCGTTTGATTCCATTTCCTGTCGTGGTTCGGTATCACTTTTTTTTTTGCAATTGCTTACCATTTGTGTATTTATATCATAAATATGAAATGAACAAAACAAACAGCAGCAGCAGTCAGCATTCATTTTGTAAAATGAAAACGAATTATAAAATTGAAATTTATAAATTTTCTGCACATTTAATTAGATTCAAATAAAGTGGGGCCGCCCGGCGCAAGGGGAGAGAAGATGCTCTACGGAAAATATTAGGAATCTATTTTAAAGATTTCTTTATTTGAAACGCATTTTGAGTTTTGTGCCACTTACACTCTGATATACAAAGATAGATAATAGAAACATAGATGTGTACATATGTATATGTAAGTACATGAGGTTGTGCTGAAAATGGAGATATTTTTTCCTTGGGTGTAATGTTCACAAAACATAAAATACCACCGGACATAAGAATACTTTTTTTTGAACTTGTTTCTACCATATTCTGATTAATCATGCCAGAAAAATTGTATTCGTTGATTTTGATATTTTTTGACATCTACTTTTGGTATTTACTTGACAGACCCAGCATTTCCCATTTAGCAGTTATTATCCTAAAAATTTTGCTAATCTTTCCAATATTCGATCGCTTTAATTTCTGATTTAGATTTTAAACTTCAAAAGGATAAAACCTGTTTTTCATTACACCCCAATATACATACTCGTATATACCTGTTCGTATGGTTTCCATTGTTTTTTATGAGTATTTTTAGCACCGCTGTTTTCATAAACATTCTTTGACGAAGAGCAAAATGTAAGGTAATTATATCAGTTGGAGGCCGGTCAAGATCGATTGTAAGAGGCACTGCATTGCATAGCCACAGCTAGATAGATAGCTTTATGATAACTTGAGCTTTAAATACGATCATAAGTGCGCCATATGTACTCCACATTTAGAGTAAAAATTACACTGTTGCGAGTGTTGGCAGACAGTGTGTAGACATTGACTTGAATAATAACATGAGCTATGGGCCAGAATACATATGACTTAAGGCAAATTTAATTATCTCCGGTTATCCTACAGTTAAGCAAATCTACCGTTGAAACTGTCAAATTGTATGAAATTAATAAGTTTAACTTTTGATTAGGTCTAACTAGAGCTGGCAAGAGTGGAAGTTAAAGAATAAAAATATAAAATAGGTTTGAATTAGCTTAATCTTCATTTTAAATTATAGGTTTTAAAATGTTCTGAAATACATAAAATAAAGGTCTGACGAGGTTTTTAAGCAGGGCGACTCCTCAAGGAGCAGTACTCTATTCACTAATTTGGAATCGAGCAGAATCCTGTTGGATCTAGAACGTTGTGGCTGAGCGGTCGTGGTATATGCGAACAAACAACAAGAGACAATCTACAGATTACTCTGAGCAAGTTGGCTAATGGCCCAGAAGCATTGTTGTGGGCATTAACCCAAACAAGATAGAATTGTATTTCTTTACTAGGAAGTATAAGATTCCACATGTGGACCCTCCGCGGCTAAATGGAACTGAGCTAGTCTTTTGTGAAAGTGCAAAAATTTTAGGTATACTCGTAATTCTACATCTATAGGAAATTGTCCTTCAGACTTTATGTACTGCAACGGGTAGGTCAACATCACCATAAATTCGGCCGAACCAGAGCGGCATTGAGTTTAAATTTTCAAGGTGGAGTACAAGAACTACGGCCACATTAGGATATCATATTGTAGTGCAATTATAACTGGCCGAGTGCATTATCTACACCTTCGAGCAGAACTTTATCACTAAGATACACTCCAGGAAGGAATGGGTTTGACAGAATAACAGGAAATAGTAACTATCTCCACTTTTATACAGATGGTTCCAAGGGAAAATTGCCTTCAGATTACACTGCAAAGAACATGCATAGTCTTGATATACATAGTCTTGATATACATAGCTCACGCACTACAAGATACCTGTAATGTCGAACTAATGAAATAAGGGAAGTCGCCATGTAACTAAGTGACAAAATAGTGACCATCCCCAAAACATAGGGAAATCCCAGGGAACTGCAAAGCCGATGAACTTGTTATGAGAGGCACGACATTGCAAATGCATTGCATGCACGCTTTGGTTTAGGCAAAATAAAGTCAAACTGTCCAATGAGAGATGAACAGAAATTAATACCTGTAGGGTAGGTATCGCCCCACACTAGAGAGGAAAAAACTGTCTACGTTAGTGTCAGTTCTGATGGGACACTATCAAATCGGCGAATCAATGACTTCTGCAGAAGCTGTGGTGCGCCACTGTATAAATGCAAGCTTTGTTTTAGGCAAGAGGAAGTCAGGTTTCCAATTAGAGATATACAGAATTTGGCACTTCTAGGTCAGGTAAACAATTCTGACCACAATACGACCTGAAAAAGTTGAAATAAATAGTGGGCCATTTAAAATTTTAAATTTGAATCGGCTATAACAGAAAGTACTGATAATTTTTTCAAGTTTGTGGTTTTATTGGAAATGTTGAACTTTGTCATTTAATAATGGAACACAATATCATCCTTATGATTACCACGACTGGCTCAGCAATTGAGAATTATAGGGATGGACAGAGGTACGGACCATTGGGCCATTTAGCATTTTAAGTTTCGATCGGATATAAAAAAGGTGCTGATAATTTTTTCAAATTACTGGTTTTATTGGAAAGTTGTACTTTGTCATCTAATAATGAAACACAATATCATTTATATGACTTCCACGACTGGCTCGGCAGTACCTCATCTGATCTAATCAATTTTTCAGTACATTTTCGATTGTTTCTGGTCAAATATCTTCAATGGAAACTTCGATTTCATGTTTCAACGTTTCAATTGTCTCTGGATGCTTTGCGTAACATTTATCCTTAATGGCGCAGAAAATAATCCAAAGGGCTCAAATCACATGTCAAAGTTATCGGTAGTTCAAATTTAAAATGTTAACGTTGACAGAGGTACAAACTGTCTACGTTATTATCAGTTCTGACGGGACACTATCTGATCGGCGAACATGTCATTAGATTGGGAATTAAGTTCAACGACTTCAGCAGTATCTCTGGAGATAGGGGGAAGCGTCCCCGTTCCGCGTTCGTAAAACGACGTCTGGATATACTGGGGTCTACCTTTCTAGAAAGTCTGACAGATCTGGCCGGTAACCTTTGCAACTGGGTCTCTAGTAGCACTGGGGACCTTAATTGGTCTATGTTGTTAATTTGTAACACTACATGCGCTGACACCCGTATTTGCAGAGCATAATGTAGTGGTTATAAAAGCACTCGGCGAACACGCGTGAAGGTTTCGGAACTGTGTCGAATAACTTCTGTGGAGATGGGGCGGAAGTGGAGAGCTCTGAGCATCTGTTTTTTTTTATGAAGTCGGCCTTTCTTACCATTCTAATCGAAATCGATATACGAATACGTATTATAGATAACTTTGTGTATCAAAAAAGTTGGGTAAGATGTGCCCTAAGCTGTTGGTAGTACCTAGGGAACGCAATTGTTCTATGTGAGATGGCAAATCCGGCTGCCACTCTAACCGAACCTACAGGTTGGATCCGATGAGGAACAACTGCGCCCCTGGTACCTATAGGGACCTCAATTGGTCTATTTGAACTGGGAACCCCGGCCGTCGCTCAATCCAAACCTATCCTACTTGTTAATTGGTAACACTACGAGCGGCGAACTGTGGGCCGGATCGGAAAAATGAAAAATACTATTGTTTATCGAAATGTTATGCCAGGACAATCAACACTTAATAAACAAATATTTAACACAATATTATGACAAATATATTTTGTTACTATTGAACGAAAACTAAGTTGCTCGGATGTTCGAAGTCCGGCACTGATCCAGTCTTCTCGTTTCAAAAGTTATTTTCTGGGTCAGAATTTTTAGTATCGACCTAGTTCATTTTTGAGTAAAATGTTTATAAAAGGTTTAATATTGGTAAATGGCAAAAAAAGAATGTTTTTTAGCTGAATCAAAATTTTGGATATCTAAGTTTGACAGCTGATATTGTGAAACTGTGTTGACATTTATGTTCAGTAAGGTTGACAAGTCATCATGCATCGTTTAACGCCAGAACAACGCATCCAAATTGTGGAAATGTGCGTAAAAACATAAATCTGTTCGCGGAGTTCAAATCAAAGAATTGTGTTTAGTGATGAAGTTCATTTGTGGTCCCCTTGGTCGTGCGATTTAACGCCTCTAGATTTATTTTTTAAGGGGCTATTTTAAATTATCGGTTTATGCCGACAAACCAACAACTCTTGAAGCATTTATTGGAAAAAGTAGTCAAAAATTTTACTTATCGAATGGACCTTGTAACTTGTAGCAGCGGCGGACATATGCCGGAAATCATATTTAAAAAATAAATGCCATGAAATCATCTACCAGATAGTAATAAAAAATTCCAAAAAAAATTAAAAAATCGTTGCTGAACCAATTTTTACATGTTCTACAACGTTTTAAAAGAACACAACGGGTTCTCTCTGTTGAAAACGCATTTATAAAAATATAATTTTTTTTAAAACTTGCATTTAAAAATAGTGATCCCCACCGAAATTCACACAAATTATTCGACGTACTCTCACAATTCCAAAACAGTATTTGGATTTTTGGAGTCTCAATATTTGTAAAAATTATGGAGGTGTGATAAGAATGGTGTGGTAATTTTAGACATGTTTCTTGTGCTTTACGTTTTATTATGTCTCAACATTACGATACGATTTTCAATAATCGTTTCCACGTTTGAGGGATAATAAAAACAGCTGATTTGTCATATGTTTGCCTTCTAAATACTCAACAACACCTTAGCTATCGCATACAGATCACCTCTTAGTGTAGGCGTTATGATGTAGGGTACCCAAACACAAGCAGCACCAATGGAACTGTATGTTTGTATGTCGAACGATTAATGAAATCAGGTAAATATTTACTTAGGCTCGTTCGCGCTTTTCTTTATGAATGAGTGCACATTTGTGTTAGTCAGCTATAGCGACCGACCGGCCTAGCAGCCATTCAGCCAGCCAACCAGTCATACATACTTGACGGTGAAAATGGTGGGGGTATTGATCATATTAATTCAATTCGTGTGCGCTAGGGCGTCTATCTAAATACAGAAGAAAGCCAACGCAAAACGTCCAAGAATAAAATAGCTGCATTTGTTTTGCGCAAGCAAAGCGACGTAGTTTCTTTCTTTCATTCATATTAAATGAATTTTATTTATGTACATACATACATACATACATATGTATGAACTGTGGCGTTTACCTTTTTTCTAAAAGTTTTAGTGTAAACAGCACCTAGTCGCTACGTAGTACCTCTTCGCCAAGGTTTGTTCCAAATCTAGTATTTTGGCTAGCAGCCAATAGAATATGCAATTCATTTTGGCCCAACAATATTGAATTCGAAATAATTTTCCTTTCATTCACAGCATACATATGTATGTACATAAAAAAACTCATAAGACAGTTCAACATCCATATTTTCAAGATCAATATTTTGCCCTTTTATGGCAAATGTATTATTTTGTATTTACAAACAAATACATTAAAAACACATTTTTGGATTGAAATCAAGTTTTTATTTGTTTACTTCTTTTTTCGTACTTTTGTTGCAGTTCATGGATTTTTTTGTTATACTTTTGCTTTTGTATCACACTTTACTTTTTTGGTGATTGGGGAAGTGATTCATATTTTTGCCATACCTCGCGCCATACATACTTATCCATCCATCCATCCATCCATCCATCCATCCATCGAAATACTCAAGACTTCTGTGGTACGTCAAGACTTGTGTTTTCCTCCTAAACGCCCACATTCTTCACACAGTATGTTTGTCTGGCTGTGTGTATTTGATTTGTGCCAGTCCAGTGACTAGAGCAGCAAACAGCAACAGCATTAACACCAAAAACCTGAAAAATATTAATTAATCAAATATGACTGTCGTATAGTACGTACCACAAGAGCGTGTTCGTTGCAATTCAATTGTTGCTTAAGTCTTCCTATTGTCTTGTTCAAGAGAAATGTTATGGAATTATTATTACAAGTAGTTTCCAATCCTTGCGTCACACAATGCGGGAATTTCGAAAAAAGTGGCATACATCTGCGGTTTCTTAACTTTCAATCATCTAATGGCGTTTTCTTTTCTAAGAAACAATGTTGGCCTGCCAGAGAGCAGCATTTTAAAAATGTTGGCCTACATCCTCCCGTACTATTGAATTTTTGATCTTCACAATCGGAAAAAGGCAACTTTCTTGTCTTACTACAATCAAAGTATATGTACTTCAAAAGGTAAATAAAATAAACAAAACGTCTGTCCAAACTTCATCAGAATAAAATACTTTGACACCACGCAAATACCCACGCGGGTATTTAGGTTATTCAGTTGACGCTGAAAAACGTCTGTTTTGTAGGGCAGCGTAGCATTTTTGCACAGTGCGTGTGCGACACTTTTTACAATAGAAAACGAAACCCTTTCGCATTGCAGCATGTTTTTCACAATCGAAAACATAGACGCGTTTTTAAGGCGAAAGGCAGAAAAAATGTAGCATTTTTTGGTACAAAAGAAAACACCATAAAACAAATGTGTACACGTGGTGGCCCTGTAAGGTCTAGAAGGCTCTAGATTTCTTATTATCTGCAATAACTCTTCTGTAAATCCTTTCGTATAGATCTAGCGAAATTTTAGCCATACTCAGGATTATGTTTACTTTGAGTGCACCGGTCGATTGCGGCATAGCCTTGCACGATGTGCGTGACCAATTCACCACTTCTCCGCAGGAGATAACCCCAAATCATTCATGCAGAATGTTCAAATGTTTCCAAATATTTGAATTACATTTCAAGCTATTTCACTCTCAGTTGTATTTTGTTTTACTAAAACATAAACGACGTAGGATTGCGCAATTTTCAATAAAAATGGCCAAACCCTAAACTTTCAGCGGTTAATGTTTTTTCTATTTTTAATTGACAACACTTTACGGCACAAGATTAAATTTTGTGGTTCACATTTTTCAGGGACTTTATAAAGGGTCTTTCATTAAGCTCCCTATTTAAACAACTAAAAGTGTGTGAGCGATACATCGAACTTTATTCGTTTCGTTTGAAAGGACTATCGATGTCATTATGTATGAAATATAACATCGTACAAATGTCCGCCGCGGCTTCGCTGGATGGAGCTGGATTTTCCATGACTCTGGCTCATAAATCAGAATTTCATCAATGGGTTATATTGGCTTTGAGAGCAACTATGGCTTACTCGTATAAACCTGCGACTTATGAAAATCCCACAAGAAAAGTTCAACGCGGTCAAATACACGATCTCGGTGGAAAATTCACATCACCTCCCCGTGAGATGACTTTAATAATTTATTTCGGACCTCTTCTACCTTTCAGTGTAGAGGTTGTCTGTCTTGAGCTGTTCTATTAGTCATTCGTTAGTCTAAACCTTTTTTTCGAAGAATTTATCAGATCGTTATTTGTTTTGTCTCTTATGGTATTTCCTTCTACTCTTCATAGGTACTTCATTTCAACTGCTAGAATTCGGCTTGGTATCTTCGTTGCAAGTGCCATAGCTGTACACGTAGAGTTCTACACGAGAGATAACAATGCCCTCAAATCACTCGTGCGGAATGCTGACATTCCTTTGGTGTCCATTAAGGATGTGTATCGGTAAATACCAATCCCATAAATCCAAGGATTTCCCGATCCCGAAAAATCCCGAATACCGGGATTTTTAAGATCCGAAGAAATTCGGATTTATATTTCTAAAGGAATTAAATCATATAAAAGTAATTGTGGATGTGCTTTGCTGCTGTGATATTAATCTGTGCAAAGTAGATGCTACGCTTTAATTTATGTTGAAGGAAATATCTGCTATTAAATCAATATTAAGAAGGAATAAATATGTATCTTCATGAAAGAATAAATGAGCGTAGAACAATACACTCGAGTCTTCTAAATTAGAATTAAAAAAAAACTGGCTTTGAAAATGATTTATATATGCGCCATATTAAAGGGTTTTCCAACAAGAGGTGTTTTTTTTGGTATTCAAAGAAAAATTCCATTTTTTGAGATAAATGATCGGATGTTTATTTCATAAAAAACAACATGAGCACCACGACCACGCTTACAGGACCATATCCTTTTCATGAAATTTTCCATAACCAAATCGCAAAGTGGCTGCCCTATGTCCTCGATAGCCTCACGAATTCTATCTTTGAGGTCTTGAATCGACGCTGGGCTGTTGGCGTAGACCTTATCTTTCACGTGGCCGCAAAGGAAGAAGTCGGACCATAAACCGCACCAAACAGTCACACGTTGAGGATTGAGAGGCTTCTCAACAATAACTCTTGGGTTTTCCGAGCCCCAGATGCGACAATTTTGCTTGTTGACGTAGCCACCGAGGTGGAAATGGGCCTCATCAGTCAAGATGATTTTTCGATGATTTTCGATTTTTCGAATTTTAATAATTTCAATGCGTTGTTGAATCGTGTATCGTTCCATTTTTAGTAATGGCGTAGTTTCTACTTGTCAAATGTCAAAGAATAAAAGCTTTAAAAGTGACAGCTACCGAAATACCGGGTGATTCAAAATAACACCTCTTGTTGAAAAACCCTTTACATAAAATTTATAAGAAAGATTTTTTTTATAAAATAGTTTTTTAATGCAGCTATGTCTATAATGAGTGAAAAAAGGAAAATTTTGAAAGTGTCTGCTACTTTTAAAACGTTTGTTACGAATTGTTGACCATTTTGTCGTTTACAACGTTATTCGCGATTATGCTTCAATTGTGGAAGCGCTATGCCGCTGTGATGTGAATCTGTACAAAGCTGATGCTGCGCTGTAGTTTATGTTGAAGGAAATATCTGCTATTAAATCCATATTAAGTGATGGAATAAATATGTCTCTTCGTAAAAGAATACATGAGCGTAGAACAATATACTCAATTCTTCTAAATTAGAATTCAAATTCAAAAATCTGGCTTGGATAATGATTTATATATGCACCTTGTTAAGCGCGTACTATATACTTTAATCTGCAATTTTAAGCAGCTGAGGAATTTTAATCATGCAAAAATATATCCATAGCAAAAAAGCTAAACGATGCTATAGATAATTGCATAAGTCCTGTCAAGGCAATGAAAAGGTCGATGATGATAAATAAATTTTGTTTCAATGTTTTTTCCGAAGAAAAAATTGAATTTAATGAAATAATAAGGGTGTAAAAAAATCCCGAAAACCCTGGGATCCCAAATAATTCAGGGGTTCCAAAAAATAGTGGGATCCCGGGATCATAATTTTCTGAATCCCGTGATTTGCGAAACTCAATCCCGATCGACACCCTAATCGGAACATATATGAAAATTTGGTAAGTTTTATGCATATTTCCCAAATATTTCGTTTCTGTGATTGTCCAATTACAAGCAATTCGCGATTAAAATAATCTCTAAAGATCTGGGTTTTCTTTAGTAAAATTGTAAATGATTAATTTTCTTCGAAGTCGAAAACTATCCAAAAAAAACCGGGACATTTCTTAGCAAACGTCATTAATATATTTTAATATATTTCAAAATTAAGGAAAATAAATCAGAAATAATTAATTTACGTGAACCACCTTAATGCAGAACATTTGAAGTATCTACATACATATATATAAATGCAAGCATTCAAACAGAAAACATTTGAAAGTTACATTATAAAAATTGTGTGCATTTAAAGTTTCATTTTCAGTAATACATATGTCTGTACGTACATATGTAATTAGTTTCGAGGTAATTATTTTATTGTGAAAAACTAATTACTCTTTTAACATCTAGACTAGTAAGTACATCCGACCGACATTCCTATAAATCGACTACTACGTATACTAGTACGAATGCGGTGAAAACATTTGACCCGTATAACATTTGCGTTTATATGGACATATGTTTGTATGTATGAAATGAGTCAGACGGGGAGAGTATATAGTCGTCGTCAGCTGTTGTAACAAAGATAACATCATTGACAACTATAGTTGATCAACTTAAGTCGTACTCCTTGCACTTGCACTACAATGAACTTGTTGTTGGTGGGCAATGATGTCGTTGACAATGACCGACCATTGTGTATGCATCGCATCTCTTGTGCGCTCACACGTGTATGAGTATTGTAGGGTACAATGTACGATTATTGACATTGACTAAGAGCATATTTTTTATTGTCGCATGAATGTGTGAGTGATTATGATTATTATTTTGTTCATTATTGTTGTCAGTTCGAGTTCATACTTTGTGATCTTTGTGGCCAACAAAACACCTCTTCCACCTAAACAACTATGTACGTGTCTACTCTTCGCAATCTAATGCATATATGTCTTACATTAGAGCAGGTTGCCAGCAAATTGCCTGCATTATCAAAGTGATGTTTATTATGTTTCATGATTAATCCTAACTTTGTATGTGGTTATATAAAAATGTGCATCAATATTGTAAAAGGTTTTCCAACAAGAGGTGTTATTTTGGTAGAAGAACTCGCTAGGTGTTAAATCACAAGATCTCGGTGGCCAATTGTGATCACCTCTTCGAGAGATAACACGGTCCGGAAACTTTTCCCGTAACAGAGCAATGGTTTCGTTGCTTGTGTGGCACGTAGCGCCGTCTTGTTAAAGTAAACGTTGTAAAGATCAATACCATCCGACTCCAACCATAAAAAATCATTAATCATCTCTCCATAGCGCAATCCATTCATCGTAACTGTTGATCCAACCGCATTTTCGAAAAAGTAAGGTCCAATGAACCCGCCGGACTAACTGAACTTTGTAAGCCTTAAGATCCAAGTCTTTATGCAAGATACGGTGTAATGACGTTTATGGAATGCCCAATTCCAAAGAACGACGAGGAATGGACAAACCTGGGTTTTCTTCAACACTTTGGGCTACAGCAGCAATATTCTCAGTTGTTCTTGAGCGACGTGCACGGGGTTTATTCTTCACATCACTAACTTGTCCCAACAGCTCGATTTATGTATTGCGGCCCGACAAGGTGCTTCACGACGACCCAAAAATGATTTAGTTTTGCGAACTGTGACTGCAAGATTTATACCATTTTTGTAGTGAATTTTAATAATTTCAATGCGTTGTTGAATCGCGTATCGTTGCATTTTTAGTAATGGCGTAGTCAAATGTCAAAGAATAAAAGCTTCAAAAGTGAGCTACCGAAATACCGTGTGATTCAAAATAACACCTCGTGTTGGAAAACCCTGTATTTTAGTTTTGTGAATTGTTCTGGGCAAAATTAAATGTGGGGGATTTCATGTCAAGTGATTGAACTTTTTAAGCATTTTTTATTTTTGCAGAAACAAAAGCTAATGTCAGTTGCTTTAATAGCATAAAGCAATTTGTGGGATGCGACCTGCTTATATATCGAACAAATATAAGCAACTACAAAAAAAGATCTTGAACCACATATTTAAGCATGACTCGAGAACCATTTATCCTAATGGTTCAGGAAAGCTTTTAGTAATCCTTAATTAAGTAGCCTTCATCTTCTAACATTGTTTCAGAGATATCTTCCAAGATATTGCGAAAAATCCCATTGTTTGAGAAAATTGTAAAAAAAAATGTAATTTAATTTATCGTATATACGATCGGCCATGAATAAAATGATACCATTCGAACAAAGTCGATGCATAATTTGAAAAGTTGTAGCTAATTAAGTACGTATGTAATTTCCACACAAAGGAATAAGAAAAGAATGTAGCTTTTCAAAGAAAAGACCTTGGGATATTACAATGCATGATTCTTTATGACATTTACTCCTCCTGTGTGTATAATTTATCGATGTGTAGTGTTAGTTCAACATACGTACACATGTACTCACTCTTTTTTCTAAACACATTTGTGGTTTTTTTGTCGGTCTGGTGTAATTTACCTACCCCCCTCCACTCAAACATCACACGTGTATGTATGGTGAGCCACAAGATGGGATAAATGCACAAAGAGATCGATAAACGAATGTAGTACCCAGCAAACCATATGTTGTACAGCCATTCTGTCCGTCCGTTCATCCATCCATATGTTTGCTGTTTGTTATTGTAGACATAAAAGTTTGCATCCCATACAAGTGAGAGGCGTCTTAACGCATTTGTTGGTTTCAAAAGATTTTTATCGACCCACTTGGAGATTATTTCTGGTAATATTTTTTTGAACTCCTCACATCCCTCGCCTCTCTCCACAATACACTACACTGCTTATATTTTCTATGTAATATAAACACCAGTCTAACATTAAAGTACATAGATATGGTGGAGGGAAATAAAAAGTAGTGCGAGTACCACCACCACCGCCGAAGTCAATGTAATCTCTGCATGTGGAGTTTACAGGAGTCTAAAAAGTGTATGTGGCGGGAACAAAGCTCTTTATGATATTCTTTGTTTTTGCGGTTATTGTTGTTGTTGTTGCTTTGCTTTGGTTTGTTGATCTTGATTCCTTTCTGGGGACTCTGGCAATAACAAAAAACAAAGTGTTGGCTGCTGACGACGCCTTTCTCTTTATATAGATTTTCACTTTAGTTTATAATTTTATGATGACAAGACCACATACGAGTACAAACATAAATAGCTTTTCTTTTGAAAATTTGTATGTATGTATGTATGTGTTCCAGACTTACTTGTCTGTACTTTGGGTGGAAAAGTTTAGTGAACCTGACGGAAAATATTCCATTCAGGTGTGAACATGTATTTTTATAACATGAAAACAAATCATATCATCACATACAGAATGAACTGACCAAATCGATTTTCGATTTTGTTTGCTATCGAAATGATTTATATCGAGGATTTATATCCCCTCTCCTTAGAGAGGAGGGTATATATCATTTGCTACAAGCCAAAAGTGTAGCACATCGAAGGAGTGACTTAAGACCCTAAGTATGTTCGGCGGAAATTCGTTTTAGGTAATTTTGAGTCATTTGTCATTTAACCGATTGACTTCAAATTCGGTATGCGGTAATGATTTTTTCTATCTCCGGCTAAGTTCGAAGATGGGCAATATTGGTCCACCCCTCCTAGTACCTCCCCCACAAAGGGTTAACATTTTGTGAAATATTCATTCTGTAATACCTTCTATACTACTTACTCGAATCTTCTGAAATTTCACACACAGCATTAGTTTGTTAGTCGCTAACACGTCAAGAAAAATGGGCGAAGTGGTCACTCCCTTTTTGGTACCTCCCACACGAATGGACCATTTTGCACTAAAAGTTAACTGCTTATGGCCTTAATATCAGTTCATACAAACACTTGAAATTTTGTACAGTGTAATGCTTTTATAGTACCTAGAGTCTACAGAAAAGTGGGGTTATTGGCACGTCCATTTTGGTACCTCCCACACAAATGGACCATTTTGTACCAAAAGTTACCTGCTTATAACTTTAACCCCAGCGCATATAAATACTTGAAATTTTGTACATTGAAATGCTATTCTAGTAGCTAGAGTACAGAGAAATATGGGCGTTATTGGAACTCCACTTTTGGTACCTCCCGCACAAATGGACCTTTTTGAACCAAATGTTAACAGCTTCAAATTTTAATACCAGTGCATACAAATACTTGAAATTTTGTACAGTGTAATATTTTTATAGTACCTAGAGTCTAGAGAAAAGTGGCCGTTATTGGCACGCACCTTTTGGAACCTCCCCCACAAATGGAACATTTTGTACCAAAAGTAAACAGCTTTTAACTTTAATGCCAGTACATACTTAAAGTTATTAAATGCAATTTAAATTGATAATAATGTAATTAAAAAAAAATTTCTAATATATTTTTGGGACTCAAGGTGAGGGGATTCATAAGTTGGTTTACCCTACTGAACTTTCTTACTTGTTTTATGGAAATTTCAATTTGAAATTTTAGATGTTTATATACGTTTTTAATGTTGTCTTGACTAGTTTATAGAAGGAATACGATCTTCTCTATAAATGGAAAGAAATATATGTATTAATATGAATCGATTTATTGTATAAATCAAGCCTTAAAATTTCATGAATTGGGTCAGATAAATAAATAAAGGACCAGTAGGATGATATCGCAGAACCAAAAATATATAAGTCGGTAACCTATATTTCAGGATTACGGAAAAGATTTAAAAATGTCAACTTTCACATGTATATGACAAAACTAAAATCGAACTCTCATTTACACTAGTATACAAAATTTGCTGTGCATAACATTTTCTGGTGTTCTAAACACGAAAAAAATATTAACTATTTTTAATGGTAATTTTTCTTTAAAATTCCGATTTTCATAGAAGTTGTCTTTAGTGTTTGGACCATATTTTTAAAGTAAAAGCTCGATAAAGAGAGAATTCACTTTAAATTTGATGGAAATTATAAGGGCTACAAATGTTGAAAATATCATAAAAAAAGTTTAGTAACTTTCGTTAAAACAAGGAGAGAAAAATTGTTTGGTGCTGGCACCAAAATACCCATAACAAAATCCCCAAAAATTAGCTTTCAAAAAGATTGTAATGATTATTACATATTTGGAGAAAAGTCTTTCAAATTAAGTACATTTTTTGTTCACTGTATTATTTGAATGATACAAAAAATTTCCGCTGATCGGATATTTCTTAAGTCTGGGGCCTAATCACGGCATCCTATATCGACAGAAAAAGCCAGTTGTAATTTTTCTGTGTCATTTTAGTATAAATATAATGTTTTATTAACTAATGTTAGCAGAATTAATGGGAAATAAACACTAATGGCAGTTGACTCTTTCCGGTCGTTTAAGATAATAATTTCCAACATCGTAACCACCACCAGCCAGAAGATTTTGTGTGACGTCTAGTTTTAATAATGGTAGAACGGACGTTGACGAATGGCCGGGGAAATTAATTTAAGTTAAAATATTGTTAAACACTCCTTTGAATGTTTAAACGCCTTTTAAATCTGCAAACCTTATTTTTTAATCATAATTTTCATTTTTTGGAAGTGTTTACGACTTCAGACAATGACGAAAGATTTCTTTTGTCCCTTATTTCTATTCTAATAGGCTGTGCTTTGTATTCCTCCTCTGAATCCGAAGATGAGGAATATATAATAAAGTTGGATCTATTTAATGTTTAAAATAAACTTCACTGCAATTATATCTATTTTTTATTTTTTTAAGTTGTTCGCTCCGCCGTTCACAACTTGCAACTTGTTTATATTATTCTTCTTCTTCACTATTAGACGTAGCCATTCCATACAAAATGATAACAAAAAATCAAAATTGTCGATCGATTCCCGTGATCCAAAGAAGTCGCTGCTGCGATAACTTTTTCGACACGAGAACGATTTCGTTAACAGATGCCGTGATTAGCCCCCTGGGCTTGGCACACGAAACCGTAACATAACTTTAGCGTAACAGCATGATCAATTACCCATAACCTGGAGAAAAAAAAAATCTTTTTATTTAATATTTTTGTTTTATTCGATCTGCTTTCATAGTACATATGGATATATCATATATCTTATTTTTTTCTGTGCATTTTTTCACTGCTTCAATTTAGAACTGCTTCAATTTGTCATTGATTTCACTAGTTTTATTGACATCATAACATCACTTTTTATCAGCTGTTTGCAAATGCATATAAAACTACCGTGCGAATCAAATCCCAGCTGTTTCGTTCGTTTACATTTCGTTTTCGATAGTCTCAAATCACACGAGGAAACATTAGTTGCGGCTAATCGGAATTTCATAGGAGAGGGAGGCAGGAGAAATAATGTAACATACATTATACACGTATAGGCAACATTTATCATGAAATATGATGCCAACTTTCAGGAGGAAATTGTTTAATTCATTAATTAATAAATATTATTTAACATTTTTACGAGTAGATTAAAAAAACAACTAAGAAAATTTCAGTCTGATAAACCGACAAGGTATACCCCATCTTTGTGAATAATGTAATATTGTATTCTGGCTGGGTGATGCCAGAATGTTGTGGGGGTACCACAAATAGCTTGACGAATAAGCCTTTTTTGCACTGACCAGTAGATACATCAAAGACATTGCACTGTACCCAATTGTAAGCGTTTATGTGTACTGTAGTATTTACGTTATGAGCCATTAAATTTTGGTATGAATCGCCGATTTTGTGTGTTAGGTACCAAAAAAGGGCGTAGCAATAAAGCCCATTTTTACCGGACTAATGGTAATATAAAATATTACACTAAACAAAATTTCTATAATTTATATGCACTGGTATTGGTATAATTTATATGCACTGGTCCATTTGTGTGTGAGGTACCAAAAGGGGCGGGGCCACTTCGCCCATTTTCGTCAAGTTGATAGCGAAAAATAAGCTATTACTATAAGTGGAATTACAGAAGATTTGGATAAGTAGTATTTATCTTTAGAAGTTATTAGAGAATCAATATTTCACTAAATTTTAAACTTTTGTGAGTTATGTACTAGAAGGAGTGGACCAATATGGCCCATCTTCGAACTTAGCCTGAAAATATTATCACACAACAAACTTGAGATCAATCCGTTACTCCTTTCGAGAGTTATCGTGCGCTCCAGCCAGACATACGGACGGACATTGCTCAAATGACTTAATATGGCCAAAAACTTATATACATATACCCTCGTCACAGAAAAAGTTCTCCGCGCCGCCGCTTGATTTGGCATTGTCAGATTAAATTATTTTCAATCTGACACAATTTCTTGTTCAACTTTTATTGAAAACATCCACATTTTTTCTGTACGGGCAATGCTGAATTTGCAACGCTCCGCAAGACGCGTGCATTGGCCCTTCACCAAAAGTCATGATTCTAGAATATTCCCGGCATATACGTGAGAGATAATTTTACATAATTCCGTTAGCTAATCGATTACACTGATTTCCATATGACAGTTCGGAACAGCTGATTCTCTTATTTTTCTCTTAGTTGTTGGCGATGCTGAGTTGTGCATTACAAATGAGGTGTGTGAGGTGTGCATTACAAATGTTATTTGTCTTCCGGATTGGAAATAGTCTAAATATCCGCGATATTTTAAAGAAAATGTTCAAAAAATTAAAACTGAGATGCATTTGTCCAACGCAATAAAGAAAGCATTGCTCATACAGCTTCACAGGCTTCTTTTTGCAAATGATCCCAAGAAAATGACGAATATGACTGGTGTATTATGCCTTGATTATAATGAAATTCTTTACAATACTAAATACAAAGATGATTATTCTCAGCGCCATAAATATTCTATGAAGTGTGTCTCACATTCATAATTAATTGATCGTTGTCGAGTCTGTCTATCTATGTCCGTCAGTCCGTCCGTCCGGCTATCCGCCATTGCCTTAGTCGTTCCATTGTGTTTCATTACAAAGATGTAGTGAACATCTGAAGCATTTTCCTTCTTCATCGTCGTTTTTTTCTTCACAAAACCGATGATGAATGAGTTCATTGGCTTTTGCGAGCTTTATGTAATAATTGCACACAAATGATATATTAATTTTATTTCTCAATGAAAGGGAAATGCAATTTTCCTTCGGGCGGGCATTTGCGGCAATATAAAAAAGGCAGGTATAAGGATTTTTAGTTGTCATTATAAATGAATGCGTGAAACGAAACGGAGTGTAATAATATTCCCCCAATTACAAATAAAAACGATCATTAAATAAAACAAAACGAAACGAGGCGAATTTTTTATTATCCTCAGAATTAGTTGGATAAACGATAAAGGATATGTATGGAAATTATAGAGGTGTAGGCGAGGACGACGACCATACGGAGCCACAGTTTGTGCCCAATGGAATTGTGTACTACAGTTGTACTGTAAAATGGTTAAGAATATCTTTTTTTGATTTTTTTTATATTTCTAATGTTTTTTTTTCTTTTTCTCTCTTTGCAGCATGAGTCGGTCAGCTCATCAACGCCAACAACAGAAGCTGCAAATGCAGCAGCAGTTGTTGGCGCAACAAATGGCCGCTGACAATGAGGCAGCCGCTGCTGCCGCCGAGATGTTTGATCTCTTCTGTGTGGCCACCACAATGCGTCAAATACTTGGCCTACATCGTCAGATGTGCGATGTTGTTGGTCTACGTCCCGCCCCACTCAATGAATTCTATCCCAAACTTAAAACCAAAGTGCGTTCCTGGAAGGCTCAGGCGCTGTGGAAGAAATTCGATGCCCGAGCCGCTCACCGGGCCTATGCCAAGGGCAATGCTTGCACCGGCACTCGAGTGCTGGTGATTGGTGCTGGGCCTTGTGGTCTACGCACAGCCATTGAGGCTCAACTATTGGGCGCCAAAGTCGTGGTGGTGGAGAAAAGAGATCGTATATCCCGCAATAACGTTTTACATCTGTGGCCTTTTGTCATCACCGACCTGCGTAATTTGGGTGCAAAGAAATTCTATGGAAAATTCTGTGCCGGTTCCATAGATCACATTTCGATTAGGCAATTGCAGTGTATTTTACTAAAGGTTGCCCTACTTTTGGGCGTTGAGATACACGAAGGTGTATCATTCGATCGCACCATAGAGCCTAGCGGTGATGGTTGCGGTTGGAGGGCCCAGGTGTCACCCGCCGATCATGCCGTCTCGCATTATGAATTCGATGTTTTAATTGGAGCCGATGGCAAACGCAATACTTTGGAGGGCTTTAAACGCAAAGAGTTTCGCGGTAAATTGGCCATTGCCATAACGGCAAATTTCATCAATAAGAAAACTGAGGCCGAAGCTAAGGCCGAGGAAATTAGTGGGGTGGCCTTTATATTCAATCAATCGTTCTTCAAGGAACTGTATCATACCACAGGTATTGATTTAGAAAATATTGTCTACTACAAAGATGAAACACATTACTTTGTAATGACTGCCAAGAAGCATAGTCTTATCGACAAGGGGGTGATCATACAAGTAAGTCGTCTTTTTAATAATATTTTGCTTTGAGAATTTTACTTATTTTAGTATTGTTTCCAGGACTTTGCCGATCCTGCCGAATTATTGGCCCCCATTAATGTAAATACCGAAAAACTATTGGATTATGCCCGAGAAGCGGCCGAATTTTCCACCAAATATCAAATGCCAAATTTAGAATTCGCCGTAAATCACTATGGCAAACCGGATGTTGCCATGTTTGATTTCACCTCCATGTTTGCGGCAGAATCTTCGAGTCGTGTAATTGTACGCCATGGCTTTCGGCTATTGCAATGTCTGGTGGGTGATAGTTTGCTAGAGCCTTTTTGGCCCACCGGTTCTGGCTGTGCTCGTGGTTTTCTCTCCAGCATGGATGCTGCCTATGCCATCAAGCTATGGGCCAATCCGGCCAATAGTACATTGGGTGTAATGGCTCAACGTGAAAGTATTTATAGGTAAGTTTTAATTGTAATTATCTAAATGACGGAGATGTCTTAATTGTTGACTTCTCCCTCAGGCTTTTGGGTCAAACTACACCGGAAAATCTGCAACGTGACACTGGTGGCTATACCGTAGATCCGGCCACACGCTATCCCAACCTAAATCGTACTTCGGTTAATGTGTGGCAGGTGAAACATCTTATTGATACCGATGATAAAGCCATATTGGAACAAACATTTATGGATACAAATGCCTTACAAGTTACTCAGGTTGATACGCCGGTGCGCAGGAAACGTCGTAGTGGTGGTAAGTAGTTTTTTAATCACAATAGAATCATAAACACAGTAGATAGAAACAACATCGTGAGAGAAAAATATCTAAGTAATTTAAAAAAAAAAAATAAAATCTCAAAAAAAATTTAGCAATCAGCCAAAATCTTCCATGTGAAAAAGATCACCTCGAGAAAAATTGGCGCGAAGTTGCCAACCCAACCCCTCTTTTAATAAGAAAGAATAAGAAAATAAGAACTTCTGCATTATTCATTTAGTCAAGTTGCCTCAATTAATAAAACATAACGACTAATAATATTGATTTCATGGCATTCAAATATTTTTGGGCAGTGGAATACTTTATAGTACCAAAAGTCCATGGGACTTCCACACAAAATGGCAAAAAAATGAAAATTTTTCGTTTGTCTTACCTTTACAATATGTGTCATAACTTATATAGGGTGATCCATTTCAAGGTTCCCTACTTTTTTAAAGAAAAAACACTGAAAATTCAAATTGAATGGTGAATGTTTATTATCATTTGAAAGAACATTCTTTTGCATTTATTTTTGAAGAATATGTCTATCAAATGTTGGCCGCGGCTACGTCTCAGATGGTCCATCCGTTGAGTCCAATTTTCGATGACTCGTTCGAGCATTTCGACTGGTAACTGGCGAATGACACGCGTGATGTTTTGCTCGAAAGCCTGAATCGAAGCGGGTTTGCCCGCATAAACTTTAGACTTTACATATCGCCACAGGATATGGTGGCCAATCGAAAAAAATTCATTACATTTATCAATCGATTTTTTTCGTATTGGATTCGTTTTCTTCGCAAGATGCTAGCTTTTAAAAAATGGAATAAAATAAATATGTTTTGCCTATTTCTATAGTTCTTATCGTGTCAGTAAAAAACGTTTTTTTAAATTAACTTTTTTTCTAATTTGTTTAACGACTGATACTAAACCACTACTTCTACATGAAAGGGATATTTCCAAAAATGTTAGCCCTCACAATTTCCTCAGATTTGACGCTTATCCCGGCTCTATCGGGCTTTTACTTCAATATATTTCCAATACTAAAGGAACCATGAAAAATGGAATTAAAAAAAAACTTTGCCATACAAATTACACCAGAAAATGTTATGCACTGAACATCGGCAAAATTTTTATAAACTAGTGTTATTCAGTAACCGAGTTATCCTACCGAAAAAAATATTGAGCATTTAAACTACATCACAAATAATAAACAATTAAAGCAAACATTTGTTTAAGTTTATTTTCTAATTTTTTAATTTTAGTCTACCATTATTTTCAATATTCGGACCGTGAACATTCAAAACACGAATTAAAACCCAATGCATTTTGAAATACATAATGCACTACCTTTATTCGAAAAATATTGTTTTAAGTTTAGTCAATTTTTTTTTTTAATTTTTCTTTATTAAAGAGTCTATGCCTTTCATTATCTTTTTTTCGAAAAATATTGTTTTTACTTTAAAAATATATTATTTATTTCTCATTTTTCTTTCTTTGTTAAAGATTCTATGCCTTTAAGTGCAGTTTTATTGCGCTGGATCTGCGCCCAATTGCATGCCTATGATTTTATGAAGGATCTTAAAGAGGTTTCCGAAGTCTTTACAAATGGCAAAGTTTTGTGTGCTCTAATCAATCGGTAAATATGCAAAACCTGTAACCTGTAATGTCTTCTTAATATTTATCACACAATTTGTTCTATTTGTAATTGCAGTTATCGCCCCGATCTAGTCGACTTCAATGCAATCAAAGATTTAAGCCCAGTTGAAATGAATGATCTCGCCTTTAAAATACTCGACAAAGAGTTGCATATACCCCGCATTATGTCGGGTAAAGATTCCATACAGCTAAACACTGTCGAATCCAAAGTATGGCTTAATTATCTAGAACAAATCTGTGAAGTATTTCGTGGAGAAATACCCCATATTAAACATCCTAAAATCGATTTTAGCGATTTACGCGAAAAATATCGCATCAACTATACGCATGCTCAGCCCGATTTTTCGAAACTTTTACAATTGTCCAGCAAACAAAAGGCCAAATCGCCCACGCAAGATGCTGTGGATGTACCGCAAACGACGGTACAAAGACGTTCCGTCTTGGATGAGGAGAAATTAAAACGTCAACGACGCCATGAACAACTATTGGTGACTGGCGGTAATGTTGCCGCAGCTGGTGCAGGAAATATAGGTAAATTAACAAATAAAAGTAAAATTTTTGAATGTTTCTAATGCCTGGTTTTCTGTTTTATCACAGCACAAACAGATACTCCTCGCCGTGCCAAAAAGCGCCGCAGTGCCGAGAAGGCTGCTAATATTGTAAGTTGTTTTTCGGAATTCATCACAAATGTTTTAGCACATATCTCATGTCATAGAACTTGAAAAGTGATCGAAACTGAAACATGCATTCATGTAAATACAAATTAAAAATCCGATTTTTCCTGCAAATATTCTTTAAAGATCACTTTTCAAAAGTCAAAGAAAAAACCTACAAAAAACTTTATATCACATACATATCTAGATAATTCATCACTTGTTTCCATAAAAATCTTATCACATACATTTGAATTTTATTATTACATGCATATAAAAAAATCTTATAAAGGTTCATTTCATAATAAATCATTATCATGAAAATACACATGTATTGGGTCATGACATCATAACCTCCACTCCATCAACTCATTTATATAAAAAGGTATTTTGTTCAGCCCATATTATATTCATATGTATATCCATGTGTCATGTGTATGTTTATCCTCTTCGCACTCCGTAAAATACCCTTGTTTGTATGTTCAATCCCCAAACCATTACTACGCCCCTGTCCATTATCATAATTGTTTTAAACAAAAACAAGTTGTTTAGCTTTTGTAGGAATTCAAACCAAATAATTACAATGATTAACTGATTAAAAAAAACTAAACATTTTCACATATCTATATAAACTATATAAAATAAACAACCGTCCGTCCTCAGGAGGAACGTCAAAAACGTATAGATGAAATCGAACAGAATCGCCAAGATCGTCAGAGCAAACGTCGCCAACAACGTTATCAGCAAACGCAAAACTTCTACAAATCTTTGCATATGCTGCAAGCCAACATTTTGCTGCGAGAAGCTGATGAGAATACCCCCTTCGAGGATTATTCCATATTTATGTATCGTCAACAGGCGCCAGAATTTAATGATCGTGTCAAAGAGCTGGAAAGAAAATTGCTGTATCCCGTAAGAGAAGATGTTATTGATGATGGCAAATAACGCATGACTTTACAAAAAAAGAAGAAAAAAATGAATTCCTCAGTGTTGTTGATGCTTGCTCTGTTTAATTCGGGCCTTTACAAATAAACAAAAATGCTGTTCTTCTTGTTCCGTAAAACACAACTAACCTCAAACGCCGTTAAAATATAACAATAATTAAAAAACAAATACCGCTTACGTTTTGTCTAACAACTCTGTTTAACTAATTTTAACACTACAAACATAGAAAACACAAATAAGTTGGAATAAATGTAATAATTTAGATTTTATCAAAGGGTTTCCTTGTCATAAATCTTTTGAGAACAATAGAGAATAACAATCGATTGGAAAACAATAGATTTTGTGTCATAAATCTATGTAAACAATGGAATAGATTAATAGAAATGATCACTAACTGTTCAACTATTATGTGATTATCCATAGTGGTTGTGTAAGCGTTATTTTGTCATAAATCTATAAAAACAATACATAGAATAAATTAATAGACAGAACTGATTTCCAAAACTGTTGCTTGCGGCAAATTTCTGAAATTACATTTTTGGTATGGTTTATCTTTATTCTTTACAGCAAGTAATACCTTGAAGGAGTCACCTAAGACCCTGTACACTATGTTTGGGGAAAGTCCGTTTCAAGACATATTAAATCGTTTCAGTTATATCCGTCCGTCTGACAGACTGATTCGGTTTATAACTTACGAAAGATGTGACCAAATTTTGTATGTATTAATATTTCCTCCATATATAGTTCAAGTTTGAAGATGGCCACAGTTTCTGCAGCTTTCTTACCCATAATGGGTTACAATTTGGTGAAATATTTAATGGCTTATAACTTCTGTACTACTTAACCGAAAATTCCTTAATTTCATGCATAGTAATAGTTTTATAGTCACTATAAACTCAAGTTCTTTTTGCTGAAGCTCCAACACAAAGATTCCATTTGTACCAAACCGCATATTTGCCAAGTCCTTTTAGTATTATAACACAAATTCAAATGAAAACCCATTTCTCAATAACTTCTGTTGCGCTATCTTTTCAATGTATTAAAATTGTACATTACTTTGTCATTGATTATAGTCCGATAAAGAAATAGCAAAAAAAAATTCCCAACCTGCTGGCATCTTCCACTTCAGTGTATTCTGAAGCATTCGCTTCAAATTCTCAGGTGGGCTCGAATGTTATGAGAGAACAAATGTTGTTAATTACCGTAATTTAAGATCATTTTAAGCAAGCGCCATAAAAGAGTTCCGGAGCAGCACTTTTACAACGATTTTTAATTCGTACTATCGATAGCACTAGTTTACAAAATTGTTGTCGAAGGGCTGTGCAATCGATTTTTTGGTGTAATAAAGTGCTCTAAACACGAAGTATTTAGTAATTTTGCCCGTGGAAAATATTTTTTTTTGCCAATTTTTCAAATCCTTACTAAATCGACCCAATATGTTGGCATATTTGTTTTACCCTTTTGGATTATACCGCGTGCAATCCAAAAAACGGTCGCCATGACTTTATTGGCTGAAGAACTCGCCTTTGGCACCGATTCAACCCTAGAAACCAACTGTTTGATCTCGGGTGTGTTGTGGTGGATCCATATTTCGTCCACGTTTTTGAAACCCTACAAAAACTCGTCCATATTGCGGTTGAACAAAGGCAAATACTCCTGCGAAGTTGTCACACAATTGCCTTTGTGGCCGATTGTGAGCAAACGCGGAAGCCATCTTGCGGAAAGCTTTCTCATATCCAAGTGATCATTTGAAAAATTGAAAACGCTGAGTCATGTGAGAAGCCTATGGCTTTCACAATCTCTCACATTTTCAATCTCCGATCGGCCCACACCATATGGTGAATTTTTTCTATTGCTTCGGGTTAGAGACCTCAACTGGGCGTTCCAAACGTTCGGCCACAAAGAAATTCAGTTAAACACCTTTTACACCCTACACCACACTGTGGTAAAGGGTATTATAACTTTGTACATTTGTTTGTAACACCCAAAAGGAGAAGAAAATACCCATCGTTTATTATACCGATTGACTTAGAGTTGATTTAATACTTTCTTGTAATAAAGTATAGGTCGCATATATTGTCTAATCACGATAAAAATTTGGCACGTATATCTTATTTGGCCTAAGGACGAACCCACATATATGTTCCTCCCGATGTGGCGCCAAAGCGAAAGAAGATTTTCAACTCAGAAAGGAATATTGATAAATTTTGGGAAAATCGGTTCAGGTTAGATATACCTCCTATATAAATGTTACTCACGATTTGACATCTAAGCGCAATAGAAACTGTATGTTGTATCCTATCAGTAAGAAATTCGGTAGAAAGAGGTTTCATGTTGCTTTTTGAACTACGGCCGCCTCGCAGCTGCGATTTGACTCCGTTGGACTATTTTTTGTGGGGAGCCGTTAAGGATGTGTGCTATGCGAAACATTCAAAGACGATTTATGACTTGAAACACGAAATTGCAACCATAGAAGGCAACACAATCGTAAATGAATAAAGCCGCGGCAGCCATATGAATAAAGTGATGTGCCACCGGAATGTTGAGGCATTTTTTTCGTTGGCCACCCTTTACATATATGTATGTTATTCCCGATTTGCCATGTATGCGCTGTAGAAACTGTATTTCATAACCTATCAGTGCGAAATTAGACATAAATAGGTTTCGTATTACATGAATTAACACTGCCAATTTTGGGGAAGACCGGCTCAGATTTAGATGTAGCCCCCACATGTTCCTCCCGATTTGGTATCAAAGCGATCTAGTTTGTTATGATCAACATCTTCAACTCCTCCTTGGAATACGCCTTGATAAGGAGATGGAGCTAAGTACTTTGTTAACTGAAACGAAACCAATTATTCCGCGCATTGTAAGGAGGTGTAGGGTACTATATAGTCGGCCCCGCCCGACTTTCTGTCTTTCTTTACTGCTTTACCATTGAAATTGTTGGTGCAGAGTTCCCATATTATTTACCAAGCTTCCGCCTCCCTGACCATAACACGGAATTTCCAGGACACAACGAAGTGATTGGAAATGAACGGGCAAACAGTTTGGCTTCAAAGGGCATATAACTTCCAGTAATAAACTTGGAAAATTGGAAACCTTTCGAGGCCACGAAGAATAAGTTGAAGCACTGGGCAGTGATGGCTCACAAAACTGTGTGGAATATCGCAACAGTAGGAGCAACTGCAAAGATTCTGTGGGGTGACCCAAATGAAAAGAAAACAAGAAGTTTTCTGATACTAAACAAGATCGAGATTAGTCATATGATGAGTGTTCTAACGAGACACTCAAGCTTACAAGCACATCTTCATCGCATAGGACTAGCAGGAAACGATGAATGCAGGGCATGCAGGGAAAACATCGGAACGATGGAACATTTTCTGTGTCACTGCCCGAAATTCACACATGAAAGATCCCAATATTTCGGGTCCGACATATTACCAGACTTGACTCATCTCAGAAGATATGACTGGAAGATACTGAGAAAATTCGTGTATAGTACCGATTTTCTGTAACTCGTTAGGTATAACAAGATCGTAAATAAGGAGCGCACAACAGGCTGAACCACTGGCTTAAGTGTATGTGCACGTTTAAACGTCTCTTCTCTCCAGCCTAACCTAACCTAACTTACCAAGCTTAGCCTTGAAGATGTTCAATGGGGGAATATCGGGAATCTCTGGAAATCCATATGTAGTTCTCATAAAATATATTTCGTCATAATATAGTATTGGAATGTCTGAAAAACTTCTAGAGTCTCAAGTATATGATTTCCTGATCATATTTGGGCAACAAATACAAGATGGATCAAATACGATTCGCTATGGAGTACGTGCTTAACTAAAATCGCTAGCTTGTAACGAAAACATGCCTATTGTCACATTGAAACCAGGGTATTCACAGTTCAGGATTGGGTATATAGGCGGCGACCCTATCTGATTCTGTTTGCTAGTCGAACTATGTATATATTATCCTACGAATCGTAAAAATTAAAAAAAAACTTTTTTATTCTGATTAAACTTTGTAATCTAGTATTTGTATATCCTGTGTTATGAGTTTGTGCACATGTTATACGAATCGGCATAGAAGCACTTTCTGAGTCAATTTAGCCATGTCCGTCGTCTGTCCACGTATTCTTGTAATCAAAGTTCAGGTAGCAAATATGAAGTTATCTTTAGAAATTTGGTACAGTGGCATTTCTTAGACTAGGGACGATCCCTATAGAAAATGGGGCATATGGGTACATGTTTTGGTATAGGCCCCATACAAAGGTCCACACCGATGTGACTTATTGACGCTCTAGAGAACACATTTTTCAATTAATCTACCTGAAATTTAAGAATCTATACTTTATATTTGAACTAATCGTCCCTAGTAAAAATGAGGTACATCGTTCCATGTTTTGGTATAGCCCCCATATAAAGGTCCCCACCGATGTGACTTCTTGATGTTCTAGAGAACACATTTTTCAGTCGTTTTGTCTAAAATTTAAGAATCTACACTTTATATTGAACCTAATCGTCCCTAGTAAAAATGGGGTACATCGTTCCATGTTTTGTAGTAGCCCCCATATAAAGGTCCCCACCGATGTCACTTCTTGTCGCTCTAGAGAACACATTTTGCAATTGATCTGGCTAAAATTTAAGAATTTGTACTTTATATTGAACTTAATCGTCCCTAGCGAATATGGAGAGCATCGGCCCATATTTTGATATTGTCCCCATATAAAGGTCCCCACCGATGTGACTTCTTGACGTTCTAGAGAACACATTTTTCTGTTGATCTCTCTGAAATTTAAGAATCTGTACTTTATACTGGACCTAATCGTCCCTAGTAAAAATGAAGGAAATTTAGAAATTTATTCTATTTAACCTGCACTTTTGATAGTAATAATGGTTCTCCGTACATTTGTTGGAAAACAATGGTATGGTGGAGGATATTATAATTTTTTAAAGATCCTATTACATTACATGTAATTATACATTTTCGACCAGTAAAAACTCCCCAGTGAGAAAACTAGACAAAAAATGTCAATTAAAGATTACGTCCTAAAGGAAAGAAATTAAGGCGATTGTGTGTTAATATTTGCACCTCGCGAAATGATATATTCCCTAGAATTTAAATCAAATCAAATATTCAAATTTGCAAAACATGTTTGAAAAATGCAAAGAAAATTCAGCATTTTTTACAGAATCGAAACCGCCATAAGTTTTCATAAAAAAAAATTGTAAAACATTTTTATTTGCTATATTCATAATAGTTTTATCTACTCAAAATGTAATTTGTACCATCTCAAGATGATTTGGAAAAAATGACATATATGTACATATAGTTGAGGACTGTTAGTTGAATTTCCAAACTGATAGGCACTTTTCTCATACATCACCCCAAGCACCCTGATTTATATAGGCAAGAAAACATAACCAAAAAAATTAACTAATACCCAATGTTGTTGTGAATTTTTTTTCTGTTTTAATAATTTTAAATTTTGTTGTGTTTATTTTGATGTTTATTCGTTAGTATTAATTTATATATTATTTTAAATTAAAATTAATTATATTTTCTATTTTCCTTTTATTTTTCCTTAAAAACCCTCCTAATTTTAATTCCTTTTGTTCTCATAATTTTTAATTGCACTCCTTTTTTAACCTTAACACAAAAAACGATTATTCCAAACTTAAAAAAAATAATTTAAAAAAACACCCAACAAACACAAACATGTACACAATTTCCTGACATTTAATTGCATTTTCCTTTACCTTTTCAACCTATTTCCGATCTTTGTCTCGCTATCTGTACACACCAACCACATCCCGGAATGCGAATTTAACAAAACCACAATCCTTTGACATTTGATGATATATCTGCTACACCACAAACCTCCACCAAAAATCCATCCATCCATTTGCCCGACCATCATCTGCCCCGCCCTCATTCCTATACCAAATGTCCTGTGTATTATGTAGGATCGTGAACGTGGAGACATACCCTCGTCCGCACCACGTTCAAATAATGATGAACAATTTAGCGATCGCATTAAATCTATGGAACAACGAATAACCTCCTCTTTTCGTGGTAACGATAAGAAACCCAAAGATTTAATGCGTGCCATTGGTAGAATTGATAGCAACGATTGGAATGTGCGGGAAATCGAAAAGAAAATCGAACAATCCAAGAAAACCGAGGTGCATGGCCCCAAGGGCCGCGAGAAGGTGCCCAAATGGAGTAGAGAACAGTTCCAGGCACGCCAACATAAAATGGCAAAACCCACACGTCAAGATTCGGCCGAAGAAAAGTTCAAAGAAATCGATCAAACATTGAAAAATCTTGATAAACAATTAAAAGAGGGTTCTGTGCTGGAGGTGGGCGAACGAGGTCGCAACAAGGTGGCCTCCATAGCCGGTCAATTTGTAAATCGCGATGTGACACCGGAAGAAAAGAACCAAACCCCTCCCCCACCAACGAAATCAGTGAGTACCATCTGTCCGCAAACCAAAAAAAAAACAAACAAAATCTCTGGCCACACACTCAAACCACTCCACTCACTATATCTAACAGATAACACTCAAGCACAACACAAATGCTTTGATTTTTTGTCCCAATTATTGTTATTATTATTTGATTTACTAGTTGTTTTTATTTTTTTATAGAGAAAGTTCACAAAAACCGTTATTCAAGCGACAAACTTAATAGAATTATTGAAGAATTTTTTGAACTCCTAAAGAAAAGGGACCTCCATCTGCTTTCACATTTATTTCAAATAAAAAATAATAACTCATAGCTTCATTTTATTTTGCCTTGCAATAGTTTTGTAAAATATGCACCTTTCATGAGTTAAAGAAAAAAAAAAACAAATCATAAAATCAATAAATCATTTCTTTAAATAATCCATGTAAATTTTAAATAATAATGCCTATATTTTCTTTTACAGTTCATCATCAACTATCATATATGCTTTTGTTATTTAATATATTAATTATATTTTTTTATGATTATTATCCTTAGAGCACCAAGGTGGCCTTGGCTTTTAAGAAACAAGCCGCTTCGGAAAAATGCCACTTCTGCCGGCAGACTGTGTATCTGATGGAAAAACTGCAAACCGAGAATTTAGTAATGCATCGCGGTTGTCTCAAATGTCATCACTGTCATACAAATCTGCGTTTGGGTGCCTACGCCTTCGATCGTGATGATCCCAATGGCCGTTTCTATTGTACTCAACACTATAGACTCCCTGCGAAACCCACACGACCGGTTGTACGGAAACCAGGACAAAGGGTAAGTTTTTTTTATTTATTACGCAGTATAAGTGGAAAAATATGTGAATCTATTGAATTATGAATGCTATTCCAGTAGAGTTAAATCTTAGCAATTTTTTTCCTAAGTTAATGAAGCAGGACATTTGAAAGGACTATAAAGTTTTGTTCAAAATATAAAGGGGTGGGCCATTTAACATTTTAAATTTGAACTACCGATTACTTTGGCTTGTGATTTGGGTCATTTGGATTATTTTCTGTGGGGAGCCAGTAAGGGTAAAAGTTACGCAAATAATCCAAAGACAATTGAAGCGTTGAAACATGAAATTGATGTTGCCATTGAAGAGATTCGACCCGAAACAATCGAAAATGTACTGTAAGATTTGGTTGATAGGTTGAGGTACTGCCGAGTCAGTCGTGATAGTCATATGAATGATATTGTGTTCCATTATTAAATGACAAAGTTCAACCCTTCCAATAAAAACAGAAATTTGAAAAAAATATCAGTATTTTTTTTATAGCCGATTCAGATTTAAAATTTTAAAGGTCCTCCCTGTATTAGCCCAATTGGTTAGTACTTGTACTTTCTAAGGCCCCGGGCAAGTCTCAAGAGGCATTACATACTCTAATTGGGGATTCCTTTGAAGTGCAGCCCTCAAAGGTCGCCATATTGAATTCTTTGGCCTTATCAAAAGACAATGTTTCGCCGACGGAACTACAGAAAGTTGCTGATATTAATCGTGCCTATATCCAACAAAATTACAAGAAACCAAGGTTGTTTTCATCGCAAAAGGGAAACTCATCCCATACAGGAGCTAAGTATATCCGGCCGATTAGTCTATCGCCATTTCTCCTTAAAACTCTAGAGAGATTAATATGTAGATAGTTACATTAGGACTACTGTCTAATCAACAGCATGCCTACAGCAGGAGCATGTCCACCGAAACCGCCCTGCTTGATCTAGTCAGCTTTATTGAATGATCACTCTCTGTTAATGAATGTACTGTGGTAGCTTTTTTAGATATAGATAGAGCCTTCAATAAGAAAAGTCCAGCCTCTATTATTACACTATGTGTGCAAAATGCTCTTACAAAGAAGTTAGTAAATTCAGACACAATTTTCGTATGTTAGGAAAAGAAGTTTCATGTCAAAGAACAAAATAAAGAAAACACTTCAAGAAATGTTTCTTTCAAAACACCCGACACCCCCGCTCATTCCCTTACCACTGAAAATTCCCCACCAAAAACAATGTTATATCAATAGTCGTAGAAATTGATGGATTTTTTGGGTGATATATAAGACAAAAATATTCCTTGTAAAAACACACTATATGTCGCCAGAATGTACTTTAATGGCAACCCAGTGGTTTTTTATATACATCGTATTTATCCACAAAGTTTGCTGGGTGAACGAAGAGGTTAGTAAATGCAGACACAATTTTAGTATAGAAGTATTCGGAATAGATTTCCATGTCAAGGAAAAAATTAAAGGGGACGCTTCAAGAAGCATTTCTTCCAAAACACGGGACACCCCCGGTCATCCCTTACCCCTGAAAATCTCCCTCCAAAAATAGTGATATATTAATCATATCAAAAGTTATACAAATCAATATACATATATAAAAAACGATAGTGTTGCCATAAAAGTGTATTGTGGGGACTGTAGTAATTTTTTACAGGGAATCTTTTTTCCGTATACATCACCGAAAAAATCGCTCGATTTCTACGACTTTTAATATATCATTCTTTTTGGTGGGAGATTACCAGGTGTAAGGGGATATACGATGGTGTAGGATGTTTTGAGAGAAATACTTCCTAAAATGTCTCCTATATAAAATACGATGTGGACACTGGCTTGGCATTAAAGTGCATTGTGGGGACCTATAGTAATTTTTTACGAGGAATATTCTTGCCGAATATATCACCCAAAAAAACCATAGATTTCTACGACTATTGATATATGTATCATTATTTTTGGAGGGGTATTTTCAGTGGTAAGGGATGAGATTATTGATTTCGAAAAGCCTAAATTTCGTATAGCCTAAATTATTAATTGAGCCAACTTGACTAAACAAATGATGCAGACGTTCTTATTTTTGGGGCTGCTTTCACGTCCAATCCTCAGAATTTAGTCCCAAAATCATGTGTTGTACTGTGTGATATTCTGGCCCACCACTGTTTCAAACAGTAACTCACGGGAAGTCGTCGAGGAGGAAGGCCCGCTTACGCATGGAGGGGACAAGTTCACAAAGAAATTGCCAAAACGAGAAAAAGCTGGAGTGAGATCAAAAACATCTCAATGGATAGATCAAACTGAAGATCATTTGTTGAGGCCCTATGCTCCTTATGGGATCGAAGGGAACATATATATATAAGGGGATGAGCGGGGGTGTCGGATGTTTTGGAGACATACTTTTTGAAATGTCCCCTTTAATTTTTTCCTTGACATGGAACACCTATTTCAATGCCTTATATACTAAAATTGTGCCTGAATTTACTAACTTAGACTTAGGGGGCTGTCACTATGGTCAGGAAACGTCTACGGACATAGTGTCATTCTAAACACAATGCCTGACCTTCTGGACACGGTTAATTACACTACGAATTAGCCACTTTTTGACAAGAAGTATACCAAATATCTTAGGATATATGAGATTCGTTATCTGGTATACTGGCGGTTCCAAACTCAACAACCTAGAGGACTTTGATGTATTTTCCTGAGGAACTTCAGCTATCCATTGCAGAAAGGCTGCATGATCACTGTAGTGTCTACCAGACAGAAATCTATTATAGAGTTAGCGGAATGGCTAAAATAGTAATGTTCTGACAGTCTATCAAATACAAAAGACGGTATCAATATTTTATCTGATACTAGTCAGGCTGCTATCAAGTCCCTAGAAAATTCCTGAATTCAAAAACTGCCCTCAACTGTTGCAGATCCCTTAACGAGATGACTGCACCGTTCAATATATGGGGGCAGATATGGGTGCCGGGCCACAGGACGTACCAGGGAACAGCAAAGCAGATGAACATGCAAGTCTATGAACTATCTCACACGATCCAGGGGAACTGAAATGGGTAGACATGCCTCCAGCGACCTGCAAACTCTTCTTGAGAGGTAGTGTGACAGGTGGTCACTAGACAGGAACTGCATACATTCCAGGCTTATGTGGCCCTGTCTAGAACGGATTACAGCCGAATATTTTTAGGGTCTTAGAACACTCCTGCGATTCGCTACTTTTTACATAGCAAATGATATTTAGTAAAGTTTTGAATACAACTTTAAAACCCAATTCTATTTGAAGGGTTGTTGATTTTGGAGCCCCCTTGGCTGAGAGTTTTCCATACCAGGGTATTAGTTGCATTGTTATATTGTCACTATTTTCCCCAATTTTCAATTAACCTCAAACTGCAGTTTCCGGTGAATCATTACAAAGTTAATGAATTAATATTTTCTTTACAGAAATCTACAACTCATGCCAGTGAGGCCATTGCGGCGTCGGGTGCTGCTGCAGCTGCTGAAAGTCGTACTCCGACTGCTGAACAGATGGCTGAATACGCCAACAGTGAGTCGGCTGGTGAAGAACCTAAAACGCCCGAAAAGCGAGGTCCAGTGGATAGTGTAAGCAAAATGGATCTCCTGGAGCGTGGTCAGACACCAGAACGTATTGAATTCGAAAACACTGATGCCATGTCCGACGGCGAACCCTCCGAAGAACATATTATCGATGAACACGAATGGTCGGGCCGTAATTTCTTGCCGGAATCCAATAATGATTCCGAATCAGATCTTTCGAGCTCAGATGAATCGGATACAGATTCCGATTCGGAAATGTTTGAAGAGGCCAATGACTCACCATTGGGGGCCCAGACTTTACAATTGGCTTCCGAATGGATTGGCAAGCAGAACTATTCAGATAGTGATGATTCAGATGATTTTTATGATTCCAGCGAAGGATTGGCGGGTAAATTTAAATTTTGAATTAAAAAACAATTAGAAAAAAATATATATATAAAACTTCTTGCAGATGATGGCAAAGATGATACCGAAGGCGAAGAATTTGCTAAGGCTCGCGAACTGCGGCGCGAAGAAGTTCGCTTGCCTCCCCTACCTCCCAATTTGCCCACAGATACTGAAACCGAGGTAAGCAAATGCCCAACTTTTATTTAACATATGAGAATTTCTTTTTAATAAAGCATTTTTTCTTTAAAAAAAAACAAACAAACTACATACGCACACTCATTTCCTACAACACCTATAAAACAATTTATCCCCCTTTTTCATATTTTTTTCATGTAAATGGTGTTGGTTTCATATATATCGTTAAACAAATTTATATAAATATAAACAATTTAGATTAAATCTAACTCGGAAACAAACGAAAATATTTCTCCAACCAACGAAAAGGTGGCAAAAGAAGTGGAAACTACTTCTGAGGCCACTTCCACAAACAACGATGCAACGAATTCAAAAAGTACGGATAATAAAGTTAATGAAATCAATTTATTAGAATCTCCAGTCGATATTAATAAAGAACGTAAAGAATCTGGAGCTGAGATCCCAAACAACGAAGCAACGAATGCAAAAAGTACGGGCAATATAGATAATGAAATCAAGTTATTAGAATCTCCCATCGATGCTAATTCGCGTAAGGACTCTGGAGCTTCTGACCAGTCGTTTAAGTCAACCACATCTTCTCCGCAAATGTCAAATGGCAGCGAACAAAAACAAGTAACTCCCATGACCACCAAGGCGGACATAGAGAAACTAGAACAAAATTCCGATCGTAAACTAAGTGCCGAAATAGATGCCATCAGTGCCAAACTGTATCACATGAATAATGTGGTTAAAATGAACAAGGATTTGGATACCATAGCCAAAGAGAATCTTATACAAAGTGATATTTTGAAAAAATTAAGCATGAAAGAAAAATGGTTGGCCGATAAACAAGCTGGCGCAGCAAATCCTTTGGTGGCGGCCAATACGAAATTTGAAGAAAAGGTTGATAAAATCCTGCAGCCCGTTTCAAAATTCAAAGATGAGTTGGTAACCAAATCAAAATTCCTCGATCAACCGGCAATAAACAATCAAGCCGCCACAAATCCTTATGCTCCAAAATCACAATTTAAAGATGTCTTAAAGAAGGCCGGAGGAGAAGCTACAACTCCAGTTGTAGGCTTGGAAAGTCAGACTACCGCAAAAGGAGAAAAGCCAGAGAAGCCTCTCGACAGCCGTGAAGTTCTTAATCAGATAAAACAGATGATTAACAAAGAAAATGAACAATTGAAGGCGGCGACAAAGAAACCACCCAGCCGAACAAATAGTTTCAAGAGTAACTCTTCTACCCAGAAAAGCCCTTTACTAAAACCCAAATCTGCCGCTGAACTTAATCGCCTTAACGCCGAAAATAGCGGCAAAATGGAAATAGAAAATATTTTGGGGATTGTTAAGAATATAGAAATTTCTAAATCAGAGAAATCATTGAGTGACAAAAATAATCCTAAAGACAAGGACGCCGCCGGCAATGATATGGGCAAAATGCTGTACAAAATTGAATCGAAATTTTCCCCCAAACCCAATAAGCGTTTAAATGAGAAGCTCAAAGAAATCGAAGCTAAAAACTTTTCCGGCACTTTAGATAGCATTAAATCGCAAATGGAAATGCCCACCGTGAGTGCTCAAGCGGTACCGGCCAATGTGGATCTTTCAAAATATTTCCCCAATCAACAGCAGCGAAAAGATTCCACCAGTGCGGTGAATAAAAATCAAAAGGCCCTCAATGAAGTGGATTTGACCAAATACTTTCCCACCAGTCCGGCGCCACAGAGACGAAGCTCAGTGGTTACCGTGGCCGACAGACTGAAAAAGAGTCAAACGGAAAAGGCTTTGGATGCAAAGGCGAAAGAAACAAAAACGAGCCCAGGCAAAGCCAATGCTCCCAAACGACAATTGTCTTTGAGCGGAAGCTCTAATTTCAGTTTAAAGGATAACCAAATGGATGGAGCTATAGATTTAGAAAAAATGAAACCAAAAGTAGTAACCACCGCTGCAGTAGTGACAGGCTCCTTAACTATTGCTAATAAATCCAACAACAAAGTTGCGACCAACACGACGTCCGCAAACACTTCGACAAAATCAAATAACAAAGTTGTCAGCCCCACATCCTCGACAACGACGGCTGCAAAATCAAGCCCCAAAGTTGTAACCACAGCCGCTGTGGCCACCACCGCCAAAAAAGGGAAAAATGTTAAAATAATTAAGAAAATTGTACGCAAGGGTTCACTAAAGAAACCCAACAAAGACGATAAGAAATCAATTATAGCCCGCGATGAGGATGACCTAATTCTAGATGAAATCTTACAAAACGGCAGTGATGAAATGCGTTCACCCAGCTTGGAATACCAACAGCTATTCCAAGAAGAACGATCACCCAGCGATGATCTATCGGATAAAATTGAACTTATACTTGAAGAAACTGGCATCAATTTGGGCATAAGCAAAGCGAGATCACCCAAACTGCTTAAAGCCAAATCCTTTGGTGAGGGTGAACTGCAACCACGCAGAGATAGCATCACCGAGAATACTAAACACTCACCCCACAAGGAGGAAGGTGATCTTCCCAGTGGGGTACAAAATATTCTCAAACGTTTTGAATCGATGAGTTCCGTATCAGCTGCATCGGAATCTTCTAATTTCAAATTAAGGCGCATGGAATCAACCACCAGTAATTTAAATAAATCGAAAGAGTCCATTGTCTCACGAGAATCGGATAGCTTTAGCGATTTGGAAAAAACCATGGAATATCTTAAATCCGAATGGCGAAGTGAGGCCACGAATTTCTTGCAAAAGAAAAGAACCGATTTTAAGAAGACCAAAGCGATAAAACAAAGAACGCCCCATGCCGAAGAAGTAGTAGAAGAGGTAATTCCACAAGAAAATCCTTTTGCTGAATATAAAGATTCCAAATATGCTAAATTTTTTGGTTTTAAACAAAAAAGTCCAGAGAAAATAACTAAAGCACCAGCAAAACAAACCAAACAAACGCTGCTAAAGCAAAAAACACCGGAAAAAAGAAAATCACCTTTGAAAAAGAAACAAAAGTCACCGGAAAAGAAAGCGAAACCTCAGCCATCACCAACAAAAACAACAGCAACCACAAAAGAGACAACAACAACGAACAGCAAACCTAAGGTTTATGCTTCCCTAGAAGAATTGGCTTTGGTTAGTAAAAGTGAGGAATTGACTAAACCAAAGGTAGTGGCAGAGGTTATTACAAAGCAAGAAGTTAAGAAAGATGAGACAACAAATGTAAAGTCATTGGATATAAAAGCAAATGATGTGGCGATGACTTCTGTACTCCCCTCAGAGTTAATTTCAAATGCAGTAGAACCACCCGTTGTCCCCACAGTTTTAAAACCAGAATCTTACAAGCAGGAGGAGTTAAACAAACCTGAAGCAACTATGCAAAATCCTCTTATTGATGAGTCGTCTGTCCTCGAAAGCCAAGATCCCCCCACCACCGAAAGTAGTTCACCCAAACGTCCTTTGGTAGAAGATATACGCAATTTACCTAAAACTGGCTGTGATAAATCCTTAAGTAGTTCGCGACGAGGTTCTCAAGCCAGTATACAGTCTAGAAGACAATCGATTGTTTCATTTAGTGAAATAACTATAGATAATTTAGATTCGCTGCTAGATCCCGAGTCCCTACAAGAACCTCTTAATAAATCAATACTGTTAAATGAAAACTTCGACGAAGACTCACTGTGCACATCCATCAGCAAGAGTCCCAGTATACCACCGGTAACCGTTCAAATGCGTGGCTCCTCTGAAGATGAGAGTATAGAGAACTTATTCAGTCAATTCTCCGATGAAATGTTGGTTAATGTTGAATTTGATTCAAATGATGAGTTGATTGAAATTATACCAGCCGAAGAGCCGTTAGACAATAATATAAGAGACTTGGTGGAAAGTCCTGACAATATCGTGAGAGATGTGCGAGAAGAGCTTTCACATAATAGTACAAGAGAATTTGAGAGTGGAGAACATCACAGTAGTATGAGAGATTCCGAAGAACCTACACACCATGGCGCAAATGAATTGGAGAGTGGAAAAGCTCACAATAGTAATATGCGAGATTCGGAAGAACCTCCGCACAATAGAGGAGACTCCCAACTTAACATGCTCTCACAAAGCCCCTCTCCTATAAGACTTCATGTTCCTCTGCAAACGATTTCGAATGATACCAATTTCCCACTCAGACCAAAACGTAGACAGAAAAGCAAATCCTCTTCGTACTCAAGTGATTCAACACCTCCTTTGGCTCCCCAGCGACTTAAAAAGAAACTATCGAAACTCTCACCTTCCGATATGCCTCCTTCTGTACAAGATTTGATGCAAGTTGTATGTAAAATCGAACCTCCACAAGACGAGACGATAACGAGCGGCAAAACAAAACCTTTACGCTTTCCCCGTCTAATCGATGAAGATGATGTGCTCATCGAAGATACACCAATTGCCAGTAAATTATTTACCCAAGATAATAAAGCAAAGAAAACTCTTCCTCAAGAACCCGCAGAGAAAAATTCCCAAAAGGCTGAAATCAAAATTTCCTCAAATATTGTAAACGATGGTTTTGGTTATGGACCAAATAGGAATTCTGAAAATGTCAGCGAATTCACCAAAGTTCTGAAGCCACTTGAACCCGAGGTTCCCCAGGAAGATACCAGCAAAATGGAGATTACTGCCACCGATTCGGACAGTGGGAAATATCAGGGTTTAAAGGCAAAAGCTCCTTCAGTGGAATGGAATATGGAAATGTTACCCAACAGTCCTATGCCTAGGCATAAAAATCTACAGAAACATCTAAAGAAACCAGAATCAATGGAAAGTCTGACAGAAGTCAACAGACAACAACAAGATTGGGATATGGAAATGTTACCAAAAAGTCCTATGCCTGAAAGAAAACAAAGCGAAGCCACAGAAAATCTAAATAAAACGAAAGAACTAACAAATGATTCTAAAAAATCCGAGGCCGTAAATGAGCCTAAGACGACTCAGGTTCAGAACCTCCGTGAAAATAAAACAAATGAGACTCAAAATGAAACTCAAACTCCCTCCAACATAAATAATGTACGCAGAGATTCAAATTCACTATTAAGGGAAAAATCTCCCACGAGTTCTATAAAAATACTCAATAACATTGATGTCACCACAGAGGATTCGGAAAAACGATTAATACAAGAATTTGAAGTGGAGCGACGACAAGCTTTGATACAACGCGATAAAGATTATAGTGTCATTGAGAAGCCCGAAATGAAACCACCCCGCAAAGGCAGTGCGGCTAGCGGCAGCAGCAGTAATTCTTCAAAACTCACCACTCCGTCCAAACAAAGCCCCCGCGACTCTCGCAGAAGTTCACAACAAAGTTTGCCGCCGCAGCAGACTCGTGGAGGAACACCGCCCATGATGAAACCTTTAGAGCTACCCCCATCTTCTGCGGCGACCACGGCACCCTCATCAAGACGCAGTTCATTTGCATTTATAGAATTGTTAGATAATAAACCTGTTATAGCCCCCATGCCCAAGAAATTGGAATTACCCAAGATAGAAGATGAGGTACTAAAGCCTGACAATCTTACTGCCGACATACCCGAAGAAATGAAAAACCGGCCTTGGCCTAAGCCCCAACTTGAGGAGGAGGATGATGAAGATGAAAAACCTGAAAATGAAGAAGCCGATTTTGAATCCTCTGCCATAGAATATGCCAACGCAAATACCGCCCATGGGCCCAGAAGACAATGGCCGGATGGCAGAACAATTTTCGATAAAAATAAAAAGAATAAAACAAAAGCCAAGCCACGATCTGAGACACCAGAGATGGGCCATTATGCAGCCGATTTGCTTTGGGATTCCGCAAAGCCCTCCTCAAAGTCTATTAATGATTTAACTAAATTATCCGCGCCTTATAGCTCAAATTATTCATTGGCCACATCGGGACCCCGACAAATGTCAATGTCCAGTAATGAAAGTGAATTTGACTTGGGGAGGACAAATAAATCAACAACACCGCAAAGACCAGGACGTCATCACCCGCAAACGTTTAGCCCCCCGACCACAGCGGCAATGGATGCTAACACTCTAATGCTCTTGGAACGCAGTAAACGGTTGCATGATCGTAAACGTGATTTCGTCAATGAACGTGTTGTGGAACGTAATCCTTATATGAAAGAGGTTATAGCCGCCGAGCGAAGAAATTCTCTAGGTGATACGGCTTACAAAATCGATTCAGACGATGACGATATCACAACGACGTCTTATAGGCCTAGGCACTATGCCACAAATGTGGGAAGCAGCACTACCAGTCGATTTCCTAGTTCCCGAGCATTGGGCAGATCCTACAACACACAAAACTATGATTATGTGCCCAGCTATGCGGATTCCGCATCGATGTATGGCAGCAGTCGACGTTTGCCCACCGCAGCACCTGTATCCTCGCTAAACAGTACCTACTCGTATAAACCATATACAACTTCGTCCAACTTAGGATATGGTACAGGACGCAGTTCATATCTAAACGATATTTCCAGCAGACGTTCGCCTTCACTTTATCGCGAACGGGGAGTAGGAGGGGATCTTACAAACGACTCATGTGTTCTATCTTAAGTTTTCAAATTTAAATTATTGTTCACCGCCATGAAACCAAATCAACACCACCACTTAGCTTAAATGCATAATCCCTAGATTCCAACTACCCAACAAAATCCAAACCCACCGCCACCAAAAAATACCCTCTACCCAGCGATCCTCCAGTCCAGCTCTCAAAATCATCAAAACAAATGCTCTTGGTGTGCTTAGAAATTAGAAAAACTAAATAAAACAGAAACGCTAAGCCCAACGACCCTTTCTCATCATGTGGTGTGGTGAATCCACATCCTCACCACCAACAACAAGAAAACCACCACAACTACCACCACCACCACTACTACTACTACTACTACTACCACTACTTCCTCTAAAGTTGTAGACATAACGAGAAAGGAGAGGGCTGGTGAAATTGTGTTGAATGTTTTGCTATTATAACTTCATTGGGTACGATCTTAAAAGGTAAATCAGAAAGAATCTAATGTTGTGATAAACAAAAAAAATATGTTTCCCTAACTCTGTTGTCTGCCAAGGCCTATACGCCACCGCCGCCTTCACCAATCTAATCCACAATTAAAAACAAAAGCTGTTTTTAAAAGCCGTTCTAACCCCCTCCAAAATAAAACCGCTGCCGCTGATTGTCTTTTTTTCTGATCATCTTGTGTGGATCATCACCATAAATGTTTATTTTATCTACCTTTTTGTTCTACATACATATATTGTTATTTCAAGCTAACCCACCTAAACATTTAAACAAACTCGTTCGTATACATAAAACTACATACAATTTTATATTTAATATAATTGTGTTTAAACCTTTTTGGATCGTACCTAAAAAGGATGTTTTTGTTAACTCCATGTTCTCCATGTATTTATTTTCTTTTGTACGAGTATATATGTTAAGCATGTTTCATTTTTTTAAAATAATTTTATGATGAATTAATTGTTTTGTTCGCTTTGTTTTTTTATACATTTACGCATGTCTTCTTTTGGTATGTTCTAATGTTCTTACGGCGTTATATTACAGGTCCAGAGTGATTCTGAAAGTTCTACATCTGATGAATTAGAACATAATTCTGCTACCGAAATTTCCACAGATTCTGAATTTGATAATGATGAACTCATACGTAGTGCTCCAAAGATATTTATCGACGATACTCATTTGAGGAAACCCACTAAAGTGCAGGTATGTTATACGTTTTTTTTTTTAAATTAATATGTATTACTACATAGAGCACACTTATAAAATATTTCGTACAATAGTAGTGTAACATCTCAAAATCTGAAATTTAACACAAGGCTCATTTAAATGGCCTATACAGAAATAACACTGTACAACAATTTTGAACTGAAAACAGTTTTATGCACTTACAGATTAATATTAATTTTTTAATTGTCACAATTACAAAAAATTCGGGAAAATCGGCCTGAAAATACGTGAAAACCCTCACACGCTGAAATCAAATTCCTATTCGCACTGACACTCGCTAATGGAGGGAATGTCTTTGGTCAGAACACATCAAAGCCAAAAACTTACCACAAACACCAAAAAACGGTCAAATTCCATTCAAGAACACGCTTTTTAAATATTCGTGCAGCAATGTTATTCATACGCCCTAGTGGTCGAATAAATATACCAGTAAATTTTTTTTTATGTTTTTTGGTGTTTGTCTTAAGTTTTGGGATTTGGTGTGTTCTGACAAACATATATAGTAAAATTGTATGGCCAACATTTTTGTAAAACATTTCATCCCCGCTCTCCCAATTTTTAGGGGTGTTTTTTACGATTTATTAAAATAGAACCAAGAATTACCGTTACGTGGGGAAGCTAGAGGGTTAATGTGTTCCACAAAAATATTGGCCTTAATGTTTTCCGCAAAGTTCACACTTCAGACATAAAGAACACATAGTTTCAAATACCGAAATGCTGCACGAACAGGCAAAAGGGGGGAAACTTTAACCCCCTGTAAAATAAAATTCCGATGTGATCTTTCAAAACGCCGATACACGTATGTATATATCTTTTTGTCTCCTCTAACAGAATCTATTGTCAGAACACCGTTATTTTTCTGTTATATTTTGATTAATATTTATGTTTGTGGTTTGTCAGAGATCGCTCTAAAAAAAATTTGATTTTAAATAGTCTTCTTTATCCTCCCCGTGCCCAACAACAAAGATTATATTTTCCCTTAAAGATAGTATAATGAAATTATGCAGTTTAACAACAACAAAAATTAAGCTCGACTAATTACAATACTAATAAAACCGCTCTTTGTATGACGTTTGATATATGGTACGAATTGATTGCCATTTTTTATAGTTAAGGGGGTGTGAAGCGTGTGAGATTGTTTTGAGAGAAATAATTCTCCAAGGGGGGTTCCCTTTATTCCATTCTTTAGACTGAAGCGTGTATTCCGAAGTCTTCCACTTCAAAATCACGTCCGGGATAACAAACCTCTCTGATTTCCTTGCAAACTTTGTGGTCGAATATCGCTTAAACAAGAGCTTACCTAGAAAAACGGCTAGCACCACTGGATTCAGCAAGGTACATCCATAGGGTCTCCGTTCTGTTACATTTTTTGGACTAGCATAGTGTAATTAATTATTATTCTTCTAAGATTAATTGTTTTCGGGTTAATTCCATATCTTTGTAATATCACTTCTTTCCAAATTAAATTAAACATTGGAAGAACAAAAAGGAGCTTAGGTACGAGAGTAAACGAATATGATACAGACATACGAAAACGAAAAACAACAACGGCTCTTGTGCAACATTGCATTGAACCTGGGCATACAGCAAACACACAGAACGTCAAAATATTAGATAGAGAGAAACATGAGAATAAGAGATTTACTCTGGAGAGCTTGCGCATCCAACAACAACTACAAAGTGCAATAAACCTCAAAGAAGACAAAGACAACACGAATGCAATATACACCATAGCATTAGTTTAAGTTAGTCGGATGTGATGTGAACTTAGGCAATTGCTCTGTGATATTAGTTTTTAAGTTTTTGTTTATATTTGCAATTATTTTTTAAATTTTGTGTTTTCTGTTGTGCAGTTTTTGTGTGACTAAGACACTTATTTATTAATGTAAATCTAAACAAAGGTTAAAGATTAAATGTAAGTGCAATTTCTATGTTCATTAAACTTATTGTGATTCGCTTTTCTAACTATGTTGTCATATTATGTTGTTGACAGATCCAATAAAATAATCATCCCTGAAGATGCTGCAAAAATCCCAGCGAAACAAACAATAAAATAAATAATCTTTTATAGGCATTAAAACATAGACCTTAAAAGCCCGTTTTAAATAAAATTAAATTTTGAGAGCTAAAAAATATCACTCACTTGGAAACAGAAGTTTAGTAACTGTCGTTAAAAAATGAAAAAAATTGATTTTTTCAAAAAAAAAAAAATGTGTACATAAAGAAACCGTAACAAATAGATAGCAAAAAATTTAGTCTGTTCCAATTAAAGAAAGTTTGCATCCTAACAAGGGAAATACCGTTTTTGAAAAATCTTTCCATACTATAATAATAAATAATAGAGGCAAAGATGGTCTAAAAGCCAGGAGAATATCGTAGTTATAACTTATAACTTTGATTCCAGTCCATACAAATGCTTTACACTGTGTGCTGTGTAATGCATTTATAGTACATACAATTCCCTGAAAAATTGCCGTTATTGTCACGCCCCTTTCGATGCCTCCCACACAAATGGACCATTTTGCACAAAAATATATTAATGGCTTATAACATTGATTTCAGTCCAAACATATACTTGAAATTGTGTGCAGTGTAATGCTTTCATAGTACATACAGTACCAAGAACAATTGGCGTTATTGTCAAGCCACTTTAGGTGCTTTCTATACAAATGAACTATTTTGCACAAAAAGTTAACGGCTTATAACTTTTATTACAGTCCATACAAACACAGGCCCCTTTTGGTACCTCTCAAACAAAATGTAAAAAATATGAAAACTAATTTTTTTTTAGTTCCCTTGCTTTTACCATTTTGGTTATAATGTATAGCGTGATCCATTTCGAGGTTCCCTACTTTTTTAAAGAAAAAAAAAACAGAAAATTCAAATTGAATGGGGAATGTTTATTATCATTTGAAAGAACATTCTTTGGCATTTATTTTTTGAAGATTATGTCTATCAAATGTTGGCCGCGCCTACGTCTCAGATGGTCCATCCGTTGAGTCCATTTTTCGATGACTCGTTCGAGCATTTCGACTGGTAACTGGCGAATGACACGCGTGATGTTTTGCTCCAAGGCCTGAATCTATGCGGGTTTGTCCGCATAAACTTTAGACTTTACACATCCCCACAGGAAAAAAGTTTAACGGTGTGATATCACACGATCTTGGTGGCCAATCGACCGGCCTACAACGTGAAATTATCTGCTCACCGAAGTGTTATCTCAATAAATCCATTGATTGATGCGATGTGTGGGAAGTGGCGCCGTCTTGTTGAAACCAAATGTTGCCGAGATCACGAGCTTCAATTTCAGGCATCGATTAGTCGGTTATCATGGCACGATAACGGTCGCCATTGACGGTTACGTTCTCACCGGCATCATTTTTGAAGAAATATGGACCGATGATTCCACCGGCCCACAAACCACACCAAACCGTTGTTTTTTCTGTATGAAGTGGCAGCTCTTGAATCTCTTCAGGTTGCTCTTCGTCCCAAATGCGGCAATTTTGCTTGTTTACATACCCATTGAGCCAGAAATGGGCCTCATCGCTGAACAAAATTTGTCTCGAAAACGTCGGATCTTCTTGGAACTTTTCAAGAGCCCATAGAGCGAAGCTATGTCGCTTGGGAAGGTCGGGCGGCTTCAGTTCTTGCACAAGCTGTATTTTGTATGCTTCCAATTTAAGATCTCGACGTAAAATGCGCCAAGTCGTTCCATACGTCAGTCCGAGTTGCTGCGAACGGCGCCGAATCGACTCTCCACGGCCTTCATGTACACTCTCAGCTACGGCCGCTACATTTTCTTCACTGCGTGCTGGACGTGGTCTATTCGGTCGAATATTATCCAATAATGAATGCTGGGTCTCAAGATGGGTGATGGTGTTGCGAATAGTACGCTCAGTAGGCCGATTATGTTGACCATAAGTTGAGCGAAGTGCATGAAACACATTCCTCACAGAACTTGAATTTTCGTAATAAAGTTGAACGATTTGTAAACGTTGTTCAGGCGTAAGTCTTTCCATGATGAAATGCCAAACAATACTTAACAAAAATAACATGACACGACTCACACGTGATCTGTAAAAAAAAGGCTATTGAAAAAAGTATCACCCGTTATTTAAGGTAGTTAATTTTTGGCTAAAATGTTTATAAATAGGTAAAATAAGATCTCACTATCATTTTTTTTTAAATTTTTTTTTAAATTTATTGGAAAAAACGGTCGAATTATTTCCACTTTTTGAATTCGTACCACTGTGTACAGTGTTTTGCAAAAACAGACGAAAATTACCAGACCACCGTTAACTTTGCAACAATCGGTTCATCCGTTCGATGGCAATTACAAATTTCGTGAAACCCAAATCTCATTTTTTTAATTTTTTCTAAATTTAAAATAACTATAATTTTTTTTAAAAAAAATTGAAGAAAAAAAATGATGGCGAGATCTTATTTTACCTATTTATAACTGTTTATAAACATTTTACCCAAAAATGAACTACACAGGTTGATATTAAATATTCTGACCCTTATATAAATTGACGCTGTAACTTAAAACTGATTACTAAAAATATAAATATCGTGCCAGCAAAAAATAATTTTTTTTAAAACTCCACAGTGAGAAAACCATAAAATAACATCAATAACAGATCAACCCCGCATAGGGAAACATCAAAAACGAAATATTTTTTGTTTAATTGTGTTAGCGACAGTTACTAAACCACTGTCTATTCCTGAAGGTATAATTCCCAGAATTGGTAATCATTATAATTTTCTTTAATTCAAAGAGCATCACAGCTCTATACTAATGGTAGTACCAACCATGAAAATTGGAATTTAAAAGAAACTTTACACTTTTTTTTTTGCTTTAAGTCTCGGACACAAAAAAATTGTTGTTCCATAGTCGTATACAATTTCACTAATCTCCGATCAATAGTTTCCAAGATAATCCTTCTTACATACCATACAAACGAATTTGTTTTTTCCTAACTTTTTTTTAATATTACTATTTCATTTATTCTCAAGCGATATGATGAGTTGAGAAGCTGCGACTACATTTTCGTATCTAATAGCGTATACGTACACATTTCTCTGCAATCTCTCATTTTTGTTCTTTATCATTTGCAGGTTAAATCAACCATTATACCGCCATCTATGATACAAAAATACAACAGTTCGGCTAATGTAACGCAACAAAAAGTTGGCGCATCTGGTGCTGCCGGCTCGGGTGGCACATATTTAGCCAAATATCAAACCCAACAACAACATACCCCCCTAATGCCACAATTCAAGCCACTGGTCCAAGTTGATCCCTCCCTCCTGACCAGCAATCGTACACCTTTGCAAAATCCCCGACCAGGGGATTATCTACTCAATAAAACAGCCAGCACTGAAGGTATAGCCTCCAAAAAGAGCTTGGAACTAAAGAAACGCTATCTGCTCGGGGAACCAGCGAATGGTAATAAAATTCAAAAGTCTGGCTCAACATCTGTCTTGGATTCTCGAATACGTAGTTTCCAATCGAACATTTCCGAATGCCAAAAGCTTTTAAATCCCAGCAATGAAATAAGTCCCAGCATGAAAACCTTCCTAGATCGCACTAAATTGGGTGAAAAAACTAGTCATGAGTTAATGCGTTCCGCCACCAATAATATTCTAAACGATCTTAAAGTAGAGATAACCATACAAAAGGCTTCGTCGACAGCCTCCACAGATAATGAGAAGGAAAATGTATTTGTCAATAGTAAAAATGAACTCAATAAATGTATGGAATACTCGGAGACGGTAAATTCTGTGTTGATGGATACAATGGCCAGCAAGAAGTCACCGGCGGCCACTACACCCACCAATAATAAAACTATCATTGAGACAATTGACTTGACGACACCCGAAAAAGAAATAGATCGCGATAAATCGGATAGTAATAAAGTTATTGATCTAACAGGTGATTCACCGGAGCAGAAGAGCAATCGTACATTGCTGGCTGATGAGGTAAAACCGCCAGATGTCTCAAAAGATGTTAAACAAGTTATTCCCGATATATTGGGACACATTGAGGAACACAAGGATAATTCCTCTGGGTCCTCTGTCAAAGAAAAAACACCCCAACAAGAGGAGAATAACATGGAAAAGGTAGACGCTCCTGAAAAGGAGGAAACCCACGATGACACTGAGGTGGAGGATGTTCAAATTGAGGTGCCCAATATAGCTTGGAATGCTCACAAATCCGAGTCTAATCTCTCCTTATCGTCGTCGAGTAATTCGTCGTGTTCATCACATTCATCGAGTCTGGTAGATATAGAACATTTCATTTTAGAGTCTACCACTAGTCCCGAAACGCATAACAGTGCTATTGCTATGGTCTCTTCATCATCGGTGACTGGCAGTCATCAAGTTCCTCGTCTCGAAGTACACGATAGCTCTGGGACACTAATGCAAATTGATAGCCTGATGATAATCGATGGTAAATATATTGGTGATCCGGAAGATTTGAAATATATGGAAGTACCCGAAGGTATTATTTTACCCGAACAACCAGCAGTAAAGACAACCGAGCTGGAAGAAGAGGATCATGAACAGGAACACGAATCAGTTACTGCCACACCGGAGCCGGTGGAAACCACAGTAATAGAGGTGGAAAGGGAGAATCAACCACCAACTGAGCAGCAAACAAGGCATGATGAGCAGGAGGAAGATGATGAAGAGCCACCACCACTGCCCGAAAATGGTCCACCACTGCCAGAAAAGGGTCCGCCTCGTGTAAAACCCTCCATGCTTAAGTTTGACACTAGAAATGAAAATAAAATCGAGAGTCTGAAAAATCTGCCCCTGATTCTAGACACCACTAGTGTGGCCGACACAAAGGCCGTTAAGCCTATTTCCCTTAATCTAAGTACCGCACAAAAAGCCGTCGCAGAATCACCAATAACATCGCCTTTGATAGATATGGATAAAACACCTACGGGTGATCTATTATCACGCGGTTCAGATTCCGAAACTGAACCCACGGGAACAGCACAAATTTTAACCGAAACTGAACTCTCCGACTGGACGGCTGACGATTGTATATCGGAAAATTTTGTTGATATGGATTTTGTAAATAGTGCCAGTAGAGGAGGCAAAAGTCATAAAAAGGGCAAAGGAAGAAAAGGAGAGTCGTTAGCAAAAAGTGGTCTGGTCGGACGTTTACCAAGTACCAATGAAGTTATGAAAGAATTGGCCAAATCAGCCCCGGTAGCCGAATTTGAGGGTATTCTAAAGTCAATAGATTTAGATGACATTGAGTTTATGGACACCGGATCCGATAGTTCTGGCACAGAGCCTCATTCGGCCACCAATACAGCTATGCTACGCAATCGGGGTTATGTTGAATTTGTGGATCAAACAACACCCAAGCATGTCCCCGGAGCAGCAACAAAATCAAAAGGATCTGCGGAGAGCTACAAACCCGTCTCCATGAAACGTGATGAAAAACTGGGCATTGATTACATAGAACAAGGGGCGTATATAATGCACGATGATGCCAACAAAACTCCTGTGAATGAAGCAAAACAAGTAATTGGCACGGCGGCGTCGACTTCCTCAGCCATGACCCAGTCGCTAACAGATTCCAGCACAATTAACGATATCGACGATGACAGTGCTCACTCACAAATACAAATATCTTCGACAGCCACAACGACATCAAGACCGGCTAATTACTCGGCAGCCACAGCCACTACAACCGAAGAGAGTGAGGCTTTAACTGTTGTATCTAGTCCTTTGGATTCTTCACCGCATGCTACTCGGAATTCCAGTAGTCATAAGAGGGAATACCTCGGCGAAGGATCCACACCCAGCAGCACAGATCGAGCACCAAAATCCTCACAATCTTCTACATCATGCACTAACTCGGGCACCTCCTCCAGTAAGAATACACCGCCACGGCAATCCTCCAAAGATAGTCCCTGTGTACCCATGCCGGGTGATAGACGTTCGAATGATGAACTCTCCTATGAGGAATATGTTCGAGCTCTGCAGCAAAAAATTGTACAGATTAGTAGCACCGCTCGCGGAGATTCTTTAGAGGCGAGAAAGCAACGAAGGAAAAGCTCAAAGGGTGAAGTACCAATGGGAAGTGGTAGCTTTATGACTCCTAATCAAACAACTGTGATAGAACCAACAACACCAACTAATTTAAGATATGATACCAATGATGAGACGCAGGCGAAGCCACAGCAATCACAAACAGTGGGCACAACTGAAGCTACAACCACCACCAGCAGCAGCAGTAGAACAACAACCTCGACAGCATCAACAATCCCAATGACACAACAACAAGCAGCACTGCAACAATTGCAAAAAGTACCTGAAATTCCAACGCTCACAAGCAAACTGGAGGAAATTACCAAAGAACGCACCAAGCAAAAGGATCTGATACACGATTTAGTCATGGACAAATTACAATCGAAAAAACAACTCAATGCTGAAAAGCGTTTACATCGCAGTCGCCAACGCAGTATTATGACCAGTGGCCTAGGAGGTGGGGGTGGCGGTGCCGGCTGCGGTTATTCCAGTGGTTCTAGTCTAAGTCCTACACCAAAACTAGCAGCGGCCAATTCCACTACAGACACCAACTGCACAAATCAGGCCCACTATCATGTTTCAACGGCTGCCAATCCCACATCTCCCTCAGCTCGCACAGCAGCCGCCACACAACGCTTTTTAAGTAACAGCTCCAGTTTTAAGGAAAATACTCCGTCGTCATCCACCTATGTCGCTGCATACGGTATGGAAGCCCTTTCGCCCACACGAGCCATTGCCTACAAACAAAGGCCATTCAGTGAACATCTTGAGGGAGATCAACTGACGGCATTCGAGCAACGTTATAAGATAAACAAAACTCCCTCCTTCTCGTATGCAACCAGCGCACAACGCATGGCAGCTCAACCACCACCGCCACCAATAGCAGCTGCAAACATGGGCAGCTCTTCTACACCCATACCACCTTTGCGTCAGAATCGCGGTCGCCAGGGTGTCGCCGACATAACTTCATGTCACTTGGATTCAAACGTACAAAAGGATTCAAACTTTTCTACCTCTACAGAAAATTTACGCAGTGATGCCAGAGCGCGAGCTCGTCTTAAATCGAACTCCGAATTAGGACTTAGCCCAGAGGAAAAAATGCAACTCCTCCGGAAACGCATACAAGCCGATTATAACAACAGCGGCAACAACAAAAAGGTGGAAATGCATCCAACCACCGCTGCCTACGAAAGGCAATCAAGTCTACGTGAAGCCAAAATGAACACCTCAAAAAGTGTTAACGATTTGGCCCATTTAAGTAATTCACAAAAGCAAAATGTCAACACCCAAATGGTGGGCGGTGCTGGGGCTAGTGGTGCAGGTGCAATCAAAACACCCAGCGTTAAAACAGATTTCACCTCAGACCCCAATTTGCTATTGTCTTCAATACAACAGCAACAACAACAAGCGATATCTAAGCCTTTGTTGAAAAGCAATCGTCGAGCCAAGGATCCAGAACGAAGAAAATCATTGATACAATCATTAAGCAATTTCTTTCATATGGGACAAAATAGTAAAGAGAACAAAATTAACAAAGATACCACCACAACCACATCCACCAGTGAAGGCAACTCTGCCCAGTCAGAGTATCCTGGTACTGGTAGCACTGGCGGCGGCAGCGGAGGAGGTACTAGCAGCACTTCAACCTCACACACAACACAGTCTTCGGGGGGCATTGATGGTGTTCTAAGTCGTTTTCGTATATCACCAAAATCGAAAGAGAAATCAAGGGTAAGTACTCACCTTGTATTTCCTCCTCACCTTGTATTGTTTGATAAATTGCCAAGACATGCTTATTTGTAAATTGTTTAGAGAGAAAATACAACGAGTATTTTTGTACATATGTAATTGTTAAGAATTTTTAGGTGAAGGTTTTTGTAACAACTCTATTGGCTGAATATTATTGGTTTATCTTCTCTAAATATTTTGGTTGTGGTAAATGTAATTTCTTTCCTTTTATTATATTATTTCACTGTGCATATAAAATATTTTCAATGAAGTGTAATGTGATATATATATGCCATATAAATAGCTTTATAATATGAATTACTTTAAACTACTTGTAGAACAGAAAACCATAATTCGAAATGTACCAAGAATATTCCAATTTAATGGAAAGATACATATCGAGGGCTTATATCTAAATGCGTCTATCCTAAAAAAGCAAAGTTCTCAGGAGAACAAAATAAACCCGTTTAATTAACACATTATTATTCTGTAGTATAGAAGAAGATCTCAGTGGTCGTATCTAGTGTAGAAGTAGACAAAAGAGGTCGACGCTAGTATAGATGAAGAACCCAGTGGTCGACTCTAGGAGAAGACCTAAGTGGTTCACTCAAGTATAGATGAATACCTCAGAGGTCGACACTAGTATAGAAGAAGACCTCAGAGGTCGACTCTATTAAAAAGGAAAACCACAGAGGTCGACTCTAATATAGAGGAATACTTCAAAGGTCGACTCTAGTGTAGAAGAAGACCACAGAGGTCGAGTCTAGTGTAGAGGAAGACCTCAGAGGTCGACTCTAGTATATGGGGGAAGACCTCAAAGATCAACTCTAGTATAGAGGAAGACCTCAGAGGTCGACTCTAGTATAGAGGAAGACCTCAGAGGTCGACTCTAGTATAGAGGAAGACCTCAGAGGTCGACTCTAGTATAGAGGAAGACCTCAGAGGTCGACTCTAGTATAGAGGAAGACCTCAGAGGTCGACTCTAGTATAGAGGAAGACCTCAGAGGTCGACTCTAGTATAGAGGAAGACCTCAGAGGTCGACTCTAGTATAGAGGAAGACCTCAGAGGTCGACTCTAGTATAGAGGAAGACCTCAGAGGTCGACTCTAGTATAGAGGAAGACCTCAGAGGTCGACTCTAGTATAGAGGAAGACCTCAGAGCTCGACCCTATCAAGAGGAAGACCTCAGAGCTCGACTCTAGTATAGAGGAAAACCTCAGAGGTCGACTCTAGTATGGAGGAAGACCTCAGAGGTCGACTCTAGTATAGAGGAAGACCTCAGAGGTCGACTCTAGTATAGAGGAAGACCTCAGAGGTCGACTCTAGTATAGAGGAAGACCTCAGAGGTCGACTCTAGTATAGAGGAAGACCTCAGAGGTCGACTCTAGTATAGAGGAAGACCTCAGAGGTCGACTCTAGTATAGAAGAAGACCTCAGAGGTCGACTCTAGTATAGAGGAAGACCTCAGAGGTCGACTCTAGTATAGAGGAAGACCTCAGAGGTCGACTCTAGTATAGAGGAAGACCTCAGAGGTCGACTCTAGTATAGAGGAAGACCTCAGAGGTCGACTCTAGTATAGAGGAAGACCTCAGAGGTCGACTCCTGTACAGAGGAATAACTCTGAGGTCGAGTCTAGTATAGAGGAAGACCTCAGAGGTCGACTCTAGTATAGAGGAAGACCTCAGAGGTCGACTCTAGTATGGAGGAAGACCTCAGAGGTCGACTCTAGTATGGAGGAAGACCTCAGAGGTCGACTCTAGTATAGAGGAAGACCTCAGAGCTCGACCCTATCAAGAGGAAGACCTCAGAGCTCGACTCTAGTATAGAGGAAGACCTCAGAGGTCGACTCTAGTATAGAGGAAGACCTCAGAGGTCGACTCTAGTATAGAGGAAGACCTCAGAGGTCGACTCTAGTATGGAGGAAGACCTCAGAGGTCGACTCTAGTATAGAGGAAGACCTCAGAGGTCGACTCTAGTATAGAGGAAGACCTCAGAGGTCGACTCTAGTATAGAAGAAGACCTCAGAGGTCGACTCTAGTATAGAGGAAGACCTCAGAGGTCGACTCTAGTATAGAGGAAGACCTCAGAGGTCGACTCTAGTATAGAGGAAGACCTCAGAGGTCGACTCTAGTATAGAGGAAGACCTCAGAGGACGACTCTAGTATAGAGGAAGACCTCAGAGGTCGACTCTAGTATAGAGGAAGACCTCAGAGGTCGACTCTAGTATAGAGGAAGACCTCAGAGGTCGACTCTAGTATAGAGGAGTCCCTCAGAGGTCGACTCTAGTATAGAGGAGTCCCTCAGAGGTCGATTCTAGTATAGAGGAGTCCCTCAGAGGTCAATTCTAGTATAGAGGAGTCCCTCAGAGGTCGGCTCTAGTATAATATTATAAAGAGTAAGACCTCAGTGGTCGGCTCTAGTATAATATTATAAAGGTCACGTTAGCGTATGAGTGATACCACGCAATTTGATGTTAATTACACGTTTTATTACACAGGCAAATTTTGAGATATTATTATAAACAAGACGAATGAAGTATTATCCTATGTACTTTAACTGAAAATTCTCCGAATAGAGAAGAATAGAACACATAATTTCATTCTCCAAGAAGTCGATTTTTATTACATTTTAAAAGAGCGCTTTTGAGGCCCTAAGTTCCTCATAGTAATAGCTGAAAACAATGTATGTATAGGAGCGCTTTTATTTCAATTTGTTAGATAATTTTTTTAAAGGATATATTTTTTAAGTCAATTTATATATACATATGTATTTGTATTTTATAAGCTCTCTTTTATAAGCTATATGATAATATGTGTACATAATGAATATATTTGTCTTTTTCCTCCATTTTCTTTCCCTCTTCTCTTCACTAAAAATGTATACAGTCCTGCATTGAACTCAGGAATTTCTATATTGGTGTAAGCTGAATCTATTTTTATCTCACTTATCATACGTATATTTATAAATTTGAATGCTTGTTTTCATTGCATGTTTGCGCTTTTAAAAACTACTTTGCATATCTTTCATTTATTTTAGTTGTGTCCCCTTTAATATTAAACCGCTTTTACACGGATCGACATGTCGCGGTGACTTTTTTGAATTCTAACATGAGTTTTTAGATTAAACAACCAGGAGACAATATTTAATTTTATACATTTTCACTCACTAAAAGGGAATGTAAATTTGTCCCCTAAATTTTCATTCTTTTATGTCTAAACAACCCTTATTGAAGAGTTAAAGTAAATGTTAACATTGAAAATCAGTTCAGTAAACCTTCCATAACTTTTATGTATAAGGCTTTAAGTGCAGAAACTCGTGTCACAAGAACAAGTCATTCCGTGTAAATCATGTCAAAATAAAAATTGTATACGCAACAAAGGCATTTTCACGAGATCGTGAATAACGTAAAAGTATTATGTTACGTTAAAACAAGAGTACCAAAATTGTTTAAATGCCGCGTTTCTGTCGAAATTAGAAAGAATATTGTCGATTGGAAATCCCAAACAAGTAACGCAATTCGAGTAGATCACTTTCTGCACCCGATATGATCAATTCATTTTTTCAGGGCTATTAGAAAATGTTGACATACAGTGGAAGATACAAAATTTGAAACTAAACAAAAATTAAAAAAAAATTTCATCAGAAATATCAAAATCAAGTTATTAGTTTAATTAATGTATGAAAATGGAGAAACCCCGGAAGACGTAATTTGTGCTACAAATCATTGAGATTCGTCATTTTACTTGTCGCCTGGGCCATTGTTCTGTCAATACTTCTAGGCCAGGTCCATTTTTTGTCACCACTTACATTACATAATTTACACAAATTTTTGTAGAAGGGCTGAATTGATTTAAAAAAATCGTTTTTTGCTGGCACGAAAAAAGCCATAAAAAATAGAAAAAAAATTCGCAAAGAACATTTTTGTTCAATTTTTTGAAAGCTAGCATCCTAACGAAGAAATTATTTCCTTTTTGGAAGAATTAAGAGCATTTCAACAAAATCATGTTTTTATAACCCCATTATTGTGAACGAGAGAGAGTATATATCAGTTGTTGCGCGTCAAAAGTGTAATACATCGTAGGAGTGACCTAAGAGACTCCAAGAATATTTGGCGGAAATCCGTTTTGGGCCATTTTAAGTCATTTGAGCAATGTCCGTCCGTCCATCTGTGTGGCTGGAGTAACCGATTGACTTCAAATTTCATTCTCAGGCAAAGATCAAAGACGGACCATGTTGGTCCACATCTTCGAGCATCTCCTCCACCAAGGGTCAATATTTTGTGAAATATTTTTTCTTTAATAACTTCTATACTACTTATCAGACCCTTTCACAATTCCACACATAGTATTAGTTACCTTAAGAAAAATGGGCGAAGTTGCCACTCCCCTTTCGATACCTCCCATACAATTAAACCGTTTTGCAAAAAGCTTAACGGCTTATAACTTTGATTTCGCTCAATGTATAATACTTGGCATCTTGTCCCGACAAAAATTGGCATTGTAGCCCCTTTCGGTACCTTCCAAACAAAATGGACAAAATAAAAAATTTGAAAAAATGATTTTATTGAGTTTCACTTACTTTTACAGTATGAGTTACAATTTATACATAGGATTTTTTAAAAAGGCATTGTTTTCTTCGTTAGATTTCAAAACATGGAACAACATTCTTTTGCAATTATTTTATATTTTTTATGGTCTTCGTTCCAACAAAAACATTTTTTTAAATTTTTTTTAACGATTGTTACTAAATTGCATTCACTAGGTGAAAGTAATATCCCCAACATTTGTAGCCCTTATAATTTATATTTAATGTAAAGTGGAATACGACTCTATCGGGCTTATACTTCAATTCAAAAATATGGTTCAAATACTAAAGGTACGTTCCATAAAAACTGAAATTTTAGAGGAAAAATATAGTATGCCTCAATCTAAATAAAAAATAAAGTTTTAGATCTCGGACACAAACAAATTGTTTTTTTTGTTGTATAGTGTTATTAGCTGAAAACTTGTGTAGCAAAAAAGACATCAAAAACTCATTCATTTATTCAGGACAACAAAAATATATTTGACACACACAGAATATTAAGATAATAGCTAAAAAAACCACACATTACAACAATAAAAATTTAAATACTATATATACGATGCTGTCAAATAAGAAATCACATTTTTCCTATTTTCAAAACATTCGAAGGAGTTATCTAAGACCCTAAGTATGTTTGGCGGATATCCGTTTTGGGCCATTTTAAGTCGAATGAGCAATGTCCGTCTGTCTGACTGCTGGCTGGTGCGCACGAGAACTCTCGAAAGGAGTAACCGAATGACTTCAAATTTGGTATGTGGTAATATTTTCTCCTATCTCCGGCTAAATTCAAAGATGGGCCATATTGGTACACTCCTTCCAGTACCTCCCCCACAAAGGGTAAACATTTAGTGAAATATTGATTATTTAATAACTTCTATACTACTTATTTGAATCCTCTAAAATTCTACACATAGTATTAGCTTATTAGTCACTATTACCTTTAAAAAATGGGCGAAGTTGCCACGCCCTTTTTGTTACCTCCCACACAAATGGACAATTTTGAACCAAAAGTAAATAGCTTATAACTCTATTACCTGTGTATTCAAGGCTTGCAATTTTGTACAGTGTAATGGTTTAATAGTACCTACAATACAGTAAAAATGGGATTGATTGCCACGCTCCTTTTGGTCATAAATGGACCATTCTGTACCAAAAGTTACCAGTTTATAACTTAAATTCCAATGCATACAAATACTTGAAATTTTGTACGGTGTAATGCTTTTATAGTACCTAGAGTCCAGCGAAAAGTGACCGTTATTGGGACTCCCCTTTTGGTACCTCTCACACAAATGGACCATTTTGTACCAAAGGTAAACAGCTCTTAACTTTAATACCAGTACATACTTTAAAGTTATTAAATTCGATTTAAATTGTTAATAATTTAAATACGAGTAAAACAAAAAGATAAATAAATTTACTAATATTATGAGGGCAAGTTCGAAGATGGGACATATTGGTCCACCAATATGGCCCCATATGTGATTGATTTAGAAAAAATTTAAACAAAAAAATTCCACGAAAACGAATTGTTATATATGTAAATAATAGACCATATTATATATTTACATATATTTTGGAAAAAATTGCGTAGTGTAATGATTTCTCAAAATTTAAAAAAAAATGAACTATAGAGATTGCCATGTCATCTTCTTCAATAAGCTTGAAGCACTATTAACGACCTTGAAATTGTTATACAAAATTTCAAAATCGGCTCATGCAATCAAGAGATACAAGCAATTTAATATAAAAACATTTACTGGAATTCTTCGATATGTTAAAATTTTAAGTGTCAATATCTCGAAAACCAAAAATTTAATGGCGATTTATTTTCTGCAAAAAAGTGCAACATTTCCGTTGCTCTTTTCCCAAAATCTGGAGATTTATTCCATATTTTGGAATTCTGAAATAGGAGCAAAGTTTATTGCGAGGGACTGCACATGTTCCACCCAAAAAGGGTAAATATTTTTCAGAATTTCGGGGCAACATGTTTTTCAGAATCGAAATCACCATAAGATTTTTTCTGAACACAAATGACAAACGACTTTTAGTGAAGAATGTCTTTTGTAGCTGTCAAGAAAATCGGGACCACTTTGAAATTTTATTTTTGTCGAATATCATAAACTATTAAGAAGTAAATTAGATTTGTTATAAAATTAAACTACTTTTTGTCTAATACGACCTCGTGAAAATGCTGTCTTTTAAAAGCATATCATAAAATTAAGAAAAAAATTAAATCATTTTTTTATTGGGCTTAAGTCTGCTTTAATCTGCTTTTCATATAAATTACCCCCGTCCATGTATTCAATGTCCTTGTACATACATACAAATAGACATACATATATAAACACACACATACGTGCATACATATATATCGTGCTTAAGAAATGCTTTCAAAATTATGGTTATATGGGTCTATAGAAAATTACCTAGTTTTTTATTGTTTCTGTTTCTTTCTTTTAATTTTTCTTTTTTACAGAACAAATAAATTTTGAGTTTATATAATGTCCGAATCGAAACGAAACACACACACACCAAAAAGTCCGTCACAAATCTATTATTATGTTTTTTTTGGTTCTTTAAGATTTTCTTTTTAATTTTAATTTTTTAGAAACAAGTGTACTAAAAAATATTCCAAATGTTTTACAAAAAAAGTTGCCATTAATATTATGTTTACTTTTAATTTTGTTTTAATTTATATTTGTTATTATGTAATTAATGTTATACATAATTTTATATTTTGTTATAATAAAACACTTAGTATTACATCGACAATTACAGTCGTTTTTTAACTCTCCTCCTTCTCCTCCTCCCCCACTTTGTTGTTGGTTTTGGTATTGTGTACTATTTTCTTCTATCTTTCTACTCTATGATTGAGTGGGTGGGTGGGTGAGTGGGTGTATGTATGAAACCCTGGGAAACAAACCTTTCTTATGTACTACACTATTCTCCAGCTATTCTTCCAAACACTACAACACTAGCTCTGTTATTGTGACACCTTAATTTTGTTTATGGAAAAAAGCATGTTATTACTGAAGAAAATTAATACATACATACTTAATAAGAGTGGAAATTTCAGATTTTTAATTGATTTTTGTATTTTCATTATTTTTCCCTTCCCAAAACGCTGCTCTGTCTTTCGCGATTTGGCTCTTCAAACCGTATGAATTTCCCTCCCCCAAAATATCCGAAAATTTTCTCAAATTAAAAACAAAAACACAACAAATGTATTACAAATTTAATTCTAAAACATTTTCCATTTAATTGAATTTAAAACAAACAAAAAAAATAAAAAAAAATAATAAAACAGGACAAGGAGGATTACACTTTCAATGCCAGTGTTTGTTGTAGTCCCACACGCCTCTTGAGAACCTCATCGGTGTCGATGGCGGCCTTGTCCTCGTATGAAAGTCCTAAGCATCACTCTTCTCAAGATGCTCTATCACGAGCACATCTAGCACACACAACACCCTACTACAGTCACACACAACTCAACAATTTGAGCTACAACAACAGCGCCGGCGGCGTCAGCAGCAGTAGTAGTAAACACAACACTGGCAGTTGTCAACATCGCATTCATCCCAGCAACACCAATCACCATCATCATCATCATTCTTCACACCAACAACAACAACTACCACAACAGCAATACAGTCAATCACCACACAATCGCAAAGAGGTGCGATCCTCCCACAACAGTCCGCCAACTAAGAAATCATCATCCTCATCGGCACTGGCCTTCTCTTCGTCCAGTCCACAATTGTGCGTGCATAAATCTCAATCAATGACAAATGCCACAGCAAGCCAAGCGGCAACAGCTCCTCCTGCTTATGATGATCAATCACCGCCTCCCATACCGCCTTTGCCATTGAATTATCAAAGATCAGATGGTTTGTTACAAGATTTTTTTCTTATACATACATTTTTAAATATTATATTACTAGTATTTATTTTTTGGAATTTTTCTTTATAAATTATTTTTCCATTTTTCATTTAAAAAATCCCCCTTATCGCAAATTAAATTTCGCCGGGTAGTTGTTCCTTTTTTCCAAAATTGCAATCAGCAATTCGATTTTGAAAATTCGGAATACCTAAGATTGGTGAATACAGATGGTTTGTTAAGAGATTTTTTTCTTACTAATACATTTTTATTGCATACATATTATATTACTCGTATATTAATCGTATTTTGATTTTATTCTTTATAAATTATTTTTCCATGTTAAAACAATTCGCTATAAAATACCTCTTATCGCGAATTAAATGTTTCCCTTTTCCCAAAATTGCGATCACCAATTCTATCTTGGATATACTGGGTACCAAGAATTTTGTTGAAGAATTATTCCGGAGATCCTTTTATTAGCGATAAGGGTGAATACCAAAGGAGTATAAGTCAAAATTGTACATGGCTTCTTCCAAAAAGCCCCTACTTCTAAATTTTATTTACAATCATACCTAAAATTAATAATAATGATTGAAATCTTTATCTACCATCACCTCCAGATGAGAGCTACACTACCGAAACACGGGACCAGAAGAAACAGCGTGCAATATCGAAGGCAGTGCGACAAGCTGAGCTTAAGCGATTAAGAATCGCTCAGGAAATTCAGCGAGAACAGGAAGAAATCGAAGTGCAATTAAAAGAATTAGAGACACGTGGTGTACTCATCGAAAAGGCTTTGCGAGGCGAAGAACAAACCTTAGAGAAGTAATAACTCCTCCAAACTAACTTTTGAAAAAAATTACTTTAAATGAATTAAATTTCGATTATTTGCGTATTTTTTTTAGCTCGGAATCTGGCAATAATGTTGGAAGTAATGATGAGAAATTGCTTAAAGAATTATTGGAAATATGGCGTAATATAACACAGCTCAAGTATGTATTTAAAATATAAAGAAGAAATAAGTTTTATGTTATAGAAGAAAAATGACTTTAATGATTTTAAATTGGTATATTTAATTAAAAATGATACCAATTAAAACATTAATTGAATCAATCAATTTTGTTGATTGATCCACTAGTTGTCTACAGCCTTCTACTGTACAGTAGATGACTCCATGAGTAGTCTACTGTATTGTAGACAATTTCATGAGTCGTCTACTGTATAGTAGATGATTCCACGAGTCGTCCACTGTATTGAAGATGGCTCTATGAGTCGTCTACTATATTGTAGATGACTTCACGAGTTGTCCACTGTATAGTAAATGACTCCACGAGTCGTCTACTGTTTAGTAGACGACTCCACGAGACGTCTACTGTACAGTAGATGACTCCACGAGTCGTGTGCTGTGCAGTAGATGACTCCACTAGTCGTCTGTTGTACAGTAGATGACTCCACGAGTCGTCTACTGTGTAGTAGATGTTTTGTAGGTGATTGGACGAGTCATCTACTGTGTAGTAGATGTTTTGTAGGTGATTGCACGAGTCATCTACTGTATTGTATATGACTCCACGAGTCGTCTACTGTATTGTAGATGGCTCCACGAGTCGTCTACTATGTTAGGTGACTCCACAAATCGTCTCCTGTATTGTAGATGACTCCACGAGTCGTCTACTTAATAGTAAATGACTCCTAGAGTCGTCTACTGTATTGCAGATAATACCACTGGTTGTCTACAGTTTAGTAATTGACTCCAAGATACGTATACTGTACAGTAGATAACTCCGCATGTCGTCTACTGTTTAGTAGATAACTTCACGAGTCGTCTACTGTATAGTAGATGACTCCACGAGTCGTCTACTATATAGTAGATGTTTTGTAGATGATTCCACGAGTCGTCTACAGTATAGTAGATGATTCCACGACTCGTCTACTGTATAGTAGATGATTCCACGAGTCGTCTACTGTATAGTAGATGATTCCACGAGTCGTCTACTGTATTATAGATGGCCCCACGAGTCATCTACTGTAAAGTAGATGACTCCACGAGACCTCCACTGTATAGCAGATAACACCACGTGTCGTCTACTGTATAGTGGATAACTCCACGTGTCGTCTACTCTATAGTAGATAACTCCATGTGTCGATGATTCCACGAGTCATCTACTGTATTGCAGATGACTCCACGAGTATAGTAGATGACTCCACGAGTCGTCTACTGTATTGTAGATGACTCCACGAGTAGTCTTCTGTTTAGTAGATGACTCCACGATACGTCTACTGTATTGTAGGTGGCTCCACGAGTCGTCTGCTGTACAGTAGATGACTCCACCAGTCATCTTTGAGGTATCTACTTTTCAAAGCATAATATGCGTATTTGTCAAGCCCCTTTCGGTAATCCCACACAAATTGACTGAGTCATTCGATCAAAACTTTCCCATAACTACTGTATGTTTTCATATTTTTTATTTTAAACAATTTTGCAAAATGTCTCACCCTTCTTGCTCTCACACCAAATACCATATTACATTACTCACAAAGTGATTTACTCGACTGCCATTTTCTTCTTATCTCCAAATCAACTAATTTCTTTCAATCTTATTTCATTCATTTAAAGAAAACGCGATGAAGAATTGGGCATACGACAACAAGAACTACAATTGGAACACCGACATGCCCAACTAAAGGAGGAACTTAATATGCGTTTGTCATGTAACAGTAAGTAGCAATTCGTCCCCATACTAAATTCTAAGGAATTTTATTTTCAAACACTTTCACTTCGATTTAAATTTCACAGAACTCGATAAAAGTTCAGCAGATGTAGCCGCCGAAGGAGCCATATTGAATGAAATGTTAGAAATTGTTGCCAAACGAGCCGCTTTAAGGCCATCATCGTCCACACACGATTTGGCTGCTACCTCAGAACTTCTGAGAGGTGGCGCAGCAAGTGGCGGTGGCGATGTAGCCTCGGGCAGTAGCAAAATACAGTTAAGTTCATCATCACGGGGACAGTCGAACGACAATGACGAATCAAATGTAAGTGTGATTAAAAATTTTAAATTTCAGAACTACAGATCTCTATATAGTACCCAGAAAAATTGTGTACAAAATTTTCAAATAAAAAATAATTGCAAAAATTTACATAATCGGCAGGCTCTAGTAGGAGCCTACTGTAGTCGACTCTGATATAAAGGAGGACCACTGTGGTTGACTCTAGCTTAAAGGGAGACTGTTATTTTTATTGCTACTTTTTTTCATCGTATTCTATAATGAAGTTAAAAATTATGTCCCATTGTACTTAATGATAAATAAAAATTACCCTGATGTGCTTCTTATTTTCCGCTTCCTTTCAGATTTGAAGTATTCACATTTCTTGGAATACCCTGATTTCGGTTATACTTATGGATATATTAAAAATATTTACCTAAAGCAAAAAACCCAAAAATGAAGTGATTTTTTAACAAGGAAACCCACTACAGATATAAAAGTAAATGAGACAAACACTATATGATAGAAATTTCAAATGCAATTAGAATCGGAACAAAAACACAGTGACAGTGAAATGGAAAAATGAAAGCCTTCTCAAAATGCCTCATCGAAATCAATTAGTAAACTAAATTCTATGAACATTTTTATTAATTGTAATGTAAATTATATACATATATTAAAAAAAGAAAAGAAAAACAAAACACAATTTCCCAACCATAACAAAAAAAATGCTGATTATGATTTTTTCTTAATAGCTTTTGGCTCGCATCTTTTTTTATGAAAAAAACGAAGAAAGCCTAATGCCAAATATAGAAATTTTTTTTTGGTTTTCAAGAGAAAAAAGATGGATTATTAAAATAAAAAAAGAATGAACTAACGATTGATCACTTAAAGAAACACCACCCTTCTGCAGGGGTTTCAAGACGTTGTATTGTATTGTATTTTGTATTTCCTATTAACAAAGTGGAGTTTTACTTTTGTATTTTTTGCATGATGGCGTGTGACAGTGGTACGAACATTTTGAACTCGATTCGTTTGTTTTTAATTAGAGATTGTAAACTATTTTCGATTTTTTTATTTTATAGTACGAAAAAAACACGAAATTATTTATATACTTATACATATGTGTAATTATCCAATTTATTAACCCCCTCCATCACAACTATTATACTATATTACTACTACTATTATTACGCGTACTCTACTATACGTATTCTCTAATACATAATGTGTAATTTTAATTGCTTTCATCAATGTGCTATTTTTAAAGGACAACGTGTTTTATATTATATATTTTATATATGTACTCGTATGCTGTATAATTTCAAACCAACTGTATTTTTGCTTTGATTAATTAATTTGTTTTGTATTTTATTTATGTGTTATGTATCGGATATATGTTTATGTGCAGGTTGTGGAAAAACATTAAAAATATACCCAACATGACCACAAACACACACAAACATTTATTATAAAACAACACAACAGAAACACAATCAGAAATGAAACCCTATTTATTTATACATATATGTACAATACAAATAACGAATTTATTGATTTTTTTATTTAACCTTTATTTAAACAAAAAGATCAGTCAATAAAAATTTATGTAGCAAAAATTGTGTAGTCTCTTTTCTTGTTTCAAAACCCCCCGCTCTAAAATAACATCAGCAAAAATAACCTATTGATGGCTGACATCTTAAAAAGATTGTGTTTTCCCTAAATTCAGCAATTACATATAATCTATGGGTAAAAGTAAGGAAAACTAAAAAATTATTTTCTTTTTTTTTTTCATTTTGTTTGGGTGGTTCGAAAAGGCATGGCAATAACGCCAATTTTTAATAGACTATGGATACTATAAAAACTTTACATTATACAAAATACCAAAAGGGGCCTGCGAACAATCTCGGGGCTTCTTCTATGAGTGGACTGTATTGAGTTTCATAAAACTCCCAAAATTGTAAGTATTTTGGCCGTTTTAGAAATTCATGGAAATGAAGAGAAATTAAAAACAACAAAGAGTTTCAGTTTCAAGTTCAGTTCAGTTTTTATTCAGTTCAGGTTGTTCTTACCGCTTTCGTTTCTGCTGCACAAGTGGAAATTGTGTTGCAGAACGAAAAGCGACAGAGCGCCAATTCAGAGATTTAGGGAAATTCAGCAAAACAGTAACTGGAATCAGAAAATTAAGATGGAAACTCTTTATCCAATTAGTGAAAACTTTTCACAGACTAGACTATAAATAAATGGGAATTAAAAATAGGACAGTCGCAGTGACCGTTAATTCAAGTTATAATTCAGTTGTGCATATATTGAAGAATCCATTTTAATGTATTGATCTTAAAACTATTGTTAAACACTGTTTAACACTATGTGTGAAATTGTTGATCCAACATCATTTTTTAAAAAGAAAGGTCCAATGACTCCGCCGGACCATAAACCGCACCAAACAGTCACACGTTGAGTATGGAGAGGCTTCTCAACAATAACTCTTGGGTTTTCCGAGCCCCAGATGCGACAATTTTGCTTGTTGACGTAGCCACCGAGTTGGAAATGGGCCTCATCAGTCAAGATGATTTTAGTAGTATATTCTGATCCGATATTAAATTTTCAATAAAGTCTTTTGGAATCAGACGGAAGATACACGCGCTTTAACATTTTGTTCAGCCGAAGTGGCCAACTTCAAGACACTGTAGCATCGCAACTGTATACTATAGAGGGTCCAAACATAAAACTTAAGATCTCTAATACCTCTTCTACAATCATGTCAAGTTTTGTCGCTATCGGTCGTCGTCTGGTTAATAAAAGGCCGAATTATTTCCCTTTTTTTAATTCCTCCCACTGTGCGCTTCGCGAATATAGCCTGGTGGTTTTTTGTACAGGATGAAAATCTTTAAAATAAAATAAAATAAATAATAAATAAAAAAATAAAACAAAATAATAAAATAAAATAATTTAAAATTAAAATAAATCTTTATTAGATTTATTGAATGTTTTCACATTCGAATTGTTCAGCTTCGATCAACTCTTCCTTTCGAAAGAGATGTTTTTTGTGGTGTATTGGAAAAGATAAGACACTGCGCTTTGTAAGCCATGTAAACACATACCCTTATACGTATTTCAATCCTGTGCGGGGATATCATCAGAGGGACTTATACATGATGATTTAAAATTTATTTGTTGTATTTTATCAATTCAATTCGGGAAATGGGGGTATTTGACTTGGAAAATACAACCGTTTTGAGCTGTGAAAACACATTGTCCTTTGTTCTTAAGATATAAGCTATTCAATTTTAGTACGAGTTGGTACTTTTATTTGGGGTGTACCAAATGAGGTGTGTCAATTAAGCTCTTTTTCTCTTTACTGTTGGCGCTGTAAAAGCATAATCATGTTCGTTACTAATGGTCCCATTATGTGGCAGATACTAGATACAAAACTTATGTTTATGTGAATAAAAATATATACATTATTGTATTTGGATATATTATGCTCAAAACAACGTTTTTTCTTTCTCTCCGTAAAATTATTCAGTTTATTTAGTTTAAAATTGATGATTAGCCAGGGATGCCAACTTTTTCTTAAGCAAAAGCGTAATGAAAAATTGAAAAAGCGTAAAAAAGCACTAAATTTTTTTAATTAGAAAGCTTTTTATTTTAAGATAAAAATTGCTTTATTCAATGCACTTTGGTATAACAGTAAACAAAAATTGATAGTCCAAACAAAAAAATATATACAGTATACATATTTATAATATATTGTACATACAGTGGGGAGCAAAACCGAGTGCAAGTTTTCCACTCTTGTATCATTTATTCAGTAAAAATAGTTATGTTAGGTCAAATGTTATAAAATCGTTAGCACTTATTATTTACTATCTTACGAACAAAACACCGTAAATTAAATTTTGAAAAAGTAATCACAACAAATACAAAGAACTGGGTTCGAAGCAGCAGTCAAGGAAAAAAAGCTTTGTCTGACAAAAAATTAAGAAGCGGTTAAGAATTCTGTAAGATAGAAGGATTGGTGGCTGGAAAAGTGTTATATGCCCAGATTAAACAAAAAATAACAGTTTCCAATCCGATTGAAATTAATATTACTGGCGCCGGCCTTATGAAATTACTCAAAAACCATAGAGTCAAGCAAACCGTTAAGCATGGAGGAGTAAGTTTATGATATGAGGATGCTTTACGTGGTGGCGCACTTGGCCGCCGGTAAACATTAAGAGCATCATGTTGGCATCATATTTTGAAATCAAATTTACCGGATTTTGCAGAGGTGAGTCATTACCCTGAGGAGGATATTGTGTTTCAGCAAGACGTGTTTCCCAGCACACTTCCAATATAGTTAAAAATTGTTGTGGTACACAACTTAATTCCAATTGAAAATTTGTGGGCTGTGGTCAAAATGCGGTTATGTCAACGAGCTGTGTAGCCGGGTGCAGCATTAATGGAGTGATATTACAAATTAAATAAGCCAAAACCTAGTGGAAAGAATGCCCAAACGAGTGAAAAGCGTAATGAAAAACAAAGGACGATGAACCAAATGCTTCAACATATCGAGAGCTTATATTCAAACTTTTTTGTTCTGTTATTACACGTTTTAACATTATACATCAAACTTTTTTGGTCTGTTATTACACGTTTTAACATTATACAGTAGAGGGTGAAATATTTACTTTTTTTTGTATAACATGTCGTGCTCTAGTGAAACTTGTAGAATTGTCTCCGATACGGAAAGATCTTTCGAATGCTGGCAGTGTACTGACCTTTGGCATGCTAAGTGTGCAGGTGTACCCGCAAGGATCGTAGATGCTCTGTATGGGGATAATAATGGTCTTAAATGGTGTTGTGTTAGATGTAGAAAAATTAATGTAGATTTCTACAAATTCGTAAAAGATTATTCCTTTGAGGTTTCCCAAATGGGGAAGGAGCTTTGGGCGTTGTATGAACGTTTCCATAAGTCCACTTCTCTGTTTGATAAGTTTCCAGACCTAGATGTGCTCTCCTGACGTTGCTGGACGGAAGCGCAAGAGGCCGGCGAAGAAGGAGCTCTCTAAAAAGCTTGACGCCGTTGAACCTAGTACTTCTGAACTTATAACGTCGGATGTGCCAACGAATCGATCAACTGCTTCTGTTAAGGTAGTTCATTTTGATTCTATCGATCAGCAAGATGTTGTTGTCGCTGCAGCACCGACTGCTGATCAGGTTGTCCCTATGTCCCCATTTACATGGTACTTTTTTTTAAGTAACTTATCGGCTTATTCTCTTTTGAAAAAGTATTTACCAAAGAAAGTAGATTTATAAAGATGTTCCGTCGTGACTTTGTTTACATTTGCGTGAGTTACGAACGAATGGGAATGATTTTGAAACGCGAAAAAATAGTTTTCTGGAGTCTTTTTTTGAACTTTTTTGGTACTTAACGAACGATATTAATTTTCTAAATATGATAATTACAAAAAAATCTCGAAAATCGGTCTTAAAATGTTAAAAAAAATCACTCGCCGAAATCAAATTTTTATTCGTTCGTCACTGATAGAATACTCGCTACGGGACGGAACTTCTTTATAAATCTACTTTCTTTGAGTATTTACGTTCACACGCGTACTTTTTTTTCAATACTTAACTTATTTTCATTTGTTTTGTTTCGGCTTTTCCTGTGTGAATTGTTGTTGTTTCCAAGTGCGAACGAAAAACACAAAACGATGAGTACGATAAGTACGAGTACGGCATACTTTTTTTCCCCCCGTTTCCGACTGCCTCTCTCGCCCACAAAACGCCGATAAGTACCCAGTGGTATAACATGAAGCCATCGCCACAAAGGACGGGTGCAGGGGTTAGCTCTTATTTGCTATTTCTATAAATCGTTATGCATGTGACATGTAAAAAAGACACACCGCCTTCTCCAGGAAATAATATCCTATGTTTCTTATACTAAGCGGTGCCCACTATTCGCCACCGCATTCCATAGTCCTTAGTAATGCACAGATCTGGTTTTTTTCTACGACACATTTTTTTTATTGTCATAAAAAATCCCGTTAAACAAAATCAACCACTACTTCCAGCTCTTTGTTAAAAAAGAAAAAACTGATCTTCAGTTGTTTCTTATTGTGCGTGGTGAACAGAAGGAACAAATTTAAAGGTGATAATGAGGACTTATTTTAGATTAACTTAAAAAACGGGATAATCTTATTCAAGGTAAAGTATTATTATAATGTAACTAATTTAATTGTTTTGAATTATATTTTTTAGATCAACTAAAATTCCTGGCAGAATCTACAGCAAAACAAAATGTGCTTCTAAACGCCCTGCACAGCAAACAAACCGACGCACAGAATAATCGGCCAAAATTCTGTAACTTTTGTTCTAGTAAACATTTTTGAGTTCAAGGACCCAAGGATTATTTTGAGATATTAACAATGAAAATCGAGCTATCGGGTATATTTGAGAATTTGGGCCAAAGTTACTACTTTTCTTATTTTTTGATTTAAACGAAAAGTAAAATTTCTATGTTTTTTATGGTAACCTTACAAGAAAATTTGAAGTATTTTTTTTATTTTATTTAGATTATATTTTATAAGAATTATATTACACATGCATTTTTAATATGTATAAGTATTTTAGATATGACTAAAAATAAAACTGTTTTTATTTTCTTTATAAAATCATATTGTTTTTATCCCTTGAGTTTACTGAAAAGGTATGTCACAAAGAGCTAGCCACATAACCACTAAGATTGGAGTGTCGAATTGGGTGGTTAATTGGCGATAGGGGAGATGGTTCCACCTACGAGGGACCGGCACTGACACCCGTCCCTTGGAGGCAGTGTAGTTTCTAGGCAAAATGTGCTAGCGCTTATGGTGTGGAAAAGTAATGCAGAGAGGGGTCAATAACCCCCTTCGTAGGACATGCCCATGTTAAATTCACCAGCTAAAAGCATGGCAAGTAGATTGTGAGGGACTAGCGGTAGTTCTTTAAGGCCTAGCGAAAATAGACGTGCGGCGCTAGTCCCCTATACCACTGGGTATGCTTAATACTTAAAAAAAAGTATCATGTAAATGCAGACTAAACCTCTGCATCAAGACATTCATTCCTTCGTCTACAGTAGTGTGCACTACTTCACTGCACACTGAAACATTCGCCCATGTTCTGGAATTCACTTGTGGTGGTGAAGGGAGAAGTATTCACCGAGAGGTGTTCTGCAACTCACTTTCACCCCATTTCATGCAATTTTTTCTCGCCATGTTTTCCATTGTGAGAGCGCTGTGAGTTCTCATTTTTTGGAAAGAATAATTATTGTAATCACAAATTAACTGTGCCGTGACAAAATTTGTAATGTTTACTTCTTAATTACAAGTTTCTGTACGATAAAATAATCAAATTAATTAATAAATTAGGTTTTATAAAATAAGTCCAAAATTGCAACCAACTCTTTTTCTTTTGTGATGTGAGTAAGTGAGTTCTTGGCAAATCAGCTGATTTGGTTTGACTTCGAAAAATCAGAGATGCAAGATGTTTGTTAGTTTGAAATACAACCATTTTAATGGAGTAACCTCAAGGTTATTTGCATCGGATAACTTAATTTTGGTACAGAAATGTTATTCCATTTTAAAAATTTACTAAATTTAACAAAAATATAAGTAAAATAATTAAAATGATCGTCAATTTGCCTATTATGAACCGTGTGGCAACGCTACTTCTGCAAAGTGTCAAATGTTTGACGTCTATTAAAACGTAACAAAAACATAAAACAATTAACACCAACTTGACAAAACAAAAAAACATAAAACAAAAATTGGACGGAAAATAACCAAAGGATTTAGATTTTACAAGATGTAAGTATGCTGAGCTTTTTGCTGAAGCTAATTGTTCAAATTCATTGCATTACTATCCTACAGGTCCCCACGAATAAATAGTTCTCACAATGAGATTTTCGTCCAGTTCATGGAGTTACACCCAGACTTGGCCATGGGCTACTCAAAGATGGATAAAGCAGAGCAGGATAAACTGTGGTCAGACCTGGCAACAAACCTTAATTCATGCGGACCTCAAACAAGAACGGAACATTAAATCCAAGCTTACACATAACAAAAGGGAATGTCGGGCAACAGGTGGTGGCCAATATAATAAATATGTAATGACACCTTTGGAAGAACGTGTTGCTGTTTTGTGGACCTTTTTATGTGCGCGGATGGGATAAAGAGCACCCAGAAATTAGGTGGCCCCCTACATCGCATGCAAGTCGTATTAGGCCCAAAGAAACGTCAAGTGCAAAACCAGCAGAAAAACTTGCCACATCATCAGCTGCATATACAGTGACTGCATCAAAGCGTGTACGCAGCCACTCTCCTGATTTCGGCGATATACCCGATTCGCCAATTGCCTCTCCCAACGTTGAGCCACCCGCACCAAAGAGAAAGAAACCATCGGACGTGGAGTACTTAATGGAGGAGGAAACGAAAAATTTTAAGTGTGTTTCGGGTGGTATTAGTGCAATAAAGGAAGTGATGGTTGCCAATAGTCAAACATTAATAAGCATTGAAAATAAGCTAGATGAACTAGTCTCATTAAAAAAGGAGGAAATAAAAGAAAACAAAAGGCACCACATACAAATGGAGAAGCATTTGCTCACCCGAAATGAGCTGAAATTGAAGTCCATCGAGCTGGAACAATTGAAGAACAATTGAAGGAACAAAGACTTTAAATTGACAATATAGTTAATAAATACATATATATCTAATTGATCTCATAAAAGACTGCAGCAAATAAAATTTGTTTTGTATTTTTAGTTTATTCATTCTAAAGACTGTGTTTTATTGAACTATTGAACGTGCAATTTCGTCTCTTACTCGTGTGCCATCGGTACCACTACTTAATTGTTCCACATCTTCAATGTTGTCATCGTCAGGTATCGGAACTTCCGCATCCATAGGTAAATTAAAATGCTTGCAAATATTGTGCAGTGCGCAGCACGCATTAATAATACTGCTTACTTTTGCTGGTTCGTAGTGGAGGGTCGCTTGTAGGCATCGGAAACGAGATTTTATGTTGCCTATAGTCCTCTCAACAATGTTCCGTGCTGAGCAGTGTACTTTGTTGAATTTGTGTTCACTGGAGTTATATGTAGGATTTCTATATGGCGTGATAAGGTATGGTTCCAAAGCGTAACCTCCGTCAGCTAAAAGCCAGCAATTTCGGGAACGTGCATACATCTCGGCGTAATGATTCTCTGCTATACCTGATTTCCATATATATGAATCATGACACGATCCAGGTCTAGTGCTGTCAACGGCCCGTATTTTCATTTCGTAGTCACAAACCTTAATAAAAAAAAAGCGTTTACACAAACAAATATAAATGAATGTGTATTTATACTTACAATCATGGTATTTATGCTAAAATATCCCTTTCGGTTATAAAAAAGCGCTTCTCCATCTGGAGGTTTTATGAGTCGAACGTGAGTACCGTCGACACAACCAACAACCCCGGGAATTCCATGCTTTTGGTAAAAATGCATTTTTGAAGCACTGACTTCCGCCTGACTCATTTCCATATTAATCCATTGTGGACATATTTTGTCCTCAATAGCGTTTACCACTTTCCACATTATTTTGCACAATGTTGTCCTTCCCATGCTTATATTTATGTCGTTTGCTATAACACCTTGAAAAGCGCCTACCGCAAGAAATCTCAAAGCTGCCGCCAATTGTATTTTTTGTGGTATTGAGCCTGTGCTAATGTAGGGTGCAATTTGATCAAGGATCATTGAAAATCCCTCTTTATTAAGTCGGTAAAAAGCTATAAAACTTTTAAATGCATTAATTATTATTTTAAACAGATTAACGACACTTAACTTACCTCGAATTCGGAATATCCATTGGATTTGAGTAGTCACGCAAGTGCCGCCTTTTGATACGTTCATCAAGAACTGCATTTCTTCCTAAATTCCTAATGGCTAAAATAAACGCTAGTGGCATATTTTTTATTATGTTTCGTATAAAATATGATTAATAAATCTTTAGATTTTCTTTTTTTAATTTCTTGTCGGATTCTTCGCGAGAATAAATTGTTTTGTTTACGTTTTTGTCTGCAAATTATGGCTTTGCAGACAAAAACATATGTTTCGATTTTTTTGAGCAGAAGTTCGAAAAAGAGAATTCACGTGAGAACCAGAACACCTCTCCATTCGTTGGGTGAAGTGAATTTGTGAAGTGAATTGAATATTTGGTGAGAGCCAGAACAGGGCTGATTGTATATTTTACTCGATTGACACCACCATAGAATGATCGAAAAAAAAACAACAAACACTTCACACTGTTTGATGTTTACAATCAAGTCGTGTACTCTGCTCGTTCGGTTGTTGTATTCTTTATACTCGTTTCAATTCGTCAAACGATGAGTATAATGAAGCGAGTACAGTGCTGTTTTCTATTTCTTCAGTATGTACACTAGTGTATTTACCCCTCAAAATCAATAAATTTCTAAGGTAGTGCATTCTCTTTGCAATGACAATGAGTACAGTAGTGCAGTGTACACTGAAATCGAGTATTTCAGTTTTTGTGTACAGTACTTGAATGAGTATACTTCTTCATTGTCTTGTTACTTATTTGTTTTGAAACCTGTTTGGCGGTTACTGTTCTCTTCACTCATTCATTTGTTTTGTCAAAATAGAGTGTGTGGCAGTAAGTATTTGATAAACAACTGAATGTCTTGAAAGGCCATTCAAGACATTCATTGCAGAGGTTTAATGCAGACATAGAGTTAAGATGTTGCCATGCAGTAACCAAATGGTACAATTTCTTTATGTTCCCAGTTTCGATCTGACAAATGTACTAAAAGCGTCAAAAGCACTAACAAAAAATATGAAAAGCGTACAGTTAGTGCTTTTTTTCCTTTGGCACTAACTGAATACTTTTCGCTATTGGGGGGTCTAAAAGCACTAAATCTAGTGCGAAAAGTACTAAGTTGACATCCCTGTGATTGGTCCTTTTTGCATTTCTGATGACCGTATGTATTTCAATTTTGTAATTTACTTACTTTAGTCGTCTCTAACGAAAAATAATCCACGTTTACCATAAAACTATCGCCATTTTCTCTAACAAAGGAGAGTTTATTACATAAAAATTGCTTAAGAAATATTCACACATACACATTATTTTTTTTTACATAAAAAGACAAAAGGGTTTTGTCATATTCTGTAGTATTTTGCCACACGGTGGCCGTTGGTCTTTCGACCAATCTCAACCACACGTATTCAAGTCTTTTTGTTAGTTAGTTTTCTTACGGTAATGACCATTTTGTTGTAATTTTCTATGATTACCATTGCTATGGCTGACTTCCGTTGCACTTGTTGCTGATTTAGATTTATTACATTTCTGTTGCGATTGTTTTTCCGAGGAGACTACACCGTAATCCTCTTCCTCGGAGGAAATAGGTTGGCTTGGTTGTATTAACTCAATAGCACAACGTCTGGGGAACCAACCACGTAAAGCTTTTTTATTAGCTTTAGCCTCTTTTTCTTGTGTTTCATTAACAACACGTTCGCCGAATAGCCAATGTTTGCGGAAACGTGTTACTTTTATTACATCCTCAGGCTCCAAACGCAAACGTGGTTCATCGGTACAGGGCGGGGATAAACAAACGCGAAATCCTTGGGAGAATAGGGGCAAATAACTGCCGGTAGCTTTGCGTATACATTTGTAGGTGCGTGTGCGGGCACGTTTCTCGTATTTTTGGGCGATCTGTTCGCGCTACAGAGGGATAGATATAATGAAAATAATTAGTAAATTCGGTTAAATTGTTTCGTTTAGAGAGGACTCCATTAAGTTACTCACTGTCAAAGTGTACTGATCGCATCCCTCTCTAACCGGCCATTCAATTCCCAAGCCTTTGGCTACATTTTCGCTCTTGAAAACTTGTCTAAGATTTTCCTTGTAGCCCAAGTCATACGGATAGATGAATTCATCGAGATCAGTATAATGCATTCGCCGATACATGGCCTTCTCTATGATCCACATTTCGATGCCAGTTTGATTTTTCACTATTGATTTCATCTAAAGGATAGGATAATATTAATAATAATATAAATATATGGTTTTTATGTTTAAGCAAGTAGGCATTTCGGGTCTCAATCAATCTCGAAGGAAGTTATTTGTGGTAGGAAGGCAATTTTACTAAAAAAATAAATGAATAATAATTAAAATTTCAAGAAATTTACTTATATATTTATTTCCAATTCAGATTTTGCATTGAAGTATTTAGTTTCTAATGCTAGTGTAGAATATTTACTTCCATTGAATTTATTGTCGAGAAAATTTAATATCAATGGATCACATGAGAAATTGGGTCATGGAAATTAGTTTTTGATGGAATTAATGAATCAAAAAAGTACAGCTACTATCAATCGAGACCGATTCAGTCATTCAAAAAAAAAATCCTAATATACTTACTTGAAAATATAAAAGCATTCCCAACGCGATGACAACACCGATTGCCAAACCCATAGCAAATATGCACATAATTATGCTGTACATACTAAATTGAACAGTGGCCAAATGAATAAGGCCTCTCGACAGATACCAGTAACGATGAATACCTCTGTAGAAGGATAATATAAGGATCACAGCGCCGTGTAAACTACCAATTATGGAGAATAAAAGGAAGTAAGTGAAATAGGCGTGATTAGCCCAACCAACACAATGATTAATCCAAGGGCAATGATGATCCATTTTCTTAATACAACGATTACCTTAAACAAAAACACGAAGCAAAATCAGTTATTATTCTTATTTTGGGGTATAGATGAAGCTAGTAGACTTACATTTCCTACAATGATGAGAACGTGGGGCTTTATAGCCCTCACATACTTTACAATATTGTAATTGATCCGCTACTGTGGGATCCTAAAAGATACGGCGATAAAAAATAAATCAATTTTTTAATAAACATTTTTAAAGTTTTATATTATTTTATTTTATTTAATTTGTTTAATACGGATGTTATTGAGGATTTTTTTCACGTTTTATAATGTCATATTTTATGTTAATTGTAATACTCTAACACATCCGTATGTTGCGTGTTAAAAGGACATTATTTACAATGTGTATGCCTAATGGAACGCTTTGCTTGTGTGAAATGACTTGCTGGGGCAATCTAAACAAGTTAGCCACTAAACTGCACTAAATAAAGTAGTCTGCACGATTCTCCAGGGACACGGAAAGGAAAAACAGCCCTTGTTTGGGTATTTTTGTTTACACACACAGGACTAAAATTGTGTTTTAAACTGCAATGAACTGGATAGAGGTGGTTATTTTATTCAATATTTATACTGTAACAAAACATTAATATTTTTTTGTTTTTCCAATAAGTCAAGGCAACTACATCATTTTCAGAAAATAATCATGTCCCATAGGAAATGAAAAATTTAAATTTTAACACACCGAAATGATGAAGCATTATGGCTTCTGTAAATTTTGAAAATGAATTGCAAATTTTTTAAAAGCCATTCTGCTTTACTCGGTTCACCGTTGAAAAATGACATTTTCCTTTTATTTACCTAGCCTCTTAACTACTCTTTGTTTAAAAACAGAATGGCGTTTTGACATACTTGACCAGACATTAAATTGGAAAAGAAACACAAAGGAAAGAGTCAAACAATTTCTGAACTCAATCTACTCCTGCAGAAACTCCATAGGCAAGAGTTGGGAGCTCAGGCCAAATACTATCCATTGAATACACAGCTATTGTGCGCCCTATCCTTACCTACTGTTACGTGGTCTGGTGGAATGCGGTAAATTATAGTAATCAGCTCAAAGCGTTAGAGAAAGTACGATGAATCGAAAGTATTAGGGATATCGATCGGGAAATCCCGATCTAGTAAATCCCGGGATTTCCCTATCCCGAAAAATCCCGAATCCTGGGATTTTTGAGGATCAATCCCGGGAAATCCCGATTTATATTACTAAAGGAGTTTTGTAGACAGAATATATGAGCGTAGAACAATACAATTGAGTCTTCTAAATTATAATCCAAATTTAAAATCGGGATTTGATAACGTTCTTGTCTTATTAAACACGATCTTTATTCTGCCGTTTTAAAACTTATATTGAATCGAATGATTTATATTAAGTCGACGATTACTCAGCTGAAGAATTAGAAAGAGTGGTTCAATTTTAAGGGCCGATGTTGATTTTGAATAAAACACAAATTATTTAGGAAATTATTGTCATTTCTTTTTATTATGATAATATTGGTATGGTTCAATTATGTATGGAACAAAATATCGGCCAAATGGCCGCCGCGACCTCGGCGGCCCACCTCCATCCGATGGTCCAAATTTTCGATGACGCTGAGGCATAATTGAGGTTCTATGCCGTTAATGTGCCGAATTATCTCATCCTTTAGCTCTTGAATTGTTGCTGGCTTATGGACGTATACTTTTTCTTTCAAATAACCCCAATGAAAGAAGTCCAACGGTGTCAAATCGCATGATCATGGCGGCCAATTGACATCGCCACGACGTGAGATAACACGGCCATTGAATTTGTTGCGCAAAAGAGCCATTGTTTCGTTAGCTGTGTGGCAAGTGGCACAGTCCTGTCGAAACCACATATTGTCCACATCCATATCTTCCAATTAGGGCCATAAAAAGTTCGTTATCATCTCACGATAGCGAACACCATTCACAGTAACTGCCTGACCCGATGACGTCGCCAGCCCATAAGCCGCACCAAACGAACTGGGCGAGCATGCACAGGTGTTTTCACATCTCCTACAGACCAGGTTTGCTGAAATTTGCGCACAATTCTCCCGATTGAGGACACATTTGGTCGATTATGCTGATCAAAAAAACATCACGAAGTGCACGAAATGAATTTTGATTTAAACGCCCATTTTCGTAAAAGGCTTAAAAACTTTAACGCGTTTATCGATTGTGTATCTTTCCATGAATTAGTCTGAAATTATTTCTCAAGTATTATCGATAGCAAAGGGGGATCTAGCGCCGACATAACTTATCGGATAAGCAGCGCTAGGCGCGCGTACGGAATACTGGGCCCTGTATGGAATTCTGCACACATCTCGAGGCAGAGGAAAATTTCAATCTTTAACTCCAACGTAAAATCATCTTTACTATATGGATGCGAAACATGGAACGCATGTCCCCGCGATGTAAACGCGCTTCAAGTCTTCATCAACAGATGTTTAAGAAAAATACTCAAGGTTTTCTGGCCAGCAAGAATCTCAAACACAGACTTATGGTCTTCAACAAAACAATCGCCCATCGCAACAGAAATCCTTAAACGCAAATGGAATTGGATTGGACACACGCTACGAAAACAACAAGATGACCTTACACGTGTCGCACTTGATTGGAACTCGCAAGGTAACCGAAGAAGAGGAAGACCAGCACACACCTGGAGAAGACAACTCGATGCCGAAATCATGAGAATGACGATGACCTGGAGTGAAATAAAAGTGTTAGCTTTAAACAGACATGAATGCAATTTATTTGTTATGGGCCTATGCTCCACAATTGAAAGACGGGAATAAATATATAAATATATATTTCTCAATTTCAAATGAAATGCAGAAAAAAACTTGACGTTTAGGTGTGGTTCACATTCAACATTGGCCCTTAAAATTTAACCACCTTTAATAATACATAGTAAAAAAGAAAAAGAAAAGGTCGATGATGATAAATAAACTTAGTTTCAATGTTTTTTGCGACGAAAAAAAATAATTTAAAGAAATAATAAATGTGCAAAAACTGCCGAAATCTCGAATTATGCCAAAACACTCTACTAAACCTTCAACCGATAGGTTAATTTGTAAAGTGCAGTGCCAGAAAGTATGCTCTGAGATTCCGAGGCACATACGAGTATGTGACGTAATTCAAACTGGGATCTCTCGGTCATTCTGAATGAGGTATCAACTTTGTCCAATTTGAGGGATTTAACAGGACCAAGCGGAATTCTTTGCTATACTGGAAGCCCTGCGCTTAGCCCATATTATCTCTATCCAAAAAGACCGCATACAAGATTTCGAGTCGCCACGTCTCTCAGTTTGTGGGCTGGAGCATGTTGCTTGTGAGCAACATTGGGCAGAAGAGGTATAAAAAATCCCACAGGGATTTAATTCGAACTTTTCTGCCAGTGCAAGTCCAAACATTCACATCTCTTTCAACGCTATCATTAGGCTCATTGATGTTAACTCTTGGCAAAAAATAGTTCATAATTGCTATGCTTTGGCAGTGATCGACCTAAATATAAAACAACATCTGAAGATATTATTAGTCCGTGGGAGAGACTAGTACTATTACCAATATAAAGTGTAATACAATGTACCATTTCAGAACCTTTCGCGCGTATACTTTTCAGACACCATTTATGTGACTTTAGGTTTGGGTAGCAGTGGGTTTTTGCAGCTCACATAAACCAATTTATGCCCCAAACAATGCCCCTTATGGAAGCCAACCTGGGGCCAAATCACGGCATTCGACATCGATAACTTTTCGATCGAAAAGCTATTTAAATTTTTGGTAATAAGAAAAAGTTAACATTGGAATTAATTTAAAAACTATCCAGATAAGCTTAATAAAAATGCATTTAAACAATATTCTCGAATTCGGCAGAAGCTATACTCTTTTAACGTTAATAACAAACACATTTCGATCGAAAAGTTCTCGATATCGAATGCCGTGATTTGGCCCCTGTTTAATATACATCAATATCATCAATAGTACGAAAATCGATACCGGAAATATCTGTCAAACCTCCACGAAATCCAGATGTCGTTTACTAAATGCGGGACGGCAGCAAAAACGGTGCACAATGCTCTCCAATTCTTTATCATATTCACAGCTTCTGCAGAAGCACCCAACCTTCTACAGTGTTCGCCGATCAGGCAGTGTCCCGTCATAACTGACACTAACGTGTACAGTATTTTCCTCTCTAGTGCAAAGAGATATGATCTTCACAGGACATATCTAGGCCAGATTTGCCTATCTACCCGACAGGTATCATTTTCTGACCACCTTTCATTGGACTGCCTGTTGCTTAAGCCAAAGCTTTCCTGTGGACAGCGGCGCACCAACAAAAAAAGAACTTTCCTAGCAAGTTCATCGGCTTCGCAGTCCCCCAGTATATCTCTACGTACAGGTACGGTGGAAGTTTGTTAAAAAATGTAATTGTCCCGTATATAAATTGTCTATGGGTAATTATTTGTTCGTTAATAGTTTGTAATTCTTCTTGAGGGAAATTGTTTAATTTTTCTTTGAGAATACACAGTAATGGTCGTATTTTATAAAGCTTCTCATAGTTGGTGGTATTTCATTTCGTGGTCTTTTTTGCCTGAAGTATTCCACTGGAGCCCAGCAAAAACTCTCATTACCAAGTAACCTGGCGGGTAAGTGAAATTCAAATTCAAAAGAAATAATGACTTACCATTTAGCCACCCTTCAGATTATTTTTACATGGGCATGATATTGGAGGAAAGTACTTCCATGCAAGCATACGAAGAGCTAACAAATAACTACTTACCCCCACGCTTACGAAGATCCAACATATAAGTAGTTATTATTGTCATTTTAATAAGGGGTTAAATAACACCTTACCAGTAATGATTGTCATAACCATTTACTTATCATATATAATTAAATACGACGAGACATATTTTTTACTCGGAATATTCCCATCAAAAACATGGTAAGTACGTGTCATTGTATATTGCATTAGCATGTAAGACATGTCATTACCCTCTGCATTACATGTAGTCGACAAATAATGACTTACTTATATTGACATACATAGATATGTATTTGTAAGTCAATTTCAGATGGGTATTGTAAACTATGCAACAACAACTGTTTTTATTGAAGAAAAGATGATTAGATTAGAAAATAAAAATTGGCGTTGTCGTATATTTTATAATACCCGACATAAAATAACTTACAAATAAGTACATATTTATGTCAATATAAGAAAGTCATTATTTCTTGACTACATGTAATGCAGGGGGTAATGATATGTCATTACCTGGTAATGCAAGTGGTAATGACATGTACTTACCAAGTTTTTGCTGGGAGTAGTTGTGTCAGTTACTTTGACCTTCATTTAAGGACCTTTTTCATGAGTGGTTTCGTTTTCTATGCTAAGTATTTCTTCACATTCTTTATTTGTGTTATCCTCAATAGGACGAAATTCTGGGACATTAAAAATTCGCAATTCCGGAAATCTTTCCAGGATGTATAGGCATTCTTTGTATGCCTATGCATCACAATTGAACTATAAAATTCACTTGATTTCATCTGAAGATAAACCTTTTTCATGAGGACTCATTGAAAAAATAATCATATTTTTTGCCACAACTGCCCAATGTATCTCACAAGCAACTTTTGGATTTCAAAAAATTGATACATGATTTTGAGAATGAGAAACAAAAACTAACTTGAAGAAAGGAGTTAATAAATATAAACTTATTATAATTTAATGGACTCTTTTAACTTTGATAATTTTTTGACACACGATGACTTCTGTAATTATCTCCCCGTCTTCAAAACAAAAATAAGTGATAAAGTAACAGTAAAATGTTTGATGTTTGTTTTGATTCTCATTCATAAGCAATCTGTCCGAACATATCGACTTACATTTTAGAAAATGCTTGTTCAGATTTGCCACATTGAGGAACTAAACACTGGAAGTTGCTCACAAGCAACGTAGGAGGTGAAGGGGGTAAAAAAAACGACAATATATCGGGCAAAGCGGGTACATAACCGTCTATGTTGATAGTAAAGCTGCTCTGAAAGCATCGAAATCAAATGTTCTTAAGTCCAATGTAGTAACTGATTGCCGATTGGAAATCAAACAATTGACAGACATGATTAGGCTATGCTGGATCCCTGGACACTGTGACATTGCTGAAAACGAGAAGGCTGGGGGATCGGCGATGGATGCCACATGAGCCGAATCATCGCTAAATCCCCTTTTATATGAATTCTTCAGTAGGTATTCTAGATTTAGGTGAGTTACTGCCGTTGGACATGAGAGCACGGTGGGGTGCTCTCAACACCTAGGTGAATACATGCATCGAACAACGCCCCCACACACAATGTGCATGAGTTCCAAACAATTCCGTGTTTCTGGACACTTCTGCCCTAATCCTTGGTTATGAGGCGATTCCATCTAAAATTCTTTGCTATTCTATGAGCCATGGCACCCGGTTGGTTTGCAACTCCACATCCGAGAATGTTCTTTCCCAGCGATTTTGATTTCAACTGTGCCTCCACCACGTTGCACCCAATAGGGTCCTCACCAATAGTCAGGCCAGAACCTGCGTTCCGAGGGCTTTCCTGACCTTCGAGCTACCATATTAAGTGCTCTGGCAAGACTGCGTAGGCGAAGATACTACCAGTTAGACTTCAGAAAATCTAGGACTGTTGGCCCATCTGGGATCACTCTCCAGTCCCCGTCCAGATAGGTCTCTGGCCAGTACTATACCAGGACATAGGAAATTCGTTACATTCTATACAGGTTCCAAACTAAATAACCAAGTGTGCTTTGTTGTCTTTTCTGGGGAACTTGCAAAATGACTACCTGATCACTGTAGTGTTTACCAGGACAAATATTAAAGAGGTAGCGCAATGGCTGAAAATTAATGTGCTGACCGAAGTCGGTAAAAATATTTTCTCTGATATTCAGACTGCAACCGAGTCCCTGGAAACTGTATTCCTGAATTCTAAAACTGCCCTCGACAGTCGCAGATCTCTTAACGAGATGACAGGGAACTACCTTACACGCTCCAGGAGAACTGGAACATTGGGGCATGCCTTTAGCGGCTGATGTGGCTCGGCCTAGACTCAAAACGCACAAAATCACTGCTGTCGTCGTCGACACCGGACGTCTCAGTTATCGTGTCTGTCATGAAGGGTCACTGTCTTATTGGACGGCACGCAGAGAGATTGAAGGTCTTGCATAATGAATTGCAGAAGCTGTGGAGACGAAGAGGAGGAGGTAGAACACCTTCTGGGACTGTGCCCGCTCTCTCCAGACGGTGGCATGCAAGCATAGACTCATTTTTCTTTGGGAAGTTAGCTAACTTGGCTGATGTTGGAATACGCCAACTTTTGAGCTTTCGAAAGAAATCAAATTGGTTTGAGGGGCTAGGAATAACTTATGTTTTCCCTTACGTACCTGTGGTAACACAATGGACTGTATGGTCTAAGTAAATCTGTCTGCTGCCACTCTTAATCTAACCTAACTTATAAAAGGATATTCGCGTAACATCAAAATGACATCGAAGGCATCGCTTCTTAGGTAATTACGTGATCCAAAATCAAGAAGCTCTATCGCCTCACGATATCGATAGCATTCTGGGCTTCACAAGATACCTGACATGGCTGGGGATGACGACAGCTCATCCAGCTGCCACAACAGACACTGATATATAGGGTGATTTCCATTTCGAGGTTCCCTATTTTTTTAAAGAAAAAACACAGAAAATTCAATTATCATTTGAAAGAACATTCTTTGGCATTTATTTTTTTAAGATTATGTCTATCAATTGTTGGCCGCGGCTACGTCTCAGATGGTCCATCCGTTGAGTCCAATTTTCGATGACTTGTTCGAGCATTTCGACTGGTAACTGGCGAATGACACGCGTGATGTTTTTCTCCAAGGCCTGAATTGAAGCGGGTTTGTCCGCATAAACTTCAGACTTTACATATCCCCCCAGGAAAAAGTCGAACGGTGTGATATCACACGATCTTGGTGGCCAATCGACCGGCCCAAAACGTGAAATTGTCTGCTCACCGAAGTGTTCTCTCAATAAATCCATTGATTGATGCCATGTGTGGGAAGTGGCGCCGTCTTGTTGAAACCAAATGTCGCCGAGTTCACGAGCTTCAATTTCAGGCATCAAATAGTCGATTATCATGGCACGATAACGGTCGCCATTGACGGTTACGTTCTCACCGGCATAATTTTTGAAGAAATATGGACTGATGATTCCGGTACGTCGGATCGGGAATCGGTCAATGGCAAAAAGATAGCTCTTAACGATAGCTAAAATATTGCCCATGGGTGTCAAGGTCGTGGGTCGACTGGAAAGTGTTTTTTTTTTTATTTAAAAAAAATGGACTTAGCGCAATTGGCGAACGATTATTTTGATAATAAAACTGAATAATTTGTAAACGTTGTTCAGGCGTAAGTCTTTCCATGATGAAATGCCAAACAATACTTAACAAAAATAACATGACAGCATGACACGACTCACACGTGATCTGTCAAAAAAAGGCCATTGAAAAAAGTATCTCTACTAGGGTCACCCTACACAAACATTCTGACCTAAAAACACCTTTTCCACCACATTTTTTCTGCTAGTCACCCTCATTTAATCCTTTCTGACCCTCAATTCTCAATAATTGACATATACCTTCTTACTCTCATTCTTACTCCCTGGGGATTCCACATGAGCGCAGCATGATAACATCGTATATTGTGGGGATGTTAATTAAGACATTTCTGTTGATGTTAGGGAATAGCTGGTTATGGGTCCGGTGAAATTGCATATAATTGGGAAAGGTACATTGATCAAATTTGTAGAAAAACTATTAACTGTTTCTCACAGGAATCATAAATTTTAGTATTATTTTACGAATATAATGAAAAAGTACATTATTAAATTTTCTCACTTTGCAAGCTTAGCAAATATTAGCATTCGCCAACTCTTTTTTAAAACTTTCGGACCGTTCACCAACGCTAAGGATTAGGAAAAATCTCACATTTTTCCTTCCTTCCGTTCCTGGTGACATCATAATGAGCAAAGTGAGCCTGACATAAAGGCAACACTTCAACCTAACCGATCAATTATAACCATTAAACAAGTTTCACAAATTATGACCACTAATTAGTAGTGAGAGGTGACCCACTAATTGGTATAATAATAAATAACACAATTTGCAAACACTTACCTGTGGTTTCCATTTCAGTGGTAGCAGGCCTGGCCCCGTCAATGTGGCCATCACATAGTTAAAGGTGGCCAAAGATGAGAGCATTAAAAATATGGCCTGATTTAGAAAACCACCCACAGAAAGATTAGGAGGCCACCACATCGAGTTCATGTATAAACTTGTCAGCGTAATGCATTTTATAATACCTGCAATAATGAAAATAAGAGAGTTGTAATAAATCAGCGTGACTAAATTGGAGAGCTGGTGGTTTATAACAGCAAAAATTGCAATAATTAGAAATGAGCGTGCAAGAGCAGAAAAATGATTTGCCAAAAGTGCAAGTGCCATGTCACAAAGCTGTTGCCCCCTTTATATTAGATACTTGTGACCGCTTTCAAACACGTAGGTAGGTATGGAGCAAACAATAAGAAAACCGTTTAAAAATGAAGTCAGTTATTCTTTGAGCAAGTTGGAAAATTCTTTTATAAAATATATGATATACAATTAGAACACTTCTTTCATCGCTGAATAAGTTATTTCATACAACTGCTATAATAATGATTGAGCGTGCTAAGGTCAAAAATTGATTCATCAAAAGTAAAGTGTAACGTATAATCATGCCACTATTTGTTGCCCCTCATTTGATGTTTCCGTTTGGTTTTTTGCATCTAATCATATTAAAATATTTTGCTTTCTTTTAAATGAGACTTACTTTTTGGGACAGCATGCAATTTTTGATGAATGAATAAACATGCAATTTTCGGAAGTCCAATGCTGTGCAATCTAAACTGCAATTCATTTGACTTTTTATTTTATTTGATTCTTCATAAGCATTTAAAAGTAGAATGTGAAAATAAATTAAATGGCAGAAACCACTGTTTGTTTAATTATCAACAACAATTTATAATTGTTCTCGGAGTATGTACTTTATTCATATTTTCCTGGCAAATGCTCATAAAATGTATAAACAGTTATATTATTGATTTAACTGATAAGATTGGTTGTTGTTGCTTTTCGAATTTATTCGTTACGAATATTTATATCAAATATTCCGAGAAAGATAATAAATTTAGTTAGTAAGAAAAGGAGTTGCAATTTAGTGTGCGCAACCAGATATTTTAGGGGAAGTACTAAAAATCAAAAATGATAGATAAAGAAGTTATCCAAAAGCTCTATTTGTAAATGTGATTTTTCAAACTGTACAAAATAATTTTCGGCAATATACGTACTATACATATACCATTTGAAACATCATTATTACTTTGCCAAATTCATCGCTGAAGTGACCCACCTTAAAAAAATATTTTGACTTAACAAACCGAGTAAAAATAACATCAGATCGACGAACTAGAGGTTGATCCAAGTAGAGATACTTTTTTCAATAGCATACAAAATACAGCTTGTGCAAGAACTGAAGCCGCCCGATCTTCCCAAGCGACATCGCTTCGTTCTATGGGCTCTTGAAAAGTTCCAAGAAGATCTGACGTTTACGAGCTAAATTTTGTTCAGCGATGAGGCCCATTTCTGACTCAATGGGTATGTAAACAAGCAAAATTGCCGCATTTGGGATGAAAAGCTACCTGAAGAGATTCAAGAGCTGCCACTTCATCCAGAAAAAACAACGGTTTGGTGTGGTTTGTGGGCCGGTGGATGCCGATGAGAACGTAACCGTCAATGGCGACCGTTATCGTGCCATGATAACCGACTATTTGATGCATGAAATTGAAGCTCGTGATCTCGGCGACATTTGGTTTCAACAAGACGGAGCCACTTCCCACACAACACAAAAATCTACATTTACATACAGCTTTTGAGTTATTTTCGGGCGAATTGAATATTTCAGAGACATATGTATATGTATTTATTAGTACTCTGAAATGATATCGCGGTTCCTGAAAGTGAGCGTACAAAAATGTTGTAAGCCAAACTCACATTCTCGAACAGCAATAATAATAAAATTTGTCGGAAACATATTTTAAACATATCAATTTCTTACGGTCGATTTTCCATTTTATTTATTTACGTCATATAAGCCAGAAACTTCAATTCATTGGGACAAATTTTGACAAATTGCATAGAACCATTCACACCAACAGGTTCCAGCGAAGATCCATGGTTCTACAAAATGTATTTAGTTTTACCTAGAAAAATTCTTAGGATTAATGGTGAACATTTTTATATAGAAACCACATAACCGATTGGACTGAAATTTGGTTTTTTGCAATTAATTTTACCCAAAATCATTCATACGGCATAATTGGTCCACATTTTCATATAGTCCCCATACCAAACACATATACGAATCGTTTGGAATAAAATTAGGCATTGTATAGCTTATTTTACCTAGAACCATTTCAAGGAGAAAGTGTCTTCATTGGTCTATATTTTGACATGGTGGTATCATAAGACCTGACTTTTTTGACCCAAAGAAAAAAATCTTACCAATTGGGCTGCAAAAATGGAAACATACGATTTATTTTAACTAAAGCTATTCGTTGGAAGTATGACCTCCTAGGTCCACGTTTTTATATAGCCTTCATTAAAAATGTTCAATGCAATGCGATCGAATCTACCAGCAATGAGCAGGCTCAATATTAGTCAATTTTTCTAACATTTCTAATTTTATTTTTTAAAAAGATAAATAGGAGTGTGTTATTTCTCGAACTATAAAAAAATCCGTAATATAAGGAAACGTTTTTAAGTTTCCATTACTGTTTTCATATCATAAAAAATCGTCAAATCGTCATGTCCTATTTTTTTTTGCTCTAAAAATCGTCAAAATGACGATAAATCGTCATTTCTGGCAACACTGTCCACAGCACTGGGTGGGTCTTGGCTGCCTCCAAATTTACTCTAAATAGATCGCGATCGCCTGCAATCATTCACCAGTTGCTTAGACCAACCGCTCTAAGGTCGGTTTCTACTCCATCAAACTATTTTAGCATGGCCATCATCTATTACTCCACCCCTGTGGTATCATTTGAAATGCCTTTTTTGTTGGTTTATAATCACCCATGTCCATCTCTTTCGAGCTATCTTTACATGATTTGTAACGCCTGTATCGTGGTAGAGAACCTTTGCTCTCCAGACACCATTTTCGCACGTTGCTCCATAAATTTTGCGTAAAATCTTGCATTCAAATGTTTCCAATTCGGTTTGTTATCTTTATTAAATAATACCCATGTTTCACAGGCGTACAGCAACACCGGTAGTATGAGGGTTTTGTAAAATCTTGATTTGGTAGTTCTCGATAGAGATTTTGATGTTAAGTGCTTTCTCAGACCATAAAAACACTTATTGGATGCAGTAATTATTTTATTAAATTCCTCGCTATATGGATGTGCGGTGTTATCTACCATGGACTCTAGATTTACAAAGTCATTTGTAACTCTGTAAGTGTCGTTTCTAATCTCAATGGTTTGCCCAAGTTATTGTCTACGGTTGTTGTTTCTAGTGGCAACATATAATTGGTTTTATTAATATTCTTGAATTTTTAAGAAATTATTTTTCTTCTTCTTGTAACAATGCTGATGTCGTTAGCGTAGTCAAGTATTTGTGTTGCCTTATTAAAGATTGTTCCACCAATGTAAGCATTGGTTTGTCGTGTAACTTTTTCCAGCGCAATATTAAAAAGTGTGCAAGTCTATCTCCCTGTCGTAGTCCTGTGTTGGGAGTTAAATATTCGGGATGTATCATTCTGTATCTTTACTGCGCACTGCACCTTTTCCATGGTTAGCTTTATAATGCTAATTAATTTCCCGTGAATTCCAAATTCGTCAAGAGATTTGTATAATGCTGTGCTATTAATTGAATCGTCGGCTTGTTTAAAATCAACGAAAATATGATATACCCTTCTCTCTTGAATGAAGGGTATAAAGTTATACGAAAGTTCGGTTTGCTATGTTAAAAGGGATAAACATTTTTATTTTTCCATGGAATATCTTTTTTGTTGTAAATGCCATTAATGCGCAATTTTCATTTATTTATACATATGTATGTGCATTTATCAATTGTTTTTGTTGTTTCATTTTATGATATTCAATGCTGACTCAGTCCATAAAAAAATAAATGTCAAGTCTATAAATTTAAAAGTATAAAAGCCACATATAATATATGTGGCTTGATTAGGTAAATAACATATAATTTAACATATTTGATTCTACATTACAGATATTGGGTGATCCATTTCGAGGTTCCCTACTTTTTAAAGAAAAAGCACTGAAAATTCAAATTGAATGGGGAATGTTTATTATCATTTGAAAGAACATTCTTTGGCATTTATTTTTGAAGATTATGTCTATCAAATGTTGGCCGCGGCTACGTCTCAGATTATCCATCCGTTGAGTCCAATTTTCGATGACTCGTTCGAGCATTTCGTTCGAGCACTGGTAACTGGCGAATGACACGCGTGATGTTTTGCTCCAAGGCCTGAATCGAAGCGGGTTTGTCCGCATAAACTTTAGACTTTACATATCCCCGCAGGAAAAAGTCTAACGGTGTGATATCACACGATCTTGGTGGCCAATCGACCGGAACAAAGCGTGAAATTATGGCGCCGTCTTGTTGAAACCAAATGTCGCCGAGATCACGAGCTTCCATTTCAGGCATCAAATAGTCAGTTATCATGGCACGATAACGGTCGCCGTTGATGGTTACGTTCTCACCGGCATCATTTTTAAAGAAATATGGACCGATGATTCCGGTACGTCGGATCGGGAATCGGTCAATGGCAAAAAGATAGCTCTTAACGAGAGCTAAAATATTTCTCATGGGTGTCAAGGTCGTGGGTGACTGGAAAGTGTTTTTTTTTTATTTAAAAAAATGGACTTAGCGCAATTGGCGAACGATTTTTTTGATAACAAAACTGAATAATTTGTAAACGTTGTTCACGCGTAAGTCTACTGGAAAGTGTTTATTTTTTGGATTTAAAAAAATGGACTTAGCGCAATTGGCGAACGATTATTTTGATAAATAACAAAACTGAATAATTTGTAAACGTTGTTCACGCGTAAGTCTTTCCATGATGAAATGCCAAACAATACTTAACAAAAAATAACATGACACGACTCACACGTGATCTGTCAAAAAAAAGGCTTTTGAAAAAAGTATCTCTACTTAGATCACCCTATATATTAGTTTGCGATTGCTACCTTCTGAACCTAGGACATTTCTTTTCAGACATTCTTCTGCAGTTTAGATAAATTAAAACAAATATAAGGCATACAAAAACCTTTTCCGAACTTATTAATTACAAATGTTTAACACAGTTGATATTATTAAGGCATGTAATAATCTTTTTAAAAATCCTAAGCATATGCAACAAATGTAGTAGGTAAAAGTGTGTAATGTTTTCTTTTGTGACGGTTTGATGTAAATCCTACATGAGGCTTTAGAAAAAAAATCAATGTCTGAAATTTCTTGACATATACACTTTGAAAAAAGTGTATTATGTTATAGTTACAATTGTATATATAGAATAACATTTTAAAAAAGTGGAACATAGGGCAACATGTTGCCTAAGACATTATAAAATAAATACAAGCTAGTTTTAATAGTACATACAACAACCCAAAACTAAATCGACAGAATTTTATTTTCTATAAAGAAAAACAGATCGTCTAGATTTGTAAAAAAAAACGTGGTAGCAGAATTTATTTATCATTCTAGATCTATATCTATATTAATATCGCTAACCCTGATGACTTGTTTTAGTTGATTCCTCATAGAAGCTAGTACGTCGTCGCCTGTCAGTCACTTGTTAACCTTTGTTAATTGTATTAATTTCATTACCGACTCAAAGGAAATAAAGTCCATTTCCCCGGATTAGAATATGTAACAAAACAAGTCAACAAACTGTGGTAAACGCTCCACAATACTCCATAGTTTACACGCACCACCAAAACAACAAAAAACGGAAAGAAAAATACAAGTAATGCGGTTTACAAAACAAATTGTGTTAACCACCGCCCACGTACGTCTGAATCTAAATCTGGAGTGGAGTGGGTTTTTGTGGAACAAGAGCTTACTGTTGCATGCCTTCATAACATCCGGCAAAATGTTACTCAAGTTGGATTTGGGCGAGTCTGGTGACAACAGCAAAACATACAACCATAATTCAACAAAGTAAATTTGTCTAAAGTCTGCTCTGCTACAAGTGGTCTTTAACTCGCATTGTTCAGCTGAAATGAATGTTAATATCGGGAGTGGAGGTTCCAACGGAAGTATGGCAGACGTCTAATGTTTAATGTTCCATGAAATGAATATCAATACCACCTTTAAAACTCCAAGAACACAAAATAAAAATACCTGGCAAAGTTTTTAATGCGAAGTGATGATGACAGTGTTAACGCTTTATAACGATATATGAATTATTATTATCTATATCATTAAATTTTGTTAAAATTCTTGACTTACTTATGGCTGTAATAGGACCCCAGTGAAGAAATCTCTTAAAGCCGGATAATTGTGCTGACATTTTGTTTTTTTGTATTTATTTTACACTATATTTTGCAATAATTAGCTAATTCTTTGTTTTGCTAGTATTGTTTCATTCTTATTTTTCGTTAATTTTTTTCACGGTTTCATTATGCCCATCCGATCCGTCACATACAATAACCAACACAAACACAACAACACTGAACTTTTCGAGAACGAAGCCGAGCCGACATATGGAAAACCAGCGGCGATGACTGGTTTAATGTTGCCACATCGCAAATATTTCTGCTTTGGAAAATAGAGGTAAATTAGTGGTTGAATCGTATCATAACGTTAAACGTGAATAGAAAAAGGCGAAATAATCTCAACGGTAAAACATTTTTAATTTTCACTTGGATTTTGCTTCATTTTTACAAGTGAGATTCAAGTTATCCACCACACTTGACATTTAAGAATTCCAATATTATCCCAAGTGTGCAGTTAAGCTATAAAATTGAGAATTATGTCTGTTTCTTGTTGAGAATTATAGCGTTCTAAAAAACAACTGATTTACCACCAGTGAAACGTAATGCAGGGTTACGTGTTGCTTTTCAAGGTCATTTGTTTTACTTGACTTGCCGCACTCTCCGACAAACTTTGGCACTTGCTTGGAATAAATTGCAGAGTGTGAAGCAGCACTTAGAAGGAACCCCTTTGATCTTCAGTTCAAATCCACAGTGAGAAAACTCAAAATAACATCAATAACAGATCAACCCCTCGCAAGGATTCATCAAAATAAAAACGTCGCCACGAGCGCGGGCATCGTAAAGAATACATGCAGCATTTCTTGCTTTAGTACTCCACATTTTACTTTTAAATCTAAAACTAAAACAGTGGAGTAGAAAGAAAAAAAAAATTGTTTGTGTAGAAAAAACATCTACAATTAACAAAAAAAAACGTGAATAGTCAAGGAAAAAAGAATTACGGCGGCAGGCGGTTGACTTGATATAGTTTTGACCTGAAAGTAATTCCTATATGTAAATTTTAATTATCTATATATATAAAATTGGATGTGTATGTGTGAATGTTACGTATGGATTCCAAAACGGCTGGACCGATTTTGATGAAATTTTCTGGGAATCTTCAGATAACCCTAGCGGGTGACATGGGCTATATAAATACTTAAATTCTTAGCGGCCACGCCCTTGAATTGAAGGGGCGTGGCCGCGTCCATATTAGCCAATTTGGAGATATCATTTTTTTGGTGATTCCTACTATAAAGGAGAGATAGTATGTTACTTGATACTTATATTAATAGAAAAAAAGAAAACTGTAATCTATAAATCTTAGTGACAACACACCTTTAAACGCCGGAATGTTTTGAAACATTTTCCACAAACATGCTCCACAATTTCCCACGGCAGCGGTTCTTTGTACCGGATTGACCCGAAGCAGCAATTCTTCGGCCAGGGACTGCCACCTCAGTACTATGTTTTTCGCCTTGGGAGAGGCACATCCCGGAGTGTCTGCTCCGAATTCTTCTGGTCCGTGCCGGGACCGAACAAAATCCCGGACCACAACAATATTTCTGCTCCGTCTGCGGGAACCTTATACCTCTCAGTGTGCCTCAAGAATCGCAGTCGTCAGTGTCGTCGTCCCCGTCGTCTACGTCATCGACACCTTCGGTTTATGGGACACCGCCGCAATCTCCCCTACAGCAACATGCACAGCAATCAACACCGCAACTAACACCACACATTGCTGTACCAACCCCCGAACATGCATCCTTCTTGCAATTTAATTGCAATGGTCTCCGCGGCAAAATCAACGAGATTGTAGATTTTATGAATCGGAATAACATCAAGGTCGCTGCGATCCAGGAAACAAAGCTGAGCGACACATGCAGCTTGCACAGTTGTCAGGGTTACAATGTGCTACGTAAGGATCGCACTAGAAGTGGAGGTGGGGGACTGGCTTTCCTATTACACCATTCTGTGCAATACAGACCTATCTCGCCTGAGCTTGACTCTAGAGACCCATACATTGAATGTATGGGGGTAGCAGTTAAGTCCGGGACTGCGAGATAGAGCTGTACAACGTATATATACCGCCGATTGGTAGCTGTTCTCCGCGTTATTTGCCGGACATCAGTCCGTTACTGCAGGGCAATAATCGCGTGGTCCTAGGAGACTTGAATGCTCATCATGAGCTTTGGCATTCTCTCCTAGCTAATGACCATAGAGGCATAGCTTTGGCTGAGCAGATAGATGGCTCTACGTTCTGCACAGTGAATGAGGACGCCCCCACACGGATTATGGGTGATTGCAGCAGCTCGCCAGATATCACCATCGTGTCGCCTGGTCTGATAAATGACGTCACCTGGCAGCCCGTCATTTCATTGGGATCAGACCACCTCCCCATAATCCTCTCCATAGACAGACCAGCCGATTTTATTATCTCTGAACGCCGTACTTACCTGAATCAAAGGAAAGCTGACTGGAACGTATTCAGAGAATTCACCAACCGCTGCTTCAGTGAACTACCCATCCCCTCAGATGTTCGGGTAGCTGAGAAGAAATTCCGAGGCATCATCAACGCAGCAGCCGCTCGCTTTATCCCTGCTGGTCGAATACCCGAGATACGACCTAATTTCCCAGCAGATGCAGCGGGACTAGCAGACGTGCGTGATGATATTCGTCGTTCTAATCCTGGTGATCCTAGAATCAGGGAACTGAATCTAGAAATCAGTAGGAAAGTTGACGAATATAAGCGGAATAAATGGCTAGATCAACTGAAGCAATGCAACTTAAGTTCCGGTATTAGTAAATTGTGGGCAACGGTTAAGTCACTCTCGAATCCAGGCAGGAAAGACGACTGGACGGCAGTCACATTTGGTGCCACCACAGATTCCTGACGAAAGTGAGTGACTGGTTTTCGTTCGCAGAGACTTTCGTTAGAAATACAGAAACAGGCCGTAAATTTTAAGAGAGACACTGACGGCTGTGCTAAAATCTACAGGCATACAATAGAAAAACATAAACGGAAAATTAGACAGTAACTAACGAAAGCTCACTATTTTTTTGTTACAACAATATTAAATGTAAATACTTATCGTAAAAATGTTTTTATTGTCATTATTTTATTGTAATAATTCGTGTTTTTGTGTGATAGATTCCCCTGATGATGTCCAACGAAGTTGGCCGAAATATTGGGCAAATAAAGAAAAATAAATAAAAAGTATTGTCTTTTATTTATCACGGACCTCAAGCCAAACAAACAATCCAATCATAACAACAAAAAGGTCTACAATACATATATCCAACATAAAATAAGTATTTTACAATTTTGGTTGTAAATGTCTGAAACATATGGCGGCGGGCAACGTTACGACTGCGCTAAAGTTAAGTTACGGTTAAGTTTGCCTAACCCAGCCTTAAAAGAGAATTAAACGATGATTTGCTTAAAAAAGTATCGTGTGAATCAGAACTTAACGTGGGACCACTAATCTCACCCTTAAGATCATGCACGTTACTTTACGACACATTTGTGTCACTAATTCCATGTACTACATTGACACAGTTGTAAAAAATGTATTGAGTGATCTCAAAACACTCACAACCCAGATCCATTAGACTGCCACATTTCAAAGCATAAAATTAGGTAAAGAGAAGAACCGAATAACAATAAAATTAATGCAAAGATATGTAAAATCATGGTGTATTTTTTCAACACTATATTTATTTCACTGCACTATAAATTGATAACACATGAATGTCGATCGAAATCAGCATCAATTTATTCCACTATTTTCATACTTTCTCTCCGAGGAACTTTAATCGTAAATAAAGTGTCATACATTTCCCCATCGAATGAGTAAAATAAAAAAAGAGATCGTGTGTTTATCTAATCTGAAAAAGTGAAAAATAGAAACAAAATAAGCTTTGAAAAGTATGCAATCAATTGAACAAAAAAGTAAAAATGTGTGCAATTGGATTTGGAATTAATTCTGTTTTTGGGTTTTTGGGGATGAAGAAAATAATCGACTCACAACACAAAATTGTAGTAAATTCATAGGAGTGTGTGTGTTTTCTTTTGACAAACTTGTTGCTGCTGATCACTTATGTTTTCTGGTGTTTTTTGTTGCCTGCCTGCTAAAGAGAGAATGAGAGATAAGAAATGCACTTGTGTGTCGCCATTTTAAAGTTTTATTGTCTGTGTTTTTAGGCGTAGCTGTTGACCCGCAGTTTCTTTCTTATTATAGAATTAAAACGAGGTCGTCATACATAAATATTTTGGAAGTTGCCTAAAAGCACGCTTTAATATTCGTGGGAGTCGCTATTATCCTTGAGAGAGGAAGGAGGATCAATTTTAACCACAATGAGCAAAAGGTTGCGAACAATTAAAGAAGAAAAGCAAGAAACTGCGGCAAGTACTTCGAAGAAGGAAATAAAAATTTTAAATGATGAAAAATCGACACCCATTCCCTCCATGTCACCTACAAAGCAAATCACTGTTTTTGCCAAGCCCAAATCCAAATCACCAACTAAAGCCCGCAACATTCTCACACAAAAGAAAATGGATCATTATCTAATGCACACGGTCAAGGGGGAAAAGAATGCTGAAGGCGGCGAAGAAAGTGAGACGATTAACTTCGTATTGACGGACGAAAACGACGGCGACGGAGTTGGTCTGACCAAACCAAGTGGAGAGATATTGGAAGAGCTGCATTTGAATGATGAGGTGGAGTTTAATAGTGACGAGGACGCCATGTCGAGAACACAAGAAATTGTGGAGCATGTTTGTGGAAAATGTTTCAAAACATTCCGGCGTTTAAAGGTGTGTTGTCACTATAAGATTTAAAGATTACAGTTTTCTTTTTTTCTATTAATATAAGTATGTATCAACTAACAAACTATCTCTCCTATACCAGGGCTTGAAAAAGCATTTGGATTACTGTCGCTTTGATAGCGGTTATGACTTGCGCAAAGAGGAAATGTTAAAGAATCTGGAAAAAATCGAAAAGGATGCAGTTATAATGGAGAACAAGGACGTATGTTTTTGTTGTGGTGAAAGCTACGACACGTTCCATGTAAGTAATAACCTTGCCTCATCCATAATAATTCAAATAACACTTTAATGTCATTTTAGTTAGGTCACATCAATTGCCCAGATTGTCCGAAATCATTTAAAACTCAAATGAGCTATGAACGCCATATATTTATTACTCATTCCGAATTCAATGATCATCCCTGTACTATTTGCAATGCTAAACTGCGAAGTGCAAATCTTTTGAAATTGCATGAAGAACAGCATCGCAATCGTGGAAAACCTTTTGCATGTAAAATTTGTGGTAAGGATTTTACTCGCTCCTACCACTTGCTGCGTCACCAGAAATTCAGTTCTTGTTCGGGTAACGAAAACGATACAATGCATTGCAAAGTTTGTAATAAGGCTTTCTATCGTTTGGATAATTTGCGTTCACATCTGAAGCAACATTTGGGCACACAGGTCAGCTACATAACAATAATTGTACATTAAAATTGTTTAATTTTCGTATAATATATAGGTCACCAAGAAGTCGGAATATATGTGCCCGATATGTAAAAAATGTTTTTACAGTTTATCAACTCTCAAGTAAGTAATACATAATGAAATTTAAATGTTAAATCCTTTTATTTTATCAGTACCATAGCCTTACTCAAACTCAATGTGTGTAAATTCTACAGATTAAATCATAACTAGTCATTGTATATAAAATATGTAAATAATTATGCTATCTCTCAGGACGATTATCAACATTTCACCAATATTATTATTATTTTTATTTTATTTATTCCAATTCATAACCAAGCCATAAGGTCATATATGGTTAAAAATACTACAAAATTCGTACATACATAAGAATTTTTTATGAATTGTAAGCTTTTACATTCAAGGTCTTCAAAATCTACTAACACAGGTGTATCCACATCTTCTTTACGGAGAACCTTATTTTAATTTTTTGTTCCTTTTCACGTTTCTTCTCCCGCCCTCTCCTTTCGACTCATCGTCATCCATGATCAAAATATGCAATGGACATTATAATTTCTATATTGACCACAGTTGAGCTCCATGTGATACACAATCGAAAAAAAAATTATTTAAATGTGAATATGGGCCAAAATACCAATTAGCAATATCACATATATTGTGAAAACTTCATGATTTTTCAAAGTAGTGAGTTAGAAATTTATCACAAAAATCTGGTGACTGGGAAGCTTTATAGTCGTTTTTAAATATTATTTTTTTTTCTCTAATCATAAACAATTGTTTATGGAATAACCGACACAGGGCTCAGTTTTGGGTCCCTTGTTGTTTATTATGTATATAAATGACTTGTTTAATCGTGTTGTTAGCAGAAATAGCCTCGTATATGCGTTTGCAGATGATCTACAGATCTTATTTAACGGCGATTTTGTGTTTTTAGATGTACTGCAGAATACAATTGACTTTACTATTAATTTGTTAGTCAGTTGGATGAGGGATAATGGCTTATCGATAAATGCCTCTAAGACCAAAACTAAGTTTTTTGGCAATATACCAGCAGGTGCTTTATCTGTTTCAATCTGTAGCACAGCTATAGAAGTTGTAAGCAATTTTAAGTGTCTTGGTGTAATGCTTGACAATGATTTGTCTTTTGATGTGCATGTTAATTCAATCATTTCCAGAGTTAACTTTATTTTACGAAAGTTATACAACCTGGATTTGGTACTTCCTCGTAGTGTTAAGATTCGTGTTGTTCATGCTCTGATAATGCCTATTTTTTTGTATGGTCTTGAGGTATTTTCTGGTTGTGTAGGTTATGTTATGCGGAAGGTAAGATTATTATTTCAACGAGTTTTGCGATATGTTTATACTGTGAAGTGGTATGATCACATTTCCCAATATGTAACCGATTTTCTTGGGTGCTCATTTTCTAACTACATCAAAATACGAATTTTGTTGCACTTCTATAAAGTGCATAAGTTGCAAACGCCGCGATTTATGTTGGATCTTTTTAGCTTTGGTAGATCAACAAGAAATGCCCAAATTGTTATGCCGAGGTTAACTGCTACCTTAGATAGGTCATTTCTTGTGAGAGTGGCACGCATTTACAACCATCTACCGGTATCGCTTAGAACTTTCAGTTTTTCATTGCATACATATAAATATAAGCTCTTTGAATATGCTCAGCTTCATGATTTTTGATTTTTTTTCTTGTTTATTATTTTTTCTATTGCCTAATTGGATGATATAGCCTGTCAGAGTAGTTTTTTTTGTGCGAGTAGTAGGGATGTTTATTATAACTCAATTTTTTTTTCAGTCGCCTCGTAATTTGATTTAGTATTTTCTTTAAATTTTATAGTTTTTTTAATTATTTTTATTATTTATTGCATTAAATTGTTAAGCTTGTACGTATGTTGTTTTTATGAAATTAAGTTGATTTTTGTAAATTTTTTTTTCTCACAGTGTGTGAGTAGTTTTTCTTATTGTTAGATGCTCTATAACTGTTTATATATACTGTGAAAGTTAGGAGAAAATTGTTTACTCGGTTGTTTACTACTCTTTCTATTGTTTTCTGTTTTATTTTATAATTTAGTCATTTTATTTATTTAGATATTTAAGATTTTTGAGTAGTCTACATATTGTTGTTTTTTGTAACTGTAAAAGGCCATATAGGCTCGGTTACTATGATGGAAAATAAATTAAATTAAATTAATGTTAAACATTTATTGGCGATAATGCTTGCGAAAATGATAAAATACGCAATTTCATTCCATTTATTTATTATAGTAATATAAACAAGCCAATATGGCCAATATTCTTATATTAACTTTATACTAATTTCAATTTGCTCGAAAAACTTCCGATCCCAAACATTTAAACTATTTCTTTAACTTTTCTACAGCATCCATACAAGAACACACACTGGTGAAAGACCATTCGATTGTGATTTATGTGAGAAAAAATTTCCATCTTTGGTGGCATTGAAGAAACACAGACGATATCATACAGGAGAAAAGCCCTATACTTGTTCCGTGGTATGTATTTTCAGAAGTAGCAATATCAAAATTCTACAATATGGCGTAAAAGAAACGAAAGGAGTTGAATAGTTTATTTAAATAACATTATTTTAAAAGTAAGTTACTTTTTATTACACTTCCTTAATGTGGATTAGCTTAATTTATACGTGGCAAACAATGTCGCATAAATGGTGCCCATTCTCAGCTTCGTGCTCTTTCTTAGACGGCTTTCGTGAATTTTTATAGATTTGCAGAGCTATCGCTCGAATTTATTATATACATTTTAAATTTTTCCAATCTAAAAGATAAGGAAAATATATTTAAATACTGAAGTTATACATTATTCAATCCCCTTCGTTTCTTTTGGGCCCTCTTGTTTTATAATATATGAATTTCAAAACGTCTTGAAAGCAATTACATACATACAAATTAAGCTTATTAATTGTTAATATTTATTAACTTGCAATATTTTTTCTAACCCTTAGTGTAAGCAAGCCTTTGCTGTAAAAGAGGTCTTGAATCGTCACATGAAACGTCACACTGGTGAAAGACCTCATGTTTGCAAGGAATGCGGTAAAAGTTTTATACAAGGCACACAACTACGTACTCATCTTAAGACACATCTTAGACCATTTGAATGTGATCAATGCCCAGAGAAATTCAAAACTGAAAAGCAGTACGTTTTTTATATCCGTCCCTAGCATTTTATTAAATAATCGATTCAAATACTATTTTGTTTTAGACTGGAGAAACATGCCAAGGAACACAATACTGCAGGACCTAAGCGTAGAGGACGTACAAAAATGTTTAAGAAATGTGACATTTGCAAGAAAGGTTTTAAAACTGAGCTCGAATACAATCAACATATGGATGCGGGCAGTCATATAAGTATGTTCTTCTTTTCATTTTTGAAAAACATTTGGTAACAAATCTAATGTATTCCCACCTTCCAGCTCCTGTCCAAAAACGTAAATTGAAAAATCGCACTGACTGTGCCGTTTGTAAGGAAAACTTTGACTGTGTTCAAAGTTTACAATTCCATATCTTGAAAGTCCACCAAGAAGATCCCGAGACCTTTGTTAATGAAAATCCATTCGAAGACGACCATAGCCAAGGGGAAGACGAGGAACAACAAATAACAATACCAGCACCGAAAATTATCAAAATTGAAGATGGACAGGGTCAACGCATTGAATTTGTTACCACCAATAGTGAGGGTAAAATCCTGAACAGCAGCATTGAAGGTCTTACCAATCAGCGAATTGTGCAGACAGGCGCTACTACTAGCACACAAGATACCATCAGCAATAAAGTACAAATTTTGGAGGAATTCATTTTTAACGAGAGCTCTGCGGTAACGAATGCAGGTGGCGAAACAATTATTTTATCTAATGAATCGTATACGGTTATTCCTTTGGAGTCGGATGGTGGCATTATAGAGCCAGTTACCACAAATGCAATCGAGTCTAAAACAATTAGGACAGCGGAAAATAAGAAAGAACGCAAATCATTGGCCGAAAGTTTGGCTGCAGCCATAGCAGATGATGACAATTTAACACATTTCAGTGCCGACGATGAAGAACAACTAAACGAAGAAGATCTTAAATGGAAGGATAATGTTAGTAAACTTCTTGATATGTTGGTCGATAATGCTACGTTGAAGAAGTTTGGGTGGCCAGATATTTCAGAAGAAACTGTAAGTATTTTTTTAAAATTAATTGTAGCATTATTTCATCGGTAACCGAGCCAATAAGGCCTACTTTGGAACGATACAATGTTTTTTATTACTATTTATGGAAGTGCTTGATAATTTCCTTTAAAGTTTGTAAAATTAGTATGTGGATCATCACGGTCATCTAGGCACCATATAACACAATGGTATAAGTGAGCTGATGTTTATGGCTCTCGATCTAACATAGACTGGCATGTATATGTTTGGGAGAAATCCGTTTCTGAACATTTCAAGTCTTTTGAACTATGTATGTCTGCCTGAAGTACACGATCACACACCATAAAGGGTTAACATATCGATTCCTCCATTCCAAAATATGTTATGTATAAACTGTTTGGTGACATTTTTAGATTTGTATGGAATTCCTTTGTAATGAAAATCTAATGACCTCCACTTTTTTTAGCATAACTTCTGATTGGGTTAATGGATAAACAATAAATTTTGAATGAATAAAATTTGGAATGTTTATAATTTAAATATGCAATCTTTTTTAAAACATGTTAAGTCGGCTTTATATTACTTTTCCTACTAAATTCTGAAGAATAATGGGCAATTGAAGCATACATATCTTTATTGTTAATTTTAAATCTTCTCTTTTACAGGCTCTGCGCAAAGTTATTGAAAATTGTGGTCATGATCTATCTAAAGATCAATACAACTACTATGAATGCGACTATTCGAGTCGAATGCGTGAATACATTAAACTACTTTTCACTGTGGTTATACACAATGAATCAATTAAGGAGCTTTTGAATAATTATCCTATCGATGAAGTTATTGAATATGTTCTGGGCAATGATGATGATGACGACGATGATGAGGAAGAAGTCACCGCCATTAAAGATGAAAAAGATGATAAGAAAACTATAAAAAGTGAAAAGGATAAATCATAAATTACCGAATGTACTCAATTTTTATTCTTAGCTATATTCAATATTTATTGTTTTGTTTGGAAAACAAATTGTTAATGTTAACCATTAAAGCCTTGAAAAAACTAAATTTAGTTAAATGTATGTATATAATAATTATACATGCCCTATACAGGAAAAGTGAATTAATTCTTAGAATTATATACATATATTACTTTTTGAATCATAATAGTTTTTACAAAATTTTTGAACGCAATAAAATCTATGTTAATTAAGTTTTTATCATAAGTTTTTTGGGTTTTCAATTCCCATAAATATGGCAACATCTGGTTATGGAAGGCAGCATATGCCATTAGTCTTTGGTTACCAGGGCAACGGACAACCACGACTAAATACAGTGTATTCTCTGTCGAATAAAGAATGCAAAAGAATTAGTTTTGGTGAAAAATATTTAAAACAATAGAAATGGCTGAGGATATAAATCCAGCTGTAATAAAACACACCCAGGAAACTTTGGGAAAATATGTAAAGAAACCTCATTTGACGGAAAAACTATTAAAGAAACCTCCTTTTAGATTTCTTCACGATGTTGTTGCCGTGGTAAGAACTATTAACAGTGAGCATCGAGACACTTGTTAAGTACTTTGCTTAATTGTAGGTTATAAGAGACACGGGTTGTTTTGAGGGTCTCTATACAACCGAAGAACTTAATTCGGAAAATATCAAAGATCGAGAGGATAAAATGCGTTTTCTACAAAAGATGATAGACGTTGTTAGTAAGTTTTAAATGTAATATACATCATTAATGATTTTTTAAGAATCATTTCGATTCGTAACTTTCTAAGGAATTTGTACAAATGTGCCCGTAACGGCGAAGACTTCAAAAATTGTGGCTGGTCATGAACCAGAGAAGACGAATGAACTTTTACAGCTCATGGGAAAGATTATCGAAAACAAATTGAATTGGCAACCAGCAGTAGAACAAGTCTTAAAGGGCAAAGAGCCAAAAACGAGCGAGAAACCTAAAGAGAAGGAAAAAACAAAAGATAAGGAGGCCACCAAACCAAAGGATCCCTCAAAGGCAAACAAAACTACCAACAAAGTTAGCAAGCAGCCATCAGTGAACAAGGAAGATAAAGTTAAAAGGCCAAAGGATAAAGAGAAAACAACCAAAGAAAAGCCCTCCACTAAGTCCAACAAGCCCGAGGAGAAACCCTCATCGAGAAAATCTAAAGAAGCGGTAACCAAAAAATTATCGAAAGCTGATTCTCAAAGCAGCAATAAAAGTATATCACCTAATAAAGAATTAAAAACAAAGAAACAGGTAGAAACAGTCCAACCTCCAGACCAATGCTCGCATAAGGAAGAATCCCAAATAATGGGGGAACCTATAAGAAAAACTAGTATTACCAGAGAAACTAAAGCAGATGATGTGGAGACTGTAAGCAAAGAAACTACACAACAAAATGACGATGTTATGGGTCCAACAACAAACCAAGAAGAACAAACAATGCTGTCACTATCGGGTTTAGGCAAAACTTCAGCAAAGTCTAGGAAGGCCTCCCTCACAACAGAGAATAACGATATGTCTCCACCACAAAGAGAAGAAAATGGGGGGACTAGGAAATCATCGGGGAAATCAAGAAAGTCCGCACAAATGAGAGATAATACCGGAATGTCACCGAAAAATGAAGGCAGGAACAGCAGAAAGTCGTCAGGAAAAAACAAAAAACAACCAAAAGTCGAAGATAATAATGAAATGTCACCTCAAAGACAGGACAACAACAGTAGGAAGTCATCAGCAAAAGCTAAAAAACCTATTGATCTCAATTCACATGACGAAAGCGCAAAAGAACAAAATTTAATGGAAAAAGAAAATCGCCAGCCCGTACAAACATCAAAAATCGTTCCAATTTCTCCGGAAAAGAATATCAATTCCACTGAATCTTCGCTTAAAACAGAACAAGAACAAACACCAATACCAACTAACACCGAAGTTAAACGTGAATCTACTTTTACCCGGGAAAATTCAAAAGATTTGCCGAATAAGACCAACAATCGACCGCGGACATCACTGAGACCTCCCTCGGCACGACCCCCTTCTGCCCGACCTGGAGCACCCAGAAGACGCGATCGAAATATTGAAATTATCTTGCAGCCCAATGATCAAATTAAAATGTCTGGTATACAAGTAAAATTGGAAAACTTTGGCGATCTAGATGATGATGGCGAGAACTTAGTGATAATTGAAAATACCGATACTGCAAATGATGATTTGAGCAACAATGGCATGTCAGGAGGCGCCATAAAATCGGAGGCGGGTTTAGACAATGAAACTATGGAGCAACAAGGTCATTTGGTTCAACAGATATTGGAGACGCAAAAGGAATTGACTCAGCAAAAGGATTTTAATCAACAGATTAAAAACGATAAGGTAAATGGCCTATCTTACTAAAATCTGTGTTACAGTCATTTCATCCAACTCTTAGTTTGTTGCTTTTAACTGGAAAAAATAATAACTTTTAAAATTAAAATTTTCGGCGGAGGGACCTTTATTATATTGACTAAAATGTTTAGAAAGAAACGCCCAGTAATGCATAAGATAATGTTATTTTTGTGGACTATAAATATACGAACCTAATTTTTGCGATTGCAAAGAATTGAGAAAAAATAGTTTTTAAGTTTCGGATAAATTAAATTTTGCCGAAACTATATTTTTCTAGAAAACTTTGTCAAAATTTTTTATAGAAAATTTCGTTAAAATTGCATATTTATAGAAAAATTTAACAAAATCCATTAAAAAAAAAATAATCGATTTTTTATTGAAAATTACATTTATGGAAAACGAAACTTCATTTTTATAGAAAATAATGTAAAAATGTAATGTTTATAGAAAATTTCGTAAAAATTTCATTTTCATATAAAATTTCGTCGAAATTTAATTTTTTATAGCAAATCGTCGAAATAGCATTTCAGTAAATTTCGTCGCAATTCAACTTTTTAAAAAAATCGTCAATTTTTTTTAAATAGTCACCAATACACATACAAAGACCATACATACATTAAAAACCTTGCCCTTGACAAACCTTTCATGGGAAATTTACAGAAACAAAATCGGTTCACGGAATACAGAGACCTTAATTACAGAGAAAATCAACTTATTTTTATATATATAGATTTCGTTAAAATTGTATTTTTATACACAATTTCGTCAAAATTGTATTTTTATATTAAATTTCGTCCAATTTGTATTTTTATAAAAAAATTCGTTAATTTTGCATTTTTATAGCTAATTTCGTCGAAATTCTTTTAATATAAAAGTTTCCTGAAATATAAATTTTATAGAACACTATTGAAAACACAATGCAACAAAAATTTTTTTGGTGTCCGAGACCTTCAAACTTTTGTTTTGTGTAGGTAGAGTGAGGCATACTATTTTATGACAACAAACAAAAAAAATGTTTACGGTATAGTGGTTTTAATTTTTTTTTTGGATTTTTACGGTATAGTGGTTTTGTGTGGTACCTTATTACGATTTCGTTTCTGGAAAAAGTGCAGCATTTTCTTTGCCTTCACTTTCAAGTAGGAATAGTGGTTTAGCAACTGTCGTTAAAGCAATTGGAAAAAATATTTTTTTTTTAAAATTTTTTTTGGACGAAATTTTCTATAAAAATTAACTTTCGACAAAATTTTCTACTTATATAAAAATTAAATTTCGACGAAATTTTCTATAAAAATTAAATTTCGACAAAATTTTCTATAAAAATTTAATTTCGACGAAATTTTCTAGAAAAAATAAATTTCGACGAAATTTTCTATAAAAATTAAAAAAAAAATTAATTTCGACGAAATTTTCTAGAAAAATTAACTTTCGACGAAATTTTCTATAAAAATTACCTTTCGACGATATTTCTATAAAATTTAACTTTCGATGAAATTTTCTATAAAAATTAAATTTCGACAAAATTTTCGATAAAAATTAAATTTCGACAAAATTTTCTATAAAAATTAAATTTCGACAAAATTTTCTAGAACAATTAAATTTTGGCAAAATTTTCTACAAAAAAGAAATTTCGACAGAATTTTCAAGAAAAAATATATACCTACAATATATTCTAGGAAAATTAAATTTCGACGAAATTTTCTATAAAAATTAAATTACGACGAAATTTTCTATAAAAATTAAATTACGACGAAATTTTCTATAAAAATTAAATTTCGACGAAATTTTCTATAAAAATTAAATTTCGACGAAATTTTCTATAAAAATTAAATTTCGACGAAATTTTCTATAAAAATTAAATTTCGACGAAATTTTCTATAAAAATTAAATTTCGACGAAATTTTCTATAAAAATTAAATTTCGACGAAATTTTCTATAAAAATTAAATTTCGACGAAATTTTCTATAAAAATTAAATTTCGACGAAATTTTCTATAAAAATTAAATTTCGACGAAATTTTCTATAAAAATTAAATTTCGACGAAATTTTCTATAAAAATTAAATTTCGACGAAATTTTCTATAAAAATTAAATTTCGACGAAATTTTCTATAAAAATTAAATTTCGACGAAATTTTCTATAAAAATTAAATTTCGACGAAATTTTCTATAAAAATTAAATTTCGACGAAATTTTCTATAAAAATTAAATTTCGACGAAATTTTCTATTAAAATTCGACGAAATTTTCTAGAAAAAATAAATTTCGGCAAAATTTTCTAGAAAAAATAAATTTCGACAAAATTTTTTAGAAAATTAACTTTTGACGAAATTTTCTAGAAAAATTAACTTTCGACGAAATTTTCTAGAAAAACTAACATTCGACAAAATTTTCTATAAAATTTACTATTGACGAAATTTTCTACTTATATAAAAATTAAATATCGACGAAATTTTCTATAAAAATTTAATTTTGGCGAAATTTTCTAGAAAAAAAAATTTTGACAAAATTTTTTAGAAAATCTAAATTTCGGCGATATTATCTAAAAAACTTAAATTTCGACGAAATTTTCTAGAACAAAAAAAAATTATTTCTAAAAAATTTAAATTTCGACTAAATTTTCTAGAAAACATAAATTTCGACGAAATTTTCTGGATAAATTTAATTTCGACGAAATTTTCTAGAAAAATTTAATTTCGACGAAATTTTCTAGAAAAATTAACTTTCGACGAAATTTTCTATAAAAATTACCTTTCGACGATATTTCTATAAAATTTAACTTTCGATGAAATTTTTTATAAAAATTTAATTTCGACAACATTTTGTATAAAAATTAAATTTCGACAAAATTTTCTAGAAAAATTAAATTTTGGCAAAATTTTCTAAAAAAAAGAAATTTCGACAGAATTTTCAAGAAAAAATATATACCTACAAAATATTTTAGGAAAATTAAATTTCGACCAAATATTCTAGGAAAATTTAATTTCGACCAAATTATCCAGAAATATTAAATGTCGACAAAATTTTCTAGAACATTTAATTTCGGCGAAATTTTTACTGTTTAGTACTGAATGCGATCCATGGCTAATTGTATATAAGAAGCCGAACAATGCCGGAAAATGGAGGCAATCTCTATAAACAGAGAAACTTCTAAAAACAGTTAGGATTCAGACCATATTTGATTCCAGAGCAAAATATTATATTTGAAAAAATAAATGAATGAATATTTTAGGACTCTGTCAATGGTATGGTAATGAAACAAACATCCATGAATAATTTACGCGATGTCATACAAGGCCTGACGAAATCCATTAATCCTTTGGGCAAATTAATGGATTTTATACCCGAAGATATTGATGCCATGCAATTGGAGTTCACCATGTGGCGTGATACTTATACCCAAGCAGCTAATCAATTGAAGCGCGAGAAAAGGTTCGTAGTTTTTAATAGGAATTTTATATTGCGTTTTTATTAATATTTTTTGTCTTGAATTTCTTACAGTCTCACGGAATCGGCCACAGAACCCATGAAGAATCAGTTACTACAAATCGAATCAAATATACAGGAGTATATGGAAATGATCGATGCAAGTCGTGTTAAAATTCTACAAAATAACGACAAAATATTGAAAATGTTAACAACTTCATAATTATGTATGTATGTACGGGTATGTCTGTTCGTTATGTGTTTATTTTGTCAATTATATACGTATTTGTTGTCCCATAATTTGTATCTTTGGTGGATTGGTGGTAGCTGGTGGCTTGTTGATGTTGACAACAGCCGCTGTTCGATTGGTTTCGAGAAAGATACTGTTGATTTATTTCTTTGATAAATGATAAATATGTAGTATATAAGAAAGTCTATTTACGTACACAAATATATCATAATTAGTTGAATCAATAAATAAATCACAATATTTATCCACTGTTATAATGAATAGGATTTTTGGATTTGGTCACATTTGTCACTGTTTGGCATTGGCACGATGTGTTTTTTTCCATTCACCAAGTTATGGGTGGAGTCAATTATATATAATTCGTTCAATTAATTGTTCGTTATTTCTCAGAAAAATAGTTATAAATTTAAAGTTAAATATAATTAGGGTATGACTCGATTTAATATTTATTTATTTTCGAATTAAAAATTATATCTACGTAATGAAAGTACAATGTTGTTGTTGTCTCAACCCTAACTAACGTGCCGATGTAAATAATAGACTCCGACATTGGCATTGACAGCCCTGGTAGATATATTGAAATTATGATCATTTCGATTTTGATCTGAAGTTTCTATGTGTATAGCAACAAAAATATATACATACGTATGTGATGGTAGTAGAAAGATTGCGGCGTATTTTAAAGCGAAAACATTCTGGACATTTTTCACTTATTTTGTTGTACGTGTTCACAAACAATTCAGATTCCTTTAAAAGAATATTACGCAGTAACCACATGGATAGTTGGATAAACTGCGGTAAATTCTTCCAATAGCAAATTTAAAACAAATTTTAGTACCACTTCGTCACGTTTGGTTTGGCAAGTGAACACTATAAATATATGAACAAATCAAATAACAGGCAAAACCACAGATTTTTTCTGGATTCACTCATCTGCTATTCATCTTCATTCATAAAGAAACACATTTCTCATATAGTAGTTTCACGTACTCTCTTTATTATTATTGTGATTATTAAATAATATCGTGAATTTATTTTATAAAATATACACTCCATTCAACTTTCAACAAATATTTAATACATTTCATTCATTTACTCACTATATATGATCAACATGCATGTACAATTACATATGTATGTAGGTGTGTTTAATTTAAAATATATTTTCTTTAATTTCCATTAAAATTTCTTTTTCTGGAGTTTTCTAGTTTGTTTTGGGAGATGGAAACAGGAAATAAAATCAATCACATTTAATAAACTCCCTAAACTTGTAATAGAATAATAATTGGTGCGTTATATTTTGTTGTATAATTAAATTTTGGATTTTTAGAAATATTCCAATTGTGTATATAGTATATTTAAGTTAATTAAATTTAACTAACTATGCACATGGATATATGTATAGTAATTTAGTTTTCGTTTATCTTTTAAACATTACCTAAAAGATATGCTGATGATGACTCGCTCATATTAGAGTAAAGAGAAGACCTGAAATTGTATGTCATAATAAATGAAACCGCCTTCAGAGTAAAAAGGCTAGAGTAGTAAGTTTTAAAAAAATTAATACTTTATTTGAAATAAAATAATAAAAATGAAGGATGGAGAAAAGAATAATAAATTGTGGTAATTACAATAATAATAAAGGTACTAAAGTGGGCGATGTTTGGAAAGGAGGCGGAGGAGGTGAGTGTATAATGAAAAGTAAAATCAAAACTTTTTACTACATATGTATACATACAAACATCAGATGCAGTTTCTTTTTGCCTATAAATAAGGACTACATTGCATAATGTCATAAGTAAAAAAACTAGAAATTAGAATAATATAACTTAAAGGTACGGATTTCTTGGTGTTAAATATTACTAACATTTTTGTAGAAATACATAATATTTTTTTTAATCGAAATAATAATAACATATTACATAGTAAGAAAGCAGCGTATGAAGTAAAGGTAATAATAACATTTTATACAAGAGTTTTTGTTGTTTTTTTACATAACAAATTTATATAGTATATATATCAAAATATATACTATTAAATATGTATAAGAAGACCTTTTTCCCCCGGACAATTCTGCTTGGGGAGTGTGTGTGTGAGTGGTAAACCCTTCTATTTTTTTCTTGATTATTTGGACGAGTTATCTGAAATTTTGCTGGGGCACAACACACTACAGTGAAAGAGAGAAAAAGGTCATAAATCAATAATAAACAAAGTCAAACAATGGCATTTGTTGATTTTCATTATTTACAATCGAGGAATAAGCAAAGACATGTTTTCTTTTTCTTTCTTTAAAGTAACTTTGTTTGTTTTATGATTTAGCGCGCATTTGGTGCTTTTGTTGTGTTTTTTTATATTTCTACTGCATGTGGAGAGTTGCTATCGATGGATGATGGCTGGCTGCGTTTTGGTCAGTCAACTACTTTTTTTGTTTATGTCCCCTCATCAATGTTATCTGACTTGTTTATTATGCTACAATTCAAAAAAATCATCCTGTTGCTTTTCCAAACGTTGTTGCACTCTTCTCATTTGTGTTGTATTCAAAAGGTTTGCGGTATCCGAATTATTACTGCCCGTGGAACTGTGACGTATATGGTGGGACGATTGTTGAATGTGTTTCTTGTATGAGTTATTTATGTTATTATTACGTCTTCGCGATACAACTTCGGTGGCAACAAATATATCATTATCAGTCTGATTGGAGATCATTCTGGAAAAGTTGAAAGGAAAGAAAAATTAGATATAAGTATTAAAATAAATATATATGTTTTCTTTAATAGATACTTTTTAATTTTTATTAAAGCTATAGAATAATATAAATATCAGATATGAAATTTGATACAAACATTTAAAGTCATGAGGTCCATACTTTCGAAAGTTATTGGGCTCAACTAGCAGACAGACGGGCGGACAGACATAGCTCAGATAACTGAAACAAATTTCTAACAAAAAATATATATCTGAGATAATTCCTATTTAGTCACTCCCAGAAAGTGATTATATAGGAATTTGGATGAATTTGGATTTGGACAAATCCAAGTTAGTATAAATTTCAAGATAATTATATAGTCCACAAGTCATGCGAACTTATTTTGGCACGGGACAGTAATTTGAGCATAGTAAGCATAAAACGTTGAATAAAAATTGTTTCCACAAAATATTTTGAAACATGAAAAAATGTTAAGAAATATGTGCTTATAAATAAAATTATTTAAATTGAATTCAAGGTATTTTCAAGGCGGGTGCATCCAATTGCGTAGATATGGACGTGAATCGAATTGAATAATATTTCACTGAATTTTTGACATTTTTCCGTCGCATCGGAATATGGTCCACCTTCCAATATGGTCCACCTTCGGACTTAAACTCTGTTTTGAAAGAGTCGAATAGAATTACCCACAGGCAGTTCAGACATGCAGACGGTCGGACCGAAATAGCTCAAGTGTCTGATTTCTCCCAAACGTATATAGGGCCTTAAGCCTCTTTTGAAATGTGACACTTTCTGAAAGGTGGGACAAAATGTTAGTTACATAGTGTTTTCTTTGGTCTTTGAAAAATATTTATTTATTTATTTATTTATTCGTTCATGTACGTAATACCAAGCCTTCAAGGCCAAAAAAAATGTATTACATGACAAATTTAATATCCAGAGTAGAAACTTAAACACTAAAAATACATATAAAAACATATATATAAATATGTATAAATGATTTATAAATGATTTAGATTGGCTCCCCAGCCATGACTACAAGAAAAAATAATGAAACTGTCCAGACTAGCAACAAAAAGCCATATCTTTAATAAAGTAACATGGGCAACAATAACCAATAACCAGAAAAGTAAAAAATTAGAAAAAAGAAGAAATTACGTCAACGTTGACAAAAAATAGAGAAATATACATACATATATTTATTTTTTTATTATTTAAGAAAACTTACTCTTTCGATTTTTCCACATATTTGCGTGACTCGGATATTGTGTTATCAATTTTACTTAAGAACTCATTTATGCTACGACGACTTTCCTCCTCGGGTGTCATGGCTGCTGCCACCGAGTCCAGGGATTTACTCTGCTTGGCGGTATTGCCATTATTGGACATAGTTAAGCCCGTATCTCCATCACCGGTTTGTACTAATAGTTCACCGGCTATCGAATACGGTCGTGTGGGCAACGCGGCTGGACGTGGATTACTATCTGAGGACATTGAAGAAGACGAGGCAGAATTTGAGGATAGTGTAGATGAGGAGGTGCAATTCAGGGGATCACCACCACCAAAAACCAGACCATCACCACCAAGTCCATCGTTCTCTATCACATTCTCCAAATTGCTCATCATGTCATTGTGGCTATTTGAACCATTTGGATAATAGATTGATGACTTTTCGACGGGTATCATCAAAAATTGACGCAAGAATAGACTGTCGGAGGCAAATAAACGATTGGCGCGACGTATTTGTTCCGTCTGGAAAAAATATTTAAAAATTACACACATATTTTATTAGTTCATTAATTCAATTATAATTGTTTAAAGGTATACATGAACATTTAATTACAATCATTTTTATTTGTTAAAGCATGTCATTAGGCAGAAACAAAAAAATACGAAATTTTTGATTACATTTTTGGGGTTGACTGAGAGATTGATGGATGATTGATTAATTGGTTGTTGGGTATTATTGTCATCGATCGAGACTGACTATACATATATGTTCCCATCAAATCTAACAATGATTAATGCTATAAAGTAAACATTTTATGGCTTTAGGAATTTGTTAATAAAATAAATAAAATTCTAAACGATGTTATTAGCTAGATTACTTTGTAACCGGGCCTGTCGTCGTTTCTTTTACTGCTCCATATATACATGATTAAATAAATATGGAACCTTTGGGGGGCACTTAACAACATGTCTGCTGACAGACTCCTATATACCGCAGAAAAAACATACGTAGTTTTGTTTCATCTCTATTTGATAACACAGACAACCAACCAAACTATTGGAGTTGAAGAAAAACTCGTGATTCAGTTTCTTTTTTAGTTTTGTGTGTTACCTCATAATTGCTTGACATTTTTTGTTCAGCATCTTTCATTCCTCTTTTCCAACAAATCTTATCTTTAGTATTTAATTTCTTAAACAAATAGCCGTCTCGAGTTGTGACACGAAATGTTCGGAGATTTCTACGTTTGTTTTGTCGCACAATGGGAAATTGCTGAGTTGAAAAAAAAAGAAATAAGTTTCATGCATTCAAAAGATACCATAACGAAAATTTGTCGTTGTTTACACGTGTGTGTTTTGTTATCAAGTATGAAATCAAATTACCAGCAAAGCAATGCATTTCAAATTGCATGATTGAAATGCAATACGTTAAAAGGTATAATCGCTGCAAGTGCTTTAAACCAAAAGGAATATTTGAATGTATTTTATGGAAATTAAATGGTACACGTTTTACAATTTAGGTAAAAAAAATGTGGTGGACCACAGCTCATTGATTTAAATCATGAACTAATCTACATAGAAATTGATGAATGACTTAAATAATATATTTAACTAAGCCATTTTTAAGATTTTAAGAAATTTGGCACTATTTTTTCCTAAATAAAAAAAATGATTTCTGCCAAAATTTGAAATGATCGGAAGTAAACCACAATTTCTAAAGCGCTTTGAAACCAAATCGGGAGGAACATACATATGTATACGTATATAAAGCGACACATCTTAATCTGAACTGATTTTAAATATGGTCCTGCAAGCGTAGACGTTGTGGCCATTTGACTGATTTTTATTCAATTGACCAGTACATACAAATACTTGAAATGTTGTACTGTGTAATGCTGTTATAGCAACAACAGTTCAGTGAAAAGTGGGCGTTATTGGCCATTTCGCACCAAAAAGTGCATAGCTTATAACTTTTATAACAGTACATACAAATACTTGAAATATTGTAGAGTGTAATGTTTCTATAGTACCTTCAGTCCAATGAAAAGTGGTTATCATTTGCACGCCCATTTAAGTTATTAAATGAAATTAACATTGATAATACAATTTGTTGCCACTGAAGGTGAGGCGATTCGTAAGTCGGTTTATCGCACCAGACTTTCATACTTATTGAATGATCAATAACATCAAAGGAGATCGTCCAGTAAACAATTACATAGTGTTCTTCATAATCTAGCCTTACAAAGACAATGTTCAATAATCGTTGTAATCACAGCCATTGTTTGTCTCCGATCCATCAAAGGAGATGAATGATCTTTTGAGTACAAAAAGTACAAATTCCTATAGCACACACATACTTGCAATTGATAATGTCAACGACTGTGAATGACCGGCAGCAATGATTTGCTGGCCACTGGCCTTTTCTTTATTTTTGCAATGTAAGAAACGGCGGCTCGGCGGCTATACAACAATAAACAATTATGGAAATGCTCACTTATTCTTGTACAATTACATGTCGCAAATGAAAATGAAATGAAGATGGGTGAGAATAACTAAAGCACTACTCTACTACATACCGTGCATCCATACTTCAATGCAATTCCTTGCAGTGTATCGGTCTTCTCGATCTCATGACGGACAAGTGTCTCATTGTTGCGTATATTTTGATTGCAGATTGTACTGCCGTACTTTTTTAGTGAACGTGAAGAATCGCGTATGGATTGCTTTTCATTGAACACAAATTCATCATCCATATCGGGAACAATTTCATGGAACTGCAAAAAAACAACAAAAGAAAAAAAGCAAGACAATGAAAGTAAAGCCAATACAGAGAAGCGAGAAGCTATCATAAAGAAATAATAATTATTATTCTACAAAATTAAGAGGATACAACGGACTAATGCCATTTATTAATAATCCCCACACTTATCAGCTCATCTATCTCTCGAAACCACTTTGATTTGAAGTGACAAATGTGTGACGTCATGTGACTGCGCAATTATGTTACAAAATTTACACAACTCTTGGGAGCAGCAGCGACCGCTGTTGTATGTTGTCACTAATTTTAATTGCATATTTTCCTTTTGCAATCTATCTAATTTCCATTTGAATTTTATGCAATTTGCTCATTTCTGGTGCTTTCAGACAAACGGAAATTATGATTGTAAAAGAAAGACACAGTTACAATTGCTCCACATACACACATTCACTTTTTGTTGGCCCAACTAACCTTTTTAACAACAACAAATACACGTTTCAATTTTACACACTCACTTTCACAAAAAAACGATATACTACGACGACAACCGTTTGCTCTCAAATTAAAATTTCACAATTAACAATTATTCAGTGTATCTAAAACAACTACTGGTTATGTAAATATTTACAAATAGCCGAGATATTTAAATATTTTCGATAATGTATCTTGTATCTAGTAATTCTTCTTTGAGTGATATCTGTATCTTTTTTCCGCGAAACCAAAACAAAACCCTTCACCTGCGAAAATAAAAAATACGAATGACAGAAGACAAGTAAACAATGAGAATAATTGCGGGTAACCGATAACCACTTCGTGTAGGGCAACGACAGCGATGCCAACTTGCCAACATTTGTAGGCAACGACAGCGATGCCAACTTGGTGTTTTTTCCGCTACTTGTGGTGATTTTTGATTTCCAAAACCACTTTTTTGTAAATATAGTGATTTTTCAGAAAAACCACCACTGTAGCGTTTTTAAAAAAGCGTTTTTTTTGTAGCGAGGGTTGTGATTCGTTACATACGAGGTAAGTTTTTAGAAAATATCGCGAATTTTTAATTTCCGCGGGCTACGAGTACTTGATTTTTGATATTTTTGTAGCGTTATGTTGGTACTCATGTCCCTTACTTACAAAAATAATAAATAATAAGAGTAGGACCTCAAAGTACCAACATAACGCTTATGTTGGTGGCTACGTCAACAAGCTAAATTGTCGCATCTGGGGCTCGGAAACCCCAAGAGTTATTGTTGAGAGGCCTCTCCATCCTCAACGTGTGACTGTTTGGTGCGGTTTATGGTCCGGCGGGGTCATTGGACCTTACTTTTTCGAAAATGAGGTTGGATCAACAGTTACGGTGAATGGATTGCGCTATCGAGAGATGATTAATGATTTTTTATGGTCGGAGTTGGATGGTATTGATCTGGACAACGTTTACTTTCAACAAGACGGCGCTACATGCCACACAAGCAACGAAACCATTGCTCTGTTATGGGAAAAGTTTCCGGACCGTGTTATCTCTCGAGGAGGTGATCACAATTGGTCACCGAGATCTTGTGATTTAACACCTTGCGACTTCTTCCTTTGGGGACAGGTGAAAGATAAGGTCTACGCCAACAGCCCAGCGTCGATTCAAGATCTCAAAGATAGAATTCGTGAGGCTATCGAGGACATAGAGCAGTCACTTTGCGATTTGGTTATGGAAAATTTCATGAAAAGGATATGGTCCTGTATGCGTGGTCGTGGTGGCCATTTGGCTGATGTTTTTTTTTCATTATTAACGGCATACCTTCCTCTTTATTATGAAATAAACATCCGATCATTTATCTCAAAAAATTACATTTTTCTTTGAATACCAAAATAACACCTCTTGTTGGAAAACCCTTTATTTGTTCCCATAGTTCGCCAAAGCATATTAAATACTAATTGGACACAGTAGCCACACGTTTTACTCCTGTTTAAGTTGCAGTTTCAGATATGCGTCTTGTCAACAACCACGATACATTTATACGGATGCAACACAAGCGGAAAAAGATATGAACAGGTTACTCTGCTTTTGTATTGTAATTTGAAAAATGCATCATTTGATATAGAATTTAAATTGAAAATAGTGTTGAAAATGATTTAAATTGTATTATTGGCCGAACCTTTCAAGTGCAATGTTGTTCTGAACTGTTTTAAATATGTAATATCATTTAATAAATAACAGCTGGAAAAAAGTGAAGAGTTGCATTTGGCCACCATATTTATAATAGCCGCTTTCATTTCGTCCCGTATATAGGAGACGTATATACGGTACTAAAGGAACGTATTGCCAGTTAATAACTTCTTTATGAAGGAAGATATTGTCAATTCATCATTACATTAGTCATAAAAGCAGCTAATATGATTGAGGGTATCCCCCATAAAATCAAAACAAAAAAGAGCAAAATTTTCTAAATACAATAGGTAATTAATTACATGGATAGGAAAAAAGGCCCCGTTTGACCAAAATTTCAAAATTCAACACCCAGCAAATCGGACAGTCTTTAACCCATCTCGTAGAAATTTTGTGTCATAACTACTATTAAATAGGAATAAACTTGGTGCAAGCTTTATACCAATCAGAAAACATTGCTTAAAAAAATTGACTCACATGACATGAAATTCGCCATATATTTTTTCATATTTTTGATGACTGTTACTAAACCAGTGGTTTACGTAAAAGTTTAATATGTAACATATTTCACTTTTCCTTAAAATTAATACGTATCCCGACTGCATCGGGCTTACTGTTTTATTAATTTTTCCGCAACATATTTCAAGCTTGAGGTCTTGAAAAATTTTGCGGAAAAATTAACAATGAAAAAGGTCGAATAAAACAAAAAACATTAATTCATTTTATATTTTTGTGTGTGTTTATGATGTACATCCCTTTCACAACAATTTTGTAAACTAGTGTTATTTTGAAAAAAACATCCGATGATTTTCTTAAAAAAATACTCGTTTTTTTTAAATATCAAAATGAAACCTCGCATTTATTACACGAAATAGATGACGTTACAGCTGAAGCGGCCAAATGTGCGCTTAAGATCAACATACTTAAAACCAAGCCAAAATTCTTAATAGACCTATAGTCATTTGCAAATTAAAAGTAAAACATTCATAATAATTAAGTAATAATAAATTTTCATTCAATTGGCCCAGAGAGAAAGATACATTTTTCTCATCACTAATATAAGTACTACAGATAAAATAGTACTTCCAAGTTGTAATTTTCCAAGTGACGGTTTGATGACAAGTGTCAAAATGATCAAATTAAATTAACTAACACATTCATTCACTGTAAATAAACGTTACATTTTCATACATTTGGCGCAGAACGAAATACTATTTTTTGCATCCCTGATAAAATATGTACTAAAGATGAAAAAAACTAATACCAACTTATCATTTCCACGTTGGTGCAAATCTGACGACTGTCAAAACTATTAAATTAAAGTGGCAAATACACGGTACAATCATCGTACCGATATTCACACCAACGATATCGTAATCCCATCTGGCGCGATAATCGGTACGATGTTGTACCGTGTATTTGCCACTTAAAAGAAAAACATTCATAATAATTAATATCTGGCGCAGAGATAAAATACTATTTTTGCATCTCTGTTATACTAAGTCTGCAGAAAAAAGTAATGCCAAGTTATCATTTTTAAAGTAACGGTTTCTCGTTCTTTTCAAGTAACGAGTATCTGTATCTATTTCAAAAAGAAATTCTATGCAAATATTTGTTAGATGACTATGACTGTTGTGGTTTGTGCTGCGACATTTCAAATGATTGAAGGAACAAAAAGCATCAGTGTACTCGTATATAGCAGAGTAGATATGTGTTCATGTTTTCTTTCGAAATTCACGTGATAATTATACATCCAAGTGCCTATGTACGTACATATGTACATACATATTGAGGTACTGTATGTATGTACTATATATAACCGGCTAAAACCTGTTGTCAGTTAGGAAAGAAACAGAAAAAAGGCAACAAAGGCAATATTTGCAAATGAGTATGGAATAATTGTTTAAAACTCTGGTCACAGTGGTGCTAGTATTTTGTTTTTCTTCTTAAACATAAAAAACCTAACAATAATTACTGTGTTTTGGTTCGTGATCGAAGAGGTTGGGGTTCTGATAACACCTAAGCAAACAACAATGAATTAAGTTTTCAAAAATGTTAATAACCATTGTAAATCTCCTTAAAATACTGCTGAATTATGGACAAATTGAAATGTTAATACCTGCCACTTTGAACAAAAAGACAATAATAATACAATACAGAAATGCTTTGTGTTATCAGTTGCACTTAAATAAAAGTGCAAAAACAACAATTAAATTGCACAGATAGTTATATCTAAGTATATTTATTTATATGTATTCAATTTTATTCTATCAAAAAGAAAACCCCATGACTACCGACCACAACAACAAAAACACTGTTGTATATTTTTCTATGTACGAGTACATGTACTAAATAAAAACCCAAGTGTTCCAAGTGGCGTCTTAAAATTGGCCTTCGTTTCGTTTTTAATTTATGAAAAAACAATGAACTTTTTTCTACGTTTCTAAGACCCATCAATAAATTTGTTGTAGGGGGTATTAACGATGTGCTAACTGGTATAAATTATGAAAGCTCGACGTTTTAAAGTATATATATGTCTGTAGATCAATTAATTGTGATTGCATAAAATACGAGGATCGCAAAAATAGGTACTTGTCTGAGATTCCTAAATCAAAAATAAAAATAAAAGAAATTTCATTTTAAAAATCAAAAATTTACTTTTCGTCTCTATTTACCAACCAAAATCGGGAGGAGCATTTGTATGGGTAAACCATCAAATCATGGACTTATAACGATCGCTGTTCATATCAGATACAAAAAGCTTGATCAGATTAAAAAATGGATTTATGTGGGAGGTATATCAAATATGGACCAGAGAATGAAGCCGAGGCAAAATTGGCGGCGGCGGCTGCCATTGAAAAATATAGATCGGCGGCGGCGGCTTTATGGCTTAGCCGACATAAAATTGACATACGGCGGCTCTTTGATAGTCATTTTTACATTTAAAAATAATAGTTGAAAAGTTAAGTTAAAGTTATAAATAATGGATGTTTTTAAGTTAATTGAAAGATATTGTGAAGTGAAACAAGTAGCAGTGTTAAGTTCGGCCATGCCGAATCTTATATACCCTCCAGTATGAATTGCATTAAATCCTATTACTGAACGATTTTTGGATATGGAGCAAGTCATGGAACGATCTTTTTGTTTAAACAATTAATTGAAAAAACGAACGCTACAGTTTTTAGCCAAATTTTTGGCCTCTTTAGCCAAACTCTTAATCTAAAAAATGTATGGCTTAAATTAGCATATTTGAGGGCTACCACTACACGGGGACTGCAACAAAATATAAACTGATTTGTATAAATTTCATTGACATGAATTCTTGCCAAAATATAAGTTGAATACAAACTGAAAAGTTTCAGCAAAATTGCTTTAAATATGTGGTGTTTATGGCTTAAGCAAGCCTTTTTGGAGCGACATCTATAGGTGGACTATAACAAAATATGAACCGATTAAAAAAAATTTACTGCGATGAATTATTGCCTAAGTAAAATAAGAACTGCAAGGATTCAGTTAAAATGCTTACAAAATTTGGTATTTATGGCTTAAATACGTATATTTTGGAGCGACCTCTTTAGGGTGGCTATAATAAAATATGAAATATGAATGTAAAATTTTTGTTGTGATGAATATTTGTCAAAATAGAATACAAAGTTCATGGATCAAAAACCATAATTTGGACCGACCTCTATAGGGGATCTATACCAAAACATTGACCAATATTACGGACTGTAGCGTAATTTCAACAGATAGACAGAAAGACGGACATGGCTAAATCGTCTTAAAATTTCACGACGATCAAGAATACTTTATAGGGTTGCAGATCATATTTCAAGGTGTTGCAAACAGAATGACAAAGTTAGTATACCCCCTCCTATGGTGGCCCTCGATTTCCATACAATTATAAGTCATAAAATTAACGCTAGGCGGCTCTATGATATACTCCATTTTCAAAGTATGCTAAGTCGAAACTGGTTGTTTTCAGGAGAGGCGAATCGTCGTTTTAGTGAAATTTTAAATTTGTGTAGAATTACCTTGTAATTTGTTTTGAGCTTAACTTCATTAAATTGATGGATTTGACTGATGACAATTTAGAATATTTAGAATTTAGAAATGCAATATCTAGTATAACGTACCAAGTCGACATAGCATTCTTTACAATTGAGGTACATATTAATTTATATGCAGTATTACAATTCGGTTATACTCCATTGTTTTTTTTCAAAACTTTTTCGTTCTCTTATTATTTTCTTTAAAAAATAATTTTTATAATTATTCAGTCAGAATTTGTGTTGGTTCGAGACCATATGTTTCAGTTACTTTCTGTCTACTCAAAAAAGTAGAGATTTTTTTATAAATATTTTTCTATTACGATCAATATTCTCATTTTTAATACATGTTAAGCTCCCTCTTGTGACAATAAACGAATCAAAACGAAAATCATTTTCCATATCGTCATTAATGGGGGGAGTGGGGTTGGGGGGTTACCATAAATGAATAGGGTATAATTTATTTGCACGTAGGCTTTTATTAATGAACAATCAATTTCAAACACCCAATAACCCAATTTGTGGAAGTTGAATTTCCCCAAATTTTTATAAGATCTACAACCAATAATAGTGTTTAGGTGTACACACTATTCTTCTATTGAGGGGACGATATATCTGTTATATGGTTATTTGCTTACCAAAAATGTAAATTGTATCTATCCATGTTTTAAAGTTTTTCAATGGAACGGTGGCTGTGTTTCAGCCGATTTTAGCGGCGGTACGAACTAAGTCCCCAATGAACTTAGTCCCCAAAACAAAAATGCACTAAGTCCCCAAATTTGGGGACCTAATTCATTATGAAATAAAACCCCAAAATTTAAAGTGAACCAAATCCCCAATGCAATGAAATAAGGCCCCAAAATGGAAATGAATGAAAAAATTAATTTATGTCCCCAAATGTTATTCTTAAAAAATTTATTCTAAAAAATAATACTTTATGCAATACATTACGTGTTTGCTTGCATAGAGTCTTCGACAACTTTGTCGTAATACGGGCAGTTGTAGGTTGGGAACCATTATGGCGATGCGTTTCTGAAAAAATGTTAACCCATCGATGTGAAATGCTTAAATATATTTGCACTTTTTAGGTCCAAATGATGTAGTACCTCAAATTGAACTTAACTCCAAACTTAAATTTTGCGAAATGTGTTAGAAAAGTGCAGTTGTCGGGAAAATGACAGAGAAAATTTTGCACATTTTCCAGAATCGAAATCGCCATTAGAAACAGCTACTTTTTGAAAACCTAATATATTCCAATAAAGATTTCTGCTTCGTCTAACAGCCTGGCAAAAATGAAACCTAATAAGGAAATAAATGTCTCAATATCAGTACCAAAAACCTAAAGAAAAATAAATTTAACCATTTGAATGTTTGTATTTATTTAATTAAGGTATTTAAGAATATAATAGCTTTAACCAGCATTGCATACTATTAATAGGGATCATTTGAAAGTCCGGTAAAAAGAAATCGTTACTTGAAGGGCAGTAAAAGAGTCGGAGACGAACATTTTTTATAACAAAACGCGCGCGCGATTCATGATCATATCATGATATAATGATGATATAATGATATAATATTATATTAATAATATAATGCTATAATGATATAATGATATAATGATATATTGATATAATGATATAATGATATAATGATATAATGATATAATGATATAATGATATAATGATATAATGATATAATGATATAATGATATAATGATATAATGATATAATGATATAATGATATAATGATATAATGATATAATGATATAATGATATAATGATATAATGATATAATGATATAATGATATAATGATATAATGATATAATGATATAATGATATAATGATATAATGATATAATGATATAATGATATAATGATATAATGATATAATGATATAATGATATAATGATATAATGATATAATGATATAATGATATAATGATATAATGATATAATGATATAATGATATAATGATATAATGATATAATGATATAATGATATAATGATATAATGATATAATGATATAATGATATAATGATATAATGATATAATGATATAATGATATAATGATATAATGATATAATGATATAATGATATAATGATATAATGATATAATGATATAATGATATAATGATATAATGATATAATGATATAATGATATAATGATATAATGATATAATGATATAATGATATAATGATATAATGATATAATGATATAATGATATAATGATATAATGATATAATGATATAATGATATAATGATATAATGATATAATGATATAATGATATAATGATATAATGATATAATGATATAATGATATAATGATATAATGATATAATGATATAATGATATAATGATATAATGATATAATGATATAATGATATAATGATATAATGATATAATGATATAATGATATAATGATATAATGATATAATGATATAATGATATAATGATATAATGATATAATGATATAATGATATAATGATATAATGATATAATGATATAATGATATAATGATATAATGATATAATGATATAATGATATAATGATATAATGATATAATGATATAATGATATAATGATATAATGATATAATGATATAATGATATAATGATATAATGATATAATGATATAATGATATAATGATATAATGATATAATGATATAATGATATAATGATATAATGATATAATGATATAATGATATAATGATATAATGATATAATGATATAATGATATAATGATATAATGATATAATGATATAATGATATAATGATATAATGATATAATGATATAATGATATAATGATATAATGATATAATGATATAATGATATAATGATATAATGATATAATGATATAATGGTATAATGATATAATGATATAATGATATAATGATATAATGATATAATGGTATAATGGTATAATGATATAATGATATAATGATATAATGATATAATGATATAATGATATAATGATATAATGATATAATGATATAATGATATAATGATATAATGATATAATGATATAATGATATAATGATATAATGATATAATGATATAATGATATAATGATATAATGATATAATGATATAATGATATAATGATATAATGATATAATGATATAATGATATAATGATATAATGATATAATGATATAATGATATAATGATATAATGATATAATGATATAATGGTATAATGATATAATGATATAATGATATAATGATATAATGATATAATGGTATAATGGTATAATGATATAATGATATAATGATATAATGATATAATGATATAATGATATAATGATATAATGATATAATGATATAATGATATAATGATATAATGATATAATGATATAATATAATGAAACAAATCTGTAAGTTATGTTAGGGAATTAAAAAAATCATTCTTCTTGTGTTTTATTTTGGCCATTTTGTTTGGGAGGAACAATTCTTCTAAAAAAAAATAAATATTCATTTCTGTATTATATTTATTAAGAACCAATTATTATATTAGGTGGCGTATTAAGGATGGCTGACAGAAATATATATCGACGAAATTCTCTTAATTGAATTTTGACATAATTTTCTTCCAAAAAAGATTTCCAATAAAAATAAATTTTTTAGAAAAATGACAACATTTTCTATAAAACTACGATTTTTATTAAACATCCATTTTCGACGAAATTTTCTACAAAAAATGGAAATTTGACATAATTTTCTAGAAAAAATAAAATTTCCAATAAAAAATGAATTTTCAAGAAAATTAAAAAAAACGGTTTAAAATAAAATTTTTTAAAAATAAAAATTTTGACAACGTTTTTTATAAAACTAGCAACGAATTATAAGAAATAATTTTTTTAATATGTATATAAATCGCACCTTTTTTGTTAGAAAATGTAGTTGAAATTAATTTTTTCTACAAAATTTCATTTTTAAATTTGTTCCAATTTTGACAAACATTTTCTATAATAAGCATGTTTTCTTTACAAGCTAGCAATTGACTGACTTCCACTAACTGGCGCATAAGCAGTAAGTGGCGGATTTCCATTATCTGGTAGCAATGGTGTCATGAGTTGTGAGTTGTGTTCAATTGTTTACACTCTTTTTGCAAATATTAAAATAATTTTACAATTTTGTTTTTCTCCCGTTAATTCACAATAATTGAGAACAATCTCTCTAAAAATTCGTAAGCCATTTTTGGACATTTTCAAAAGTCAGAATCCCCATAAAAATTACTAATAAAAATATTTTAAATACGAGTGTATCATTCACAAATTAATTAAATGTACCCACGGCTCCCCTGGAAGATCGTTAAGGCCTCCTGGGGAGACGTGGGAATAAAATGTACACTGAAACAAAATTTTGTCATAAAATTGAAGAATGGCTCCAAAGACGTCATTAACCGTTGAAATAAGTGCGTATGTATTGTACTTATAATTAAGAACATTTAAGTAATACTTAAATTATTATTTTTTTTTTTGTATTTTAAGTACAAAATATATTTATTTTAAGGACTTAGGAAGTATTTGGAGCCATTCCTTAATTTTATGAATTTTTTTAGTGTAGAGCAAGCCTGTCCAGCTGACGAAAATACTCAACTACATGTCGTGGGAGATCATCTCATAGTGGAAACGATGTGTAAGATATTTGAAGCATCATTTTATTTTCAAAATACTCGTATAAACAAATTTTAACTAAAAATCAGTTATAAAATCCTCTCATAACTTTGATGATCAAGACCCTGGATGTTTATTTTGAAATTTAAAATCGTAACTGCCGAATAATGGACACATGACAAATGAATAATATTAATCTTTAAGAAAAGTTTATGGCTATTTTTAAATATTTTTTTCATTCTCGCAATAAACGAAAAAAATTTTTTTTTGTCAATTACAAACATCCGGTACACCATCGACTCTTTGTGAATTTAATATTTATACCCTACACCACACTGTGGTACAGGGTATTATAAGTTTGTTTCGCGGCAGATGTTTGTAACACCTTAAAATAACACATCTAGACCCACCTTAAAGTATACCGATCGACTCAGAATCACTAGCTGAGTAGATTTAACGATGTCCGTCCGTCCATGTAAAGTTGTTCGTCGACTACAGGTCGCAATTTCACTCCGATCGTTCTGAAATTTTGCAGTTTAGGGTATTTCGCGGCTGTTAAGATCGCTATTGAATTTGGTTGAAATCGGTTCAGATTTAGATATAGCTCCCATATATATCTTTCGTCCGATTTGGCCCTTTAGTCCTATAGAAGCTGTATTTTACATCCGATCGTTTTGAAATTTAGAATGGTAGAGTTTCTTGATCCATGAACCAACATTGCCGAATTTGAAGAAAATCGGTTAAGATTTAGCTATAGCTCCCATATATATGTTTCGTCCGATTTGGCCCTTTAGTCCTATAAAAGCTGTATTTTACATCCAATCGTGTTGAAATTTAGAATGGTAGAGTTTCTTGATCCATGAACCAACATTGCCGAATTTGAAGAAAATCGGTTAAGATTTAGCTATAGCTCCCATATATATGTTTCATCCGATTTGGCTCTTTAGATCCAATCGTTTTTATACCCTACACCACACTGTGGTACAGGGTATTATTTAAGTATAAAATGTCCCAAAAGTAAATTTATGTAGACAATTTATACATGAATTACAAAATTTATATATCAGAGTTATTCAATATTACGAGAGTGGTGTAGGGTATTATATAGTCGGCACCGCCCGACTTTAGCCTTTCCTTACTGGTTTTTAATTATCGTTTGTAAGTGCCCACCATCATATGTATAATATTGTTCATATTTGAAAAACGAAAAAAAAATAAAATAAAAATCATTAAAGAGCACTCCAAGCTATAACAAATTATAATTTGAAATGCATTTATTGTTATGTATTTATGGCCTTTTTGAATTGACCGTGATATACATTGATGCAATTGTCAAATATATCAAAAAATTCACACATTGATTTATGACATATCAGATAAGTTTTTTTTTTCGATGAGTTAGCATGTCGAAGGAAATTAAATTACATTTACTTCGTTTTATTCTTGATTGTACTTTTTAATATTAATTTATATTGTTTAAAGGAGATTTCACAATGACTTTCACAATTTTGGTCAGTCACGTGATTTTTTTTGCTTCGCTCCATTTTTTTTAAACCTTTCTTAAGGGTGTATTATATGTTAAGCGGATTTCAAATTTGTATGTGATCTTTTACAAAATCTAGCCGATTATTGTCATCAGTTGGCAACACAGACGTGTTTGGCATTTCATTTCAATGGGTAAAATAGACGTTTGCGACAAAGACGCTCTTACACATTAAAATAAGTACATTTCGGGCTTAATATATAATTGATTTCATTAATATTGAGTACATTACCTTAATTTTGAGTACAAAACATATTTATTTCAAAGATTAAGGGAGCCTTTGGCGAAAATCTTTAATTTTAAGACTACTTTTTTTGTGTACGAGTACAAATAACAAAATGATACCGGGTTGTCAAAGAAAAACATGACTATTGTACCTCATGCTGGGGGTACGCTTGTAAAAAGGTGCAATTATTATATCAGTGAAACTGCAAGCAGCTATTACACCAAAAATGGTAATTTTATGGTATTGACATTGAACTTAATTTATTATATCATATATTTACATATAATAATTATTTTTTATACGAACAATTTTTATTTTGCATATGGCAAAATGATTACAGTATAAATACGAATATATACGATATGACGTGTATGTTGTTTATATGTATGTATTTTTAATTATACATCTTAACATATTTGAATAAAGTAAATTAATCATGCTGTACGAGTGAGTATCTCGTACATTTAAAGTCATTAAAATATCCACAGCTTAAAGAAACAATAGGCTAAATTGTTTTGCATTTATTTTCGACGGCAACATCATTATTCATTTTTATAAAAATACAACCGTTTTCATATAGTTGTGTGGTCAGCTGTGTATAGCAATTCTTGTTCTTATCACTAGTGCTGCAGTAGCAGCGGCGATAGTGCCGAAATACGATAATAATAATGAAATTATTTGTTTTTGCTTTGGATATGACAAAGTTCGTCATTTCTTTAAAATTTCAAACGAATACAAATATACATATTTCATTCCATCCATCATCAATTACCATTCATAAACCCATTAAATATTTTGTTCCGGTATGATTCTTTTCACTTCCTTTCGATGATTCGAAACAAAAGACCCTAATTTCCGAATAATTTTCATGTGTCAAGCTATTGTATATTGAGCGCTTGAAAGATATGAGAAAACAAAATAATTATACACAAAACATGCTTTCAGTTGCCTAGGTCGTTTCTGATTTTTATAACAAATGTAAATAAACAAATGTCCGATAAAAATATGCCACACACAATTATTTAAATTTGCTATCATTTCTGTGGTAATGTATTACCAACCGTAAACGGAGATATTTCACAGCTGACAATTTACGACATTACTACATTTGCATTGCAAGATAACCTTATTAAATTTCAGTCAATACTTAAATTGTCGTTGTCATTTGATTATAGTAATAATGATGTGGTTTTATACTACGTTCCCATTTTGAGATAATCTAACGTTCGCATGACTTCTATGCAAAGAACAGCTGATTTGCGACCTACAAAAAATCTTCAAAACGAAAAAGTGAATGAAAACATACTGCCGATGCCTGTTAGTTGGTCGCAAATCAGCTGTTTTTCGCATAGAAGTCATGCTCAAGTTAACGTTCGACATCGTGGGTCAGCCGGTAAATGCCTAATAAATTTTTAGTTGGCAACGCAATAAAATCACAAAGACACATTTTTCTAACGAACAGAAGTTAATGAAGCTTTGGAAGGAACATTTACATATATATTTTCCTCAAACTTGGCAATGTTCCTTTCTGGATCTGCCTAATTTCATAACGATTGGGTGTAGGAACAAATGGATTATTTCCTTGATATGCTCTAAACAGCTTTAAGCCAAATTTAGTAATGCTCAGATGTAAAATGCGACTTCTATAGCGCTTAGATGTTAAATCGGAAATAAATATATATGGAGGCTATATCTAAATCTGAACCGAATTTTTCAATACTGTACATCCTGGATGTATAAAAATTGTCTTTGCCAAATTTAATCAGGATTAGTCCAGATTTGCGATCTATACTTTGATTAAAACGTTTATATGGACATCAGATGGACGGACAGACAGATACCTCTAGATCGAATCAGCTGTTGATTCTGGGTCGGTCTGTAAATTTTATGGTTTGCTTCCAGTATTTTATTGACATTTCTTTTTATTTTTCTTATTTTAATATATTATTACTTATTTTTAATTGCATTATAAATGATTCGCACAAATTTCTTTGTTTTTAATTGAATTACTGACTTTATTTGCATTATAACCTCAATCTTTAGTCAGCTGTTTTTTTTCTTTTACAATGTATTCCATATGATAGCAATAACAATTCAGTAACTAGACAGCCCAAAAGCGTTTTTCAAAAGTACATTCGCATCTACAAACTCTAGATGACTACCTAAAAATCTTCTCACTCGCATACAAACGTTCGCGAAATTGACCTTTCCCCCATCTTGTGGAAAAAAGTTGAAAATACACTAGGATGTCTATACTTTAAATTGTCATTGATGATAGATTAGATCATCTGATTAGCACTTCACTACGTGGAAACGAAATTTTGCGGTTCAAATCTCTATAGAATTTCAGATGCGTTTTAATTTACATACTAGCATTTTTACTTCAGGACCCACCAAAAAAGGTACTTCCAAAAAGTGGTGCAGATGTTATTATTGCGATCCAGAAGTATTCTATATTGAATCTTCACGGATAACAACATTTAATATGTGCATGTCTCGCCATTTCATTCATTACCTGGCAAGACATTCCACCAGTCTTCCCACCAGTGCTTATACATTTTATAAGCTTTATCATAATAAAAAGTGTAATACAAATTCTATTTATTATTTAGAATATATAATTAACTTATTATATATTAGATAAACTTATTTGCACAAAAATATAAAAAAATCTTTAAATGACTTTTAATTATTTTTCAAAGTGAAAATCGGTGATCTTGCCGTTAGTTGAACCTGGGTCTCATAGCGTTGCAGCAGCCCATAAACGAATTCGAATTACCACTGTCCAGAGATATATATGAACACTTTAGCGTAAGTACTTTTTTGCTAACTTGTGAAAAATTGGATCTTATTCACTGCAATGGATGCTCTCCTTATCCAGGAATAAATATATTGGGGTGTCCGAGTTCGTATCCAGCAGCGGTTTATTTAACATTTTTTATTAGAATTTTATGTTTTCTAACATACTGAATTTTAAAAAAATCTATATTGAATATAAACATATTTAAATTTTTCATAAATTATAAATATATTCACAACTTTTACAAAAGATATTATTTGGAACTGAAAAGATGCACTAAATTATCTTTGGAGGTACTTCAAATGAGATTGCTTCATATTTTTTTGGCTGGGAAGCATCTGATATAGCGTTTAGCAGCTAGATTTAAGCTTCTTGGGGAAGGAAATAAAAACGTTATAATCATTTTTGCAATGCTACCGGAACAAAATGTTTACAACTTCACAGCTACTGGATATAAAAATGCTTTAGTTTAATCTTAACAGCTATTTAATTATATTTATCTAATAATACAAAACGAAACAATGTAATTTATGATGAATGTATTCTCTTGAAATGGGTTACAGCTGTAGATCATATTCTCATCGTGGTGTTAGTTAGTCCAGATTTACACTGGCTGAATGTTCAGCAGATTATCGGCGTTTTGTAGGAGAGAGCAGGGATGATAATTGAGAGTAACCAAATGGTACAAAAATAGTTCTAAAAATGTACTTTTTCGACCCAAAAAGTACCCATTTTAAAATATGTTTAAATTCTTCTTGAAATCTTGAAATTTTGAGATACAAATTAGAGATACAAACCAGTAATATATTAACAATTTCTTGATAACAAGCTACCAAAAACTTATAGCAGCATAAAACCTTTGGTTTGTACTACCCTATACCACATTGTTGGAGCAAAATAAGCACACGTATTATTGTTAAATATCCGAAATGCTTCATTTTAAAATCGAAGCTTTCTTGTGATCAAAGTACAGGTCGCAAATATAAACCGATACATATTTACGGAAATTGATAGAAAATCATTGTTGATCCCTATTGAAAATGGGGCATATCGGTCCATGTTTTGATTTAGACTCTATTTAGAGGTACCTTCCGATTAGAATTCTTAACTCTCTAGAGAACGAATTTTTAGCCGATTATGATGAAATATGTTGCATATTGCACAAAATCGTCTGTAGTAAACATGATTCATGTCGGTCCAGTTTTAATATAAAATTAATTGATTTTACATTTTATTTTATCCAGTATCGCTCCTTGTTAGAATTGCTTCACGTTGTGATATACGATTATACCCCACATGATGGTTCCAGACGTATTTGAGTTTTTGGTGTAGATGCCACGTTCTACAACCTACGTGTCTTTAATCTTTTCTTATAGGTTTTTTATTTCGCTAAAAATGCAAAATTTGTCAAATCGCAAATTTGTTTTTAAACTGGAAAGGCGCGATTTCATCCACAATAAACAGAAACTGAATTGTTGTTGTTGTAATACAAAGAGCCAAACATATTTCTAGGCGTTGCGTAGCTATGTCGAACCATGTCGAAAGAGCATGTGTACGACTTATATAATTTTTCTGAAAAAGTGTTTATTATTTTCGCGCAAAGACATGGATAAAAAAAGTATCAAATGTGTCGCGGGAGTATCACTGTACTTTGAGGGTCTGAAAAGTACCAAAAAAAGTACTAAAGTATCAAATTTATCATCCCTGGGAGAGAGAGGCAGTCGGCAAGAGGGGAAAAAACACTCCCTGAACGTTTTATGTTCTTCGTGCAAGTTCAAAAGAGAATTTTATGATAAACTGCTGAAAAAACTTGCCTCGTGTAAATCTGGACTTAGGGCCTGTTTCTGTAACTTATTTTCGTTCGTCTACGGCGAACGATTAAAAATCACTCAACTATTACTTGAATTGTATAAAACGCAGGTTAGAAATATTTTAGGTACGAGCTTTTTACGTGATTTCCTATAGACACAACGAATTATAAACTGCTGTAACTTATAGATTTCAGAATAATTGAGTGATCTTTGATCGTTTGCCGTAGACGAACGAAAATAAGTTACAGAAACAGGCCCTTAGTACTGTTTTCTTCTTCTTTTATTCGTTACAAAGCTGCCAGCTTGTGTGTTATTTGAAGTGGGCAAACTTAGTGTTGCCACAAGTTCTTCTTTAATAAAATGTTCAACAAAGGCAAGATATTAGAGCTACAGGCTTGCAATTTTGTATGCTACTTTTCTTTAGTATACTTCTATAAAATATACAACTTTTTACCCGATCTGCCTTCTGTAGGATAAACAGAAATACAATTTTCATTTAATTAAAGATTGGTAACAAATACGTCCCTAATCTTAAAGAGGATTTTTTTTACTTAAAATATTAAGCACGCTTTTTAAAAAGAAGTACAAAATGTACTTATTTTGAAGATTAGGTAAGTCTTTGGCGCCAATCTTCAAATTATTGGTAACACTTTTTGCTGTTATATTTGACAAGTTAATGTATTGGCATACTTGTTAATGGACCTTTTCTCTTCTTTTATGGAGTTTTGTCGCTTTTATTACCTATTGCATAGAAGTAATTCCCTTTAAAGTTCCCTACCTTGCGATCAACCCTTTGTTTTGGTTATTCTTCATAACCAGAGAGTATAACAGATGTACAGATGGTTATCAGATGTCCAAATATACATACTATCGGCCATATCTCTACAACTCATGGTGCATAGCAGAAGTGTTGTTGTTGTACTACATACATACATATCTAGTATTTGTCGCAGTGTGAAGACACAAGAAGGGAAGAAATCAGTTGTTATTATGTGATGTTATCATTTTCCATAGAAGATATGGTGTCATTGTTATTGTTGATGTTATTGTTATTCTAAAAACTTTGAATTATCTATCTTTCTTGTGGCTCTTTGTTCTTTTAGATATTAGATTATTAGCATTATTATTGTTATTAAAATTATTATAATTATCTTGGGACTTTTCTACAACGTAATAGGGTAGGGGAAGTGGAGAAGGAGGTGAAATAATACTCATATGATTATACATTTGTATACACAAATTTTAATTGCACATGTTTCTCGGGCGATGTTTAGATCATCTCTTCGTGCCGTCGAAGTTATCTTTAAATATATATATTTTTGTTATTTTGGAAAAAATATCGAAACCTCTATGCAATAGTCAGGAGAGGCTGATTTGTCATGGTATTTAATAGATAAAACTGATCACGTTTCAAATTGGCGCCACTACTTCACACCTACCTCAAATAGCGAATAGCTATGATCTTTTTACAGAGCAGACATAAAGAAAACAACCACGCATTCAACACTCAACCGTTTGTAGAAGTTAGATTACGGTTGAATGCGATCATAATTTATGAATTGAAGTTTATTTCAAATAGTAATTTAATTTCATTAAAATAACATGTAGGTGCGTTTTCTTTACACCTACTGCTTAGATTAGAGTTCCAAAGGGTTTAAAACACTTGTTTTATTGACAGTATAAACATGACATTATAAATTAGTTTAGATTTATTTTACAATATTTTTGTTTAAACAGTTAATGCCTTTTAATTAAATCGCTCATTAGGTTTTTGGATCAGAAACTTAAAATTTTTATATATTTATGAGGAACTTTGACAATATACAGATATTAAAAAAATCAGGCAATCAGCTGTTGGCTCGACAATCAGCTCGTACGAAAAATTCTTGTGTAGTTGTCACCGTGAACTGAGAACATAATCAGCTGATTGACAAAATACGTATAGGAGACAATAAAGAGCAGTTAAGAAACAAAGATTTTAGTGAAATGTTTTAAATAAAAAGAGGAGCTGGATTTCTCAGTGTAAACGCCCCCTGTAAAATATCTGCTATGTGTAATGGATTAACTTCCGAAATAATATGTTCGTTCATGGTACATAGGCTAGTGAGCAACTACTAGACCAATAAATACAAGCGCTTTTGTTTTCGATATGTAAATGAAAGCGGAAAATCAAAAGTGAAATAATAAACGATAAACAGCTAAGTAAACACAAACAAATACTCGTATTTTATGTTTTTTTTTGTTATTTTCAGGAAATAGACATATGCATACAAAGCGGCAGACGACTGTACTGGCTTATCCTTCGCATGTTACAAATTATTTCTTAAAACAAAAATAATCTATATATGTCATGGCAAATGTTCGCAAATTAACTATGTATATACTCGTTGATACTTATCCATCAAGCCTTCGATGACGGCGGAAGGAGGTGGGTGGTGTTGTTATTGGATTCCTTAACAGACAAAAGCGCGAAAGACACAGAATCTAATCAGTGAAATAAACAAAGTTATTCATTTCAAATAACTGAAAGGCAGACATACCGGCTGACTAACTAACTGACTGACTTCACACAGTCATCCATATTGTTCATACATCATACGAACACTACTATGTATGTACTACTCGTATGTGCGTATCAATAATGTTATTGTCGTCACTTGTCATTACTCAAGTACTTATTGATGTTACGACAATCGCCAAATAGATATCTGTTGAGGAGAATAATATGTATGGAACCATACCTACTTAACCTACCTAGCGACATATGGATGGTATGGTTGACAACAGACGGAACTCATAGAAAGTGATTGTGTCTAACAAATTTTTTACAATTAACAATATTTGGTTGTTAATTATTTTGGGCCAAAATATTTCCTCTACTAATTATTAAGCAAATGCCAAAATGGTGCAAATTTTGACACCTATACAATTAAATTGATTTATTTGCTTTTGCTACCTGTTTAAGTAAATTAAGATAGATAATTAAAGGATTTGTGAGGTAAACGATGCGTTACAGTAATGCATGAAGCGATTTAGATAAATATGGCAGTAATTAGGAGAAAAAATAATTAAATATATAATATGCAATAAATAAGACATGGGAAGTTTAGTTTTCGTTACAATTTTCCGAGTGTGTTCCCAGTTCAAGCTTGTCAACGCGAAATTTTCCCGCAAATTTGTCTGGCTGTGGCAACGACAAAATTTGTAACAGTATGAAAAATCCTTGCGAAATTTCCATGGTGAAATCAGATATACTTAAGCTAAGTACAGACTATTGCCAGATCGGACATTATTGTCAGAAAAATGCAACCCTGTGAACGTATAACCGTGTGAACATAGAATTTTTGTTCTGCAACGTTGGCAGAAAAGTCATTGTAAGATAAATTGCATATTGTTAGATACGCGAAGTTTATGCATGTGACAACGGCGCCATTGTCAGAAAAACATTTTATTGGCAACATTGCCTATAAAATTATTTTATTTTATTTTCCTGCACATAAATATTTACAAAATATATTGTAAATTTATGAAATTGTAAGGTTTTCTTGCAATCGTCTCAACTGTCAATTCACCCTGCCTAACAATCTGTCATTGTCCGTACATTTGCAGCACTTTAATAGGGTTGATAACGTTGTCCGATCTGGCAATCGTGTATACTTAGCTTTAGTACCTTGAATCGCGTTCGGCGTTGCAAGTGTGGAAATTTTTAGAAATTCTAAATTGTAGAGTATGGCAACTCATTTTTGGAGAGACTGTTGTCACTTAGTCCAGATTTACACTAGTATATTTTTTTCAGCAGCTTATCCGGTAATTCTCTTTTAAACTTGCCTCTGCGTTTAGACACATAATTTTGTTTCGGATATTTCTGTGTGAATTGTTGTTGTTTCAAAGGCCGAGTGAAAAACACAAAACGTTCAGACCGATAAGCCCGAGTACGGGAGAGTTTTTTCCCCCCTCTTGCCGACTGCCTCTCTCTCCTACAAAACGCCGATAATCTGCTGAACATTCAGCCAATGTAAATAGGGACTTATTTGTAATTAAAGAGAAAAACTAAATTGAAAAATATTGTGTTGATAGTCGCAAAAGGGGTGTACACTACTAAACTTTTAATAGTAAATATAATTTTTGTAAATGAATTTAATGTGATATTACTTATAAATTTTCGACTTATTGTGCATAGTTGTTTTCCTGTGACTTATAACTAGTGTTGCCGTTTTGGGCGTTGTTATAGTTTGGATGCATTTTGGACGGTTTTCTGCAAATGTTTGGAAATTATTTCTTACCTATATTTTTACTTAGTCAAATATCAATGATCGTACAAAACTTTTTCCCCTTTACCGATACGTTCTGCAACAATTTAGATATTTCACTGCCGGGATATTATTTATTACAGACGTCATATCGGCATATAGTAACCATATAAGATTAAGATCTGTGGACTTTAACACATTTTCAAGAGTTTCCATTCGACACTAAGGAAGGACAACAACGAGATCGGCTTTAGAGTCTTCGGATATAATCCTCAGGGTAGTAGATGGAAGACCTGTAATCCAGGAACTGAACTCCTTGAGGAACCAAAGTGGCAGACATGTTAGGGATATAAGAGAACATACTCTACTATGGAATGGATAACCCAACTGGATTTTTAACAATGAGTAAATAACCCAACTTGTCGTATTTTAAAGAGCAAATAGCTCAAATTGTCTTATTTTAAGAAGAAGATAACCTAACTGGTCCTCTACTAAGGAATATATAACCCAACTGATATGATAGAATATATTTATATATATAAATCCAGTACCTGAACTGGCCACCTGCTAAAGAGTAAATAATCCAACTGGCTGTCTTTTAAGGATTAGATAACCCACTAGTCATTTACTAAGGAAAAAAATTTATATATACAGTACCTGACTATTCATTGCCAGACAGAGCATAAGTTACATTGGAAACCAATAAAACAGGTAACCCAACTGATTCTCTAATAAGGAGTAGATAGTTGGCTTATCTGTCGTATTTTAAGGAGCAGATAATCCAAATTGTCTTATTTTAAGGAGCAGACAACCAAACTTGTTTTCTTCTAAGGAGTAGATAACCCAACTGGTCCTCTACTAAGTGGTAGATGAACTAAATTATCCTCTACTAAGGAGTACATAACCAAACGGGTCCTCTACTAAGGAGTATATAACCGTACTGGTCCTCTAATGGGGATTAGATAACCCAGATTGCCGTATTTACGAAGTAGATAACCCATCTTGTCCTCTTCTTAGGAGTAGATAACCGTACTGGTCCTCTAATGGGGATTAGATAACCCAGATTGCCGTATTTACGAAGTAGATAACCCATCTTGTCCTCTTCTTAGGAGTGGATAACCCAATTGTTCCTCTACTAAGGATATGATGACCCAAATTGTCGCATTTAAGGAGTAGATAACTCAACTTAATTTCTTCTAAGGAGTGGATTACCCAACTTGTCCTCTACTAAGGAGTGGATAACCCAACTGTTCCTCTACTAAGGATTAGATAACCCAAATTGTCGTATTTAAGGAGTAGATAACTCAACTTCTTTTCTTCTAAGGAATGGATAACCCAACTTGTCCTCTACTAAGGAGTGGATAACCCAATTGTTCCTCTACTAAGGATTAGATAACCAAAATTGTCGTATTTACGAAGTAGAGATCCAAACTTGTCCTCTTCTAAGGAGTAAATTACCCAACTGGTCGTCTACTGAGTGATGATCACATACCACATCCAGCAAGTACGAGTATGTATGTATATATGGGGGATTTCATGTCAAGTGAGTGAATTTTTAAAAGTGATGTCTTCGGATCGGCATGAAACTTGCAACAAGTTTAGTCCTATTGGATAGTAGTTATGACACAAAATTTCAACGGGTTCGGTCCGAGTTGGATGGTGCTGCATTTTGAAATTTTTGTCAAACGCCCCTTTTTCCCCATCCATATAACAAATTACCTATTGTATTTAAAAACTTTTGCCGATAGCTATTTCTTGAATTTTTTTAAGAAATTAAAAAAATGCCCAAAAAAAAAATGCTGCCAAAAACCCATGTTTTTATTTTTGATTTTTTTGCTCAAACGAAAGCTTAGATTATTTCCTTGAAGAGCTTTGTGGTCTATTAATGGGATTGTTTATCTATCAAAACAAAGATAAACATTAACAAATATATACAAGTTAAACATCATATTAGCATAACTCGAGAATAATTTAAATGGGTCCCAAATTAAGCAGACTTCATTTGCTTCTAATATCAGTTTTCCATCCCATCAATAGTTTCAAAGACATCTTACAAGATTTTGCGAAAATATTTGTTTAGCGTGATCATAGTTTTAATAATATATGATTTATATAAGTATATATAAGGTTTATTATTATTTGCATCAACCTAAATAAAACTTCGAATTTACCTAACGTAGATAATGACGCATAATTTCTGATTCCTCTAATAAACGATCAACAATTTACTGAGGTTTCACTCGTACAACTTAAAATTTCCGGAATCTTTTAAATACCATAATTTGGGATTAAAAATTAAATAATCGTCTTTGTTGCTAGCCAAACCTATTGGATAAACAGTTATATTTGAAAACAACAACAAAAACAGCACAATCACTACACAATAAGCGGCTCTATACCACTCACTTAATTCGTGACACATTAGGTGGTTTGACAGCTTTTTTCTCTGAGTGTATTAGCGGTGTTTCCATATGTCTGTTGTCCGTCTTTTTGAATATAGAATAGAAATAAGAGTATGTACGTACGTACACAGATAGCTTGCGGGTTCTTTTATATGTGAATTGCTTTACTTTCATCCATTATTATTTGGATGAATGGTCGGTTGTCCGTCGTCCGACAAGTGTGCGCGAATAAAATGAAAGTTGTCGGCTCCGCGAGAGCTCTTGTAAGTTGTTGGAGATATACAAGTATGCATGTATGTATGTATATGTATATATGTCGGTTGATACGATATGCGATAGATCGATCAACTTTTCACGGCCAACCAGGTGGTTGTTAAGACGGAAATTACATACTTACGATAGCTAAACAATGATACTTGAATTAAGAACACGGATATATACCCTCAAATTAATTCATTTGAAAAAATAAAAATTTAGCAACTCTATTGCTCGTCATAAAATAAAAACCCACTGTTTGGGGAAATACTGAGATGCTGATCGACATGATCTTAGAGCTATTGTGACACGGGGGACACCACTTGTGCTCGTATCTAGCAGACAGTTGCTAATGAATGAATGAATAATCATTTACTGACCGTTTAGATGTTGGGTCGGTCACCCACTTAAAAGGGAATTACTTGAAGAACAAAAACCGGATTCGATTTATAACGAATAATTTAAGCGGATATGAATATTAATGTGGGAAAAAACAAAGAACACTATTTTTCGTTGGGTGATCGATCCATATAAATTAATGGCAATTAAAAAATAATAAAATATTTATGCACACATGTCTCTGCTACATATGTATGTATGTAGGTCGTTTGATGATATACACATGTTCTATCCAGTTCTGGAGCTAAACATTGCAAATCCAGGTGCTGAACTTGTGATACGAATCTGCACACGTTATAAATATTAGCTATGAGCTTAGATTTATGCCCGTGTTGGAGGTGTGGGACATTGGCCATAACTTATGGTAATGATACCCCCTTTTATTTTGGAAATGAGGGTAGGTGTTATAAAACAATCAACGGGTGTTATCAGAAATAAGCATTTTATTACTTTCATGTCAAATTAATTTAGCCAACTTTTAATAGTGTGTGTGACAGAATCAGCCAAAAAATTACTAACTTACTTTATAGCAGAAGATAAAATAATGAAATATTTAAAGCAATAAAAAAAACAAATTTATTTCATATGACCGGTTTTGTTTAAGCAAAGAGATTTGATCAATGATAACGGTACCACAACCATATGAATCAGCTGATTAATTCAGGAGAAGACTGCTGATTCTACAGATGGAGACCTTTGATGGAAGAAACTAAATTGTACCAAAACGGTAGTAAGTGAATTAAAACTAAAAGAAACCATTTTCTGTGAATTAAAAATTCAAAGAAATAATTTTTGTAAATGTAAAATTTTATTTTTACCAGGTATGTTAAGATTATGTAAGATTGAGTGTAAGATTAAGTACCTATGGTACTGTCAGTATATTCAAGAGAATGCTTATAAACCCCACTGCTGAATATTTCTATTACCAAAAGTATTTAATTCACTTGATCTTCCAAGTCGAAATTGCTAACTGCGTAATTTTCATATTGAAAATACCCCAATCAGGGTATTGAAATTGTAAACTCAGTTCGAAGTATTGGATTACTTTACATTATCACACCCGCATTAATCTTTTGCAACAATTTTTTTGGAAATAAAGGGCCTTCCGAACATTGACAGCTGATGGCGGCAAACGAATAAAGTTAGATGATATCTCTGTAAAGAACTCAGTTTTGATATAGCTCATAGACTACTCATAATGGCAATAAGGGAAGTCGCTAAGTGGCCGAGTCGCAACGTTGTGACCAACACTGTCGTTGTCATTTACTGGAGGCCATATCCCTAAATTCAGAAACAGCCCCCGATACGAACTGAGAAGGTCAGTAAATCTCCTCGCACTAGTGAGGAAAAGATTGTCTACGTTCGTGTCAGTTCTGACGGGACATCGACTGATCGCTGAACAGGCCAGAAACTTAGGTATTGGGTCAAATGACTTCTGTAGAAGCTGTGGTGATGAGGGAGAAGTGGAGAGCAGTGAGCACCTGCATTGCTACTGTCCCCTCATTAAGTAAACGATGTCCGGATATAGTGGGGTCGACCTTTGTAGTAAGTCTGGCAGATCTTTTCGGTACCGATATACGTGCTATTGATAACATTGTTTATCAAACAGGTTGGTTTCTATGAGCGGCACCTGTGCCCGTGGCATGGAGACCTACATTGCTCTATGTGCGCTTACTGTCACCCTAATATAAACCTAATATCTCATTTATTTAAATTTAAAGATAGCAGTGCTTAGTGGAAGATATATTTTCTGAAAGCTTGACTCATTTTCTAAAGACTCTCTATTACTGCAGTATTGACAGTATATGGAGGCCATCTTGTAGGACGACTTTCTGCTGATATCGTTCCGCCTGAACAATTTAATGATATGGTTATCTATCGAGTAGGTAAAGTTATTTTAGTATTATGAGTCGCGCGATTTGACTTCGAAAGATTTTTTGTGTGTCAAGTCCAATTACCCACAAAAGGCTGAAGCCCTCAAAGCAAACATAAGGCAGCCCATCGCCCATTTTTAAACGGATTGGAGCAGAGTCATAAAAATTGCACCTCTAGTAACTTCATTAAAAAATAATTTCATTAACTCTATTTCCACGTCGACCCACCGCTATTGGAAACTGCTTTAGAAATGTATTGTACAGATTACAAGTGTTAATAGAATCCGTATCCGTAAGAGCATGAATGTTACAGACCTTAGTATGTTTAACTCTTTCTCTAAAACTGTCTGGCAAAACAATGTTAAAAAAGCATGGAAGTTCTGGAACTATAGGTTCCCTACTTTTTTTAAGAAAAAAACACAGAAAATTTAAATTGAATGGGGAATGTTTATTATCATTTGAAAGAACATTCTTTGGCATTTATGTTTTGAAGATTATGTCTATGAAATGTTGGCCGCGGCTACGTCTCAGATGGTCCATCCGTTGAGTCCAATTTTCGATGACTCGTTCGAGAATTTCGACTGGGAACTGGCGAATGACACGCGTGATGTTTTGCTCCAAGGCCTGAATCGAGCGGGTTTGTCCGCATAAACTTTAGACTTTACATATCCCCACAGGAAAAAGTCTAACGGTGTGATATCACACGATCTTGGTGGCCCAAAACGTGAAATTATCTGCTCACCGAAGTGTTCTCTCAATAAATCCATTGATTGATGCGATGTGTGGGAAGTGGCACCGTCTTGTACAAACCAAATGTCGCCGAGACCACGAGCTTCAATTTCAGGCATCAAACATTGACGGTTATGTTCTCACCGACATAATTTTTGAAGAAATATGTAACGATGATTCCGGTACGTCGGATCGGGAATCGGTCAATGGCAAACAGATAGCTTTTAACGAGAGCTAAAATATTGCTCATAGGTGTCAAGGTCGTGGGTCAACTAGAAAGATTTTTTTTTTTGATTTTAAAAAAATATGGACTTAGCGCATTTGGCGAACGATTATTTTGATAATAAAACTGAATAATTTGTAAACGTTGTTCAGGCGTAAGTCTTTCCATGATGAAATGCCAAACAATACTTAAAAAAAATAACATGACAGCATGACTCGGCTCACACGTGATCTGTCAAAAAAGGCTATTGAAAAAAGTATCTCTACTTAGATCACCCCATATATGCTTTTTTATGACAAATCTCGCCTTAGGTGTAGATTAATCAGATATACTGTAAAATAGGTCCCCACCCAAAGAAAATGCACTATCGGACGTGTTTTCGTTATCACTTTTATTGCCTAGGCTATCGTAAATAAAGGGTTTTCCAACCAGAGATGTTATTTTGGTATTCAAAGAAAAATGTCATTTTTTGAGATAAATGATCGGATCTTTATTTCATAATAAAGAGGAAGGTATGCCGTTAATAATGAAAAACAACATCAGCCAAATGGCCACCATATCCTTTTCATGAAATTTTCCATAACCAAATCGCAAAGTGGCTGCCCTATGTCCTCGATAGCCTCACTAATTATATCTTTGAGGTCTTGAATCGACGCTGGGCTGTTGGCGTAGACCTTTTCTTTCACGTGGCCCCAAAGGAAGAAGTCGCAAGGTGTTAAATCACAAGATCTCGGTGGCCAATTGCAAAGACTTTTTAAGACCAAGACGGGAAAGTTCGCACATCTGCTGTTATGAAGTATGTCTAACCGTAGGGATAACATAAAGCTCCCTTTAACAGAGGAAAATAAAATGAAAAAAGGCAACTAAATGCATAAAGAAATAATATAAAACGACGTAGTATATCCTTGCCATTTCGAATGTCAAGTTTGCTCTAGCGAAATAAAATTACAAAATCCATACGAATTGCGAAAAGGCGCAATTCATCCCCGCTCACCCCTAAATGGAGAGGGCGGGGATGTAATGTTCTACAAAAATGTTGCCATAAAATATTAATGTATGTGTCAGAGCACACCAAAGTTCAAAACTTAACAGAAACACCAGAACAGTCAAATTCCAGCAAATCCTATCCATGGTCTGTTCGAGACACTAGGTTGATTGAATTGCATTACTTATACGACATGGTATTCGAAGCAAAAACGATACCAGTAAAGAGTAGTTTGACTAGAAATTGATTTGAAAGTTTATGGCCAACTATTTTGACATCCCATTTCTAGGGATGTTTTTACGATTAATTAAAATAGATCAAAAAAATGTCCGTTATGTGGGGGAGTTTGAGGGTTAAAATGTTCCGCAAAACTGTTCCTCATATCCTGTAGATAAAATGTAAGGATGACAAGGTTTCCTAGGCCGATTCAACATAAGGAAGAAATATTGACACCCTTCTAAAATGACCTCTATACGTAAACATTCAAAACGTCGATGTATGAAATTCTTACGAACTAAAGCGATTTTTTCAAGGGGCCGAAAATTTATTACGAATTATTGAGGTTTTCTGACTAACGGGGTAAAAATTAACGGTATTCTACTGTATTTTTTTTGACGGTACGTTAACATGGCATTTGCAAACTGTTCAAGCTACTCTAGTCTTTAACCCCTCGATATAAGCTATAGCTTTCGATTGACCTTAAAGGGGCTATCTGAGACCTCTCAAATAGCAATAGAGATTTCAGTAATGTGTTGCCGCATCTGACGGATTATGTATAACTTAGCCTAAAGATCTCCCGCTTTAGTCATACCGATACTTATGTGTTTGTCGGTTTTGTCAATCAAAGCACGAAATAAAACCAAACCACCATTAAATGTACACTCCCATGAAACTTAAAACGTTCTTGGAAGGATTTCGCCAAGACAAATGTTATTCAAGTTTTGGTTTTTCGTTGTGTGTGTGTTTGTTTCCCAGTAGGTAACTGCGGTTAAGGTAATTTCAGCGTTTAAAAACACAAATTTAAATCTTTGTTGTTGTTGTTGTTGCTGTTGGGCGCTCCAAACCACAGTCATGACTTCGGCGGGATGGATTCTGAACGCGGGATTTAAGTTACATACATACTTAAGTAAGTGCAGATGTAAGTCAGTGAGTAAGTAATACACATCATTGGTGGTTATGTGGGGAAGGGGGTTTTTTGGACCTTTGTCTCTTACCTGGGAGTGCAGTTTCCAATCTTTGTATGCTTTAACAAAGTAATCCATGTTTGCAGTGTGCGTGTGTGTGTGTCTGCTTTGGGTTGGTGTGAAGTGATGTTGACGATGGCGTTTGTTGTGTTTTAAATTTAGTCTAAAGAGTGTGTAAAACGACACACTATCTCAAATACACAAAGCGGCGGTTAAGTTTGTATGTATGTTGTCTTGAGGGTAGAGTTTTATGTCTAAAATTTATATTTTTAGCACACTACATACAGCGATGATTATTTTATTGTTTGAGTGAGTAGTGTCTGGTACGGATGGTGTGGAGTGGCGTGGCGTGGGTTCGTCCGTCCGTCCGTCCTTTCGCCTCGGGGTTACTTCTTCTGACGTTTCTTTTTTGTTTTGATGGTGGACTTGGCAACACCATACAACTTTACTTGTGTTATTGTTGCCGCGCTTAGAGTATTCTTTTGGTATTTAGTTTAGAGTTAAAGCTTTATTGCAGAAAACAGAGCAGACCAAAGCGTCCAATCTAAATGTGTTGTGTGTGTGTTGTGTTTGGCAAGTTCTTCGGCGATGGGCTTTTTGTTGTATTGCTGGTCGCAGAGGTTGAATGACTTTGGCTTGGGTCTTTGTCTTTTGTATCTTTTGCAGTTGGACTTCTTCTGAGAAGCGTTACATCAGTAATATATTAAATGACAGCAAAATGATGTTTATAAAACGAAGAGAGTGTTTGTGCTGCACTTCCTCTTCTCTCTCTATAGGGCTTCTTCGTCTCCCTTTAACACTTCTAGGGATTTTTTAGATTTTCTTTTAATTTTGTTTTAATTACTGGCTGGTTACCATCAATTCACTGCAAATATGTATTTCTTGGAGTTGTTTGCCCCTATGCATGTCTTCTTTCAGCTTTCAATGTTCCGACAGAGTGAGTTTATTTTGTTTTAGTTTGCTTTAGGGTTTTGTTTTAAATCCCCTGTCTCATCATAAAGTAGTACAGTTCGAGGTTGTTGGTTGCTACTGTTTTTGTTGCTATTGTTGTTGCAGAATTCATTGCATGCTTGGCTCAAATAAATACATACATATGTATGTATGGGAATGTGTTATTGTTTTGTTAGTGTGTTGTAGTAGTTTTACTCTGATTGCTTTTGTTGCTGTTGTTGTGTTATGAAAAAATTTCGAAACGTGATTTTTATGGGATTTCTTGTTGAAAATATGCATACAATTCGCAAGAAATGCCAATTTATACACGTATTATCACTTGGGCGATTAAAAAACCGATATTTTCGATTTCTATAACACTCTTCTTCTTCTTCTTCTGCTGCCAGTGCTTGCTTGGCTACTGATCTGCTATGCCACCACTTTCGTTGCTTGTTGTTGCTTTTAGTTATATAGGTAGGAATTTTTTTTGGCGATTTTGTTCAAAACAAAAAACGGGGAAACAGCAACCAGAAATTTTGCGCTTACTTTGTTGCTGTTGTTTTAATATTGTTATAATCTACTCTCTTATTTGCTTTGTATTTTTCTTTATTTCCTTTGCGTTTGTATTGTTTTTATTGTTCCCGGTGCGGGTGATAAATTAATAAATGATTAATATTATTATTGCTACACAAGGCACTAAATAAATGTTTTTTTTTATATATTTTTTCTCGGCTGTCTCGAACACCGCAACGAACGTTTCAAACAACGGCTTAAGAATTCACAATTTTTATTTTTCGGTTTCAAAGAAAACAAACAAAAAACCGTTAAGAGCTTCTAAGACGTTCAGAAAACATTCGATTTAAGCGCGCACAGCTTAACTTCCATTCGCTTTCGGCTAGCGACTACTGCTGACTGACTGACTGATTGTATACAGTGTTATGCATATGGTGTGGGTAACTAACTTTAGCACACCAGCACCAAGCTAGCCAGCTGTTTTTTGTTGTTGCCTGCGAGTCAGTGAGTGAGTGAGGAGTCGTGAGTGAGTAGCTGGTTAGACAGCTTTATTTTTGTTTTTCCTTCTTCTTCTTGGTACAACTACAAAAACTTCATTATTATAGCCGCCGCCGCCATATGCTTTTGTTAGTAAATTATCAACATCAACAACAAAACGCCAGCACCCTGCAAATTCTGTTTTATTTTCACCAGCTGTGAATAAAAGAGCAAATCGCAGAGAGAGAGAGTGAGTGATATGTAAGAAGAAGAACAGTAAATGGAGAGTTTAAATCGTAAACTCAGAAAAAAGTGCTAGTACATGATGAAACATTGATATTGTAGTAGATATCAATAAATATTTTTGAATGCAAACACATAATTTTTGGAAAATAACTTTTTTCTATAAATGAAAATCACTGTTGTAGTTATTTTTTTATAGTTTTGTGTTTTAAGACTATTAGAAGTGAGAAATTGAGGGAACGTTCTAGAAACGCTTTTCAGCAAAACCCTTTATATTGTAACCTGTATATGAAAACCAGTATATTTTGATGGACATACATACATACGAGTACATATGTATAATTATTTTTTTTTGCTCCCGACGTTTCAAGTAGTGAATCTAATGGAAATACTGATCAATCAGCTGGTATTTTTCCAATCAAAACAACAGATATGCTGTGAGAAATATTTTTTTTACTTTGTGTTCGGCGTATTTCTGTTTATAAATCTTTGATATTATTTTGTGGAATTCAAAGGGAAGTCAAAATACATACCTATATTCTCAAAGAGTAAGAGTAAGATATCCGTAGCAACATACATATTTGGATCGAGCACCTCAAAATAGGAAGATAATTATCGAGTTATAAGGCATAGACATTTTAAGACAAAAATCGAAACAACATATTGACTTTTTTGCAAAATTAGCTCAGTATTAAAAAACGACCTCAAAATTGAATTGAAGAAGAGATTTAAAATATCGCGTAAAAATTTCCGATAATTCTCCAGTTAACGAAATGTCTAAACGAGTCTTTGCGTGGCCGGACTTGGCCGAGATTTAAGCGTTCCTCATTTGCTGTATATCCGGTCGGCTACGCGGACTTTAATAGTTTCTTTATTCACTCACTGCATTCTCTGTGGACCTTTGTTAATTCCGAGGATTGCGACTTAACATATTAGTGTATGTAGCGTATGATAAATATTAATTGAACTATTACACCACTCATACGACATGCTTAAAAACATTTGTCTCCGCGTTGTTTTTCAATAATATGTAAAAAATACTATTTTTGATGTATTACTTTTACATTAAAAAAAATGATCGAACATATATGTATCTAAACTCTTTGCATATGTTTATAAAACCATATTCTATAAAAGGCAAAAGAAAAAAATATTACATATTCTGAAATCACTGAAATATCGATAGAAATATTTATCGAAATAGACTTGGTCATTTCATTCAAAGTTAAAGTTCGATAACAAATATTTACCGAAATGAGAAAATTCCGTTTTTTCAGTACACACTTGATACTTTTGCTACAAATCAATCAATCAGCGATTTCTTTCAATTTTTAGAGGACTAGTAAATTTATAGAAAATCAATAATAAAATATAAATACACCTGTTTCGATAAAATTTGTTTATCGATGTATAGGGTGATCCATTTCGAGGTTCCCTACTTTTTTAAAAAACAAAAAACACAGAAAATTCGATAACGGTCTCATTGGCGGTTACGTTCTCACCGGCATCATTTTTGAAGAAATATGGACCGATGATTCCACGGGCCCACAAACCACACCAAACCGTTATTTTTTCTGGATGAAGTGGCAGCTCTTGAATCTCTTCAGGTTGCTCTTCGTCCCAAATGCGGCAATTTTGCTTATTTACATACCCATTGAGCCAGAAATGGGCCTAATCGCTGAACAAAATTTGGCTCGAAAACGTCGGATCTTCTTGGAACTTTTCAAGAGCCCATAGAGCGAAGCGATGTCGCTTGGTAAGGTCGGGCGGCTTCAGTTCTTACCCAAGCTGTATTTTGTATGCTTTCAATTTAAGATCTCGACGTAAAATGCATCAAGTCCTTCCATACGTCAGTCCAAGTTGCTGCGAACGGCGCCGAATCGACTCTCCACGACCTTCGTGTACACTCTCAGATACGGCCGCTACATTTTCTTCACTGCGTGCAGGACGTGGTCTATTCGGTCGAATATTATCCAATAATGTATGCTGGGTCTCAAGATGGGTGATGGTGTTGCGAATAGTACGCTCAGTAGGCCGATTATGTTGACCATAAGTTGAGAGAAGTGCACGAAACACATTCCTCACAGAACGTGAAGTTTCGTAATAAAGTTGAACTATTTATAAACGTTGTTCAGGCGTAAGTCTTTCTACGATGAAATGCCAAATAATACTTAACAAAAATAACATGACAGCATGAAACGACTCACACGTGATCTGTCAAAAAAGGCTATTGAAAAAAGTATCTCCACTTGGATCACCCGTTACAAGTCTCCATTCGAACGTTGCGTATGAATTATATAAACTGACTTATGATAATACTCATACGCCTTAATCACAATCAATAACACAATAATAGTTGGAAATGCAATTATTGCGACCAAAGGAACAGGTGCTAGAGGATATATTTTAAATTTAATTACCAGATTTATTTTTTCCCCTATTTACTTCCTAAATGTACCACGTCTCGGAGCTTCTCCAACAACAACTTTTACGATTCTAGCTCTAGCCGTCGATATTTATAACTGTTGGTCCATTGTGATCCACTCATCTTAAAGTATAATAGAAACTATTTTTAGAAAGAATCCGATACCAAATTTCAAGATTGGCACTGTATTTATCAACTTTTGTCCCACCGTGCCATATTTAATGCCAAAAAATTTACTAAAAAGTAATAAAAGTACTGCACGAAAAGGACTGTCATCAATCCAAACTTCACGATTCCTTTGAATTTTGCGGTTTTACCCTAATTATTGCCCTTTGTGTTCCGTTGTGTCATATATAACCTCCAAAAGCGCCACATTCCAATGATACACTCACACCAAATAACATTACCTTAACAGTATCAATTTTAATTGGCGTTTGTACCTTTATTATATTTTTTGTCCCATTGTGCAGGATTTAACTCCCTAGAAGTACGAAATCCCAATGGTAACCCTCAGACCAAAATTCACAATTCTAGCTTTAGACGTCTGAATTGCTGCTACCTTATTTCATATATGTATTTCACGATTCTAGCTTTAGACGTCTGAATTGGTGCTACCTTATTTCCTAAATTGTGCTTAATATTTAAAATTTGTATATTGAATTAAATAGATTGCATAAACAAAGCTATACAATTTTGTCATTTTGTGACATATTTTATCCTCTAGAAGTACTAAATCCCTAGAGCCCAAAGTCCAAACATTACCCTTCGTTGTCATCTTTAAATTTAAAGAAAATATGATAATAACTTATTTCAAATTAACTGTGTGAATCATGGCGAATATCGACTTCGTCTGTTTATGCAGCAACGCCCCGCATTACCTTGCCCATGAATTTTCAAATTAAGAGATAATTTATTCCAGTGTATCTGGTATTTTAGATTAATTTTCCCATCACACATCTTGAATCTCTCCTACTCTCAGAGAGAGTAGGAGAGATTTAGATATGATCGAAAAATATACATTTTTGGCAAGTAAATTTATGGAGTTGAGATGGGAGAGTAGTAAAATTGTGAGTACAAACACGACCGCGTATAATTGATTGATAACGTTTGTTCTTGTTGTTGTGTCTGTGGCGGTGACGATAGCGGTTGAAGAAATAGAGCATTTAAAACACAGTCACTTGTTTCTTCTTCTTCTATAAATGTTAATGAGTAAGTATGAGTGTTATGAGTGTGTTAATGAACCGGGGCGACCGAGAAAGAGGTAAAGGAACTTGCGGGCTCGTCAGCTGTACAAAAAATGCACACACTTCTACACAGATCTGGGTATATTTCAACTAATACCGCAATCTATATAATATGTACATACATACTCGTATCTGTAACGATGTGTATCAACCGTTGTTTGTGGTTTGTGCTGTGCCGTTGTGTGTTTGGCTAATATATTAAACTTAGTTGATATCAAAATAAACAAATTGTCACTGAGTGCTAATGATAAAAGTCTACAGTGCTTGCGACTATTTCCATTGAAAGAAAGGAAGAAAATGAAATGAAAAAAAAAACAAAAACATGTGTGCCAAATGGATGTTGACGGTTGGCCGTGGGGGTTTTACAACAATAAAACAGGGGCTGAAGGGGGAATGGCTGGCGAATGATGTTTAAACTTGGATTCAGGTGCTCACTGATGGCGTTGGCGAGTGTGTTCCCGAGACTGCTGTGACAATAAATAATTGTTTATTATTGGAGTAACAGTAAAGTAGCTCACAGATGTAATTTATATGCAAATATGTCCATATCTATTTACATTTACATTGCATACACATTACATGACATACATATGTGTACACGGGGCAAAATCGTCTTTTTTGATATGTTTGAATCGAAGAAAAATATATTTGAAACACAAATTTTTAAATATTAATTACTTCTGAGCAAATACATTTTATTTGAAAATCAATAAAATTTATTTGGAACGCATATATTAATATATTACAACAAAATGTATTTGCAAACTAATTTTCTCAAATAAAATATGTGTTTATATCCAAATAAAATTATCGTTTAGGAACCTGTCCAAATATATTTTGTTTAAAAACGTTGACATTTTTTTAAATTTTGTTTCTACTTTTTAATTGATTTTAAGTTATACCTTATAATTAAAAATGACTTATGAAGCAATAAAATTCGTTTTAAAGCACTAATTTTTAAGTTATATTTATTCCAAGTCATCATTTCTTGACAATCCACCTTGCATAATACATCATTTCGCAGGATTATACGATTTCAATTATAATGGCTTTTTACGAACATTTTAAATTTCCGAAAAAATGAACGTTGAATTACTGAAAAACATAAAACGCGTCTTAAAGTTAAGACATTACTTTGTTTTCTGAATATTTAAATACATATAAATATTTGTTCCGTAAATAATAGTCCCAAATAAAAAACATTAGGACGGAAACAACGATTTATTTAGAACAACATCTTTCCAAATATATAATTTTTGTGTGTGACAAATATAATATATTTAGAGTGTACCCTAAATATTTGTATATTTCAAGCAGAATATGTTTGGGACAATATACTACAGAAGCGATTTTTTTTCAGCGTGTACACACTTTCTTAATTTGCAGCCGATTTTACAGTAGTAACGGAACTGATAATGATTACACTAGTTAAGTAGATAATTTGGTAAAAGTAGGAATGTTATCACAAAGATGCAATGTTATGAAAAATGATTTTCATATATGGAAACGTATTCCCAACTGTGCTGACATTACAATGGAAAACATTAAAAAGGACAGTGGGGAATAGCGTTTGCATTTAGACATGGATATACGTACATACATATGTATGAGTACATATGTTTATACACATCACCCTAATTCTTTTTATAGGTACATAGTTCGCAAACGGAAGTCGATATAGCCTGATGGTAAAAGGGAAAAAATCTCCTAACTTTCATCCTGACCTCAACATAATACGAGGGTTGCTATACGAGTATATATGTCTGCCTAGGCGCCATCTGACATTTCCATTGGAAAGCTTGACATTTTTTAGCATAAACGTACTCAGAACGTTTTGACGTACGACCATCATTTGTGTTGTTTACAGTGACTTGAAAAAATCAATTTGGAAAAAAAAAATGGAATTAATTCGTGAACATTTTTGTGCGATCATTTTTCACAACTTTCGACGTGGATTATCACGACAAGTGTGCATCGATGAACTTTGTATAGCGGTGAAGAACCATCCTTTAGCATTGTGAAAAATTGGTTTAATGAATTCAATCGTGCCCGACCCTCGCTCAAATACGAAGGTCGTCCAAAAACGGCCGTTGTGCCAGAGAACATGGATGCCGTGCGTGAACTGATAATGCAAGATCGTCATGTGACAACCGTGAGGTAGAGGCATCCTTGGGCATTTCTTCCACCAGCATACTTTCGATATCGCATGAACACCTGGCCGTAAAAAAGGTTTGTTCTCGTTGGATCCCGCACAATTTGACAATCGCTCAAAAAAAAGCTCGTGTCGATTGGTTTAAAGAAATTTTGAAAAAATACGATCGCGGTGCTTCAAAGGATCGTCACAGGTGACGAATCTTGGATCTATGCGTATGAGCCCGAAACAAAACAGCAATCGACCATGTGGGTCTTCGAAGACGAGCCAAATCCAACCAAAGTTGTTCTTGGAAGAAGCACTTCGAACCAAATGGTCGCCTGTTTCGTCGGCAAAACTGGTCATGTGGCGACTGTTCCGCTTGAGAAACGTAGGACGGTCAATTCTGAGTGGTACACCACAATTTGTTTGCCTGAAGTCTTCGGAGAAATTCGAAAAACGAACAAGAGAAGACGAATCATTGTGCACCATGACAATGCGAGCACTCACACATCGGCTCAAACCAGCGCCTTTTTGACCGGCCAAAACGTCGAATTGATGGGTCATCCGCCGTACAGCCATGACTTGGCACCCAATACATCTTTTTATTCCCGCACAAAAAATGCATGGTCAACGATTTTCGTCGCCAGAAGATGCTGTTGAAGCGTTCAAAAACCATGTTTTGGAGGTGTCTCAATCGGAGTGGAAAACGTGCTTCGACAATTGGTTTTAGCACATGCAAAAGTGTATAAATCATGCTGGAGAATACTTTGAAAAACAATAAAACCATTTTTGATGATAAATATTCGCATTTTCATTATTAGGCCAGAAATATATATAGCAGCCCTCGTAACATATATTGAAAGTTAGAAAAAAAATCTAATAAATTTCTAGATCGTTGTAGATTGTGGAAATTCGATAAAGAAAATTAAAAATTTTAATAAATAAACAAAAATCTCGTACAAGCAGCGTTGACAAATCCTTTCTTTTCCGTTTGCTTAAACCTTTCCTGCTAAGAGCTGCGTTTTGAACCAACTAATCACAGCTGAACCTTGCTGAAGATTGCAGCAGCATGCATGAAATCGCGATACAAGAAGCTAAGCTGTCATGTAGTTCATTTTGCCATACCGTTTTTTGAAAAAAGCTTTCTTTCTATAACATTATAGATTCTAGGATGGTCTAAAGCCAGGAAAATACCCTTGTTACAAATCAATAACGATCAAAAAAAGTTGATATACTTTTTTCAATAGCTTTTTTTTTTGACAGATCACGTGTGAGTCGTGTCATGCTGTCATGTTATTTTTGTTAAGTATTGTTTGGCATTCATATGAACAACGTTAGAAATTATTCAGTTTTATTATCAAAATAATCGTTCGCCAATTGCGCTAAGTCCATTTTGATTTAAATCCTCAAAAAAAACACTTTTCAGTCGACCCACGACCTTGACACCCATGAGGAATATTTTAGCTCTCGTTAAGAGTTATCTTTTTGCCATTGACCGATTCCCGATTTGATGTACCGGAATCATCGGTCCGTATTTCTCCAAAAATGATGTCGGTGAGAATGTAACCGTCAATGGCGACCGTTATCGTGCCATGATAACCGACTATTTGATGGCTGAAATTGAAGCTCGTGATCTCGGCGACATTTGGTTTCAACAAGACGGCGCCACTTCCCACACATCGCATCAATCAATGGGTTTATTGAGAGAACACTTCGGTAAGCAGATAATTTCACGTTTTGGGCCGGTCGATTGGCCACCAAGATCGTGTGATATCACACCGTTAGACTTTTTCCTTTTTCCAGTCGAAATGCTCGAACGAGTCATCGATAGACATAATCTTCAAAAAATAAATGCCAAAGAATGTTCTTTCAAATGATAATAAACATTCCCCATTCAATTTGAATTTTCTGTGTTTTTTTTTCTTTAAAAAAGTAGGGAACCTCGAAATGGATCACCCATTACAATAATAAAGAAATAATGTGTGATTTTTTCATAGTATTAATTGTTAAATATGATTTCCAGCATGTGTCAGCTGCTGCTGAGAGTTACATGGTCCATTCGATCAGCAAAATTTTTGCCAACTTTTTCCAATAAATTTGGCCGTATGACGTCAATGGTGGCTTGAATATTGGCTTTCAATGTTTCAAGAGTGGCTTGTTTGTTGGCATAAACCAATGGCTTAATATAGCCCAAGAAAAAGAAATCCGGAGGCGTTAAATCGCAGGAACGAATGAGCCACTGAACATTGGCACTTCTGGAAATAAAGTTGTCACCAAATTGATTTTGCAATAAATCGATTGTTAAGCGAGCTGTAAGGCAAGTTGCGCCGTCTTGTCGAAACCAAATGTCGTTGATGTTAAGCTGATTAATTTCGCCACCGTAACGGTAGCTCCTTCCTCATTTCGAAAGAAATAAGGACCGATGATGCCGTCAGCGTGTAAACCGCAGCATACAGTAAATTTGTAATGATGATTTATTAACGGCTTGAGGGTTGTATTCATTCAATTTTTTTATTGACGTAACCATTTAATCAGAAATGAGCTTATATTTTCCAAAGTAAATTTCCACAATTTGGAAGCTTTGTTCTTGATCATGAACATAAATGTCTACTCAGTTTGACATTATCAGCTGTCAAACCATAGTTATCGATATCTAAAGTTCACATGCAGCTAAAAAAACATCCTTTACTATGTTGTCGAACTACACAACTCCCCAGATAAGAAAATCGGTAATCTCGGTCGAAGGCAGTGCACACAAAGACTGCCGGATTTTGTCATTTCGATAACTCGTTATTAAGTTATACAGGCAAGTCACAGAGTGGAAAATCGTACAAAAACGTACAATCGTACGTTTTTGAAATCGAAAACGATTTTAGCTTCTACAAAAAACATAAACCGAAAAATAAATGTCGGTTTAAACGTGTCAGAAAATCTGAAATGAAATTTATGTTTTTAGTAATAAAACTCCAGAAAAGTCAAAAAATCTGCTAAAGATCATGTATGAATAATATTTGAAATAATATCAAGCAAAAAAACTATTTCAAATACTTTTCGTTCGAAAATGTTAATACTTTTGGTCTTCGAATTGCTATATCCCCTAATGCAACAATAAAACAGAAAAAAATCAGAGAAAATGCAACCCTGGAACTAAAAAAGAAACAACAAAAAAGATGATTCGATCAATGAAATTTAAATTTTTATTTTAATGTTAAATTTAACAATAATAATTGTTATATATTTAAAGGGACAAACACAGAAACATTAATCAAGCCCAGATTTTGGAAAATTTTATGAATTACAATACAAAGTAAATTTATATTCTATGTAATTTAACGGTCCTGGGAAAGGCCGGGTTACAAAGACCATATGGCTAAATGTTTGCAGCGACAGGCCAGAGCCTTTGTTGGGAATCGAAACCACGACCCCCAAACTCATATGCGAGTACGCTACCAACTCACCTACTGGGGAGCTCAAGGGGCAATTTTTTTGGTTTAATATGTTTTAATTATTTTCACTACCGACAAACAGAATCTGGAGTCGAACCGATATAGTTGACGGCGGTAGCTGAAACAGCTGTTTCTGATTTATATGCTACCATATTTTTGATAGTGTTTTTCGGTTTCATGAAAACGTACAAGAGCTGTAGAAGCAAAAGTAAAACGATACGATTTTGAAAAAAGAAAACGAAGCAATTTCGTACAAAACCTGTGACATGTCTGATAGAATGTGTTTACCCCATTTTTATAGCTTTTATCATTCAAATGATCTCAAAATAATGAAAAAGTAAAAAAATCGATTTTTTAATTCAATTCCGATAATTCGATTACTAAGGTATGTATGACATTGAGCTCATCTAGCCAAAAAAATGTTGTTTCGAGTTTCTGAAACTTTACCTGTCGATAACTAGATAAGTATGGTCCACTATCCCAAAAGGTAGTCAGAGCACGGTGCCTTGGATATCATATATACATACATTTCGATACATCCATCCTAAAACTAAAGCTAAGTCGACTTCGCATGTTTTACAGAGATTGCATTTTTAATTTCTAAATATTCAAAATTATATTCAGTCAAAATTTGGTGTTCATCCGTCCACCCAATCAAAAGTTATTCACAAAATAGTACAGGTCATTCGATTTGCATGACATTTACAGTGATTTGAGCAATGTCCGCACGTCCGTCTGTCAGCTTGTTGCGCACGATAACTTTCGAAAGAAGTGACGAATTGACTTAACATTTTATTTCTGACTATTTAAAATAAATAGGATTAAAAACATTTTATTCTTCGAAAACCATATGTAGAATGTTTTCCTAACCTATGATTCCTTATTTGACAGCTGTAACTTCTTTCAATACATCACAAATGTGTTCGGGTTTGTTATGAATAAAAAAACTGGTATGGTCATACAGCGTATAACAAGCTTATAAGTATCTATGTATGCACATCTGAATGTATGCAACTAAACAATGACGCTTCGAATTATTGATTTATTGGAGATATACATAGCGTATGATCAATATTCAAACAAATGGCATTGACACGCATACGCCACATGGTACAGTGGATGTAATCTGAAATATTATTAAATTATATACAGTGAGCAGCAAAAGTCATGGTACCCCTGTCGCAGAATTTTTTTCCGAAATTCTCAATAATTCTGTAAGAATAAATGCAACATTTAATTTTTATTTTACCAATTTCCTTTCATACTTCAACAAATTGAATAAAAATTTCATAAATTTAAGTAAATAATAATATAAAAAAATTTGTTCAGCATAAGTCATGGTACCCCTGTTCAGAAATGGGATTATGCGTTATTTATGGGATAAAATCAATATGTACAACATGTGGCAACTACATGGGGTTCCGTCAAATTCTTTTTCCAAATAAAAACGGTGCTTTCTGCATTTCTATTCACATGAAAAAAAATTATAGTACATTCAGTATAAACAGGAATGGCTAGAAAAGAATTAACCGTAGAAGAGCGAAAATTAATAATTAATAACCATGAAATGGGCAAATCATATTCGGAGATAGCTAAAATTATTAACAGAACAAAATCAACCGTTCAAAAAGTTGTTAATCGGTACAAAAATTAACATATAATCGAAAATAAAAAGCGAACAGGACGTCCCCCGAAACTTAATAATAGAGAAGAGAGGGAAATAGACGGTATTATTAAAAAAGATCCGTTCAAAAGTGATCCTAAAATCGCTACAGAATTAAAAAAAATCCTTGGGGAAAGAAGTTTTTTCAGACACTGTACGCAGGTGTATCAAGAGAGCCGCGTCCAGCGCTCGCGCAGCCCGTAAGAAACCGCATGTAAGCGAAACGAACATAAAGAAGCGTGTAGACTTCGCAAAAGAACACAAGAACAAGATAAATGAGTTCAGGGAAAAAATAATTATCTCGAACGATTCAAAATTTAACATTTTTGGATCGGACGGACGTGTTTTGGTGTGGCGGAAACCGTGCAAAGAACTCAATCCCAAGAATACCCCAAAGACTGTAAAGCATGGTGGTAGTGGAGTAATGGTGTGGTGCTGTATGTCAGCAACCCGGCGTGGGGAATTTGGTATTCAGAAGCAATAACAAGTAAGAAAGTTCAGTGGGGTAAAACGATTTATGAATCCCCTCACCTTGAGTCCCAAAAAAATATTCGTATATTTATTTTTTTGTTGTAATTAAATTATTATCAATTTAAATTGCATTTAATAACTTTCACGTATGTACTGGTATTAAAGGTAAAAACTGTTTACTTTTGGTAGAACATGGTCCATTTATGTGGGAGGTACCAAAAGGGGCGTGCCAACACTCACTCTTCTCTGGACTGTAGATAATATAAAAGCATTACACTGTACAAAATATCAAATATTTATAATCACTGGTATTAAAGTTATAAGCTGTTAACTTTTGGTGTGAAATGGTCCAAAAGGGGCGTGCCAATAACGGCCACTTTTCTCTAGACTATAGGTACTATAAAAGGATTACACTGTACGAAATTTCAAGTATTTGTATGCACTGGTATTAAAGTTAAAAGCTGTTAACTTTTGGTACAAAAAGGTCCATTTGTGTGGGAGGTACCAAAAGGGGCGTGTCAATAATGGCCACTTTTCTCTGAACTGTAGGTACTATAAAAGCATTACACTGTACAAAATGAACTGATATTAAAGCCATAAGCAGTTAACTTTTGGTGCAAAATGGTCCATTTGTGTGGGAGGTACCAAAATGCGAGTGACCACTCCGCCCATTTTTCTTGACATGTTAGCGACTAACAAACTAATACTATGTGTGAAGGTATTAAATAATCAATATTTCACTAAAAGTTAACCCTTTGTGGCGGAGGTACTAGAAAGAGTGGACCAGTATGGCCCATCTTCGAACTTAGCCGGAGATAGGGAAAAATATTACCGCATACCAAATTTAAAGTCAATCGTTTACTCCTTTCGAGAGTTATCATGCGCACCAGCCAGCAGACAGACACACAGACAGACGGACGGACATTGCTCAAATGACTTAAAATGACCTAAAACGGATTTCCGCCAAACATACTTAGGGTCTTAGGTCACTCCTTCGATGTGTTACACTTTTGGCTCGTAGCAAATGATATATACCCTCCTCTCTAAGGTGAGGGGATAATGAATAAAACAGTTTAAATGGATATTTTAAAACAAAATCTAAACCAAAGTGCTGAAAAATTAAACATTCGAGATAGTTATTGCTTCCAACAAGACAATGATCCGACGCACATCGCTGCTGGTGTTAAGATGTGGATCGCGTATAGTACCCCACACATGTTGATAACTCCTCCACAAAGTCCCGATTTGAATACTATTTAGAAAAACGTATTCGAAATCACACAATGTCAAGCAAGACCCAACTAAAAGAAATTCTTTTGACCGAATGGGGCAAAATATCGGGGGACTACACTAGAAACCTAGTCCTCTCCATGCCAAAACGATTAGACGAAGTTTTACGACTCAATGGATATCCAACCAAGTTCTAGGTAAAACAATTTTGTTTAAAAATCGTGAAATTTTATTCTTTTTTTTAATTTTCCCTAGGGGTACGAAGACTTTTGCTTTGCAATAATATGTAAATTTCAGGATCGATATTTTTTATTTTGACAAGTATGTATCAATTTACTTTGCTTTATATGGGCACATAAAATAAAAATATGCTTTCTAAACTTTATACTTGTAGGGGGTACCATGACTTTTGCTGCACACTGTATATTTATGTAGGTTTTTTATGACAAAATTAAAATAAGTAAAACAGTGCTATATTGTTGGCAAATAAAACAGAAAAACAGCGATGTCGCTATTTTTCCGCAACACGGCAACTCTTTTAGAAACAGAATTACCAGGAGTGGTGAATATAGGTAATTATATCCATGGGAGATAATCATACTCTCAAATCTGTATACACTCACGTTTCTTCTTATGAGAATTTGCACATTAGTCAAATTCAATTCGAAATAAAAAATTTAATTCTTGTAATGCAATATAATTTCAACATTTGGTATTTAATTTCCCTTTTTGTATGAAAGATGAGTATTTTTATGGGGATTTTTGAGGAACGCAATGCCTAAAAAGACCTATGAGTATGCATAAAAAGACCTATGAGTATATCGTCGGCTTAATGCTATTTTGGTCCATACGCCATTCTTGCGTTTTTGGACTTAGGAGTTGATTATATGGGTTTCAAGCATACTCTTTCAGAATCTGCAATAATTTTTTTCCTATCTCTAGTTTTCGAGATATTGGTAGGGTAAATCGATTTAACTCTGATTTAAGGGAAATAATTTTTATATTTTTGTTCTATATCCCCATTTTTCTATCGCCTTATATTTTTTACTCACTATTTTACGTTCTTTCGATCACAATATGTAAATTACTCTCCTTTCATACCGACCTTCTTTGTGGTCCATTTAATACAAATACGAAAAAATATTAAAATAAACGTGGATATGGACCAAAATGCCATGTACAAAAATTGTTATAACTTGCTTATTTTTGAATATAATGACATAGAAATGCATGGGAATAATACAAATACTGTTGGGAACCCAATGGAATAAAAAGTGTGTAACTCTTCAGTCCCGTTTTTACTCAAACAATAAATTGCGTTTTTCTCCGATCATACAAAATGGCGTATGGAACAAAATAGCATTAAGCCGACGATATGTGTATTAAAAATGTATATATGTAGCATCTTAAAACGTGATGTGAGGATAGCTTTTAGGAAATATGTACGTATACTCGGAACAAGAAGAGATTTTTCGATCACTTCTACTTTTAGGGGGACAAATGAAACTCAGTGGGTGTAATAACGGTCAAATATGGCACAACTGTGTAGACTGAAAGGAATGTAGACCAGAGATCGGCAAAACAGCGCCCCTGGGCGGTTCTCTGCTCCCACACATTGAATGAGTATAGAAAAATGCATTCAGTTGACATTGAGAGAGAGAAATGTTTTTGTATGGTTGTATGAGTCAAAAATAATAAATAATAAGATATGTCATCCCGGAGCGAGTAAGTTGTCAGTTACGAACGAATAGAAATTTCAACGAGTAGGACTTCAAAGAGTGAGTTTTTCCGCGGATTTCGGACCGATTTTCCAGAATTTTTTGTAATTGTCACAATTAAAAAATTAATATTAATTGATTAGTGCAAAGAAAGTTCTAACTATTTTCGCGGAAAAGTATTTTTTCGCGTGTGACATTTCATTCCTATTCGTTCGTAACTGATAGATTTTGACGTTTCTGGCTGACGGCACATCTGTATAATTTAAGGTCTGTGGTATGAGTGTGCCGATCCACATCATAAATGTGGAGTATTGACCCATCTTACACTAGAAATTAGATATTTTTAGTTCAAATAATTTTCATGTCATAACGTACAGGGTCATAGTGTCCATTGACGTGATGACCTTGGACTTTATGACATGCCAACGTTCAAATATGGTAATAATAACGGATTGTCTATACCCAATTTAAATATTGTGAAATTATAATAGTCATTATGTATAGCAAACAGCTGATTTAAATTTTTTCTTGCCGAGGTCTTGAGTTGTAAAATATATACAATTCTGTTTGTTTTTCATACAACAACAAAGAGCGAACTTTGTATTTATTTATTGTGTCATGATGAAAGCTTTCCAAAATTAAGTATTCTTTATTCTAAAGAGAAGATAAAGTGGGTAAAAATAGAGATGAATTATTTTAATGTATTGTCGAAACTTCAAAATAAGACGAGGTACCAAAATGGACAATGCAACATCCAAATTTGAAGTCAGTCGGTACCACCATTCGAGATTTATCATACGCACCACTAGATAGACAGACGGACATACTTCGAATAACTTAAAATGTCCTACAAACGGATGTCTCCCGCACATACTTATGCTCTAAGGTCACATGTGTGTACCCTCCTCCACTAAAGTGAGGTTATAACAAACACAACCAAAGTCTGTATCCCATGACATTGAAAATCTAATGTAAAATTCAATTACTCTAACGAAAGTTAAGTCAAGAGTCACATGATACTCGTACACTGTAAACAACATTGACACTGTTACTTACCACCACCTTCATTTTGTGTTTTTGTGTCTTTATCTAAATCTAATTAATTTATTTAATTCAATATTTTAATATTTCATTATCCTATCACAAATATGACATACATATATACTACGTACAAATACGTATGTATATATACATATAGTGCCGCTGATAAATACGCCAGTATTTTCGATATTTAATTAAATTATTAGATAAATAAACTTGAATAAATATGCCGAAAATCAAAATAAAATTCTACAAAAACAAAAAATGTCAATTGAAAATTTTGCAAATATTATTATCACCATTTAACTAACGAAGCTAAACTGGTTTTCAAATTTATATATACATTTTGCGATAATCTTGGCCAGTTTTTTTCCAATCGGAGATAATGTTATTGCTGGGGAGCCGACAGACTCATGTCTGTCCTTTAGACCAGTATGGGCAGAGATCATCATCTTGCCGGCATGACTTGGCATGACTATGTTTAATCCAACCTGAGAGGCTGAGCAATAAGACACACATGCACTGTGTACACATGTCTTCTTCATTCATGCATGTCTTTGAACTGATGGCGCGATATTTTCGTTTTGGGACAAATTAAATGTTCGTCTGTTAATTTAATTAACACCTGGAGAGACCAGTGTTACCACATTGCCTATAAGGGTTTTTTGGATCGCACGTTTCTGTCCGGTTTAACAATTTTCGAGATCATAAAAATTAAATCAAATCGGTCGGAAAGAATTGCAGCAAAAATATATGCTTACATATAAATAACAAAGTAAGAACATTTCAGTCGAATAAACCGACTAAGGTATACCCTCACATTGTGAGTAAAGTTATATGGTACTTCGGGAAGGAGATGCCAGAACGTTGAAAAAAATTATTCATTCTTTGTCAGCGAATCTAACCTATGGGAATGTTGTGCTTGAATGAATCTGTCAATTTAAGTGAAAAGGCATAACAAAACTGAATTTTTCTATAAAATTTCTTCAAAATTTTAATTTTCTACTAAATTTCTTCCAAATTATATTTTTTCCCCGCAAATTTTGTCAAAAATGCATTTACGTTGAAAATTTTTTTTCTTCTTAAAAAATTCTTCGAATTTAATTTTTCTAACAAATTTAATTTTTTCTAACAAAATTCTTCAAAATTGGATTTTTCAAGCAAAATACAATATACAATATAAAAATACAAATACAATACAATATTTGCATTTTTTTGAAAATTTTGTCGAAAATACATTTATATTGAAAATGTCTTTTCTTTTAGAAAGTGATGTCAAAATTCCGATATTTCAATCGATATTCAATTTTTTTTTTCGAAAATTTTATTAAATTGCATTTTGCTTTAAAATTTCTCTCAATTGTATTTTTCCAACAAATTTCATTCATCATTATTTTCCAAAAAAATTCAAATTTTTAATTTTCTAAAAATAAGTTGTTGAAAATTGATTTTTTTTCAAAATTTTGTCTAAAATACATTTATATTGCAAAAGCCTTTTCTTTTAGAAAATTACGTCAATGATGTTCGATATTTAATTTTGAAGAAAATTTTGTTTAAATTGCCTTTTCTTTAAAATTTTTTCGAATTCGATTTCTCCAGCTAATTCCTTTATTAGCATTGCTTTTTCGCAGTATTATAGAAAAATTTTCAAAACTATTTTTTTTTTAAAAAATTCTTCAAATTGAATTTTTCTAAAAAAAATTGTTCTATAAAATTTCTTCAAAATTTACATTTTTCTAAAAAAAATGCAATTTGGACGAACTAAATTTAATTTTTTGAAAATTTTGTTGAAAATATATTTGTATTGAAAATTTTGTTTCTTCTAAAAAATTATGTCAAAATTACAATATTTCGATCCATATTTAATTTTTCAAAAACATTTCGTTAAAATTTCTATGATTGGTTTTTTATTCCAGAAAATGATGTCAAAATTCCAATGTTTAATTTTTCTAGAAAATTTTAATTTTTCTTTAAAATTTCTTCGAATTGCTTTTTTCAGAAAATTTCCTTCATCAGTATTGCATTTTTTCGCGCTATTATAGAAAAATGTCAAATATTGTGTTATAAAAAATGTCTTCAAAATTGAATTTTTCTAAAAAAATACGTTGAAATTGAATTTTGTAAAAATTACTTCAAAATTTAAATTTTCAAAAAAAATCGTTGAAATTTGATTTTTCTTTCTGAAAATTTTGACGAAAAGACATTTGTTGATACTTAATAATTTCTAAAAAGTTATCGTTGAAAATTGCAGAAAAATTTTATACAACATTTTTCTAGTATTTTTAAAAAAATTCTTCAAAATTCGATTTTTTACAAAAAGAATTGTTGAAAATTGATTATTGTACAAAATTTCTTCAACATTTTATTTTTCTAACAAAATACAATTTGGACGAACTAATTTGCATTTTTGGAAGTTTTTCGAAAATACATTTATATTGAAAATGTCTTTTCTTTTAGAAAGTGATGTCAATATTCCAATATTTCGATCGATATTCTAATTTACTCGAAAATTGGCTTTTTCATTAAAATTTCTTCCAATTGTATTTTTCCAGCAAATTTCCTTCATCAGCATTCCATTTTGGTGTATTAAAGAAAAATTTTCAAAACTAAATGCAAAAAATGCAGTTTTTAAAAAATTTCTTCAAATATTTAATTTTATGAAAACAAATTTTTGAGAATTGAATTTTTCTATAAAATTTCTTCAGAATTTTATTTATGATATTATTTCTCTAGAAAAATGCTATTTGGACATTTATTTTTTCTAGAAAATTATGTATGTCAAAATTGAATTTATATATACAGAAATTTTTTTAAAGAAAATTTAATTTTTTTTTTAAAATTTCTTCGAATTACTTTTTTTTTAGAAAATTTGCTTCATCAGTATTGCATTTTTTCGCAGTATTATTGAAAATTTTCTAAACTAGTATTATTAAAATCACTTCAAAATTGAATTTTCCTAAAAAAAAACAACCTATTTTAGATTTTTATTTTCAAGCAAATTTCGTTTAATTGAATTTTTTCTTAAAAAATTCTTCGAATTTAATTTTTCCAGCAAATTTTCTCCATCAGCATTGCATTTTTTTTCACATTATATAGAAAATTTCTAAAAATTGTATTTTTAAAATATTTTTCCAAAATTTAATTTTTCTAAAATTAATTTTTCATAAAATTTAAATTTAATTTTTCTAAAATTAAATTTTTATAAAATTTAAACTGAAAACTGAAAATTTATATTGAAAATATATTTTCTTCCAGAAAATAATGTCAAAATTCCGACCAATATTTAATGTTTCAAGAAAATTTCGTAAAAATTGAGTTTTGTTTAAAAATTTTTCGAATTGCTTTTATCCAGAAAATTTGTCAAAACCAGTATTCTAAAAAAAAATCATCAAAATTGATTTTTTTTTTTAAAAAATTCGTTAAAAATTTCATTTTTTATAAAATATCTTCAAAATTTTAATTTCCAAAAAAAAATTCTAACAATTACTTAAAAAATCGTTGAAAATTGATTTTTTTGGAAAATTTTAAATTAAATTTTTCTAATTTAATTATTCTAAAATTAAATTTTTATAAAATTTAATTTTGGTATAAAATTTCTTCAAAAATTTTTTATTCAATTTTATATTTTTTTTTTAAATTTACAGTTTAAATACATTTCATCAAAATTGATTTTTTTTTTTAAAAAATCGTTAAAAATTTCATTTTTTTTAAAAAATCTTCAAAATTTTAATTTCCAAACAAATTTTTTTACAATTACTTAAAAAAAATTCGTTGAAAATTTATTTTTTTCATCTAGAATGTAATGCCAAAATTCCTTTTTCAAAACAAATTTCGTTTAAATTAATTTTTTTCTTATTTTTAATCGAATTAACAGGAAATTTCCTCCATCAGCATTGCATTTTTTCGCAGTATTTAAAAATTTTTCAAGCTAGTATTTTTAAAACTGTTTTTTAAAATTTAATTTTTCTAAAACTTTATTTTTCTAGAAAAATTTCTTCAAAATATCGTTTTTTTATTTCTTGAATAATACAATTAGGGCGAAATCTGTTTTTTTTTGAAAATTTTGTCGAAAATACATTTACACTGAAAATTTCTTTTCATATAGAAAATGATGTCAAAATTCCGATATTTCGATCGATATTTAAATTTTCAAGAAAATTTCGTTAAAATTGCATTTTTCTTTAAAATTTTGTCGAAAATACATATATATTTGGAAAATTTTGCTTTCTTCTAGAAAATTTCTGAATTTTATTTATTATATTATTTCTCTAGAAAAATGCAATTTGGGCGAGCTAAATAGCGTTTTTTTTTCAATTTTGTCGAAAATACATTTATTTTTTCTAGAAAATGATGTCAAAATTTAATTTTAATATATAGAAAGTTTAATTTTTTTTTAAATATCTTCGAATTACTTTTTTTTTAGAAAATTTGCTTCATCAGTATTGCATTTTTTCGCAGTATTAGTGAAAATTTTCTAAACTAGAAATATTAAAATAACTTCAAAATTGAATTTTTGTAAAAAAAAATTTCGTTGAAAATTGAATTTTTCTTAAAAATTTAAATTTACAAAAAAAATTGTCGAAAATTGATTTTTGGTTGAAAATTTTGTTGAATTTTTTCTTAAAAAATTCTTCGAATTTAATTTTTCCAGCAAATTTCCTCCATCAGCATTGCATTTTTTCGCAGTATAAAGAAAATTTTTAAAAAATTTTATTTTTAAAATATTTTTCTAAAATTTAATTTTTCTAAAATTAACTTTTTATAAAATTTAAATTAAAATTTTATAGAAAAATTAAATTGTATAATTTTATTATTCAATTTTCTATTTTTTATAAAATTTTCAGTTTAAATACATTTAAACTGAAAATTTATATTGAAAATATATTTTCTTCCAGAAAATTATGTCAAAATTCCGACGGATATTTAATGTTTCAAGAAAATTTCGTTAAAATTGGGTTTTCTTTAAAAAATTTTCGAATTGCTTTTATCCAGAAAATTTTCTTCGTCAGTATTGCAGTTTTTCGAGTTTTATAGAACATTTTTCAAAACCAGTATTCTAAAAAATTTCATCAAAATTGATTTTTTTAAAAAAAATTGTTAAAAATATCCTCAAAATTATAATTTCCAAATAAATTTTCTAACAATTACTTAAAAAAAATTCGTTGAAAATTAATTTTTTTTTGGAAAATTTTATCGAAAAACATTTATACTGATTTTCAAAACAAATTTCGTTTAAATTGATTTTTTTCTTATTTTTCATCGAATTTAATTTTTCCAGAAAATTTCCTCCCTCAGCATTGCATTTCTTCGCAGTATTTAAATTTTTTTTTCAAAAATAGTATTTTTAAAACTGTTTCTTAAAATTTAATTTTTCTAGAAAAATTTCTTAAAAATATCCTTTTTTTTCTTGAATAATACAATTTGGGCGAAATCTGTTTTTTTTTTGAAAATTTTGTCCAAAATACATTTACATTGAAAATTTCTTTTCATATAGAAAATGATGTCAAAATTCCGATATTTCGATCGATATTTAAATTTTCAAGAAAATTTCGTTAAAATTGCATTTTTCTTTAAAATTTTGTCGAAAATACATATATATGTATTTTGAAAATGTTGCTTTCTTCTAGAAAATGATGTCAAAATTCCGATATTTCAATCAATATTTCATTTTTGAAGAAAATGTCGTTAAAATTTCTTCGAATTGCATTTTTCCAAAAAAAGGTCCTTCATGAGCTTTGCTTTGTTGTTGAAAATTTAACTTTTCTATAAATTTCTTTAAAATTAAGTTGTCGATGGTTTGACTTGATGTCACGTATTGTTAAAAAAAAACTGGTGGTTAAGCTGTTTTACATTTTATTGTTTCATTTAAAATTTAAATTTTCTAAAAAAAATTTTGAAAATTGATTTTTTAAAATTATGGCGAAAATACATTTAATTTTTTTAATATAATGTCAAAATGGGTTTTTTCTAGAAAATTTCGATAAAATTTAATTATTCTTTAAAATATCTTCGAATTGGGGTTTTCCAGAAAATTTCCTTCATCAGCATTGCATTTTTTCACAGTATCTAATATTAAATATAATTTTCTAAAAAAAATCGCTGATTTGATTTTTTTGGAAAATTTTGCTTTCTTCTAAAAAATTATGTCAAAATACATTTTTCTAAAAGATTTCTTTAAAATTTAAATTTTCTTTGAAATTTCTTCGAATTGGGTTTTTCCGGAAAATTTCCTTCATCAGCATTGCATTTTTCCCAGTATTATAGAACATATTTTCGAAACTCATATTTTAAAAATCTTTTTTCAAAAATGAATTTTTCTAAAAAATGTTGTTGAAAATTTAATTGTTCTATAAAATTTCTAAAAGAAATTATATTTCTAGAACAAAATTTTGTAGAAAAATTTAATTTATGTGTTTAAGTCCGCGCGCCAATTTGGCGAGTCTTAAAATAAAAAACACACAATTTTATTTTTGTGGTGCGGGAGTGTTGACAGCTGGCATAATGTCACAATGACGGATCTATATCTAGGGGATGTTACTACCAAAGACAATCGAAGGTATAATAGACACCCCAGTGTATTCGCACATTTTTACAAAAAGATGGGGGAAAAGTCAATTTCGCGTACGTTTGTATGCGAGTGAGAATATTTTTAGGTAGTAATCTACAGAAAGCTTTGTTTTTAGTTTAAAAGACAATTCAGATAAGGTGTCTATTGATTGTCTTTGTTACTACTGAAGATCAGCTGTTGTAACTTCAACATTATGCAATTTTCTATAAAATTTAAATTATTTCGACGATTTTAATTTTTACAACATTTTGTAGAAAAATTCAATTCCATTGCAATTTTTAAAATTTCAACAAATTTTCTAAAATGTCAATGACCTTTTGAAGACAAATGAAACGATGAAACATGTGTTTTACTACTAATTTTTTATGATATTTTAACTCGATTTTATAAGTTTAAAATACATTACTAAAATTGATCACCGATTTAACACACACTTCTTTCTTTTCTATATGTTGTAATTATTCTCTGATACGGTGGCAACTCTAGGTTGGCTATACTGGATATTCAAAATAATGTATGTGTGTGTGTGTATGTACATACAGAAAAATCACCATTTCAAAATTATGTGAAATATTTAAACACTCATAGTTAGTTGAACATAAATATGAAATCCATTGATGAAATGTGTAAATTGGGTTTACAACACAAAACTCTCGAATAAATGAATCACCACAAAAAGGATGGAATGAAAGAACCGAACATGTCTGCATTTTCTCAGCTGTTGGTGACTAAGACTGGCTTGAAGTTATTAAGTTTTATGACGAAACTGTTAAAAATAAATTTACACCGCCATTTATAATCATTCGTTTTTTTTTGTTTTCCAAAAATCTGCGTCACTAAAGTTAATATAATATATACGGGGATTTTTTATAAAAGTTATTAGTTAGTAGTTAGTAGTTATTAGGAAAATTTTCAAACCACGTCATTATTTAATTTAATAAAACGCAGTATTTTGATGTGTGGTTTTATTGGAACATAAAGTAAATGAGAGAGGTATATTGTATGTAACAACTAATTACTCGAATTCGAAATTTTCCATGACTATTTTGTATAAACTTGACTGATTCAAATAAAGGGCTTTTGTTACAGGTTCACAACTTTGAGTTGGTAACACTGCTTTAGTCGACAACCGACTTAAACAGCTGATAGTTGCTTTTTGTTGAGTTTGGTTTGCGCCATTTCATCATGGATAAACTTACAGGGGAGCAACGCTTGCAAATTGTTGAAATAATTGAAATGAATAATTGAAATTTCAGGAAAATAATTTTGTCATTTTGAGAATAATTTCACGTAATGGCCCAATTGGCTAATTTTCTTTGGGGTTACGTAAAGTCACTCGTCCACGCCGATAATCCAGAGACATTCTATGTGTTACACCACTCAAATTTTTGTTTTGTTTTGTGTGCGGGTCATATTTTTAGGTTAAAGTTAGCAGCCAGCTCACATAGAGCAATGTAGGTACCTAGTGATACCACGAGTTCAGATGCCCCTCATCAAAACCAAACTGTCTAAAAAAACGTATCAATAGTACGAATATCAGTACCGGAAAGATCTGTCATCCTAGAAAGGTCGAACCCAGTGTATCCAGACGTTATTTACATATTACTCAATGCTTTCCATTTCTTCCTCATAACCACAACTCCTGCAGAAGTCACTGGACTCAATATCTAATCTTCTGGAGTGTTCGCCGTTTAGGCAGTGCCCCGTCAGAACTCACAATAACGTAGACAGTCTTTTAATCTCTACAGTGCGAAGAAACCATTTGACATTCGTTGGTGTGGACAGTGGCGTACCAATATATGCAAATTATTCGAGAATTTGCAATGTCGTCCCTTTCCTAGCAAGTTCATTAGCTTTGCAGTTCCCCGGGAAATGCATATGTCCAGGTACTAGGGATGTCGATCGGAAAATACCGAATCCCGGAATTTTTTAAGATCAATCCAGGGTAGAGATGTCAAACGGGATTGGATTAAATTGTAAATTCCGGTATTTTTCGGGATCACGAAATATTTTAATATAGGATTTTTTCATAAATTTGAATGTATAGAATATAGAATAGAATGTTCTTCGTTTTGTGTGGCACAACGTCCATTTGTGTTCTCGTTTTAAGTTTACTTGTTTATAATTAAATTTATGATATATTTTGTAATTCTTTTCCAAATTTTACAAAAATATTTCCACCGGGTTATATCAATGTTTGATGTTAACAATTTGTTCATTAGTTTACATTTTCCACAGAGTGTTTCTATCTATTACTTAATATTTTATACGAGTCAGCTTCATATAAAGGGTTTTCCAACAAGAGGTGTTATTTTGGTATCCAAAGAAAAATGTCATTTTTTGAGATAAATGATCGGATGTTTATTTCATAATAAAGAGGAAGGTATGCCGTTAATAATGAAAAACAACATCAGCCAAATGGCCGCCACGACCACGCTTACAGGACCATATCCTTTTCATGAAATTTTTCATAACAAAATCGCAAAGTGGCTGCCCTATGTCCTCGATAGCCTCACGAATTCTATCTTTGAGGTCTTGAATCGACGCTGGGCTGTTGGCGTAGACCTTATCTTTCACGCGACCAAAAAGGAAGAAGTCACAAGGTGTTAAATCACAAGATCTCGGTGGCCAATTGTGATCACCTCTTCGAGAGATAACTCGGTCCGGAAACTTTTTCCGTAACTAAGCATTGGTTTCGTTGCTTGTGTGGCACGTAGCGCTGTCTTGTTGAATGTAAACGTTGTCCAGATCAATACCATCCAACTCCGACCATAAAAAATCATTAATCATCTCTCGATAGCGCAATCCATTCACCGTAACTGTTGATCCAACCTCATTTTGGAAAAAGTATGGTCCAATGACCCCGCCGGACCATAAACCGCACCAAACAGTCACACGTTGAGGATGGAAAGTCTTCTCAACAATAACTCTTGGGTTTTCCGAGCCCCAGATGCGACAATTTTGCTTGTTGACGTAGCCACCGAGGTGGAAATGGGCCCCATCAGTCAAGAAGATTTTTCGATGATCTAATCTAATCTCGGGAAATCCCGTTTTATGTTGCTTAAGGAAGTTTGTTTGCTAGCGTAAATAATACGTGTTTTAAATTCTATAAAAGTAACTGTGTAAGTGTTATGTCGTTGTGATATGAATCTGTACAAAGCAGATGCTACACAGCAATTTATGTTGAAGGAGATATCTGCTATAAAATCAATATTAACTGATGGAATAAATATGTATCTTCGTAAAAGAATACATGAGTATGGAACAATATACTCTAGTTTTAAAATCGGGATTTGATAATGTGTTAGTTATGTGTCTTATCTCCCAAAAAATCCCGGGGTCATCATTTTCTCAATCCATCTGTGTAGAACTGGAGATGACTTCTGTTCCCCTCTGGCAGGTATCTTAGTGGTGAAGTTCCTCTCGAAGGTGTACACCGCTGGTAAATAATCCATTCGGTCGGTTACCATAGCACTACATTGTGATATCCTCATGTAGCCGTAGTTCGTATACTTCCACATTGATAGACTGTTCAGTCGTTATTTCGCTCTGGTGGCAAACTTCTATCGCCACAATATCAATGGGTAGTAGATGGGGTAGGGCTTATAAGTATACCTATAGACTCAGTATGTATGGATATTTTTTAGTTGCCGTCCACCTCACCTCAATGCCATACAGCAGGATTGGGCGACCTACTGCCCCAGGATTGGGCGAACTTAGGCCCCAACGCGACCCTACAGCTTTCCTGCAGGAATATAGTGCGACTATGGTTTTCCTTACACGTTCCAGTACATTAAGTCTGAATAACATTTTCCTATCTAAAATATTGCTAGATATTTTGAAAATTCAGAAAAGACCAGATCTTTTCCATTTGTCTGAGGAGGGACCATATGCGAGACCTTATTCTTCCTCGAAAAGAGAACTAATTCTATCTTGTTTAGGTTAACGCCCAAACCGCGCTGCGCTTTTGGCCCATCTAGTCAATTTGTTCAGACCCACCAGTAGGATGTCTCTGAGGACGTCGACAAATTTGCCAGTTACTGCGATTGTCACGTCATCCGCATATGCCACGACTTTGCAGCCACAACGTTCCAGATCTAACAGGATTCCATTCACCGCTAGGTTTCAAATTAGTGCAGACAGTACTCCTCCTTGTAGGGTACCTCTGTTCAGAAACCTTATTAGAGTTGTGGACCCAAGACTTGCTGGTATGCGTCTACTATTAAGCAGGCTTTATCAAGAAATCCTATGTCAAGAAATGCCACCATATTTAATTCCTTGAAATGTAGGGACGATTCGATTGTAGGCATGCTGGTACACTCCGACAGGAGTTTTGTATCCAGGTTTTCTCTAATGAAAGAATCAAAAATATTTACTTTCAGACCTTTTAGGAGCAAGGAGGATATGCTAATTGGCCTAAAGTACTTTGGCCTAGAGTCTTTCCCGCTTTGGGTATGAATATCACTTTGGTATCCATCCATCGATTGGGAATATATGAGATCCAGATACAGCCTTCATAAATTTTCTACAGCCAGGGGATAATGTACTTCAACATTTTCTGCATTTCTGCTGGAGTAATGCCATCTTGTCCAGGTCATTTAAAGGCTCAAATCTGTTAATCGTCCAGCTGATTCTGGATTTATCAGTCAATAACCTAGCGACGATTGCAGACCTCTCGCTCTCTTGTTGACCCTGCTATTCCTCGAGTTTTTTCGGCGAGTTCCCCGAGAAATGTGTATCGAGCAGTTGTTTCAGGGATTGCTCACTGTTTTTTGTCCAGTTGTTGACCTCATCCTGCAGGTAACCCTCTGCACAGGCTGTAGCGGATAATATCTTACGCAGCATTTCGACATTCCTTTTCCACTTCTCCACAGAATGTGTACCAGGAACTTTCTACTTGCCTTAGCTCCTTCTTATAGCCGGAATTATTACTGGACATAACAGCCTTGTCAAACAAATGCATAGAATTGGTCAAAAAATGACGACTTCTGCCGGTGGTGTCATGGCGATGACGTGGTGGAAGATACATTACATTATATCCTTTGCCAATGTCCTACTTTATCGCATAGAAGACACAATATACTAACCTAACCTTCTTATAGATTTGAATTTATCTTTATAGGCATCCCAATCATTAGTGACCCAGTAGATTTGGCCTTTTTGAGTAGTTTGTTGCAGGTCTTTTTCCTAGCCTTTAACCCAGAACTCCACCATTGTGGTTTAGTTTTACCCTTGTACCTTGGTTTTGGACAGGCTTCTTCAAGGGAGCGATTATATGATGTAGTGCTCGATGTAGATGCTCGTTCAGATTATCCAGGTCGTCTTTGTCATTCGGTTCCTACAGATGTTTAGTATTGAGGACATTTTTTCTCAAACAGGTGCTACTTTGTCTTCTTCACATTTCTGTAGACAGCAGGATTAGATACTTTTTCGGCGTGTTCCTACTCCATATAATGGTGATCTAAGAATGAGTAGTGGTCCAGTACATTCCAACAAATAATTTTGTCTGGCAGGGAATCAGTGACGAACGTGACGTAGATTACTTCCTGTCTGCCTTCATTTGTAAAGGTCGCTTTATTGCCTTTGTTATGAATAGTTAGGTTGTTTGTATCCGTGCTACCGCAGATAGGGTGCTGAGCGTTCGTGTTTGCACAAATTATCAGCCCGCACTCATCAGGCGATGCTTTTTCTACTACTCCCAGAAGAGAGCTGTCGGTTCTACCACATCTTCATAAGGCAAGTAACTGGATACCACTTAGTTGGAGTACCTTTACAGTTGGCCAGAAGCAGTTCAAAGTTGGGTGTCCTGATACCAGATTCCCACCTACTCCGTGGCTCCGTAGGGTTCCTGTAGCACTACGATGTCTACTACATATGTGAATAGGCGCAGCAATAAGGCCGCTGAGGATGCTTGTGCGTGATGGAGGTTAATCTGTAGAATTCTTATCATCATTGGTAGCCGACAGATAAACCTCGACCCCAACAAGGGTGTTATCGAACTCCTCGTTCGTATCATCTGGGAGCATGTATGCATCAGATGCGCTGTAGAGTCCGGAGACTCCCCTCAGCCCCTCAGAGTCCGAAGTAGTGCTTGTGTCCTCAGAGAAGGACATTGCAGATCTTCTGATAGAGTTTGAGCCACAAAAAATAATGGGCGTGGATACCACCGCACTTCCAAAAAGCCGTACATCAACCACCGTGGACGACTCGCCTTCCGCAGTGGGAGCTATATCCTGCTTGAAAACCTTCAAGACTATAGTCCCGATATGTACAACTTTGCTTCAGATACAAAAGAGATATACCGTACGGTATACCGAGAAAAAAAATATAGAAAAAGTGCTAAAAATCCACCTTGAGCAAAAAAATAGTAGGGCTATTAAATTATTCATTGAGCCATCTTGACTAAACGAATGCTGCAGAAGTTCTTATTTTTGGGACTACTTTCACGTCCAATTCTCAGAATTGAGTCCAAATCAATGAGCTGAAAAATGCTGTACAGTGTTATGGGTCGGCAGTCCAGGATTGGAAATCTTTTATTATCGATAATATGTCAGCGGAGTTGGGGGGCTCTTATGTAACCCAGGCGGTGGCTTTGGGGTGACTAGGGATGTAGTTTTTCACACCATAGCCACTCGACTCAGAGCAGCCTTATATACATAGGTCTACTGATCTGATATCACCGAAATATAAGAGATTTACTCTCCCCTGATGCCATCCTGCAGCGTTGCAGAGTGGTAGTGTGATGGTGACATCCACCTTAGTCACTTCTCTGAAGGGTTTAGTGAGAGTACTGTTGACGGAGGTGATCTGATTATGTTGGCATTATAACCAGCCGTTAACACAGCCGAAGTAGTGGCCCTATCAGCCGTCTCATTGGCTTTAGAAGCGTCCATGACGTTCTTAGCCCAGTTAAGTAACTCTTTTAGCTTATCCGTAAGAGTCGAAACCTGAATAATGATACATACTCTAATCGCATTTGAAGGTTAGTTAGTCTGCCTTTCTTTTCATTTCAAATTGGTGACAAATCAAACACAAACATATCAACGTTTCTGTTTTCTTTGCGAATTTTAATCTATTATTGCTTTTAATTAAAAAGTATATTCCCATTTGAAGAGATATCTCTGTTGTTTAACGTAACGTAACCTATCGCCTATCTTCACAGTGCGACAGATATCGCAACAATAACTCTGCAACTGTACAAAGTGAAAAGCGACAAAGTCCATCAAAAACCCCCAAGTTCATAGAAAAATCCATGGAATTAATTTGAAGAAACTAAACCAAACCAAAACCAGCGAATTTAATCACAAATCAAATATTGCTGCCACAGTCAAAGGTGTCAAAATACGATGAGTTTTATGTTTCTCTTATCAATGATTTACTGCTGATTTTTATATTTTTGTAATATGGTTTGTTTATTAGAGAACATTTATATTTAGGTGTACTACATCGCAACGTATCGAGATTCATATTCGCAGATAGTGTGTACAATCAGTACACCAATACACGCAGAGAAAACAAATTTAATGACATAGAAATTTATACACAAAATTTGATATACAAAGTTATCGACAGTTCGATTATCGGTACCGGAAACATCTGTTAAACTAACTAGAATGACCGATCCCCGTATGTCCAGACGTCGTTTACTCAAAGCGGGACAGTAGCATAGCAAGTGCTCAATGCTCTCCACTTCTTCCTCATCTCTACAGCTACTGCTGAAGTCATTGGAGTCAACACCCAACCTACTGGCGTGTTTGCAGATCAGACGGTGTCCGGTCACAACTCACATAACGTAGACAGTCGGGGGACTATAATAATGGTTAAGAAGGCATCATATTCTGACCATAGAACCCGCCCATATTATGTTTACAGCAAATCCATATTGTGGTCATGAGAGGGACCAAATTATAGTCATGGTAAAAAGTGATTACTTTTTTTATAGACAGAATAGTGATAACTAATTTTCGTCGTAGAAGCTCTAGGGGCATTATTTAACGAGGTATGGCCGTTTAAAGTTATGGAAAGGATATTCGAGGTTCCCTACCATTTCGAGGTTCCCTACTATTTTAAAGAAAAAGAAACACAGAAAATTCAAATTGAATGGGGAATGTTTATTATCATTTGATAGACCATTCTTTGGCATTTATTTTTTGAATATTATGTTTATCAAATGTTGGCCGCGGCTACGTCTCAGATGGTCCATCCATTGAGTCCAATTTTCGATAACTCGTTCGAGAATTTCGACTGGTAACTGGCGAATGACACGCGTGATGTTTTGCTCCAAGGCCTGAATCGAAGCGGGTTTGTCCGCATAAACTTTAGACTTAGACTGTGGGGATATTTACCACAGGAAAAAGTCTAACGGTGTGATATCACACGCTCTTGGTGGCCAATCGACCGGCCCAAAACGTGAAATTATCTGCTCACCGAAGTGTTCTCTCAGTAAATCCATTGATTGATGCGATGTGTGGGAAGTGGCGCCGTCTTGTTGAAACCAAATGTCGCCGAGATCACGAACTTCAATTTCAGGCATCAAATAGTCGGTTATCATGGCACGATAACGGTCGCCGTTGACGGTTACGTTCTCACCGGCATCATTTTTGAAGAAATATGGACCGATGATTCCGGTACGTCGGATCGGGAATCGGTCGATGGCAAAAAGATAGCTCTTAACGAGAGCTAAAATATTGCTCATGGGTGTCAAGGTCGTGGATAGACTGGAAAGTGTTTTTTTTTTTGTTAAAAAAAAAATGGACTTAGCGCAATTGGCGAACGATTATTTTGATAATAAAACTGAATAATTTGTAAACGTTGTTTAGGCGTAAGTCTTTCCATGATGAAATGCCAAACAATATTAAACAAAAATAACATGACAGCAAAAAAGGCTATTGAAAAAGTATCTCTACTTAGATCACGCTATATAAAAAAAATAAGTGCACGAATTGTCGTCCTTTTTGCCCTAGGGGCCTTATTTAACGAAATATGACCGTTTAAAGCTTAGGAAATAAATTTCGAATTTTTGACCAAAAATTTGGTGATCACGAATTTTCGTTATTTTTGTCCTAGGAGCCTTATTTAACGAGATATGACTGTTGAAGTAACCAAAGAAAATAAAGTGATAAAGAAGTTCCGTCAAGTAGCGAGTAGTCTATCAGTGACGAACGAATAGAAATTTGATTTCAGCGAGTGATTTGTTTGCGTATTTCAAGGCCGATTTCCAAGATTTTTTTTGTTATTATCACATTTAGAAAATTAATATCGATCGTTATGTACCAAAAAAGTTAAAAAATTACTCCAGAAAACTATATTTTTCGCGTTTGAAAATCATTTCTATTCGTTCGTAAAGGTAAGTACAGACGATTTGCAGATCGGACAACATTGCCAGAAAAATGGCGGAAAAATTCAACCCTGTGAATTTACAACCGTGTGAACATACAATTTTTGTTTTGCAACGTTAGCAGAAAAGTCATTGCGAGATAATTTGCTGATTGTTATATGTTCGAAGTTTATGCATGTGACAACGGCGCCATTGCCAGAACATCATTTTATTTGCAACACTGTCTATAATGTATATTTATTGACAATCCTGCATATAAATATTTACAAAATATATTGTAAATATATGAAATTGTAATGTTTTCTTGCAATCGTCTGAACTGTCAGTTCACCTTTGCCTAACAATCTGACATTGCCCGTATATTTGCAGCAATTTAACAGGGTTGATAACGTTTGCCGATCTGGCAATCGTCTATACTCAGCTTTACTCACGCAAATGTAAACAAAGTCACGACGGAACATCTGAATAGAGAGTCTGTGGAAGTAACAACAGCTGATAGTCTATTTCATCGCCACCTATGTCAGCATTGTAGCCGTTCGCTTGCCCCCAACGCCGCAGGAACTCACTACGTCATTGCAACGACGTCAGTGTGGCATTTTTAGTTGTCAACTCAACCGCACGGCTTAGGGCCAAAAAAAAATTATGATAATTTAAATAAAATAAATTTGTGTTTTTCTTTTTTAAAACTCCCGCCACTCTGGCTTGGAGTTAGACATAGAGATCACGAATTTTCATCCTTTTTGTCCAAGAGCCTTATTTAACGAGACTGTTTAAAGTTTGGCAAATAAAATCGTCCTGTTTTCCCTAGAGACCTCATTTTACGAGATATGGCCGTTAAAAGTTATGGAAAGAATAGTAATCACGAATTTTGTCCAAGAGCCTTATTTAAAGAGATATAACCGTTTAAAGTTTTGGAAATAAATTTCGAATTTTAGACCAAAAAATAAACATCACGAATTTTGTCCAAGAGCCTTATTTAATTTGAATTTTCGAATTTTAGACCAACTTCGTTAGGATGCAAGCTTTTAAAAATGGAAACAAACAACATTTTTGCGAAATTGTTCTATTTTTGTGTTTTTTTTCGAATTTGTAAACAACAGTTTTTTTTTAAACAAAAAACAATTTTTTGAACTTTTAATTAAAGACACTTGCTAAACTTCTAATTCTACGTGAAAGTTTAACATACCATTTCTTTAATATCATGTTTAATTAATAAATTCAATATCAACGGCTAAGATGACTGACTGTCTGTCTCACTGATGTGTCCTACATATAAATTGTTTCACGTTTTATTTCATATTAAACCTTAAAATCTTGACATTGTCACACCCGAATATGGTCAATATAATTTAATATAACTGTTAATTAAGATGAACGATCGATCGATCGGTGGATCGATCCATGCCGAACGACACAACAATAAACTGCATTCAGACATTCAATAAATTTACGGGCGGGCAATTTTACGATGCGATAATGAATGACATTTCGCCTTGAATTCGGATGTTCAATTTGTCTGATTTTATTGCGTGACATGTAAAACATACACACACACACAATGCTTTCATTTATTCGCGCTTCAATGAATTTATCAAATCAATATAAATTTCAGACATTTAATTTTACAAATCAAATCCTTCGATTCTAATTAGTGTTCTGCTAAAACCAAAACAAGCGAATTCGAAAGATCGTTTTTACGATAACCTATACATTTTGGAAAAAAAAAACATACGAAAAACTGAATTATGAAAGTTGTGTAATTGTAATACATATATACGAGAGTATTATTAAAGTTGTTCAACTGAGTTATTTATTCTAATTTACCGCCTTATCAGCAAATCAGCTGTTTTTCACATAGAAGTCAAGCGAACGTTAACGTTACTGAGCTGATTTGAAAATTTATTTAAAAAATTAATTTCATCATATAATAATAAATAATTATAAATTTCCCTAATATTATTTGATTCAGATGACATTTGTTCTTTTTTTGTGGCACTTTCATTTTCGATTTCAACTTAATGTGTAATCTTTTTAATGTCTATTGTGTCCGTTGTAATGATAAAACGTGCGTTTTTACTTAGACAACTATTTAATACCATTTATTATTTACAAATCTAGTTTACAAAATCTGACAAAGTACTATCAAGAATGCAATAGCTGTAGAGCGAAAACTTCTCTCGGAATCAGTTGTTGTTTTCTTCTTCTTTGGTGCGTTACCAAGTTGTCATTCGAACACGGCAGTCTTGGTGCTGCATACATGTCTATTTTTTTCAATCTATTTATCTTATCATTGAAAAAATCTAAATTTGACTTCTAGGCATTATGTTTACATTCGGTTTTTCGTTCTGATGTCTTTTTCTAGGTCACAAATCAGCTGTTTTTCGCATAGAAGTCATGCGAACGTTAACGTACGACATCGTGATTCAGGCGAAATATCATAGCGAAATTCCCCCAAAAACATCTGTTTATGCTTCCATTACACCAGTTTTTCAAAATATCTCAATGAAATTAAAACAAATCCAATTTAAAGTCAAAATATGTCAATGTTCTAGACACTTGTAGAGCAGAACTTAGATTTTCAGAAAATGCCTACTTGAACTACACTGTAGCAAAAGATGTTTGTGATACATCTTAAATTTTTCTACAACATTTTTTTTTAGGAATCCCTTCAAACTTGTACGTTTTTTTCCAAATAAAAATGTGTTGAAATCTAATTTCTCTAGGAAATTTCATTGAAAATGTTTTTTTATAAAATTCCTTCAAATTTGCATTTTTCTAGAAAATTCCTTAAAATTTGTAGTTAACTTAAAAGTATTGTTGAAATCTAATTTTTCTACAAAATTTTGTTGAAATTGCATTTTGTTTTGAAAATGTCGAAATTGTATTTTTTGCAAATCAGAATTCTCGAAATTTAATTTTTCTGCAATATTGAATTTTTTAGAAAATTTTGTTTTAAAATTGCAAACTTCTACAAAACTTCTTCAAAATGCATTTTTTTCCTTCAAACTTGTATTTTCCCAAAAAATCAAATTTCTAGATTTTTTTGTGAAAATTTCGTCAATTTAAATTATTTTTGGATCAATTTGTTAAAATTGTTTTTCTCCAGAAAATGTTGTCAAAATTGCATTTCTCTACAAAAATTTCGTAATTTCATCATAATTAAATTTTTTAAATAAAACGTCTGAAAATGCCATTTTAGAAAATTGCTTCATATTTACTTTTTTAGAAAATTCCTTCAAATTTGTAGTTGTCTTAAAATTTTTGTTGAAATCAAATTTTTATACAAAATTTCGTTGAAATTGCATCTTGTTATGAAAATGTTGGCCAAATTTTATAGAATTTTTTGGAAACTCCTTTATTTTTGTATTTATCTAACTTGTTTTATTAAAATCAAAATTTTGTAGAATTGATTTTTTTTGCAAAAAAATTTCAAACTTGTATTTTTCCAAAAAAAATATTAAAAATAATTTTGTCCTTTAAATTAATTTTTATCTGGAAAATTGTTCTAAAATTTCTCCAAAAAAAATACATTTTTTTTACAAAATTATATGTTTCTAGGAAATTTAATGAAAATTTACAATTTAATAGAAAATTTTATTATTACTAAATTTTTCCACAAAAAACTGTTTAATTTGCATTTTCTTAAAATTGAATTTTTCCAAAAAAAATGTGTAATCAATTTTTTTTTTTTTAGAAGATTTCGTTGAAATAGGATATTTGTGAAAAATTCATCGAATTTCATATATTGTATTTGCAAAATTTTTTTGAAATTGTATTTCTCCAGAAAAAAAAGCCACTCAAACTTGAATTTTTCCAAAAAAAAATTTTTAATCAATTTTTTTTTTAGAAGATTTCGTTGAAATTGGATTTTTGTGAAAAATTTATCGAATTTCATATTTTGTGGAAATTGTATTTCTCCAGAAAATTTTGTCAAAATTGCATTTCTCTACAAAATTTCGTAATTTCATAATTAAACTTATTCTACAAATTAAAATTCTTGAAATTGCATTTTTTAGAAAACTCTTCAAATTTGCTTTTTTTAGAAAATTCTTTCAAATTTGCATTTTACAAGAAAATTCCAATTCAAATTTGTTATCTTAAAATTATTGTTGAAATTTAATTTTCCTATTTTGTAAATTTCATCGAAATTGTATTTTTCTGCAAAATTGAATCCACTATAAATTGAAATTGAATTTTTGTGAAAATTTAATTGACTTAAATTTTTTTGAAATTGTATTTCTCTAGAAAATTTTCACAAAATTGCATTTCTCTAGAAAATTTCGTAATTTCATCATAACTAAATTTTTTCTACAAAAATTCTTGAAAATTCATTTTTTTACAAAAATTTTGATTGAAATTGCATTTTTAAGGAAACTCCTTTAACTTGTAATTTTCCGAAAACTTTTGTTGAAATTGTTTTTTTTTTAATTTCGTCGAAATTACTTTTTTCTGAACATTTTGGTAAAGTTGTATTTCTCCAGAAATTTTTGTTAAAATTCTATATCTTCACAAAATTAATTGATTTGTTCTACAAATATTATTAAAATTACAATTTTTAGAAAATTCTAAAAATTATTTATCAAAATTGTTATTATACCCTCACTTTAGTGTGACGAGGGTATATATCATTTGCTACGGAAAAAAGTGTAACACGTCGAAGGAGTGACCTAAGACCCCAAGTATGTTCGGAGGAAATCCGTTTTGGGTCATTTTAAGTCGAATGAGCAATGTCCGTCCGTCTGTCTGTCTGTCTGTCTGCTGGCTGGTGCGCACGATAACTCTCGAAAGGAGTAACCGATTGACCTCAAATTTGGTATGTGGTAATATTTTTTTCTATCTCCGGCTAAGTTCGAAGATGGGCCATATTGGTTCACTCCTTCTAGTACCTCCCCCACAAAGGGTTAAAATGTTGTGAAATATTGATTCTTTAATAACTGCTATACTACTTATTCGAATCTTTTGAAATTCCACACATAGTATTAGCTTATTAGTCGTTATCAACTCGAGAAAAATGGGCGAAGTCGCCACGTCCCTTTTGGTACCTCCCACACAAATGCACCATTTTGCACCAAAAGTTAACAGCTTATAACATTAATAACAGTGTATAAAAATACTTGAAATTTTGTACAGTATTATGCTTTTATATTGCCTACAATCCAGGGAAAAATGGGTGTTGTTGTCACGCCCCTTTTGGTACCTCCCACACAAAGGTACCTTTTTGCACCAAAAGTTAACAGCTTATAACATTAAAACCAGTGTATAAAAATACTTGAAATTTTGTACAATGTAATGTTTTTATAGTGTCTATGGCCCTGTGAAAAATGGGCGTTATTGCCACGCCCCTCTTTGTACCTCCCACACAAAATGCCCAAATCATACCACAATTTAATGTCTCATAACGTTTATACCAGTGCACATAAATGCTTATAAGTCGGCACAGTGCAATGAATTTAAAGTATCTAATGTTCAGCAAAAAAAAGGTGTATTTCATAAACCCCTTCTGGTACCTCCCACACAAATTGACAGAATAATTCGAGTAATATTCAATATTACATTACTCACAAAGTGAGGGTATACCTTAGTCGGTTTACCCGACTGAAACTTTCTTACTTGTTGTAATAACATTTTTCTACAAAATTTCGCCGATATTAAATTTTTCTGCGGAATTGAATTCTTTAGAAAATTTTGTTTTTAAATTGTATTTCTCTACAAAATTTCCTAAAATAAATTTTTTTCTATATAATTTTTTGAAGTTTCAAAGTTCGATGAGAGAATTAAAGGCCACTGAACGGAATAAAGATCGATGAGTCGTTTAAAGGACGATGAATCGTGATGATTTCATTAAAGGCCTACGGAGAAAATTATGTGGAAAAATTTAATCAAAAAAATTTTTTTAAGAAAAATTAAATTTCAACACAATTTTCTATTTTGACGAATTTTTCTAAATAAAAATTCATGTTTGAAGAAAATTTTGAAAAAAATCGTAATTTCATCATAATTAATGTGTTTCCGCAAAAATTCTTGGAAAATATTTTGGAAAATTCAAATTTGTAGTTAAAATTAAAATTATTGTTCAAATAAAATGTTTCTACAAAATTTCGTTAGAATCTCATTTTGTTCAGAAAATTTCGTCAAAATTGCATTTCTGCAAAATTGAATTATCCAGAAAATTTTGTTTTTAAATTGCAATTTTATAGAAAATTTCATCACAATTAAATTTTTCTACAAAAATTCTTGAAACTTCTAGGAAACTCCTTCAAACTTTATTAAAAAAATTTTGTTGAATTGATGAAATCAAATGTTTCTACAAAATTTCGTTGAAATTGCAGTTTTCTTTAAATTTTGCCAAAATAAATTTTTTTTGCAAAATGTTGTTGAAATTGTATTTCTCCGGAAAATTTTTTTTAATTGATTTCTCCAAAAATTTATTAGATTTGTTCTAAAAAAAATAAAATTAAATTTTTGTATAAAATTACATCAATATTGAATTTTTCTAGAAAATTCCTTCAAATTTTTAGTTTTCTTAAAATTGTTAAGAAAAAAATATTTCATGAAATTAAATTTTTTCTAAAAAATGTTGTTGAATGAGCGGATTAAAGGCCACTGAACGGATTAAAGACCGATGAATTGTTTAAAGGACGATGAATCCTAATTAGTGACCACTTCCCGGATTTAGGGCCGTTGACTTTTTTAAAGGCCTATGAAGGAAATTTTATGGAAAAAATCAATTTCGAACTTTTAACGAATAGTTCAATTTCACACATTTTCTAGAAAAATTAAATTTTAAAGAAATTTTCTAGAAAAAACTTGGAAACTCGTAACCATTTTTGTATTTGCTTCTATTATATTTTTGCAAAAAACAGAATGTAACAGAAACACTTGATCTTAAACCAAAATAAATTCTGACTAAATAACAAAAGCACAGACTAACAATAAACAACAACACAAAAAAACAAATTTTTCAATAAAAAATATATTTTCGTAAAAATTTGCAAATATTCAATTTTGACAAAATTTTATTGAAAAACGTCATTTTCAACGAAATTTTTATTACAATTTTGAACACAATTTATATAAAAATTCATTTATAGAGCTCATTCTGCGTCACCCTGTAATAGATTTTGTTTACATCTATATATATATAAAAATGGAAAAATGTTTGTATGTATGTATGTATGTATGTATGTATGTATGTATGTATGTATGTGTTTTATAGACGCTTAAACCACTGGACCGATTTTAAAATTTTTTCTTTTGTTTGAAAGCTATTTGGTCTGAGATGGTTTTGGGAAAAAAAATTTTGCAAAAAGCGGGCGGGGAAAATGTGGGCGTGGCAAATCGTTTGTTTGTCTGTTTGTGTGTTTGTTCCACTGCAGTTCTGCTGGCAGTCTACGTCAGTGGTCCAAAAATGGACGGGATCGGAAATATGGGGCAGCGAAGTGGCCCGGGTCCAGCTAGTTTTTTATAAAAATAAACTCACTAAATTTACAATAAATATCAAATTCAAAGTTCATCGTTGATGACTTTTCGTATAGAAAAGTTCATCGTTGATGACTTTTCGTATAGAAAAGTTCATCGTTGATGACTTTTCGTATAGAAAAGTTCATCGTTGATGACTTTTCGTATAGAAAAGTTCATCGTTGATGACTTTTCGTATAGAAAAGTTCATCGTTGATGACTTTTCGTATAGAAAAGTTCATCGTTGATGATTTTTCGTATAGAAAAGTTCATCGTTGATGACTTTTCGTATAGAAAAGTTCATCGTTGATGACTTTTCGTATAGAAAAGTTCATCGTTGATGACTTTTCGTATAGAAAAGTTCATCGTTGATGACTTTTCGTAGAGAAAAGTTCATCGTTGATGACTTTTCGTATAGAAAAGTTCATCGTTGATGACTTTTCGTATAGAAAAGTTCATCGTTGATGACTTTTCGTATAGAAAAGTTCATCGTTGATGACTTTTCGTATAGAAAAGTTCATCTTTGATGACTTTTCGTATAGAAAAGTTCATCGTTGATGACTTTTCGTATAGAAAAGTTCATCGTTGATGACTTTTCGTATAGAAAAGTTCATCTTTGATGACTTTTCGTATAGAAAAGTTCATCGTTGATGACTTTTCGTATAGAAAAGTTCATCGTTGATGACTTTTCGTATAGAAAAGTTCATCGTTGATGACTTTTCGTATAGAAAAGTTCATCGTTGATGACTTTTCGTATAGAAAAGTTCATCGTTGATGACTTTTCGTATAGAAAAGTTCATCGTTGATGACTTTTCGTATAGAAAAGTTCATCGTTGATGACTTTTCGTATAGAAAAGTTCATCGTTGATGACTTTTCGTATAGAAAAGTTCATCGTTGATGACTTTTCGTATAGAAAAGTTCATCGTTGATGACTTTTCGTATAGAAAAGTTCATCGTTGATGACTTTTCGTATAGAAAAGTTCATCGTTGATGACTTTTCGTATAGAAAAGTTCATCGTTGATGACTTTTCGTATAGAAAAGTTCATCGTTGATGACTTTTCGTATAGAAAAGTTCATCGTTGATGACTTTTCGTATAGAAAAGTTCATCGTTGATGACTTTTCGTATAGAAAAGTTCATCGTTGATGACTTTTCGTATAGAAAAGTTCATCGTTGATGACTTTTCGTATAGAAAAGTTCATCGTTGATGACTTTTCGTATAGAAAAGTTCATCGTTGATGACTTTTCGTATAGAAAAGTTCATCGTTGATGACTTTTCGTATAGAAAAGTTCATCGTTGATGACTTTTCGTATAGAAAAGTTCATCGTTGATGACTTTTCGTATAGAAAAGTTCATCGTTGATGACTTTTCGTATAGAAAAGTTCATCGTTGATGACTTTTCGTAGAAAAGTTCATCGTTGATGACTTTTCGTAGAAAAGTTCATCGTTGATGACTTTTCGTATAGAAAAGTTCATCGTTGATGACTTTTCGTATAGAAAAGTTCATCGTTGATGACTTTTCGTATAGAAAAGTTCATCGTTGATGACTTTTCGTATAGAAAAGTTCATCGTTGATGACTTTTCGTATAGAAAAGTTCATCGTTGATGACTTTTCGTATAGAAAAGTTCATCGTTGATGACTTTTCGTATAGAAAAGTTCATCGTTGATGACTTTTCGTATAGAAAAGTTCATCGTTGATGACTTTTCGTATACAAAAGTTCATCGTTGATGACTTTTCGTATAGAAACGTTCATCGTTGATGACTTTTCGTATACAAAAGTTCATCGTTGATGACTTTTCGTATAGAAAAGTTCATCGTTGATGACTTTTCGTATAGAAAAGTTCATCGTTGATGACTTTTCGTATAGAAAAGTTCATCGTTGATGACTTTTCGTATAGAAAAGTTCATCGTTGATGACTTTTCGTATAGAAAAGTTCATCGTTGATGACTTTTCGTATAGAAAAGTTCATCGTTGATGACTTTTCGTATAGAAAAGTTCATCGTTGATGACTTTTCGTATAGAAAAGTTCATCGTTGATGACTTTTCGTATAGAAAAGTTCATCGTTGATGACTTTTCGTATAGAAAAGTTCATCGCTGATGACTTTTCGTAGAAAAGTTCATCGTTGATGACTTTTCGTATAGAAAAGTTCATCGTTGATGACTTTTCGTATAGAAAAGTTCATCGTTGATGACTTTTCGTATAGAAAAGTTCATCGTTGATGACTTTTCGTATAGAAAAGTTCATCGTTGATGACTTTTCGTATAGAAAAGTTCATCGTTGATGACTTTTCGTATAGAAAAGTTCATCGTTGATGACTTTTCGTATAGAAAAGTTCATCGTTGATGACTTTTCGTATAGAAAAGTTCATCGTTTATGACCTTTCGTATAGAAAAGTTCATAAATTGTATTTCTCCGGAAAAATTTTTTTTCCTTCAAATTTTTAGTTTTCTTAAAATTGTTAAGAAAAAAATATTTCATGAAATTAAATTTTTTCTAAAAAATGTTGTTGAATGAGCGGATTAAAGGCCACTGAACGGATTAAAGATCGATGAATCCTAATTAGTGACCACTTCCCGGATTTAGGGCCGTTGACTTTTTTAAAGGCCTATGAAGGAAATTTTATGGAAAAAATCAATTTCGAACTTTTAACGAATAGTTCAATTTCAACAACATTTTTTAGAAAAATTAAATTTTAAAGAAATTTTCTAGAAAAAACTTTGAAACTCGTAACCATTTTTGTATTTGCTTCTATTATATTTTTGCAAAAAACAGAATGTAACAGAAACACTTGATCTTAAACCAAAATAAATTCTGACTAAATAACAAAAGCACAGACTAACAATAAACAACAACACAAAAAACCAAATTTTTCAATAAAAAATATATTTTCGTAAAAATTTGCAAATATTCAATTTTGACAAAATTTTATTGAAAAACGTCATTTTCAACGAAATTTTTATTACAATTTTGAACACAATTTATATAAAAATTCATTTATAGAGCTCATTCTGCGTCACCCTGTAATAGATTTTGTTTACATTTTTTATAAAAATAAACTCACTAAATTTACAATAAATATCAAATTTTGATGAAATTTGCAAACAATTCTGGCGTAATTTGGTGTTCGATTCGATTTTTTCCTATTTACGCAGAATATTTACCAGACTCTGAAGACTTTTCGTATAGAAAAGTTCATCGTTGATGACTTTTCGTATAGAAAAGTTCATCGTTGATGACTTTTCGTATAGAAAAGTTCATCGTTGATGACTTTTCGTATAGAAAAGTTCATCGTTGATGACTTTTCGTATAGAAAAGTTCATCGTTGATGACTTTTCGTAAAGAAAAGTTCATCGTTGATGACTTTTCGTATAGAAAAGTTCATCGTTGATGACTTTTCGTAAAGAAAAGTTCATCGTTGATGACTTTTCGTATAGAAAAGTTCATCGTTGATGACTTTTCGTATAGAAAGGTTCATCGTTGATGACTTTTCGTATAGAAAAGTTCATCGTTGATGACTTTTCGTATAGAAAAGTTCATCGTTGATGACTTTTCGTATAGAAAAGTTCATCGTTGATGACTTTTCGTATAGAAAAGTTCATCGTTGATGACTTTTCGTATAGAAAAGTTCATCGTTGATGACTTTTCGTATAGAAAAGTTCATCGTTGATGACTTTTCGTATAGAAAAGTTCATCGTTAATGACTTTTCGTATAGAAAAGTTCATCGTTGATGACTTTTCGTATAGAAAAGTTCATCGTTGATGACTTTTCGTATAGAAAAGTTCATCGTTGATGACTTTTCGTATAGAAAAGTTCATCGTTGATGACTTTTCGTATAGAAAAGTTCATCGTTGATGACTTTTCGTATAGAAAAGTTCATCGTTGATGACTTTTCGTATAGAAAAGTTCATCGTTGATGACTTTTCGTATAGAAAAGTTCATCGTTGATGACTTTTCGTATAGAAAAGTTCATCGTTGATGACTTTTCGTATAGAAAAGTTCATCGTTGATGACTTTTCGTATAGAAAAGTTCATCGTTGATGACTTTTCGTATAGAAAAGTTCATCGTTGATGACTTTTCGTATAGAAAAGTTCATCGTTGATGACTTTTCGTATAGAAAAGTTCATCGTTGATGACTTTTCGTATAGAAAAGTTCATCGTTGATGACTTTTCGTATAGAAAAGTTCATCGTTGATGACTTTTCGTATAGAAAAGTTCATCGTTGATGACTTTTCGTATAGAAAAGTTCATCGTTGATGACTTTTCGTATAGAAAAGATCATCGTTGATGACTTTTCGTATAGAAAAGTTCATCGTTGATGACTTTTCGTATAGAAAAGTTCATCGTTGATGACTTTTCGTATAGAAAAGTTCATCGTTGATGACTTTTCGTATAGAAAAGTTCATCGTTGATGACTTTTCGTATAGAAAAGTTCATCGTTGATGACTTTTCGTATAGAAAAGTTCATCGTTGATGACTTTTCGTATAGAAAAGTTCATCGTTGATGACTTTTCGTATAGAAAAGTTCATCGTTGATGACTTTTCGTATAGAAAAGTTCATCGTTGAATTGTCCGCCGCGGCTTCGCTAGGTGACAATTTTCCATGTCTCTGGCCCATAAATCAAGCTGTTGTTACCGATGGCATGGGTTATTTTCACTTTGAAGCCCACTGTTGTTTGTGGCGTATTCGCATAGATCTGCGTCTTGAGAAAAACTAGAAAGTCTAATGGGTTAAAATCGCACGATTTCGGCGGCTCCACCTCCACATGAGATGACCATGTCCTCAAATCGCTGTGCAGAATGTCCAATGTGGTCATTGATGACCATATCGTCAAATCCAGACCAAGAGAAGTTGACTAAGGTCGTTCTCAAAGAAATATGGACAGATGGTGCCGCCAGTCCAAAATCCACTTGTTGTTAACCCCAAAGACAACTAGAATATGTATAAGAAGATATTCCTTCCCGTAGCGAGGAAGTGTCACTGACGAACGATTAGAAATTTGATTTCAATGCGTGAGTTTTTCCTCGGAATTTCAGACAGATTTTCCCGATTTCTTGCAATTGGCACAATTAGAAAATTAATATCAATCGTCAAGTGGAAAAAAGTTCAAGCTATGTTTCTAGAAAACTGCTTTTTAGCGTTTGAAATATCATCCCTATTTGTTCGTAACTGACAGATTTTGTGTCGGGAAGGAATGTCTTCTTATATTCTGTTGTTTTTGGTTAACCCCTTTCCCGTTCATGGTGATTTTGGAAAACATACTGAATCAATGACAACCAATTCGACAGATGTAGCTTCAACAAATGTCAATGTTAGGAAATATCTTTAGGAGGCCTGACATCTGCCAAAATGTATAAATATATGTTGAGAAATGAAGATTCTATACCCTTAGATGCAAAATTGGGATAAAGAAATGTGTATTTGGGAGTAACAGGTAACCGTGAATCGATATTCTTCAAATTTTTATATATTGGGAAAACTGATATCTGCCAAATTTTAGAAAGAACTGTTCAGAAATGAGGATTCCATAGCACTAAAATGCTAAATTTGGAAACAGGTATATATGCGGAAGCGATTTTCTACAAATCTAAAGGCGTTCGTTCTTGTATCAAACATCACAATTCTGTCAAATTTTATAAAGATCTGTTGAGAAATTGGGAGTCTATAGCGCTTAGATGCAAAATCTAGATATATAAAATCCATTAAAAAATCATGATTCAGTAGAGCTTCGGCGCAAATATATGAAATAGGATAACATCTTAATCTTAACCGATTCGCTTTAATCACTCAACAAATTTCATAAATATTGGTTGGAAAATGCGGCTTAAGTATCGCATAGAAATCAAATCTTTGGTGGTATTCAGTACATCGATTGAAGCAAAACATACCTAAAGAAACCGCGAAGCTATTTATATCCATTATTAACCAAAAAAAGAAGATGCATTAGAGTAAGAAATATATAGTATATATGTATGTGTATTTCAATAATATGTTGTCCTAGTTAAATTCTCCACTCTTCCCATCACATGCCACAATTTTCACTTTGTCCACTTTCGCAAACTCGTGAACTTCACGGAATTCCACCTCATTTAACATCAGTGTCCAAACGTTGTCACAGAAACGATACGTATTCAATTTATTGGCTTTGAATGTGACGCGGGCCTTAACGCGTTGGCTGAGGGCATTATTGATGCATTTATCGAACTGCAGCAGGACTTTAAAGGCCAATCCTGGTGTGATTTGACCGTACTAATGAGGGGGAAAAAGGCAACACGTAAATTAGGTCTGTGTGAGGGGATATATTTAGAGGAATTCGCAATCTTTATTACCTGTATTAATTCATCCAAACTTTCCTGTAAAGTATTGCCCAACGTGGTATTACGATATAGTTGATAGGACATTTTTAATTAACAAAAATTGGTTTTGTACTAGAAAAACAAGAAAATGTAAAAACTGTTTAATAATGGAGAATGCAGCAGCTGTCAACAATAGAGGTGTCAAATAATCGATTGCGACGATGGTTGTATTTTACGGTTATCGATTTTTTCTGTTGCGGAAACAGTCGATTGCTTTTTAATCTACTATCGATTGTAGCAAATTCGAAGGCCTCTACTTAAACAGCCGATGTTGGCGATCGACGTCTGTCCAAGTGCTGTTGTGTGGACAGAAACAATAGGAGGCGTGTTTTCGTTACACCATAAGTGCTTAATTTGTATGGGGAGCTAAGCACTTTTAAGCACTATTAGTTCCCGATGAAGTTTGGTGCTTGTGTTCATGTCTTAATCGAGTATGATGTTGCCAGATTGGGCACCCTATATTTAGCAATATGGCATCCTATTTTTGGAGAGATTTTATCAATTATTGTGAATTAATGGGAAGAAGAAGAACAAAAATGGGAAATTATTTTAATATTTGCAAAAGAGTGTAAACAATTGAACATAGAATAGTAAATATATGTTTTATAAATACTTTTCACGAATTTTTTGTCTGTTTCTCACTGTTCTTTCTTCGCAACTCATGACACCATTGCTACCAGATAGTGAAAATCCGCCACTTATTGCTTATGTGCCAGTTAGTGGAAGTCAGTTGTTTTCGTTGCAAAGTGCTATACTAAAAGTGCTAGCTTGTAACGAAAACATGCCTAGGATAAAATTTAGAGTTGACAGACGCCGGATTTTTGGTTTGAAGATTTGTATAAATACCGAAAAAAAATATACATGAATATATTAATATATTTTCCATCTATACCAAGCGCTTCACTGCACTTCATACATCATTTATCTAATGGAACAATTTCTTATAAAATAACAAATAACTGCTCATTGTGCGACAAGGTGGAAATGATCGGACGATCAATCTTATGGGTAGCTTAGTCCTGATTCAAACTCGACAATTTTTTCCAAGCAAGTGTCCAAGTTTGTTGGAGAGAGATACAGGCGTATAGAGCGTGTATCTCTCTCATACAAACTTTACAAATTAGGTTAGGTTTTATGTCAGTCAAGGTGTAGTTGTGTGCACAGTAAACAATAAGGGCCTCTTTACATCATGAGATTTAGTCGCGCGATCTGTCAAAAATACATCCCTGGGCGACTAGTCTTTTAGGTGCAAACGAGGATCCCGCGATTTTGAGAGAGGATTGCACGACCCCAAGAGAGGATCACACGAAAAAATTGACTTCCAATTCCAAGCAGAGACGGAAAATTAATTTTTTGGAGAGAGATACAGGCGTATAGAGCCTGTATCTCTCTCCTACAAACTTTACAAATTAGGTTAGGTTTTATGTCAGTCAAGGTGTAGTTGTGTGCACAGTAAACAATAAGGGCCTCTTTACATCATGAGATTTAGTCGCGCGATCTGTCAAAAATACATCCCTGGGCGACTAGTCTTTTAGGTGCAAACGAGGATCCCGCGATTTTGAGAGAGGATTGCACGACCCCAAGAGAGGATCACACGAAAAAATTGACTTCCAATTCCAAGCAGAGACGGAAAATTAATTTTTTGGAAAGTAGTAAACTAATCCTTTTTAATAATTTTCAAAGTATGAAATTGCCTCTTATTTCGTGAAAATTTGTATGATATGTTAGATGATTTTGTGGTTTTACACTATTAGAACAATTATAATAGGCATGTTTTCGTTACAAGCTAACGATTTTAGTTTAGCACTTTGAAACGAAAACAACTAACTTCCACTAACTGGCGCATAAGCAGTAAGTGGCAGATTTCCACTATCTGGCAGCAATGGTTTCATGAGTTGCGAAAAAAACAGTGCGAAACAGACAAAAAAATTCGTGAAATGTATTTATAAAACATAAATTTTCTATTCTATGTTCAATTGTTTACACTCTTTTTGCAAATATTAAAATAATTTTCCATTTTTGTTCTTCTTCTTCCCGTCGTTTCACAAAAATTTATAACAATCTCTCCAAAAATGAGATGCCATACTGCAAAATATAGGATGCCCAATCTGGTAACACCATACTAATAATGCTTAAAAGAGTTTAGCTCCCCATACAAATTAAGAACCTATGGTGTAAAGAAAGCACGCCTAATTAGACATTCCGCTTATAGCATTTTTTAAATATAATTTTAGAGAATTTTGATCGCTATTCCAAAAGAATACTTCAAATTAGTGAATGTGTTCTGCAATATGTTAATAAAAATCTTACAGTCCATATTCTCTTCATATAAAAAAACTGGAAAATAAACACATTTCTAGAAAACGTGTCTCCTAGTTACTATCGACATAAATTGTATACAAATTAATTGTGATAGATAACGTAAGCCTAGAGTTTTTGAATTGGGAAAACCAAATGGCATTTAATTTTTTCTCCATAAATAATTTCTAAACAATAGATAGATCAAATAAAATAGTACTGAAACGGTCGTGAGGATACGTTGGTACTTTTAAAAGTGAAAAGGTACTGAAAAAGTAATAAAGTACTAACTTTTTCCATCCCTGCTTGTTGTATGACATTGTCTGTTGCGAAAACGATTTTACGAGCGATTTTGAAAAAATCGGGAGGGGATCAAATGCTCAACTGGAAAGTCACGTGACCGATCGTTATATGTAAACCGGCCCTAAGCTGTGGCGACGATACGGTTACGTTTGTCTAACACAGCGCATCTCTACATAGTTCAGTTTTGAGGACTCCACACAGTTGACTGGCCGCCTTTCTATTTGTGACTGATTTTAAGGCAGAGTTAGGCAAACTTAACCGTAATTTAACTTTAGCGCCGCCGTAACGTTGCCCGCAGGAGCAATTACCCAAAACTTGAACAACGTGCTGTATCACTCAGACATTCACAACAAAAATAGCAACAAATTAATTTTATTTTATATTTATTTGCTACTAATTTATCATTTTATTACTTATTTATTACTACTTTTCAAAAGCTTCGCATAAATTTATTTTTTTTCATTATTTTACTAATTTTGTTTGCAAATACACGTAAACGTACCGTCCAAATCAAATTGCAGCAGATTCAGCCGTCCCTTTACGATTCGTTTTCGTTGGCTAATCGTTTACACTGATTTCCATATGTCAGATCGAATCAGCTGATTCCTTACGCTACGGGGGCGTTACGGTTACGTTTGCCTAACCCAGCCTTTATACTCTTGTCGTCGGTCTGTTTAGTCGTTACGCGCCTCCTAAATTAAGCATCTGTCCAAACTTAATTAGAAAAAAAAGACGCACGTACAATCGCTGGTATTTAGGCAGCGTCCACCTCTTCGATTAAATACAGGACTGAAAGGTTGCATTTTTGCACCGTGCAAGTGCGACATTTTTTACAAAAGAAAACAAAACCCTTTCAAAAATGACACTTCCACACACAAACACTTCGAAATTGCAAAGCGACTTTAAGATAAAAGCGTTCCATTTTTTAACTTGAAATAAAATTTTGTGGAATTTTTTCACGTTGAAAAACAGTACCCACCTTAAATTATTTATTTTGCGTTGATACGACGGCGATGCTTGTGAGGCATCAGAAGTCAGGGTAGTACAATTTTATAAATAACAAAATAATTTCCTACTGTTGTACAAATATAAATAAATAAAATGATGTTTTGATGAACCGAAAAATGTGTTATTATTATGTTTAAGGATTTACATTATATTTGTTGATATATATAAATTGAAATATATAAATTATACTTTCCTCCATAAACGGAATATCTTCTTCCAACTCCATAGTTACATGTCCTTCCAGTGTTTTGTAAATTTTTTGCTTTTGTATTGCAATGCAATTGGAATGTCGCTCTTCTCGTTTATTGCGTATACATAATTATTTTCTGACTCCTAAAACGCTAATTGTCAGGCTAGATCAATCAAAAAAATCGTGAAACATGCGCTTTTCTTATTTTTAGTTGTTGTTAATTTTACTGTTACCATTTTTTACGCTTTTGTATTGTTTTTTTTTTTTTTTGAACTGCCTTCCACATATTTTTCGCGTTTTTTTTTGAGTGATTTTGAAAATTGTATATAGTTTATGCCTATGTTTAAAACATCCCCCCCCCTGGATGCGTCACTGTATGTTTATCAAGTTTTGGGTAATTGCTCCATCGGGCAACGTTAAGGCTGTGCTAATGTTAAGTTACGGATGTGTATGCCTAACTCCAATTTCCATATGACAGATTCGTTAAGCTATGGCGACGATACGGTTACGTTTACCTAACCCAGCCTTGAATCAATAAAATCTGAGGCGCATCTCCACAAAGTTCAGTTTTGAAAACTCAACGCCGTCAACAAGAATAATGAACAAAGATGGTAATGCAAAAAGAATGAGAGAACAAAGGGGGTAATTCAACAGAATGAGAGAACAAAGAGGATATGCAATAGAAGAAGAAGAGAAATAATAAAAAATGAAATGACGGAATCGGAAAATATCGGATAATATCTATTTCTTTCCATCAAATTTTTTAGTTTCATTTCAAATTTCAAACAACAAGGAAGGCACGCTCTGCAATTTTTTAAAAAAGTACAAAAAGTAACAGATTTCTTTAAATAAAATCCTCAAAAAAATTATGTAAAAAAAGAGATGAAATTCTAATCATAGTGTCACAAAAGATACGCGCATAAAACTTATACAACAATTAATTTATTGCTTGTGATCGCCGGGTGAATATTTTTATAAGGGATTTTGTCAGCGGTCTTAAGGAATTTTGTCAGCTCTCCAAAGAGCAAAGCGTTTCTTTTTGTTGTCTTGACTCAAAATTGTTAAAAGATTTTGTGAATTTCTGTGAATAAAACAAGGAATTCTTTCTTGAACAAAAATACAAGAAAAGAATTGAAAAAAAGTAATTAGTTAATGTTCGCCGCCCCCGCTCCCAAGAAAATAATAAAATATAAGGGAAAAAAGACTCGGTCGTGAGTGTAAGAACAAAAATAACAGAAAAAAATTGAAAAAAGTAATTAGTTAATGTTCGCCGCCCCCACTCCTAAGAAAATAAAAGGGGAAAAAGACTTAGTGACGTGATGATTTGATGTAAAGTTAATAAATAACTGGAATTGGAATAATCTTTAAATGCAAATAAATGGCTTTAACGGAAAAGTCCGCTGCTACGTTTAATTCCAATTATTTGTAGTTGAAGACACGCAGAATCATTTTTTTCCATTTACTGATTATCTTCTTTCCTCCTTATTGGAAGGAGTTGTGAAAGAAAAATGAAAAATACTGAAATATGAGAAAAACGGGAAAAGAATATTTTGCAAATAAATTAAAATGGAAAATGCATTGATGTGGCTATATATAAACAAATAAATTAAACTACTTGCTTGCGCTGTCTACTGAGAAGTGTTTAAACTAAACTAGTTTTATTCGGACAATAAAATCTATGTAACAAAAAGAATCCAATTTTCTGTTCTTTTAAAAATCCAAGAAGAATGAAGTAACAAAATAAATTAAATCTGAAAGTGCAAGAAGAAATATGAGAAATATTATAAAACTTCTTTAAAAAAACATGATATATGTCTTGAAATAACATACATATGTACATACACTTGCACTACTGCATTGCACATCTAAAAGAAGGGGAGAAAAAAACAACAAGAAACCAAAAGTTACGCTGAAACGTTGAAAAAGCTCACACGAAAAAATGATGTATTCAGTCGCATTGTTTTTGCTGATGTTGTTTTTGTTCTTGTTTGGAAAATAATGCAATTAGTTCTGTATGATAAAGAAGAATAACATTTAAATGTGAATTTATCTTTTGCGTTGTTTCTTCTTGTCGTTGTCTGAGAAAACAGCAACAACATTTCCAAGTTCTAACAAAGGGAAAAATTGGAACGCAAATTGTGGATTTTTCATTTTTCCCAGCACGACTCGACACTCAACTTAACTCACTCGCTCGCACACACAGAGGCATACATATCTTCCGTCATTTTTTCCTTCCTTTCACGAAGTTCTTTGTAGTTGGTGTTGTTGTTGGATTTTATGGTGCGTGTGCTTGTGTGTATGGGCTTTATAGTACGAGTACTCGTTGGGATGGCGGGGGCGGGTGGGGATGTTTTAGATTGTTTGTTCGTTCGGTGTTTGCATGATTAAGCCACCATTAAACTTCAGGCTTACTCAGAGAGTTAAAACACTCATGCATACATACACACGTACACTTGCTCGCATATCTAAAAAATGTAAACATAGCCAGACAGAGGAGAAAGAAATGTATTGCAAAAAAGCAATAACAAAAAAACTGAGTTTTCAAAAAAGACCACCACCATCCCAGAAACGAAAGCAACAACAACACCATATTCCATTTCCTTTGTTTGAGCATTTGGGTTTCTCCTCAAAATTTTTTATTTGTTTATTGTTGTTGGTGGTTGCCCCATTCATTTGTTTAAACTTTCAATAATAAGCCGCGCCGCACCAGTCGCCTCTGTTACATTTTGTGTCTCACTGTCGCCATCCGCTGTCATTGTAGTTCTCTTGTTGTTGTTGCTGGTTTTATTTTGGGTATTTTCACATTTTCTTGTAGTACATGAAGCAGAAGGGTGCAGCAATGACTGTCAAACAGACAAACACCAAACACTGCCTGCAACCAACAACAAAACTTTAAAATCTAATTTGCTCCCTACTTTCCCCCTCCACAATTTTCAATGCATCCCATGATTCTTATGTGATTTTCTTGTGCGTATGTATGTGTATGTGTTTGTCTTCTATCTGGTCGGATGGATGGTCCCATGTGATGGATTGCCAGAGTTGTAAGAAAATTATCAGATATTTTTTTTAGTACCAACTACTAATACTACTGCACTCTTTGATGAAAAGAACAACAAATAGAAAAAACTGGCCAACAGAAAAAACGCAGCGAAAAGAAGATAATTTTTTCATAGAAAAGTGTAAATGAAGAATCAACAGCAGCCAGCAGCGGAGCCGTAGTGTTCGAGTTCTTTCTGTTTTCGGTACGTCGAAGAAAGTATTTATAAAGTCGAAGCAGCAGCAACGGCAGTCATAAATCGGCAATTCAAAAAAGTAAAATAACTAAATCACCATCATTCGTTTTAAAAAAGAAAATAATTAAGCAAAATTAATTTCCGTCGTATTAAAATCTTTTCAAAACTGGATTATAATAAATCCGACGATATTGGATCTCTACAGGAAAACAATTCGGGCATAACCAACAAAATGGTTAAACGGTAAGTTTTTAACAATTCTTTATCTGAAAGTACTAGATGTATAAAACTTAATTTACTGACCCCTTAAATCGATGGAATAACAATTTTCAATTAAAATGGCACTTATATAGTCTCACATGAGTCGAAATTATTCCCGATTCAAACGAAGCAACTTTATTTGTGCCAATTCGGAATTTTATAGGAGAGAGGCGGAGGAATAGAAAGGGGAATTCCTCCCATTAGGAATATATAGGGAGGAATTCCCCTTTATATTCCTCTTGCCTCTCCTATGAACTTCCGAATTACCGCAATTAAAGTTGCATCGTGTGAATCGGAACAAGCTTTGTTAAAGATTGAAATAACAAAATAATGATGAAGGCTTTTCTATTAAAAGACAACTTAGGATTTTTCTGTACTCGACGAACTTGTAAGTTAGGTAAGTTTCTGAGTTATTTGATCTTCTAAGTCCTTCTGAATTAGGAGGCCTTGAATACGTCTGACTGAGGCCTTCTTTATTAGAAGGCCTTCCTATGTCTTCTTCCTTAGATCGTATCTTCCCTGATAGAGGACGATATGCGACTATTTGGATTATAAGAACTTCTATGGCAAAAAAGGTAAGGGAAAAGTCGGTTGAAATTTGGTAAAAAATACACATATAATGTCAAAAACTTTACAAAGAATTTTTTATTTTATTTTACATTCTCCCTGGGGGAAAATATTATACGAGGCCAATCGATCTGAACACATATTTGGACAGATGACCTCATACTAAGAAGAAAATATAATGTAAAGTTTTTCGATAAGTCGCTTAGTTGTCGAGTTATCGGAGGTTAAAGTTGAAATCGGTAATCACGGCCGATTTTAGCCCGATTTGGACAATTCGAAAGTAACCAAAAAAATGCAGCCGATTTTTCTTTACACCATAGTTGCTAAATTTTTATGGAAAGCTAAGCACTTTTAAGCACTTTTAAGCATTATGATGAAGTTTGGTGCTTGTGTTCCTGTCTTAATCAAGTATGGTGTTGCCAGACTGGGCATCCTATATTCCGCAGTATGACATCTTATTTTTGGAGAGATTACTGCCAACTATTGTGAATTAACGGGAAGAATAAGAACAAAATGGAAAATGACTTTAATATTTGTAAAAAGAGTAAAAACAATTGAACATAGAATAGTAAATTTATGTTTTATAAATACATTTCACGAATTTTTTGTCTGTTTCGCAAATCATGACACCATGCTACCAGATAGTGGAAATATGCAACTTACTGCTTATGGGACAGTTGTTTTCGTTGCAAACTGCTAGAATAAAATCGCTAGCTTGTAACGAAAACATGGCTAATATTCGGGCCTGTTCGGAAATCACTCGATTTGATAACACGGTGGTTTAGTATTATCACCGATTTTAAAATCACTCTTGGAGGGTTCGAAAATCGTCCGATTTTGGCATAGTTGCTTTAAATTGATTGTTGTTTACATTAAACAATAAATCGTACCATTTCCGAGCACCAATAATGATTTTAAAATCGATGGTGTTTTGAAATCACCGTGATATCAAATCGCGTGATTACAGAACAGGCCCGATTATTTTTTTTCAATTTCGATACTTAAGTTGATGTCAATTTTTGTTTTCGATATTTTGATAACTAAGGTGATTATTGGAAAATTTTATTTATTTTTTTATAATTTTTTTTCTTATTGAGCTCATTTTACCGAAAAGTGTATTTTTTTTAAAAATAACGTCCGATAACTAGATAAGTTAAAGAGTTATCGAAAAAATTCACATAATTTGCTCTTCTTATTTTGTGGTGTTCTATTCAGATCGATGGGCCTCGAATATCATTCTCTTGCCGAGCGCCTTTGAAACTTTAATTTCAATAAAAAAAACCATACTTCAGTGTAGACTTCAGAAGTTTTTTTTGAATTTTCGATAACCAGGGCTTCGTCGCTGATTGATGAAAGGCATCTTACGGTTTTCCGGTAATACTGATAACAAACGGTTCCTCGACGTATGTCGACTTGTTCTGGAGTTTTCTGTAAACTTCGATAACAAGCGCTTCGTCGATGATTGTTGAAACGCATATAAAGGTTTTCTGGTAATATCAATAACAAACGGTTCGTCGACGTATGGTGACTTGTTATAGACAAGGGATGTAACGAAAGTGACTTTAGCGAAAGCGAATGCGAATATTGAAATATATTTCTTGCGAATGCGAATAGTGAAGTATGGATTTTGGCGAAAGCGAACGCGAATGCGAATAATAGTTTGACCATTTAGTACCAATAAAATTAAGGAACTAAATTGATACTTTTCCGGATATTCAAGTATTCAGAATGTTTTCCAAATTTTTACCTCCTGGTACCACAAGGACAAGCATATTTTTCAACTACATTGAAGAGAAGTGGACGAGGTTTTCATTGTTATTAATATCTTCAAAATGTGTGAAGCGAATAAGAAGATATAACACTTTTCACAAATGGAAGCGAATACTGAAATATATTTTTACGAAAGCGAATAATCCAAAGATGGTTTTTGCGAAAGCGAATAATCCAAAGATATTTTTTGCGAAAGCGAATGTCAAAATGATGCGAATAATTCGCTTTCGCATATGCGCATGCGAATATTCGTTACATCCCTATTATAGACTAGTCCTTGTAATATCGTCGATAAGCCGACTAATCGAATTTTCGATACATTTTCTTAAAGTATTTTTTTCACAATAAATTATCAGGACAAAGGGTGATATCGTAGGCCCATACATCAAGTATTGGCCCATACTTGATGTATGTGGTCAGATTTTCAATTTGAATCTGCTATAAAAAAGGAGTACTGATAATTTTGTAAAATGTCAGCTTTTATTGGAAACGTCGAACTTTGTCATTTAATAATGGAACACAATATCATTCATGTGACTACCATCACTGGCTCTGCAGTACCTCATCCGAGCAACCTAATTTTTCAGTACATTTTCGATTGTATCGGGTCAAATATCTTCAATGGCGTCTTCGATTTCATGTTTCAACGATTCAATTGTCTCTGGATGCTTTGCGTAACATTTATCCTTAGTGGCTCCTCACAGAAAGTAATCCAAAGGGCTCAAATCAAAAGTCAAAAATTTAGAATTTTAATGGCCCACCCTAGAGAACCTCAAAATAAGAAGACAAATTCAAATTAATGTTTGAAAAGTAGAATTTATTCTTTCTCTCTAATCGATTGCGGAAAATCGAAAAATTTAGTTTACTATTATTTAAAGCAGAAAGAACTAGCAAAGACAATTTAAAGAAAAACAAAAAGTAAAACTAACAACATCACTTTGGTCCGCGGGCTTTGGAAACATTTTACAAAAATGTACGTATTTTAGGGTCCTTCAAACAGATCGCGCGCATATTCACTGCATTAAAAGACCTTTCAACGTGTGGCCTTCGTTAGCTCAGTGGTTAGTGCGTAAGACTTGGCTTCTGAAGGAGCTGGGACCGATTCCCAGAAGACCACAGAAGAAGACTATCTGAAGTAATTTTTTTAGAAGGCCTGAGGTTCTGCATATCAGCAGACGTCCTGCACTCGAAAACAGTCTTTGGTGTTTTGTTAGACCTCCACAGAGTTTCTTTATGATTATTTTTCTGTGAAGACATTCTGTGATCTTCTGCACCAGAAGATCTAAAGTCTTCTGTACTAGTAAACGTTCTATGATGTTCTGTATTAGAAGTGTTCTGTTTTTTAAAATCTTCTGCGACCTTCATTATTAGAGTATCAAAGAATAATAACCTTCTGTGTTAGAAGATCTCATGATCTCTTCTTTACCGTACCGTCTTTGTGTTTGCTATTTTGTATTTGGGGTTTTGTATATTCTTGTATTTTTGAGGTTTTGTATACAAGTATGATAATGCCTTCTGCACTTCATCCGAAGACCTTCTATGATATTCGGCATTCGAAAATCTGTAAGGTATTCTTTACTAGGAAACTTTCTTTGTTTTCTTGTGTTAGAAAATCTTCTTAGGTCTTCCGCATTAGACGATATTCTGTGGTATCCTGTATTAAAGATCTTCGATGATGTTCTATATTGTAATACATCCATAGAATTTTTTGTTGTTAGCTGAGTTAGATCTTAAAATCGATGACTGATTTTCAAAATAAATTTGTATAATTTTTCAGCGTTTTCAAGCTTGAATCTATTCATTGGTAATTTTCCAGAGCATATTGATCCTAAATGTCAAAACGAGAATGCAGTATGACAGTTCATTTGACAGCTAACTATTTCGTAAGTAGTAACTAAGCTTAAACATACCCTATATATCTTTGTAGGCCTATATATCTTTCTGAACTGAAAGATTGAAAAGACATTTCATATCCTCTTTCTAGAATGCCTTCTAAGGTACACTGTATCAGGAACTCGTATCAGACGACTGTCTCAGGTTTTCTGCAGTGGAAAACATTCTGTTTTATGTATATGAAGATCTTCTAAGATATTCTGCTTTGCCAAAACTTATGAGACCTCTGCTAAAGTCTTCCCATTTAGAAAACATTCTAAAGCATTTTCCATTAGAAAACAGTCTATGGTCTTTGCCTTAGAAAATGTGTTCTCTTTCAGAAGACATTGTAGTATGTTAAAAGCCTTCATAAGATCTGTTGTTTTATAACATCTTCAGATTTCGAATAGCTTTATGAATTATTTTTTATTTGCCTATTCGACATACGAATTTTGGCGACCAAACGATTATATTTAATTGTACATTGTACTCAAAGCAATCAAACAACTTAGACTTTTCGCAAACTCTTCTCTATTTCTTGCGACACTATGAAGATAATCAAAGTCACGAAATCCAGTCAACAATTGAATGTTATCTATTATCTATGTCATTTCCTTCCTTCCTTTGCCAGGGTTTCCGTCTATATTTGCGTTTGTGATGCTTTGAAGTAATTTGTATTTTGGGTTCCGCATGATGTGTCTAAGCTAAGCCGTTTTTCTCTTCTTCTTATCAGAAGATTCTTATAATAAATTCTATTTTGTAAAACATTTTAGCTGTTAAGAATATTATTCTGCACATGAATGTTATTCTGCGCTATATGGCATTTATGAGGTCTTTGCTTATAGAGACCTTTATACATAGGTTAATTATATTTGGAAGTTATTTTAAAGGTCCTCAGCACAAAAAAGGCAATGAAAAATTAGAATAATTCCCTAAATAAGCGTCTGTCTATTAAATCTGTATGTCTTTATAGATTATTATGTCTTACAAAAATTACCTTCCAAAATAGGTCGATAACTTCATTTATATTTATACACAGTTCACTTTGTTGTCTATGTAAAACAAAACGTCAGACTACATACTAATGATAAGAAATTTCGTTATTCTGTCTACCATAGAAGTACTGTGAATGCATTGAACTCCCCCCAATACTTGACTTCTATCGTTGTACGATACGAGGAGTAAGCATGTTTCGTATTGTCCAATAAATGAAAACAACAAGTATATATAAACTTCTGAGTAACGACGAAATCCGTATTGTGAAACAACAAACTGGAGTAGACTGGTTCTGTCTGTTCTGTCCTAAGCGAGTATTGAACTTTCTTACATTAATTTGTGATTTTTTGATGGATGCAAGAATTCGCAAAGAGAATTCGCATTTAGATAGGAAAAGCAATCAAACATGATAATGCATACAAAAAAATAAAACGCTTAATAAATGATTTAATATATAACACACTTTATATTAAGGAGGTCGTTAACATTTTTTTAAAAACCAAGAATTTTAACCACCTGTTGGGTGATTAAACTTCGCAGTGGTTTTTTGCGCAATCATTTGTTTTTCATTTTTTTTTTGCGCAACCAATATGACAATTGGGTTATATCCGTCTGGTAAAAATAAAATATGTGCAGTATACATCGATTATTGTTTTAATTAGACATTTGTTATTTTGTTTTAAATATATTTTATTAGGTCATATTGAAGTTGTCATTGAAAGTGTACTTTTGTCTTCTTATATGTATATATTAATATTTTTTTAAATAGTTGAAGTTAGTTTATTTATTTAGTCAGGCATCCATTTCCTCAATATGTTATAGACTTATACGACGAAGGCCCTGTATATCACCTGAAAAGGAAAATGTAAAAATCAAATCACGTAGTAGTAGTAATGTTTTTGGTGTGAGCACTTTTGTCGCTGGTTCACTGTACATTTAATATTGGTGATTACCACTTTAAATTTATGTATGTATGTTGTTTTTATTGCCTATAAAAAAACATTACAAATTAATTAAGACCAAAAAAGTTAATGTGTTCTGGAAGTGCATTTAGCTTACAATAAACCCTTAAGTCGATTAACACAGAACTACATTTTGGCGCCATTGATTACATTGTAGAAGAAATTTGTTGGAAAACAACCCAACGAAATTTAATAGAAATGTAATGAAAATTTTTCTATATTTCTATAGAATAAAATTTCGACGAAATTTTCTATAGAAATAAAATTTTGACGAAATTTTCTATAGAAATAAATTTCTATGAATATAAAATTTCGACGAAATTTTTCTATAAATATAAAATTTCAACGAAATGTTTCTATAAATATAAAATTTCGACAATTTTTTTGTATAAATATAAAATCTCGACGAAATTTAAAATTTTTATACGTTTCAAATTTCGACAAAATTTCTTATAGATATGCAATTTCGACACAATTTTCAATTTTCTATACATAAAAAATTTCGACGAAAATTTCTATAAATACAAACAAATTTTATATATTTTTATAAAAAAATTGTTCTATAAATATAAAATTTCGATGTTTTTTATAATACAATTTTCTACAAATAATAACGAAATTTTCTATAAATATAAAATTTTAAAGAAATTTTTGATATAAATAAAATTTCGACAAAATTTTCGATATAAATAAAATTTCGATAAAATTTTGGTATAAATAAAAAATTTCGACGAAATTTTCTATAAATATAAAAAGTTTATGTGTGTGAAGATAAATTCGAATTTAACTAGCAAAGACACAAACCTTTTCTCGTTAACAGAGCTCTGTTATTGAGTTAACAGAGCTCTGTTAACGAAATAAAAACGAGGGAATTTATTAAAACCCAAAAATCTCTCGAATAAAAATAGGTGGGTCCATAAATTATATACTCATGAATAGGGGTTGCAACGACCTTTCCAGAAATATATACCATATATTCCGGAACGTGTTCATATTCTGAATATTTGCAATTTTCTTTTTGATTTTATTTAAAAAGAAGAGCCCACTGTGCAAAAACTACTAGGAGTGGGTTTATTTAGTATGTATCTATAAATAGGTCTTCGAAAGACCTTTCCAGAAATATATACCTCATATTCCAGAACGTGTTCATATTCTGAATATCTGCAGTTTTGAGATATATGTTTCTGGAAAAGTCTTCGTAAGGCCTATTCATAGATACATACTAGATAAACCAACTTCTAGTAGTTTTGGCACAGTGGGCTCTTCTGTTAAGAAATTGTCAAATAGAAAATCGCAAATATTCAGACTTTGTACACGTTCTGGAATATGATATGTATGTTTCTGGAAAGGTCTTTGGAAGACCTATTCATGGATACATACTAGATAAACCCACACCTAGTAGTTTTGGCACATTGGGCTCTTCTGTTAACAACTTGTGAAATAGAAAATTGCAGATATTCAGAATGTGAACACGTTCTGGAATATGATATGTATGTTTCTGGAAAGGTCTTTGGAAGACCTATTCATATATACACACTAGATAAGCCCACTCCTAGTAGTTTTGGCACAGTGGGCTCTTCTGTTAACAACTGGTCAAACAGAAAATCGCAAATATTCAGAATATGAAAGTCTGGAAAAGTCTTCTACATACTAGATAAACCCACTCCTAGTAGTTTTGGCACAGTGGGCTCTTCTGTTAACAACTTGTCAAATAGGAAATCGCAAATATTCAGACTTTGTACACGTTCTGGAATATGATATGTATGTTTCTGGAAAGGTCTTTGGAAGACCTATTCATGGATACATACTAGATAAACCCACTCCTAGTACTTTTGGCACCGTGGGCTCTTCTGTTAACAACTAGTCAAATAGAAAATCGCAAATATTCAGACTTTGTACACGTTCTGGAATTTGATATATATGTTTCTGGAATGGTCTTTGGAAGACCTATTCATGGATACATACTAGATAAACCCACTCCTAGTAGTTTTGGCACAGTGGGTTCTTCTGTTAACAACTGGTCAAATAGAAAATCGCAAATATTCAGAATATGAACACGTTCTGGAATATGATATGTATGTTTCTGGAAAGGTCTTCGGACGGCCTATTCATAGATACATACTAGATGAACCCACTCCTAGTAGTTTTGGCACAGTGGGCTCTTCTGTTAGCAACTAGTGAAATAGAAAATCGCAAATATTCAGAATGTGAACACGTTCTGGAACATGATTCTGGAATATGAGGTATATATTTCTGGAAAGGTCTTTCGAAGACCTATTTATAGATACATACTAAATAAACCCACTCCCAGTAGTTTTTGCACAGTGGGCTCTTTTAAAATATAGCCAAAAAGAAAATTGCAAATATTCAGAATCTGAACACGTTCCGGAATATATGGTATATATTTCTGATAATTTATGATAATTTATGGACCCACCTATTTTTATTCGAGAGATTTTAGGGTTTTAATAAATTCCCTCGTTTTCATTTCGTTAACAGAAAAGGTTTGTGTCTTTGCTAGTTAAATTCGAATTTAACTTCACACACATAAAAAGTTTTATATTTTTTTATAAAAAATTTTCTATAAATATAAAATTTCGATAATTTCGACGAAATTTGCTATTTTCTATAAATATAAAATTTTGACGAAATTTTGCTATAAATATAAAATTTCGACGAAATTTTCGATAAAATTTCGACGAAATTTTCGATAAAATTTCGACGAAATTGTCTATAAATATAAAATTGCGACGAAATTTTCGACAAAATTGTCTATAAATATAAAATTTCGACGAAATTTTCGATATAAATAAAATTTCAACGAAATTTTCGAAATAAATAAAATTTCGACAAAATTTTCGATATAAATAAAATTTCGACGAAATTTTCGATATAAATAAAATTTCGACGAAATTTTCAATAAATATTAAATTTCGACGAAATTTTCTTAAAATATTAAATTTCGACGAAATTTTCTTTAATTAAATTTCGACGAAATTTTCTATAAATATAAAATTTTGACGAAATTTTTCTATAAATATAAAATTTTGACGAAATTTTTCTATAAATATAAAATTTCAACGAAATCTTTCTATAAGTATAAAATTTCAACGAAATCTTTCTATAAGTATAAAATCTCGACAAAATTTTAAATTTTTTATACGCATAACATTTGGCGGAATAAAATTGGGACCCAGGAAAATCCACCCCAATATTTTTATGAACATGGGCCCCAAAAAATATCATGTCAAACAACAACAATCTTTTTTGGGGCTTAATTACATTTTTGTCTGCTTTTTGGGGTTTATTTTCATCTATAAATTTAGAAATAAGAGAGGCTACGCATAAATGATTTGCTCCACGTTGCCAACTTTGGATCCTGCCCATAGGAGAAAGTCTTAAACAGAGGCCGAACGCGCAGGAAAAGTTTTATAAATTAAAAATAGGTTCGTATATGTAGATGTATTATTACATAATCCACAGATTTACGAAGATAAAATTTCTTAGTTTTTTTGGGGTTTATTTTCATTTTATACTGTTTTCTTAATTGGGGTGTAATTTCCTAAATCAGTTTTTGTAACGAAAATAGGCCCCAAATATGGGGCCCACATTCATTTTGAATTTGGGGTGCATTTTCTTGTGGCCCAACTTCCGGTCGCCATAAAATTTCGATAAATATTTGATTTATCGCAATTTCATTCTGAATTTTTGCATGTTTGTAGCAATTAATAAATTTATCTTGGACAACTACTAAAAGGATGTCCCCTAAAAAAATAAATAAAATACAAAATAAATTTCGATTAGAAAATTTATCGAAAATGGGTCAATTTATGTGGTACAACCTCGACATAATAAAAATTATTTAAAATTTTTCTTATCACATTTGATGAAAGAAATTTCTCAATAATCTCTTCAACATTAAAGAATCTTTTAAAGATATTAAGCTCTGACTTCATTCTGCTTATAAAAATATTTTTCCTACTTTTTTGTTTTTTCTTCTTTTTTCGATGCATTTCACATTCTCAACCATAAAATCGGGTGAAATGCTGCTATTTTTGTTTTGTTGTTGTTTTTTCTTCGGTGGCATTTTTATGTCGTTGGCTTTACTGCTGTTAATGCTCCTCTATGCTCCCCCTCAATTCTCCCCAACAACATCCACCGTCAGAACAAAAATCCAGAATATTGTTGTTTTGGCCTTTTTTCCCTTTCACACCAACGAAATGTATGTATGTATGCGTGCACGCGTTGTTTTTGTGTGCTGTGTCTATTTTTGTATCCTCTGACAGCGCAAGCGCTTTGCACCGGTACCCGAATTGGATGCAATCAACGATTCTTCTTATTTTCCTCGAAAAACAGAAACGGAAACTTCATGTTTTGATACATTTTCCTTTTGCATTCAAACACATCGCCTCCCTCCCCCGGAAAACTTTCCGCGCCGCCCCAAAAACAGAGCATGTAACGGCGTCAACATGTTTTGTTTCATTGCTTTTACACACAGCCATACATACACACATGCATCACTCTACAAAGGAAGGGGAGATATACATAAGTTGGAATGGTGGAAAAATAAAGAACTGCTGATGGTGGGCGAGGAGGGTTGAGGGGTTTGTCACTGAGGAAATGCTACAGAAACTCCACATACCTATCTAAGAGTGAGTATTTGTGTGTATATGTGTGTATATTCATTGAGAAGTTCTCTTGTTTGCATAAGCGCTGCTGCATGTATTTTTGTTTGTGATAAAATTTATGTTTATTTTTTCTTCCATTCGTTCGATTATAATCTCTTCATAGTCAGACAGTGCCTCCTATTCATGCATATCACTTGTCGTCCTCCATATCTGCATGTGTCGGTCGTTTTTTTTTATTTTTTGGTTATGTTGTCATTTTCAGCTTTTCCCTTGTGAAGCAGTGCAAGCAACCATTGTTACCATCGCCCAAGTTACATTATTTTATGTGGGATCTTATTAATTCCCCTAATATCATCTAGTTTTTCGATTATAACCATCTTTAGTTGAAGATTTTTTTAGGAAAATAATACACTGCTCCGCAAAACATGTGAATTATACCAATATGTCGGTCAAAATTATGCTACTATTATAAGTTATATACAGAACAGATCAATTGCTCGATTATATTTTTCAGATGAAACATTCATGAGAATTGAAAGTGTTTTCCGCAAAAAACATTAAGCTATCTTAATACGTAGGTAAGGTTGAGAGTGGAAGTCTGTATAACAGACTCGTTCCCTGATCTGTCCCTGTGACGCGGCACTCATATCAGAGGAATATTGAACTATTCAGCCATCTCGTTACAAGATATGCGACAGTTGAGGGCAGTTTTTGAGTTCAGAAATATAGTTTCCAGGGACAAGATAGTAGCCAAACTATCAGAGAAAATATTGATACACTATTTGGTCAGAACATTAATTATCAGTCACTCTTTAATAGCTCAGAATTCAGCCTGGTAAACACTACAGTGCTTCAGGCAGTCTTTTTGCAATGGATAGCTCTAGTTTCTCAGAAAAGTCACCGTGACTGTTGAGTTTGGTACAGTCTGTACAAAAGCGAATGAATCTCTGTCTTGATATACGAGCTTTCCACTCTGTTCAGGTATAAGAGTGACATACTTCTTGTTCAAAAAATGGTTCAGTCATAATGTAATCAACAGTGCCCGATAGGTCAGGAAATGTTGTGTAATGACACTATGTCCGCCGCTATTTCCTGACCATAGTAACAGTTCCCTAATTGTGTTTTCTTTTGTGCCTAGAAATTCTACATTTTTTCTGCCATTCAGTCAGATCTGCTCGACCATTTCTGGTTTGCCAGGCCTTTGTAGAAACACTCTATGTTACAGAAAAATTCAGTGTTACTGTTGATATCTTATTTCTCCTGGTGAAGAGAACTAGTTCCGCCTTGGTCAAGTTAACAACAAGACCATTATCGGAAGCCCATTTTGTGGTTACATGAAGGTCCTGATGTAGGATGTCTCTAAGAGTACTCAAAAATTCCCTCTAACACTCGCCATCTCCAGAGAAAGCAGAATATTGTTTATGGAGTGATTCCTCAGCAGAGAAGACAGAACACCCCCTTGGGGCTTCCCTGTTGACCCCTGCTGAAGTGCGTCTCTTAATCAGAAGGTTATGAACCTACGTATACTGCTATCAATCCCCAGGGTTGCAAGAGCAGTATTTGTAGCAGCTGGATTTATATTATTGAATGCCTCCTCAAGCTACCATAGTATTTTCCTTGACAAATAGAGATTCTTCAATAAATCTGAAGAGATCACGATGGGCGGTTTCGGTGCACTTGCCCTTGCTGTAGGTATTCTGTTGATTGCACTGTAGCCTATGATAAATTGTAGTCCTAGGTAACAACTATCTATTAATCTTTCCGGGGTTTAAGGAGAAATAGCAATAGACTAATCGGTCGGAAATCGTTAGCTCCTGTATGGGAGGGCTTTCCGGCTTTTGGGATGAAAACAACCTTGGTTTCTCTTCATTTTGTTGGTGTATATATACAAGATGTGTAGATATCTCTGTGCCAGGGAGCAGTTGTATCAGGCACTGCCTGTAGCTCCGACGCCAAGACATTTTAGGAGATACCGACTTTTTCACTAAAATGTGAATTTCCCACACTGTGCACAAGGCTCGCCGGATATTGGAGCTTTTTCTTAATATTTCGTGTGCTAATTTTGTGATTTGGCAACACCGTTCGTATATCATTTGCCCTTTTTGTACGGTTTATCCGTTGTTGTTTGTTGAATTGGCGTTTTTCATTTGCCTGCCTGCCGCCTGTCTGTATGTCTCCGTGGGTCCGTTTATTATTTTCATATTACGCTTTGTGCAGATATTCGTTACTTCATATGCTTTTATGCGGTATGTACACATCTGTATCTCTGAGGAGGTGGTGGGATATGTCTACCTTTTCTCTCTCCGCTTGTTTGTTTGTTGCACTTTACCAGCTGGTTTTCCCAATTGCTTTTATTTCATACAACGGAGACGGACACGCGAACTCTGCTGCTCGTGTTGCCTTTCATCATATTGTTTTTGTTTTCGTCATCGTCTTCTTGTCGTCGTCGTCGTCGCTGGGCAGGTAGCAGTGACAGCATGGCTCTTGCTGCTGCTGCTGTTGTTGTTAAAGTTCCTAGTTCGTGTTTAAAAGCCCTTTAGTCAAACATTTGGTGGGGGTTGTGGGGCGATACACATAAATATGTACATACAACGAAAGCTGTACAATTCCATGAAACCGGTTGGTGGCTGGCTATCTTCTAATGAGAAATGAGAAGAAGAAAGGTCTGTCTGATGGTTTTGAGGTGAGCTAAACCGTATCGTCATCGTTATATGCCGCTGTTTTTGTTGGCAAGTGAGGGAAGTAAGAGTAAAGCTTTGAAAAAGCATTTCATCATTTTATGCACTTTTGTTTCTTTATTGTTGGTCCCTGATTGATTTTTTTGTGTGCTTATTTTGCTTCGATAATCTGTCTTGATAAGTACAAGAAAAACAAATCACTCCTCCCCCTTTGGCTTATAGGAATCAACCAAATAACCAACCAAATAACAAACAGACGACGTCTTTGTATCCCCACTAACTACTGACACACACAGAATTCACTTTCGTTCACTGACGTCGTTCGCTCACAGTACTGCGCCATCACCGTCACCGCCGCTTTCGACGTCTGTCCATCGTTTAACATTTGTTTATGTTGAGAATATGCAAATATTTGTACTTTTTATAACTGAAGTATATTCGTAGTGTTGTTGCTAGTGGATGAATAGAGAGTCCTCTTCCTCCTGGTCGGTCCTCTCGTGCCGGCAACTGAACTGTAAGCGTTTGTTATCCGTGTTTGGTGGACTGTAGTGGTTGTTGTTTTTTTAGAAATTGATTTTCATGTCAGCTTTCACCTACATTTGCCGTCTATTTTTTCCTCTCTCCACCATCTCTCTTAGTAACGGGGCTACTACAGAAATATTCCTTTGGTTTATTTAGTATTAGTGTTATAAGTATGTAATAATCGATAGGTGTGTGGGTGATTTGGATACTAATCTTTTCGAAAGGAGTGGGTGGTGGGGGTGAGAACAACATAGCCTACTTGTCATGACTTGCTACTATTGGGACTGAATTTTTGTGCTTTGTCATGTTGTTTTACATAAAATCTGCAAATAGAAGAACCTTTGTGGTGTAGCGACAGTATTTTAGGTGTACCTGTCATGGTTATTTTTATATTCTTCTCGGAAGCGACCGAAAAAGCTACAAATTTTGTGGAATATAGGGTTGTCATATCTCGTCCTGCAATGCACATTGAGGGATTTCGAAAAAACAGGCATACTATATCTGACGTTTTATTAATCGTAGTGGTATTGTTTGGTATGAAGGAGATTGGGCCATCTAAACCACACAAGAGTTATAACCCCGGGTATTAAATTGAGCCACAACCGGAAAAAGCAGTTTGGTATGAAGGAGATTGGGCCATCTAAACCACACAAGAGTTATAACCCCGGGTATTAAATTGAGCCACAACCGGAAAAAGCTGGAGTTAAGTGGAGATGTGTGTGTGCCAACATAAAAAACGCTAATCGAATGCACGTAGCCCGAGAAATTTCAAAATTCTACTTTTTATTAAACAGACCTAGTACATATACATATGTACATAGTCCCGATATACATATCTGCAATTGGAATTAAAATTGTTTCCTATACTTGTCTAGTCGTAATTCAAGGAGCCTAAAAATAACCGATTTTTTGGTGATAATTTTCTAAACGAAAAAGTTACTCAGTCAAAAGTTATGACTATTAAAATTTTTAAATGTGTAGATTGATGCTGCTTATTTCGTACGAATACAAAGATATCTTAGTATGTACATTAAAAAAAAAAAACGCTTTGACAGCAACAACTTTCAATTAGCACTAACGGAGTCTTAATCTAACACTCCATGATATAGCAATTGTAAAGTAGTGATTTATACCCTCCGCCATAGGATGGGGGTATATTCATTTTGTCACTAAGTTTGTAACACTTCTAAATATTGATCTGAGATCACATAAAGTATATACAGGGTTTTCCAACAAGAGGTGTTATTTTGAATCACCCGGTATTTCGGTAGCCGTCACTTTTGAAGCTTTTACTAAAAATGGAACGAAACACGATTCAACACCGCATTGAAAGTATTAAAATTCGAAAAAATCGAAAATCATCGAAAAATCATCTTGACTGATGAGTCCCATTTCCACCTCGGTGGCTACGTCAAGAAGCAAAAATGTCGCATCTGGGGCTCGGAAAACCCAAGAGTTATTGCTGAGAAGCCTCTCCATCCTCAACGTCTGACTATTTGGTGCGGTTTGTGGTCCGTCGGGGTCATTGGACCTTACTTTTTCCAAAATGAGGTTGAATCAACAGTTACGGTGAATGGATTGCGCTATCGAGAGATGATTAATGATTTTTTATGGTCGGAGTTGGATGGTATTGATCTGGACAACGTTTACTTTCAACAAGACGGCGCTACGTGCCAGACAAGCAACGAAACCATTGCTCTGTTACGGGAATAGTTTCCGGACCGGTCCGGTCCGGAAACTATTTTGTTTGTATTTTTTTTTTGTTGTCGGGCAAGTGGCACTACCTTTAGTCGTGATTCACACGAGGCAACGAGTTGCTCAACGATTCTGCCCATCATAGGAGAGAAAGGATGAGTGAGCAATTCCTCTTTCTATTCCTCCTGCCTCTCTATCATATAGTATGCAAAATCGTCGAGCAACTATTTGCATCGTGTTAATCATTACCTACAATTATTGTATCATGAGAATCATTGGAATGATGTAGATAAACATATCAGCAGTAAACAGAAAAATGTGCCCAATTAGTGAAAGGACATTACAAAGGCTTTGTACTCAAATCCAACAGAGATATGTTTGTCTCTGGTGGAGATTATGACCAGAAGATGTCCAGCTGTTAAAATTCTTATCTATCAATTCGGAGCCAAAATTCTTTTCCTATAAATGGGTTTCGATAGCTTAATAAATTGTTTATAGTATGAACATTTCATTACACCACCACTTTTTAAAAGAGAATCGAAAAATAACAAATATACGGTGATCTAAGTAGAGATACTTTTTTCAATAGCCTTTTTTGACGGTTCACGTGTGAGTCGGTCATGCTGTCATCCTATTTTTGTTAAGTATTGTTTGGCATTTCATCATGGAGACTTACGCCTGAACAACGTTTACATATTATTCAGTTTTATTATAAAAAAAAAAACACTTTCCAGTCGACCCACGACCTTGACACGCATGAGCCATATTTTAGCTCTCGTTAAGAGGTATCTTTTTGCCATTCCCGATCCGACGTACCGGAATCATCGGTCCATATTTCTTCAAAAATGATGCCGGTGAGAACGTAACCGTCAATGGCGACCGTTATCGTGCCATGATAACCGAGTATTTGATGCCTGAAATTGAAGCTCGTGATCTCGGCGAAATTTGGTTTCAACAAGACTGCGCACTTCCAACACATCGCATCAATCAATGGATTTATTGAGAGAACACTTCGGTGAGCAGATAATTTCACGTTTTGGCCCGGTCGATTGCCCTCTAAGATCGTGTTATTTCTCACCGTTAGACTTTTTCCTGTGGGGATATGTAAAGTAAAGTTTATGCGGACAAACCCGCTTCGATTCAGGCCTTGGAGCAAAACATCACGCGTGCCATTCGCCAGTTACCGGTCGAAATGCTCGAACGAGTCATCGAAAATTGGACTCAACGGATGGACCATCTGAGACGTAGCCGCGGCCAACATTTGATAGACATAATCTTCAAAAAATAAATGCCCAAGAATGTTCTTTCAAATGATAATAAACATTCCCCATTCAATTTGAATTTTCTGTGTGTAGGGAACCTCGAAATGGATCACCCTATACAAACGTTTTCTTAAAATAAAAAAACTCATAAAAATGGTTTTCAATACGATCTTAAATTGCTTCCAGTGTAAAATTGTGTACACACCAACATACTTAAAAAATATCCAGAACTAAATACAATTACACATAAAACAAATATTTAAATCTAAACATTCTAAGCTCTCTATTAATTCGTAGACTAAACTAAAAAGTTTGGCTCTCCAAAAAATAATTTACAATATCTTCTTAAATATTTGCCAGAGTAAAAATTTTTACACATCACCACATATTAAAAGAGATAATCTTCAGCTGACTGACATACGAAAAGAGAGTTTGCAGCACCTGAAGAAATCGGAATATACCTATTTTTTATAATCACATATTCCTTTATATAAATTTATTGAATGCAATAAAAATAATCAGGGTTGTTGTGGAATCCGATTGCTGTCGGAATCGATTTCAATTCCGATTCTGAAAACATTCGAATTCCACAACAACCCTGAATAAATTAAAAAGATTAGCAGAACAGAACAGTTTTGATGATGGATGTGATAAAGACTAGGTATCAAGATTAAATGAAAAGGTCAGCTGATTTGTGACAAAATAAAACAACAAATAGGTATATCAGAGAAAAAGTGTTGGCGCAGAATCATTTTTTCGGCATATATGACAATAATCTTATTTTTTTTTTAAACCACTTACCATTCTGAAATTAATGTCTGCTATTAATTTTATAATTAGAACTTCCTAAAATGGGACAAATAACGAAAATCACATGTAAAACTTTCCCCAGCATCCAAAGTTCACTACAGACATTGACAACTAAAAAGAAATTGTTCCCATAACTCCCGACATAAGCCAAAAGGTCATGCTGTGGGTTCATTCGTCCCTAGGTTCATGATCTGTCCAAACAGTTAACCATCTAGTATGTAACTAATTGTTATAGAAATGGAATAATTTTGTGATTTTACGTGGTAGACAAAGTACAATGACTTGTCTCTCCCCATCTAAGCCAAGAACATTATTGTCCCAGTAGCTTTTCTTGCCATTGACCCACAAGTTGTGAAATGGATGTATGTATTTTTTTTTGCACAAAGATATCTACACTCGCACGCAATTGTTTTGTTGCTGGCGTTTTCCTCCCATCAGATGATGCGAGTGTAGCAATGACCTGTTGGCGTTGTTTGTTGCTTCTTTCGTGTCGACGCTGTCGTCGCCGCCGTCTTTGTCGGGTGTAGCAATTTTCGCAGTAAATATTTTTCCCGTCATTATTCCAAAATCAAATCAAATTCTCACTATAATCGTCATCATCATCTCGAGAACACTGGCAGAGTAGAATACATCATCGCATCATTATCGTTATCGGCGTCATCTCGGGTTCGGAGTTGTTGTTTTGCTCGTCTTTGTTGCTTTGTTGTTGTCAATTAGAGAAACGCAGAGAGTGATGCATGTATTTATGTATGTCTGTCTGTATCTGTAGGTATGTGATATACGAGTGATGTTCTTTTATTTCTATTCATATGTTTGTACATGAATATTTATTTACATATATTTCCATTATGATTCAGATAAAAAATAATTTTTGATAAATTGTGATAATAATACCATTGTTGTTTGTGCTGAAGCAGCAACTGTTGATGTTGTTATCATTTTATTATTATTATTATTATTATTGCCCATTCTTATTGTTGTTATTCGAGTATGAGTGTTATTGCGCTGTCTTCGCCGAATAAACGAGAACAAACCAACAAAGCCACCAACCACCAAATAAGGTTATAAATGCATGCAATTTTTGGATGCGTATATGCCACAATAATAAAGGTAGTGTTAAGCGATCATCTGTTTTTTATTATACCCTACACCACACTGTGGTCCAGGGTATTATGAGTTTGTGCATTTGTTTGTATCACCCAGAAGGAGTAGAGATAGAACCCATACCGATCGACTTCGAATCACTTCCTGAGTCGTTGTACCTTGTCCGTCCGCCCTATTGAAATTGGTCAAAATCGGTTCAGATTTGACATTGGCATGTAGAAACTGTATTTTATATCAGATCAGTACGAAATTTGGCAGAGAGAGTTATCTTATTACATGCATGAATACAGCCAAATTCGGAAATCGGTTCAGATTTAGATATAGTCCCCATATATATGTTACACCCGATTTGACATGTAAGCGCTGTAGAAACCGTATTACATGAATTTACACTACTTTCTGAAACACATATCCCCCCGTTTTGTACTAGCAAAATTTACAGGGTGTTTTTGTTTGCAGGTTCACAACTTTGAGTAACACTGCATTATTTGACAACTGATTTAACAGCTGATAGTTGCTTTTGGTTAAGTTTTGTTTGCCATTTCACTATGGATAGACTTATACGAGAGCAACGCTTGCAAATTGTTGATATTTTCTATCAAAATAATGGTCCTGTTTGTCAAACATGAAACATTGTTCAGCGATAAAGCTCATCAAGAATTTTTCCAAACACCATTACATCCACAGGAAATTACTGTTTGGTGCACTTTATGGGCCGGAGCAGTAATTGGTCCATATATTATCAAATGCGATGATGAGCAGAATGTTACCGTCAACGGTGAAAGGTATAGTTAAATGATTACAGGTTTTTTCGTACCTCAATTAGATGACAATAGTCTTCACATGATTCACATGTCATCACATACCATATAGTCTTCACATGATTCACATGTCATCACATACCATACAGCGCATGCTGCAATTAATTTACTCCAAGAAACTTTTGATAAACAAATAATTTTACATAATGGTCCTGTTAATTAATTGGCCAACAAGATTGTGTGATTGAACCTCATTGGATTATTTTCTTTGGGGTTATATAAAGATGTCTCGTCTACACCAATAAACCAGGGAAAATTTAACACTTGGAAATAAACATTGGACGAGTTATTGACGAAATACGGCCGCAAATACTGCGAAATTGTGTGAACATTGGCCCATATTTTATTTAAACAATAATGGCATAAAATTATCTATTCAATAAAGCCAGTGTAATTGTTACTATTTACATACAAACATGTGATTGTATAGAACCAATATACGTGAGAAAAAATGGTATTTTCCAGATATAGGCCACTTTCTAGACAGGTCGCTGCAAAATGCTTGGCACACCTACCGTAATAGTACCGGAAATCTGGATGGTTTTGCCTTTCGACGATATATCGCAACAGAAACTTTAAAAAAAACCATCATCAACAACTGCCTAAGGCTTAGTACAAACTTTCATTCGCACCCAGATTTGAAGGGAGAAATCATATTATCTTATATGTATAAAGAACGGCAAACTGGTTGTATTGTTTTTGTAATGATTTGAAGTAATACCAGTTGTGTTAATAAATGTAAACAATGTACAATAATCAATTTAATTTGCCACCGTCCTTTTAAAAGAACGTCATTTCCCGGGAAAACGTTGAAAAATTCGAAGAAAAGTCACTAACGAAATTTGATTAGCGATGAATTTTCAGTATAAATCAAAAACAAAAGACTTTTTCAAAAAAAAAAACAACAAAAAATGCGCGCCAAGTGGGTTAAATTGATAACTTTCCACTAAAACAATCCTCATCAAAAAGTACCATATGATAATGATCATACAAACGTCCTTTTTCAAATTCTTTTATGAGACATTTTAAGATTTCACACTATGTTTGTTATTTTCGGTGAAACTAACTCAAAAACAAACTTCCAGAAGTTTTAACATACAAATTTTCACGATGTCTACGAATTTTGATATATTATAACATGTTGAGTATATTGCCTTTTTTATTTTATTTTCGGACTCAGTTATATTTCGGCGTCATCTGCTTCAAATTAACCCCTGAAATGGTTTTATTTCTGAAATGTTTGCACAGTGTTATTGGAAAATATACCTCATTTTTTTGTTTTTAAGTACTGATGGATTTGAGACAAGTGGCAACACTGCTGCACTCATATGTTTTCTTCTTCACGATAATCTTTGTTTTTTTTTTCCATAAAATAATCAAGCCGCATCTGAGGTCAGCAGTGTTACCAATCTTTGAATCATTCAATGAGAGTGTACATACGACGTTTCATTTTGGAAATATCATGCACGAGTATGTAGACTTCTTTCGGGTGGCGTTAAACCATTTGTTGTTCGTGATTTTAATTAAATATGAGGCGTGCGAGAACCTCAAGAATGCATATGCAAGTGCATGTGAGTGTGTGTGAGTGCATATGTCTGACTGCACCAGGGGGAGAGTGGAGTGAGTGAGAATGAATGAATGGCTGAATTGGGGATGGTGATGGAGAGAGGTGATGTGGTGGAATGTACGTGAGTGATCACATGCAGAATTTGTTGGTCGTTGCTCTGCTGCATCACTTCTATTGTTCTGTTCTGGTTTTATATTGTCTGCCTATCTGTTTTGTGGGTTATTTGTTTACATTGTCATTTGATTAACAACAACAACAATCACAACGATAACAATAATGATACTCTGGATGGAGGGTAGAAATGCACCACAATTACAATAACAACACCAACAGCGGCGACAGGTTCCTATTATCAGTAGGAAGAGCGATTATGGTTTCATTATAATACGTCGTAATTTCACATATTTCTTTTTTTTGTTGCATTATAAATCGATTTGTTTGTATTTTTTATGGTAATTATTCAATCACACGCCCATTTTGCAAATATGTATTCATAATGCATCATATTATTAATATGCGAATGTCACTGTTAACACATAAGTATGGGTGAGATAGTGACGGGGTTTCGTAGACCCCTTTTAGATGCAGCTACCAATGGTGATTTTCCATTTGATTTATAGTAAAATTGATATTCATACAGTATCGGAAAATACATATTAGACTAACTCCATACTTCTGGTTATCGCCAAAATATGAAAACTATCAATTATATACTCCAAAAATGTTACCTGTTGTCTACGAAATTGCATCAACTTACCAAAAAAATAACAATTTGGCTGCTTAAGTTATTTGAAATTAAAAATTTATTTCACAAAAACAAAGTCGAGAATTCGCACGACAAAACATATTGGACTATACATTACTGCTTTTGTGGAAAAACATATATTATTAGACGGCGGGGCTTATTCTTGCATTGAAACAATATCACCTTTTATCTTCGTATCTATGGATTTCCAAGCATCTGCGATGAAATAGCTTATTTTTACCTTCACCTACACATTCTCGATTTATCTCTTTGTTGACAATTTCCCAACGATTTTTAACGGGATTCAAGTTTGGGGTTGATCTGGCCACTCCATAACGTTGACCCCTTCCTTTCTAAATCAATCTTTGCATCATTTCGCTATATTTTTATCTTATAACTTTGTGAACTTATAACTTTGTGCAGTCTAGTGCTTTTGCAGAACCTACAGTGAAAAATGGGCGATATTACCACGTCCCTTTTGGTACCTCCCATAAAATGGCCCATTTTGCACAAAGAGTTATAACACCGATTCCAGCGCACAGTGTAATAATTTTATAGTACCTTTTGGTACCTCCCATAAAATGGCCCATTTTGCACAAAGAGTTATAACACCGATTCCAGCGCACAGTGTAATAATTTTATAGTACCTCCATTAAAAAAAATCGGCGTTATTGCCCCGCACCTTTAGGTACCTCTTAAACAATATGGGAAAAATAAATAATATGAAACATAATGTTTTAAGTACCCTTTTACAATATGGGTCATAATTTCAAAATTTTTCCATAGATTTTTTTTTATTATTTATTTGGAACATATTTTTTATATCCATAGATTTTTTCAAATATGCATTGTTTTGTTCGTTAGGATGCTAGCTTTCAAAAAATTGAACAACCATTTTTTAAGATTTTTTCCCATTTTTATGTTTTTTTCGTGCTACCAAATACGTTTTTTTTGAACAGTTCTTACTATAAACAGGGTATCAAAGCCGTATGAAATTGTTTTTCTTTTTTAGGTCGCCTAATTTTGTAACCGTCCTCGTATTGCCTTATTTGTGTACTCTAACTGCTCAGACATTAATCTTTTCCGGAATATAATATCATCATTTGTAAGATATTAAATAACTATATACTACTACCACTAACATAAATCCCCTAGACACTTTTCAGTTCCATTCACCCTGTGCCACTGATTCTTGTTGTGTCCTTTTTCTATACAAATTTGTCTTAGTTTCTGTTTGGAGTTTTTGTTGTTGTGGTTGCATCCAAGTCGTCAGCTTTACATCCTTGTTTATACGAATATGTAGGGGAATATCGTTTATTTTATGGCTAATTTCTTTTTGCAAGATATTCTTCCTTATGACACACTTCCGGGATGTTCACACACATTGTATCCTTCCTTTGGCATTCTGCATATTTTTTTCTCTCTTGGATTTTTTGCAACGTTAATGCACAAGTGCAGCTATGTGTGTGTGTACTTTGTTGTGGTGTACATATCTATATATCTATTGGAGGATATTATTTATCCTTTAACCCTTTGGGGAACGAAAATCATTTCGATTCAAAGCAGGTTTCTCTAAAACATTATAAAGGATGGGCCATTTAAAATTTGAACTACCGATTACTTTGACTTGTGATTTGAACCCTTTGGATTACTTTCTGTGGAGAGTCATTAAGGATAAATGTTAAGCAAAGCATCCAATTGACAATTGAAGCGTTGAAATATGAAATCGAAGTTGCCATTGAAGAGATTTGACCCGAAACAATCGAAAATGTACTGAAAAATTGAGTTGATCGGATGAGGTACTGCAGAGCCAGTCGTGGTAAATGACATAGTTCAACTATTCCAATAAAACCAGAAATTTTAAAAAAATTATCTGTAGCTTTTTTTATAGCCGATTCAAATTCAACCATGCACGATATTAATCGGTAGTCACAATTGGTAAGCCGTGGCGAGCATTAGGCCGATATTTTGTTTCCCACATAATTGTCACATATCCTTCTATCATAATAACAATTATTAAGATAATTCTCTGAAAACTTTTTGTTTTATTTACAATTAACGTCGTGCGTTTTATGTGCACCACCCTGTACTTCCAAAAAACACGAATCTGCACCAAAGAAATTTGTATGCATTCAGTTTTATCGCATTGCTTCTCTCATCGATCAGCTTTGCGCTCGGCTCCGCTAGCCTTTGAGCGCCTACTCTGTCAGCAACCTAAGGAGCGGAGCGGGCGTTAAGCTAGGTACACGCGATTGCTGCAAATATACGGCCAAAGACACATTGTTAGGAGGTGAATTGTCTGTTCAGACGATTGCAAGAAAATCATACAAATTCATAAACATACATATTTACAATATTATTTTATGCAGGATTGCCAATAAAAATATTTTACAGACAGTGTTGCTAATAGAATGTTTTTCTGACAATGGCGCCGTTGTCACATGCAAAAAACTTAGCACATCTAACAATCTGCAAATTATCTCACAATGACTTTTCTGCCAACGTTGCAAGACAAAAATTGTATGTGTACACGGTAGTACGCCATTTTTCGGACAATATTGTCCCATCTGGCAATTGTGGGTACTTAGCTTTACATCGGAGCTCTGTTTGTTTATATTTTTATTAAAAAACAAGATAGTATTGTGGGTTTGTATTACTCCAGATTCACACTCGGTAAGTCCAGATTCATACTCGGCAATTTTTCCAAGCAAGTGTCAAAGTTTGTGGGAGTGAGAGGCTAGCGGAAAGAGCTCTCGAAGTAATTATAAATTCCCAATTAGTAGCGTACGTATCGTAAGTGACATGCCAGCCGATTTAATTAGAACAAATGTAATTACGAATAAAGACAAAGTATTATTTTCGAAATTGACTTCAATTGTGTTTTTCAAATGAAGTGTTGGGTTTCTCTGTATCAGCTGTTGAAAAAATCGCCAAGCTCAACTAAAGTCACAATTAAATGTAAGAAAAAAACCCATAGATATTGGCCCAAAGGGATTAATAATGCCGACATGGGTTAGAATGTCTGACTTGCAATCCGATATGAATTTATGTTTGGTTTTTTTCTGTTGCCGTACATAAATAGCAGCGCTCAGACTAAAAAGAATACAACCACCAAGACCGAGACCAAGCAAACACTAAGCCCAGTATGGATGAAATTGCTGGTTACACTATGCAGCCAGTTTGCTGCTACTTGTACAGACAGGCTTCCATTGTGGCGATATACTATATGTAGGTATAATGTGATACTAATAACGAACATGGATGGCGGCATGGCTATTGTCGTCACATTGTTGTTGTCTTGCCTGGGTTGATTTGCCCGATAAAAGCATCAGAAATGCAATGTGAAATTTCCAAAGAATTGTAGTTTAACATGAGACTTCAACGGCACGGCGACATTTAGGAAGGATGGACGGACAGACATGCTCTCTATGATCACTTTTCATAAAATGTTGTTTAGCAACAAAGGGGAGGGAAAAACATGTTGCCAGCTGTTTTTTTTACATTTTGTGTGGTATATTTTATGAATAAAATAACAAAAAAAAAACAGATGAAAAAACACCATCAACATCATCTGTCTATCACCACACCACAACAGCCATGGGTTATGAAAAATATTGATTGAATTACTTTGGACCAAAAACCTCAAGGAACAAAAAAACCGAGAGAGAGATACAAATCATCGACATCCAATGCCGCAACCAATAAACTGGGACCACATACGCGTACATGTAAAGTCTGTCTACCATTCTACGGGGAGGAAACCCAGACAGTTTTCTATCTCTCTCGTGGGGGTCGTTTATTTGTTTTTTCTTTTCCTGGGGTTATATGTGTCGATATCTGTTTTTTTTCTTTCTGTGTACTCAGTTACAGCTTTGATATTATTTTCCTTTTTAGTCTTTTTATATCGATTAAACAAAATACCATTCATCGATAGTTGATGGTTGGATGGATAGATAGATAGATGTCTGAGGTGTCAAGGGAAAGATGGGGTTAAGGAAGCATTCACACGATATAGTTAAAGACTGGATTAGCATCACGTTACCCTAATGTAAGCGTAGTGTTAATGTAACGTTGCTTCGTAAATTACAAATAAATGACTAATGCAAATAAATGGCAAAGTTTATACTTCAAAAAAACAAATACCAAAGAAAATAAACTTCCAAAAAATCGAAATTTAAAAAAAAAAATACAATTTGTTTTAATATTATGTTCGTGGTCATATTACACTAAAAAATGTTTCGCGCAGCCCTTGGACAAAAATGTTTGTAGACTAGTATTATTTACATAGAGCGAACTTCACTACAGAGGTTGATCAGTTGAGAACGTTGGGAAAATAATTTAAATTAAACAACAATGTTGTGAGAAATCAAGTAGATTCTGGCTTTATTTTGAAACTACATTTGTATATGTGCTATTATGTATGGAATGCCACAACACTCAATTGACCGCATAGGCTGCACTACCAGTGCTTCAAACTCTCGGTAGATTATGTGAGGCTTTATTCGGCCAATAGTTTCTCTAGCTAGTCCAAAGTGGCCAAAGTATCGTAGACTAGGCCACAGATATATGGGTTGGTAGAATACAAGGTTATAGAAACTGATAAGGTTGGCTTCGGGGTACACTGAAATGAATTGAGTCTTGATACATGCCACAGACTACCAGATACCTGCAGTGGAGTCACCATGTTGCTGAGTCGCAACATAGTAACCAACACTGGCCATGTCATTTACTCGGAAAACCCGGATGCTATCAATTCTCTGGAGGTCACATCCCTAAATTCACAAACAGCCATAGACTGACGCAGATCTCTTAACGAAATGGCTGAGCAGATCAAGAAATATATCATATGGGTGCCTGGGCATAGGGATATCCCGAGGAACTGCAAAGCCAATGAACTTGCTAGGAAAGAGACGACATTAGAAATTCTCGAAGAATTTGCATATATTGGTGCGCCACTGTCCACATGCAAGCATTGGCTTAGGCAAGAGGCAATCGGGCAGTCCAACGAAAGATAGACAGAAATCGGCATCTGTAGGGTAGTTATACAAAACTGGCCAAGATATGACCTGTGAACTGAAACTAACTTTTACGTTAGTGTCAGTTCTGACGGGACTCTGCCTGATCGGCGAACACGTCAATAGATTTGGTATTAACTCCAATGACTTCTGCAGAAGCTGTAGAGATAAGGAATAAGTGGATAGCATTGAGCACTTGCTTTGTTACTGTCCCGCTTTGAGTAAACGACGTATAGACATACTGGGGTCGACCTTTCTAGGTAGTTTAACAGATGTTTCCCTTACCGATATAAGTACTATCGATAAATTTTTATATCAAACAGGTTCGATTCGATAAGTGGCATTTCAGCCCGCGGCAAAAATAGGGACCTAAACATAACCTAATCGTAGACTAGTGTCCTGATCGGTGAACACGCCAGTAGATTGGGTATTGACTCCAATGACCTGCGGAAGCTGTGGAGATCAGGAAGGAGTGAAGAGCATTGAGTACTTGCTATGTTACTGTCCCGCTTTGAGTACACGACATCGGGATATACTGGGGTGTGCCTTTCTAGGTACTTTAACAGATGTTTCCGTTACCGATGTTCCTACTATCGATTTCTTTGCGTGTTGGTTTCGGTGAGTTGCATTTCAGCAAGTGGTAAAACTAGGGACTGACTAGTGTTTTGATGTAGCGGTAGAGAAAAATAGTCGACCGGTATCAAGTCGTAAGGCATGGTGGAAAACGATCGCTGTGAGATTTAATTTAAATTTTTTCGTTTGCAACTTCAAGCCTTATTGTTGTCGAACTCTGACTACAGAGTATCGATAAACATGTCTATATTATTCTGATTCTCCTCCGATAATGGCCTATGCGGCCTCTTTGAGTTCTTCACTTCGCACCAATCTCTGTCTGGTTGGTGGCTGAGGGTCCAATGTTATTGAACGGTGCAGAAGCATCACGGCAACGTTGACCTAAGAAATGTCGTGATAAATTTAGTGCTAACCGACAGTAATTGCTGTCCGTTTGTGTGGAATTTGACATCTATTGCGGGCCCGTAACGGTGCTTTCAGAAAATACTTTGTTAACATATTTTATTCCTTTTAAATGTAGTATTTATATTTTATTTTTTTCGAAAAATCTAATAATTTGTTTCTCTTCTGTTTATTTTTAGGTAAGTTGAATAGCATCTATCGGATTAATAGGTATACAGCGAATTTGGACATGTGCCAGGATCTCAACTTCAATACAAGAGCTAGATGTGCGTCTTCGCTCTCATATGTGATGATTGATGACACAGCAATGTTAACCCCACTGATCTTGCGAACTTTTACTCTGCTTGGAATATGAAAAAAGCTTCCCTTAGACCACCTGCCTGGTGAACTCTGAGTGTTCGGGTATCCTAAGATCCTTGGGATCACATTCCACATATGTCAGGGGATTCAATGTGATTCATGTCGTGAAAGCCTTAGCCGCATCGATGCAACCTCTTTTAGTCATCAAGAAAATCCCTTACGAGTATACCGCAGGTACCAATTCGATGTATGGACTGTACGCCTTCATCTTCATCTTTTGGTGTGGGATAGAGGAGAATCTGAAGTATGTGCGATTGTATGAGTTGTAGCGGCCTGGTTATTAGGCAACTCCACCTGGAGCAAGGCTCTAGTTCGATCTCGGGTGTAAACCAAAACCACCACGAAACTTCACGGTCCGTTCCCAATGATCTGGATATAACCAATGTCATAACACAACTAATAATGGGCTCCTCATCTAAAACTGCTGATAGGTTTTTTCCATAACTCGCATTACTGGTTATGTCTATCCTTTTCTTTAAAAGCCGATGAATGTCAGCCATATATTACGGCTAGATTCACAGCTACATTCACTACACGTTTATAAACTCAAACTCAGGATTCTGCAAAACGAAGCGAACATCAGATATGAATCTTTGTCGCTATTGCACTAGTAGACAGACAAAGAATCCCTGCTACCTGATGATTATTGTTTTCGGCGACCATCCCACACCAGTATTGTCGGAAGAAATTTGACTCGCGACTAATATTAGATGAGATTAGGATGGTGTAGCGGGCTCTGTTCCTACTCGGCTCGAATTGACAACTGTGTAGTGTAATTAAGGGCCACAACTATTTCAGTGCTCAGCTGAACCTACTGTGTACATCCCCAGGTGTATGCGGAAGCATTCCATACAGAATACTAATCTCCAGAACCAGAAAACCACATAACAAAGTCCATAGCAGAAAACCACCTAACAAAGTCCATAGCAGAATATGGACTACATCAAGAACCTCAATTCCACTAGCAAACTATCTTAAGATCCTATTGAACTATTTTGTAATGTTTTATGAATCTGAAATGATTTCCATTTAAGGATTTCAAATATTCCAAACTCTTTCTTCACCTGCTGTAGGTAGGGTGCTTGACTAAAACGTCTGAACCTGCACACAGCAATTTAAATTTTTTGTTTGTGTTGAAAAAACGACATCAAACAAACAAGTTTTTGTTTGACATTGCAAACAAACGTCAGCGATTGCTTCATCGAGTCAGTATTTTCTATTAAAGCCGGTAACGAGTTTATGTCGCCTTTACCACCACTGCGATGTGATGTTTCTCTTTTATCTTTGTGTTTTATGCCGTTTTTTGCAAAACAAAAAACTAGTTTTATTTTTATTTTTCCCCCGTTGTGCGTTCACATGGAAAACAATTTCCCAGCCACAATCAAGACAATATTTGCGGCTAATTTTTTTCTTCCACTACTCTTTAGGATGTGAAACTGCAGCACTTTTCTGTTTGTTACTTCCATTACTTCTTCTTCTTCGGAGGAGCAGCAGCAACGCAGCAACCATCATGCATCTAAAATGTTACTCAATAGCCACCGTCATCATCTTGGCATATGTCCGTCCGTCTGTTACCCCATGCTTGCAGATTGTTCATGGAGGCAATGACGACGTCATTGCTGCAAATTACTGTGTGGCATTGTTTTATGATAAAGCGTTGTGTATGGATGGCTACGTTTTCAGCTGGTTACGCATGCGCTTAACATTGAAAAATTGTTTCGAGACAATGCTGTGAATAAAATACCAGAAAGAAACCACTTTAGTGCTTTTCCCTCTCATTTGAGGCTGAGACAATTTTTTAATGAATGAATTGAAACAACCCGATTTGTTGATAGATGTGAAGATTTGGTGCGACAAGTCAGTGAGAAAGTAAGCAATATTTTAGTTGCGTTTTATTCATGGGATTTATGGCAAAGAAAAATCAGTGGTTATTTCCTAAGAGATAACTTTTTCAGCGAGGGAAAGATGAATATTTTCCATAGTTTCCTAAATAAGTTGCGTTTGATTAGGAAATAATCATGTCATTTCCAGGACACCGACAGAAGTTTTCTGTAGGCTTTTGACAATTCGACAGCAATTGAATCTATAAACAAGAATAAATATTTTTTCTTTCTTTGTCATCGAGGGAGCGAAGTTTTTGGGGAGCTTTGCAGATAGATTCCTCTATATTAGAGTTGTCGACCATTCTGGTCTTCCTCTATGTTACAGTCGTTGATCAGTGTGGTCTTCTTCTGCAATAGAGTCGTCGACCATAGAGTTCTTCGTCGACCACTGAGGTACTCTTATATACTAGGCTCGTCGTTTAGAGTCTTCGGCTACTGATGTCTTTCTACGTATTATAATCGTCGATCACTTGGTTATTCCTCCATATTAGAGTCGTCGACCACTAAGGTTTTTCTTAATATTAGTTTCATCTATCTTTGAGTCGTTGACCAATGAGGTTATCCTCCGTACTAGGTTCGTCGACCACTGAGGTCTTCCTCTGTACTAGGCTCGTCGTTCACTCAGGTATTCCTCTTTAATAGAGTTGGGCACTATAGTTCTTTTAAGTGATCGCTCTTTTTAGTTCAGTTCAATTGAGTAAACTAGTCCGTTCATTTAGTTCAACAGCTCACTTTAGCACACCATCTCTTTAGCTCACCAGCTCACCAGCTCACTTTACTTCAGTTCATTTCGTTCAGTAGATCACCAGTTCAAATAAGCCGCTATTAAAGGAATCTGATTGGAATATGAATGGAAGAGTTGGAAACACTAATAAATACAAAGGCGTTTGTATAGGTAGAATCATACATTGATGATGACATAAAAATGGAAACAACACATAACAGCAGAGAAGAGAGTTGAAGAAAAAAACATAGTGAACTACTGAGCTGAAATTAACGTGTTGTGTGAACTAGTTCGTTCAGTTCAGAATAGTGACCGGTTCAATTGAACTAGTTCGTTCACGAACTACACAACTCTACTCTTTAGTAGAGTCGTCGACCACAGAGATCCCCGTCTACTACTGAGGTCTTCCTCTATACTAGTCTTGTCTTCACTGATGTCTTCCTATCTACCAGAGTCTTCATCCTCTAACGTATTCCTCTCTACTAGAGTATTCAACCACTGAGGTTACGTCTATGTCGGAGTCGTCGACCAATGAGGACTTCTTCTTGTATAATAGAGTTGCCAATCACTGAGGCCTTACTCTACACCATAGTCGTCGCCCTGTGAAGTTGCAATATACAAATACTAGGGTCTTCGACCACTGAGGTCTTCCTCAGCACTAAGCTCTTCGTTAACTAAGGGTTCCTCTATAATAGAGTTGCCAAACACTAAGGTCTACCTCTATATTTGATGGTATCTCGTCTTTTCGAGAGTCATTTACCGCTAATGTCTTCCTCTATATTACAGTCGTCGACCACTGAAGTCTCTCTATAATGAGTCGTCAATCATTGAGGTATACCTCTGAGGTAGTCTTACTCTGTAATAGAGTCGTCGACAACCCAGGTCTTTCTCGATATTACAGTCTTTGACCACTGGTCTTTTTGTGCATTATAGTCGTTGACGCTAGAGTTCTTCGTCGAACACTGAGGTATTCCGCTATACTGGGCTACGCGTTCACTGAGGTCTTTTTCTTTTTCTATATATATATATGGTTATTTCCGCCGAATAGTAAGCCAATTAGAAAAAAAAACCAATAGAGATAATTTATTGTGTAAATATTCGATAGAAAGCTACCTCTTTTAAAATAAATTAGTAGCTTTAGAATATACCGTTCCTTTTCGCAGATTTTAGCATGTTACTAGATTCAGCCAAAGTTGACTTCTATTTCGCGTACGTTCGTGACCACATGTTTATTGCTATCATTATGAAAACTAAAACTCGATGAAACCCATCTTTTGCACCTAACATAGAGCTACCAATATGCTATCAAATCACCAAAAAAAAATGCGGGGAAATTTTTTGTTTTCTATATTTTTTGTACATCAGAAGCGTACGAACGTACGTTCTCGACCCGCGGAAAAGGCATATATACATATATGATAATGGTCGATCACTGAGGTGTTCCTCTATATTAGAGTCGACGACCACAGAGATCTTCGTCGAGGTCTTCCTCTATGCTTGTCTCCCTTTATATTTCAGTAGTTAACCACTGTGGTCTTCCTCTGTACTAGGGTCGTACTAAATTTGACTCAGTGGTCGGAGTCTTCCTCTATTCAAGAATCGACGACCACAGAGATCTTCCTCTATACTAGACTCGACGACCACAGTGATATTCGTCGACCACTGAGGTCTCCCCAATACTTGGCTTGTCTGAGGTCTTCCCTTTATCAGAATCGTTGACCACAGGTATCTTTCTTTATATTAGCCTTCCTCTATATTTCAGTAGTTGGCCACTGCGTTCTTCCTCTGTACTAGGGTCGTCGATCACTGTGGTCTTCTTTACAAGAGTCGTCGACCACAGAAATCTTCATGTATACTAGACTCGTCGACTACAGAGATCATGCTTCTTCGAAGACCACTGAGGTCTTCCCCATACTTGGCTCATCTGACGTCTTCCTCTTTACTAAAGTCGTCGGCCACAGAGATCTTCATCTATACTAGAGTCGTCGACCACAGAGATCTTCGTAGCCTACTGAAATCTTCCACTATATTTGCCTCCTTTTCATCTGTATATTAGTCTTCCTCTATATTTCAGTCGTTGGCCAACAAGAAGGTCTTCCTCCTTCCACTGAGGTCTTCACTTTAGTAGATTCGTTGACCACAGAGATCTGCCCCTATACTAGAGTCGACAAGCATAGGGAGCTTCGTCGACCACTGAGGTCTTCCTCTTTCCTAGAATCATCTATACTAGAGTTGTCGACCACGGAGATCTTCATCTATACTAGAGGCGTCGACCACCGAAGTCTACACTATAGTCGTCTGTCATTGAGGTATTCCTCTATACTAGTGGCTTCGAACGCCAAGGTCTTTCTCAATATAAGAGTCGTCGACCTCTCTGGTCTTCCTCTATATTAGAGTCATCGACCACAGAGATCTCCGTCGAGAACTGAGATCTGCCTCTATATTTGGCTCGTCAAAGGTCTTTCTCTTTGATAGAGTCGACGGCTACATAGATCATCATCTACACTAGAGTCGTCGACCACAGTGATCATTGTAGACTACTGAAGTCTTCCTCTATATTTGTCTCCTTATCTATATATTAGTCTTCCTCTATACATGAGTCGTTGATCACTGAAGTCTTCCTCTGTACTACGGGCATCGACCACTGAGGGTTTGCTCTATGCTATTTGTTCACTGAGGTCTTCCTCTTTACTAGAGTCTTCAATCACAGAGATCTTCCTCTATACTAGAGTCGTTGATCACTGAGGTCTCCCTCTATACTTTGCTTGTCTGAGGGGTTCCTCTTTACTAGAGTCGTCGATCACAGAGAAATTTATCTATACTAGAGTCGTCGACCACAGAGGTCTCCGTCGACCAGTGAAATATTCCTCTATCCTGCCTCGTTTTTATCTGTATATTATTCTTCCTCTATAATTGACCGTTGACCACTGAAATCTTCCTCTGTACTAGGGTCGTCGACCACAAAGATCTTCATCTATACTAGAGGCGTCGACCACCGAGGTCTTCCTCTACACTAGTATCGTCTTTTACTAAGGTCATCCTCTACATTGGAGTCGTCGACCACTGAGGACTTCTTCTAAATTAGGTTCATCGACAACTCAGGTCTTCTTCTATGTCGGAGTCGGCCACCACTGAGGTCTTCTTCTAAATTAGATTTATCAATCATTCATGTCTTCCTCTATTCTAGATTTCTTTACTAGAGTCGTCTACGACTAAGGTATTCATCTATACGTACTAAAATTTTTGATTTCAGACACCTCTTGGAAAATTTTCCTTCTCAAAGCAGCTTCAGAGTCACTATACGTTTTAATAGATCTGCTTCTGATTTCTCAGTAGGATATTCTCCTGGCATTAGACCATTTTTGCCTCTATACTATTATACAATGCAACGTTTTTTAAAAACGATGAAGCAAGAAGGATTCGATAACGATCACTTCCTTGGGCATCCGAGATGAGTTATGATGTGTTATATAAAGTGGTTGGGTAGTTTTTTTTAGAATTGTTAATGGGGGTAATACGCTACAATAGTCGACTTGGTATTTGGATTTATGCTAGGCTAGCGTTATATCTCTACAGAATCTTTTGTTTTGTCCTATGCCAATGGCAATTTGAATTTGAGCACTCTATTGCTTTTAATTTGGCCAACACTGTATGTCTTTGTCGTAAGTAGGCGTAGGAAATTCGCAATGTAACCCAGAACTATGTGAGTTCGATAAGTTGGTGGTGGTGGTGATGACGATGATGACTGTGTTGGTTGGTTGCTCTGTTGCTAAGAAAGTAGGCCAAATCCACCGCATTCAATCCAAGTGCCAACACGAATGTAGAATCTAACCACAAACACAGAAAATTTGCCAACACAGTTTTGACGTAGACGCGACGGTGTATCATTTTGCATTTTTGCCTCAAATAGAAGAAAATTTTTGGCATACAATTTTATAAGTTTATTCCGGGTCCATACGTACAAAACCACATGCTCGTGTTGAGACCTTACAACTCGCCTTTATATTCAATTTACTCTGGCATACTTGCTTTACATACTCGTGCATGTCATGCCGCCCATCCCTATATATTTTCGTTGACAATTATTAAGTCGGAATGACCAATTTGTTGAAGAGGATCCACTTGATTTATAATCTTTCATAAATACACAAAATAGTGCAACTTACATATGATTCAGCACTTTTGTTATCTAGACGGTAACGAATTTCAAACGAAAAAAAAACTTCATAATGTCAATGGGTGAATGAGAGATTAGAAATAAACCTATCTATCTGCCGTCAAATAACGCAGTGACTTTGGGAAAGCACTATTTGAGGGGAATGGGCTCGAAGTGGAACGTAAAGAAATGGGTTTTATTATTGGGATAGTACAGTTTTCTACAGTCTAATCACACATTTTCAAAATACGTATTAACATTTGCAATGGTTGGGAATAAAAAAACTATGTATTGGGATAACATTGATCTTGAAGAAGGACTCAGTGAGGAAATGATAAAATTGTTGTTTAAAACATAGAGTTTATTTATTTAATGAAGCCTAATGGTACCTATATATATGTGTATATATATACTAATATATATTTGCCTTAAAGACAACTGATATAATTAATCACTCATCCTCAAAACCCCGTTGTTTAATTAAAATTGATTTAACAGATTCTCAGTAATGCCCTATGGGCGCTGAGATAATTGAAAAACTCTCCTTTGTTCACAATGTCGTTGGAGAATATACAACTACTTATTACTGTAACAGTAAATAATTGTAATTATTGAATACGCATCTTTCGTAACGTAACTTTTCGTACATGCGGAACGTGACGTTTTTACCCTTTTAATCTAAATTTAAGCTACTAAACTTATATGGTCAGAAAAATTACAAAATCGAGCTAACTTTAATTTGGTCTGACTGACTAACTGCATTTTCGATAAATTTTGTTACCAACATTTAAAGCCACCATTTAAACTATAAATCGAATGGTCAATCTTTAAAAGGTCCACTTGATTTCTAATCGTTCAAATAGTGCAACTTACTTATGATCATCACTTTTTTAATAAATACAGTAACGAATTTCAATCGGAAAACTATGGGAATGAGAGATAAGAAATTAACCTACCTATCTGTCGTCAAATAACGCTGTGACTTTGAAAATGCACTATTTGAGGGAAAGGGCTTAAAGAGGAAAGTAAATTAGAATTATAATCACACATACATATTCCGAATTATTTCTTTTAAAATGTGGTGGGGTTAGGAATTAAAATATGTACATATCGTGCGAATAACCTTGACATTGAAGAATGTCTCAGTGAGGGAATGGGCATAATTAATTATCACATTTTTGTTTCTACCTAGTTAGCTGACATCATTAATCACTCAACCACAAAATTACCTATAATTGCCTTTAATTACAATTTCCTCGGAGAAACCCCAATAACTTATTATTTTAACTGTAAACATGGATAATTATTTAATACGTATCTATCGTAACTAGGGCAATCAAAAACCGCACCGGTTAATCGGTTTCTCTTTAAAAACCGCCTATCGGTTTCCGGTTTTTCTGCTTTTTCGAATAACTCGAACCGTCGGTTTTTCCAACTCGGTTTATTCGACTGTTCGATTTTTTGAAACTATTATAAAATGATAAAGAAAATGTTATTTTTGAAACAGGGACCTACCTAAAATTTTGAAAACATCAATATAAAAACCGTTGACATCATTTGTGCATATCCATCGATTTCAAAATTCAGTTTTATATGTATTTATACTGTTTACATTGCTAACTTCTCTATTGACTTCGTCTGCATATTTTATCAAGGGTCTTATTGCGGTATAGAAATTAATTAACAATCCTATCTAATTGAAATGTAGGTATAAATAAACCAGTAAGGAAAGGCTAAAGTCGGGCGGTGCCGACTATATAATACCCTACACCACTCTCGTAATATTGAATAACTCTGATATATAAATTTTGTAATTCATGTATAAATTGTTTACATAAATTTACTTTTGGGACATTTTATACTTAAATAATACCCTGTACCACCGTGTGGCGTAGGGTATAAAAACGATTGGATCTAAAGAGCCAAATCGGATGAAACATATATATGGGAGCTATAGCTAAATCTTTACCGATTTTCTTCAAATTCGGCAATCAAGAAACTCTACCATTCTAAATTTCAAAAGGATTGGATGTAAAATATAGCTTCTATAGAACTAAAGGGCCAAATCGGACGAAACATATATATGGGAGCTATAGCTAAATCTTAACCGATTCTCTTCAAATTCGGTAGTGTTGGTTCATGGATCAAGAAACTCGACCATTCTAAATTTCAAAACGATTGGATGTAAAATACAGCTTATATAGGACTAAAGGGCCATATCGGACGAAACATATATATGGGAGCTATAGCTAAATCTTAACCGATTTTCTTCAAATTCGGTAGTGTTGGTTCATGGATCAAGAAACTCTACAATTCTAAATTTCAAAATGATTGGATGTAAAATACAGCTTCTACAGGACTAAAGAGCAAAATCGGACGAAACATATATATGGGAGCTATAGCTAAATCTTAACCGATTTTCTTCAAATTCGGCAATGTTGGTTCATGGATCAAGAAACTCTACCATTATAAATTTAAAAACGATCGGATGTAAAATACAGCTTATATAGGACTAAAGGGCCATATCGGACGAAAGATATATATGGGAGCTATATCTAAATCTGAACCGATTTCAACCAAATTCAATAGCGATCTTAACAGCCGCGAAATACTCTAAACTGCAAAATTTCAGGACGATCGGAGTGAAATTGCGACCTGTAGTCGACGAACAACTTTACATGGACAGACGGACGGACGGCCGGACGGACAGACATCGTTAAATCGACTCAGCTACTGATTCTGAGTCGATCGGTATACTTTAAGGTGGGTCTAGCTGTGTTATTTTCAGGTGTTACAAACATCTGCCGTGAAACAAACTTATAATACCCTGTACCACAGTGTGGTGTAGGGTATAAATACATATGTTCAGTTTCACATTTCGACAAGTTTTCATCTCTATAGTATACTCAAGGCAGAATCCGCTACTTCTGATAATATATGTATATAATCGGTTTGCCATTTATATGATGCTAAAAGTATTGCAGAGATTATAATATTATATCATAAATGAAATTGGAACAATTACCTATTATAAATATAAATATGAAGTGTTTAAAATAAAATTTTCAAATAAATCTTAATTTAATTGGAATATGGTTACATATTGAATTTGCACTACGCTTATTTTACGTCATCTAACAAAATGTTGAGCATTATTTATGCATTTTTATTAAAAAAGAAAAACCGAAAACAACCGGTTCACCGGTTTTTTATTTTCGGTTAAACCGAAAACCGGTTTTAGAGTTAACTTAATTTTCGAAGAAACCGAAAACCGTATTTTCAAAATAACCGGTTTTTGATCACCCTAATCGTAACGTAAATTAATGCATATGCAGAACTTGCTCGCTCGTACCTTTTAATCTAGATACTGGTTTAAAAATACATATTTTAAATGTTCAGATGTTTATCTATTGTCATTAAATTATCCGTAATCAGATTTTGTGATTTTTTATCGATCTCGTTACATCTGAGAAAATCAGTGGAACAAGTTTCTAAAATTTGTGTAAAGAAAAAACTTAACCGTAGCTATTTTAAATGTTGGTTTTTCATCATTAATTAATATAAAACAATGTGATTAGTCACAAAAGCTCAGCAACGGGAGAGTATGATATCGGACCACATGTTTGGATAGAACACCTCAAAATAAGAATAAAAACGGTAGTAAGTTCAGCCGGGCCGAATCTTATATACCCTCCACCATGATTTGCAGGAAGTGGAAAATAATTAAATCATGGAGCTACATATTTGGTTCATTTTGTAACGAATTCTTTTACAAATAAAAAGAAACCTGCAAAGTTTCAGCAAAATTGGTTAGAAAATGTGTAATCTATGGCTTAACTAAAGATATTTTAGAGCGACCTCTACACGGGGACTATATCAAAACGTAGACCGTTATGCAAAATTTTCGTTGTGCATAATTTTAGCACATATGTATAATAAAACACAAACTGCAAAATCTACTGGAAAATGTGGTATTTATGGCTTAAATAAGAATATTTAAGAGTGACCTCATGGGAACTGTTTTTTTTGGTAATTTTTATTGTGATGAATTATTGTAAATTATTATTAATATACAAACATAAAAGTTTCAGCTAAATTGCTTAGAAAATGAGGATAAAGAAGCATATTTGGAATCGACTTCTATAAGGGAGGTATGAGGGCGGTCTCAAAATTAGCCAACCTAACAAAGAAAACGCAACAAATTTGGGAAAATTGTTTATTTCTCAACAACTCGATATACTTTTTCCAGCAATTTTCAATAGCTGCGATATCCTGTTAATAGTAAGAATTGTTTAGCTGCTAAAAATAGCTATAAACGGGAACTTCCACCTTTTCATAGCTGGCAAACATTTTACCGCCGAGCCATTTTTTCAATTTTGGAAACAACAAATAATCTGTGGGAGCTAAATCTGATGAATAAGGTGCAGGTGCTGAAGCAATTCCAACTTAAATTCGTTGATTTTGGCCATAGTAAGATTCGGTGCTTTAACTGGTGCATTGCCTTGATTGTGAGCAAACGCGGCTCCCGTCATGCGCACAGATTTCTCATCAAAAAATTTTCCTTCAATATGCGATGAATATCACTTTTTGAAATGGCTATGACTTCAGCTATCTCACAAAACTTTAATCCACAGTCATCCAACAGCATTTTGTGGATTTTGATAACCATTTCTGTCGTCGACCACCTCAATTGGTCGACCACTACGGTGTTCGTCTTGGCAACGCGTACGGCGCCATTTAAACTCTGCCACCCAATACCCTAAAGTCGAATCTAGCGCGGTTTTAATATTGGTTGGACTAAGACCTTTCATATACCGACGACCAATTTTTTCCTCAATCTTTTAAAGAAAATAACAAAAATCGCAAAAATATTGTTTATAATTTTTATTCTCCGAATTAAAATTTTTTTAATTTTTTTTCTCAAATGAAAGCTTATGCCAATGCCTTTAAGAGCTTTGTGATCCATAAGTGGGACGGGACCTGTTTATCTAACAAAATAAAGATAAACCTCTAAAAAATAGCATACCATTTATCGTAATTGATTCTGGAAAGCTTTAAATAATCCAGAATTAAGTAGCCTTCTTCTAATATAATTTGTTCATACCATCAGCGGTTTCAAATATATCTTACAAGATATTGCGAAAAAATCAAATTTTTTGAAGAAATTTTATTACTTGTTTTAATTAAAACCTCTTAAACCATCGAGAAATTCACAATTATTATATTATATTTTATCATTCTGAAGAAAATCGTATAATTTCAAAAGTTGTTGCTAATTAAGTAAGTCTACAAACATAAAAGGAGAAAATCTTTAAAGTTATAAGTACAAAATCTATAAATTTTTAGTTATCGATAACTCAAAAATTATCTATTCCACGCAAATACACTTTAGTCCGCTAAGCCGTCTTTAGACATATCCCAGAGGAGAAAATCTTTAACCACGACAGAAGGTCGACCAGGTCTGAAATGTTTATCTAAACAAACAAAAAATGTAATTATTGCATACGTAACGTACTTATAAACACAATTGAACTGTTGTGTCATTTTTATCGATCTTACTAATCGACAAGGTAAGGTAAGAAGAAAAATTAGAAGTCACGTTATTGATATATCGCGTAGTTATCGATTTATCATATGTTAATGTCTGAAAAAATCGAAAAAAATATTGCATGTTTGTAAAATGAACTCAATATGAAATAAAACGGAAAAAATAAAATGTTTCGATAACTTCCTTACGTATCGAATATTGAAATTGAAAATATTTTTTTTTTACGTTTATGAAGATTTTGTTTTTATTTGAATATCCAATTCTTATAAATTGTAGAACTCGATCTTGACTACTAAAGATTTTTTTCTATTATCGAATTATGGGAATTGAAAATATCGACTCTTCTTTTTTCAACTATTTTAATTAGCATACATTTTGTAAGATTACAATAACAAAAAGATCGATAACAAAAAAGTTATCGATAACAAAAAGTTATCGATAACAAAAAGTTATCGATAACAAAAAGTTATCGATAACAAAAAGTTATTGGTAACAAAAAAGTTATCGATAACAAAAAGTTATCGATAACAAAAAAGTTATCGATAAACAAAAAGTTATCGATAACAAAAAAGTTATCGATAAACAAAAAGTTTGCGATAAAAAAAGTTATCGAGAACAAAAAGTTTGCGATGACTACAAGTTATCGAGCACAAAAAATTATCGATAACAAAAAAGTTTTCGTTTTTTTTCTGATTTTTTTATTCTAAATTTAGTTTTAAGATCATTTTGGACCATTCGGTTATTTAAATCTCCCTCGCGATTTATTTTACAGATTTATGTATACAGATCATGTTCAAATTTGTTCTTTGCAATTAATATAAATATAATGACAATAACATCAGGTGTACATAAAAATACATAACGCACTCTGTCATCACTCTTCTCCCCAAATGATTCCTGCAATCCAAGATTGATTGATTCAATGTTTTGCATACAGATTTCCCGTTGATATTTTTCCCCCATCCTAATCTGAAAGTGAAAAACCCACAAAACTCATTTAGCTTTTTTTTTTAAATGTCAACTTAATCGCGAATATGAATAAATTAAATTACATGTGAATAAATAAGTTCATTTCGTTTTCTCGTTCAAAATGCAAATGTCCACTCGTGGAAAACATGCGCCACTGTTTATTTATGGAAATGTCAAAGAGTCATTATCAAATAAGCCAAATGGGACGGCAGAGGGACTGCACATGAATGAATTCGTCGCATTCGCATTATAGATTTTGTAGTATTTGTATTCTACACGAGTGAAAATGTTATAGAATAATGCAGTATGAACAGAAAACTAACAACCAATTTTTAAAAATCTAAAAGGTCTTTGTAATAAACATGCTTAATTTATTGTTTTAACTACATTCTCTGGACAATAACATTTTACCTATTTACATCCATTATAAACGGAAATTAATTTGAATGAACATGTCATATTCAGAATTATATTGAGAGTGGAAAGGATTTACACAAAGTTGTTCATGTCAGCTTTTCTTTGGAGTCCCAAGATTTAAATATATTGGATTATTATAATGAGTTTTTTTCAATAACACTTTGTGTACACTATAATGTGTCATAAAAAGTGTGATCATTTCTGACAAAGATACCACATATTGCCCAATTTTTGATATGTGACTATTTTTTCAGGGGTAACGAGATGATCTATGACAATATTTTGGAAATTCTTTATCATTATATGGTTTCCGTGATCATGCTGCGGTAATAATTTATCACAACATTGTTCCCGTGACCATGTTGTGGTTATAATTTTCCATAATATTTTCCGTTGTGGTAATAATTTACCATAATGCAGAGATTTATATATAGCCCCAGTATATAAGTATATCCAGTATATAACTATAAGTATATCCAGTTTATCCATAAAAAGTGTGATCATTTCTGACAAAGATACCACATATTGCCCAATTTTTGATATGTGACTATTTTTTCAGGGGTAACGAGATGATCTATGACAATATTTTGGAAATTCTTTATCATTATATGGTTTCCATGATCATGCTGCGGTAATAATTTATCACAACATTGTTCCCGTGACCATGTTGTGGTTATAATTTTCCATAATATTTTCCGTTGTGGTAATAATTTACCATAATGCAGAGATTTAGATATAGCCCCAGTATATAAGTATATCCAGTATATAACTATAAGTATATCCAGTTTTTGGATCTAAACGCTTTATGATACAAATTTTTATCATTACAAAAACAACATTAATAAAACTTGAAAATATTTCTTCCAATGCTGCTCTGATAAGGTTGTGTACACTGAAAAAAAATTTGTCATAAAATTAAAGAAATGCATCAAAGACGTCCTTAGAAAAAATGCTTAAAATTAAGTAAATTGCCTAAAATTATTGAAATTATCTATATTTTTCAGTGTAGGTACCACATACTCGACTCCGCCCGACTTTAGCTCTACCTTACTGGTTTTATAACATACTTCGTATCTTACAGTTCAATGATCGAGTTGCAATAGAAAATATGAATTTTATTTTAAAATAATAATACAATATATAGAACAATTACTTTATATAACATATTTAAATAAAATTTTGTTTTTCTTTATTTCCAGGTGAGTGTTCAAAAAAATCGATATATTTGATCTGAAATTATGTTCAAGGTAATCAATCTAAAACTAATTCCAAATTATTTGTGTCCAAGAATGATAAAAATTATGCTGAATTTATTGATATTCTTAAATACGGCTAAAAAAATAGGAAGTACTATTTTCAGCCTATTCAACATTAGGTTTTACTCAATTCTGAGAATTGGACGTGAAAGTAACCCCAAAAATCCGTCAAGTTGGCTCAATTAATAATTTAATGGCCATAAGATTTTTTTGCTCAAGGTGATTTTTTTTTGCATTTTTTCTATATTTTTTTTCTCAGTATACCGTACGGGATATCTCTTTTGTGTCTGAAGGAAAGTTGTAGATATTGAATAGGAGAAAAAATGCTAAACAAACCCCTAAAAAAGGTCCATCCATTGCCTTAAAAACTCAAAAGTGCCCACAGAGTCATAAAATATCTGTCGGCAAAATATTGAAAAATACGTATACATACGAACATTATAAAACAGAACAGAACATTTTTGCGATTTTTAAGGCACGGGATGTACTTTTTTCCGGTAGGTTTGTTCCGCATTTTTCCTCCTATTCAATATCTACAACTTTGCTTCAGACACAAGAGAGAAAAAAATATAGAAATAGTGCTAAAAATCCACCTTGAGCAAAAATGTTCGTATGTCCATTAATTTATTAATTATATTATTTTTGGGGCTACTTTTACGTCCAATTCTCAGAATTGATTCCCATATCAATGAGCTGAAAAATGCTGTACTGTGTTATGCAATTTGTGACGTAGTCCCTGGATAAAGCGGAAGAGTCACTCCCTTTGGGGGGTAAATGGGGGCAAAAGTGATAAATGTGGTACTACCCTCAAATTAGAATGGCTATAACTGAAATTGTAAAGTTTGGTGTGATTGTTTGTATCCGTTGAGACGTAGATTGTGGACAGTAATCGATTTTCCGAAAATTCGTACATTTAGAGGCTTAAATGAGGCACAATGGGCTCAAAAGGATCGATATATTACCAACTCCAAATCCAAACGGCGGTAGAGCTAAAAACTTGAAATTTCGTGTGATGCTTTGCGTAAGAAGACATTGAACTTAACTTGAAAATTTGCTTTCGTTCGCATGCCAGACGATAAACAGCTGATTTGGGTTTCACTAACTACCATCAGAACGACAAGTCGCACGATAATGAACTCGTACGATAACGTAATCATTTCAGTGCAAATTTTGCTTTCTCTATATCTTGCTGTCATCAGGGCGAACACCAATGTCAGTTCGTGTCATTATGTTTTTTCTTTGTCAACTGATAGGAACATAGGAACAATGACAAAAAACCTTACTGGGAGAACAAATAGTTAAATATTAACATAATTATGGTAAAACCAATTAAATAATAATACAATTGTATACATATTTAATCATAAAGAAGTCATCTATTTTTCAACCATCGTGTATTGGATAGTAGTTGTGACACAAAATTGATGTGCAAGTCCCATTTATCAAAATAAATATAAACATCTAAAAAATAGACTTTGAACCACATACTCGAGAAAAACGTCTACTAATAACCACATCAGCGGCTGCAAAGATTTCTAACAAGATAATGCGAAAAACCAATTTTTTTTTTGAGATAGATAAGAAAACAATTGTTCTGTATGGTCCTAAAATAAATTAAAAATTAAAAAGGGTGACGTGACGCGACAAAAATGTAATTTGTTTTTTTTTTTCTTGCAAAAACGAAAAAACCTGCTAATTGCGCCGGAATTTTTAGATTTTTTTAAATATAATATGGATTGTTGCGTGCTTGCTTTTATTCGGTCTGCAAATTTTTGTGATTCTAAATAGGATACTCTCCCGGCTTCAAGACCATTTTGTTTCTATATTATTATAGAAACAAGTATTTTATACATGGCGGTGTATAAATATGTATTAAAAATTGGCAGCACACATACTGGATCATGATTTCTGAGCCGTGACACTCGTTATCAACAGTTCTGCTGCAATTGTATGGGAGATACGGAGCTCTATATGGTTGACATCAACACGCAAGCGAATGAGAAATCTTTGTGAAACCACACTTCTCCAAAATCTTCCAAAAACAATTGTTAACCAAAGTTAATACAAAACACCAGCCATGTCCAATGATAAGCAAATTTTGCTCCATCAAATGGAAAATTACCACACTATGCAGAAAAGCTTTTATGGTTTTTGACTGCACTAATATGGATTATTAATTTATTTTCCAATTTGCCGAATTAACAACTTTTGTGGGATTTTCTTTGACAACCCATTTTGTGAAACGTGACGTAACAACTTCACGTGATGTGACATAAATTTCCATTCTAAAACTTTATATTTTTTTTAATTGTGTGAAATAAAAAATATTATGTGGTGACTTTATTTTTGTAACCCACACTACACTGTGTTACAAGGTATTATTAAAAATTACATTAATTTTAAGAAATAACTGCAACATCTGTCTGAAAGAAGTAAATATTTAAGAGAAAAGTTATAAAAAAAATGTAAAACACGCATTTATTCAAATTTTCAGTCCGTTTGTTCAACGTGGTGAATAAGATATGTTTTAGCATTCTTATATTATTCAGATTTAGGTACTATTTTTTGGTAATACAATACAGAACGATATTTTTGCCAACTTTTTATTTTTTGATCATGGCGGACTTTTCTGTAGAAATGCCCATATATAAAAAATCGAATAAAAATTTCAATAAAAAATATTTTTCCAAATGTAATATTTTGTAGTCTACCTTCGTTATATAGGATTATGCGAATGTGTGTCTCGGCTCTGGTAAGAAACTCATAAGGTGTTGTGGTAGGTAGGCTTATATCACACGCTCTCTATGCAACATAGTATTGCATTCGATTCATATCACCATCCTGACCCACCCCGTTCGTGCAGCAAAGGTCGGTGTCTCAGGCCCATGAAAAATACCAAATAAAATATGTGGCTTCGTGTTGATTAAATAACCAAGAAATGCGTCGTACCAAAAAATGCACCAGACTTTTGCCCTCCACACCACCGCATTCTTCAGTCCCTCACCTGGCACCACGGCCATTTTACCTCCTCCTCATTGCCGTGTTGTTATTTAGTACAAATATTTACAATATAATAATTTATGTATTTATTTATTTTCACCGCTGCGCCGCGTTGTTTATATTCTCTTAGCGTTTTTGTGAAGCTTTAAATGTTCTTCGGGCGGTTAGGGTTTCACCAAACGACCAACCGACCGACCGCGCTCTACAAAAAAATAAACAAAGCCAAAGTGTGTGTATTTAATTTTGTTTCTATTTGACTTTGTTTTGATTCTATACCAAAAACTAATTACATTACGACCAAAATACAATTATTCGAAGTCGTCGACGGTCGTCGTAGTTGTGGTCGTGGTCGTCATATCGGCCATAAAATAATGGTCTGCCGCCCAGCTATTACGAACGCGCTTTAGTTGAAAAGTCTGGTTAAGGTAAATTGATTTTTTTGTTGTGTGTTTATTTTATGTTTAGCTTTTTTCTACTCCTCCTCCTCCCCAAAAATTATAAATTATGAAGATAAGTCATCCCGAGAACTGTCAAAATCTATCAGTTACGGACGAATAGGAATGAAATGTCACACGCGAAAAAACACTTTTCCGCGAAGGTGATTTCAACTTTTTTTGCACTAATCGATTGATATTAATTTTTTAATTGTGACAATTACAAAAAATTCGGGAAAATCGGTCCGAAATCCGCGGAAAACCTCACTCTTTGAAGTCCTACTCGTTGAAATTTTTATTCGTTCGTATCTGATAACTTACTCGCTCCGGGATGACATATCTTATTATTCATTATTTTTGCTCCTCCCCATCCTTCTCACTCGATTTTTTGTTATTGTTTTCTATTTTTTCATAATTCATTTGTTGTCTATTTTCATTTCATTATTTGGTATTATTTAGTTTAGATTTTGGTGTTTTGTGTGTTCTGCGTTCTGCCCCGCAGACACTAGACCAGACCAGACCTGACCGTTCAACTAAACCAACTGTCGAGCCATCGAACCCGACCAGGCAAAGTGAATAATTATCATAATTGGTTTTGATGGTGGTGTTGCAGTTGTCTGACGGACAGCCAGCTAGCTAGCCACGGACCATTAAGGAATTGACCAAGACATCTACGAAACAAAGAAGGCAAGAACCTTCCAAAAGCACAAAATTAAAAAATTAAAAAATAATAATGATTAGAAATCCATAACCATCAACCACATAATGTGAATTTTAATTTCCGGCAATTAATCCAACACCAAATGAGTTAAGAGGAGTACGTACCCCCGATAAAGCAACACTGCACACTTCTGGGCAGCGTCCAAAAATCTTGCGATAATTAAAATGATTTTATTGAAAATTAAATGAAATTAATGATTGGGGCATGTCTTGGAGTATTTGAAAATATTACTTATCATTTTTTGTTTAGCAATGAAAACGACTTTTTTTCATTAACTGGAGTATTTTCCACTAACTGGCGTTTTTACACTAACTGTCGTATTTTCAGTAACTGGCATATTTCCACTAACTTGCGTAATTCCACTAACTAGTAACAATAGTGTTGTTAATGATATGGAAAACAAGTAAGAAAATGTTGGTCGAGTAAACCAACAAAGTATACCCTTAATTTGTGAGCAATGTATTTTTAATATTTTGATAAATCTATAGTACAGGGTTTTCCAACAAGAGGTGTTATTTTGAATCACCCCGTATTTTTGTAGCTGTCACTTTTGACGCTTTTATTCTTTGACATTTGACAAGTAGAAACTACGCCATTACTAAAAATGGAACGACACACGATTGAAATCCGGAATTCTATCGAAAAATCATCTTGACTGATGAGTCCCACTTCCACCTCGGTGGCTACGTCAACAAGCAAAATTATCGCATCTGGGGCTCGGAAAATCCAAGACTTATTGTTGAGAAGCCTCTCCATCCTCAACGTGTGACTGTTTGGTGCGGTTTGTGGTCCGGCGTATCATTGGACATTACTTTTTCGAAAATGAGGTTGGATCAACAGTTACGGTGAATGAATTGCGCTATCGAGAGATGATTAATGATTTTTTATGGTCGGAGTTGGATGGTATTGATCTGGACAACGTTTATTTCAACAGGACGGCGCTACGTGCCACACAAGCAACGAAACCATTGCTCTGTTACCGGAAAAGTTTCCGGACCGTGTTATCTCTCGTTATTGGCCACCGAGATCTTGTGATTTAACACCTTGCGACTTCTTCCTTTGGGGCCACGTGAAAGATAAGGTCTACGCCAACAGCCCAGCGTCGATTCAAGACCTCAAAGATATAATTCGTGAGGCTATCGAGGACATAGGGCAGTCACTTTGCGATTTGGTTATGGAAAATTTCATGAAAAGGATATGGTCCTGTAAGCGTGGTCGTGGTGGCCATTTGGCTGATGTTGTTTTTCATTATTAACGGTATACCTTCCTCTTTATTATGAAATAAACATCCGATCATTTATCTCACAAAATGGAATTTTTCTTTGAATACCAAAATAACACCACTTGTTGGAAAACCCTTTATTTTAAAAATATGAAAACACTCAAATATTGTAGGGAAGTTGTGTTCGAATGAATCTGTTTTATCTCTGTATTGAGTACCAGAAGGGGCTTGACAAACACGCCTATTTTACGCCGAACAGTAGATACCTTTTGTGGGTGGTACCAAAAGGGGCGTGACAAGTATTTGTATGTATTGGTATTAAAGTTATACGCTGTTAAAAGATGCACTGTATGGGAGGTATCCAAAGGGGCTTGACAACTTCGGCAAGTCTTGGGTCCAAAACTCTAACAATGTTTGTAATCAAGGAGACTCCCCAAGGAGGAAAACTAACTAGCTTCGAACATAGCGGTGAATGAAATCCTGCTAGACCTAGAACGTTGTGGCTGCAAGGTCGAGGCATATACGGAGGAGGGAAATCAATTGGGAAATTAGAAAACGTCCTTAGAGACATCCCACAAGAGAAATTGGCTAGATGGGCCAGAAGCAGCGGTTTGGGCGTTTACCCAAACAAGATCGAATTGGTTCTCTTTACTAGGAAGAATAAGTTCCAACATGTGGACCCACATCCTCGGATAAATGGCACAGATCTAGCCTCTTCTAAAAGCGCAAAATTTCTAGGAATAATTCTAGATAGAAAACTGTTATTCAGACTTAACGTACTGGAACGTGTAAGGAAAGCCAACGTCGCCTTATATTCATGCATGAAGGCGGTAGAGTCTCTTTCCTAAAATCGTCCATTGGATATATGTATGTATATAGCAGTATATAGTATGTATATAGTATGTATATAGTATGTATGTAGCTATATAGTATGTATATAGCAGTAGTAGTAGTAGGCATTGTGGTGTGGTAGACAAGAACTGATAAACTATCGATCACCAAACTACTATCAAAGGTTCAATGAACTGCCCGCAGATCAATGTGTAGTGCTACGGCAACCGACCGAGTGGACCAACGGCGTACACTTTCGAGAGGAACTACATCACTACGATAGCCAGAGATGAATGGGTTGGCAGAATATCAGGTAATAGAAACCAAATCCACTTCTATACGGATGGTTCGAAACTTAACGACCAGATACCTGCAGTGTATATCAAGCCGACAAAATTGCAAGTGGCTGAGTCGCAACATAGTGACTAACACTGGCGTTGTCATTTACATTCCTAAATTCGCAAACAGCCCTCGACTGCCGCAGATCTCTTAACGAGATGGCTGAGCAGGTCTACATGCACCTCATGTGGGTGCTAGCCGATGGGCTTGCTGGGAAAGGGACGACATTACAAATTCTCGAAGAACTTGCATATATTGGTGGGCCATTTTCCACATGCAAGCTTCGGCTTAGACAAGAGGCAATCACGCAGTCCAGACAGTGCCATCAATTCTCTGGAGGTCACCTCCCTAAATTCGCAAACAGCCCTCGACTGCCGCAGATCTCTTAGCGAGATGGCTGAGCAGGTCTACATGCACATCATATGGGTGTTTGCCGATGGGCTTGCTGGGAAAGGGGTGACATTACATACGAGGTATGTTCAAAAAATATCGGGAATTTTTAATTTCCGCGGGCTACGTGTATTTGATTTTTGATATTTTTGTAGCGTTATGTTGGTACTCATGCCCCTTGCCTTTGCTGACAAGGCCGGCCATTTTGAATGTTTAATTTCAGAAAATGGATCAAAGAATCTGCATCAAACTTTGTGTGAAAAACAAAATAAAGTGCGCTGACGCATTCCGAATGTTGACTGTGGCATATGATGAAGCTACCTTGGACCAAAGCACAGGGCCGAGAAGATGCGAAGGACGAACAGGGTGCCGGACGCCCGAGCTCACAGTTTTCTTTGATTGCAGGGGCGTGGTGCATTATGAGTTCTTGCCACAAGGTAGTACGGTCAATAAAGAATATTACCTACAAGTTATGCGCAAATTGCGCCAAGCAATCCGCCAAATAACGCCCCTTCATACACATCGTTGCTTGTGCGCGAATATTTGACCAAAACAACACAGTAAAGGTGCCGTAGCCACCGTATTCCCCTGACCTAGCCCCCGGTGACTATTTTTTGTTCCCAAAACTGAAAAGGCCCATGAAAGGACGACGCTACGCCACGATTGAGGAGATAAAGACGAAGGAGGAACTGAACAAGATCACAAAAAATTATTATTTGAAGTGCTTCGAGGATTGAAAAAAACTTTTGTCCTGAGAAGATCATTATATTTCCTCGCACTAAAAAAGACTGAAAAGACTGTACTTTATGCACTGTATTAACAAATGGAACGATCTGCCAAGGAGTAGATGTAGCAGACAGCACAATTTGCCGCCCATTAAGGAGTAATCAAACTGGTAATCTACTAAAGAGTATTTAACTTAACAGATCGTCAACTAAGGAATAGATACCCTAACTGGAAGCCTACTAAGTGGTAAATAACCAAAATGGTCATCTATAAAAATGTAGATAACCCAACAGGTCCTCTACTAAGAAGTAGATAACCTAATAGGTCGTCAGCTAAGAAATAGATAAACTAACCGACCGTTTACTAAAGAGTAAATAACCAAACTGGTCAATTACTAAGGAGTAGATAAGCCAATAGGTCCTCAACTAAGGTGTATTCTATCCCTTTTGTCGTATATTAAAGAGTAGATCATTGATAGGTTCCAATTCAACGGCACTTCATTGCCTGCAGGGCTTGTAATAGAAAACGATACCCAAATACTTCCATGCTTGCTGATTCTTTAATTGTAGGTTCCCCCTAAAAAAATATTTAAAATAACTTTATTTCACTTTGGGTTTTTCGCGGTTGTGAACAAAATCAAGTTACAAATTATAATTAAAATACAATGTTTGCTTTTTGATATCTGTGGGAACCAAAAACTTCAGCGGAACATTAAGTAATTGTGTGACAGACATTTACAATTAGATACAAATGGTAGTCAGTCAGTCAGGCAGACGGTAGCCAACAACTGGATAGCATAGCAAGAAAAAAGTAAATGCACAAAAATACTAATTAAAAGCTGTGCTCACACTACCACCACAATCAGTCAGTTTGTCCGTCTGTCTTCCGTCTGTCTGTTCGTCAGTCAGTTATAATAAATTAGGTAACAAGTAGCAAGTGCAGTGGGACCTCAATAAATAAAAATGCAATTCGAAAAAGAAATAAAATAATGAATAGATGAAACAAGAATGCTTTAATACACTACAGGTCCTTTGATTGAAAATATGGGCATACATTTTACCATTTCATACTAGTGCAAATAAACACTTATAATTCGGTTAAGTGCAATGTGTTTGAGGAATCTACTGTTCTGCAAAAAAATAGACATATTTGTCAAGCCCCTTCTGGTACACCCACACAAATTGACAGATTCGTTCGAGCACAACTTCCCTATAACTTCTCATCGGCAATCATCCAAATCCTTTCATATTCAGTAATTTAGAAACTTCTGCTTTAAAGAATGAACAAAAGGTTTCCATCTTTCTGGCTTCCATATTCCCTTTCTATGCCCAACTAAATCGATTTATTCGACTGAAATTTTCTCACTTGTTTTATTGTCCTTCGGTTGGATTTTCATAATGTTTTTTCTCCTCTTTATCGGGTTTCCTCTGTATCCTGAACTTACATAAAAATGTGCATGTTCGCTCAATTCGCGTATGCGTTCATATTTTCCCAAACCATAAAGAAATAGAAAACGAAATTAAACAACAACAGCAGCAACAAAACAACCAAAAAAGGTAAATGGCGCCTTTATGTAAGTTGTCATAAGTTTAAAATGAAATAATTCTTCATGCAACAACAGCCAAAGCATCGCAAAAAAACTCTTTGTTGTTCAAAAAATTAGGTTTCCGTTTCTGTTTCTATTTCAGTTTCAATTTCTGTCTCAGTATTCAGGTTTTTTTTTCAGATTTTCTGGTTGTCGTTTTCTACAAAAAAAATTAAAAGCGACAAACGTACGAAATTTGAACACAAGTGACACACACATACCCAATTAGTGGCAGTCACTTAGTCACAGAGTGCGTCGAATGTGTGAACACGGAAATTTGAAAATCACAGCCATGCAGCAGTGACAAGCAAGCAAAAACAGAACAGCTCTGATATTGTGTTAACACTAGTTTACAGAATTATCAGAGTAACTGAAAAGGTTATCTATCAACTCTTTAGTTGACGACCAGTTCGGTTATCTACTCCTTAGTTGACGAACAGTTCAGTTATCTACTCCTTAGTTGACGACCATTTGTGTTATTAGTAGAGGACCAGTTTGGTTATTTACTCTTAAGTTGACGACCATTTGTGTTATTAGTAGAGGACCAGTTTGGTTATTTACTCTTAAGTTGACGACCAGTTGTTTTATTACTACCTAATAGAGGACCATCTGGGTAATCTACTCCTTAGTTGACGATTAGTTCGATTATCTGCAACTTACTTGACGACCAGTTCAGTTATCTACTCCTTGTTATCGGTAATCTACTCCTTGATTGACGATTAGTTCGGATATCTTCTCTTTAGTTGACGACCTGTTCGGTTCTCGACTTCTTTGTTGACGACCGATATGGTATTTACTCCTTAGTTAACGATTAGTTAGATTATCTTTTCCTTAGGTGGCCACCATTTGGGTTTGAGAGAAGCAGTTCTGTTAGCAGCTCTTTAGTTGACGACCAGTTCAGGTTGGGTTATCTACATACTCCTTAGTTAACGACAATTTGGGTTATCCCTTAGTAGTGAACCACTTGGGGTATCTACTCTTTAGTTGACGACCAGTTCGGTTATCTACTCCTTAGTTGACGAACAGATCGGTAATCTACTCCTTAGTTGACGATTAGTTCAATTATCTACTTCTTACTTGACGACCATTTGATTTATATACCCCATAGTAGAGGGCCAGTTCGCTTATCTATTTCTTCGTTGACCATTAGTTAGGTCATCTACTCTTTCGTTGACAACCATTTGGGTTATCTACCCCCTAGTGGAGGACCAGTTCGGTAGTCTAATCCTTAGTAGGCGATTATTTTACGACCATTTAGTGGAGGACCAGGTCTGTTATTTACTCCTTATTTGACGATTAGTTCGAATATCTACTCGTTAATTGACGATTATTTCGATTATATACTCCTTAATTAACGACTATTTGAGTTATCTACCACTTAGTAGAGGACCGGTTTGGTTATCTGCTCTTTAGTTGACGACCAGTTGGTTTATAACTCCCTAGTATATGACCAGTTGGTTCATTACTCCCTAGAATAGGACAAGTTTGTTCATTACTCCCTAGTATAAGAACATTTGGGCTATCTATTTATATACCCCTAAGTAGAGGACCATTTGGATTAGTAGAGGGCCTCTTGGGTTATCTACTCTATAGTTGACGCCCAGTTCGATTATATACTCGTGATTTGACGACCAGATCGGTTATGTACTCTTTAGTTGATGATTAGTTCGATTATCTACTCCTTACTTGACGACCATTTTGGTTATCTAGCCCTTAGTAGAGAACCAGTTCGTTTATCTACTCCTAAGTTGACGAATATTTGGGATATCTATCCCCTAATGAAGGACCAGTTCGGTTATCTACTCCGTAGTTGATAATTTGTTAGGTTATCTACTCCTTCGTTGACGACCATTTGGGTTATTTACCCCCTAGTAGAGGACCATTACGGTTGTCTATACTTTAGTTGACGACCAGTTCGGTTATATATTCCATAGCTGCCAATTAGATCGGTTATCTGATATCTTAACCATTAAAGAGGTAGCATAATGACTGAGAATTAATGTTTTGACCAAAGTCGGTATAAATATTTTCTCTGATAGTGAATCTGCTTTCAAAACCCTGTAAACTGTCTTGCTGACTGAACAGTTCAACATTCAACTGATTTGGGTGTCGGGCCACAGGGAACTGTGAAGCAGATGAACTTGCAAGTCTAGGAACTATCTTATGCGCTCCAGGGGAACTGGAACATTTGGGCAGGCCTCTAGCGACCTATAGCGTGATCCATTTTGAGGTTCCCTACTTTTTTAAAGAAAAGAAAAAAAAAAACAGAAAATTCAAATTGAATAGGGAATGTTTATTATCATTAGAAAGAACATTCTTTGGCATTTATTTTTTTAAGATTATATCTATCAAATGTTGGCCGTGGCTAACATGGTCCATCCGTTGAGTCCAATTATCGATGACTCCTCCGACTGGTAACTGGCGAATGACACGCGTGATGTTTTGCTTCAAGGCCTGTATCGAAGCGGGTTTGTCCGCATAAACTTTAGACTTTACATATCCCCACAGGAAAAAGTCTAACGGCGTGATATCACACGATCTTGGTGGCCAATCGACCGGCCCAAAACGTGAAATTATCTGCTCACCGAAGTGTTCTCACAATAAATCCATTGACTGATGCGACGTGTGGGAAGTGAAGCCGTCTTGTTAAAACCAGAGCTTCACTTTTAGGCATCAAATAGTCGGTTATCATGACACGATAACGGTTGCCATTGACGGTTACGTTCTCACCGGCATCATTTTTGAAGAAATATGGACCGATGATTCCATCGACCCACAAACCACACCAAACCGTTGTTTTTTCTGGATGAAGTGGCAGCTCTTGAATCTCTTCAGGTTGCTCTTCGTCCCAAATGCGGCAAATTTGCTTGTTTACATACCCATTGAGCCAGAAATGGGCCTCATCGCTGAACAAAATTTGGCTCGAAAACGTCGGATTTTCTTGGAACTTTTCAAGAGCCCATAGAGCGAAGCGATGTCGCTTGGAAAGGTCGGGCGGCTTCAGTTCTTGCACAAGCTGTATTTTGTATGCTTTCAATTTAAGATCTCGACGTAAAATGCGCCAAAGCGTTCCATACGTCAGTCCGAGTTGCTGCGAACGGCGCTGAATCGACTCTCCACGATCTTCGTGTACACTCTCAGCTACGACTGCTACATTTTCTTTACTGCGTGCTGGACGTGGTCTATTAGGTCGAATATTATCCAATAATGAATGCTGGGTATCAAGATGGGTGATGGTGTTGCGAATAGTACGCTCGTGCACGAAACACACTCCTCACCGAACGTGAATTTTCGTAATAAAGTTGAACGATTTGTAAACGTTGTTCAGGTGTAAGTCTCCATGATGAAATGCCAAAAATAACATGACAGCATGACACGACTCACACGTGATCTATCAAAAAAACGCTATTGAAAAAAGTATCTCTACTTGGATCATCCGTTACAATCTCTTCTTAAGAGATAGTGCTCTTATGGCAACAAATGACTGATGGTCACTAGTCTGAAGTTGCATATATTCCAGGCTAATGGCTATGCCTAAGCTCCGCCGGCATCAACGCCCTGTTTTCGTTATTGAGACCACATCGTATCTGTCATGACGGGTCACTGCCTTATTGGACGGCACGCAGAGAGATGGAAGGTATTGTGTGACGACTTCTGCAGGACTTGGGAGACGAAGAATCGATAGAACACATGTCTGCGCTCCGCTCTCACTAGAATGCGGTATGCAACCCTAGGGTCTCATTTCTTTGGGGAGTTAGCTAACTTGGCTGACGCCAAAATACACCAACATTTGAACTTTTTAAAGCGTTTAAACTGCTTTAAAAAGTTCAAGGAAAACTTATATTTTCCCTTACTTCTATGTGGTAGCATATTGGACTGACTATAGTATAGTCTAAGTTAGCCAGGCATACATGCTGCCACTCTTAACCTAAACATAACACTTTGTTGTCATTTAGTAATAAGAAACATAACCAAATTGAATGTTGAAAATATCAATACTTTACGTATCATACTATAAAAATATAACACAAACTGAAAAAAAACTCTGTAAATCAATGTTTTACTCGTACACCTAGATTCCCCACAGAATTCCGTCCCGTGTGTAAGGTACAGGTAACGTAACGTAACAACAGCGCAATCCCAAAAATACTTCAAACAGTCTATGTAACATGAAAGAGGAGCACATCAAAATGGCAATTGGAAAAACTGTTTCCAAACCGTAAAGAATCACGCACTTGGTTGTCAAGTGATAGACAACAACCACAAAAAAACCCCAGTAGACCCAACAAGGCGAAATTTTGGGTGTTGGGATAGGAAACCAAGCTGAATGAGGTGAAAGGAGGCAGACAGACAAGCCGAAACAAAAAGTGGTTACTAAAAATAGTTTCATTTTGTTGCATAACTTCAGTTTTTTCATTTTTTTTATTGGGGGAGAGAGCTCTCTACACCCCCTTTGGGGGGTTTTTCTGCGTTGCGGTTTTTGAATTTGAAACCGAAATAGAGGAGTCGTCTCTGAGTCAGTAGGCCTTTAATAAAGAGGTACGAGTATATGTAATATGTATGTAGAAGCACATCAACCCAGAGGGCTCACGTAATAGACAGTGTTTAAAGCATTTCCTATGTTATGGGTCTTTGTAAAAACAGTGATTTTTAGTAAAGCTACGAGTACTAATCGAGTGTTGTTGTCGGTTTCTTTCATACGAGTAGTTTGTCCTTTTTTATATAAATAGGAGGTGGCATAAATAGTTTATTAGAGCGTCTCAAAAAGAAAAGATGAAACATTTTTAAACAAAATAAGAAAAGGTTTAAGTTTATTTGTAAATTTCCACGAATTTAGAATAAACGAATAGACTTGACACTGATCTATTCTGAGAATGGGACACTAAACGATTTTCTAACTTTGTCATTACTTGAAATATTGATCACAGACCCCACGTGCATTCGATTAGCTTTTTTTATGTTGACACACTTGTCTCGAACATATGCTCTTAGATGAGTTTGTTTCTGAGAGACATAACAGATAGACGAGTTCTGCTTGTTCGGCGATTATCTGTCGTAATTATGCCTCATCAACCGTATTCGACATATTTGGCCTCCTGCGATCTTTTCTGTTGCCAAAATTCCTATACAAACTAAGCTTAACTAAGAACATATGATCGAGGCAAGTAATCTAATGCACATAGCCCGATAAATTTCAAAATTCGCCTTTTCTATTGTACATGCCTCGTATATACCGGGGCTATATCTAAGCCTGAACCGGCTGTGTGGGTCTTAGGATTAAGAAACTCTGCCCTGCTAAATTTAAAATTGATTATAAAATAAAAGAATAGTGTATAACTGTTTTGTAGTTTCGAGAAAATTACATTCAAGCCGTGTAAATAGGGATTTGTAAAGATGACAGCTGATCAGCTCTCATTCACAATAGACATTCAAGTCAGGGTTGCCCCTATTCAGGACTTGATTAGTGCTTCTATAGCACTAAAAGTTCAAATTGGGGGTAGAATATATATTAGACTATACGTAAATTTGAACCGAGTCTCTTCAAATTCGGCAAAGTGGATCGCTGTACCAAGAAACTCTTTTCAAAATCTCAAAATGTCAAAATGATTGAGTGTAAAATACAGAAGGTCAAATCGGAAAGAACATACATATGAGGTCTTTATGGAAATCTGATTCGATTTTCTTTAAACTAGGCAATGTGGATCAAGAAACTCCACCCTGCTAAATTTCAAAATGATTGAATCTGAAATACTGCTTAAATAGCGCAAAAGGCCAAATCGGAGGAAACGCCTAGATACATATGTATATGGAGGATAGAGACATATATAATCAGAACCGATTTTTACCAGTTTCAATAGGGTTCTTCCCAGGTGTCAAAGAGTCCTTACTCAGCAATATCGGGGAGAAATTGCGACCTGCATTTAACGAAAAATTTAAAATGAACAGACAGACATGTTTAAATCGACTCGGCTAGTGATTCTGAGTCGAGCGGTATATTTTATCGTGGGTCTTGCTGTAGTTACATACATCTGCCACAAAACAAACTAATAATACCCTGTATCACAGTGTGGTGTAGGGTATAAATTTCTTTTATAATTTTCCAAAGAATTCGATTTAAACATCTTATAAAGTGCTCCCCCTACATCATTTCTTAATTTTGAAAGAAAAGTATGTCTTTTAACCTTAAACCTTAAAAATATGTACAAGTTTTTGTTCAAGTGGGACGGACGCATAACTTAAAGCCGGAAACAGTTTGAAAATATGCTAAATGATTAAAAAATATATATAAACTGCATATAAGAATATTCAAATTAAATATAAAAATATTTAAATTGAATATACATGTAAATATCTTTAATAATTTTCCCGCAGAATTTAATTCCCAAAAGTTCTGCTTAAACAACACCACCTACAAGCTTCTTCATTTGAATATCGCACACCGGCCGGTTGGTTAGTGTTACTACACTCAGCTTCAGTTAATTGGGACAGGTCACCACCTAAAATAGAGGTCATATTTTGCTGGTGTCATGAGAGTGGAAGTGGACGTGGAAGTGAAATAAGAATCAACGGAATTAGCATTCGTGATCGCATGCAAAGTGGTAGTTTAAAGTTTTCTAGGTGCTGCCACCACTTGGCATCTGTTGTCTTCGTCGTTCTGTTATCATCGTTTGCTTGTGGGGGGGTCTCTAAATGTGACACCACAATAACAAGCGAGAGTATCTTTGCAAGTAGCTGCGGAAGGGACAATGTTTCAGAATAATTAACATTTACTTGGAAATTTATGTGAACACCAGCATTGTTTGTCGCAGAAGAAAATGTGTGTATATTATTTTTAAATCTATTATATTATATGAATATGAGTTGGAAACGGCAATGACGACTCCTTTAGAAATATGAAAATTATAAAAACTGTAAGAAAATAAACAATATGGAAATAGTTTTAATTGTCGAGGGGGTCGCGGAGGATAGCCTTGTGGCTTTGTGGTTTACCTGCATAGATCTTTATTTATTGTATACAAATAATAATGCGGGAATTGACATTTAGCGTATACTAACTCGAACATCTGCCATGTGGTGATGATCGCTGAATAACTCTGGAACTAATTTGGAAAGTGGGCAGTATTTGTTGGCATTGTTGCGGTGACCCTGTTATTCCTATACATTTTTTTGGTTGACACAACTGGTCAGTTGCTAGATAAAATGCGGTGCATGCCACCCTCTACACTACCGTAAAAATATGCTGTCACGTCTTAGTACTCACATTCTTTTTTTTTTTCTTAATTATAATTATAACCGACTGCTTCTTGATTTCATTATTAGCAAATTTTAAAGATCCTTATTATAAGCAATATTTCATTTTTGTTGAAATTTTTGATTCTCTGTTTGTGGAGGGTTGGTTCAATACATTAGGTGTGTTTTCGTTACACCATAGGTGCTTAATTTGTATGGAGAGCTAAGCACTATTAGATCCCGATGAAATTTGGTGCTTGTGTTCCTGCCTTAATCGAGTATGGAGTTGCCAGATTGGGCATCCTATATTTCGCAGTATTCTTGTGAATTAACGGGAAGAAGAACAAAAATGGAAAATTATTTTAATATTTTCAAAAAGAGTGTAAACAATTGAACATAGAACAGTAAATTTATGTTTTATAAATACATTTCAAGAATTATTTGTCTTTTTCGCACTGTTCTTTCTTTGCAACTCATGACACCATTGCTACCAGACAGAGGAAATCCACCACTAACTGCTTATGCGCCAGAAAGTGGAAGTCAGTTGTTTTCGTTGCAAAGTGCTAAACTGAAATCGCTAGCTTGCAACGAAAAAATGCCTATTATATCAATATTTGCAAAAGAGTGTAAACAATTGAACATAAAATAGTAAATTTATGTTTTATAAATACATTGTTACCAGGTAGTAAAAATCCACCACTAACTGCTTATGCGCCAGTTAGTGGAAGTCAGTTGTTTTCGTTGCAAAGTGCTAAACTAAAATCGATAGCTTGTAACGAAAACATGGCTAATATGATGTGCGGTTGATTAGTTTTATGTGACAGCATTACGTTACGAACTAACTATATTATTATTGGCTGTCATTCACAATAGACATCCAAATCAGGGTTGCCCCTATTCACTGTGAACAGCGTAGATACCCCACCACTTTTTAAGTACAATTTGCTTAACAAATAACACATTAAAAATCTAAGGACAATGTTTGAGTAAATTTTAATTGTACAGGGTGGCTGATATGTATTGCAACCAACTTCAGGTTGCTATCATTTCTAAACCGCTAGTCTGATAGCTGACAGATTTATTTCAGTGACAGTTCATTTTATTGTTTACAAGCTTACAAAAGCATTTTGATCTATTGCATTCAGAAAAGAGTTATTCGTGATGGAATTCAAGCGTGATAGTGTGATTGATTTGTATTTGGGTGGAAAAACACAAGTGGCTATCGTTAGAGCCGTCCAGCATTTAAATGTGAATAAATCTTTTGTTTCTCGTACCATTGCACTTTACCGTGATACTGGCAGTGTTGCATCGTGTCCACAAAGTGGACGAAAAAAAACGGCAACAACACCAGAAATGATCCGAAAAGTGAAGGCCAGATTTGATCGAAATCCACGCCGCAGTGGTAGAAAAATTGCTCGTGAGCTGAACATATCGCGAGAACGGATACAACACATATTAAAAAATGAGCTTGGACTAAAGCCATTGAAGTTCCAAAAAGTGCAAGAGCTCACCGATGCACAAAAAAAAGTTACACTGGAAAGAGCCAAGGAGTTGTTTCGCTTGCACGAAAGTGACCAGTTACCGAATTTGGTTTTCTCCCATTCCAAATTGAGCAGTTTGTGAACAAACAAAATGATCGGGTTTACTTGCCAAAGAGGTCAGCTGAAAATTTACACCTTCGATTGGCCACCAGAACTCAAGCGCCGCCGATGGTAATGGTGTGGGCCGCCGTAACGGCCGATGGTCGCTCCCCGCTCGTATTCATCGACCATGGGGTCAAAATAAATGCTGAATATTATCGGGAAAATGTCCTAAAGACAGTATTGAAGCCCTGGGCAGACAAACATTACGGCGCAGACCATGGACATTCCAACAGGACTCCGCACCAACGCACTCAGCACGCGTCAACGAAGAATGACTTAAAAAGGAAGTTCCTCGCTTCATTTCTACCGCACAATGGCCACCAAGATCTCCGGATCTCAATCCGTTGGACTTTTGCGCCTGGTGCATTTTAGAGAGTAAGGTTCGCACTAAAAATACCAAAGTATCGATCATCTCAAGACGGCGCTTCGCCGGGAATGTGCCAAAATACCGCAGAGCCACTTTCGTGCAGCGTGTGATGGCTTTGTCGGCCGTTTGAAGGCCATAATTCGTGCCAAAGGTGGCCAATTCGAACAAATCTAAACTGTTTCTAAAATTTTATGTTATTTCCGACATTTTTTGCTTTTGAACAATAAAATTTAAAAAAAAAAATTACAAATTTAAAAAAAAAAATTACAAAATATAGCGCTTTACTTTGTTGCATTACATATCAGCTTTCTACAAATTAGACCAAGTAGAATTTAAAAATGTTCATGTAAGAAAATTAAAAAAAAAACATGGCGTTCAAAAGATTAGACTCACAGCTTTAATACTTTGTTGCGCATTGAATTATTTAAAACATAAAAAGGCCGTTAAGTTCATCCAGGTCAAATTAATTAGATCAATTTAATTTGTAAGCAAATATTTAAAATAACTCCCAAACTGTCATTGCAGGTCAATTCGTGGAAATTTGTGGTTTCTATAGCGTTAAAATCTCAATTCAGGTGGATCCTTTGTATGGGGGGATATATCAAAAGCGTGGACAATTTGGCAAACCAAACTAAACAAAATATAATTATCAGCTGTTAAATTGGTTATCAAATAAAGCAGTGTTACCAGCTCAGTGTTGCGAAACTGTAAAAAATCACCTTTACATTAATAATTTGTAGAAATAATTGGGCATTTCTATCATATACGGATTGGTAGGTAATGAATAGCAGAATCAATTTGGGTTAAATCCCAAAATCGGAATATATATCTGGCTTGCGGTTTTATAGGACTTAATTCCTTACGGATCATTTAGAATTTGGCTGCAACAGCGCGCGGTGTGTGATATTTTATTGACGGTTCCGGTCGATTTTTGTCTTTGTTTACAGGTTTTGTAATACTTTTATCTGAAATTTGGCAATATTTGAGATATTCTCCTATACAACTTGTTCAGTGAAATGTAATAAAAAAGCAGACGTGCGATAGCTACCCAAGCAATAATTTTCTTCTTATTTGTCCCATCCAAGCAATCATGTTATACCCTCCACCATAGGATGGGGGGTATATTCATTTTGTTACTCCGTTTGTAACACCTCTAAATATTGATCTGAGACCCCATAAAGTATATATATTCTTAATCGTCGTAAAATTCTAAGACGATTTATCCATGTCCGTCTGTCCGCCCGTCTGTTGTAATCACGCTACAATCTATAATACTTGAGCTAGGTGGCTGAAATTTGGTATAGATACTTCTTATAGCTGCAGGTAACTTGGGATTGAAAATGGGCGATATCGGTCCATATTTAGATATAGCTCCCATAAATAGCATCTAACTTGGTGTGATTCCTACTGTTATCTACAATATTTTTTTTGTGTTTTCGGTGTTATTTTCTTTAGGTTTGAGTTATATTGTGAGGTCACATGCTATCCACGCTTTTACTTGTGTTTAATTGGATTCATTTGTTTCATTCGGATAAAAAGGCCAATATTACCTTCATGTTTTTACTGACATTTCTTAAAGCTTTTCCACACAAAAAAAGCAGAACCGTGGCAACCCTATCCAACAGCATTAAGAATGTACGCAGGTTTGGTTCTGAAGTCTGCGTTTTGACGGTGCAACACTCCACACCGTGAACTGGGCTGAGTGTGGTAAATGCGATATTTTCCCAGTTGCGGAGTGTACTAATTTTAAAAACGAAATCAAAACCCATTCATACGGCTGCACCTTTTTTGCAAACTAACTTTAAAATGTGGTTTCAGTATAAAATGTAGGAAACTTGTTATTTTTTTGCAGAAACCAAATCCCCATAAATCGGAAACATTCTGCGCCCTTGAGTTGAGAAGAAAGTTCTTGCTAAATTGCGTAGCATTTAAGCATAATTGTGACCTGTACTTGAATTACAAGCATACATCCACAATCAGACCGATGAACAAAAACCAAACCAATTCAGAAAGAGTTTCACGGTCGATAGGTATATTTAACGATAAGTTGGGCCATCTACTTGAAGGTATTATGAATAATATCAAAAATCAACAGTGTGGTTGTAGGATTCAGAAACATTTTAAACATAATAATAAACAACATTTTTTGGAATTGGTTCATTTACAATTTTTTTCAATAATTGACCAACAATTTTCACATTATCTTTCAAAAGGGCGGAAAACATAACCTACACGGTTGACTTTTTCTGATCGATTAATTTGACACTTCGTTTCTTTCGTTGTTGTCTTATGAGAACAAAAATATTGGCGATAATTAAAGCTTTTTTGTTTACATGCAAAACAAAGTTTACAAAAACCAAAAATTTCAATCGCTTGCCATTGAACTGGCAAAAAAAAGTTACTAAAACAGACGCACAAATTGATTTAAGTCCACTTCCCTCGGACTTTGCCATATGACATTAAGGAAAACATGGCAACATTGGTCACACACAAGCATTGGTAATGACATCTATCTACCTGTCAATATCAGATAAAATATCCATTAGTTAGAAGTGAGTTTTGCCGTGTAAATCATGGCTTTATTAGCATTCGATAACGAAATTGATCGAAAATGACACTTGGTCTTTGTTTTTCCTTCGAATTAAGAATAATTTCTTATTTCAAAGTCATTAACGAACATTTTCACCAAGTCTGTTTATCCTACAGTTATAGCTGTCAGGGTATACGGAATTCATTTTTTTTTTACAAAAAATGTGAAAATGGGGTTAAATGTAAAAAATAAAAACCGTTGGATTTCAATCTAATCGGATAATCCATACAAGTGTGGTAGGTAATTGTCGGCAACTTAAATAATCGTACGTACACTCGCATTACCGATGCAACCAACTATTCCTTTGTTTTTAACAAAACCCCAATCGCCAATCGTGATACGATTGCAGGCCTAATTTTCGAAATTTTCACACTTCCGTTTTGTATGCGTTATCGAATTCTCATCGATTACATGTCATGACGATGATGACCGAGAAAGGCTATAAAATAACGGTGATGATGATGGCGACGGCGTCATTATTATGTGGTGGTAGTTGGTGGTCTCGTATGTCTTGATTTTTATTTTCGATTTTATTTTTAGCCTTATACAAATGTGTCGAATGTCGAACGTGTAATGGTGATTTAACAACGGCTGTTAAATTTAAACTCTGACCCTAAAAACGAAACAAATGATTATCAGGCAAAGTGCCTTGTGTTTTCGTTGTTGTTGTCTTTTTTCATTTTAAGTTTGTTGTATATTATAGCACAAATCATGTCATTTGTTGTTGGTGTTGTTTGCGAGGTTTTGCTGACTTGGTGGAAATAACCAAGCCTTTTTATGGTGTTTTTTGTTGGTCTGGTTTGGTCATTGTTTTTTTCTGTGAGTCTTCCATATCGAACGGAATTGTGTACTGCGCCTATTTTAACCTTTTCAACTTTTCATTTTCGTTTATCTTTATGGACAGTGGTTTTTGGGAAGGAAACAACTTTTTTTTATGTAAAATATGTATGTATCGAAATGGACTTGTTTTTTCCTGCACACCTTTGATATTGTGATTATTGACTCGATGCTCTTAATTTAGTTATACAGTGTAAATAGTGTCCCTGTACAACCTTCTTACGTTACGTGGTTCACTAACTACCTATACATGTAGATGCTCAGCAAAAGAATACAGCTGTTGCTAACTGGAAATGACAGCAATGTCACTTATCATCATTTAGTTTTGACTATACCACTGTGTTTTTGATGGGATCTTAATTTTTTCTCTTTTTTTTTTTGCTGTAAGTGAAGAAATTCATACCAAATGTGTTGGGTTCTTTTCGGTTCAATGTCATATATGGTATGGCGTGGCATACAAAAATAAGAGGAGACAAGCGACCAACATGCAAACACGGCCAACAGTGTTTGCTAAAATTGTTGTAGCCTCTCTTAGTTGGGTTTAGCAGCGCGGTGTCTGAGGTAAGCCCCACCGTCGTATGATTTTTCCCTCGTCACCATTTTTTTTTTATTGTAAAAGGTTTAGTTGCCGTGCCGCCGTGTATGATATGTTTTAAAAGCAATATTTACGATTACCACAGTATCGAAAATACTACAACATCGTATTTTCTGGGCTGTGCGCGATGATGATATATCCATGAAAAACACGTTTGTAATAAATTATATGATACACATAGATATGTACTCGTATGTAGGAACGAGTTTTTGGCTTTTTAGTTGTTATTGTTTTAGTCCCCCAAAAGTGGTTCAAAGACAATAACATTTGAGTTTTATTCTATCTTTTTTGGTCTTTACTTCTTTTTTATGCCATGAAAATGCCAAAGTTGAGATTGATTTCGGAATTAAGGTAAATAAAAATCTATGTCACTGTGAACTAAATTATTTATTAATATGAGTATAATTATAGACGAAATTGATGAAGATCTACAATAGTTTAAGAAGTACTTTTTTGAAATGAAAGAAATTAAATAATTGACATTTATATCGTCCGCATACTACATAAACTGATCCCAAGTTCGTTTTCGATAAATTTTGTCATCGAAATTTATAGTAAAACGGGTCATATCATTACTTTCAATGTATAGAGGACTACATGTTATACAAATTAGTAAAGAAAAACATCGATAAAATATTCAATAAATTATAATCAATAATATAATGAATTTTCAATAATTATAAATGAATTTTCGATAAAAAAATATTAATCGAATCGCAGCAACATTTTACAGGATGAACAATAATTCCGAACCCATAACTTTAAAAATTAAAAAAATACGAAAACCCGAATATTTCAATTAAAAATTTTTGTGTTCGACATTTTTTATATTAATAAATATTATATATAATAATTAATAAATAATCTTCATGTTAACGCACCCTCAAACATTTTTAATGATCTTTCAGTGTCAAAACGTTAGTCGAAGTCAACATTTCCATCATTAATGTAAAGTTCACTTAGGTGCAACGTTTGGAAATCATTAAAAATTAAAATCTGAGTCGGTGGTCACAACTTTAAGAGCGCTTACTCCAATTTTCGGCCGTAATAATCGTCCCACCCGACAGGCTGTGCGTGCTATAGTGGATAAATTTGAATCCAAATTTTCACTTTTGGATGTTTCGTTGCGTTGTTCTCAGAAATTTAGCATCTCTCAAACCACACTGTGGCGTATTTTGCGAAAAGATCTTGGCCTGCATCCTAATAAGATTAAACTGACTCAAGAACTAAATCCACTTGATCATTTGAAACGGCGAAACTTCTCCGATTGGGCTCTGGCAAATGTTATGTCCTTAATGGAAAACCCGGTAGAAGATGCCCTATTCGATAAATTCTATGATATATGGTACCGTGTACATAAGGGGTTTAAATTTCGATAACAAAATTTATCGATAATAACTTATCTTAACATAACACTGTGCTGTCGAAAACATAATTTCTTTGACAAAAATTATTTAAAGGGTTAAAAATTTTTTTATTGTGTAAAATATTTTATATAAGTATTTCGGGTCCTGGCAATACTAGTGTTGCCAGATGCAAACTGGAACTTCCATTGGAATGTGTGACATTTTTAACATAACTTCACTCAGAACGTTTTGTCATTCTTTTGTTTTCAGTGTCTTGAAAAATTTATCTCGATCAAAAAATAGAATTAACTCGTTAATGTTCATGTTGTTGTTATTGTTGTAGCAGCTTGAAGACGCTGAGTTCATAATCCTTAAGTCTTTTTCTATTACAGGCTTCGTTCCGGCATATATCCGATTATCGCGGGAACCTTATGTTGTTTTCATCCACTCAATGTCGTCCGGTTGTAAATTAACATTCGTCTGTTAATTTCAGGGAATGGATGTTATTTGAGTGTTGCCGTTTCTATTCTCCGCTAGAAGCGCTGCATTCCTGTTAATAGTCGTCATGGTGTTATGTCTATTTTTAGCTTCCCTGTTGACTTCGGTGATCAGATGTTGTTGTAGCGGTAGTACGCCCGGTGAGAAACTAGAATTATGATGAAATGTTGATGTTAAATTTTTTCGGTGCCCTGGCTGGGAGTTGAACCCAGCACCTTTGGGTATCCAAGTCTAATGCTCTAACCACTAAGCTACCGAAGGCCATTTAATATTCATGCGATGATTTTCGATTATCGAGACACGAGTGTCTCAATCATCTTGTTTCGACTTTTTATGATAAGGCACAATCAAAAACCACTGTAATCGCTGATACTATGATTTCAGACTTGGACTGTTAGATTGCGGCATCCTTCGGCATTAGTATGACAAGCATCAATAAGAAACTGCATCTTCATTTGGCCGTGAAAAAGATTTGTTCTAGTTTGATCCCACATAATTTGACGAATGCTTTAAAAGGCTCGTGTCGATTGCAGTGTACGTGACGAATCATGGATCTATATATGAGCCCGAAACAAAACAACAATCGACTGTATGGGTCTTTCAAGACGAGCTAAATCCAACAAATATTGTTCGTGGAAGAACACAACCAACTGTTTGCCAACAGTTTTCTAAGAAATGAGGAAAAACAATAAAAGAAATCATTTTGCATCAAGGCAATGCGAGCCCTCACACATCAGCTGAAACAATGGACTATTTGAGCACTCAAGATGTCGAATTGATGGGTCATCCGCGGTACAGCCATGGTTTGGAACCCTACCTCTACTTCTTCTTACATCACATCAAGAAAAAAATGAGTGGTCAACGTTTTTCGATGCCCAAACCAGCTATTGCATCTTTCAAAAACCATGTTTTGGAGGTGTCTCTATCCGAGTGGAAAAAGTGTTTCGAAAATTGGTTTGAGCGCATGCAAAATTGTTTTGATATTCACGGAGAATATTTTGAAAACCATAAAACCATGTCCAATGATAAATGATTGTTTTTTTTATTGCTAGACCCGATATATAAATAGCAACCCTCGTATTCCAGTACTCCTGGAGCGTGTATTGTAGTGCGTAGTCATGCAAATTAATCTGCTTAATATTAATCTTCCCGTGGTCCGGCACCATATTAGGTGAACATTGAACTGTTCAGCCACTTTGTTAAGGGAACTGCGACAGCGAGGGCAGTTTTTGAATTCAGGAATATATTTCCAGGGACAAGATAGCATCCTGACTATCAGAGAAAATGTTGATAACGTTTTTGGTCAGAACGTTAATTTTCAGCCATTTCGCTAACTCTTTCAAAACTAAGTTCTCTGCCTGGCAAAAACACTACTAGCTAGATAGCTAATGTTCCTTAGAAAAGACGCCAAATCCCAACTGGTTGTTGCGTTTGGAACTGGTCTGTAAAGAAGTTAAGGAATCTCCTATTCCCTGGGATTCGACCATTCCATTCTGATCTATCAGGTATAAGAGTGAGATACTTCTTGTCAAAATGTGGTTCAGTCATAGTGTAATCAACATTTCCCGGAAGGTCAGGCATTGTGTCTAGAGTGATATTATTTCTGTAACCATTTACTGACCAGAGTGATGGTTCCCTAAGTCTAATAGCAGTACATGCAGCATATTGACTTGCTATGAAGTGAGCGCCGATTTTAGCCGCGGCTATTTTTTCCACTAGCCGGTGACCTCGCCGATCTTAGCGGCTAAAATCGTCAGAAACGCAGCCGCCGTCCCATAGAAAAAGTCTAAAATATAGGGAAAGTGCTTTTCGATTTAATTCGTTTGATTGCCAATAAAACTTTCCATCAATTTTAATGGTAATAGAAAGATAATTATCAAAAATTTATTTTTAAAGGAAATAATATGATTTTTTCTTTAGTATTGGATTTTATATATAAAAAAATAATAGATTAAAAAATTATTTTTAAAATAAATAGCTAAAAATGATTAGGAAATATAAAAAAAAACAATGGAGAATTACAATATTTCATAACATATAAATCAATACCTTCATTCTAAATTATGCTTAGTCGACTAAGTATGTTTTAATGGTCATCGCATTTCAAAATTCTAAATAGTCAAATGGCTATCATAGAGCCGCCGAGTGGCAATTTTATGTCGGCTTAGACGTCTACCCGCCGCCGATCTAAAACTTTGATAGGCAGCCGCCGCCCACAATTTTGGATCGGCTTCATTCTCTTGCAACAACCCTCATAATCTCCCGAGAAAGAAGAATATTGTGCATGTTGAGGAGACAGAATACAAGCTTGGGACGTTCCCCTGCTTACAAATCTATGGAGGTCACTTGGCCCTAATCTAAATGAAATGATTTAGATAGAAGGTTCTGAATGAACCTACGTATACAGATAGCAACCTGGAGCCGTACTTATAGCGGATTTATGGATTTGTTTTATTGAAGGCCCCCTATATCTAAGAAAGCTTCAATTGCATATTTCTTAACAGAAATAGAATAGAAATAATAAATAGAGAGCTAACTAGATCATGTGGGACGATTTCGGTGGATTTACCCTTTCTGAAGGCATGTTGTTTATTCGAAAGTAGCCAGTGATCAATTTTTGTTGTAAGGAAAACCTATATTAATCTCTCCAGGCTTTTAAGGTTTTAATAGCCCAAAGTATTCAATGCCTCTTCAAGAGTTGCCCGGGTCCAAGAATGTTGAGTCTAAAATGTTCTGTAACCCTGAGAAATCGACCGTTGCAAAGATCTATCCAGGATTTCTTTTGGGCCTTTCTCAACTCTTTTTTGTACTGCTTGAATTCTTCCCTATATGTGTCTCAGTCCTGTCCTAGGGCTAGTGTGGACTTTGTCTTATTAAAGAGCTTCCTGCAGCACTTCCTCAGCGTAACTAATCAAGCCCCCTGGCTTTAGTTTATTTTTGACTTACCCGGAACGCTTTTCGATTAAGTAGTTTTTTTGATATCCGTTGCTTGTTATGTTTGAGTAATGCAATGTTAAATATGATTCGAATAATGACACATGAGCGTGTTAATTTCATGGTCAATATATTCCAACCGCAACACAAACACCCAAAATTTAATCAAAAATATTAAATTATTTATATACTCTGTCATATTTCATTCATATTTGTCATACTAGTGACTTAATTTTTTAGTACATTTAAAATGACATTTCAAATGCATGATGTCAAGGGTTTTTTTTCTGGAATTCCACTACAAATTTGCTAACAGTGGCATGGCACGCTTAGACGAACATTCTGACACAAATCAGTTGGCACAAACCATTTTACAGAAAATCGATGCAACACAACCTCTGTCGGTCACCCTCTGTCGGTCACCCTCTAACGTTTAGTGGGGGCGGTGTGTTGCAATTACATACATACATAGCATACATACATGAACCACTTTGTTCTAACAACCCACCAACTAACCGACCCCAGAGGGTCGTCGATTACGTACCTTCAATGCCATATATGCAATAACTCTGGTGATAACATATAGTACGCGCGCATATCAGTCTGTATTATACGCATACAGATGTTTCACAGGCGCCACAATCTACTGTTTGATGGGAAATTAAATAAAATTATGTGAAATATTTGAATTAAACCGTAGCAACAATAGAGACAACATACATACATACATTGAAACGGCCGCAAGTCCTCAACAATCACACATGTTGTGAGGTGGGGAAAACCCATTGCTGGCTTGGTTGTCACTTTGTTCCGTGAAGCGCTGTGACGCACTGTGATGATGGACATCGCACATACTCGTACAAACATACATATGAGTGTACTAAGAGCGTATGTCATTCAATTAAGTTCTAATTTAATCTTATTTTCTCTTGATGCTGTTGTGTGTGTGGGTGTCTTCAAGAGGGCTCTTGACATTATTCACTAAACCGCACAGAGGCTAAATTTCTCCCAACACACAAACACCCACACTCTTTCGCACTTTCTTCACATGCGGTTCCCTTCTCTCCCTGTAATAAATCGGGGTATTTAATTGCTACTTGACATTATGCAAACTAACGACCCTCGTTATTCTTCATGGGAGGGCGGTGGATTTTGGTGGCTTCAATTGATACGAGTACTTGGCATCGTCTTTACAATAAGTTTCTATTATTATATTTCACTAAACGTGCTGCTCCTATTTCCATAGTTAATTGTTTGTTCCATGGGGGGTGGGTGTAGTGTACGAGTTTCTTCAATTGCCACTTGACATTATTTTTACAACGACCCTCGTTTTGTTTGTTTGTGGGGGAGGGCGTGAGCTCTGGCATTCTTCCCTTTGTATTCTTTCTATCACACACCCACTCACTCACATTTCTTAACGTAAAATGTTCTGTAATTCGATCTGTTGTTGTTGTTCGTGTTGCGAGTAAAACCTCTCGAGTAAAATGCAGTTGTTGTTTTGCTACGGCTCCCAATTGCTTCTTCTTATTCTTGTTCTCTCCTTCAAGTGTAATATTTTAACAGCTGAGTGCATTTGCATACAAATTTTTAGCGAACCGACTTTGAATCCATTTTTCTTCCTTTTTCAAGTTTCGACTTTGCATTCTCGTACTAATTTCAATAGTCTTAAATTGCACCGTGGGCTTTTTTCAGTTAGGGGTCGACTAACATACATAATACTTTTGGAATACAATTCATTAGGAATAACAACAAAATCAGCTGATTTCGGTACGAATTAATCAAGCAGAATCAATACGCTATTTGATTTGCCGACGAACCATTTGATATGACATTACGCTACAGACAATTTAAATGTGATTTTGCAAATATTTTAGATGAACTCCCATTTTAATGATTTCTACATGAGTTTATCTTAAATACAAGTTGAGTTCAGTATTGAAATTTCGATATCCAGTGTTTCGTTGGCGAATGCTGAAACGCATATTACACAAATTAAGAACGAAAAGTGTATGTAATCGATATATCACTTAGATATCTAAGCTATCGAACATTAATTTTAAATATAGATTTTGTTTTATAAAAAACTGTTGAAAAATAAAATTTTTCGATAACTATCTCAGTTATCGAAATCATCTCATAAAATTTTTCGAAAACAGTGGAGTTCCGATTTTCTCCTCTGCGGTACGTCTAAAAATGGCTGCGCGGACCAAAGTGTCTTTGCTTTATATCGATAATTATGAAAGTTATCGATTACTAAGACGGTTGTCGATATCTAAAAACATTATAACATTATCGACATTTTTTCATCTAATTTTCGATTTTGAAACAATTAGGAAGAAAAACTCTATAAATATCGAGTTATCGATAATATGCCCCTTAATTTTGTCTTTTAATTTTGGAAGTGGTCTTTATAAGAAGAAAAGCTCTTCTAAGGCATTACTGTTGTATGGGGGGCTATATTAAATTATGGACTGATTTGCTCCATTTTAAATAGGTATTGTCCCTAGGTTAAGAAATGCCTCTGTACCAATTTTCATTAAGATTGCTTCATATTTGCGACTTGTGTTGTCGTAAAAATTCTGTTCTAAAAAAATTCTAACACTGCGATGTAGTGATAGTGTTCGAAGAACCGTACTTTATCGTAGTGGTAGCGTTCGTCGTGTTTGAAGAACCGTACGTTATCGTAGTGGCAGCGTTCACAAACACGATTTTTTTTATTGTATTCTGTTATTTTTTAATTGTTGTGTTGGTGCACGAAAGAACCGTACAGAACGCTAACGAACCGTTCCTTTGTGTTTTTTTCTGAACTCTGGTGTAGGTATCTATGGAAGTTATCGATTATTAAGATTTTGAAACAATTGGAACAAAAAAACTCGATAAATAAGCGAGATGTCGATAACATGTCCCTTCATTTTTCTTCTAATTTCGAGGTGATCTATCCTAATATGTCGCCTTGCAGATCGTACTCTCACCTCAAATTAACATTTCTTATCGAAATCTTACATTGTTTTCTTTTCATTTATAGAGGACATATTCTATGAACAGAAAATAAAGAAATTGAAAAAGAAATTTCGATAAACATATAGTATTCGAATCAAAAAATTTTATCGAAGTGAAATTTTTGCTCATTAGAGCGTTTCTTTCTAAGGCTGACCGCAGACCCAATTCAAGAAGCAATTTTGTTGTGTGAACGTACAGTGGCTGAAAAGATTTTTCTCATTATAAAGTCAAACCGAAAGCGATAATTTTAGCAAGAGAGCGCGTTGTGAAGCGTTTTTAGCTTATGCTGAGTACAGACGATTGTCAGATCGGCAAACGTTATCAACCCTTTTAAAGTGCTGCAAATATAAGGACAATGACTGATTGTTAATCAAAGGTGAATTGACAGTTCAGACGATTGCAACATTACAATTTCATATATTTACAATATATTTTTTTAAAGATTTATATGCAGGATTGCCAATAAAAATACATTATAGACAGTGTTGCAAATAAAATGTTTTTCTGGCGGTGGCGCCGTTGTCACATGCATTAACTTCGCACATATAACAATCTGCAAATTATCTCGCAATGACTTTTCTGCTAACGTTGCAAAACAAAAATTGTATGTTCACACGGTTGTCACACAGGTTGCATTTTTCCGCCATTTTTCTGGCAATTTTGTCCGATCTGCAAATCGTGCGTACTTACCTTTAGTAATGCTTCTTCAGAACACAAATGCAAGAACTAAAGATCAAAAGCAAACACTGTCAATCTGCTTTATCACTTCAACACATTACTGTATTCTCTATGTATCTTTCTGCAGTCGGTTTGACATGCTGTGGCATGGTTTTAGCAGTGACTTTTAGCAATTTTCGCATTGCATTGCTTCAGCGTGCGGTTTGCCGTCAGCGTAAAATCGAGGATATACTGCAAAAATTTCCAAGTCCGTTTTGATAATTATTTTTTTTATCGAAATTTCCATTTTTCTTTATGGAAATGTCTAATTTTTTTCATTACTAATCAATCTATAATAAATTAATAATTTTTTTTTCAAGATTTAAAAAAAGGTTTTATTAAATTTGTCTATATTATTAGCCTTGTAAATCATGGCCTTAAATTTCGATAACAAATTTGATCGAAGGTGGACATGCGAAAATGCCGACTATATTCACATATTATTGTATCGTCTCTAAATAATAAAAATTTCGATAAACGTGTAAAAAGTCAAATTGAAATTTCAATAACAAATATTTATCGAAGTGTACGTTATGCTCATTAGGCTCAATTAAATCGAGTACACACTGCATAAACTGATCAAATCGCGTTCGATAGATATTTTCTCTTTATAGTGTGTTTCATTTTTGCTATACTAATTTATGGAAGAAATCCTTCTCTACACAGGAAACAATGCCTTGTAAATTATTGTTTTAATTTTCGATAACAACATAACAAAATTTGTCGGAAATTATCATTATATGTTTTATGAAAATAGTCAAAAAATAACATCTGTAAATATTATATTAAATGTTTTCAATATTTAGAATTATAATATCCTAGCGACAAATCAATTTAACGTTAATTTTGATATATCCAATTTGAATTCAAATTAATGATAGTGTGTAATTCACGCCAAAAAAATGTTCAGTGTATATAATACAAACGTCATTTTATTGTTTCGCTAATGTAAACATATGGTATATGGTATATGTGGGATTTTAACAACCAATTATTTCTGTGGTTATTTAAATTCACTAAATTACTAATTTAAATACGAGTTTATGTTCAAAAAAAAAACATTAAGAAAATAATCATTAATTAAAATCATCATTAAAATGTCGTTGACATTAAGTGCTACCTACTACCATTTATATGTTTTCGTTTGGCCTGGTAATCTTGAAAATATATACATATGTAGTAATTTACCATGCACATCAAGTTTTTACTACTGTTTACTGCATAAATTGACCAAGTCCATTTCGATAAATATTTGTTTTATCGAAATTTCAAGTTAATTTGTTTGAGACGGAGAATTTGACTAAATTCGTTATATGAGGAGGCCTGTAGGATAAACTGTCCAATTCCATCCAATTTTAAACCATACATTATTATATAAATTGTATAAAATAATTAATAAAATTTCGATAAACATGTTCTATTTTTGTATCAAAAGGAAAATAAATACGGTTATTTTATTCGAGTTTTTTCCCAAAGTTCATCGATTTTTTCCAGTCCATTTTCCATAAATTTTGATATCGAAATTAAATGTTGCGATAATCGGGTCATATTATTATAAAGATTTAATTTAAAAGAAAATTTTCGATAATGGCCATTATAGTAATTTAAATGCATTATTTGGATGGTAAATCGGGTCATTTTATTATCTTTATAGAGGATGACATATTTTACAAAATAAAAAAGAAACAAATTAATAACAATTTCGATAAGTATTATAAAATATCAATTGAAATTTCGATTCAAAATATTTATAGAAATAGACTTGGTCATTTTATGCAGTATAAATATTATCGATATGTTCTATAAACTAGAAATGAAAAGAAAAAAATTAAATAGCACATAAATATCGAAATGAATTGAAATTTCGATAACAATTATTTGTCGAGATGGACTTGGTCAGTTCATACAGTATTCTTGTTTTGATTTACCATAGGAAACTTGCGTTTAAACAATTATTTATCGAAATGCTTTTCGTCTCCCAGAATATTAACGATATCGTCGGCATACAGCATAAACTGACCAAACCCATTTTCGATACATTTTGTTATTAAAATGTAAAGCCTTGATTTACACTGTAAATTGGATCATATCTCACAATTTATGCAGGAGGTAATTTTCTATAAAAAATGATTAATAAAATTTTCGATAAACATGTACAAATTTGAATTTACATTTCGATAAAAAATATTTATCGAGATGGACTTGGGCAGTTTACATAGTATGTATATTTGGTTTACCATAATAACATGACCAAGTCCATTTGGGAACATTTTGTTACCGAAATTTAAAGGAAAAATGTACACTGTAAATGGGGTCATATTATTACCTTGTTATTTGCTATACATTAGTGTAGAAAATAATTAATTAAAATTTCCATAAATATGTACAAATTTGAGTTGAAATTTCGATAATAAATATGTATCGAGATTAACTTTGACGGATTGACAGATTAACATTAACAAACTAATTTATTTTCGATACATTTTGTTATCGAAGTTTAAAACTATGTAAGGCTCTGTAAATAGGGTTATATTATTACAGAGTTGTCTTTCAATATATAGACGAGTCAATTTTCGATACATTAGTATAGAAAATAATTAATAACAATTTCGATAAACATGTGAAGAATCGAATTGAAATTTCGATAAAAAAATGGACTTGGTCAGTTAATGCATCATACTTGTACTGATTTGCCATAACAAACTAATTTGATTTTCGATAAACTTTTGTTATTGAAATAGAGGAATAAATTTCCATATATTAGTATAGGAAATAATTTTATAAATGTCGATAACATGTAAAAAATTTTATTGAAATTTCGATAAAAATTTTGTTTTTTATCGAAATGGAATTGGTCAGTTTATACATTTCTTGATTTACCAAAAGTTTATGTGCGATACATTGTTATTATCGAAATGTATAACCAAAATTTACACTGCAGATTGGGTCATATCGTTTATATACATTAGTATAGAAAATAATTAATAAACATTTCGATAAACATGTAAAAAATCGAATTAAAATTCCGATAAAAATATCTATCGAAATGGACGTAGTCAGTTTATGCAGTATACTTGTCTTGATTCACCATAATAACCAAGTTTATTTTCGATACATTTTATTATCTAAATGTAAAACCTAAATTCGATAAAAATATTGATCGAAATGAACGTAGTCAGTTTATACAGTATACTTGTCTTGATTTACCATAATAATATAACCAAGTTTATTTTCGATAAAATTGTTATCGAAATGCAAAACCAAAATTTACACTGTAAATTGGCTCATATCACTACATCGTTTTCTTTTAATGTATAGAGAAATACATTAGTGTAGAAAATTATTAATAAAATTTTCGATAAACATGTAAAAATGTCGATAAACATGTACAAAATCTAATTGAAATAATTTTCTTTGTAGGAATGGACTTGGTCAGTTCTGCAGTATACTTGTCGTGATTTCCCATAAAAAACTAACCATGTTAATTTTCGATAAATTTTGTTATCGAAATGTAAAAATGTTAATTGGATCATATCATTACAGCATTTTCTTTCAATGTATAGGGGAATAAATTTTCCATACAGCAGTGTAGAAAATTATTAATAAATATTTCGATAAACATGTTTACAATCTAATTGAAATAATTTTTTTATAGAAATAGACTTGGTCAGTTTATGCAATATTTTCAATAAATTGTGTTATCGAAATATAAAACCAAAAATTTAAACTTTATATTGTGTTAATTCATTGCAACGTTTTCTTTTAAAGTATAGAGGAGTAATTTTTCCATACTTTAGTATAGAAAATAATTAATAAATTATTAAAGAATCTAATTAAAATAATTTTTTTTATCGAAATGGACTTGGTCTGTTTATGCACTTGTATTGATTTACCATAATAAACTAAGAAAGTACATTTTGGATGAATTTTGTTACCGAAATTTAAAGCCAAAAGTTACTCTTTAAATCAAGTCATATCATGTGTATGTAAAAAATCGAAATTTCGATAAATAAAATTATCAAAATAGACTCGGTCAAACTCCAATCTTTTACAAGAGTTTAAAAAACTGTTATTTTCTTCGAAATATTTTTGCCATATTTCTCCGTCTTCGGCCCTCCGTTCAGCGATTTATTTCCATGTTTTGTCTGCATTGCAAGGAAATGGCTTGTGCAGTCGTTTATGAATGAAATTGTAAGACTTCCCCCACTTAGTTAGCAGGGTTTGCTTCCTTCCTGTTCACTCCCTGATTGAATTTCTTTAATTATTTTTTATTCAATTTTTTTTTAAATCAGACTTTTATATTAATTATCTTATCTTCTTTTTTATTACAGCACTGACGGTTCCGAATCGCCCACATTGGCTGAATCCGATGCTGATGGTCATGATAAACCACGCGTTAAATATGGAGAATTAGTTATATTGGGGTAAGTTTAAAAAAAACATTCTCACAAAAAAGAAAAAAATCCCTCAAAAAATGTTGGGTACTTCCATCGAATGACTAAGGCCTACCAACTCATCATCATCAGACTTTATCTCAAGTAGAGTCATAGCATTTGTTGTTTTTTATACATTGTTATCTCCTTATATCTATCCATTCAGTTTGTTCAAACCAAGCTTTATATTATTCTTATTAAATGAGTGTTAATTTGAATTCTATATTACTCACCATCATTTGGTGGTTCGGTTTAATACAAAAATGTAATGATTCAAGCAGAAGATTGTTGACATATGGTTGAATCGGACATACATATGTATCTAATGCAGATGTCAGCTGTGTACGGATAGCCTTGATTTGTGGTGTCACCCTGTGTACATATACATACACATATGAGCCATTCCATATGTTGTGGTACATAAACATACACATATGAGCCATTACATAGCCATTTAAACTAAGATTTTTCATTATCGTGGTAAATGGTATGAATGTAAAGAAGACCTTAAAACATTTCAGGTTTTTGATTTCAAAAGTATTCTTCTAACATATGAAGACTTTGAACTAATATTTTCATGTAAAGCTAAGAATGATAATATTTTTTTTCATTCTTATCTTAATGTACTAGTTTTATTTCATCGCTACATTGGCCACACTTATCACATTCACGTGTAAATCAATCATGTGTTGAGTAACAGCTGATTAGCTGTCAAGCACAAGAGAATTTCGCCATTGTAAACATCAGTTAATAAAAAACTAAAATCTTATTAATGGAATCAAAACCGCTATATTGGCCATACTTATCATAATCAACCATTTTTTGAGTAACAGCTGATTAGATGTCAAGCACATGAGAATTTCGCCATTGTAAACATCAGTTAATAAAAAAATAAAATCTTATTAATGGAATCAAAATTTATGTCTTTATGGCATTTTTTTAAGTCACATCAGACCTTCCCTTCGGAATTCCCCTTTTGTATGGAATAGCTCATATGTTTTATTGAAGTGCACGAACATAAATGCGAGCACAAGTACTAAAGTATACCTTTTCATCATTAGTTCGCTCATTAGTAGCCGGTAAATTGGATTAAGTTCACACAGCAAACAAAGCAAAACACAAAACCCATCGCACAACACATCACACAAACATCTGCATGACTATTTTTAAGTCAAAGAAAACAATCAAATTGCTATAATTGTAAACAATATAAGTATGAGTGTGATGTGGTCGGTCAAGGGAGGGAGATGGAAGAGGGACAAGCAACAATTCAATACTAGATTACAATTTAATTTGGAATTAGCATATATTCGTGAGTTTCGATGCAATGCTGATTGATATTTGTAATACAATTAAATCTTGAGACATTGACATTATTGGAAATGAAATGTACGACCGATGCAATGCCTTTAAATCAAAGAAATTAACCCTGTATAATTTTACATGACATAAATTAAAATATCGCTTGTATACAGGATAAACTGGTGAAGTCGAACAAAAAACAAGTGAAGATGGATTAAGTTCGGCTATGCCGAATCTTATTTACCATCCACCATGGATCGCATGGGAAAGGTTTCGGATACAAATAAAATCATTATACCAAATTTCAGCACAAATCGTTGAAATTTGAGGTTTTTGTGGTGTTACGAAGTTTCAGATGGTCCATCTGTTGAGTCCAATTTTCGATGACTCGTTCGAGCATTTCGACTGGTAACTGGCGAATGACACGCGTGATGTTTTGCTCCAAGGCCTGAATCGAAGCGGGTTTGTCCGCATAAACTTCAGACTTTACATATCACCACAGGAAAAAGTCTAACGGTGTGATATCACACGATCTTGGTGGCCAATCGACCGGCCCAAAACGTGAAATTATCTGCTCACCGAAGTGTTCTCTCAATAAATCCATTGATTGATGCGATGTGTGGGAAGTGGCGCCGTCTTGTAGAAACCAAATGTCTCCGAGATCACGAGCTTCAATTTCAGGCATCAAATAGTCGGTTATCATGGCATGATAACGGTCGCCATTGAAGGTTACGTTCTCACCGGCATAATTTTTGAAGAAATATGGACCGATGATTCCGGTACGTCGGATCGGGAATCAAAATATTGCTCATGGGTGTCAAGGTCGTGGGTCGACTGGAAAGTGTTTTTATGGGATTTAAAAAAAAATGGACTTAGCTCAATTGGCGAACGATTATTTTGATAATAAAACTGAATAATTTGTAAACGTTGATCAGTCGTAAGTCTTTCCATGATGAAATGCCAAGCAATACTTAACAAAAATAACATGACAGAATGACACGACTCACACATGATGTGTCAAAAAAGGCTATAGAAAAAAGCATCTCTAATTAGATTACCCGTTATAAAATTATAAGGTTTTCTTGCAATTGTCTGAACTCTCAATTCACCTTTGCCTAACAATCTGTCATTGTCCGAGCACTTTGACAGGGTTAGTTACCGAATTTGGTTTTCTCCGATGAGAAGCCATTCCAAATTGAGCAGTTCTTGAACAAACAAAATGATCGGGTTTACTTGCCAAAGAGGTCAGCTGAAAATGTACACCATCGATTGGCCACCAGAACTCAAGCGCCGCCGATGGTAATGGTGTGGGCCGCCGTAATGGCCGATGGTCGCTCCCCGCTCGTATTCATCGACCATGGGGTCAAAATAAATGCCGAATATTATCGGGAAAATGTTCTAAAGACAGTATTGACATTCCAACAGGACTCAGGACTCCATGGACATTCCAACAGGACTCAGCACGCGTCAACCAAGAATGGCTTAAAAAGGAGGTTCCTCGCTTCATTTCTACCGCACAATGGCCACCAAGATCTCCGGATCTCAATCCTTTGGACTTTTGCGCCTGGGGCATTTTAGAGAGTAAGGTTCCCACTAAAAAATTCCAAAGTATCGATCATCTCAAGACGGCGCTTCGCCGGGAATGGGCCAAAATACCGCAGAGCCACTTTCGTGCAGCGTGTGATGGCTTTGTCGGCCGTTTGAAGGCCATAATTCGTGCCAAAGGTGGCCAATTCGAACAAATCTAAACTGTTTCTAAAATTTTATGTTATTTCCGTCATTTTTTGCTTTTGAACAATAAAATTAAAAAAATATAGCGCTTTACTTTGTTGCATTACATATCAGCCACCATGTATGCACAACGCGCACAACACAATATCGCAAATCACCGGGACACATTTGGTTTCGAAGGATCACGTTCAAGTTCGTGAGATTTGAAAAAATATTATTAATAGAATAAACAAAAAAATGTTTTTTTGTTTTAAATGTAATTATATTTGGCAGTGTGCCGTGCCATTTTTGAGTTGTGAACTAACTAAAATGCAACTCTGACGGCGTTGCCGTGAGTGATGTTTGCGGCGTTGCAGTGAAAGAACGGCTTCAAATGTGATGCGGGGGCGATGAAGTCGACAATCAGCTGTTGTGACTTCAACATTAGGCATGTTTTCGTCACAAGCTAGCAATTTTAGTTTAGCACTTTGCAACGAAAACAACTGACTTCCACTAACTGACGCATAAGCAATAAGTGGCGAATTTTCACTATCTGGTAGCAATGGTGTCATGAGTTGCGAAGATAGAACAGTGCGAAACAGACAAAAAATTCGTGAAAAGTATTTATAAAACATATATTTACTATTCTATGTTCAATTGTTTACACTCTTTTGCAAATATTAAAATAATTTCCCATTTTTGTTCTTCTTCTTCCCGTTAATTCACAATAATTGATAAATCTCTCCAAAAATGGGATGCCATATTGCTAAATATAGGGTGCCCAATGTGGCAACATCATACTCGTTTAAGACAGGAGCACAAGCACCAAACTTCATCGGGAACTAATAGTGCTTAAAAGTGCTTAGCTCCCCATACAAATTAAGCACTTATGGTGTAACGAAAACACGCCTAATATTAGAAGAAGATGAAGGCTAATTATTTCAGGATTCTTTAAAACCTTCCTGAACCAGTTAGGATAAATGGTTCCCCAGTTATGGTAAAATGTATGGTTCAACCTCTATTTTTTTTTAGAAGTTTATCTTTATTGTGATATATAAACAAATCCCATCCCACTAATAAATAGGTATAGCCCCCATATAAAGGTCCCATGCTGAAATATAAATATGTGTACTTTGTATTACATTCAATCGGGCCTATATAATTGTTTAGAGCTGATCTAAATATTTTTTTGCGGTTACTCCCCTAAAATTAAATATTAATTAATTTATTTTTTAAGCAACTAAACACAGAAAGTGCAACGCGTGCCCAATTCTGACGCAATGATCACAAATTCGTTGAACCCGAGATTATAAATAGCAATTTAATGATTTGTTTGAGGGTGTGCATCGCAGACGTCGAATAATGGGGTATGAACCCTCAGTCATTTCGCACATTACTCATACTTCCCCCGCCGCCCCATCTGAGATCACGAGTACACAGATAAAAATGAAAAACACTTGTTGTCGAAAACGTAGTAAATTTCTGTTTCTTTGAAAATTGTAATGCAATTATAGGATTTATTGCTGCATTATAAATGTTTAAATATTGATTTTTTTCAAAAGGAAGTGATAAACATTTATCACCTGCTTTTCAATGGGCTGCACTGAACACAAAGTGCTGTTTCCATAAAAATCTCTAGACAACGTATTTTAAAGCAAATATGTAATTATTTTTTTATTATTTACCTAAAGTATTAAAACGTTTATTTAGTGCACCGGAAATTACCTTGAAGTAGACTAGATATGTTTAACATGAAAATTAAATAGATTTACTGAGTTTGTAATTTAAATAAATATAAGTATTAAATGTGCATATTTATTTAAGTAGATTGTAGACATGTATATAAAGAGAGAGATAGTTGAGTTGAGATTTACATTTCATTTGTATATACGAGTACAGCTTGTCACATTTAAAAAATAAAAAAATAAATATTTGAATTGTGTGCTCACACCAGTTCAGAGATATGATACGAGGGTAATCCTCTAAGTAGGGTAAAACTTTGTGGTTAGCTTGAAAACAGACCCAATCGCCTTAGCATACAATAGAAAAAAGTTAGTGATTTATCGTATAAACAAGTAAGAAAGTTTCAGTCGGGTAAACCGACTAAGGTATACCCTCACTTTGTGAGTAATGTAATATATAACATTACACCAATAAATCTGTCAATTTGTGTGGGAGGTACCAGAAGGGGTTTTCAAAATACACATATTTTTCGGTAAACAGTACATTCTTAAATACATTGCATTGTGCTGAACTATAAGCGTTTATGTGCACTGGTATATTAAAGTTACGAGCTATGTAATGTTGGTATGATTTGGTCATTTTGTGTGGGAGGTACAAAAAGGGGCGGGGTGATAACGCCCACTTTTTACAGAACTATAGGCACTATAACAGCATTACACTGTACAAAATTTCAAGTATTTGTATGCACTGGTATTAAGGTTACAAGCCGTTTACTTTTGGTACGAAACGGTCCATTTGTGTGGGAGGTACCAAAAGGGGCTGTACAATAATGCCCATTTTTTACCGGACTATAGGCGCTACAAAAACATTATACTGTAGAAAATTTCAAGCATTTTTATGCACTTGTATTAACGTTATAAGCAGTTAAATTTTGATGCAAAATGGTCCATTTGTGTGGGAGGTACCAAAAGGGGCATGCCAACTTCACTCATTTTTCTCGAGTTAATAGCGACTAATATACTAATACTATGTGCAGAATTTCAAAAGATTCGAATAAGTAGTATAGAAGTTATTAAAGAATCAATATTTCACAAAATTTTAACCCTTTGTGTGGGAGGTACCAGAAGGAGTAGACCAATATGGCCCATCTTCGAACTCATCCGGAGATATATCAAAATATTACCACATACCAAATTTGAAGTCAATCGGTTAATCCTTTCGAGAGTTATCGTGCGCACCAGCCAGCAGACACACAGACAGACAGACAGACAGACAGACAGACAGACAGACAGACGGACGGACATTGCTCATTCGACTTAAAATGACCCAAAACGGATTTCCTCCGAACATACTTAGGGTCTTAGATCACTCCTTCGATGTGTTACACTTTTTTCCGTAGCAAATGATATATACCCTCGTCACACTAAAGTGAGGGTATAAAAATAGGTCATATTGGTTACGATATAAAGGTTCCTCCCATGTTCTCCATTTAAGCTCAGAACTAATCCTATCCATTGAAATGTTATTCCCTGGAGAATACATGTTACACATCCAGTTTAAAAAAAATGCCGTAGGGTATTTTAAAGTCGTTTCATCCCGTTTATAATCGTTTTCTTTTTATCTCGTTGGCTTTTATGATGATGCATATCTTTAAAAGAAAAATTACTCTATAGAATATCTAAATATGGCAAAAATGATCATTAATTAATAGCTTCTCTTCATTCACGGCCACATGTGGAGCTCTTATGCTTGTGGCTTCTTTTGTATCTCCGCGTATATTTGTTTTTGTAGAGTTTTGGGAAATACTCATGGTTTTGAAGAAACGTTGTTGCTATTAATTGTAGCAATCGTTGCTTCAACTTAACATTTCCAACAAACACATTGTCTGATTTCTACAGACTTAAATGGCAGATAGCACTCGATTAATGCGAACCATGCCTGTATCTCAAGTCACAACACAAAAAGGAAACAGATTTGAAGTAAAATTGTCGTAGACGTATTTTCTACCTAAAGATGGATGAACCCTTTGGAAATAGTGCAACATCGACGAATTTTTAATATCCTTTTAAAAAAGGTGCCTTCTTATTAGAACCTTAAATAAGGAGCGCACAACAGGTCGAACCACTGGCTTAAGTGTATGTCCATGGACATGAGACGTTTAAACGTCTCCTCTCTTAACCTAACCTAACCTAACCTAACCTAACCTAACCTAACCTAACCTAACCTAACCTAACCTAACCTAACCTAACCTAACCTAACCTAACCTAACCTAACCTAACCTAACCTAACCTAACCTAACCTAACCTAACCTAACCTAACCTAACCTAACCTAACCTAACCTAACCTAACCTAACCTAACCTAACCTAACCTAACCTAACCTAACCTAACCTAACCTAACCTAACCTAACCTAACCTAACCTAACCTAACCTAACCTAACCTAACCTAACCTAACCTAACCTAACCTAACCTAAAACCTAACCTAACCTATTAGACCTCTTTGCGTTGTAGAACCGATTTATTATTTTAGTTCTTCTAGTATTGATGGCTTTTGATTGTCTGTATTGCAGATCAATCCACTCTCTCCCATGGCAGAGATATATCTGCCTTTTTTGAGACTCATATAACAAAGTTGTTTTCACCGAGGTTCACCTGTTCCATTTTTCCTCTACATAGTAGTTATGTCATTAAAACCATTGCCATTAACATCATCATCATTCATAAAGAAGGCCCACTGAACTTCAACGCATTATTTGTACATTTTATGGACACAAACAAAACGGCGGTCGCACACACAATCCATCTGTCCATCCATGGCTAACTCCATTCTTATGGTTGGAGCAGTCTGTAAGGCCGGTTGTCGGCGAAGTTAATAACCAACTAAAAAAACCATGTGCTAGAATTGGAATAAATAAATATATAAGTATATATATGTATATAGTATGTATGTACGTGCCTACCAGAGTACAATAAAAAGAAGTACACACAAGCAAAGCGAAGAAGTGAAATAAAATTAATCAAACAAAAAATACATGATACCACCAACTTACCAAGCAATTCTTGTCTACCAAGACTATCGACGGAGCAGAGGCGCGGTACCAGCACCGACAATGTAAAAAGGGAGGGCTTTTAAATATGTAAAGTGTGAACCTAACGAGTGCACGCAAAGAAAAATTTCGTCAAGCGAATTTCGTTTGTGGCCTATGTTTGTCGCAAACGATTTATGTTTATCCCAAAACCCAAAGAAACGTTTATAACAAACGGTTAGTGTAATTATCATAAATGATTTATATTTATTACAAACCCTGTGAAACTTTTGGTGCAAACGGTTATTGCGTTTGTCAAAAGCAATGCCAGTTTATCAATAAATGGGAAAACGTATGTCGCAAAAGAATACTTTGTTTGGATTATGATATTTAATACGTTTTATGAAATTATGTATATAATCCAAAATGTTAAAATTTTTAGTAAATTGTTTATAAATTGGCTGTTATCTTCTAATTGAGTTTTAGACAAATTGCCAATAAAAAAACATTTATGTTAGAACATAATAAAAATTTAGGAGGTCATTGTATGGATCAAACCGAGATGTAATCTTACCACATATCAAACTTTTTAGTCAAAACTTAACTTCATTTCTGGAATATCTTCGTCACCGCTACTATCTTATACCAACAGTTGGGAAAAATGTTCTGTCCATATCCTCAGCAAACTATCTGCTTCTGTCACCAGATTACCTTTTTTCTCTTTGCAGGAGGATGTGCCTGTTCCAAAGCCCTCTGTCTGGTGTTTCACTCTTTGGTAGAATTTTCGGACTTCATTCTGACTCCTGTACATCTCAATTATCTCACACTCACGCCTTTGAATTTCTCTCTTTTTCCTATCTCCTTTTCTCCCGATACCTCTCCCTTGCTTGACGCTTTGCTACTGACTGCAGGGTTGCCCTGTATACCGCATTCTTCGGTTCAGAAGCATTACGACACTCTTGGTCGCACCATGGGTTCTGGTACCCAAGTACGGATTTTGCGGCGATTCCCATAGAGTGGGCAATGAGTTGCCATTATGCTGCAATATTATCGGGACAAGGAGTGCTTTCTTCGAGCAATTGGGTCAGTCGAGTGGAGTATGCTGTTGCTGTCTGTTGTGCCTGCAGCTTTCCGACGTCCGGCTTCCGTGCTATGACACAGATCGTATGTTTTTCGCTACATTAAGGCGGGTGCGAACCTTTGCTACTACAAGGTAATGATCCGAATCGATGTTTGCACCTCGGATCGATCGTAGCTCTAACACAATGGATGAATGACTTCCATCTATTACAACATGATCAATCTGGTTTCTCGTTTTTTGATCTGGTGACAGCCACGTGGCCTTATGTATATCGAGATGTCAAAATCTGGTGCTGCTAACTACCATGTTTTTTGCGGCGGCGAAGTCTGTTAGCCCCATTCCGTTATCGGATGTTTCCTTGTGGAGGCTAAATTTTCCGACTGTTGGACCAAAGATATTCCTTTCCTATTTTTGCATTAAAATCTCCTAGGACAATTTTAATGTCAAGTTCGGGGCAGCGGTCGTGTGCTCTCTCTAGGCGCTCGTAAAATATATCTTTGGTCTGTTCGTCCTTATCTTCGATCGGAGCATAGGCAAATAAGACTGATGTTGAAGAACTTGGCTTTTACTCGAATTATGGCTAGTCTCTCATCCACCGGAGTGAATATGGAGACGAGGTGTTTGAGTCTCCGACTAACCACGAATCCACAGCCGAACTCATATCTTGTTTCATGGCAGCTATAATACAGTGCGTCTCCTTTCGGTGTTGTTGTGACGCCTTTCCCATTCCATCGCACTTCCTGTAATGCGGTAATATCGGCCTTGTACTTTTCTAGTATATCCGCCAGTGCGAACACTGCACTTTCTCTGTACAGAGTTCGGACATTCCAGGTGCAGAATCGCATATCATGGTCCTTAAAACGTTTGCGGGGGTCGTAAACATTAGGGGGTTCATTAATCTTTTTTTATTCCACACATATTATTTCGACATATAAAAAAAATTTATAAAATCACACTCTCACAAAATGAGAACAAGCTAAGGTCTTTTTTTCTCAGCTATCTTTAAAAAATGCAATCATATTAAAATTCAATATGTTTCCGTAAACGTTTTTCGTTTACCACAAACGTAAATTATGAAAATTTTGAAATTAATGAATGTTCGGGATAGTACGTTTACGATAAACGTTCTCATTCACTAGAATATTTCAACCGTTATGGGAAAAGTAGATCATTTGAGACAAACGATCTATGTTTGTAATAACCGACCTCTAAACTTTTTTCTTTGCGTGTGGTTTCTTTAAAATTATAAATTCAAACTCACAAAAAAGTCATTTTATTCTCACTGTACTTAAAACAAACGTATTGAAAAGGTATATTGATGATGAAATAGCAATTCAAGTTGAACATTTTTGATTTTGACACATCGTCAGCTTAATGCTATGTTGGTCCATACGACATTTTTGTGTTTTTTGAGTTAGGACTTGATAAAATTATTTTCAAGCATGCTCTTTCAGAGGCGGCCGGAAGTTGGCCCCAAGAAAATGCACCCCAAACTGAAAATTTAAGTGCGCCCCAAATTTGGGGTCTATTTTCGTTACAAAAACTGATTTAGGAAATTACACCCCAATCAAGAAAACAACATAAAGTGAAAATAAACCCCAAAAAAACTACGAAATTTTCTCTTCGTAAATCTGGGGAGTACGTAATAATACACGTATACGAAACTATTTTCTAATTACAAATCTTTTCCTTCGGCCTCTGTTTTAGACTTTCTCCTATGGACAGGATCAAAAGTAGAGACGTGGAGCAGACCTATTATGCGTAGCCTCTCCTGTTTCTAAATTTATAGATGAAAATATGCCCCAAAAAGTAGACAAGAAATTAAATTAAACCCCAAAAAGCAGACAAATGAATTAAGCCCCAAAATGAAATTAAGCCCCAAAAAAAGTTGTTGTTGTTTGACATGTTATTTTTTTGGGCCCATATTCATAAAAATATTGGGGTGTATTTTCGTGGGGCCCAATTTCATTCCGCCTCTTTCAGAATCTGCAATAATTTTTTTTCTATCTCGTCTAGTTTTCGAGGTATTGATATGGTAAATCTTTTTAACTCTTAATAACGGGAAATAATATTGATATTTTTGTTCTATGTCTCCATTTTTCTATCGCGCAATATGTTTGACTCAGTATTTTACGTTCTTTCACAATATGTAAATTACTCTCCTTCCATACCGACCCTCTTTGTGGTCCATGTAATACAAGGTTTTCCCATAAGAGTGATATGATTTCTTTGAAAAAAAAAAGAAATTCAAAAGTTTTTCATTTAATTTGAAGTACAATCGATACAATTAAGTTCTATTTAAAGAGTCATTAAAATGCCCTCCACGACTTCTTCTGCAGGAACGAATTCGATGAACCCAATATTTCCACTAAATCAAGTCGTATGTCATGAATGGCACATTCAACATTGACTTGTAAAGCTTGAAGAGAGTCTGGTTTATTTCGAAAGACCAATGACTTCAAATAACCCCACAAGAAATAGTCTAATGGTGTTAAATCACAACTGCTTGAAGGCCATTCAATCTCCAAACTTGCAATGAAGAGGTGGGGGTTGCGGTTGATGGCTATTTACAGGAGATAGACAGTTCTAACTTTAAATAGTTTTCTAGTTTTCGAGCTATTGGTTATTTGTGTTAGACCCTACATGGGATCTATAAATGGCCCACTGGGTCAAAAACGGTACGATAAACCTTGACAAATTTTACATCATTGGATTGTGCTCATCGAGACCTATCCATCAAGTGGTCATAGAATGGATTAACCCGATCTAGTTTTCGAGTTATGGGCCACTTAATTGTGTTAGACCTTGTACGGGATCTATAAATGGCCCAATGGGTCAAAAACTGTACGATAAACCTTGACAAATGTTACATCATTGGATTGTGCTCATCGAGACCTATCCATCAGGTGGTCATAGTATGGATTAACCAAATTTAGTTTTCGAGTTATGGACTATTGAATTGTGTTATGCATTAGACTCAATTCGCACGTTGAAACATGTATATTTTTAATTTTTTTTTATTAAATCGACTTTTGAAAGTTTTGGGTTTATCAGTATTATATTTTTTATTGTTTCATATCATTTAATTGTTAAAAAAAAACTAAATATTTATTTTTTTGTTCGTGTATAACAGTTCCCGAAAACGAACTATAACTTTAGACTATAAGTATAACAGGTTGTTGTCTTGGCTAAATATACTATAACTTTAGACTCTATCTTCACTCCCTTCTTTTTAAATTATGCATCGATTTTCTTGGTCTCATTTTATTCATGACCGATCAGACTTTACAATAAAATAATAAAAATATAATAACTATAAATTTTCCGAAGGTTTTAAGAGGTTTTAATTAAAAAAAAAATATTTTTTCTCAAAAAAAATTAATTTTTTCCAATATCTTGTAGGATATCTTTGATTAATTCACGCTGATGGGATGAAACAATTATATTAGAATTAAATGTAGTATTATTTACAGATTTCCTGAACTAATTACGACAAATGGTTCTCCAGTTATGCTAAAATATATGGTTGAACCTTTTTTTTATATGTTTATCTTTATTTTGATAGATAAACTGGTCACATGTCACCAATTGAACACAAAACTCTTAAAGGAAATGACTTAACATTTCCTTAAGCAAAAATATCAAAAATAAAAAATGGGATTTAGGACACAAGTTTCAATTTTGAATAAAAATTAGGAAAAATATTTTTGCAATTTTTTTTAAAAGCTATAGAAAACACTGCGCACATTTTTCTAAATACAATAAGTAATTAGTTATATGGATGGGAAACAAGGGCCGTTTGACCAAAATGTCAAAATTCAACACCCGTTGAAATTGTGTGTCGTGACCAGAGTTCAGAAAAAAACACAAAGGAATGATTCGTTAGCATTCTGTAGCGTTCTTTCGTCGCGAACAGTACACTAACGCAAACCTTTCAAAAGAACGCTTCCACTACACGGCTCTTCAAACACGGCGAACGCTACTACTACGATAACGTACCGTTCTTCGAACACTTTCGTCGTAATGTTATGGTGTTTTCTTTTCTAAAAAAAGATGTTGCCCTGTCAGAGAGCAGCATAGTAATAATGTCGCCTACGCCCTCCTGTACTGCTGCATTTTTATGGTCAGAATCGATAACAAAAATGCAAAAAACTAGCCTTTTAACTCACTAAATGTAAACTAAAAACAAAGAATACTTTACGGCGCCGCCTAAATAAAGCATCTGACCAAACTTCATTATAAAAAAGCACGCACGGACACACGCGGTTATTTAGGCTATTCGCTCGACGCCGAAAAAACATCTGTTTTGTAGGGCAGCGTCCACCCCTTCGATTAAATACAGGGCTGAAATGTTGCATTTTTGCCCCGTGCAAGTGCGACTTTTTTCACAAATGAAAACGAAACCCTTTCACAGTGCAGCATTTATTTTACAATCGAAGACAAAAAGGCATTTTTGGGGCGAAAGGCATAAAAAATGTAGCATTTTTTGGCACAAAAGAAAACACCATTAGTGTTCTTTACTTACTCAATTTTTGCTTACTGATACACGGGGTTAAATCGCCATTTTTGATATGTTTGAATCGAAAGAAAATACACTTGGAAACAAATTTTTTAAATATTATATATTTGTGAAGAAATAAATTATATTTGGAAATCAAGAAATTTTTTTTGGAACGCATATATTAATGTATTAGAACAAAATATATTTGCGAACTGACTTTCACAATTGAAATATGTGTTTACACACAAACAAAGTTATTGTTTAAGAAGTTTCCCAAATATATTTTATTTAAAAAAGGCTTTTAAAACTTTGCTGAATTTTTCGAACTTTAGTTTGTTTTTCCTAGATTTAGTGTTATACTTTATAGTTAAAAATGTCATAAGCAGCATTAGCTTTATCTTACAGAGCTAATTTTTAATTAATAAATATTACAATTCATCACTTTTTGTCCATCCATCAATGCAATTTATAGTTACGAAAGATTATAGAATCTAAGTTTTAATTGAATTTTACAAACATGTAAAATTTCTAAAAATTTACGCTTTGAACTTCTGAAAAACAGAACACTTCCCTTTAAATGAATGCATGGATACAAAGCCAAAATACTTAAACACAAATTGATCTTTGTTTCGGATATAATAGTTCCAAATAAAAACATACTAGGGTGGGAACAAAGTTTTGTTTAGAACAACATCCTCCCAAACATATAATATTTGTATGTGTCAAATATAATATATTTGGAGTGTACCCTAAACATATGTACATATATTTCAAACTGAATATGTTTGGGACAATATACTACAGAAGCGATTTTTTTTCAGCGTGTACTTAAGTCCGATCCGGCTTTAAAACTATTACTTGTCTACATCAATGTTTTAATGTACACAATTCTTAAAAGTATTCAAATAGTACTTAAAATAATGAAGCTTGTCAGAAGAATACTAATTTTTTCTTAAAGGCGTACATTTAAAGAAGGGCGTACACAAAATTTATGATTAGTGTGTCATTAAGTCAACTGCAATAAACTTTATATCAAGGAACATGTAATTAGATTAAAAAGATGTAAATTGTCATTATTTTTATGAATTGAATTGAGATTGAATTGATGCCGTGGTCGCTTAATTTAAGAATGTGTGTCATTCATTTTATTACCTATTTCTAAATTTGAATTGTCATTACTTTTAAGATTAGGTCACCATAAAAACAAAACATTTAAAATTAATTACTTTATTGTTCAGTGTAGTGAAATACAGGTCCAGCCTATTTTGGCATGTAAGGCCCCTAAATTCTGTAGTTACCTATTTAACATAACATATGCCTGTCAACTATTGTATAGATGGATTGGATGAACGAACTTACATATATCCCAACAAAACGACCGCCATGCCATTGTTTGCTTGGTTGGGCCCATATGCTTTTGTCGTCTTACAAATGGCTCTTTTTTTTTATTATCATGATCGCCATCACCGCCACCACCACCGTCGTCATCATCAGCGGCATTATAATCATTATTACTTATCTTCGGTGTTGTTACTTCGTTTTATTGTGTTAAGTCTTCGACTCGTAGTAGTAGTCGTCGCATTACGCTTATTATTATTATTACGAATATTATTATAATCAATGACTTCGTTTATGTTCAATTAAGTCAAACCACCGCAAATGTCTGATCTGAGCTGAACTGATCTGAGGCGATGCGATGTGATGCGATGCGATACTCGGTCGTATATTCAACGCGTAATTTAATTAATACATTTACGACTTCTTTATTTAGTAAAACGTTCAATGCTATGAACTCCGGTGGGGGCATTGTAATTCAACTGAATGTCCTTGCACATTTACAATACGTCTAGTTATGATGATGACGATGATGATGATGCGGACGAGAGCTGATCTATCAGAAGCGGAGTGGCTAGGCGCGATATATAAGAAGCATTTAAGAAACATCTGTTGGCAATGTCAGAAAAAGATGGTTACTTAAACTATGCTTCGATACCCGTAGTATGTATGTGGAGTTTTTTAATGTTCCCACATTTGAATAAATAGAAGTTTGGAATAGTTAATAATTATGTTTACGACTATTTTGTCCGGATACGTGATTTACGTCGTAACAGTCGTTTAATTACAGAGGGAACAATAAATAGGTAAAAAGATGTTTTCAGATTACATCGATCCTAAAACACCAGTTGAAGTGTGTTGAAGTTAGAGCATTCTATGACGTGAAGGATATGGATTTTATCGCAGCATGGATCGATATTTCCCATATTTAATCCCAAAACAACTTACGTCTGGCAAATTTGAGTCACGTATATTTATTATTGTGTTCAAATCATTCTGCAGTCCGCAATAATATAGATAGGTGACTTAAATTTAAGAGAGGAAGGTAAGATGTTTGGAATTGAAATTGGGACATATTCCTCCATATTTTCGCTAAATCGTCTTAGAATATTATATCGATCTATAACACTAGCTTCATTTTTTTGTCGAAGGGCTGTGTCTAACATTTTTTTGTGTAATACGAGGGCGGTCCCAAAAAACAACAAAAGTAGGCAATTTTTTCTTTATTTCTCAGCTCAACACACCTTTTCCAGCAAATTTCAATAGTTTCGATCGAAGGAAATTTTAAAAAAAAAAATTTGAATGAATATACATTATCAATGAAATTTTCCCGAAAAATTAATGACGAAGAAATTTTCTAGAACTATGCAATTTTAACGAAATTTTCTAGAAAAAAATTATTTTGACATTATTTTATAGAACAAAAATTAAATTTTCAACAAAAAATTATTTTTGACAAAATTTTCAAAAATTTAATTTTGACGAAATTTCCAAGATAAAGCGCACTTTTGAAGAATTTTTTTCAAAAAAATAAAATTTTTTACGAAATGTTGACATCTATAAAAATTAAATATCTATAAAAATGTTCAGCAAATAAAAAGGTCGGAATTGAAGTTTTCTTAAAAAAAAAATTGTATACAATTCATTAAAATTTGCATTTTGCCAGAAAATTCTTCAAATTATTATTTTCCTAAAAAATGTGTTAAAATCTAGTTTTTCTTAAAAAATTTACTTGAAATTGCACTTTTCGGCAAAATTTTGGTGAAATTCCATTTTTTTTCTAAAACAATGCAATTGCAAAATTTTGTTGAAATTGTATTTTTTTCATCTAAAATATTGCAATTACGTTGAAATTTTCTACAAAAATCCGATGTTGATGCAATTTTCTAGAAATATATATTTCAACGAAATTTTGTAGAAAAATTTAATTTTGACATTATTTTATAGAATAACGAAATTTTCAATAGAAATTTATTTTCGACAACATTTTCAAAAACATAATTTTGACAAATTTTTATAGAAAAAGAAAATTTTCAAGAAATTTTACAGAAAAAATATAATTATCAACAAAATTTTTTAAAAATACATATTCGACAAAGTTTTTGATAAAAAAATTATAATAATTGAATTTCTTTGAAATTGCATTACTCTAGAAAAATTACGTTGGCATTGCTTTTTTCTAGAAAATTTAACTAAAATTTTTATTTTCTACAAAAAAAAAACAATTTTGAAAACTCTAAAAAAAAGACGATTTTTAACGTTTTTTTAATTTTAACAATATTTTCTATAAAACGTAATTTCGTTGAAATTTAATTTCTCCACAAAATTAATTTGGAATTGCTTTTTACAAAATTACATTGGAATTGCAATTTTCTAGAAAATTCAATGAAAATTGTAAATTTCTACAAAAATTTAATGAAAATTGCAAATTTCTACAAAAATTCTTTCGAATTTGTATTTTTAGAAAATTACTTAAAATGTTTCTAGAAAATTCATTTAAGTTTGTATTTTTCTAAAAAATGCGTAGAAATCTAATTTTTCTTAAAAAAAAATTTTTTTTACAAAAATTAAATTTCGTTGAAATTGCATTTTTCTAAAAACTTACGTTGGAATTGCATTTTTCTAAAAAATTTAATAAAAATTTTAATTTTCTACAAAAATTGTTTCAAGTTTGCATTTTTCCATAAAATTCTTTCAAATTTGTAGTTTCTAGATAATTCTTCCAAACTTCTATTTTTCTAAAAAAAAATTTTTTAAAAAAGTTAGTTGAAATTGCATTTTTCTTGAAAAGTTCGTCAAAATTCAATGTTTCGACAAATTTTTGGGGAATTGCATTTTTTCTCGAAAAATTGTTGAATTGCATTTTTTCTCGAAAAATTGTTGAATTGCAAAATAAACGAAATTTTCCATAATTTTCTTTTTAAAATCAGTTTGGCGAAATTTTGTACAAAGTGCAATTTTGAAGAAATGTTATAGAAAAAATACAATTTAACAATGTTGACAAATTTTTTGTATAAAAATTCATTTTTCTTGTCGATGAAATTTCTAGAAAAATATAATTTTTACATAATTTTATAGAAAAACTCAATTTTCAAAAAATTTATTTTTGATAAATTTTCAAAAATGTTATTTTGACGGAATTTTCTAGAAAAAGACAATTTTGAAGAAATTTTGTAATTTTTAATGACATTTTTTAAAAATAAATATTTTGAAAAAATTTTCTATAAAAAATGTTATAAAAATTAAATTTCGTTGAAATTGCATTCTTCTAAAAATTACGTTGGATTGCATTTTTCTACAAAAATTCTGTTTTTTAAAAAAATTCTTTTAAACATTTTTTTAAAAACATTTCAAAATTTTTTTTCTAAATATGATAAATGTAATTTGCATTTTTCTTGAAAATTTCGTTGAAATTTAATTTTTCGGCAACATTTTGGTGAAATTATATTTTTCTAAAATAATGCAATTACGCACGTCGTAATTTTCTAAAATTTCAATGTCGTTGCAATTGTCTAGAAAAATGCAATTTAAACAAAATTTTCTAAAAATATTAAATTTGACATAATTAATAGAAAAAAAACTATTTTTCAATAAAAACGTATTTTCCAAAAATGCAGTTTTGAAGAAATTTTTTAAATTTCAACGCAATTTTCTAGAAAATTTAATTTTGAGATCATTTAAAAAAAATGAAATTTGTAATAATTTGAAAAATGGTCAAAATTCAAATTTTCTACAAAAATTCTCTCAAATTTGCATTTTTTTATTTCGGAAAATTCCTTAAAGTTTGAATTTTTCTGGAAAGTTCTTTCAAATTTTCATTTAGCTAGAAAATTCTTTCAATTTTGATAATTTTTTGTTAAAAAAATGTGTTGAAATCTATTTTTTCTTAAAAAAATATAGTTGAAATTTAATTTTTCATGAAAATTTCGTCGAAATTGCATTTTGCCTCAAAATTTTGGTGAAATTGCATTTGTTCTAAAACAATTCAATTACGTAGAAATTTTCTGGAAAATATAGAAAAAACAAAATTTTGAATAAACATTTATTTTCGACAAAACATTTTGCGGAAAAATTCAATTTCGACGAAATTTTTAAGAAAAATAAAATTTCAACTATATTTTTTTAAGAAAAATTTGATACATTTTTTATTTATAAAAAAAATGATCAAAATTGAAATAATTTTCTGATAAATGCAAATTTGAAAGAATTTTCCAGAAAAAAATCAAACTTTAAGGAATTTTCTGAAATAAAAAATGCAATTTGAGAGATTAAATAAGCAATTTTACTGAAATTTGCAAGAAAGTATTAATTTAGGCAAGCGTTTACAAAAAAAATACATTTTAAAGAAATGTTCTATAAAATTGAAATTTTTTTATAAAATTATCAATAAAATTTCAATTTCTATGACATTTTCAATAAAATTGCAATTTCTATGAAATTTTCAATAAAATTGCAATTTCTATGAAATTTTCATTAAAATTCCAATTTCTATGAAATTTTCAATAAAATTCGAATTTCTATGAAAATTTCAATAAGATTCCAATTTCTATGCAATTTTCAATAAAATTGATGTTTTTACGAAATTTTCAATAAAATTTAAGTTTTTACGAAATTTTCAATAAAATTGTAATAAAACTGCAATTTCTATGAAATTTTCAATAAAATTGCAATTTCTATGAAATTTTCATTAAAATTGCAATTCTATGAAATTTTCAATAAAATTACAATTTCAATGAAATTTTCAATAAAATTACAATTTCTATGAAATTTTCAATAAAATTACAATCTACATATATAAAATTTCAATAAAATTTCAAAGTTTTTATGAGATTTTCAATAAAATTACAATTTCTATGAAATTTGCAATTTCTGTGAAATTTTCAATTAAATCATATTTCTTCGAACTTTTCTAGAGCAGGACTACCTCAGCAAAATTTGAGACAAAGTAATCAAATTAAATAGCGTATCTGAAAGCCAAATCCCTGAAAAAATAAAGAAGATAAAGCTATACTGCAATTAAAAATATATTTGAAATTAAAAAAAAATAATTTACAAATTAAAGACTATGTCTTAAAATAGTACCTTATATTGTCCAAAAATATCGCATATTGAATCGATTAATTCATTGATTTTTCCTACGACCTTCTCAAATCATTTTCAGACATTTCAAAACTCAAAATCCTCGCAAAAATACAAATTACAATATATTACATATAATAACATTGATAAAAAATAGTAATATTTTTACGGCTCCCCTGGAAGATTGCTACGGCTCCCTGGTTGGCAAGGCCTGATGTAAACGTACCATTAGCATAAAATTTCAGCAGTTTCTCCGTGCGTTTACGTTTCGTTGACTAATCATCTTTACCACTCATTTTCATATGACAGATTGGATCAGCTGATTAATTAACTACGGCGGAATTACGGCTACATTTACTTAACTTTGTCTCAAAACTGCATTTAAATATTATTTAGGAAAAGTATAAAGCAAAACAAATGTTTAACATCCGCAAATTCTCTCTTCCGTACATTACTACTCGTATTATTAAATGTACTCACGGTTGGGAAGACAGTTTTTTTCCATCCGTTTACGTTTCGTTGACTAATCATCTTTACCACTCATTTTCATATGACAGATTGGATCAGCTGATTAATTAACTACGGCGGCATTACGGCTACGTTAGCCTTAAAACTGTCTTTAAATATTATTAAGGAAATTTATAAAGCAAAACAAATGTTTAACATCCGTAAATTCTCTCTTTCGTACACTGCTATTTAATTTAGCAGAATCACATATGATATGAGTGAAGTACAAGTAGTATTACACCATTTCTTTAGAACAATTACGTCTTTCAACATATGTACATACGTAAATACCGAAATCCAATTACATTTAACCCATTTTCAATACATACATATTTTAGTAATAAATCGTTTATTCCATTCACATTTCTGGGGGAGGTAAATTTGTACCTCGAAGAAGGCGTTGTTAAGTACTTGTTTTAAGGTTAATTTTGAAATGTGCCGAGGCAAAAAATTTACATAAAATGTGTGAAATTTCATTACATCGACAAATTGTAACAGCAAAACAAAAAAATGGAAATAATTAGAATACAAAGCTCTGATGGTTGTTGTTGGAAGCAAAAATAAAAAAAAGCAAATGTGAATAATCTTTACACAATAGTATTTATGTAAATTGATGCCTGCGATATACGAGTATTTGTAGAATAGCGAAATGTGGCAACAACAACAAAAAGTCTGATGATGAGGATGTGGTTGTGGTGTATGTAGTGGATTGTGAGTTGAGTATTAAGAGAACAGTACATACAAGTTTGTAAACAAAATTTCAAAATGTTGCATTCAATTGTTCCGAAAAACTTGACCCAGTTTTTGGTCGCTGCCACGGCAGCACACATAAAGTTCAGCAACGTAACAATAATGTATATATCAGTTTTTAATGAATATTGAAAAGTGGTTTTGTTTTTCTATTTTTAGTATCTATCGCAATTTAATGTAATGCAATTCATCAGTTATTGTTTTTTTTTGTTCTATCGTTCTCGTTCTCTATAGATACAATGGATATTTGCCACAGGGCGATCGAGGCCGCAGACGCTCCAAGTTTGTCCTGTACAAACGCAGTGAACCCAGTGGTGTGAAACGTTCCAAACACTACATTGTCCAATCGCCACAAACGTCAAAAGCCATACTCGATGCCAATCAACATTCAATATCATATACATTATCTCGCAATCAAGCTGTCATAGTTGAATACAAAGAGGATACGGAAACGGATATGTTTCAGGTGAGTACTCACTTGCATAAAGTAGCAAAAGGCGATATACCCTAAACAGCAACAACGGCAACGGGAACAAGAATAATGAATGAAGTATAAAACGATTATCTTGTGTCATTTTCGAATGACCAATGACTTTAGACACCAGACAAATAGATATCTGGAGGGGAGAGATGTTTTATAAGGATATATGAATGCAAAGAAATATTGCAAATTTAATTCTATGAAATTCTTTGGAATTTGTATAATAGCGTTTTAAGGCGATGTCTTCTAAGTAGGCTTATTCTTAACACAGATATCAATTACAATCAAATCCCCGCTACTTTTCACACGAAAAATTTTTATAACCTCACTTTAGTGGAGGAGTGTATATATATATTTTGTAACACATCGAAGGAGACCCTAAGTATGTTTGGCAAAAACGTGTTCAGGACAAAAAATCGGGTTTAGGACATAAAAATCGTTTAGGACATTAAAATCATTTTCACAATTAAAGAATCCTCCTCTTCGAATGAAGTCAACAAAGAAAATCTACTTTAGTTATTCGATATCCTATGGACAACCACTCCTGTGTTACTAAGCCTACTACTACGTCGCTTACAAACAGTTATTATTATAAAATAAAAACCCGTTTTTTATTCATTCATTAATTTTTCTAAAGATTTTCTTTTAGAATGTCACTCTTTTGCATACAATCACTTTAAGACCTAGTTTAATAGTTTCCGGAGTCCACACACACACAGACAACATCTCTCTGGGCCAGCCTTGTTGCTGTCTCGGATTTCAAAGCACTGACAATCCACCAAGTTTCATTGACATTACGTAGGAGCCCCACTACATTACACTCCGCTCCACTTCATTTCATTTATTCTAATAAAATATTTTCTTATTTCTTCGGCACCACAAGAATTTCTCGAATACTTAGTGCTATGCAAACCAGTTTCATTGATAAATTATTTAATGTTTTATTTTATGCACTCTCTTCTAACTCTCTGTCTTTGTTCGTTTATTTCAGGTTGGTCGCTCTTCAGAATCGCCCATAGATTTTGTGGTTATGGACACACTGCCCGGTGACAAGAAAGATGCAAAAGTAATGCAGAGTACAATATCACGTTTTGCATGCCGCATTCTGGTCAATCGATGTGAACCCTCAAAGGCACGAATATTTGCAGCCGGCTTCGATTCGAGTAGGAACATTTTCTTGGGTGTAAGTATTGTCTCTTTAAGTTGTTTGAAAAAAAAAATACCTCCTCGTCTTTGCACAGTGTGGGATTTCGAAAAAAACTTAATAAACATAAATCTGTTATTTCTTAGCCAGTCAATAAATTGTAATATAACATTCATGGAACACTTATCGATGATATATTATGGAGCTTAAGTTTTAAATTTACCTGGGACTAAGTACAGGACGTCAAAGTAGGAGTTGTATGAAAACATTAACCAATACAGCTCATTTACAGTCTGATTTCAAAAGACGGAGTGTCATGGCTAATATAAATTTCAGTCAGTTCGGTTCACAAACGTGATTTATATAGTTTCAAGAATTCGATTTGAAGGATAACTTTGTATGGAGACTATATCACCACATGATCCATCATCACGAAAAAAAATTTTTAGGGTCAAATAAAATCCTAACTTCTTAATTTTAAGCAAATCGACTGTTATATAATAACCTGGCCCGTTATAGCCATTTTCAATTGAACTTGTTCGTGAAACAAAAAAAAATAATCCGCAAAATTTCGTCAGGCTCTAAAAGTTGATCACAAAGATGTACAAGATTATAAGAAATGATTATTTATAAAGAATCGGCATATACTCGTATGTATGCATATGGCTCCAATGTTAGCAAAATACTACATACATTTCTGTACCTAACACTACACAAAATGAGAATACAGAGCTAATGGTCTGATAAATTATTTATTTTCTTTATTTGCAATCTATTTACATATAAACATTAAGCAAATTTTATATCAACTAAAATAAATGACAGTGCTGTTGAGCCCCATTAAACTCAACAGTTTTTTAAATATATCACATTTATAATACAATATTTACATTAATAGTTATAATAATAATTATAATAAAAAGAGGAGATCTAGAACGTGACGTCTTTTCAGTCTTCTTACTTCATTGCTGTCATCAAGTACATTTATTGCTAATATATTTGGATGATTACTGAGTCTATTTAGGTAGTTTGTACTGAATCTGCTAATTTCTGTTATAACTTTTGGGACACCAAGATCTTTGTGTATGTCATTGTTATTGACAAACCAAGGAGCATTGCTAATTAATCTGATTGTCTTTGACTGATATCTCTGAAGAATCTCAATATTAGAAGTGCTAGCGGTTCCCCACAATTGAATCCCATAAGCCACACTGGCTTCAGAATTGGCTTGTAGATAAGAACTTTGTTTTCCAAACTTAGTTGGGATTTGGGACCCAGAAGCCAATACATTTTCGTGGTTTTAATATTCAGTTGTTCTCTTTTATGTTTAATGTGATTTCTCCAGTTTAAATGTTTATCGATATGTAGTCCAAGATATTTAACACAGTTTGATGACGGAATTTGATCTCCGTTCAAGTATACTGGTGGGCAGTCCTCTTTTCTTAATGTATAAGTAACATGTACTGATTTGTGCGTATTAACTTCAATGTTCCATTTCTTAAACCATGCCTCAGTTTGATTGAGTTGTCGTTGAAGTATATTTGAGGCTAATACAGGATATGCGTTTGTGGCTAAGATAACTGTGTCATCAGCATAAGTCGCTATTGTAACATCATTGTTTACGGGCATATCTGATGTAAAGAACGTATATAAAACAGGTCCCAAAACACTCCCTTGTGGAACTCCAGATGTTATGTAACCAATTTCTGAATCCTCGTCGTTTATGTTTACATAAAAAGTTCTTTCTCTCAAATACAATCTCAATAGAAGATAAAATGGCGTAGGTAAATTTTGTTTCAATTTAAAAAGTAAACCATCATGCCAAACTCTGTCGAAGGCTTGTTTGACGTCAATAAAAACAGAAGAGCAGTACTGTTTATTTTCTAGACAATCCCTGATAACTTTAACTACCATGTGGCATTGTTCCGGCGTTCCATGAGAGTTTCGAAATCCAAACTGGTGATCAGGTACTATTTTTAAAGCTTCCAATATAGGAAACCATCTTTTCTGTATAAGTCTTTCAAACAGCTTCGAAAATACTGGTAGTAAGCTTTTTGGTCTATAGGAACATATTGCATTTTCAGGCTTATTCGGTTTTTTAATCATTGTGATTTTTGCACATTTCCATTGGGTAGTGAAATGAGATAATCTTATCGCTGAATTAAATAATAGGCATGTTTTCGTTACAAGCTAGCACTTATAGTTTAGCACTTTGCAACGAAAACAACTGACTTCCACTAACTGGCACATAAGCAATAAGTGGCGGATTTTCACTATCTGGTAACAATGGTGTCATGAATTGCGAAGAAAGAACAGAGCGAAACAGACAAAAAATTCGTGAAAAGTATTTATAAAACATATATTTACTATTCTATGTTCAATTGTTTACACTCTTTGCAAATATTAAAATAATTTGCCATATTTGTTCTTCTTCTTCCCGTTAATTCACAATAATTGATAAAATCTCTCCAAAAATGGGATGCCATATTGCTAAATATAGGGTGCCCAATCTGGCAACATCATACTCGATTAAGACATGAACACAAGCACCAAACTTCATCGGGAACTAATAGTGCTTAAAAGTGCTTAGCTCCCCATACAAATTAAGCACTTATGGTGTACCGAAAACACGCCTAATATTGTTAGAAAAACAAAACCTTTTTTGGGCAGACACTTTATAACTTTTCCATCTATAAGATCAAAACCAGGTGACTTTTTTGAATTTAATTTTTTGACATCATTTTCCACTTCCTTCACTCTAAATGGCTTTATTGGTAAGCACATCTGACAAGGTACTTCTAGGAAGTCTGTTACTTCTTTTGCTTCTTGTACAGAACAAAATGAAAATGGGGTAAATGTTTCCTCTAAATGAGTTTTGAAAGCAGCTGATTTTGATTTGTCCCGGTCCGACGTACCGGAATCATCTGTCCATATTTCTTCAAAAATGGCGACCGTTATCGGGCCATGATAACCGACTATTTGATGCCTGAAATTGAAGCTCGTGATCTCGGCGACATTTGGTTTCAACAAGACGGCGGCGCCACTTCCCACACATCGCATCAATCAATGGATTTATTGAGAGAACACTTCTGTGAGCAGATAATTTCACGTTTTGAGCCGGTCGATTGGCCACCAAGATCATGTGATATCACACCGTTAGATTTTTTCCTGTGGGGATGTGTAAAGTCATAGTTTATGCGGACAAACCCGCTTCGATTCAGGCCTTGGAGCAAAATATCACGCGTGTCATTCGTCAGTTACCAGTCGAAATGCTCGAACGAGTCATCGAGAATTGGACTCAACGGATGGACCATCTGAGACGTAGCCGCGGCCAACATTTGATAGACATAGGGCCTTATTCATAAAAAGTTAATGAAGGTTTGAAGAACGTTTCATCAGTGTTAAAGTGTTCTTCAAACCTTCATTAACTTTTTATGAATAAGGCCCATAATCTTCAAAAAATAAATGCCAAAGAATATTCTTTCAAATGATAATAAACATTCCCCATTCAATTTGAATTTTCTGTGCTTTTTTTCTTTAAAAAAGTAGGGAACCTCGAAATGATTACGCTATATATACTTATAGCCCTATTTTGCATCTAAGCGCTATAACATCTGCATATCTCAACGGATCTTAATATATTAGCAGATTACAGTTTCTTAAGCAAAAAATCTTCCCAAATTTTAAGAAAATTGGCTCAGATTAATGTTCAACTCCCATATTTAACTATATCACGATTTTGCATCTATGCTCTGTAAATTGTCTCAACAGATTTTTCTAATATGTAACAGATAACATTTTATTGAACCAAAAACGGACGTTTTGTAAGAAGAGAAATTCGGCCAGGTTTATATATAACCACCGTATGTATGTACCCCTATCCGATTTTGAATCTTAGATTTTTTTGTCATAAAAACAATTTTGGTAAACATGAACATAACTCTTCCTATTCTGGTCCGATAGGGGGTTCGACTGTAGCCCTTCCTTGCTGGTAATTTAAATTTGATTCTCAAATGTTAATATCTCAATTTCTATAAAATATATCTCCTGGAGGCAATTTTTTTTGCATTTGAAATTCCGATTTTACATTTAAAACTCACTAAATTTCATTTGAAATTGAGATTTTCCTTACGAAATTGACAAAATTTCATTCAAAATTGAGATTTAACATTTGGAATTGAATAATTACATTTGAAACTGAGATTTTCCATTCTTGATGGGCCAAATACATTCGGAATTAGGGTATAAAATTAAATTTGTAATTGAGAATGAGAATTTGACGTTGTAAAATAACTCCAGACAGCGGAAAAACACAGCTAACTTTATATATATTATAGCCCCAGTATATATCCGATTTTAAATTTAACAATTTTGGACAAAACATTATCATTAGAAAAACAACATTAACAAAACTTGACAATATTTCTTCCCATTATGGTCCGATAGGATGGTTTAGGGTATCATATAGTCTATTATATATTTAATTTTCAAATATTCCAATACGAGATATCTCGTGGAGGCAACATATTTATTTAGGTCCCGGTTAGTAGAATACAAAAAAAAAAATATATAGAAATATGCATTTCAAAACACAAAGGTTAGGTTAGGTTGAATAGAGGAGACGTTTAAACGTCTCATGTCCGTAGAGATACACTTAAGCCAGTGGTTCGGCGTATTGTGCGCTCCTTTCAAAACACAAAAGTTAAACAAATTTTAAAAAAATGTTTGCTTTGTACGGTATTGGATGGTCAAATATAAAACATAAGATCCCCAAAACCTCTACTATAAATCTGTCAAGTTTTATTGCAATCGATTGACTGGTTAAGAAATGACAGATATATTTCCATTTCTTTTCGATTTTCCGCCACTGTGCGTTGTCATTGGCTTCGTCGTCGTCATCGAGCAGCAACTCCGTCGTCATCGTTGTTGCTATTTTCTAACTCCAAAGCTAAGCCAAGGCAAGTTAAGTCAAGTCAAGTCGGCCCACAGTGTTTAGTATGCGATTTCCATGCACAGTATATCATTAAAATTTAATCAATAAATTGTTTAAACTTTAAGTGGACGTGCCAAGTGGAAGAGGAGTATTATGTGTGGTTATGGTGTTGGCTGAATTCTGTGGCGTTGGTTGTGGTGGTACGGTGGTGCCTGGCAATGATGATGATGATGGCTATATGGCGATGATGACGACGACGAGTACTATGAGTGCCACTCAATTGCTGCTGCTGCCACCGCTTTGCTTTACTAATGCTAGTCGAACATGGCAAAAAATCAACAACGACAACGACAAAAAACAAATGTTTGATGGCGTATCTTTGTGGCCTGGCCCATAATGGAAAAGTGGGTCATTGTTACGGTATCCATAATTTGCCGGAGTACTACGCCTTGCTGTGCACTGCACTCCACTCCACTGCAGTGCACTACACGGCACACACCGTGAACAGTGCATATTGGGCGTTTTGTCATGTCTATTGTTTGAATTTGCATGTAGTTTTTGTTGTTCTTGTTGGTCTTTCGGCTTTGCAATTGTTATCTCTAACATTCAATCAAACAACCAACCAGCCAACCCAACCAGCCCAGCCAACAAAAGCCAACCCAACCATTGAAAAGCGTTGTGAATGCAATGGATTTAAAAATCACTTAATTTTAAATAATCTATTCTTATTTTGTCTTCTTTTCTTCTGCATTTGTTTCTATTCATTAGGAGAAAGCTACCAAATGGCAGGACAATGTCGAAATCGATGGCCTTACAACAAATGGTGTTTTGATCATGCATCCCAAGGGTCAGTTTTGTGGCGGCACTGCCAAATGTGGTCTTTGGCGGGAATGTTCGGTGGGTGGTGATGTCTTTAGTCTGCGTGAATCTCGCTCGGCCCAACAGAAAGGACAACCGGTTAGTATAGTTTAACATTTCCCCCCTCTGTAGTTATATCCCCTAAATAAAATTTTTTCCCCCATATCCATTTCAGATTTATGACGAATCAAATATCTTACAAGATGGCACTTTAATTGATTTATGTGGCGCCACTCTACTATGGCGTTCTTCGGAAGGTCTGCAACATTCACCGGTAATTATCCTATTTATAGGTCTTTGTAGTTACATTTTATATCTCTTGGATATTTCATGTGTGTCTATGTGTTTTTCAGACAAAACGTGATTTGGAAAAATTAATTGACGAAGTCAATGCTGGTCGTCCTCAGTGTCCTGTTGGCCTTAATACCTTAGTTATACCCCGTAAAGTGAATATTGGTGATCAAATTAATCAGCCTTATGTGTACTTAAATTGTGGCCATGTTCAAGGTAACTATATATACTCGTATGTACATGATGATTCATGTATAGTCATGTACTCCTTTCTATTACACCAAGCAAGAACACAAATTATTATTCCACTGTGGTAAAGGGTATTATAATGGTTGTTTTGACCTAGATGGTTGTAACAACTAAAAATTCTGGAGGTAGAATCAACTTCAAATTATGTCGATTTAACCGCTCCCGTCCGTCTGCTGCCCAATTTTAGTTTGCGTGCAAAGTACATGTCCAATACCGACGAAATTTAACAAGATATTTTATTTTTGGGTCTATGGACAAAATCTATTAAAATTAGTAAATTCGGTTCAAATTAACCTACAGCCACCATACATACTGCGTAAACATTGTATAGTTTTGTTCCAATTTTATTTAACAGAATGTCTAAATGGCTGGAGAAAGCCACACATTGGGAAGGGGAAAGGTATGCAAATAAAAAAACAATTAAGAAAGTTTCAGTCGAGTAAACCGACTAAGTTACAGTGTTTTCCAACAAGAGGTGTTATTTTGAATCACCCGGTATTTCGAACGAACGGAACAATACAGGATTCAACAAAGCATTGGTATTATTAAAATTCGAAAAATTGAAAATCGAAATACGACAACAAGCAAAATTGTCGCATCTGGGGCTCGGAAAACCCAAGAGTTATTGTTGAGAAACCTCTCCATCCTCAACGTGTGACTGTTTGGTGCGGTTTGTGGTCCGGCGGGGTCATTGGACCTTACTTTTTCGAAAATGAGGTTGGATCAACGTTTACGGTGGATGGATTGCGCTATAGAGAGATGATTAATGATTTTTTATGGTCGGAGGTGGATGGTAATGATCTGGACACGTTTACTTTCAAGAAGACGGCGCTACATGCCACACAAGCAACGAAACCATTGCTCTCTTACGGGAAAAGTTTCCGGACCGTGTTAGCTCTCGAAGAGGTGATCACAATTGGTCACCGAGATCTTGTGATTTAACACCATGCGACTTCTTCCTTTGGGGCCACGTGAAAGATAAGGTCTACGCCAACAGCCCAGCGTCGATTCAAGACCTCAAAGATAGAATTCGTGAGGCTATCGAGGACATAAGGCAGCCACTTTGCGATTTGGTTATGGAAAATGTCATGCAAAGGATATGGTCCTGTAAGCGTGGTCGTGGTGGCCATTTGGCTGATGTTGTTTTTCATTATTAACGGCATACCTTCCTCTTTATTATGAAATAAACATCCGATCATTTATCTAAAAACTGACATTTTTCTTTGAATACCAAAATAACACCTCTTGTTGGAAAACCCTTTATATGTACATCTTAATTTGGCATTTACGCGGTATAAAATCCGTATTCTGCATCAAATCTTTACGAAGTTTGGAATTTCTACAGTTGTATTGTTTGCGCCGACAATAAACCTTGCCGAATTTGAAAAAATAGGTTCAGATTTAGATAAAGCCCCCAAATATACCTATATCCCCATTTTATAATTTAAGGGTTATATAGAATCCACATTTAGCAGTTAACAGTTTCTTGAACCAAGAACGATACTTAATTTTTTTTAGGACAAATCATTATCATCAGGCTTTCTGCTGCGATTTGGGTGGTGTAGAACCTCACTGGTTTTGTATTGTATTATTGGCAAATTGCCTTCATTATAGTTTTCAGAATTTGACCAAGCACTCATTTTGATCACTCTTTATCTCCGTGTTTTGTCTGAGATCTCAAACAAAAGTTCTCCCTAAAATAATTTACCTTATGCAGTCTTGTTTATTCCTATTCTGAATTTGTTACTTTTTTTGGGGTGTCACGCCCACCATCAGAGTACTACGATCCTATCAAAATAGCTTTTCATTTGGAACGTTTTGTAGTAGAATGTAATTATGATACCCTCACTTTAGTGTAGGTATTTGTCCACTCCTTCTAGTAGCTCCCTCACAAAGGGTTATAATATGTTGAGTGAAATATTGTGAGTATTTTGTATAACAAGTTAACTGTTAATAACTTTATTATCAGTAGGTATAAATACATGAAATTTTGTTCAGTGTAATGCTTTTACCTTCAGTCTGGTAAAAATTGTTATTATTGCTTATCAGCTTTTGGCATCTCCCACACGAAATGACCAAATCAAACAAAAATTTAATGGCTCATTAGGTACAGTGCAACGTCTTATTCGTCCAGCCATTTTTGGTATCCACCCCCTCCCACAAATTGACACATTAATTCAAACACAAAATGTTGTTGTTGTTGTCGTAGCAGCTTGTAGACGCTGAGTTGATAATCCTTAAGTCTATTACTATTACAGACTTCGTTCCGGCATATATCCGATTATCGCGGGAACCTTATATTGTTTTCATCCACTCAATGTTGTCCGGTTGTAAATTAACATTTTACAACTGTTAATTTCAGGGAATGGATATTATTTGAGTGTTGCCGGTTCTATTCTCCACTAGAAGCGCTGCATTTCTGTTAATAGTCGTTATGGTGTTATGTCTATTTTTAGCTTCCCTGTTGACTTGGGTGATCAGATGTTGTTGTAGTGGTAGTGCGCCCGGTGAGTTAATTTTAGCTGCAGAAACTCGAATTATGATGAAAACATGAAATGTTGATGTTAAATTTTTTTAAAACCCAGCCCTTTCGGGATCCAAGTCTAATCCACTAGCCACTAAGCTACCGAAGGCCACAAAATGCTCATAACTTCTGTAGCAATGTTGTCATAATAGACTGAAATGTTGTCATAATAGACTAAATGTTGTCATAATAGACTGACAAAGATTGAGCATTTTTTTCAGAGTTATGGCACCTCCCGGCCATTGTACCATATTATAAAGGGTGGTTAAATTTATATTATGATAATATTGATATGGTTCAATTATGTATGGAACAAAAGGTAGGCCAAATGGCCGCCGCGACCTCGGCGGCACACCTCCATCCGATGGTTCAAATTTTCGATGACGCTGAGGCATAACTGAGTTTCTATGCCGTTAATGTGCCAAAATATCTCATCCTTTAGCTCTTGAATTGTTGCTGGCTTATCGACGTACACCTTTTCTTTCAAATAACCCCAAAGAAGGAAGTGCAAATCACATGATCTTGGCGGCCAATTGACATCGCAACGACGTGAGATATCACGGCCATTGAATTTGTTGCGCAAAAGAGCCATTGTTTCGTTAGCTGTGTAGCAAGCGGCACCGTCCTGTTGAAACCACATATTGTCGACATTCATATCTTCCAATTCGGGCCATAAAAAGTTCGTTATCATCTCACGATAGCGAACACCATTCACAGTAACTGCCTGACCGGCCTCATTTCGAAGAAGTATGGCCCGATGACGTCGCCAGCCCATAAGCCGCACCAAACGAGCTGGGCGAGCATGCACATGTGTTTTCACATCTCCTACAGACCCGGTTTGCTAAAATTTGCGCACAATTCTCCCGATTGTGGACACATTTGGTCGATTATGCTGATCAAAAAAACATCACGAAATGCATTTTGATTTGAACGCCCATTTTCGTAAAAGGCTTAAAAAACTTTAACGCGTTGCTCGATTGTGTATCTTTCCATGGTTCAAATTTTGTTAGACTGAAATTGAGAAATTCAGAAAAATGAAATGCAGAAAAAACTTGACGTTTACGTGTGGTTCACATTCAACATCGGCCCTTACAATTTAACCACCCTTTATTACTCACAAAGTGGACTGAAATTTTCTTACTTGTTTTTTTAGTATTGGTATTAGTAGTTAATGTACTATAAGATATTCGAAATATAGTTTGTTATTTTTAATGATCCGGTTTTGACTCCAAAATTAAATTTATTTTGAAGACCGATTAATAGTAAATTTTATCATTGAATAGAAGCATGCAAGTTTGCTTATCATTCAGTACTTTGAGGTTATTCATATATGCATTTTTGGTACTTACTTTACCTAATAAAATCTATATTGTGTTTTCCGTTGCAGGTCATCATGATTGGGGTCAGGACAAAAGCACTGGTGCCCGACGCTGTCCCATGTGTTTAGAAGTTGGACCTGTAGTGACATTGTGTATGGGTTTAGAACCGGCATTCTATGTAGATATTGGCCCGCCAACATTTGCATTTAATCCATGTGGTCACATGGCGACTGAGAAAACGGTCAAGTAAGTTCAAATAATAAAATCCAAAATGAAAATATATTATTTTCATTTCGTGAATTTATTGCATTACTTTAATTCTAATCCACTAACATATTTATTTCTCATTTTTCAGATATTGGGTCAATGTGGATATACCACATGGCACAAATGGCTTTCAGGCCGTTTGTCCATTCTGTGCGACGCCACTAGACGGCAATTCGGGTTTTATTAAATTAATTTTTCAAGATAATTTAGATTAAAGTGTATCATATATATAAAACAAAAACAAAAAAAAAACAACCAACCAACAACAAACATTTAAGCAAATTGCAAAAAAAGAAGGAAAACAAATAATCCATAGGCTTTATTTTTCTAAAAACATAAATTATACAATAAGTAAAAAAAGAAAAGAAAACAAAAAAAACAAACAAAAAATCGAAAACAAAAAATATTAATAATGAATTATTAATAATATTTACAAATTATTTTTTAAATATCAACAAAGTTCTATTTATACATAAATATACATATAACATAACATGCATACATATACAACATATACATAACATAAATACATAAACACACACACTTACTGCATACATAAAAAGATGAATTTTAAAATCTCCACCTCTCCCCCCGGGCTCTATCCCTCAAAGAAATGCATTAGATTTGTCTTCATTTTTCGAAATAAAGTATTATTTACTTACCATAGATACATTTACATACATATATTATGCATTACAGCCCCCCTCTCCCATTATTATGTTTAAGTTATAGAGAACGTTTCATATACATATATGCATTCATATATGTGAAAGCAAACATTATGTGCATTTCGCTATTTTCTTTCTCGTTTTTTTTTTTGTAAATTTATAATGCAAAAGTATAAACGATTGTGTGTTTTATATAAGTTCCCGAATTTTTAAATGTTTTTGTGTGTACAACTACATATAAATATTATGGTCATGAAGAAATTGTATATCATTAAGATGAAATTAAAACTATTATAAGAATTTAAACAAACAAACTGGTATTTTATTCGCATTTTATTTTATAGATTTTTCTTTTTTTTTTCTAAATCTAGGAAATTTGGGAAAAATATGGTATTTGTCAAAATTTGTTTAAATTGGCTAGAAGGATGAAATACATAAACAACAAAATTAAATTTTCAGCAAAAAAAAAAACAGGATAATACCCTAGTTTTAAATTTTAAATGTTATAATATTGAGAAAAGCTATTCAAAATATATAAATCACATAAACGAATTGATTTCATTCATTAAATAAGAGCTGACTTTCAAAATTAATTTTAAATTTTAAATGTCATAATATTGAGAAGCTATTCAAAATATATAAATCTCATAAACGAATTGATTTCATTCATTAAATAAGAGCTGACTTTCAAAATTAATACTCGTAAAAATATCCGTAATCTCATTTCATCAACTGAAATACAAGTCCTTTCCATTTTCGATGCATATTTCTTATAAAATAAAAATTTTCTTAAGTGTCGCAGCCCAAAGGTAGATCTTTCTCAAATTCGCAGAAAATATTGCCCAAATAGTCCGCCGTATATACACTATGCCACGAAAGTCTACGAACGACGTTTCATATAATACTTTTGGTACTAAAACTTAGTGAAATATTTTGAATTTATTTTATAAATATATCATAAAAACTAAAATTAATTGATCAACAATTAAACTTAAAAAAAGTAATTGTATTTTTGGTTCAATAAAAAGCGTACAAACAGTTGCTACTAACTTATTAATAATTTAGTACATGGTTGGCCCTCCTTTCAACTTTATCACTTCTTGCAGTCTCTTGGGAAGGAGTTGGTTAATTTTTTTTACTAAATTTTGCGTCCACTTTTTCCCATTCAGCCATTGCACAGACGATGAATGATGATTTCAATTTTTGCACCTGTTACTTCAAATATTCAAAACCATTATCTGGTCTGGAGATCAGGGAGGATGTTCCACTAACACTCTCTAACCAAAAACGAATAAAGTTTCGGTCGTTATCGTGTCCAAAAAATCTGAATGCGTGAACCGAGATGAAAAAGTAAGAAATGCCGATTTATGTCCCATGACGAAACAACCCCACTTAAACGCAAATGAAATTGCCTGGGACACAAGCTACGAAAACAGCAAGATGAACTGGCACATGCCGCACTTGAGTGGGACCCTCAAGGTAGCCACAGCGTGGGAAGACCAGCCCACACCTGGAGAAGACAACTCGATACCGAACTCGCGAGAATGACGATGACCCGGAGTGAAATAAAATTGCTAGCTTTTAACAGACATGAATGGAATTTATTTGTTATGGCCCTATGCTTCACATTGGAAGGACGGGAATAAATATATTAAAAATATATAAGCATGTAAATAATCGGGTATGTTCTGGCACTCACTTGGAGCATCTCACGTGAAATGTCTTAAGAAAGAGGTGATCTAAAAGCCGATATCACGCCTGAAAACCGTATGTCATGGAAGGCAAATCACATGTTAGGTATTATTTAAGCAGACGTTAGGCGGCCAATACTTTCTGCAGATACCAGACACCTCGCTATACGTGCTGTGAAGTAAAGGTGAGAAGTGAGATGAATGTGAAGTGAGTACCAGAACAGGGGTGAATTTCTTAAATTTATCAGAGTCGAATAAATTGGGTTTGGGCTAAAGTTCAAATCATTCTCTACCTCTTTATCTAACGAGTCTTCTAATAGCGATTATATGATTTTGAAGTGACGTTTCGGCCATTTGTAATATGCCATGATCTGTCATTTGTTTTTCTTTGTAGTGTTTACAATTTCATCATGGAGAGATATAAGCAAGAACAACGTTTACAAATTATTCAGTTTTATTATCAAAATAATCGTTCGCCAATTGCAACTTTTCGTGCGCTAAGTCAATTTTTTTAAAAATCCAAAAAAAAACACTTTCAGTCGACCTTGACACCTAGAGCAACATTTTAGCTCTCGTTAAGAGCTATCTTTTTGCCATTGACCGATTCCCGATCCGACGAACCGTTAAGGAGCTACAGCAAAAATAAACTTTCCGTTCACATTTGAAAATTATGCTGTCCATTTTTTTTAAATCCAAAAAAAAAACTCCAGTTCACCTACGACCTTGACACCCATGAGCAATATTTTAGCTCTCGTTAAGAGCTATCTTTTTGCCATTGACCGATTGTGGCTAAGTGCCACACAGCAAATGAAACAATTGAATTGTTGCGAGAAAAGTTTGGAGATTCGATTAATTCAAGAAATTGTGATATTGAATGGCCTTCAAGAAGTTGTGATTTAACACCATTAGACTGTTTCTTGTGGGGTTATTTGAAGTCATTGGTATTTCGAAATAAACCAGACTCTCTTCAAGCCTTATAAGTCAATATTGAATGTGCCATTCATGACATACGACTTGATTTAGTGGAAAAGTGCTCGAAATTTGGGTTCATCGAATTCGTTCCTGCAGAAGAAGTCGTTGAGGCCATTTGATTGACGTTTTATTTAGAACTTAATTGTATCGATTGTACTTCACATTAAATAAAAAACTTTTGAATTTCCTTAATAATAAGTGTGTTTTTTTTTTGAAAGAAATCATATCACTCTTATTGGGAAACCCTATATATAGATAGGTATTGGTTGGCAGAAAATATTTGTTAGATCTGGTTTTCAATTAGATTTTTGTAAATTATTTTTCGGTAGTGTAGGTAGAAAACAACTAAAAAAAATCGAAGATTTGTATGCCATTTGAAATATGATAAGTTTTATAAAGCTGAGTCCACTTTTTTTTCAGGGAAATAATTTTGAAAGCGCCCTCTTGATTTCGTTATTTGGAAAGATGTATGTATATACTTCAAAGTCCTCCTCTTCAAGTCCCAGCACATTTGGTGGCCGAATATCTCGAAAACAAGAGTTAGTCTAGAAAATGACTATCACAACCTGGGGCCAAATCACGGAATTCGATATGGAAAACGTTTCGATCGAAAATCCATTAAATTTTTTCTTAATTAAAAAAAAGAACATTGGAACTATTAAAAAACTATCCAGATAAGCTGTATAAGAATTTATTTTAACAATCTACTTGAATTCGGCAACTGTTTGTAATATTTCAACGATAATAAAAAACATATTTTGATCGAAAAGTACTCGATATCGAATGCCGTGAATTGGCCCCTGGATTATGCATTGGTTTACCAATATGGTCAACGTTCTGTTACATTTTTGGACTAGCACAGCGTTATTTAATGCTTTATTTCAAAGAATATATGGGTAGTTCTTTCTCAAGTGTCACAGCCCAATAATTAGAGCTTTCTCAGAAAATGTTGCCCTAAATATTGATGCCAAAGACGTCCCTCATATTTTAAAAAAGAATATTTCGTTCAATAAAGAATTTTTTTGGGACAAAACAAAAATAAAAAGAAATTCCACGAAATATATATATATATTTTTAAAACAAAATATAGATATTAAGTAAATTTTCTTTCTTTAATATTTTCAATATTATAAACCCCTTTTTACATTTATGACAAACATTTTTTCTCTGCGGTTCACATACCTGTCTAAAATTCAAAGTTTCCATTTAAATGAATATCAAGAGCAATTCAAAATGTAATTAATTTACTCCATTTGAAAATCAAAACACTTCAACTGAAATTTAAAAAAAAAATTATTTCATTTGCTATTCAAAACACATTAATTGGAATTCAAAAGAGATCAATTTAAATTTAAAATCAAAGTATTCCACTAGAAATTCAAATGATATTTGTGTATTTCAATTTCAATTAGTATGTCCCCTAGTTGCTATAGTGTTGGACTGTCTAAAAACCATAAATGATTACTCAGCCCATGGTCGAAGATGTATCATATGGATACCAGGACACAACGCAGTGATTGGAAATGAACGGACGGGCAAACAGTTTGACCTCTAAGGGCAGAGAACTTCGAGAAGTCTTGATATATGTATATGTATATAAAAACCATTGTACGTTTGTTTGTAACGCATGATCTATGAAAACATAAGAGCGAATGGGCTTACATTTTCACAAATGATTCACTTCGGGATCATCTGTGTTTTAGAATTATTTTCAACGCGATATATGTCGGAATGGTCAAGTTATTTGAAAAATTGGAATTACCAGTGCGATTTGGCTGAAATTGTGAATGCATGAGTACTTTGTCTTGAAAATAGTTTGTATTTATGATTCTACCCGGTAGATGGCGCTGTAGTGGACTGCTGTTTTTTTCCTGAATCTCGGAATGTATTGATTTTTGAACAAAATGTTAATGAATACCGAATCAACACATCCCAAATTGGACGGGCAGGACAACATCTGCTGGGGTCAGCTAGTAAACTTATAAAATTGGAAACCTTTCGAAGCCACGAAGGATGCAATATTTTTGGTTTTTAGTTAGTTTTCAGTTTTGCTAACCGGAACACTCCCGTGCTCCAATTAATCAACGAAGTGTTTTTTTTCGCATACTCTGGAAAGAAAATTCGAATTCAAAAAAGGCAAGTGGAATTTTCTCAATTTAAAATGGAAATGTAGTCAATTCCAAATTTATAATCTCAATTTCAAATGAAATTTAGCTAATTTCAAATCTCAATTTCAAATAAAATTCTGTAATTTCAAATATAAAATCTCAATTTCAGATGAAATTCTGCCAATTTCAAATCTAAAATCTCAATTTCAAGTGAAATTTTCTCAATTACTGTTGAAAATAGAGTAGTACACACATTTTTTTTGTACAAAAATTGAAAACAAATTTTAACTGGGGCCATATCACGGCATTCGATATCGAGAACTTTTCGATTGAAAAGCCATTTAAATTTTTGTTAATAAGAAAAAGTGAACATTGGAATTAATTAAAAACTATCCAGATAAGCTTTATAAGAATGTATTTAAACAATCTCGAATTCGACAGAAGCTACACTTTTTTTAACCATAATAAAAATAGAAACGATCGAAAAGTTCTCGATATCAAATGCAGTGATTTCGCCCCTGGACTTTAAAGGGTTAAAAATTAGAAGAAAAAAATGTTGTAGACCAAATATATCGCAAGCTAAATGGGATAACTGTCAGAGCTGAGCACGTAGGCCAATAAAAACAATTTATTTCATTTAATATGCTGGACATTATTATTCGGGCGATTTCTTATTTTATGGTGATTTCTTTTCTTCAAAAAAATGCAAAATTATTGTTGCTCTTTTCTCGAATACTACACCATTTTCAACTGTAATTCGAAAAAAATCAATTTAATTTCGAATAAGATCAATTGAAATTCGAAGATTCCATTTGAAATTCGAAAAAGGTCAATTGAAATTCGAAGATTCCATTTGAAATTCGAAAAAATTAATTGAAATTCGAAATACATCAATTGAAATTCGAAACACATCAATTGAATTTCGAAACACATCAATTGAAATTCGAAAAACTTCAATTGACATTTGAAACACATCAATTGAAATTCGAATTTTTCCATTTGAAATTCGAAAAACATCAATTGAAATTCGAAATACATCAATTGAAATTCGTAATACACCAATTGAAATTCGAAAAACATCAATTGATATTCGAAATACATCAATTGAAATTCGAAATACATCAATTGAAATTCGAAAATGTAAACAAATCTGTACATTAGATTGGGTAGAATTTATTTAAACACTTTTGCTGTCTAAATCTTAACATATAAATAAATTTATTTAAACACTTTTGCTGTCTAAATCTTAACATTTAATGTGAGGAACAGAAAACATATAGATGATCTAATATTTATTCAAAATTAGTTGAAACAAAACATATTTCAATATTAAAGGTTTAACACAGACAAACTGTATCACTTAAATGCTACCCCATCTAATATACAGCATGGATTTTGTTTACATTTTTCGAATTTCAAATGATGAATTTCGAATTTCAATTGATGTTTTCCGAATTTCAATTGGTGTATTACGAATTTCAAATAAAAAAATTCGAATTTCAATTGACGTATTCCGAATTTCAATTGGAATTTTACGAATTTCAATTGACGTGTTTCGAATTTCAATTGATGTGTTTCGAATTTCAATTGATCTGTTTCGAATTTCAATTGATGTTTTTCGAATATCAATTGATGTTTTTCGAATTTCAATTAATGTTTTTCGAATTTCAATTGCAATTTTAGGAATTTCAAATGATGTGTTTCGAATTTCAATTGATGTGTTTCGAATATCAATTGATGTTTTTCGAATTTCAATTGATGTTTTTCGAATATCAATTGTTGTTTTTCGAATTTCAATTGATGTTCTTCGAATTTCAATTGATGTTTTTCGAATTTCAATTGACCGTTTTCGAATTTCAAATGAAATATCCGAATTTCAATTGATATTTTTCGAATTTCAAATGGAATCTTCGAATTTCAATTGACTTTTTTCGAATTACAATTGAAAATGGTGTAGACTTTTATAACACATTTTGGAATTTTGAAATAGGAGCTAATGGAAATTTCGTTTCTGGAAAAAGTGCAGCATTTTCTTTACCCTTTTCATGAAATTTTGGAAATTTGAAAATCGGAGTTATGTTCAATTTGGGGGACTACATCATTTCGGCATAAAAGGCCTTTTTTTGGTGTTTGTGTTATGTTATGGGCTTTGGTGTGTTCTGACACATATAGTAAAATTTTATGGCGAACATTTTTGTAGAACATTTCATCCCCGCCCTCCCCCTTTTAAGGGGTGTTTTTTACGATTTGTTAAAATGGGGCCAAAAATTACAGTTATGTGGGGGAGCTAGAGGGTTAAAATGTTCCACAAAAATATTGGCCTTAATATTTTCTATAAAGTTGCTGTACATGCCCTATACCAAAAAAATATATTTTTATTACATAACAGTGAAATACTTACATTTTTGGGGTACAATGTGGTTTCTTGAGCTATTTATGGTGCCTAGACACGTTCAGATTGTATTAATATGTTCACAAAAGTTGTTCAGATTTACGTTGGCTACAATTTTGCCAAGCATTGTTAATGAAAAATAACGAGTCCCCGGAAGTTATGCGGAAAAAACTGAAAAAAAAATATTTTTTTCCTTCACTTTTTCAAAAAAAGGTACCGGAAAACATTTTTTTTCGCGAACAATTTTAAGAAACTTTATTCAGCATATTCTTAGCTACATTATTGCCAAACATAGTTAAGCGGTATCACCAAGTCGGAATTAGTTGTTGGACAAAAGCTGATGACACCTTTTTCGAGGGGCCCACTGATTTTCAGAAACTTTGGGGGCCCATAAAAAAAAATTGGTCACCAATTTCGCCAAACCGAGTATAGGGTTATACTACCCTTTGATAGTATAATCGAACCTATACTGTCAAGTCCGTGTATTTTTTAAAAAGGGTTCATTTGTTGCATAGTGTTATGAAACGTTCTTTATTAACCCAAATAATTAAAAATAAGAATATTGTTTAGGAGTGAAGTTTTTGATCAATTTTGAAATCTAAGTAAAAACATTCAAAAGAAGCACCTCTATGTGAACATGTTTCTAAGAGGACAACAAACCTCAAAAAAAAAACATTTGTTTGTTAATACAGTCATTCTTCTGTTCTGCAAATCGATTTGGTGAAAATTGATTTTTTCGTTAAATCCCGACATTGACATATTAGTGGAATTAACATTTAATTTTTTTCCAGTAATGAATTTTTGTAGAAAAAACCGTTGATGCCTTTAAGCAATGTCGTTTGATTGTCCGGAACACATTTTTTACAATCGAGTGATTTCAAACCGATTCTAAAAGCGAAACTGATCGATATATAAACCAGTGAATATTTATGTTTCATATTTTTCTAAAGAGGAAACATTTAACTTAAATTAATTTTTAATTTTTTTTATAATTCATAGCTTTCTTTGTCAAATATTTCAAATTGAACGAATATACAGAAAATAATCCTAAACATAATATCCAAAAAATATCAACGTTTTAAATATAAATAATATTTAAGTTCCCATTACACTCCCATTAAAAACAAACACATTTTCGCGAAACACACAACAACATAAACATAAACAATTCCGAATGTTAACAATAAAATTGTAATAAGAATTTGTAAAATAATCGTAAAAAAAACCCCAAGTCAAGAAAATCTTAAAAAAAATGCATCTAAAGAAAAATAACCCATCTCCGATTTTTGTGTTAATCAATAAAGACATTTTTTGGAACAAAACTATTTAAATAAAATGAAATGCCTTGAAATATATATATTTTTTAAAAGAAAATTGCTTGTTGCTTTGTGGCAGGCAGAATTTCCGTCGAAAGTAAATACTTTTTTTCAAAACTTCTTCTCTAATTGTGGCTTCAAAAGAAAAACAGAAAACAAAACAAATAATTGCTCTAATGTGTATTGTATTTCAAAAATATTAATAATTAAACAAACCAAAACAAACCCCGAAAAAATAACCACAACAACAAAAAACCAAATCTTTTTTGTCCGCTATTAAATGTTATGTGTATAAGAATTTATTGAATTTTGTAAAAAGTGAATGGAAAAGAAATGAATTTTGAAAAAAAAAAACAACAACAACATATATTTGTAATATCGAAGAACAAAACCAAACCACAAACAACATCCCCCCTTTCCCCCAACAACAAATCCCATATTATGGTCTTAAATATGAATAGTGATGAGAAGTGAAGAGAAGACAGCTAGGGCAGAAGATAGGTTATATTGTACACATAAAGCGTCCCGCCCCCCCCCCCCCCCCCTCAGTAGGTACATACATTCTAGAAAAAATAAATAAATAACAAAATATTTGAAATTCCTTTACAAAAAATAAAAGAAAAGAAAAATAATGTCCAAAACAAAAAAACCTATAAAACACCAATTTAAAAAACGAATTTTTATTTCAGTTTAGATTTTTTAAATATTGTAAAATTATTTAAAATAGGATGGCAAATTCGTTTTTGAAGAGATGTATTTTTTTGTACAAAATCTGTTGTTTCATGTGTTAATTCACCTTATTTTTTTGTCTTTGTTATAATTGAAATTTCATTAATATTTTTCACTATTTCGTTTACAAATCACAATTATAATTTTTGTTAACTAAAAATACATTATAAAATTAAAATATAATATGTTAACTAGCTAAATTGTTGATTTCTCAAATTTGATTGAACGATGTCACAATGTTTTGGGGAACATTTCAAATTTTCAAGTAGGTCCGTCTAAAGAGAGTTGTCACAATTTTGAGGGCAAAATATTTTTTAATTCAGCCCAAAAATGTAAAACATTTAATTTTAACATATTTTCTAGAAAGAACAAATTTAAAATTAAATTTCGAAACTTTTTTCCAGAAATGTGCGATTTCTAACTTTTTTTTCTAGAAATGTGCAATTTCAAAGATGTTTTTTAGAAATATTTAATTTTGACATATTTTTCTAGAAAAAACAAAATTTCAAATAATTTATTTTCGACGAAATTTTCGAAATATGAAATTTTGAAGACATTTTCTGGAAAAATAGAATTTTGAAGAAATGTTGTTGAAAAACGCAATTAGATTTCTATTTCTATTTTTTTATAAAAATTTAATTTCTGGAAAAATTCAATTCCGAAGAAATTTTAAAGAAAAATGCAAAGTGAAATCAGTTTTCTATAGAAAATTTTGTCAAAAATATCTTGAAAATTGTATGTTCTATAAGATTTCTTCAACATTGAATTTTTCAAAAAAAATTCGTTGAAATTACATTTTCTGAAAATTTCCTTTATTCAAAATGAATTTGAACAAATTATGTAGAAAAATGCAATTTGATTTCTATTAATTTTTTTTATAAATATTTAGTATTGTTGAAATTTAAACTTTTTCATAAAAATTTAATTTTACTGAAAGCAATTGTAACAAAACAATATTTAAAAATAAAAATTTTTGACAAAAGAAGAAATTTTCTAGAAATATTCAATTCCAAGGATTTTTTTTAAAAAATTTAATTTTCACATCATTTTGTAGGAAAAATTAAATTTTCAATGAAAATATATTTTCAACAAAATTTTCGAAAAAATAATTTTGACAATATTTCTAGAAAAATTCAATTTTCAAGTAATTTTATAGAAAAATTAAACTTTTAACAAATTCTTTTTAGAAAAAATACAATTTTAAGAAAAATATTTCAAAATAAAAATTTTTGGCAAAATTTTCTATAACAATTCTATTTCTATTAAAATTTTTATAAAAATAAAATGTTGCTGACATTTTCTATACAATGAAATTTCCATTAAATTTACAAAAATACAAAATGTTAATGAAATTTGCAAAAACGAAAATACATATTAATTTAGGCAAGTTTTTCTACAAAAATAAAATCTCCTCATTGTCAATTTTTAAGGACATAATTATAGAGGTGTAATTCGTTGCAATTTCTATAAAAACATATTTCGTCGAAATTTGATAGAAATATTAAATTTCAAGGTTTTTTTTTTATGAAAAATTAAATTTTGACATAATTTTCTAGAAAAAACGAAAATTTTAATAAAAATATATTTTTAGCAACAATTTTCAAATAATAAATATTATGACAATATTTTCTAGAAAAATTAAATTTTAAACAATTATATTTAGAAAAATTCAGTTTTAAACAAAAAAATGTTAACAAAATTTTTAAAAATGCAAATTTTTACAAAATGTTATAGAATTCCAAAGAAATTTTAAAGAAAAATGCAAAATGAAATCAGTTTTCTATAAAAATTTTGTCAAAAATATCTTGAAAATTTAATGTTCTATAAAATTTCTTCAACATTGAATTTTTCAAAAAATTCGTTGAAATTACATTTTCTGAAAATTTCCATTATTCAAAATGAATTTGAACAAATTTTGTAGAAAAATGCAATTTGATTTCTATTAATTTGTTTATAAATATTTAATTTTGTTGAAATTTAAACTTTTTCATAAAAATTTAATTTTGCTGAAAGCAATTGTACCAAAACAATATTTAAAAATACAAATTTTTGACACAAGAAGACATTTTCTAGAAATATTCAATTTCAAGGATTTTTTTAAAAAATTTAATTTTGACATCATTTTGTAGGAAAAATTACATTTTCAATGAACATATATTTTCAACAAAATTTTCGAAAAAATTATTTTGACAATATTTCTAGAAAGATTCTATTTTTAAGTAATTTTATAGAAAAATTAAATTTTTAACAAATTCTTTTTGGAAAAATACAATTTTAGGAAAAATATTTCAAAATAAAAATTTTTGGCAAAATTTTCTATAACAATTCTATTTCTATTAAAATTTTTATAAAAATAATATGTTGCTGACATTATCTATACAAATGAAATTTCCATTAAATTTACAAAAATATAAAATTTTAATGAAATTTGCAAAAAAGAAAATACATAATAATTTAGGCAAGATTTTCTACAAAAAAAAATATCCTCATCGTCAATTTTTAAGGACATAATTATAGAGGTGTAATTCGTTGCAATTTCTATAAAAACATATTTCGTCGAAATTTTCTAAAGCAGGAAATTTGCCAGCAAAATGTGGGAAATTTTCTAAAAATTAATTTCGAAGAAATTTGATAGAATTTTAAATTTCAAGGTTTTTTTAGAAAAATTAAATTTTGACACAATTTTCTAGAAAAAACGTAAATTTTAATAAAAAATATATTTTTGGTAAAAAGTTTAAAATAATAAATATTTTGACAATATTTTCTAGTAAAATTACATTTTAAACAATTATTTTTAGAAAAATTCAGTTTTAAACAGAAAAATTTTAACAAAATATTGAAATGCAAATTTTGACAAAATGTTATAGAATTCCAAAGAAATTTTAAAGAAAAATGCAAAATTAAATCAGTTTTCTATAGAAAATGTTGTCAAAAATATCTTGAAAATTTTATGTTCTATAAAATTATGCTCAACATTGAATTTTTCAAAAAAAATTCGTTGAAATTACATTTTCTGAAAATTTCCTTTATTCAAAATGAATTTAAACAAATTTTGTAGAAAAATGCAATTTGATGTCTATTATTTTTTTTATAAATATTTAATTTTGTTGAAATTTAAACTTGTTCATAAAAATTTAATTTAGCTGAAAGCAATTGTAACAAAAATATTTAAAAATACAAATTTTTGACAAAAAAAGAAATTTTCTAGAAATATTCAATTTCAAGGATTTTTTTTTAAAAAATTAATTTTCACATCATTTTGTAGGAAAAATTAAATTTTCAATGAAAATATATTTTCAACAAAATTTTCGAACAAATAATTTTGACAATATTTCTAGAAAAATTAAATGTTTAAGTAATTTTATAGAAAAAATTGAATTTTTAACAAATTATTTTTAGAAAAATACAATTTTAAGAAAAATATTTCAAAATAACATTATTTGGCAAAATTTTCTATAACAATTCTATTTCTATTAAAATTTTTATAAAAATAAAATGTTGCTGACATTTTCTATACAAATGAAATTTCCATTAAATTTACAAAAACATAAAATTTCAATGAAATTTGCAAAAACGAAAATACATATTAATTTAGGCAAGTTTTTCTACAAAAATAAAATCTCCTCATTGTTAATTTTTAAGGACATAATTATAGAGGTGTAATTCGTTGCAATTTCTATAAAAACATATTTCGTCGAAATTTTCTAAAGCAGGAAATTTTCCAGCAAAATGTGGGAAATTTTCTAAAAAATAATTTCGAAGAAATTTGATAGAAATATTAAATTTCAAGGTTTTTTTTTATGAAAAATTAAATTTTGACATAATTTTCTAGAAAAAACGAAAATTTTAATAAAAATATATTTTTAGCAAAAATTTTCAAATAATAAACATTTTGACAATATTTTCTAGACAAATTAAATTTTAAACAATTATATTTAGAAAAATTCAGTTTTCAACAAAAAAATTTTAAAAATATTTTTAAAAATGCAAATTTTGACAAAGTGTTATAGAAATACAATTTTGCGGAAATTTTCTATACAAATTAAATTTCTACTAAATTTACAAAAATATGCAAATGTGCAAAAAAAAATAATAATGTAGGCACCATTTTCTAGAAAAATAAAATTTCGTAAATTTTTCATAATTATAAATATGTATGTAATTCGTTTTAATTTTCAATAAAATTCAATTTCAATTTCTGTGAAATTTTCAATAAAATTATAATTTCTATGACATTTTCAATTAAAATTGCAATTTCTTTGACATATTATTTATACCAATTTAATAAAAAAATTCAACAATTTTAAACTAAAATCATGCGTATTATTTGCTTCAATGATTTTAGTTTCCTTTATTTTTATAATTATACATATTCAAGCTAATAATTATTAATTTTTATTATTCTGTTTTAAGCCATATTTTAAATCAAACAATCGTTATATTTTATAAGTTAAATGATTATAATTTAAAAATTACATAGTAGTAGTCTCTTCAAAAACAAAAGAAAAAATTCAACATCCAACCACAATAACAATAATAACAAAATTATTCAAAACTTATTAACAAAAATAAAAAAATAAGAATTTTTTCAAATCGAAATCGAGAAATCATTTATATGTATTTACATTAATGTTATTTATATTTATGATTTATTCTTACTGACAACAACAAAAACACGGAATAATTGTTGCTTTAAAAAAAAATAATTACCACAACCCAGAAAACAACTTAATTTATATTCAAAATAAACGAAAAATGAAAATCAATCGATCGATTGTTGATTGATTGATCACCAAACAATCAATCAAGCGATCGCCCGACGACGATCAATATGAAATATAAACAAAAACAACAACAAACAAAGTAAAATAAAATAAATAATACAATAAAATAATATTGAATAAAATAAGTAATAAAACAAACAAGAACAACCACAAAATAACATCCTTATAAATGAAATATCGTTAGTAATAGTAATTGTAATTAAATAAATGAAAACCCAATTATGGAATTATAAATTAATGATCAAATGAACTGAAATAAAGTAAATAAAAAAAATATAGACAAAAAAATTAAATGTAGTTTTTATTATTTAGTTTAAAATCGTAAATGTGAAAAAGTGTCCTTCCCCCCTTTGCAATAAATGATGAACATTTTTAGGTCCAGGGATTTTGTGATTTTTTGTCACGTTGTATGGATTCACAGAAAATTTTCATTTTCTATGAGGACCTAATATTTCGTGGAAATTTTTTTTTTCAAAAAAAAACTATTTTCTAAAATCAAATTTAGAAAATAGTTTTCTAGAAAAACGAAATTTTCAATACAAAATTATTTTCAACAAAACTAAAGAAAAACAATGTTGACGTTAATTTTATAGAAAAATGCAATTTGAAGCAATTTTAGAAAAATTAGATTTTCTACGAGTATTTCAATGAAATTGGAAAGAAAATATTATTTACAAGAAATATTTTCTAGAAATATAAAATTTTTGAGAACATAATTATTCGCTGCAATTTTCTATAAAATTCCAATTTCTATAAAATCATATTTCGTCGAAAGTTTCTACAGCAGGATTAGTCAAGCAAGATGTGGAAAATGGAAATCTTCCGAAAAAATTAAATTCGAAAAAATTTTCTGAAAATACGAGTAAATAATTTCTATGAAATTTTCTGAAAATAAATAATTTCTATGAAATTTTCTAGAAATATAAAATTTCAAGGATTTTCTGCAATTTTCTATAAAATTGCAATTTCTATAAAATCATATTTCGTCGAAATTTTCTACAGCAGGATTAGTCAAGCAAGATGTGGAAAATGGAAATCTTCTGGAAAAATTAAATTCGAAGACATTTTCTGAAAATAAATAATTTCTATGAAATTTTCTAGAAATATTAAATTTCAAGGATTTTTTTTAGAAAAATTTCAAAAAAAAGAAATTTTCAATAAAAATTTATTTTCAACAATATTAAAAAAAAATGGCGAAATTTTCTACAAAAATCCAATTTTGAAGTAATTTTATAGAAAAATTAAATTTTTATTTTTTTTTTTTGGAAAAATGCAAACTTGTGCAAATATTTATGAAAATTTGTAGATCCAGGAATTTCGTAATTTTTTGTCACGTTGACGGAATTCAGAGAAATTTTGCATTTTCTATTGGGACCTATTATTCCGTGAAAAAAATCTTTTTTTACAAAAAAAGTAAATTTTTATGGAAAATGTGTAATTCGATGTAATTTCTATAAATGAAAAAAAAAATGTTGACGATATTTCCTAAAAAATTCAGTTTTGGAGCAATTGTCTGAAAAATTAAATTTTCAAAAATTGTTTGGAAAAATAAAATAACATTTTCCTTTTTCAATGAAATTTCAAAAATTATAAAGAAAAATACAAAAACTTCTGGAAAAATTTAATTCTAAGAAATTTTCTGAAAATGTATAATTTCTATGAAATTTTCTAGAAATATTAAATTTCAAGGATTTTTTTATAAAAATTTAAAAAACGAAATTATCAATAAAAATGTATTTTCAACAATTTGACGAAATTTTCTAGAAAAATGAAAATAATTTTATAGAAAAATTTAATTTTCAAATTTTTTTTTGGACAAATGAAAATTTTGCAATAATTGATAAACATTTTTAGGTCCATTTTCAAAAGTTGTTTGGAAAAATAAAATAACATTTTCCTGTTTCAATGAAATTTCAAAAATTATAAAGAAAAATACAACAACTTCTGGAAAAATTTAATTCTAAGAAATTTTCTGAAAATATTTAATTCTATGAAATTTTCTAGAAATATTAAATTTCAAGGATTTTTTTTTATAAAAATTTAAAAAAAACAAATTTTCAATAAAAATTTATTTTCAACAAATTGACGAAATTTTCTAGCAAAATGAAATATTGAAGTAATTTTATAGAAAAATTTAATTTTCAATTTTTTTTTTTGGAGAAATGAAAATTTTGCAATAATTGATAAACATTTTTAGGTCCATGATTTTCACGTTTTTTTGTCACGTTGCGTGAATTCACAAAAATTTTTGCATTTTTTATTGGGACCGAGTATTTCGCGGAAAATGTAAATTTTTAAGGACTCTAACAAAAATGTGTAACTCGATGTAATTTCTATAAAATCATATTTAGTCGAAATTTTCTAAAGCAGGACTAGTCCAACAAATGTAGAAAAGAATTTTCTAGAAAAAACGAAATTTTCAATACAACAAAATTTCAATTTCAACAAAATTAAGAAAAACGATATTGACTTTAATTTTATAGAAAAATTCAGTTTTTAAGCAATTTTATTGAAAAATGCAATTTTCAGCTAATTTTTTTAGAAAAATTCAATTTTAAAAATAAAAATGTTTATAAAATTTCTTGTTCTATTTTCTATAAAATTGCAATTTCAATTTCGTATTTCGTCGAAATTTCCTAAAGCAGGACTAGTCCAGAAAGATGTGGAAAATGGAAATAAATAATTTCTGAAATTTTCTAGAAATATTCAATTTCAAGGATTTTTTTTAGAAAAATTTCAAAAAACGAAATTTTCAATAAACATTTATTTCAACATTATTTTCAAAAATGGAATTTTTGACGAAATTTTCTAGAAAAATTCAATTTTGAAGTAATTTAATAGAAAAATTAAAAATGATGACGTAATTTTATAGAAAAATGCAGTTTTAAAGCAATTTTATCGAAAAATGTAATTTTCAACTAACTTTTTTTAGAAAAATTCAATTTAAAAAAAACAGAAATGTTGATAAAATTTCCTGTTCTATTTTCTATAAAATTGCAATTTCTATAAAATCATATTTCATCGAAATTTCATTAAAGCGGGACTGGAAAAATGTAATTCGAAGAAATTTTCTAAAAATATTCAAATACAAATTTTCATAAAATTTCCTGTTCTATTTTCTATAAAATTGCAATTTCTATAAGCAATTTTATCGAAAAATGAAATTTTCAACTAATTTTTTTAGAAAAATTCAATTTTAAAAATTCAATTTAAAATGGAATTTTTGACGAAATTTTCTAGAAAAATTCAATTTTGAAGTAATTTAATAGAAAAATTAAAAATGATGTTAACATAATTTTATAAAAAAAATGCAGTTTTGAAGCAATTTTATAGAAAAATGTAATTTTCAACTAATTTTTTTAGAAAAATTCAATTTTAAAAAACAGAAATGTTGATAAAATTTCCTGTTCTATTTTCTATAAAATTGCAATTTCTATAAAATCATATTTCATCGAAATTTCATTAAAGCGGGACTGGAAAAATGTAATTCGAAGAAACTTTCTAAAAAAAAATAATTTCAAAGAAATTTTCTAAAAATATTCAATTTCAAGGATATTTTTTAGTAAAATTGAATTTTGACATAGTTTTCTAGAAAAAGCAAAATTTTCCAAAAAAAAGCAATATTGATAAAATTTTCTAGAAACATTAAATTTTGAAGTAATTTTAGAAAAATTAAATTTTCACAATTTTTATTTGCAAAAATGCACATTTTGCAAAAATTGATGAACATCTGTAGGTCCACGATTTTCATGAAAACGAAATTTGCAATAAACATGTTCTTCAACATTATTTTCAAAAATGGAATTTTTGACGAAATTTTCTAGAAAAATTAAATTTTGAAGTAATTTAATAGAAAAATTAAAAATGATGACGTAATTTTATAGAAAAATGCAGTTTTGAAGCAATTTTATCGAAAAATGTAATTTTCAACTAACTTTTTTTAGAAAAATTCAATTTTAAAAAACAGAAATGTTGATAAAATTTCCTGTTCTATTTTCTATAAAATTGCAATTTCTATAAAATCATATTTCATCGAAATTTCATTAATGCGGGACTGGAAAAATGTAATTCGAAGAAATTTTCTAAAAATATTCAATATCAAGGATTTTTTTAGTAAAATTGAATTTTGACATAGTTTTCGAGAAAAAGCTAAATTTTCAAAAAAAAATATTTAACAAAATTTTCAAAAAAAAACAATTTTGATGAAATTTTCTAGAAAAATTAAATTTTGAAGTAATTTTAGAAAAATTAAATTTTCAAAAATTTTTATTTGCAAAAATGCAAATTTTGCAAAAATTAATGAACATCTTTAGGTCCATGATTTTCATGATTTTTTGTCACGTTGTGTGGATTCACAGAAAATTAGCATTTTCTATCGCTGCCTAAAATTTCGTGGAAAAAATAGTTTTTACAAAATGTCTCTTTTTACCGCCCAATTTTCGCAATATGCCCGAGATGTGTTTCTGAAAAATAGCCATAACTTCTAAACTAATTGGGATACAAACGATAGCTTATATCTTAACGTCTACTGTTGATATATGGCAGGACATATTTTATTATTTTCTTTCAGGATCTAATATTTTATCAAAGATGAATAAAGATTAAAATGTTTTCCCTAGTTTTGCTATACCAAAAATGTTTTTGCCCAAAAAGAGGGAAAAATCTACTACATTCCATTTCCAATTCGACTAGCAAATTATTCGTGTTAAAATTTGCAACCTTATTTTTTTTCAATTTTTGACATACCTTTGAACAATTTTTTTAGGTCCTGAATTTTAATAATTTTTTGTCATATGATAGCTGAGGTTGGGTGGATTAACAAAAAAAAATTGCATTTTCTATCGGGACCTAATATTTCGTAGAAAAAATCTTTTACAAATAGTCTCTTTTTTCCCTCCCAATTTTCGCAATGAGCTCGTGAAGTATTTCTGCAAAATACCCATAACTAAACTAATTGGGATATCATGAAAGGTCTTAACGTCTACTGTTAATATATGGCAAGACATATTTTATTATTTTCTTCCAGGACATAATCGTTTATGAAAGATAAATAAAATTTTTAAATTCTTAGCTTAAATTTGCCATACCAAGGTCATTTTTGCATTTTTTGCATTTTTTGTTGTAAAAATTGATGCAATTTTTTAGCTCCTGGATTTTCATGATTTCCATTATATTTATTTCGGTTAATAAAATCGACGGGCAAATGATTCGTGTTAAAGTTAACAACTTTATTTTCTTTTGAAATTTTTTCCATAAGGCCAACTATTTATCACCTTTGCAAATTTTGCAAAAATTGATGACATTTTGTAGGTCCTGAATTTATATGTTTTTTTTTTGTCTAATGATTGCTGACGTTGCGTGGATTCACAGACAATTTGCACATCCTATCGGGACTTAATATTTCGTGAAAAAAAGTATTTTTACAAAAAGTCTCTTTTTGCCGCCCGTCTTTCGCAATGAGCCCGAGTGTTTCTGCAAAATACGCATAATTTCTAAACTAATTGGGATATCGTTAAAAACGATAGCTTAAATTAAAGGTCTTAACGTCTACTGGTATTATATGGCATTTATTATAATAACGGTATATTTTGTATTTTCAAAGATAAATAAAAATTGCAGTTTTTCCATTAAATTCGTCATATCGACGATGTTTTTTCTCAAAAAGGGGCAGAATCTGTTTCATACCACTTGTTTCCGTCAGGAATATCGGCAGGCAAATGAATCGCGTTAAAATTTGCAACCTTATTTTTTGGAAATTTTTGCAAAAGCTAACTTCTTTGCAAATTTTGCGAAAATGTATGAAAATCGTTAGGTCCTGCATTTTCATGATATTGTTGGCATATGATAGCTGACGTTGCGTGGATTCAAAGAAAATTTGCATTTTCTATCGGGACCTAGTATTTCGTGTAAAAAATCGTTTTCACTAAAAGTGTATTTTCCCGCCTAATTTTCGCAATGAGCTTGAAATGTATTTCTCCAAATAGCCATAATTTGCAAACTAATTGGGAAATCATTACAAACGATAGATTAAATGAATGATAATCTTAACGTCTACTTTTAATATATAGAGCAAGACATATTTTGTATTTTCTTATGGGATCTGAAATTTCTTCAAAGATATATAAGAATTGCAATTTTCTGCTTAAATTTGCCATAACAAAAATGTTTTCCAAAGAGGGGCAAAATCTGCTTTACTCCATTTGTTTCGTCCGTTAGTAAATGGACTGGCAAATGCTTCGTGTTAAAATTTAAAAATTTTTTTTTGAATTTTTTGTCACATTAACTTCAGGAATTTTCAAAATTCTCAAAATATCAGGATCCCTAATCAATCACCCTTATCGGGAATAAAATTCCACGCGGAATTTGTACCCTTTTCAATGTGCAATTTAGGGAACAGGGAACAAATTCCGTGTGGGATTTTATTCCCGATAAGGGTGACTATCTAACACGACGAATAATAATTGGTTAATTGGCAAACTTCTTGAGTATACTTTTAGGAGCTCTTTTAATGAATAACCCTATACATAAACACGCCAAAATTTGGCAATTTCGTGCTTTACTGATGTATAGCGTGATCCATTTCGAGGTTCCCTACTTAAAAAAAAAAACACAGAAAATTCAAATTGAATGGGGAATGTTTATTATCACTTGAAAGAACATTCTTTGGCATTTATGAAGCGGGTTTGTCCGCATAAACTTTAGACTTTACATATCCCCACAGGAAAAAGTATACGGTGTGATATCACACGATCTTGGTGGCCCAAACGTGAAATTATCTGCTCACCGAAGTGTTCTCTCAATAAATCCATTGATTGATGCGATGTGTGGGAAGTGGCGCCATCTTGTTGAAACCAAAAGTCGCCGAGATCACGAGCTTCAATTTCAGGCATCAAATAGTCGGTTATCATGGCACGATAACGGTCGCCATTGACGGTTACGTTCTCACCGACATCATTTTTAAAGAAATGTGGACCGATGATTCCACCGGCCAACAAACCACACCAAACCGTTGTTTTTTCTGGATGAAATGGCAGCTCTTGAATCTCCTCAGGTTGATCTTCGTTCCAAATGCGGCAATTTTGCTTGTTTACATACCCATTGAGCCAGAAATGGGCCTCATCGCTGAACAAAATTTGGCTCGAAAACGTCGGATCTTCTTGGAACTTTTAAAGAGCCCATAGAGCGAAGCGATGTCGCTTGGGAAGGTCGGGCGGCTTCAGTTCTTGCACAAGCTGTATTTTGTATGCTTTCAATTTAAGATCTCCACGTAAAATGCGCCAAGTCTTTCCATACGTCAGTCCGAGTTGCTGCGAAAGGCGCCGAATCGACTCTCCACGGCCTTCGTGTACACTCTCAGCTACGGCCGCTACATTTTCTCACTGCGTGCTGGACGTGGTCTATTCGGTCGAATATTATCCAATAATGAATGCTGGGTCTCAAGATGGGTGATGGTGTGGCGAATAGTACGCTCAGTAGGCCGATTATGTTGACCATAAGTTGAGCGAAGTGCACGAAACACATTCCTCACAGAACGTGAATTTTCGTAATAAATTTGAACGATTTGTAAACGTTGTTCAGGCGTAAGTCTTTCCATGATGAACAAAAATAACAGCATGACACGACTCACACGGGATCTGTCATAAAAAGGCTATCTTTGGAATCTCAAAACCTTGAAAGCCCTCCATCGATGGATGTAGCTGAATCAGAAAACGAGAATGTTGCTGGAATGCAGTTCAATCCAAAAGAACAAGATTTTCAATTGGTTGAACATAAACGCAATCTATATAGTGACAGTTGTGAAGCTGGTACCTCGACTTTCTGACTAAAAGAAAATTGTGTTGCAAGCACATCAAAGAGAAGTTTGCTGGTGGACTGCATTAGTCCTAATCTGCAGGATTTCGTAGTTGGGGATTTAAAGGTTCCAGTTCATACACCGAAAAAAGTTGTAAATGATAGAGTTAATTCTGATAAATCGGAAACTGGTTCTGTGAAATTTTGTCCTCCCATCTTTTTGAGGAATTGTGATGTTAAGAGAATGATTGACCAGCTAAATTCATGGACACCTAAAGTGAACTTAAGCAGATTTAAAAGCAAACTGAACTTGGAGGACCCACATGTACATTCGGAGATTATGCAGATCTTTCGTGATAGTGGAAAAGATTAATATTGGAGAGGATGTTCGGCTTTCAAGGAATACCAGGAGTTTAGGCTTAAACTATCGAAGGAGGCCAGTAAGAGGAGAAGAGTGGCTACAGAGAATGTGTTTCGTTCAATCTTTCAGTCAGGTTTAGTTAGTGGAGAGAAGTCATTTGCTTCATGTTTTCATCAAGCTGGTGACTCGAATTATTCTGATGTTAGAAGACAGGCGAGATCTTCGCCTCTAGTAGCAAAATTTATGGAGATAGCTAAGTTAGTTATTGGTGGATCGGAGCCATTGAAGGAAAGAACAAAAAATAAGTTTATACTTAACTATAACGCTATGTCAAAGGAACAAGCAAAACAGGAAATGCTTGTCATTACTCAAGGAAGTTTCAAAATCTTATGGTCCATAGGTATTTGAATTTTTACATTAAGACATTTAACGTTAGATCTCTTGTGGACTCTAGTAGAACAATTCAATTATGTGATATTTTGAGGAATAATGGGATTGATTTAGCGTTTATCCAGGATACGCATTTGAAGTATCGCAAACGTGTTAATTTAGAGCAATATTCATTCATTATGGATGATGGAGCTCAGGGCATTGGTATTGTTGTAAGGGATTCCGTTGAGTATACGAGGGTTGGTATTCCGAACACACTTTTTCCGAATATTATGATAAAAGTCGAATTGAATTTCAATGGAACTTTAAAGAAGTTTCTTTTTGGTTGTGTATATGTTCCGTCTAATTATAATTAAGTTTCTATTTCTGATGGTCTTTCTGCAATTAGCGTTTTTCCCAGAACTTTGATAGTGTGCGAATGGTATTGTGTTAAACGATTGAATGGTTCGTAATTCATCTGACTTTACGCGGCATTTCAAGGCCATCATATCCGTACGTTTCGTTATTTTTGGATCATTTCTTGATTAGTTCGGATTTGCTTGATGACATGGATGGTAATTACGAGGTTGGATGTCTGTCGACTTTCTCGGACCACTTTTCTTTGAGACTTTATTGATTTTCAGTTTCTGCTAAAGGTTCCTCGAAGTATTCGGCCGTTCGATGGAACTAATTGATATATTTTTCGAGATGATGTGACGGTAGGCTTGTCGGTGAACTTTCCTCCATGTGATCGGAATCTTTCGAACTCTGAGATTGATACTTACATTCGAGATTTTTCGTCACTGATAGATGGGACAACTTCAAGGCATTCGTCGAATGAGGATCTAAGAAGTAGGAGGTTTGTTGTGTCGCAGAATGTTGGAAGACTTTTCAGGATTAAGTATGACCTTCAGAGAAGACTGAAGACTATACTGAATAGGTGTCATCCGGATTATTTACTGATTTCGAAGCAGCTTCAACTTCTGAGGATTAGTATCAAGGAACAGGTGAATTTGGAACAGGCTAATCGTTTGAATAGGAGAGGAGACTAGAAGAAATAAGGCCAGGCCTAGGGCCTTTGAGGAGATTTGTGGCATAATTGGTTGTAGGCGTCAATATGGTTTAGGACAGGTTTCCGTTGGAGGAGTTGTGATGGAAGGCTCCCCGTAGACTGAGTGCACTGAAGGACCATTTTGCTTCTGTTTATCAACCATTTACTCCCGACCGGGATGTTGCTGGAATAGTTTCGGTTATCACAGAAAACATTTCCGGGGTCTCTGGACCCAGGTGTGTCTTTGGTGTGTATTCAAGGGATTTGAATACTTCGGATTCCGCTATGGTTTCGCTTGACAGTGTTGTGGAACAGGTAGCATTGTTGAACGATAAGAGATCTTCCGTTCCAGATAACATTTCTAATTATTTGATTAGGAAAATGCCAACTAGGGCTTTGGAGTTTCTGACCATTATTTTTAACAACAATATCAGCAATTGCTACTTTCCTTATTCATGGAAGATTGCGAGGATCATCCCAATTGCGAAGAAACCTGGGAACTCCGATGTCAACAATGTGAGACCAATTTCTATGCTGTTGAACTTAGGGAAGCTTCTTGAGAAAATTGTTTTGGGGAAGATGGCAGTGGCTGTCGAGGAGCTGTATATTCCTGATTACAAGTTTGGATTTAAAAAGGGCCATACGACCACCCACGCATTGCTGAAATTTCAGGATGACGTCGTCAGGAACCTGAGAGGTGTACTTTTGTGGTATCTCTTAAAAAAGCTATTTTTATGACGGGATTCTGTACAAACTGATTAATATTGGATTTGATAGGTTTGGATAAACTTCTTCGCAGCTTCTTTCACGATCGGAAATTTTTTTTGAGTTGGATGGTTCCTCCAATTCGCTAGGTGATATTGGTTGTTTGTACAACGTTTTTATGCATGATTTCCCTCACGTAAACTTTTAATTTCCAAAATGAATTTGACTGGTTTGATATCTATTATCTATCACCAATCGGAATTTTAAGGGAGAACAACACGATGGAGACAGATCCAACTCCTACCATTTTGACAGAATTTTACTCATCATATATAGTCATTATTTTTTATTTTAAGTTAGTGTTAATTACACAGAAAAAACATACAGTTTAAAAATTTTAACAAATGTAACTGTATGTTAAAATTTTTAAAGTTCAACAAATATTGTTAATGAAATTTGGAAAATTTGGAAATTTTCTTGTAATATTTTTCGTATTTTGAGCTTGTTGTTCCAATTTATACACACAACACATACATAAAAAATGTCATTAAAATTTTCAAAATAAAAATTGATTGTCGTGCCCTTTCCGTCGCAAACAAATGCGTTTTTAACTTTGTTACCGGTGGAGGTAAGTGAAATTAAGACACTGTTGAGCAGGGTATTATTAGCTTGTTTAGTACACATCTACTAGGAATTCGGTTAAACCATGTCCGTCCGTCTGTCCATCTTAAGTTGTTCGCAAAGTACAAGTCGGATTTTCAAAGACAATTTTTCACATCAGGAAAGTAGGAAATTATCAAAATCGGTTCATATTTAGATATAGCCGTTATATACATACATATATATGTATTTCCGATTTGGCATCTAAGAGCTAGAGAAACGTCAATTTTTAACTAATGCGTATAAAATTCAACCCAAGGTAATACCTAAAGGTAAATATCCTAAGAACGTTCAACATTTACAAAATGTTTTGGTCTTTCTTAATTTTGTCCGTGAGAAAACAAATCCATGGTTCAAGCAACTAATCTTAAGTTGTTGTCAAAATAAAAGTCGGAATTTCAAACACATTTATCACATCAGGAGAGTAGGAAGTGATCAAAATCGGTTCATATTTAGATATAGCCGTTATATATACATACATATCCGATTTGGCATCTAAGAGATATAGAAACGTCATTCTTTAACCAAAGTGTATAAAATTAGACCCAAAGAAAACTGTTGGACCAGACAGCGATACCTCTGATTTCCAAACAAATCAGCTAAAATTTAGATATAGCCCCATAAACATGTTCCTTCCGATATGCCTCTTAGCGCTATAGAAGCTGTATTTTACTTTAAGTTATTCCGAAACTTTGGAGGGTGAATTTGTTTAACACATTCAATAGATAACAGTTTATTAAACCAAAAACGAACGTTGTCTAATTTCAAAAAATTCGGTCCATATATAGATATAGAAGTGTATATACATTTGAATCTAATCATTAGAAAAACAATATCGGTAAAACTTGACAGTAATTCTTAATCTGCTCATTAAGTGTAGTATGGTATTTTTCGCACTTCCTTACTGGTTTTTAACTCAAATTTGTTTATTCAGTTCCAGAGAGAAATTAAGGAGGCAAAAATTTGCTTTCCAAAAATAGTAGAGCAAGTGACATGAACCTGTTTTGGCGGAAGTGCTGAAGCAAATTAAACTTTACTGCGTGACGTATTCAATTAATTCAAAAACATACTAAATGCACTAAATTATTGCGACGAAGGAAGGTGTTATTGCATCAAATTATATAGATTATTAATATAATAAATGTATTTTTTTGTACGTTCGTCTTTAGAGTCAACGTTATTGGATTTATTGTGGAATCTGCACGCTCTGTTCCCACCGCGCCTAAATCTAAATGAGGAAGATGTCGGAACGATTTTAAATAAGTACATACATATAATAAGCATCCTCTTATTTCACTATTAAAATATCCTTAAATATAAATAAATGTCGATATATAATATTGTTTTATTCAATAATTGCATAAAATTGTACAAAGTCCATTAATTTGCAGGGCAAATAACAAATTTTGTTGTTAAAATCACAATATATTTGTTGAATTTCAAGGCAACATATTTTCAATAAATGATTTGAAAATATGTTTGTTGAGCAAAACCAAATTACAACAAATTACAAATATTGCTATTGAAATGAAAATATGTTTGTTGAGTAAAAAAGGAAAAAATATTCAATGGCCGAGCCACAATTTTCGTTGATGAAATTTCAATTTTCTTTATCACAGGAATTTTGAAAATTTTTGTATTTGAGATTTTGAAAATTGTTGTTGAATTACAAACTTTGTTTTTTCTGTGTAGTTTTAATTTATTTTTAAGATGATTTTAGTTTTAGTCATTTTATTTTTCTTTTTTAAGTAATAGTTTTTAATTACGCGGAGTTTTACCTCCATGATATTTGTCAGGGCATCTCCTAAATACCGGTGAATGCGTCCTGCGTCTGTCAAACTCGATTTCAAATATATGAAAATGTACTACAGCTACCAAAATACGCACACGTTTACGCCGGATAATTTCAAAAAATCCGAATTTGACAGTGCGCTTACATATACTAGGAAAGAAAACAAAACAACAACAAAAGCAAAGATAAACACAGACAAATTACAACTGCATTTTATTTTTTATCTTGGAACAGTGCACAAAGTAGAAAAATATTAAATATTGAATTTGCTGGAAATACCAAATACAAACTGGTAAGAATTTAATATTTTACTGTTATAATTTATATCAAAATGTGATTTCCAGATTAACAGCGAAGAAATGATTGAAATAGTTGGGACACTGCCCACTTATGGAATACAAAGGAGCCTCTCCACAAATGTGTAAAAATCAAGAAGGGCACATTGCAAGCAATTTCTCTGAAGTTGTCAACACCAAGTAAATTCCAAAACTTTAAAATATGTACCAGCATTTTTGTATTAATGTTTATTAATTCAACAGAAACGTGGGGAACCTATTCACGCTGCTTGGACGCAAGGAATTCATTTTCAAGAACACATTTTGATTCCGATCGGATCTAATCTAAGAAAATCGTTAGTCCAGGTGTTTGTTCTTCCTACAATGAAGCATGTGACACGAGTTTGTTCCGAATAGTTTTTATTTCCATAGCTTTAGGATGCTGCATTTAAATTCCATGTTCAACGAGGACATTTGGAAATATCAATTGAAACTGGCCAATAAACAATTCTCTACTTTGAAGCATGATTATAAGATAGAATTTGATTTAATAGCGACACTGTCATGAGATATAAAACACAATTTAGTCCCTACATGGCAAGTGCCGACAGCTTCGATAGATTTGGTTGGCGTCCTGACTTTGTGTCAGGAGGAGAATTACATGTCTTTACATTTTGCACAACCAGTAAAGAGTTTATGAAACATAATTTGACTTCAGTGGATAAAACCAACATCTTTAGATACTCCACGATATATTAGCAATGTTTCCGTTCTTCTCTAATGAAAAACAGCATCTTGCACAACAAACAAATTAAAACATATAAGTACAATGCTATGGAAATTTTTTAGTTAAAAAACGTTGTGTCATTGGGGTGTGTACACAATAATAGAGCTCGAATGCAAACTATCAAATTGCTTCAGTGCAGCTTCTACAATCTTTCCTTACGAAAACTTAGTTAGAAAGTTGAGAAGACGAAGAAAAATTAATTGCTGTCGGAAAATATTTAAAATTCGAATGCCTCCTGGTTTTGGAATATATTTCTATTCCTTCTTCTTTGTGGTTTGTCCAGAATATTTTCAAAACATATAAATCATCCATAATATCGATATTGCTCTGAATATCCACTCCAAATGTGGAAAACAAAATTTTTCTGAAATGTGGATGATAAATCAGCTGTTTTTTGTTTACTGCGTATTTCGGTACAGCGCGCGTTAAAAATTATCCATCATGCGTTTTTCTGACAGACGCTGACGCATTCACTGGTATTTAAGAGACACCCTAAGAGACACCCTCAAGGTGCCTGGAGCCAGGGTTACCATAAACTTTTTTCGGAAAGGAGGACTTTTGTGTCAGAAAAGGAGGACAACTGTACCATTTACAACGAGTGTTTGGAACTTTCGGAGGACATTTAAAAAATAAAATTTCCATTGATTTGTACAACAATTTGTGTTTTACGAGGGTTGCTATATATATTTTTGGCCTAATAATGAAAATGCGAATATTTATCATCAAAAATGGTTTTATTGTTTTTCAAAGTATTCTCCAGCATGATTTATACACTTTTGCATGCGCTCAAACCAATTGTCGAAGCACTTTCTCCACTCCGATTGAGGCACCTCCAAAACATGGTTTTTGAACGCTTCAACAGCATCTTCTGGCGACAAAAATCGTTGACCACGCATTTTTTTCTTGATGTGCGGGAATAAAAAGAAGTATTGGGGGCCAAGTCAGGGCTGTACGGCGGATGACCCATCAATTCGACGTTTTGGCCGGTCAAATAGTCGCTGGTTTGAGCCGATGTGTGAGAGCTCGCATTGTCATGGTGCGCAATGATACGTCTTCTCTTGTTCGTTTTTCGAATTTCTCCGAAGACTTCAGGCTTCGATTGCTGTTTCAGGCTCATACGCATAGTTCCAAGATTCGTCACCTGTGACGATCTTATAAACTTCTTTTGAAGCACCGCGATCCAACGAGAACAAACCTTTTTTTACGGGCAGGTGTTCATGCAATATCGAATGTATGCTGGTGGAAGAAATGCCCAAGGATGCCTCTATCTCACGATATGTCACATGACGATCTTGCATTATCAGTTCACGCACGGCATCAATGTTATCTGGTACAACGGCCGTTTTTGGACGACCTTCACGACCCTCTTCCTAGAGCGAGCGTCGGCCACGATTGAATTCATTAAACCAGTTTTTCACAGTGCTATAGGATGGTGCTTCATAGCCATACAAAGATTTAAGTTCATCGATGCACACTTGTCGTGATAATCCACGTCGAAAGTTGTGAAAAATGATCGCACGAAAATGTTCACGAGTTAATTCCATTTATTTGCCAAATTGATTTTTTCAAGTCATTGTAAACAAATGATAGTCGTACGTCAAAACGTTCTGAGTACGTTTATGCTAAAAAATGTCAAACTTTCCAATGGAAATGTCAGATGGCGCCAGGCAACACTTAGTGTTGCCAAGGCCCGAAATATATATAGCAACCCTCGTATTCACACCTAAATTTGGCACTATCTTGAATGATGGAGTGTGGTTTGATGATGTATAGAAAATGTATCCTTCCTTTCAGAAATTTATATTTAACGTAATAACTTACCTTGAATTTTTTTTGCCTTAAAATTTAAAAAAAATGCAGTGTTTTTTCAGTTATTAGTTGAAAACAATTGTTTTTTTATTTGAGTTTTCTCTTAAATTTGTCCTTTTCACATTAATTGTTCATTTTTTTTTGGTTGGTTGTATTTGTTTGAGTTATTGTTAAATGATTTTTTTTTTGTATTCGGCTGTAGATTTTTCAAGTGGTTTGCGATTGTTGGATTTAATGAAAAAGTTGTACGATTATTATTTATTTATAGGTATGTATGTTTGTTTGTATAATTAGTTAATGGATTTTTTGATATTTATTTTGTTGATTTTTTGATTTGATTCGATTCGATTTCATTATTAATTGTCGGAATCGCATTTGAAGGAAAAAAATAAGAATGGTTCAATATGTATTGTTTTTATTATATGAATATGACTGTATGTTCTTTTTTCGTTTCAGATGTTTATTGTCATTGTACATATTTTTTTATAAATTATTTTGTAATTTTTTTTCTGGTAAAAGTTTTATGATTTTTATTAAAAAAAAATAGTTATTTAACTTAAGAAATTGTTTCTTTAATAATCGAAATTTAAATTAAACATTGGATAGCTCTCTAAGAAATCAAATGAAAGTTACATTTAAGTACAAAATGTTTAAATAATGTTTCAAAATATATCAAATTTTATTTCACATGAGATATTCCATGCCCAAGAAGTGCCCTGCATAACTTTAGAAAACTTAATAGATTTCTGTTAGAATAAAGTATTTTTTTAGCTATCTTGGGCTAAAAGTCTCACATACTAACAGCCTGTTTCTGTAACTTAAAAATTTGCTTTCGTTCGCCTGTCAGACGACAAACAGCTGATTTGAGTTTCACTAACTACCATCACAACAAGTCGCACGATAATGAAGTCGTTCGAAAACTTAAGCATTTCAGTGTACATTTTGGTTTCTCTATTTCTCTTTGCTGTCATCTCGGCGAACACAAATGTCAGATAGAGTCACATTATTTTATTTGTCGACAGATAGGAACAATGACAAAATAAACAAGCAAAAAATAAGTAGATATTAATATAATTATGGTAAAAACAATTAAATAATAATAAAATTGTGTACATATGTGTACATATTTTAGCGTAAGGAAGTCAATATTGGTTGCTCGCTAAGATGGAAAAAAATTATCAGTGCAAAATGAGAAAGACGTGAGAGAGACGTGGTTCAGCTCAGCTGACCACCCAGGGTTGCTTTTTTGGCCACCGCTAGTGTAAATAGTACAGAGATGTATTTGCTAAGGTCGACCATAGAAAATTGTGTGCTTTTTTAGATCGGAAGTTGTGAAATTATTGATCTGGCAATTACATTATTTTCCTATTGGTAAATTGCTAACGTCATTGACGTAAGGCTAGGCGAACGAACCTTAGAGAATCCAAATTCCTGACGAAAGTGAAATACAGAAACAGGCCGTAAGAAACATTAAAGAAATATTTCATAAATATTAAGAAAAATATCATGAACTCTATGAAATGTTTCAGTAGTTATCATTGTATGAAAAATGCTTCATAAATGTTATTTCTTATATTTCTTTGGCGACATTTTTTGTGAAGTTTTTCGGTATTGTTATGACAAAATCTCAAATAAAAAAATTTTTTCACTATCCGCAAAAGCTTATAACGTTTCAAACATATGTGAATCTGATTATTTGCAAAAATACATTGAATGGAATATTTCACATTTTTATTTTTATACACATCAAAACTGAAAATAAAAAAAAAACTAAACAGAAAGAAATATTGCCAATATTTGCGCTTCAAATAAAATTCTTTCAATATTTCTTCGAAAAGTATAATTCTTTCAGAGGATATCATTCGATGTAAAGATTTGCAAAAACAAATATAAGGTGGTAAATAAAATATATATATTTTTCATTAGTTTTAATATACAATATATTTATTTATTGGTGTTTTTTTTTTTTAATTTTTTGTTATATGAGTTCTGGAAAAAAGTCATGCTTTAGAAATGATTTCATATAAACTGTTTCGCGAACATGTTTCTGATATTTTTTTTATTAGAATATTCACAATTGATGTTTGAAATTTGTATTTTTTATTATTTATATGTATATGAATAGAGAGAGATATAGAGATAGCAGAGTGAAAGAGAAATGGTTCTATCTAAAGTTGTATGTTAGTTGTTTACTGTTTTGATTTTAGGTAGTTTGTATATAACAGAAGAAAAAACAAAATATGTAAGAATTGGCAACACTGAACTGATCGGTCGTAAAACAGCACACAAACGTGACTTGAAGATAAAATAATTAAATGCAAATATAAATAGTAGCATTTTTATGTTAAAAAGTTACTAAGCCAAATTCCCGTAAAGTTGTTTATTAAAGTCAACGAAATATGAGTGGTAAAAATCGACGCAGCGTGAAAAATAAACAAATTTCTTGTGGCCAATGCGAAATTGAAATTTTTGAGAGAGATGCATCAATTCAATGTGATTCTTGTGAGAAAACATATCATCCGCAGTGCGCGAAATTAACAAAAAAGGAATTTGAAAAATTTCTCAATAATGACTCTCTCGAATTCAACTGTCATAAGTGCGTGCCTTCTGTTGCAAATGATCTGTCAACAATAAAAGAGAAACTTAATCAGCTGGATGACATAAACAAAGCAGTTCAATACATGTCATCGCAGTACGATGAGATGTTGAAAGGTGTCAAAACAAACAAGAAGAAAATAGACAAACTGGAGAAAGAAAACAAAAGTTTAAAAGAAGAAGTTGTACTTCTTAAATCGTCAATCAAGTTTTTAAGTGATGCGAGAGTTGTAAATGACTGTGTTATCAGAGGCATTAAGTCAACGGAGCCTGCCACCAAAGTTGTTATGGATATTGCGGCAAAAATGGAATCTACGATAACGGAGTGCCAGATTGATGAAGCATATTTTATTGGTGGGAATAATGATTCGAATAAAACCAAATCCATTGTAGTCAAATTCGCAAACCAAAAAAGCAAAAAACTGTTCATGGAAAAAAAGAATAAGTTGAAGGATGTTATTGAATTGAAAAACGTATATGTGAATGATTTTCTATCGAAAGAAAGCCTAGATCTCTTTAATCATGCGAAGTCTACCAAATCTGTTGGGTTTAAGTACGTTTTTTGCAAGGGAAACAAAGTATACGTCAAGAAAAATGAAAACAGTCGTGCGATTCTGATTAAAACAAAGGAAGATGTTGATAATTTGTTGATGAAAGCAGTTGCTGGTGGAGGTATAAGTAACCGTGCTAGATTGATATTGCCTGATGATGAGAGTTCTAATGAAGACGAACCTGAGAACCCTTCTTATATGTCATCAAATTGATTTGCATTTATGGAAATATATAATATCCTATTACCTCTCTATTATTTATGAACAATCAATATTTTTCAAAAATAAACTTATTTAATGATTACATGAATAAATTCCGTACAAATTTTATAAAAATTTTATCAATAAATGCTAGAAGTGTTTCCTCGTTGTCAAGATTTAATAAATTTAAATATGAAATAAGTAAATTTGCTCATTTACCTGATATTGTAGCTATACAGGAGACGTGGTTTAGTGAGAGTTGCATCCAGTTATACAACATACCTGGATATGAAGCAATTCACTGTTGCAGAAGTGACGGATACGGAGGAGTTTCTGTTTTTATTCCAAGTAAAGTGAAACATGAAGTTTTGCTTAAGGAAAGTTCTCAGTTCATCGATTACATATGTATCTCATTCCCAGAAATTAAACTTAATAATAAGTCTTTGAAGTTCATAAACTTGTATAGATCGCAAAAGTGTGGTATTCCATGTTTGTTTGGAAAAATGGAAGAAGTACTGGATAAGTTTGGATCTGATGCCTGTTTGTTTGTCGGTGATTTCAACATTGATATGTGTATGGAGAGCACGCAACGAAGCAATGTGTTAAACCTATTCTCTGAATATGATATGTGTGCGTACCACAATTTTGTCACAAGACCAGTTAGTGGATCTTCTATTGATGGTGTATATGGAAGTAATGGGAAAGATATTTTCGTTCATTGTATCGAAAACAAATTCACTGATCATAGTTACTTAGTCACCATTCTTCCATCAAGTACTTCAGCTGAGTGTAATTTTACTGGAAGTTTTCACCAAATAAACTATGAGAAAATCGGTGAATATATTGACACAAACCTGGAACTCAATGTTAATACTAATGATCCGTCTATACAATGTGAAACCTTTGTTAATTTTTTGAAAAGTGCAATTACTTATAGTTCTGAACAAAAACATATTCGGAATGATGTTAACTATGATTTAAGACCATGGATGAATAAAAAACTACTTGATTTGATAAATTTCAAAAATAAACTATTGAAAAAGAAGAAGAAGAATAAAACCGATGGATCACTATCGAACCAAATAAAAAGAATTGGAAAAATAATCAAACAGGCTAAGAATACATTGATGGAGTCATATTATAAATATAATATAGCGTCATGTGAGGGTGATCCAAAGAAAGTTTGGAAATTTCTTAATAAGGAATTAGGAAGAACTGCTTCGAAATCCAGTAATATAAATGATGTAAATGGAAGGTCTTTAACGTCGGATAAGGAGAAAGCTGCTGCTCACAATGATTTTTTTTTATGAATCCGTTCAAACAATTCGAAATAATATTGCCGTAGATATTACTGATCACTATAATAACTTTAGGACTTTGACATACAGTAACACACAGTTCGCATTTCGAAAAATCGATACTACTACAGTAGAATCTATTCTACATAGTATACCTAAAAACAAAGGATCCGGGCACGATGGAATAACTGCAAAAATGTTACATACACGCCACTTTTTACTATCTATAATATTAACCAGAATATTTAACAGTATAATTGAAACTTCTGTTTATCCTGATTGTTTAAAGGTTCATGAAATAATTCCAGTACCCAAAGTTTGTGGTGCAAAGACAATAACTCTGTTCCGTCCAATTTCTATGTTATCAAATATAAATAAAGTTTTTGAGAAAATTTTGACGGCTCAATTATCTGCTTACCTTGAAAAAAACAATCTGATTTTTAGCAGACAATATGGTTTTCGAAAAGGCTATGGCACTGAAGCTGCAGTAATTAGCGTTATAAACGAAATTTGTAACGGTATAGATGGATCTTTTATTGGAGTAGCAGGAGTTTTTTTCGATTTAAGCAAAGCGTTTGACCTTGTTGACCATACAATATTATTAAACAAATTGGAATTTTTTGGTGTTCGGGGTTCTGCGGTGAAACTTTTGGAAAGTTATTTGTACAATAGAAGACAATATGTTAAAATTGGCCATAGTAAAAGTAGTACCAAATCAGTGAGGTGTGGTGTTCCCCAGGGAAGCATTATTGGTCCACTGCTGTTTCTGATATATATTAACGATGTGCAAAACTTAAATTTTTTTGGAAAACTTTATATGTTTGCTGATGACCTATGCCTTTTATACAATTATAAGCATCCATCAGTCCTCAAAACCCAAATTGAATATGACGCGTCAGTATTACTTGAATATGCCCGCCTTAACAAACTATGCATCAACGCCGATAAGACGAAAATAATACGGTTTAAACCACTTTTACCAAGGAGAGAATTAGAATTTACAGCCTATATAAATGGAACACTTGTTTCTGAATCGCATTCAGTGAAATACCTTGGTGTTAATATATCGGCAAACTTGTCTTGGGACTTCCACATATCAATACTAAAAAACAAAATCTCTGCGGCTACTGGAATTCTAAGAAAATTTAAGACTAAACTATCTACCGATACAAAACTTCAATTATATTATGCCTTAATCCATTGCCACTTTTCGTACATACCCATAGCATACGGATATAGAGGATGCGCTGCTATGAAGTCTCTACAATGTGCTCAAAATAAAGCTTTAAAAGTGGTATTTAATTTGCCTATGGATTTCCCTACTGACATACTTTTTAAAAATTATGCCAAAAATGTGCTTCCGATAAAGGGAATATATAAATATAGTTTGTTACTGTTCATGTTTAAGTGTGTAAATAAGATTCGAAATTCTTCTGTTCAGTTTCATCACCATTTTGAACATTCACAGATGAACACTCGGTACCGTTTAAACCTGATACCATCAAGATGTCGACTGGAGCTCACAAAACAAAGAATTGAGTATGCTGGTCCACACGAATTTAATGAGCTCCCTAACGATCTTAAACACGCTCCTACAATATCAGTATTTAAGTCTAAAATAAAATCCTATCTTCTATCAAGAGTGGAAACACTTCTATAACTTGTATGTTCATGTAAAAAATTACCTACATATATCTGTAAATACCTACTTTTAAACATTTACTATTTGTGTTTTGCGAAGCACTTTGAAATCCTGAATAAAGATAAACTATGTTTGCCAATTAGTCTCTACTAAAGCCTTTAAGGCGCAGAGACGATACTTATATTTGTAAAATTATGCATTGTATGAAAAAATAAAAAAATAAAAAAAAAAAAAAAAAAAAAAACATAAATCAATCAATGGTTTTAAATTAAAAGTTACACTTTCATTTATTAAATTAGTAATTACATTTGTCGTTATGGATTTTATTCAGATGTTCAACTCGTTGATGAAATATATTTATATTATTTTTGTTTAAGGGATATAACTTAAAAGTAAGGCATTAACTTATGTGAAACGAAACATTAGACATTAAACAATCATTAAATAAATTAAAAATGTCATTTTGCAATTTCATTAATATTTGAGTGTATTAATGGTCCCACAATCGTATAACGCAATTGTAATATAGCATTTTCGGATTAAATGAAACCATATACAAATTAAACGAAACCTTTTTCAAATGAAATGAAACCATTTTCAGTTGCAATGTCTTTGTAAATGGTTTCATTTGATTTGAAAAAGGTTTCGTTTAATTTGTATATGGTTTCATTTAATCCGAAAATGCTATATTACAATTGTGTTATACGATTATACGTATAATCTACAAATTATACGTGTAATTTGGAAATGCTTTGATTTAAAATGAAAATGCTATACTACTTTCGAGGTACTGCCTAAGGAAACAATTAAAGCATTGTGGCAGCACCAAGACCGCCGAGTTCGAATGACAGACAATCTGGCAACTTGGTAATGAGCCACATGAGGAGAACACAACAGCTGATTCCAAGACAAGTCTTCGCTATCAGCTGTAGCATTTTTAGTAATACTTCGTAAGATTTTCTGAACTTGTTTTAGTAATAATTAATAGATTAAAAATAGTTGTTAAAATGTAAATACGAACGTCTTATTATTATTCCAACTATAGCATTTTTGCTCTTCTAAATAGGTTATTTTGCTGTGATCATGAAAATAGGAGTGTTTTCTTTACACAATAATCGCTTAATTTGTATGGAGACCCAAGCGATTTTAAGCATTATTAATAGACAGCGGAATTTTATGCAATCTCTATTTGTCATCCGAAGGAGTTCATACTTTACACGAGGGAAATTCACCATTTTAATATGTTTAAATTGAAAGAAAATATATTTGGAAACTAATTTTTTAAATATTATATATTTGCGAACAAATAAATTTTATTTGAAAATCAAGAAATTTTTTTTGGAACACATATATGTATTAGTATATAAGAACATAATATATTTGCAAACTGACTTTCACAAATAAAAATATGTGTTTACATACAAACAACGTTTTTGTTTAAGAAGATTTCTAAGTATATTTTATTTAAAAAAGCTTTTTAAAGCTTTGCTGACTTTTTCGAATCTTAGTAAGTGTTTCCTAGATTTCGTGTTAAACTTTATAGTTAAAAGTGTCTTTAGCAGCATAAGCTTTTGCTTTACATCAACATTTTTTATTTAAGAATATTCCAATTCATCATTTTTATCAATCCATTAATGCAAATTATACACGCTAAAAAAAATCGCTTCTGTTGGATATTCTCCCAAGCATATTCGGCTTGAAACATATATATGTTTAGCGTACACTCTAACTATATAATATTTGGTAAACACAAAAATTATATATTTGGAAATATGTCGTTGTTTTAAACAAATCTTTGTTTCTGTCCTAATATTTTGTTATTTGAGACTATTATTTCCGAAACAAAGATTTATTTGCATTTAAGTGTTACATTTTTCAGCAATTCAAAATAAATTTTACAAATCAAAAATATTTTAAAAATAATAAATATTGATAATTTAAATCGTTTAATGTTGGATATACAAAATTACTTTGAGGATTGACAACAAATGATGACGTGGAATACTCATAAATTTAAAATGATCAGTTTAAAATTTAAGTTAATGCTACATATGGTGTTATGACTGGGAGATACAATTCGAATTAAAGGAAAAATTAAAACTGAAATTTAAAAAAGTCAGCAAAGTTTTGAAAACTTTTTGAAATAAAATATATTTAGAGAAATTTCTAAACAATAATTTTATTTGTATTTAAACACATATTTTATTTGAGAAATTTAGTTTGAAAATATATTTTGTTCTAATATATTAATATATACGTTTCAAATAAATTGTATTGGTTTTCAAATAAAATTAATTTGTTCAGAAATATATAATATTTCAAAATTTGTGTTCCAAATATATTTTCTTTCGATTCAAACATATCATAAAAGTCGATTTTGCTCCGTGTAGTTACGAAAAATTATTCGATTTAAGATTTAATTGAATTTTACATAAAAATATTGCACTTTGGACTTCTGAAAAACAGAAAATTTGTCTTTAAACTAAGGCATTGATACATTGCCAAAATACTTAAGTACAAATTAATTATTGTTTCGGAAATATTAGTTCCAATGTTCTATAAGAATGGGAACATATTTTTGACCTACCAGGGTTGATTTTTTGGCCACTGCTAGTGTAATGTAAAGTACAGAGCTGTATTTCCTAAGGTCGACCATACAAAAATGTGTGCTTTTTTCGACCGGAAGTTGTGAAATTATTGATCTGGCAATTAGATTATGGTAAATTGTTAACGTTATTGACGTAAGGCCAGGCGAACGAACTAACGAACGTTAGAGAAACCATATTCCTGACGAAAGTGGGTGACTGCTTTTCGTTCGCATAGACTTTCGATAGAAATACAGAAACAGGCCCATAGTGTCTGCGTGTGTCAAATATTATATATGGAGTGTACCCTAATCATATATGTATTTCAAACAGAATATGTTTGGGACAATATATTACAGAAGCAATTTTTTCTCAGCGTGTAGGATTAGGTATATGTTTGGATTCTAACTTCGATGCAATCTGCATATTCCATATATGTATTTATATGCAAAAATTATGCACGGGAATATGCACACCATATAATGTGCATATGTTGAATGAAAAAAATGTAAAAAAATGCATATGCAAAAATATGCATCGGCAAATTGGAGAAAATTAACTAATTTTTGAAACATAATGTTATATAGCGACAAAACTACACTTACGCCGTTCAGAATTAAGGTAACCATGTACAGATTTTAGGCGTCACACATTGACATATAAAAATTAAAAAAAATGCCAAAATCTTTTTTTAGAGAAAAAAAAAAATGGCCGCTACAAAATGGAACGACAGCAAATGATCGAATTTGCGGTGAATCTTAAACATAAATGAGTTTGCATATTCATTTGCATATGCATGAATATAATATGCAGTTTGCATAAAATATGCAAAAATAAATAGTTGTACATTTACCTCAAAGGAGGACAAATCCAACGTAGTTTATAAGATTAAATGTGAGGGGGGCCAAGGCCAATATATGGCAGAAGGTATATACTGGCACGACTAAATCAAAATTAAAGACTAGTATATCCGGACAAAGGTCTGATCAGAAAGCTATTGACATACCTATAGAACAAAAGACGTCACTTGCAGCCCATTGCACTCTGACGGGACATAAACCAAATTTGAAAGAAGTTGACATAACAGAGGAGAAAAATTACAAAAGGAGATACACATTAGAAATGTTACACATAATGAATGTACCAAACGATGAGAGAATGAACTATAAAACATACACGGACCATTGTGCACAGATTTATAGAAAATGTAGTTGAAAAATACGGACGAAGAAAATAATTTGTTAGTTAATCGTTAACTCTGTTATGAATTAGTGATATTATTTTTTGTCTTTTAAACAAAAAAAAAATCGATAGCCAAACCTTAAAAAATATAAAATTACGTTTAATAAATTAATTGGTTTGTTTCAATTTACCGATGCATATTTTAGGCATATGCAATTTATTTAGTTGAATATGCGATGTTTTATTTGCATATGCACTTTGCACTCAATATATGCAAATTATATTTTGCATATGTTGTGCATATTCCCTGCATATAGAAAGCATATATGGAATATGCAGATTGAATCAAATTTAGAATCCAAAAATATACCTAATCCTAAAATATGAACTTGTTCGGATAACAAATAGGGATTGCATAAAATTCCGCTATCTATTAATTAGTAATGATTAGACAGCGGAATATATGCAAATGCATATTTTTATTGGAGGGTTGTACGGCCAAACCGACAAAAAACAATTTTTTTCGTCAACAAATAATTTAATATTCATACATCTATTTATTATTGCATATTTTATGCAAACTGCATATTTGCACATGCAAACACATTTGTGTTTAAAATTCACCGCATATTCGATCATTTGCTGTTGTTCCATTTTGTACCGGCTATTATTTTTCTAGATTTTCGGCAAATTTCTTTAGTTTGAATATGTCAATGTGTGTTGCCTAAAATCTGCACATGGTTACCTTAATTCTGAACGGCTGAAGTTATAATCTTGAAATTTGGTGCGAGTTTAGTTCTAATCGTTTTGTAATATTATGTTTCAAAAATCTGTAAATTTTCTCCAATTTGCCAATGCATATTTTTTGCATATGCAATTTTTTAGTTACATATGCGATTTTTTGTTTGCATATGCATTTTTCATTCAACATATGTGTATGTTGTGCATATTCCCTTGCATAATTATACCCTACACCACACTGTGGTACAGGGTATTATAAGTTTGTTTCACGGCAGATGTTTGTAACACCTGAAAATAACACAGCTAGACCCACCTTAAAGTATACCGATCGACTCAGAATCACTAGCTGAGTCGATTTAACGATGTCCGTCCGTCTGTCTGTCCATGTAAAGTTGTTCGTCGACTACAGGTCGCAATTTCACTCCGATCGTTTTGAAATTTTGCAGTTTAGAGTATTTCGCGGCTGTTAAGATCGCTATTGAATTTGGTTGAAATCGGTTAAGATTTAGATATAGCTCCCATATATATCTTTCGTCCGATTTGGCTCTTTAGTCCTATAGAAGCTGTATTTTACATCCAATCGTTTTGAAATTTAGAATGGTAGAGTTTCTTGATGCATGAACCAACATTGCCGACTTTGAAGAAAATCGGTTAAGATTCAGCTATAGCTCCCATCGTCCGATTGTTTTTCGATTTGGCCCTTTAGTCCTATAGAAGCTGTATTTTACATCCAATCGTTTTGAAATTTAGAATGGTAGAGTTTCTTGATCCATGAACCAACATTGCCGAATTTGAAGAAAATCGGTTAAGATTTAGCTATAGCTCCCATATATATGTTTCGTCCGATTTGACCCTTTAGTCCTATAAAAGCTGTATTTTACATCCAATCGTTTTGAAATTTAGAATGGTAGAGTTTCTTGATTCATGAACCAACATTGCCGAATTTGAAGAAAATCGGTAAAGATTTAGCTATTGCTCCCACATATATGATTCATCCGATTTGGCTCTTTAGATCCAATCGTTTTTATACCCTACACCACACTGTTGTACAGGGTATTATTTAAGTATAAAATATCCCAAAAGTAAATTTATGTAAACAATTTATACATGAATTACAAAATTTATATATCAGAGTTATTCAATATTACGAGAGTGGTGTAGGGTATTATATAGTCGGCACCGCCCGACTTTAGCCTTTCCTTACTAGTTTTTGCATATAAAATGCATATATGGATTTATGCAAATCTCCATCTAAGCGGTGAAAATTATTCGTATTGGTTCATGTCTTTAGAAAGCCCTGCATTTTTTTTGGAATTTTTAAAAGCGACGCACAGTGTATTATGAGCGGCAAAAACTCCTAATTTTCATGAGCTCCAATCTCTGCATATTTGATTCCAATCTATAAAGAACATTCCAATTAACTATATTTTAAAAGGTTTTGGCGATAACTTGGCGAAATCTTGCTGTACAAGCATTTAAAATTCATAAATGTTAAAATGGTTTCAAAGTTTATCATTTTAGAGAGTATTTTGTAAGCCCATATCTCCGAAACAATGAAAAGCATTGGAACTTCGTTTAATTCATATAATTCAGAACCTTTTGAAGTATCATTTTGCATTAAAAAAACTATTATTATGTTTTCATTTTCCTTTTTATGCAGCGGTTTACCTGCAAGTTGCCAAAATTCAGGGTGTTTCATTTTCTTCAGGATAAAACTATAATCGCGAGGCCGACCGAGGTCTTGGCATTAACAAAAATTGATAAACTAGGTTCTCAGTTAACCATTGCAAAAAGAAAATTCTGCCTATATCTGCCTATGTTAATTTAATTACAGAAATGGTAAAACTTAGTCGGCAAAAAACAACCCAAAATTCACATTCTTTACTCAATGTTACTGTGTGTTGAACATATTTCAAAAATCATACCTTAAGGGGCAAACTAAAGATTGTCGTTGGCAAAACCCTTTTGACATTTCCCATAAAAATGGTCCATATCCTAGTATAATATAAAACGAATGACAATTCAACAATGCTGTAATTGGTATTTGTGTTTATAATATATTTAAAGGTTCAAAAAATTTATGATTGTGACTACAATTTATCTGTGTGTCCTTTCCTCATATTCCTAAAAGTATGCTTTAAAAATGATGTATTATTAATGAACACATTGCTAAATCCATGTTGTTTTTTTCTGGATAGTTGTAATGATTGATTAATTGACAAGAAACTGTAAACGCATTGCATAATGATGTTTTTGAAAATGTTGAGCTAATATTTTACGCTTTAGTTATGTACTTAGTTGTATGTACTGCTTTACACCGATCAGAAGATACAAAGCATTTTATGCACAATTATCCTGTAAATTCGAACATCGTATAAAATTTAAATTGATAAATTGGCGTTGGGCGTGGCACTTGTAAATTTTATATAATTGAGGACTCAAATACAATCTCTTCCAGCGATTTGTATTAATATAAATGTGAAATTGTGAAAAATACTAACATTTTTAATTTTAGGTTATGTGGGAGGATGGCGTGGTTATGGGCGGATATCAACAAAAAATTGGTTTTTAGCTAATTTGGCGAAATAAATGATATGTACGAAATTTCAAAGCCCTAGCTCAACTCCTTCTAATTTTTGCCGCGTCTTGTGTGAAAATATTCCACTGTGCGACGCCTTCTGATCTTTGTGAAACATGCACCAAGTTCACCAAGATACGTTAAGGACTGTCCGTGTTAAAGGGTGTGAGATTTTGATATTTTGGTCAAACGACCATTTTTTCCATCCACCTGAATAGGTACTCTAAAAGCATTACACTGTACAAAATTTCAAGTATTTATATGCATATTGACTATTTTTTGGTATTTGTGATATGTTTTTAGTTTTAGTGTGTTCTGACATTTTTAGTCAAATTTTATGGCCAAATTTTTTTTGGAACATTTCATTTCTCCCCTAAACATTTTTGGGGTGTTTTTTTACGATTTGAAATAGAGCCAAAATTTACCTTTATGTGGGGGAGTTAGAGGGTTAATATGTTCCACAAAAATATTGGCCTTAATATTTTCCATATAGTGGCTGAACATACCCTTAACCTAAATCTGTAAAACATCTTTTAAACCGCTGATGGGATAACAAATTATATTAAAATAAGATGAAGGATTATTTAAAGCTTTCCTGAACCAATTGCGGTAAATGGTTCCCCAGTTATGCTAAACTATATGGTTCAACCTGTATTATTTTAGATGTTTATCTTTATTTTGATAGATGAACAAGTCCAATTCCACAATAAACCACAAAGTTCTTAAAGCAAATTACCTAAGCTTACATTTGAGCAAAAAAATCTAAATAATTATACATATGGGTTTTTGACAAAAATATCAGAAAACATTTTAATTTCGCGAAAGAAATAAAAAAATAGTTTTATTTTCTTAAAAAGATTGAAGAAAAGGCTATCGAAAAGACTTTGGACAACATCTTCCAAATTGCAATAGGTAATTAGTTATATGCCGACTAAACTTGCTGCGCGTTTCATTCCGATCGGAAGACATCGGTTTTAAAAATTTACTTACTTGGAATGAAATCATATATGGGGGGTACATCTAATCCTGCAAATTAAGTTTGACTACATCATTTAGATGGATATCAGACAGACATGACTGAATCGAATCAACTAGTGATTCTGAATCTGTAGGTATACTTTAAGGTGGGTCTGGCTTCAACATTTTTGGCATTAACAAACTTATAATAAACTAGCTGAGCCCGGTGCGCTTCGCTGCCCATGTCAAAATTCGCGCTGTAGAAACTGTATTTTATATCCGATCAGTACGAAATTCGGCAGAAAGAGGTTTCTTATTACATGAAGGAATGCCGCAAAATTCGGAGAAAATCAGTTCAGATTTAGATATAGCCCCCATATATATATGTTACCCCCAATTTGACATGTAAGCGCTGTAGAGACTGTGTTTTATATCCGATCAGTACGAAATTCGACAGAAACAGGTTTCTATTTTACATGAATGAGTATTCTAGGAAAATCGATTCAGATTTATATATAACCTCCATATATATGTTCCTCCAGATTTGGTTACAAAGCGCTATAGAAGTTGTACTTTACTTCCGATCATTACAAAGTTCTCCAGAAAGATTTTTCTCAATTTAGGAACGAATATTGCTTAATTTTGCGATTATCGGTTCAAAATACATTTACCAATTATTCCAAATTATTATCGCAATGACCCTTATCGCATTGTTAGGGAGGTGTAGGGTATTATATAGTCGGCCCCGCCCGACTTTCTGCCTTTCCTTACTGGTATTAGTAATAAATTCACTGAATGAAAAAATACCGAATTCAGTGGAAAGTCCAGAAAATAGAAATGTATTCTTATAAAATTTCCAAATTCTTGTTTCATTGATATTGCATCACATTATCATATTGCGATTGTATTGGAGTGAGCAGCTGTAATTATCGCATACCGAGCATTTTTGTTTATGTATTTCCTATATAATACTTGCAAGATATATCAAAATATGGGCTGGGCCACGCCCACTGGTCCTATTCCGCCCATTTGAAAGCCAATCACGTAGACTGCTACCAGATACATATACGCAAAATTTCAACACTCTCGCTAACAAAATGAGCAAGATAATTCAATTTCAAAATTTGGCTTATATGGGCGGTGGCCCGCCCATTGGTCAGATCCCGCCAATTTTTGGACCAATCACGTGGACTGTCACCAGATACATATCTACAACATGACAGCACTCTAGATAAAAAATTGTGCAAGTTATATCAATTTCAAAATTTGGCTTATAAGGGCGGGGCCACGCCCATTGGTCCGATCCCGCCCATTTTCTGACCAATTACGTAGAATGCCACCAGATACATATACACAACATTGCAGCACTCCCGATAGCAAATTGTGCAAGATATACAAATTTCAAAATTTGGTCATTGTGGGCGGGGCCACGCCTATTGGTCCGAACCCGCCCATTTTTGGACCAATCACGTAGATCGCCAACGGATATATATACACAAAATTCCAGGTCTCTCGCTAACAAATTGTGCAAGATATCACATTTTTTAAATTTGGCTTATATGGGCGGTGCCACGCCCATTGGTTCGATCCCGCCCGTTTTTGGATCAATCACGTAGACTGCCACCGTTTACATATACACAAAATTCCAGCACTCTCGCTAACAAATTGTGCAAAATATCTCAATTTCAAAATTTGGCTTATATGGGCGGGGCCACGCCCATTGGTCCGATTCCGCCCATTTTTGGAAAATTCACATAATCTGCCATTAAATGCATACAAACAAAATTTCAGCACTATACCTATAATAGGAGCAGAAATATCGGATTTTTAACCTGCGATTTGTATGGGAGGTACCACGCCCCTTTGTCCAATTAATTTTTTTTTTCTATATAAACCATCTCGTGAAAATTTAGAATCGAATAAAAAAAAATCATCCAAATCGCTCCAGCCGTTCTGACGTGATGCCATTACACAGATGGACCGTTTCACCCAGTATCACTTATAATACTCTGTGTAGGGTATGAAAGCCCTAAGTCATTCCACACAAAAACATGGAATAAACTGTGTGGGCTGCTTGATGATTTCTTCTTTAAAAATTGTATTATGTATTAAATTTAAGTTATTTCTGCGGAATTCCGTGCACAAAAAGGAGTCATAAATCGGTAAATTAAAAAATCGATTATTAAAAGATTTTTTAAAGTCGATTTTTCAATCGTTCAAAAATTTGGAAAATTGATTATTCAATTAATTAAAATATCCAAAAATCGATTTGTGGTATCAACTATAGATCCCTAAGAGAACTGTCATTTAATGGGTGTGCACCTGAGAGGAAAAACCCCGCGGGTGCTGGTATTACATACAACAATTCCACGATTTCCCATATTTTTAAGATATTCTCTTATTTTGGACTTTTTAATTAATAAAAATGACCATTTCATTCGAGTTGAAAATCTGAACGTTTTTTAATTTAAAAATAAAAATTAAATTTTTATTCGCATTACATAGAGCTTGGTAATATCTTGAAGGCGGGTTTTGTGTTAAGGTTTGTGTGTGGTCATTTTTCTTGGAACTGACCATTATTATTATTGTCTGAAACATTAGATTTATTTAACGAATATTTGTGCGTTTAATTCTGTGCTTTTGATGTCAGTGGTAATTATTTTTTAATTTGTATAAGCTTCTGATTTTTTTGTGTGAATATTATTGTCATCCAATTGAATAAGAATAAGATAAATCGTTAGCGGTGGAATACGTTTGCTACACCTATTGTACAATTGTAATTACAAAATTTTGTCAAGAGTGAGATATCCAAGGCCCCGCGATCTGACCAAATACTTATTTGGATACAGCACCTCAAAATTGGAGTTAAACTTTGAAAAAAATATAATTTTTTGTAAAAAGTGCTCAATATAAAAAAAATTGAATAAACTAAATTAAATTGATCGATAACTGAGGTAGTTATAGAAATATCCCAAATGAAAATATTGATTTTTTAAAGATTTTACTTTTTTTGAGCTAATGAAGTGAAAAGTTCCAATGATCTAAAATCGAAAAGAAATTCGAAAACTTTTTGTTATCGATAACTGCCTTAGTAATCGATAACTTTTTGTTAACTGAATTATATATATATATCGAAATTGAAAATATCGATTTTGGAAATTTTTTTTATCTTTTTTAAGCTTATTTGAAGAAAAAATGAGACAAAATCGGGTAAACAAAGTTTGTTGTAGTTATCGAATTAAAAATATCGATTTTTTACTTTTTTATTTTTTTGAGCTCATTTGAAAGAAAAATGCGGCCCCGATCTGACCACATAAATATTTGGATAGATCACCTCAAAATAAGAGTTAAACTTTGAAAAAATCGAAAAATAGTGATTTTTTGTAAAATGTGTTCAAAATAAAAACCAGAATAAATTAAATGAAATTTATTGATAATAACTGATGTAGTTATAGAAAAATCGAAATTAAACAATTTGACCTTTTCAACTTCATTTTTTTGAGCTCATTTGCACAGAAAATGCGAAAAAATCGGGTAAACATTTTCGATAACTTTCAAGTTATCAAGTTCCAATGGGCTCAAAATCAAAAAGTAGAAGAAACAATCGAAAAGGAATTTGATAGCTTTTTTGTTATCGATATATGCCTTAGTAATCCGTAACTAACTAACTACCATAGTTATCGAAATTGAAAATGTCGATTTTATTTACCTTTTTATTATTTTTGAGCTCGTTTAAATGTAAAATACGACAAAATCGGACAAATTGAAACAATTTGGCAAGAGTAGGATATTCTAGGCCCCCGATCTCTGAAATCATACATGAATATTTGTATAGATCACCTCAAAATCGGAGTTAAACTTAAAAAAAATCGACAAATTGTGAGTTTTTGTAAAATGTGCTCACTATGAAAAAACCGAAAAAGTTTAAATAAAATGTATCATAACTGAGTTAGTTATCGAAATTGAAAATATTGATTTTGGTAACTATTTTTTATTTTTTTAGCTCATTTGAATGTAAAATGCAACAAAATTTTCGATAACTTTTAAATTAAATGTTGCAATAGGCTGAAAATAAAAAAAAAAATCGATAACTTTCTTGTTATCAATAACTTTTATCGAAATTGTAAATATAGATTTTTTTACTTTTAAAACATTTTTGAGTACATTTGAATGAAAAATATGACAAAATCGGGTAAACATTTTCGATAACTTACATGTTATTCAAATTTCCAAAGAAAATTTATCGATAACAGAGGTATTTACGGAAATATCGAAATTGTAAATATTGATTTTTTTTTAACTTTTTTATATTTTTTTGAGCTCATTTGAATGAAAAATGCCACAAAATTGAGTAAACATTTTCGATAACTTTCAAGTTAACAAGTTCCAATGGGCTCCAGATGGAAATTTAGAAGAATCAACCGAAAATAAATTCGTTAAATTTTTTGTTATCGATAACTGTCTTAGTAATCGAAAACAATCGTAGTTATCGAAATATAAAAATTTTAAAAAAAGTTTTTTATTACTTTCATCAGTTCATTTGAAGGAAAAATACGACAAAATCGGGAACATTTGATAACTTAGAAGATATGGAAATCTCCGAAGCCGGCTACGCGGAGTCAAGCTTTGCTGTGTGGCCGGCATTCGGCTGAGATTAAAAATGTTCTCCTTTGGCCATAGTGTCTTTGCGTGGAATCGATAACAATTGAACTTATCGATTACCAATGTAGTTATCGATAACTAAAAATTTTAGAGAATTATAAAAATGAAAAAGCGTTTTTTTGAAACACTAACGTTCGATAACTAAACGAGATATCATATTTTGAGTTATTCTATCCAATGTGGCCTCGGGCCCCGAGTTCTGACCACATAGAGCACATGAAAATGAGAAGAACAATTTAGGGACTAAAAAAGTTATAGATTTTTTCTCATTTTAAACTTTGAACCCGTTTTTTTTTGTAAAAAAATGCGGAAAACAAAATTTATCGGTAATTACCTATGTTATCGAAACGGAAAATATCAATTTATTTACTTTTTTAAAATTTTGAACTAATTGAAAGAAAAATGCGACAAATCGGGTAAACATTTTCGATAACTTTCGAGTTATCGAAATGTCTAAAGCCAGTACGCGGACCAAAGTGTATCGTTGTGGCCGGGCTTCGGTCAGGGTTTAAGAAATTCGGCTCTGGGTTATATCGACATTTTTCGATTTTTAGACCATTGGAGCGAAAAGAATCGATTTTTCTTCAATAAATAGTAAACTAAGTCAGTTATCGACAAGTAGTTAAAGTTATCGTTCTAATTTTAGATTTTGACCTTATTGGAACGCAAAAAAAAATATTTTTCCTAAAAATCTAAAGTTCAACAACTCGAGAACTAAGCTATGTATCGATCTTCCGATCGATTCTTTCTGTGTTGGGGTCCTTGGATATCATACTCTCTGCCAAATTGATTACAAAATTTAATAATAAATATTATATAAATAATTAATATTATATATAATTAATATAATTCTGCTGTAACAAGAATAATATAAAGAATTTCATATATTTTATGGATTTTAAAAATAATACTTTTAAACACAAAATTTAATTAATTTTGTTACTCTTTTGGCATTACAATTAACAAAAAGGTGTAGTCAAGATGGAGTAGCATTAAATAATGGAGAATAAAATTAAAGTCTGAGCATTTGATTTTTTTTTAATTTTTAAACCGACAAATTTTGGAGAAAAATGCTTTTAATTTAAAGAAAATTTTATTTTCTAAAAAAAAATTAAAAATAAAAAGAGATAATATTAGAAAAAAACTTTTTAACTAATAAGAATCATTACAATAGTTTTATTTGTTTTCCAAAAAGGTTTACAATTCCAAATAGTTACGAGTACGAGTGAGTATATTGTCAATAGGGGGAAAGGAGGGGTTCAAGGAGTCTGTATTTAGATTTGCTGTTTCATTTTTTTACAATTTTATTTATTATAAGTTATTACTTAGGTTTTTTATTCTTCGTATAATGTAGTTATGTAAGTTGTTGGGTTTTGTTATAATTGGTTTCTTCTTCCTCATATCCTTAATGATATCTGTGTTATTAATTTTTTTAATTCTGTGTTTTTTGTTTCTTTCTTTCTTCTTTTTATCTGGCAAATATTATTTACTAAAAAAGTTTATCTAAAACAAGTACAAAATAGTATCATTCTTTTTTGTGTTCATTTTTTTTCTTCTTTTGAATTATTTATTTATTAAACATTACAAAATGACCAAAAAAAAAGAGTAAATCTGCATTTGCAAAATTCTTTTCTTCTTCTCTAACTTTAGTTTATTTTTTTTCATATCTTCTTTTTGTTTCGGTGCTATACTCGTAAGTTCTCAACATTGTTTCAATTCAATTTGTATTTATTTGAAATTCAGTTTCTAACAATGCTTTTATTGTCTTACAGTTGCTATTTAATTATTGTTTCTTTGTCATTGTATATTTATGCAATTCTTCTTCAGTTTTTCTCTGTGAAGTACATTTATTGTCATTTTACAAAAACTTTTTTATCGCTAATCATTGCTGATCAATCAATTCATTAATTAACCAATCGTTTTAATTAAAACATTTGTTTCAAAAACAAATGTTTGAAAACAGAACAAAAACGAAAACAATCTAAGCCTATTTATTACAAGAAAAAACACACATTTTTACACTATTTTATATAGTTATTTTACAGTTTGAGCAAAAACATAAAATAAAAAAATTAAATACTGTCATTAATTAACTAAAAAAGGTGGAGTCATAAGGCCAATTTCGCAGTGAAATTTTATTTTAGTTTTATAAAAGTTGCAAAAAGTCATCTGACTTCCCATTTTTTGTACCTGTATATTTAAACCTGATCTAAATTTTCTTTTCATAATATCAAAGACGTCCTTAGTCTTTAAAATAAGTACATTTTGTATTTAAGTTAAAGATATTTTAATTTATATTAAATATGTATTCTTAATTACAGGTACAAACGTACTTATTTCAAAGACTGAGGACGTCTTTTTCGGCAATATTTAATTTTGAGACCACTTTTTTTCTGTCTACCAAAAAAGTCTTATAAAAAAAATATTCGCCATTAATATACTGTACTTAAAAAAATTAAAAATTTTGTCTTAAACATAAAGTTATAATGAACTCAAACCCTTCGGTCATTTGATCCACCAAAAGATAATGTCGTCCGTTTTTTAACTAACTTTAATAGGACCCAACATATTGCATATCGCTTACGTTATTTTTAAGTGGAGTTCGACATATTTATCGCACCGGGTTTTACTGAAAATTGTTGAAGCCTATACGGCATGAAAAATCGCCACCGATTCGTTCATTAACTATCAAGGAAACGGGGGTAATTTTTTGACTGGTGTTGCGTTATGTATTGTCGACGTAAGGTTGATGATTATTTGTTCGGCTTTGTGTTGTTCATTGGATTTGTCATTGTCTGTTCTTAGAAGAAGAAACCACGAGGATTTATGAAGACGTGGAAAATGAAAATTAATGACGAAGAAATAGAATTTAATGACCTGTTTGATATTGTGGATGATTCTCTGGGCTATGGAATGAGAAGGATAAGGTGATTGCAAAATCCAGTGACATCTTCCTATTGCAGAAATTTCTAGATTGGAAAGTTATCCCAGCGCGTGCTTTATTCGTCCTCAGCAAGTGCTTTAGTCGTCCCCTGCATGTTCTTTAGTTGTCCCCAACACTTGATTTAAATTATCCCCAGTTGGTATTCATTTTGCAACGAAGCGTTGTTGATTTTTGATGCTTTATTCATGCACCGCCTTGCTTGAATTCGTAACAAACGGGGTTGGTTCATTATCATAAACGAATTTGCAAAGATTAAGCACGTATGTGCTTTGTTTTTCGCTGGGTATACAGGTTGTCTATTTAAGTCGTACTCTAATACACTGCGAGTCAACCTACTTTTTGTAGGAACTTTCGACACAATTTTTACGGACGCATTTTCTAAAAAAATATAGATTTAACAGAAAATACAAAGTTTAACATAAATAAAGACATGTAATTATAAACAAGTAAGAAAGTTTCAGTCGGGTAAACCGACTAAGGTATACCCTCACTTTGTGAGTAATGTAATATTGAATATTACACGAATTATTCTGTCAATTTGTGTGGGAGCTACCAGAAGGGGTTTAACAAATACACCTATTTTTCGCTGAACAGTATATACTTTAAATTCATTGCACTGCGCCGAATTATAAGCGTTTATGTGAACTGGTATAAACGTTATGAGATACTAAATTGTGGTATGAGTTGGCCATTTTGTGTGGGAGGTACAAAAAGGGGCGTGGCGATAACGCCCATTTTTCACAGGACTATAGGCACTATAAAAACATTACACTGTACAAAATTTCAAGTATTATTATACACTTGTATTAATGTTATAAGCTGTTAACTTTTGGTGCAAAATGGTACCTTTGTATGGGAGGTACCAAAAGGGGCGTGGCAACAACGCCCATTTTTCTCTAGACTGTAGGCAATATAAAAGCATAACACTGTGCAAAATTTCAGGTATTTTTATACACCGTTATTAATGTTATAAGCTGTTAATTTTTGGTGCAAAACGGTGCATTTGTGTGGGAGGTACCAAAAGGGGCGTAGCAACTTGGCCCATTTTTCTCGAGTTGATAGCGACTAATAAACTTATGCTATGTGTGGAATTTCAGAAGATTCGAATAAGTAGTATAGCAGTTATTAAAGATTCAATATTTTACAACTTTTTAACACTTTGTGGGGGAGGTACTAGAAGGAGTGGACCAATATGGCCCATCTTCGAACTTAGCCGGAGATAGAAAAAAATATTACCACGTACCAAATTTGAAGTCAATCGGTTACTCCTTTCGAGAGTTATCGTGCGCACCAGCCAGCAGACACACAGACAGACAGACAGACAGATAGGCAGACAGACAGACAGACGGACGGACATTGCTCATTCGTCTTAAAATGACCCAAAACGAATATCCGCCGAACATACTTAGGGTCTTAGATCACTCCTTCGATGTGTTACACTTTTTTTCGTAGCAAATGATATATACCCTCGTCACACTAAAGTGAGGGTATAAAAATTGCAATCCCCGCCAAATCCCCGGATCCCCAAACCAAAAATATATCCCCATTCGCGAAGAAAAATCCCCTAAACTGGCAGCGCTGAGCCGCACGTAAATGCTGGTATCATTATAAATTTGGCAACAATGCCACGAAGTGCCGTCCACCATGTACACACAAAGCGGAAAACGAATAACTCCTTCGCCTACGGTGCCAGGCGAAGGGGTTTTGAAGTTGTGTCGCCTAATTTTACGGGATAAGTACTTAAATCAACAGTTTCAAGTGGACACGGGTGCTGATGTATCAGTGATTCCCGCATCTGTTCAACAGAAACGATCGAGTCCACAAACGCTAGAGCTACATGCAGCAAACAACACTCCAATCAAGACCTATGGTGAGCGAATTCTTAAACTAAACCTAGGATTTAGAAGAAATTTTGTGTGGCCGTTCCGATTCCGATTTTCTTGAGAAGTTTGATTTGCTTGTTGATGTTAAAAGACGCTGCCTCATCGACAAGAAAACCAATTTGAAAACTGTTTGTTCCATGACTAACGAACAGAAAATTTCTTCAGTAAAATGCAACATAACTCCACAAAATTCCCCTTTTTCATTCTTTAATTGAAGAATTTAAGGATTTAACAAAACCGTGCAATAAATTACCTCCTGTAAAACATTCCGTGACACATCATATTACAACTAATGGTCTACCAGTTCATAGCAAGCCTCAACGATTACCACCGGAAAAGCTCAAAATAGTCAAGAGAGAATTCGAATACATGCTGCAGTTAGGAATATGCCGCCCTTCCAAGAGTAGTTGGTCCAGTCCATTGCATTTGGTGCAAAAACAAAACAATGAATGGATACCGTGTGGGGATTACAGATCGTTGAACAGAGCAACCGTACCAGATCGTTATCCCGTTCCACACATACACGATTTCGCTAGCAATTAACATGGTAAGAACATATTTTCCAAAATAGATTTGGTGAAAGGCTACTTCCAAATCCCAGTTGCAGAGAAAGATATCCCGAAAACAGCTATCGCAACGCCAATTGGATTATTCGAATTTACACGAATGCCATTCGGTTTGTGCAACGCTGCGCAAACATTTCAGCGTTTCATGAATGATGTTGTCAGGGGTCTCGACTTTTGCTACGTTTACATCGACGACGTTTTGATAGCTTCAACGGATATGGAGGAACACAAGAATCATTTACGCAAGTTGTTTGAGCGATTGAGGAATTACGGTCTTACCATTAATGTTGCCAAATGTGAATTCGGTAAGTCAGAACTTTGTTTTCTTGGATATTTAGTGGCCTCAAAAGGATTGTTACCGAATCCGGAACGCGTTGATGCTATCAAGAACTACAAACTATCCGAAACAATCCACGAGCTCAGTCAATTTCTGAGTCTTATTAACTTTTATCGATGATTTATACCGAAAGATGCCGAAGCACAAGCAACTCTTCACGAAACCAAAGAAGAAGACAAAAGAAGAAAGACAAACGAAAGATCATCTGGACAGAAGAACTCAAGAACGCATTTCAAGAATGTAAGAATCAACTATCAAATGCTACTCTACTTACGTATCCTGTGGATGGTGCACCTACGTTTTTATGGGTCGACGCCTCAGACTTCGGTATAGGAGCCGTACTTCAGCAATTTGTAGGTGATAAGTGGGTGCCTTTGGGATTTTATTCCAAAAAATTCACCGAAACGCAACGTCGATATAGCACTTATGACCGGGAATTACAAGCAGCGTACTACGGTTTGAAGAATTTTTAATATTTCCTTGAATGTCAACCATTTTTAATTTACACGGATCATAAACCACTTTCATTTGCTTTTTCCCAGCGACCTGAGAAAGCATCACCAAGGCAATTGCGTCAACTGGACTACATTTCTCAACACACCACAGATATTCGATACGTCAGAGGAAAGGACAACATAACTGCTGATGTTTTATCAAGACTAGATGCAATCGAAATGCCATCATCATTAAATTATGAAGATTTAGCAAAAGATCAAGTAAATGATGAGGAATTGATTTCAGTGCTATCTTCAACTGAACACAGTTTAGTCCTGAAGAAAATTAAGATGTCGGAATCTGATCTCTCTGATTATATTGTGATTGTTCTACAGCAAACATTCTACACAAAGTGTAGTGCTATGATAACCGACCGAGTGGACTATATACCAACTGTGTACACCTTCGAGAGAAATTACATCACTATGATTCCGGCCAG